>OX638106.1:9451061-10909622 GCA_951804965.1 Horisme vitalbata | reverse complement strand
CCATACTCTTTATTGTACACCAGAAAAAATAAACAGTATTCAGGATAATTTAAACTGTAAATAAAAAATTGTTGTCACGAGTGGCTCATTTGCATTGAGCCTGTATTTACAGCCTACCAATCTAGAGCAACGATAAAAAATACCGAACTGCTTTTAATAACTTGTCCATAAAGCGTTGAAACGGTTTCGTTTGAGAAATGTGAATCCTTTCACTACTTTCTTTCACTAGACCCTTTCAAATCTTTCCTTTTATCAATTTGGTTCAAAAAAGAGATTCGACGGACAGTTAATAAATGAAGATGATAAATATTAAATGAATTATGTTTCTGAAGGCATGTTATGATACCATGAACTGCACGTTTACCGTGGACCTCGCAAAAGGACGCTCGGTGTTCAGTATAATACGATATTCCTCTTCGTATGACCTGCCCTTCCTATTAAAGATAGCATATGTCCATTAGAGGAGGCATATGTTCAGCGGATTGATATAGGCTGGTGTTGCTATTGCTGTTGTTGGCCGTTCGAACCCCTCCGACATGGCTTGACGACTGAAAAAGCCTGGATCAACATCTCAACGTGCCTTCCGAAGCACGGAAGCGCTCAGATCTAAATGCTTGGGTTCCGAAGATGGAGTTTGAAACTTGGTCTTACACCTGTTGCCATTTGGTCGATTTAAAAACTCCATCGGCTAGAATTAAAATATTAGCCATACAATAGATAGAAACCGATGTAAAACAAATAAACCAGTATCGTTTAATATTTATATTATTAAATATTTAAAACATTAAATTATTTAATTATTTATAAAAATACAGTAACTTAATTATTGTATTTTTTATAAATAATTATTTGATAACTTTAAATCTAAATTTTGCATGCTCTAAAGCTGTTCATGGCTGACTTTAGTTAAATCTATATTGTATTTTCATCTTTTTTACCCATGTTACGCAAAATAAATATATGGAATGGAATTAAATTGAAAATATTCTAATATGATCATTCTTTATATTTTTTTTTAATTTATAATGGGCCAGCTCTTGACCTCGAGGCTTGCATAGGCAAGGATGAGGTCGATTATGGGGCGAGCTTTCCCAGAAGATGCCTATTAACACTCATTTTGAAGCTGTTAGGGTCGTAATTCAATGGAAAAGGAGACGTTTGCAGCTGATTCCATATTTTAGCAGTGCGCATTATAAATGATGTTTGGAAGCGTTTAGTTCTGGTAGATGGAATATCAACTTGATGCGGATGGTAGTTAGCAGAGCGTCTGAAGTTTCTATGGAAGAAGTGTGCAGGTGGAATAAATAAATATGAATTCGAACCACAAACCTGGGGTGTATCTAAAACAAGTTCATCGTAAAGTTCGATAGAGATAGAAATAGTTTCGTTGTCTATCCGTCCCAGTTTGGTCCTCACGTACATACTTCTAAACAAATTTTATTGCCGAAATACAATTTGGTATAACCCAGACAGACATAATTGCTAACGATCTAGAAAATACTTTTACAACTGTAATTTGACTAATTCTTAAAATGCAGTTTTCCTTTTTTGCTTGTTTCCTTTTTTGTGCACTTGAAATCGAATTCAAGGACTACATTTAAATTGGTAACTACTTTTACTTTAAAATTACCTACGTTCTAATTTCGCTTTCATAATGTTTAGTTCAATGGCTGCTGGTACAGTAAATAGTATTTAAAACATAAAATATAATGTTTAAAAATAAATAAATAATGCTAAACACTATCACACCGCATCATGTAGCCCCAAACTAAGCAGAGCTTGTATTATGGGAACCCGTGACTGATATACTACATTATATACATATTTTTTTTCTAAATACTTACATATTATATATAGAAAACACCCAGACCCGAGACCAATATTTGCAGATCATACAAACGTTTACCTCGCGATAGGAACCTTCTGCGTCTCAGACAGGCCCTTGCGCACTGCACCATAGACCTCATCATTATCATCATCATCATCATCAGCCTATGAAGTCCGTTGCGCTCTGTCCTGCGCTCGACGCATCTATTAGCAGTAGCAGCCTTTCGCAAATCGACACTCCCCTGGCCGGAGAGCGTCCTACACTAAGTTAGCCGAGCCGCTGTCTCGACTCAAGAACTGGTTTACACTAACGGTTATCGGGTCGTCAATAGAGTAACACTGCACATTCGGATGCAAGGTCGCTAAAAGATAACCTGCTATGAACCAAGCTATCATAAACTTTGTCACCTCTTTGCCAACACACATATGTCAAAGTTTATTATATTCACACATTATTTGCCATTACGTCTTTGGCTTTTCACACCAAAAGCCAGCATTTATTCATCTTATGCAATAGTATTTTGCTCATTTGACTTTTGGCATCTGTTTAACGATTTTGACATTATGATCTGCGAAAGGTTGCTGGTAGAAGCTGGATGCGTCGAGCTGAGGACAAGCCGCAATGGCGCTCATTACGAGAGGCCTATGTCCAGCAGTGAACTGCTATAGACTGATGATGATGATGATGATAAAGTAAGTGTCGTACGGCATTTTGTTGTGGGGGAATGCTGCAGATATCAACACCATATTTGTGTTGCAGAAGAGGGCTGTTCGTGCAATTTATAATATGGGCCCCAGAGAATCACTTAGAACTAAGTTTAAAGAAATAAATGTTATGACAGTGCCGTGCCAATATATATATGAAAACTTAATGTATGTCCGAAAACATATTAACATGTTCAAGAAAAATAGCGACTATCATAATGTTAACACTAGAAATAAAGATAAACTAGCTGTTCCCACTGTAAGGCTCCATAAAGTTGTTGTTAAACGTAATCTATGTAATAAAGCTTATTATAAAATATCTGATTATTTAGATAACAAAAAAGCTTGGGATGAAACTGCCTCCAACTCCATCAAAAACAATGTAATAGATATTGAGTACAATGACGTTAAAAAAATATAAGCCAAGCAGAGTTTCTTGCCAATTCTTCTCTGTTTGGTCACGTTACGAATTGGTGGTAAATTAAAAAAAATGACGTTTCAAAGTGTACTATACAGTTCCTACTGAATAAATGAATTTTGACTTTTGACTTTTGACTTTTGAGTAATGTTATGTGCTTATCTATTGCATGATTTCGTAGGTCATCTAAATCACCGGATTACTACTAGGAATATTACAGAATTAGCTGTGTGGAGTTAGTAACTATTTGTAGTGGATACGTTTTTAGAAACCGCAGAAAATCCCTACTAAAGCACAGTCAGTCCCATCTTTGATTCTTCAATTCAATTCAATGTATTTATGTATCACAATAGGCGATTTACATTGCACTTTGAATTGTCATACATTTGTTACAATATCTAGTAAGTTTAAGGTACATTGTTACAAAAGTAATAGGTAAAAGTATTTCATCTCATAATATTTTTCCATTTTTTCTTGTCATTGATAAATTCTTCTATTTTATTATATGAATTAATCGTCAGGTGCTTCTTTACAGTGTTTTTAAAAGCTCTGTCATTTAGGCAGAACAGCTAGAAGAACATTATAAAATCTGATGACACGATTAATTATAAACGATTTACTAATTTTACTCAATTTTGTTCTTGGCGAAACAAGCTTATTTTTATTTCATGTCTCATAATTATGATTATAAAAAATTTTGGAGTACCTATCTATTCATATGTCTTCGAGTATAAATAAAAAAACATAAATATACAATGATGGCATGCTCATAATTTTTCTTTTTTTTTAAGTCCTGAGGCTTTCTTTCGGCCCAAGTCGGTAAATACTTCTGACAGCTCTCTTTTGCAAAACAAAAATACTATCAGCTTTTGCAGCATTACCCCACAAAATACACGGTGAATCGATTCCTTCTAAGCAAAGTCCATCTAAGAACACATCTTCACCTGTTATAAGGTTTATTTTAATAAAACAAAACACCCAGATTTGTAGATTATCTAATATTTACAACATTTGTGTATCATGTATGACGGGGATCGAACTCGCAGTCGTTTCATTCAGGCCTTCGCTCACTACGTCACAGAGGTCGACAAAACTTAACGCTTTGAGTGCTGAATAACACAACTGTCGATATCAATCTGGAAACCCGCAGTCAACGTGTTAACGTCAATGAACGACCCTTACTATGATATAATAAGCTAATAACCATTGTAGCAATTATTTATCAAATTATGACTGTACAAGTTGCTCTCGATAGCCCAAACAAAACAACCGGGGTAACGTAACAAACTTGGTATTACGTGAACGGAAGGCCTCGCCGGCGCTTGCGCAGCCCAGTCTTGTACTGAAACGCACGCGGCTCGCTCGCACTTTCGCTCTTATACGCTTCCGCGATCTACCGCTTCCTGGGGTCCATTCCTGGATCTTCGTCGTTTCTAATTTTTGCGATAAAAACAGCAGTTTTAAATATTTTGACCCATTTCTTGACCAGTGCTTATGAGGTCGAATTTTTTTATAGTGTAAATTCTGACCTAATTCGAAAATACATTGACTAGTAGTCAATTTATTAAATATAAGACCTTATAAGAAAAGAACTCCAACTTTGAAAAATAATAAAACAAAAAAATTGAGCAGTGATATTGATTGAATTTTTTAATGGATGCAGTGACTTTAGTGTTAAAACTTAACCTACTTTGGAACTGGAAGTGTTGCCTGTGAAAGTTTCCAAACTGATAACAAAAGAACTGGCTACTGAATGACTTATTGGGATTATCAGTGATGAATCTTACCGCTTTAGTTTAAAGCGATACTTATTCACTCCTGTACTGTACGCAGCTAAGTGATAACAGGCCTTATTTAGAGGGAATAAAGTGTTTTGTCGTGTGGCGTGAAGTTCTGACTATGTTCGTGATCCTGGCATTCATTGGCGTGCGTTTCGCTCTACATGTGTCGAGGCAAAGTTCTCGGGCACTCGCCGACGAGTGTTATACCAGAAAGTAAGAACCTTTTTTAAAATTTACTTAAACACACTTTTATTTTTGATTATTTCCATACAAATACATTCCGTCCGGGATGATTTATAAAATGGGGTCCTTTTTTTGAAATCGTTTGCTGGATTTCTACCAGTGCTGGAGGGCAGCTTATTTACATGATTAGCATTTCATTGTCACTGTCACACTCAACCTTTTAGAAAAAATATTAAAATCAAGATAATCTTGAACTTCTTCTTCTTTTTTTGTATGAGCTAATGGTATCTCTCGTGTTAGAGATTTCACTCATCCAAACAGTAAACGTACGCCAATGCATAATTAGGACAGGGCGCAATGGTGCTCAATGGGAGAGGCCTTTTTCCAGCCACTGGACTAATGTGATGAAAACTATAAGAACTGCCAAAAACTATTGGGCCACGCCTAGAGATACTAGGTCATGTTCAGAAAGAAGAAGGAGGAGTTCGAAACCCATGTAGTAGTGACAGGGACAATGCCAAGTGTTATTATGCACTATGTCGCTTCTATATGTTATATTTATTTTATTACTTGTTACATGTGGTATAACACTTTTCACACGACACTGTTACTCTCATGAATGAACAAGTTCAAATGTTACATCTGACACTAGTAATCATTTATCTGGTACATAGTTATTATAGTAAAAGCTAAAAGCGAATACATTTTCACGGATCAATAAACCTTTTTATCTTGTTAAAATAATAGTACATCGATCACAACTTAAAAACTGTACTTATTTTCTTAAATTAATAATTCTATATTAACTGACATAACATGCTCATATGTTCCACAAACTTATATATTTATTGTGATAGTTCTACTGACAGACCATGATCGAAAATTCGAATGAAGATCGATTAAAAATAGGTAACTGAACGGCGGCTCTATAAAACTGTAGAAAAATAGATAGTAATTTAAAGATATTAAAAAAAAGTTTGATTCAATTTATTGAGGAACACGATAATATTGACATCTTTTTGTCTGCTTGGTGGTTGGTTCAAGAATCGCGCAATAACTTCGATCAATTTTGACGGGACTTTTACAATTTAATGCTAAACGAGATCGAATGCGAAACGTCGCAACATAGTTTGCGCGTGGTTTGACTAGTATACTAATATTTACCGCAAGGTATACTTAAAAAAATATTACAATACTTTTTGCAAGAACAGTTAGAAATTAAATGAGCAATGAATGGATTATAATAATATGCTAATTTTGAACTCCTTAATCGAACAGGATTTTTTATTAGCGCGTTCACTTCTATGACAAATTAAAAAGCTTAGTACTTTCTTAAAGAAGTAAAATAACAAAAATTTTAACCTTGACACTCCTCTATTTGCAGCTGGGATAAAAAAAAGCAAAATTCTTATATTTTCGTTTTTTATGGTACTTGAAGATGGAACAAGCACATGATCCACCTGATGTTAAGTGGTAACTATTACCTATTACAAAGCATTGCATTGTTGATCACGTTTTTTTGGAACGTGCTCACAGTGCAACGGCCTGCGTCCATCAACTTGAGGCATGAAGATGATAAGCCTCTTGTGCCTGTAATTTCACCGGCACCCTTCAAACTAATTGATTGTTAGACCTTATTTTATAGTTTTCAATGATTACAAAATACCCGAAAAATAACAGTTTGATGTGAACCCTAGATTTTCCCCCTAAAACTGCTGGAATCCTAATACAGAGATGTTCTTCCAACTGTGCCATCTAGTTCACCTAGAACTTCGAAAGATCGAAATTCTTGAAAATATCGGACCAAGCGTAGATACTTGTAGTAACTTTTATGGGTTTCTAGCAAATACGATCCATTTTCCATACCAGTTTAATATCGAATTTATTTCTAGTTATTTTTAAGGTTTCTCACAACTACAATCTCTTAGTCAGATCAAGGTGAGCATCTGAATTAAGGTACAAGTATGTATGTTTATACCAATTTATCACGCTACTAACAACTTGCAACTTTGTTTGGACGTTCATCTTCTGCCGTCTCACAATAAAAAAATTATACAAAAAAATAGTTTTTTACCTCTATGGACAAATAAGACAGCTTTTAAACAGCACTCACGGATAATGTAGATTCCCATTTGTATTTTTTTAGAATCGTCAGTAAGTTCCAAATAGAAATAAATACACAATCTACACACTTTTTCTCTTTTTGATATTACTAGTAGGTTGAGCCCGCAACGTTCCGGCCCCGGCACAGTGTAAAGATCCGTGTAAAGTTGGATTCATGTACCGACCCATTTTTGTGTGGAGTACACCCGGTAGCACGTCAATTTGTGACGTTAATTGTTCATATATAAATGGCCCGGGCCGACCCCGTATAAGGTATAACATAAATCCAGCTTAACACGGATCGTTTTCTGTTCAACTGTTTTGGCGTTATGGGAAAAACATATTACGATTTTAAAACTTAAAAAAAAAAGATTGATCTTAAAATGCGCAGGTAAAGGAGAATGCCGAGAACCCGTACCAATTGCGTCAAAACCGAACGTATCCCATAAAATTTATTATATTTTATACATGACATCAACATTTTCTTTAGTTTTACACACAATCCCGTCGGGATTATTAATCAAGTAAAAAAATATTTTGTTGATTTGGTTTCCGTTGCTCGCCGCCATTAGACTACAACAACCAATGATATACACGTTGCTATGGCAACAAACATTGATGTAAAGTGTTACTATTGCAATAACCCTCATTTTTAACCAACTTAAAAAAAAGGAGGAGGTTCTCAATTCGGTTGTTAATTATTTTGACAGTAGAATCGACTAAAAACTTATTGGATATATTTTTGACGCACTCACTTTAGTCTTGGTACCGAGCGATGGCGCTTACCAAGACTAGATGTATGGACATCAGACGGCATTCTCCTTTGCGGGCAATTTAGTAACGCTATTAAAAAACTAAAAAACTGCAATAAACGAATTAACAAATACAGATGAATATTAACACAGTTAAAAAATATTAAAAAACGAAAACTTTTGCAATAATCTAATTAACAAAAACTGATGAATATCAATTTTATAGAAGGTGAACAGGTTTACACTGAATGGTATCGACCTTACGACCGGGGTATAAAATTCATTCGGTTTATGCATATGCAAGGTTGTAACCTTTACCCATATCTAAGGTTCAATAACAATTTCCTTTCGTTTATTTGCTTTTTATGAGCATAATAAAATGAATATATTATACTCTTGTGTAAATGATTTATACAGTGTCAATTGGTAACTATTTATTCATTGATCGGGAAGCTGTAGTGGCTGAGGCTTGGTAAGATGGAGTAGGCTTGCCCAGCACCTATACCATCCTCTCAGCCTTGTCGATCTTACCCACAAGAAAGACATGGTTGATCAATACGTGTGGAGCTGACTAAGCCACGGGATTCCTCACGATGCCTTTCTTTACCTTTTTGAGCACGTAATAATTTTGTACTTCTGTTCCTATGGGTTTCTAAAATCTCAAAAGATTCCGAAAAACGCTACGACATGATAGCGTATCACAATATGACAGATATGAGGCAGATAGGCATTGTGGAAGGCCTAAAGATGACTATACAATATACATGTCAAACCTCCCTCTCGCTCGCACTATTCAACATTTTTTTGGTTTGCTATTTTGCATAACTACATTCAGTGATTTTATATCTTCTAAAATGTTGAATAGTGCGAGCGAGAAGGAGGGATGACATGTATAGTCGCCTTAAGAACGATGATAAGGATCTTGTTATCGTCGTTCAGACACTGAATCCTTACTTTCTTGTGGTTGTAGCGGTTCTCCGTTCCACTGGGTCAAAGGGAGTGTGGAAGAGATTGGATAATATATCAGTCACTTAAGGACAAGGCATCGCTGCACTTAGAACAGAAAGTAAAAGCCAGTCACCGAAGCCGAAAACGGCTAGGATGGATTATTATTATTACAACACTAGCTGACCCGCGTGCAACTTCGTTTGCGTTTATATTCCTTTACGTTTTCTCCCTTCCTTAATTTAAAGAATGTCAAAGTTGTTGTTTTTTTTTTTCTTGGGAACCCAAGCCAGCTCCACCGGCCCATGGTGCACCCTGCTATCAAATAAAAGTGGATTTTGGCATAACGCAGCGGAACATAGGCACAGCTGGATTCCTTGACCGCGGATGGGCACCAACTTTGTCTTTGTGCGAGAAGTTGTGTTCTGCGATCCCCAACCCGCATGCCTGGCGTGGGGATTATGGGCATTTTTATCTAAGACGTATACAGTACACTGTTAAAGGCTGGTGTTGGTGTTGTTGTTTTACATTATAAGAAAAACATAAATTTCCCATGTAAAAGTAATGTAGATAGCAGTATCTGGTAGAATCAAAAGTGACAAAAGTGACATGCAAAAATTATCCATCTGTGCAACCCTGTCACTTTTTTATGCTTTACTGAATACTGCTAAAAATACATATGTACAGATTTTTATTGCTGTACTCTTTTTAACCGACTTCAAAAAGGAGTTTCTCAATTCGTAGGAACCTTTTTTTTCTATTTTTTTATGTTGCTCACCGATAACTCCATCAATTGTGAACCGATTATCAAAATTCTTTTTTTTTTTTTTTGTTTAAAAGAGTACTTTTTTTGTTTATTGCTTAGGAATTGGTACTTTTCCCGGAAAACTCAAAAAACCTCATTCTCACTTGTAATTTTCGCCCTATGATCACCAATATCTCCGTCAATTGTAAACCGATTTTCAAAATTTTTTAGGGCAAGAAGTAAGAAGTGATTTATTTGAAGAATTTATTAGTTATTTGATGTATTAAATTAGTTACTCAATTGTACTACAAGATGGTGCTTCTAGCTTCTAAAATTGATGTAGGATGAATGTAATTAAATGCACATTAAAAAGTATTAAATGTATAGATATAGATGACTCACCCAGACACAATTATTTAATTCTGGCTCAATCATCACTGTCGGATTCGAGTCAGAAATGTTTCGAACGTTAGGTAATACCCCCGCAGGTTACAGACGTTTTATTTCTCAAGAGACGCCTTTGCCATGCGAAACTAAAAACATATCGCTGAGCGAATCATAATTCAGAAACTAAACATGTAATTATTAAAATCCGCTACTTTCTCGAAGTCTAGACGGACTGAAGAGCTGGTAGTTAGCGTGGAATTTATTAAGATTAATATCAACCAAAATGCTTAAAATCTAAGCTTCATTATACTTAGCGTATAACTGTCAGCTCTTTAGAATATGCACTAAACTTCTCCTTAACTAAAATTGCCAGCTCATTATATTTGATTTACTGAAAAGACTAGAAAGATGCATAAGAATTAGCCTAAGCGCTGTTGGTTTTTTAAACCAAAACTATGTACAGACTTGATGTAATTTGAGATCACTAAAGTTAACTAGATATCTCGTCTAGTCATCTAACTAGAGTATCTAGTGCACGTAATACTGAATTGATAAATATATTAGGTGCCGTTGAACGCTGCGAAGCGTGCCCGATAGTTTGCAATGTACCTACCATTCAAGCATGAGCATTTGTTCATGATCTTCATCATTCATCATTATTATCGGGCGTTTTGGACCCACTATGTTAACAAGTTAAAAAAAATGCGCGTGTTCTGTGTATAGAAATTAGCGAATTTTTCCCCTCAAGCCCACACATTACATAAGTAATTTAGTACAAATAATTACGAACTAAGGACGAACGTAAAGAATAAGGGATGCCATTGGTTCCCACAAAAAAACACAACGTCCTATAATGCATCATTGACGTAGAAATTACAGAATATTTTTATTCAATTAAAAGCAACCTGGCTTAGACTAGCACAGGCTCAAGACATCCAGACACACAATTACATCTATAATATTTAAGGTGCACAGAAAATAACGAACTGAGATAGATAAAATATACGTGTATGGAAAAAAAGCGCGTGTTCTGTGTATAGAAATTAGCGAATTTTTCCCCTCAAGCCCACACATTACATAAGTAATTTATTACACGTACAAATAATTACGAACTAAGGACGAACTATAATATAACTATTCAATTATGAACAACCTGGTTTAGACTAGCGCAGGCTCAAGACGACCAGACACACAATTACAACTATAATATTTAAGGCGCACAGAAAATAACGAACTGAGATAGATAAAATATATCTTGGCGTTTATTAAATTATTATAATTAAAATGTTCGAGAGCACACACCGTGATTAACAATTCAGACAGGAAGAAAGAAATTATTGCCACAACACAAAAACACAAGAATTGGTTGATAATGTTGCAAGCTTATAAACCATATTTTTTATAAAATTAGTTCACACAACAAAAAGAAAATCCAACCTTTGGTTCACACTACAAAGATTTATTCTGTATGTTAAGGCTGGTCTAAACATAATTGAGGTCCAGCATTAACTTAATCTACAGGTAGTTGACAGAGTCGCTTAACTGACCTTCTTACATATTGTTTTTCTGCACTTCTTGAGCACTAGATGTTACCATTTCAGTGATACGCACAATAAACTTATTCTATTTACTCATCAAAAGTGAAAATTCGCTCCAATTTCATTTGATTGAAGTAAATAACACATTGTCAAGCCAACGGTATTGTCATCATCTTGTTTGGTGACCGTGTGAAAAAGAGTCTTTATTCTACACGATAAAATATCGGTGTCGTCCAGTGTACTTAAATTGGTTGACGTGGCGTGTAATTCTGAAATCTGTAAGTCCACTGCAGGACATAGGCCTACTATTGAAGAGATTTAATACAGAATTATTGATATCAACGGTATATTTACCATGATTTGTGAGTTCTGTTGTTTCCCGATATTTCGACGCAGTTGCATGTGCCATGATAACGAGGCGAACTGAATTCCGTTGATATTTATAATTCAGGGTTTAATTAATTAAGGGTTAATACATTTGGAGATATGGCTACACTCCTACCGCAAATCAAAAGAGGTTTAATAACTGTAACTGCAATAAACTTCTCAAGATGATCCTAGTTCTAGTGTTAGTAATATTATTTTTAATTTTTTTTTTATATTATATAGGTGAAAGAGTTTATCATTAAATATGTGAGCAACAAACATTGTGTTACATTTTAACATTTTGTAGTCACTCTACAATCTACACGACACGAGCGAGCTCAAGCTCATTTTTGATTTTTTTATGTCTCTTAAATTAAATTCTTAATTGACGAGACTATCAAAAACTTGTATATAAGTAGTATATCAGTCAACATGTAAATGAAGTCGAATTGGTATACCGATACATGGAAACGCATCGATAGCGCGATCTAGGATTGGTTCAAATTTAACGACGCCATCTAGTGGTGTATGTTTGAACTAAAAGAGGTTAAAAATATTGATGCACATGCTACCTATCTATGCTGCGGTCTTCTACTTGTATCTGTATGTGTACTAATATTATAAAGTATGTGTGTATTTTTTATTTTATTTGTTATGGGCCAGCTCTTGACCTCGAGGCTTGCGTGGGCAAACATTAGGTCGAATGTGTGTGATGTTGTGACACAGTGTGTAGTTTTACACACCGACGGGATTAATAATCAAGAAAAAAATATTTTGTTGATTTGGTTTCCGCTGCCCGCCACCATTAGACTGAACAACCATTGTTCATATGGAAACAACCATAGTTGCCATAGTAACATCGCTCACAGTCACTATGTTAAAAAGTTAAAAAAAAATATATACGCGTGTTCTGTGTATAGAAATTAGCGAATTTTTCCCCTCAAGCCCACACATTACATAAGTAATTTATTACACATAAACCGAACGTAACGTAATAACGAACTAAGGACGAACGTAGATAATAAGGGATGCCATTGGTACCCACAAAAAAACACAAACGTCCTATAATGCATCATTGTCGTAGAAATTAGAGAATGTCCAGTTTACTTAGATTGATTTGATGTGGACGTGGACGTCACGTGTAATTCTGAAGTCTGTAAGTCCACTGCAGAACATAGGCCTACTATTGAAGAGATCTAATACAGAATTATTAATATCAACGGGATATTTACCATGATTTGTGAGTTCTTTTGTTTCCCGTTTCGACGCAGTTGCATACGGCATGATCACGGGACGAACTGAATTCCGTTAATATTTATAATTCTGGGTGCGTAGTGCGAGTTTTTTTACCAGATCGATCGCGTTTACGTTTACGCAAATTTATATGGAATCGAGGTAGTGTCATCTAGTGAGAAACGCGTGGTACTGACTCCTTTCCATACTTTGCGTAAACGCAAATGCGATCGAGCTGGTAAAAAAACTCACTAGGCACCCTGTTGACAACTATGATAGTTTCAAAAGTTATATAATGGTTAATACATTTGGAGATTTGGGTACACTCCTACCGCAAACATAACATGCATTTAATAACTGCAATAAACTTCTCAAGATGATCCCAGTTCTACTGTTAGTAATATTATAAAGGCGAAAGTTTATCATAGAAGATGTGAGCTTATCACATTATGCTACATTTTAACATAACATATATTGTACTTTTTATTCGGGTAACGCGAGCGAAGCCGCAGTCGGAAGCTAGTACAATACTGTCGGAATCTGAACGAGTACTTGCCATAGAGAAATTAGACGCTACGCGTACTTGGGTTGGGATTACGATTGTAATAGTACGAAGTACTCTGTTTTCGGCCCAGTGTACTGAGGGCTTACCACAGGTTTTTATAGTTTACGAAAACTTTATAAGTTTCGGTTTCGGTATCTTTCCATACATTTTCGTAGTTCATGCACGTTTCCCTAGACCTAGAGGCGCTGTACTGAAAATGTATGGAAAGCTACCGAGTCCGAAACTTGTGGTAAGCCCTCAATACTCCGATCGGGCACTAGTAAATGTGGCCTTGTGTAGAGTCACCACAGAACACTACTAATACTCCACAGGGGAAGAGTCACTCTACAATTTACTTATTACAGAAGTTGAGTTGAGTTTTTAAGTCTCTTAAATTCATAATTGACGAGACCAACAAAAACTATTTGAATATTAGTAGTATATCAATCAACATTTAATTAAAGTCGATTATGTATACCGATACATGGAAACGCATCGATAGCGCGATCTAGGATCCGTTCAAATTTAACGACACCATCTAGTGGTGTATGTTTGAACTAAAAGAGGTTAAAGATATTGATGCTCATACTACGTATTTATGCTTCGGTCTTCTACTTGTATCTGTATCTGTACTAATATTATAAAGTATGTGTGTATTTATTATTTTATTTATTATGGGCCAGCTCGCTTGACCTCGAGGCTTGCGTGGGCAAACATGAGGTCGAGTGTGTGAACTCCGTAACTGCTGAACGTATTTGTATGAAACTTGGAATATACATAGTTTGTGATTAACACTATTTTATATCCAGCCAGCTAGTTAGTTGTCAATCCGATGTCGAGCATGACTGTAAGAAGAAGCTTACTTTGTTTTTGTAATAAATGGAGCGTTTTTATGTAATGCTTCTCTCATCTAATGAGCCAATAGAGAAAGTTAGGTTCACAATT
Organism: Horisme vitalbata; assembly: GCA_951804965.1. Lineage (NCBI taxonomy): Eukaryota > Metazoa > Arthropoda > Insecta > Lepidoptera > Geometridae > Horisme > Horisme vitalbata. The sequence goes on along the minus strand of OX638106.1, from coordinate 10,895,150 downwards.
TGACCACACCATGATAAACATCACTGCACAAAATTTTCCTATAGGTTGTGAATGCTGTGAAAGATCATTCGAATTGTTAGATATATGACGTATTTCAATCAATTAATAATATAATTCTTTTATGATATTGTAACACCGCTTCCCCTCTCGTTACATTACAATCTAGTCCATCCAAAGGTTACCTGGACGATATTGCCTTTAGCGATAAGGCCTTGTACAAACTGTGCATTGGTTTTAAAAATTTAGTTAGTTTGGTGTAAATTATAGAGTTATTTAGGCATTCCCTAATACGAAGGAGGATATGCCCATAATCCTTAAGCTGGGTATGCAGGTTGGGGGCACCGTTTCTCGCTCCACCGACGGTGACCGCCGATCAGTGAATTTAGGCTGCGCGTTGCCGTAATCAGCCGGCGCCGTCAGAGACACGTTTGTTATGATGGTCATACACGATCACTGCCGATTGGATCAAGTAGAACTGACCATGGTTGGGCGTGGATTAGCATGACAGTTATACTTGATGAAAAAATCCGTGTGAATGGGACAGTTATAAGGGGAAGACATCGACGTACGTTCTACGATCAAGTTGAAGATGTGCTGGTATAAGGCCAGGTCAGGAGTACCCAACCGACGAGCATATATGAAGAATGTGATGAGAGTGAATGATACAAAAGAGGTATGCCAGGATCGAAGCAAGTGAAGATCCGTGGTCACTGCCTACTCCTCTGGGAAAAAGGCGTGACTGTATGTATGTATGTATGTATGTATAATGTATCAAGCTGATTGGATCGTGTATGCCGGCCGCGTGATCGAGTTCAGTTGAGTCAATATTTTTGTCGGTGGTTTTTATACAATTGGACGATTGCTTGGCAGCATGGTGTATGGCCACCATTACACACCGCGGGTCGGTTAGCTTTTTTCGTGTTCCAAACGTGGAGGATGGAACCCCTTACACCCGAATGGTGCATCAGCACCAGAATCATCTAGTACTGAATCTGACTTGTGCCGCACAGTGCAAGAAAGTTTACGTGAAGTGAAAATCAAGTGTTTTCTAGCGATATATATTTTCTAGCTTCAAATTATTAGTTTTGCTTCAATACCATTGTGTGGGATGTTTTATCGTCAGCGTTGAAACCGACGTGGGATGTTATGCCCAAGTGAGAGTGTGGTTTGTGATTTAGGGCCAGAATGATTTAAGACCCAATCTTTGTTCTGTTAGACATCTTTGAATATTAAATATAAATTTAATGGCTTAATAAATTAAATTCACTGTCCGTAATTGTTCTATAGCAGAATTCTACCATTGGAACACTAAACGTATACGGTTTCCTCGGTTGCGAACTATCTTACCTAAGCAACCCTTAACCATTTGGATATGTGACCACTTATCTAGCAATGGAATCTAGGAAAGAAAGGACGTTACGGCTTTACCAGTCGTTATATCATATCGGAGGCCTTGATTCAATTATACAAAATTTTCAGTTCAGTTGGAGCCTCAAGAAACAATTGAAATCGCAATTTTTAATTTGCACCAATTCGTACTTTGCTAAGCAGAGTAGAATTTGCAAGAAACTCCATGGTTTAATTTAACGTTTAACAATTTTTTTTATCAACACCAGAATTGACCATTAGTGACACCACCACGACTTTATTATTAAGTCTGATCAATGCCCTAGCTACATTGATGAGGGGATTGGTGTGACCACTGGGTACCTAGGACCTGCTTATTATTTTTTAGCTTTTAATGCATTAACTACATCATAAATAATTTATAGTTTAACTTAATTATTCTTTTGTATTATAATACTTCTTCGAATAAAGTGTCTCATTCATCTTAGCATGGTATTCCATTTTGACCATTACTTGCCCATCAATCTTAGTGAACGCAGGTTATTGATATCATGCCTGTTTAGTTTTGTGTTATAATAATTCAATGTCAGATCTAGAAAACGATACATTAATTTGTTACTGATGAAAGTAGCTTTATGATTTGTTAAAGATGTATTCAATGAATTGAATAATCTTAACCGAATTAGGCAGCTCGGTCCTGGCAAATAATGTAGGCCCATTAATACCCGTAGCTTTTTTTATCAAATTACAAATAGTTTCTTTCAAAAAAAACCATGTGCAATGTGTGATAGATATCGTAAGAGGTGTTTATGGGATTTTGGCGGGTATGGGTAAGGCGCGTATCAAAATATTGAGTTCAAAGTACGACAGTTTCCTAGTCTAATCCGTCAAAAACGATTGAGCCAGAATGGGCTAGATGTCTGAAAAATTCTAATTAGTCCGTCATTTACATTATACAAAAATATTGGACACGTATTTTTTCTTTTGTCAATTAAACTAAAAATGACAAAGTCATAGTGCGTTGAAGTTCCGCGTGACGTCACGGGTAAGTACACTTTTTACATACAAGTGACGTCACGAGCCCCCACTCCCGAACTTTGACGCTCTATAACTTTGTCGATTTCCATTGATTTTAAATATAAATAATACGTGTCCTATATTTTTTGATAATCTAATTGACGGACTAATTAGAATTATTATTTATCTACCCAGGCATCATCTCTATTATAATATTGTGTCGGGGTAAGTGTGTCTTGTTGTGACGCGCCATCTTGTCTTAGCATTCTTCAGATTCTCCATCAATATCCTATAAATCTGTTGAAATAGAAATAAATACGTGAGCAGAAACATGTATAATATGTTTATTACTTTTGCATTTTACACTTATGCTTTCTGTCAATTTTTACGAATGATTTACCAAAGTGAAAGACCAGATGTAAAGATAAAACATGGAAATGACAGCAGTACATGGTATGATGAGCATACGCATGTCAAAGGCCTCGTCAATCATTCACACCATGACAGTGATAAGCCTAGTAAGTAAAGTTGCTATAGTAGCAGCATGGAATTAATATTAATACTTACGTTATGAGTAGCAGATAGATAAGTAATTATTTTGTCAGTTCATCGTTAAAATCAAATGAGTTAAAAAATGTTCGATCTAACGGGATTTGAACCTGCACCTTTGCCTAATCGGCTACGCTTTCGCTATACATCGTGTTATGACGGAAGCAATGTAACTTGCACTTCCAAATTAAATTGCTAAAAAATCGACGAAAGTTTTTTCGAAAGAGAAGCTCTAATACTCAAAAATTAAACCACTAAATTCTACTATTGACTCTCGTCTGATAGGACTATACATTTCAATTTAATTATTCGATTCTTGACCTCACTAGTCTGATTCTAAAACTAGTAATACTCGTATGCAAAAATGTACAAGGCCAGATTAGCAAGTTTATATTCTGATTGGCCTTGGCTTAACCGTTTTACAAAATGCACCAATCTCCTTTTTCTCCTTTACTACAGAATACTTAATTAAACATCATCATCATCAGCCTATAGCAGTCCACTGCTGGTCATAGGCCTCCCCTAATGAGCGCCATTGCACCCTGTCCTGAGCTCGACGCATCCAGCTACTACCAGCAGCCCTTCGCAGATCGTCACTCCACCTGGCCGGAGGGCAATTACGTAGGTTAATTAAACATACGTGATTCAAATCTTTTCTCTAAAAACATAAAGCATATCTTTGTGTTGTCTGTGGTAGCTCTAAAATAAAGGCAGAGTTATCAATTACTATTATCATTAACTCCAGGACAAAATTTAACAAAATGAGCCCTTTTGGGCTCATAAATCTCATAAATTCTCATAAATTTTTGAGTTATATGATTGCTTAACCTTACATGCCATTCCTTCAAGGAAAAACTACAAAATTCGATAATTCCTTAAACAAAAGGTGTTGAGCTTCGGGGGGAGATTTACCTTAAAATTTGCTCCAATTTCATTTGATTGAAGTAAATTACACATTGTCAAGCCAACGGTACTTTCATCATCTTGCTTGGTGACCGTGTGAAAAAGAGTATTCCACACGATAAAATATCGGTGCCGTCCAGTGTAAGTACCTAGATTAGTTTGACGTGGTTTCTCCTGCAGTCTGTATGTTCACTGCAGGACTTAGGCCTGCTGTTGAAGAGGGGCCACCCCGGCCACAAACCAAAAGAGGTTTAATTACTAAAGTAAACTTCTCAAGATGATCCTAGTCCTAGTGTTAGTACTATCACAGAATACAGAAGGGACAGAAGCTTCACTCCGCGCAATCATTTAAATAAATAGCGACTTTAGCTGCTACGCAATAAAGTGCTATTCAGCTCGTACCGAACTCAGTGCCTAACATTTATATTAACCTACACCTTGCATCCCTTTCTATCGTATAACTCTATCTCTACTGACGTGGCATGTGTAACGTTAGGGTTGTCTTGAGAATTATTCTGTGACGAATAATAAGAACCTGGCCGCCGACACGGGCAGCAGCGTCGGCGGTGCGAGAAGCTGTACCCTGCGATCCCCAACCCGCATGCCAAGCGTGGCCAAAATTTTAGTAGGTAGGTACCTACCTAGATATTTGCAAGAGAAAAAAACAACATTTGGTTTGTAGGTAACCTAGTTATCTAGTTTTAGTTGTTAGTACGCCTACCTTTAGGTAACTTACCACATCGATTTGTCTACCTACACCTACCTACCCGACTGTTTTTAAGTAGGTAACCTACACTGCCTACTTAAAGTTAAATCAAATAAAAATGTACTTAGGTTGGGTTTCTAATCTTGCTCTCAGTCTACATAATCAAAATCATAATACCTACTTACTACAGCACTATGTAGGTAGATACCTACCAATGGCACAAAAATTGTCTATGAAAAAATACCTACATTATAATATTACGTTTATTTATGTAGGTAGGTAACGCATTCAAATAGAACTTGTACCTAAGTACCTATCTACTTAAGTAAATACGGGAGACTTTGATATCTAAACAACGCATTATTTGGTAGAAAAACTTTCAGTTCTGTACCTACTATTAGTATTATTTACATTTTCTTATTATTATTCAGGCAACCAAATGCTATGCAGTATTTTTTTGCCTTCATTTGGCGTAAAATATAGGTACATTAACAAAAACAAAGTAAAATGCCGCGGCTGCTCAAAGACACTTTCGTTCCGGGCGGAACTCGGCAACCGACGTAACGAACCATGCTAGGAGGGCCGGCGATGCGTAGGTATATTTTTATACCTATTCTGCGGAGTGAAAGAGGCCTGGAGGGCAATTCACGGGTTTACTCGAAACAGAGTCGTATCGACTATGAGTCTCCCAACTTGGGTCGATGGTTTGTGTCTACTCTAAAGTCACGATTCATAAAAATAGCTATTCTTACGGCCACTCGACTGAAGTCGCTGCGACATTTCCGTGACATGGCTAAAATACGTTTCGTTTTACGCGGGTAAATTTACAGTAGTTGGGGTAAAATAGGCCGATTTCGTACATCATAATTTTAGGCTTCAAACCATGCAAAAATAGTAATTAAAAATGTATTTTATTTATATTAACCAAAGTATGCTTAATATGCAATTATTGGGGCTTACTGATAGAAAAGAAAGTTTATTTTAGGTAGGTACTAAGACAAGTTTATAAGCTTGAAACGAAACGTAAATGCTTGGTTTGTTTGTTTACGAGCTCTCAAGCAAGTGTCAGTCAAAGCGGGGGTTGCCGGTGGTCGGTAAAAACTTATTTTTTTATAAATCTAGTAAAAACTTTACATTGCCCAAATAATAAATTATTTCAGTGTTGAAGCCGATTCTTTAGATTTAATCAATTTATCAGGAATAATAATTAGGTATCGATTGTAATACTGTTTCTGAATGAATATTCGAACTGACGAAAATCTAAGTACCAGTGAAAAAAAAAACACAAACACACGCTCATGCTCATGCCTCATGCTATGGAGCTGATTTTGTCCATGCTGAGAAGTGTAAGCCAAATTAGGTTTTCTCTCAGCTTAATGCTACTCAGCGTGCGTAGCAATGCTGTTTTTCAGAGAAAACCAGAGGTGGCGACCTCACGATCGCCGCGCATTATTGTAAGCAAACGAATACCTATATAAAAGGATGTAGGCGTAGCTCAGTATTTAGACAGGAAGGTAGGTACACAGGTATTACATAAAAAAGTACACATTGCATAATATGCCAATGATATGATAAAATATTATACAAATACTAATTAAACAAATACTTATTAATAGGTATGTAGTTACTAATTCGGAGTCAATCTTTAACAGTAGATATTGCCGGACGTTTTTACACATCTTAGCCGATAAGTGCCAAAAGTAATCAGAACTTGTACTAGTACTAAATATTACCTAGTTTATTAATCAGCTAAGAGCTTGAAGGGTAGGTAGGTTTAGTACCTACTACATGACTGAATACAACTTAGATAAGCATCATTCAAATACATACCTACATAAATAACTACTTACCTACCTACACTTTTAATAAACTTAAATAAAAATAAGAAGAAAATATATACCGAGGTATATCGGTTTATTAATAATACACATAACATGACCTATGTCCTTGTTTATGTCAGTTCTTGTGGGACGTACCAACAACAATAAAACGTAGATACATTTTAAATTAGTCTGCTGTATATCTACTCATTGTTAATTCTTGCCTAAGTTGTATTCGGTGGTTATTTTGCCACCTATTCATTAACAGCCATTTTTTAAAAAAAATATTTTATATCGAAATTAAATATCAATGTTGGAAACATCGATGTAAATATGGCGGCTTTCATCAACTATATCATCGACAAATCCTACGACAAGCCATGTCGTGTGCTCGGGACCACTCGTTGCATGTCTCTTAATTTGAGTCGACTTTTGTCTGTTGGTGATTTCACGAGAATACTGTTTTTCTGCTTCGAGAGACAAAATGGCGGATCACTCTACCTAAGTCTAGTAGAAGTCAATGTCTCTGGCTTGAGAATTGCCCTCCTGGTACTATTAAAAAGACGAATGTGTGTGAATGTGTGCATAACACATACTAGACATTTCAACGTAACATAAATATTATACCTTTTATTCGTGTACAACGCAAACGAAGCCGCAGGCGAAAGCTAGTACTGTACAGGGTGGAGCAAATTTTACCTTATTGGGGGCAGAGACCTTTTCTTTTGTAGCTAGGTTTTGTTCTGAGACACAACTATAAGTTTATTTTGAAGAAAACAATTGAATTTTCGGAATTTTTAAAACATGTAAAGTCAACCTATAAAAGGTCATTTGTCAAAAAAATGTTCTCAATCGACTCTATTTCTCAACAGGAACACTTTTCCCCAAGTAACTTACCAAATCAATTCGAAAGCTTCGCGAAAATTAAAAAAGTTTTCCATGCAATTTCTATGAAGCGCCATTGCGTCACAACATTAAACATAAACATTGAATTTGTCGAAACGACTACTTGCTAATTTGTACGGAATGCTCTTCCAATGTCCGCCCGTCTGATCGGACAATCCAGGCCCTATGTTTTTATTAATTTATGTTATTATTAAGTCTCTTGTCGTGTTTGATGAGACTTACCAAAAATGTATATATAAGTAGTATATCAGTCAACACGAGATTGTCGTCGAATAAGTATACCGATATATGGAAACGCATCGATAGCGCGATCTAGGATCCGTTCAAATTTACCAACGCCATCTAGTGGCGTATGTTAGAACTAAAAATATCATGCTCTCGAGTTACTCACCAGAGGTTTAAAATATTGTTGCGCATGCTACCTATATATGCTACGGTCTTCTACTGACTGGTACCTGTATCTGTACTAATATTATAAATGCGAAAGTTTGTGTGTATATGTCAGTGCTTGTTCCCCATCCAACTCGGCTGAACTGATTTGTATGAAACTTGGAATATACTTACCTCCGCAGGACGAATTGCCCATACAAACGTAATACCAAAATGATTTCAAATTTAAGCATATTTCCACTATATTATTGTATTATTTGTATTCCAATAGTATTAATCTAGGTTCCTGGATAGGTTTTTTTACAAAATACTTACCTAAAATAAATTAAAAGCCAATAGCATTTTGCACATTTTTATGCCAAAATTGACGACTTTTCTTCCTCTTTGTTTCGTATTAAAAACAACAATATCTTACGTGTCGTTTATTTAGGAACATTGAATATATTATCTAGTTACAGAATAAAAGTACTTTTTGAAGAATACAACAAGTTTTCAGTCATAATTTTTGGAATTACGGAACACAACCAAATTCTTAAAAAAATTTGAACGGCCAATATTGCTATCCCGCCTTATCAATCAACCATAGCGATCCTTTGTCCGCGTCTCGAATTGAAGTTCGAGCGACGTTCGCCGCATTCTTAAGCTACTTTTTTATCCAGGAAGCTCCAATAAGCTTTGTTTATGTAATGGATTTATTTATGTAATGCTTCTCTCATCTAATGAGACAATAATGTTAGTTTCAGAACCACAATTTGACCACACCATGGTAAACATATCTACATGATTCAAAACTTTTCTCTGAAAACTTTAAGCATATCTTTGTGTTGTGGGCAGCCCTAAAATAATGATTATATCAAGGACAAAGTATAACAAATCTATCCCTGAATCCTAGTGACTTAAAATTTGGGGGGGTGCTCTCTGCATAGTGTAGGTGTACTCAGAAAGCATTTGTTTAAATTCAGTGACAAGGTGGTGAAGCAGTCCATGAGTCTGTTGAACTATTCAAACCAACAACATGGCGATAAAACATCATGTCACCTCTTTATATTTACATTTAAATGAAAGAGACAAGCATACTTTATCGATCGTTATTAAATGACATTTATTTATTTATTTATTTTTATTTAAACAAGGATTCACAGTTTTACAATGTTAAATTATAGGCTAGTTAAACATAATTTGTACATAAACCAATTTGAATCCACATTTTGTAAACAGCTCGTAATATGCGTTAGGACATTTGAGGGTTACTCTTTCTTGCACACAACACCTAAAAAATCACAAGAACAGAGAAATAAAACAATTGACGGCCTCTGTGGCGCAGTGGGCGAAGGTGAAAGCGAAGAAGGCGAAGTGTGGCGCCTGAGACGCAGAAGTTTGCGGGTTCGATTCCCGCAGCTGGACAAATGTTTGCATGTTCTGCAGATATTTGTCTCGGGTCTGGGTGTTTTTTATACATATGTAGTATACAAATGTATGTTAGTATATCAATCATGTAGTTCCCGTAATACAAGCTCTGCTTAGATTGGCCTTACATGATGCTGTGTGATTATGTCCCGCATTATTTATTTATAAAACAGCTTAGGTACAAACGGCAGTCTTATCGCATAATGTGATTTCTTCCGGACAACCTTAGAATGGAAAGAATATTAAAAATATAATATTAGAGCGGCCTTTATTTAAACCAGATTAGACCTAACTTAAGTAGGTATTGGCACATCCTTATTCATTCCGATAAGCGGCACTCACGGATATCTCAGCAGTTTATTCGAGAAATAATAGACAGATAGATGAACTTTATTGCACACAACACCAATAAAAAAAATTACAATAACAGAGAAATAAAATAGTAATGTAGGTACAATCGGCGGTCTTATCGCTTATATAAGGTTTCTTCGTCTCCATAATAGTCTACTGAAAGACTTATGCATCCTCGCGAATGCTGTGGAAATAATGTCTAGCCTAGGCCAGCTGAAGGCCCGACACGGACTGAAAGAGCCGGGGCAATCTTACCGTGCCTATCGAAGCACGAAAACATTGATCTAAATCGCAACTGAGCGATCACCATCCAATGGTTAGATATATAGGTTAGAGTTGCTTTAGAATACTTTAACACGTTGACGAAAACATAGATCTAAATATAAATATAACTGAGCGGTCACCATCCAAAAGTATCCGGTAGAGTAGTTACTTAAGGCGAATATGCATGTCAAACCTCCCTCTCGCTCGCACTATTCAACATTTTTGAAGATATAAAATCACTAAATGTAGATAAGCAAAATAGCAAACCTTCACGGCCTAGAAAATAACAATACAAAGGTTCAGCAATAATATCATTTTTTATTCTATCACGTTTTCTTACCAAAAAACTTATACCAATGTGATCAATTTTGGTGCAATTTTTTTTGGTAGGAAAACGTGTTGGATTCAACATGATATTCTTGCGAACCTTTGTATTGTTATTTTCTAGGCCGTGAGGGTTTGCTATTTTGCATAACTACATTCAGTGATTTTATATCTTCAAAAATGTTGAATAGTGCGAGCGAGAGGGAGGTTTGACATGTATCGTCACCTTAGGAACAAAACATTGACTGTGGGGGAGCAGCTGCACTTCCAGAGTTGTGTTTTGAACACTCAAAGCGTTATACATTAAAACAACAAAGTAAGAAAACTTTACGAACGCCACAAATAGATAGTCCTGCAAAATATCCATAAACCAATGCAATAAATTGTTATAAAATAATTAATAGTTGTTAGTTACACCGTAAAAGCTTAGAGTGCTATTAAATGGTACTATTCGACGGAGATGGAATATTCCATTACATCTATTATTACGTAACAAATCCATTTTCACTTCTCTTGCTCAAAAAGTGTATCATAATAGTGTAGCTTAGCGGGCCTAAAACTCGAGTTTAATACCTAGGGCTAAAAAGTATTTTTTCTTTTTAATTTTTGTCTAAAATCATCAGCCCGTACAAAGCATTCGTTCTCTTATATAAAAACTCGACTTCTTGGTGCTCCGTCAATCTTTTTTTTTGAAAATAGAACCGTCTTGGTGATGTTTTATGAAGGTTGATTCTTCCCTTCACGGTAGAATGCGAACTGTTTCGTTGAGGGTTATTGAAGGTATAGAGATTTAAAAAAAAAGATGGTATTGGCGCTAAATCTCTAGAATTTTCTTCATTCCAAATCACAAACTTTTACGTTTAACTTCCTGACTTTAACTTTCAAATTGTGAACGTGAAAAATGTCATCAAGTGATAGTGAAGATGCTAATATGCAAATGGAAGAAAAGGGCAAAGAAATAATTATGAATCTGTTGCCGACAAAATCACGTGAAATATATTTAAAGAGTTACGAAAATTTTATGAAATGGAGAGATGAGAAACGTGTGGATTCTTTTACAGAAGGGGTTTTTCTCACTTATTTTGATGAATTATCGAAAAAATTCAAATCGTCGACTCTTTGGAGCACATATTCAATGTTAAGAATGACCTTAAAAACGAGACACGACGTCGATATTAAAAAATATGTAAATTTAACGGCTTTACTGAAGAAATTGTCCACTGGATACAAGGCAAAAAAATCTAAAGTCTTGACGACACAAGAAATCGAAACATTTTTAAATAACGCTCCAAATAAACAATACTTGGCAACAAAGGTAACCTACTTATGTACTCTACTCAAACTAAATAAATAGATACCTACCTACATACCTAAATTATGTACCTAGGTTATTACGATTATTAACACACTTATTTTTTTGTTCAACAGGTTGCTTTAATTTATGGAATCAGCGGTGCATGCAGAGGAATAGAGCTTGCCAATATAACGCTAGAAGACGTAGAAACGGATACAAACCTACAAGCTGTGAGTCTGCCGAACACGAAAACAAACAAAGAGCGTAAATTTGTCATCAGTGGAGAATACCTTAATATAGTTAAAGCCTATCAGGAGTTACGTCCCACTAATGTTTCAACGAGAAGATTTTTTCTAAATTATCAAAATGGTAAATGCACAAGGCAAGTCATAGGCAAAAATAAATTTGGTAACATGCCTAAAGATATTGCCACTTATCTAAATTTACCAAATCCGGAACTCTACACGGGCCATTGTTTCCGCAGAACATCCGCGACTCTGTTGGCGGACTCTGGTGCGAATATAACGACATTAAAACGCCACGGTGGATGGAGGTCCGATCAAGTGGCTGAAGGTTATATAGAGGACTCTATACAAAACAAGTATCACGTCACGCAGCGGATTATGGAAGGAATCAATATTCTACCAAACATTACAGAACCCCAAGCATCTACATCGCGGGATTGGATGAATATGTGAACTCAGCTGAAGCCGCGCAGGAAACTCAAGCATGTTTCGAGTCTCTCCAACTTTTACTCCACAACAATCAACTCAAAATATTATCACATCCCAATCACAGAGAACCGAAATAAAATTGCCCGGGAAAAACATATCACTAAACATTCAAAATTGCTCTAACTGCACATTTAATTTTTAATAAAATTTCTGAAAATTGACTAATTTGGAATTGTTTTATTTTCTCGCAATCGAAGTGAAAAGTAGAGTGTTTTACTCGGGCCAAAACCACCCATTATAACTCGGTCTTGTCATCCTCCCTCGCTAAGCTCGGGAGTATAACAACCTCGTATATAATGGGATGGTTTAGTCCCTTGTAAAACAATCTACTATTTATACAGTCATTAAAGTAAAGGTATAACCACTTTGTGTAAGTCGGTTAGTTTCTAGCCGTCAGATGCACACTTTGTAGATAAATATTGTTTATGTTATTTTTAAAAATCAACTTTCCACTTAATATGAGAAAGTAATTTAAGTAATGGATTTACTGCTTCGAACAGTCTTAAAATGTGTAGGTTCTCAACCTGAGAACACTGCAAAAAACAGTACATTATTTTTCTTATATTATGGGCCAACTCTTGGCCTCGAGGCTTGCGTGAGTATGATGAGGTCGAAGGTTTCTGGTCGTCTGTTCATCTTTCTGTTGAGACCTTAAAAATCTATCACACGAGCATAATGGCTTGTGTATACACTGTGAGCTTGCTGTGTGCTTGTACTTTGTGTAGCCACTGTGATATGTCAAGGTAAGATATTTTAGTGGAGGCATGTTGGAAAATAATTCCAGCCCCCATTCGATCTAAACCTCCTCAACCACGAAAAATGTCTGACTCTTAAGATCTATCTGTCTATTATTTGCCCCCTTTCTACTTATTCACAACTAGCTTCCTCCGGAGGCTTTGCTCACGTGGTACCTGGATAAAAAGTAACATATTTTTTTCAGGTGTAGAATTATATGTGCTAAATTTCACCCCACCTGATGTTAAGTGGTAACCATTACCTATGACAAAGCACTGCACGTTCACGTTTTATGGAACGTGCTCCTCGATGCAACACTCTGCGTCCATCAACTTAGGTATGATGATGATAAGCCTCTTGTGCCTGTAATTTCACCGGCACCCACACCCTTCCAACCGAAAACAGCAATGCTGCTCCACGGCAGAAATAGGCATGGTGGTAGTACTTCTACGGGCGCGCCCTCCACAAAGAACTCTACAACATCTGAAGTTTAACGTGTTCAGTTGTTTTAGCTTAAAGAAGGGACAACTTTCGCCTATAAAATATAAGTAGGAATTCTAAGAATTATTCCACCATTTATAATCCTATCATTATATCAAAATATTATATTTTTCTAACTTGTTTATGATCCCACGTCTTAAACATGTGACCTCATGTTACATTCGACCTCGCCGTAGAGGTCGTCTTATCCTATACTTATATCAAATCATCTGTTTTTTTGTTAAAAAAATATTTGATGTACAATTTGTTGATCAAGTACTGTTCTAAGGTTTCTTTTATACAATTTTCCGCATCATCATACTTTGTATCACGGAACACAACATCATAATAGAAAGACAACAAAATTTGGATCCGCACAACTATACCTTAGCCGCCTGTATGAGCAGGTGTGACAGAAGCAAAGGCGGAGCATGCATTCTAGTAAAAAGAGGCCACGAATGGAAAGAAATACCCGAAGTCAAAAAACAGTCCCTACCTACAATATTTGAATGTTGCGCTATTGAACTCGTTGAATACAAAATTGTTATCATTTGTATTTATAGACCTCCTAAATCAACTCATGAATATTTGAATATATTTTTTAATAAACTTGATAAAATTTTGACATATACCAGTAAGCTTAATATTAACAATACAATTTTAGTCGGTGATTTCAATTTAGATATGCTAAAAACTAACAATGTCACAAGTGACTTTGAATGTACGCTACTAAATTATAACCTAAAATTAACGATAAAGCAACCGACACGTTTAATACCTAACTCTTGTATTGACAATATTGCCCATGACTTTAGAAGGAACTGTAAGACTGAAGTGCTAGAACTTGCTCTCTCAGACCACACCGCTCAGGTCATAAAACTGCCAATCAAAAGGAATGTTAAGTTGAAATCTTGGCGCAAAGAAATACGTGACTACAGCATTGAGAATATTGAAATGTTTAAAATGTGCCTGAAAAACCTAAAATTTACGGATATGTACAATGCAAAGGATTTAAATGTAGCATATAATTACTTTATGGAATATTTTAAGCTGTTCTATGATCTTTGCTTTCCAAAAAAACTAATTTTAATAAGAACTATGTAAACCAAAGTGGATCTCACGAGGGATTAAGCTGTGCTGTGATAAAAAACGATACTTACGTCGGAAATTTAGATTAAAACCCAATACAACAAATAAAACAAGATACAAGGAGTTTGCCAAAAGATTGAAAAAAATTATATCCCAAACAAAAAAAGCCCAAAACAATTACAAAATTATGACTTCTAACAATAAATCAAAGACGACATGGGAAATAATAAATAAGACTCGCTATAATATTCCTAGGGAACCAATTGTGAAAATTAAATGTAATAATAATAATGACAATGAATATATAACAAACCCCACTGACATCGCAGAATTATTTAATAACTACTTTATTGACAAAGTTAAACCAATTTCTGATTATGGTAAAAATGTGACAGCAGGCATTTGCTCTAGAGAAAAATCAATGTTTATGGCACCATGCTTACCGCAACATATAAACAAAATAATAAAAAATCTAAAGAACTCTAGCAGCACCGGTTTTGACGGTGTAACAACGAAAATTATCGAAGCCGTAAATGAATTTATTAGTCCTCATCTCAGCTATCTAATGAATCTAGGTATTGCAAGTGGCTCATTCCCACAGCAACTAAAACTTGCTACTGTAAAGCCTCTCTTTAAAAAAGGTAGTAGAGAACAAACTGACTGCTATAGGCCTATAGCAATATTGTCAATATTCTCTAAAATATTTGAAACATATATATATGGTGAAATTTATTCAAACTTAGAGAATAATAACATATTATGCAATGAACAAAAAGGGTTCCGACGTCAAAAAACAGTCAATTTAGCAATATATGACTTTTTAAAATATATAATGTCCCAAGTTGATAACAGAACTCCTGTCTGCACTGTTTTCTGCGATATGACTCAGGCATTCGATTATGTCGACCATGGCATTTTGATAAAAAAACTGGAGGCCTACGGGATCAGAGGAAATATTTCTGACTTGCTCTCGTCGTATCTCAAAGATCGACGACAAATAACAGAAATAACGAGATTGGAACTGAAAACCAAGTGCGAAATTTCTTACAAGTCTACAGTTAGAAAAATCAAATATGGAGTACCCCAGGGAAGCGTACTAGGACCTTTACTCTTTATCATATATATAAATGACCTCCCAAACACAATTAATCAACCTATGACATTATTTGCTGATGATAGCACAGTAACAATTAAGTATAGTGACATTAACTCTTATAAATATGACATAAATAATTCTATTAATTCAATAATTTCCTGGCTTGACAACAATTATTTGAAAATAAATATTACTAAAACAAATATAATTCATTTTAGTCAAAGAGCTAAAAATTTGGATATTAATCTAGAATTCCAAGGTAGCATTGTTAATAAAGTTGACTCTACACGATTTTTAGGAATACAAATTGACCAAAAACTTAATTGGAAATGCCACATTGACATATTAAGTAGACGAATCAGTAGTTCAGCATATTCTTTATATAAACTTTCCACAACTGTTAATGTAGCATCATTGCTCACTGCTTATTACGGGACAGTAGAATCTTTACTCAGATTTGGAATCATATTTTGGGGTAAAAGCGAACTATTAGATCCATGTTTGGCATACCTAGGACTGGCAGTTGCAAACCATTATTTATTAAGCATAAAATTCTTACACTTCCATCACTTTACATTTTCGAAGTTGCTTTATTTGTAAGGAAAAACCGTCATCTGTTTGTAAAAATGGTTGACAATTCGGTACGTAACAGACGTGATAACAACAGGCTCTGTATGCATAGTTGCAAAACTACACTGTTGCAGAAAAGCATTGTATGTATGGCACCTAAAATTTGTAATAAGATACCTAAGTCTTTTTTAAATCTTAGTGAAAATATGTTTAAAGCTAAACTAAAACAATTATTAGTGAGTAAGTGCTACTATAGTGTTAATGACTTTTTATTTGACGATCTGAAACTTTGACCTTTTAATTTTTATTGACATTTTAAATATTTGCATGTCAATTGTATAACTATAATTTTAAATATTTGCATGTCTAATTTAAAGGTAGAACATAATTGAAACAAGAAATATAATTAAGACCTACAACTGTAACCTACATTATGTTGAAGCAAATAAATTAATCTTTAATCTTTAATCTTTAATCATCTAACCTTCCTTATTTATTTAACCTTGGCATAAATTAAGTGCCTCACCATCCGAATAATAATATTACTTTGATGGAATAAGTACTTTTAGGTCAAATCTATAACATTTTATTTTTAACCAACTTCAAAAAATGGAGGTTCTCAATTTGGTTGTATTTTTTTTTTGTTTGCTATCATAACTCCATCAGAACATATTTGGAAAAATATTTTTTCGTTTGGGAATTTAAATGGGACCAAACGGGAAGTATAACCTACTTCCCGTTAAGTAGTAATAATAGTTAAGTAGTTCCCGGGAAGTAGGTTATACTTCCCGTTTGGTCCCATTTAAATTTGAAGAAAATTACCACCCCATTACATAACATTATATAAAATAATATTCTGGAATATTTCATAATATCTGAACCAGCCTATTTCGAGACAAGACACAAATAAAGATTTTATTATTTAGGAAAAAATATTTGAGACACTCAGGCTCTCGTAAACAGTTGCTCGATAGTGAGACAAGAACAGCGATCATCATGATCATCCACACACTGATTTCACCCACTGCTGAGTTAGGCCTTCCTCCACTTGTGCCATAGGACAGAAGTAATAATTGTAATTTCAGGGATTATGTCTATTGATATATCATTGATGATTCTAGTAATTTGTGTGATTCATTCTCACACCGGTCTAATTATATCAATACATAAACTAAAGAAAGACACGCTCAACACGTCTCCGATGAATAAATAAAAGACATTGCATCAACAAACAGAAAAAGTTAATTGTGATAGAGGTTAAGTCGAGACGTCTTTTTGCGAGTTACATAATGACATTGCTCAATTTACGAAACGAGCAGGCGTTGAATGGTAAGCAGTTTTTTTGTGTTTTGAATTGAGTAACAATTTTTATTTAAAAAGTCTCATAGAGTGGTAACGAGGCGGTGACAATGACAACGTAACGTAACACCTGTTAATCCTTCAGGAGTTAATGATGAACAATGTCGATTTAGTTCAATTTTGGGAGGCCTATGTCC
The DNA here is from genome assembly GCA_951804965.1 of Horisme vitalbata. Classification (NCBI taxonomy): domain Eukaryota; kingdom Metazoa; phylum Arthropoda; class Insecta; order Lepidoptera; family Geometridae; genus Horisme; species Horisme vitalbata. The sequence goes on along the minus strand of OX638106.1, from coordinate 10,877,672 downwards.
AGCAGTGGACTGCTATAGGTTGATGATGATGATGATGAATTTGATGAAATAACAACTGTAATTTTGTATGTAGCTCGGTACGTAAGCGTAACTGTTTTTATATTCTTTTACCCAGCTCATGACCTCGAGCCTTGCGTGGGCAAGGCTGAGGTCAACGATGGGATGAGCTTTCCCAGAAGATGCCTATTGACTCTCTTTTTGAAGCCGTTAGGGTCATAAAACAAAGACAAGACTGTAGTCTAAAGTATGGAATGACGGGAGAGCGTTGGCTTGAGACGCATGAAGTTAGACGCGGCAACAACACCCAATAGTCAATTATTAGGATTAGAATAGAATACAATAATATTTTACTCATAAAACTAACGTCAATAAACTTATTTAAATTGATAAAAACGGGAAATTTCACGTACAAACGAGATAAGGAATAAAAAGGTTATCTATTGCTGCTAATTGGTCCTTAACTCAGCATGTGTTAGTTGGAACGACCAGAGAGGGTCATCCGTCAGAGCCAGTGGTGAAGTCATGGACCTCTTACACATTATACAGCAATTAAATGAAATGAATCATAAACATTATATGAGATGAAACATAAATATTAGACAATAAAATTATAGATAAATTAAAACGACAACCCATTATAAGTCATACAAACATAACATAGAAAATAAGCACATACAAACAAAGTAAGTAGATTCTCTCCTTTTGTCTCTCCCACGATACTCAGAATCTGAAAAAATATCTTCAGTATCTACATATTCAGTATCAGAAAATCAGAAACCGCAACGTTATGCGTTGTTGTTGGTTAGTCTCCCTATGCGCCAACTAAGTCGTTAGATTCTGCTGCCTTGACTGGGAGTTCTGGTTCTTGGCTCCATCTCGTCGCTTCTTCGTTTGTAAAGCGTAGAGTCAAACCAAAGTCGCATGAGAGACGCACAGGAACAGGACAGAGGAGACTGGAAAAAGCAAATTGTGGAATAGGAGAGGAGAGGTGGAGAGGTAGGATAAGAATGAAAACACATCTTGTCATTATCATTTTAACTTCGAACAAAATTTAGCATCATCATCAGCCTATAGCAGGCTATAGCAGTTCACTGCATCACCCTATAGCAGTTCACTGCTGGAAATAGGCCTCCCCCAATGAGCTTCATTGCGACCTGTTCCCAGCTCGACCAATCAAACATATTGCTGTATAATTCAAAGAAATTTAAAAAATTAATATGCGTTACAATGTACACACAGCGTCACGATCTGGTATACCCCTTTCAAGTATAAATTTAAACTGCTGCCGTGGAGGCTACCATATTCAAATGGCCAAAATCTTATACAAAAATATTTATACTTGGCTGGGGAATCGAACCACCAATTTATTCACACCAGTTTATGAATGAGACGCTCTAACCAACTGAGCTATCATAGCGGTTGGCAAGTATGACGAAATTTTAAGTTACAGTATACGTTTATTATTTTGTCTAGGTATGAATGGATGCGTCAGCTAGTAACTTTTTCATTTGTTTATCACGGTAGTGCGCAACTACTTAAAATTATTCTGTGCAGCACTGGACTATTGAGGGTAGTTGTGTATTCAATGATAGTTCAGAACAAAAGATTACTTCTTTCGTGTTGGGTGTGTGTCATTGATTTTCTTTATGAAAAATAATTGTGCATACCTATATAACAGCCGAAAAATTGACCTAAAGAGTGGGTTTTGCAAAATAACATTTCGGAACGCTACAACCCATCAAATGTAAGAAGAAATGGCAGAATAACATTAGGTAAGTGGTATGACAATTATAAGTAGGATTTTCATAAACAATGTGCTTAGTAAACCTATTCCCTTTTTGATTATATAAACATAGTCATACGTTTATAATATTGTGTTTTTATTTTCAGGTTATTGGTGATGGATGTCATCAATGGAACCAGGAGAAATTGTTGAAGTGAGTGGACGCATAATTGGCCAGTTTTGCAAGAAATAATGCTATCTAAAAGTCCAGATTTAAATATGTGGAGAATGTGTGAGCATATTTGGGGTCAATTTGTCCTAATTGGGACACGAGTGAAGTGTTGTCCACCTACAACAGGAGATCCTAAGAACCTGGGAACTGATGCGTCCTAGTTGTTTTGGGTGGACTTTGGTTACCCAAATGAAAAGAAGGCTTCAACAAATTATTTTAAGTGAAAGACATCCATCCCAGGTATTAATAAATATTCAGATATATAATGTTTTCAATAATAGATAAAATACCAGAGTAAGTTTTTGCGAGTGATCTAAATTGTTTATTGGATTTTATACGGCAAGTATAACCTGTTCCAATGTTAACATGTTTGTTCACTCGTTAATCTTACATGGGTAAATTAAGTATTATTCTATAATTTAAAACATTATTGAAAATTCAAAAAAATAAGTAATATAACTATCTATATTGTGTTATGTTAAATGGTGTTTTAATAAATTTGTTATAACTTTTGAAAATTGTTTTATTATTTTACCTTAAATAATTTGGTAACTTACCTACTACACTTAAAACGTAGTCCATTGTGTTAGTAACGAAAATAAAAAAAACAAATATATATTTAGGCATTGAGGGATTTGAACCCAGTACTCTTATAACGTATAGAATAATGTTGTGATAATGTCGAGTGTTGTAACCGCCACTCCATCGTCTCATATAGACATAAGGACGAAATTAAATATGCGTAAGCAAGGAGGAGAAGGTTTATAAAACACACATTTGTGCAAAAAGTTCGAGATCCACGACCGACACCGCGACGGTTTGAACCTTCTAACGTTAACTAGGGGGGTTACCAGACTCTGACGCTGTCTGTACATACATGCATACATAAAGTTATACGGTATACCTATTTCCCAAAGGGATAGGCAGAGACCAAGATCACTTCCTTCAATCCTGGCATACCTTCGCTTCTTTCACTCTCATCACATACATGCTCGTCAGCCTAGGGTACTTTTGACCTGACTTTTTTCCACCATGTAATATAGCGTTAACCGTACGTCGAGGTCTTCCCCTTCCAATTCTGTATTCATATTCAATTATTGCCTTTCTGTAACTGCAAAAAGTGGCGTGAACTGACCACGTATATTATTTAGAACGGTAGGTCGTTCTATATTCTACTATTTGGAAAACACTCGTATCACCCACTCACACCGTTACCGATCGGCACTCTACAATACAAACACTCTCTATTTGCTTCCATTTCCCATTTTTGACACGCGTGTTTACACTGTTGTTTCATTTGCTGATTGCCTTTGCTTGCCACTGCCAGCGTCATTGGTCACACTTTTCATGGATTCGTATTGGTGTCAATGGTGTTGGTGAGAGCTTGCTTCTTCATCACGAAGACGAGAAGATCTTGTTTTATAAGCAAGTGGCTAGCGCCGGTGACCAAGTTTTAAGACCGCCCGAAAGCTTCTGAAATGGGTTAACGACTGAAAAAGCTGGGACTAACATGTCGGTTTTAAAGAGCTTTGTTTATTTTTACTTTTCAGTTCATTTATAATGAGCTATTTACTAAATAAGTTCATATCATTCGTAGTAAAAAGATATGTTTTGTTGTACGACCTTAAATTAACAGAAGTATGAAATTATATCTCAGTATGTACTTAAATGAGTGGACAAGGAGCATAAGTTTTTAAGTTGTTAGACAAGTAGGTATACCTAACCTACTAACCTAGGTTGATATTTGATACGTTGATACCTATTCAATGACCCAAATGGAATAGGAAATCAAAACTTAATTACTTACGTAATTATTAATTAAGTTTTTGTATGATTGATAGAAAGAAAACATCTTAACGTGCCTTCCGAAGCATGAGTTATAAATTGGTAGAGACTTATTGGACAAAAACATGGAAGGAAGCTGTAAGGACGAAACAAGCATAAACTTAAAATTAAGATAGAACAAGCAAAAAGCCCACCCATGGTCTGATAATAATTGGTAACCATGTTCTATGTATACATAATAACAAAGTATTGCATTGATGCAACACCCTTCGTCCATCAAATTTATCACTTCAAACCGAATCACAGCAATGATGCTTCATTGCAGAAATAGGCATGGTAGTGGTACTTCTCCGAACGAGCTCTTCACAAAGAGCCTTATAAGTTACTAGAATAATAATAATTACACTAAGTGAGTTATTGTGGAAATCATAATCAATAGTCTTAGTCGACAAATATTTGGAAGAAAGTCAGGTAAAGGAATATTTATTTCTCAAAAGAAAATTACATTCTACGTGTATGAGAAAACTAGAAGTAGAAACTAAACTGGAATCCTCTCAACAGTATTTATTTTTCATAGCATGCATGTAGGTTTTATTTTGGGAGGAGTCGTCTGACTGGACGCGTTACCAATAATTTCATTTCTTCGCGCTAAATCATTCACAAACTGACCTTCTTATAAATGCGTACGTGAAAATACCTATCTGTATATAACCAATAAATGTTTTTTTATTCTTCTTCTTTCTTCTTCAATAATATTTGTATTACTACACAATATTCACAATGACGGATTCGTAAACCGGCTGTAGATTTTTGATATTCAAGCAATTTCTAAAAAATGGTACACTCTTTCCGTAGGAAGTTACTTCTACTGGATGATGATGTTGATGTTGAGTCTAATCTCAGAGGAGAAGAGGGGTAAATTTAAAGTCATTCAAACAACATCTTCTGTTTGATCATGATGACTACTGATTCATACAATGTAACAATCTTTCTACTTCACGTTTCTATATTAAGTATGTCAGGTATGCTGCTTAGATTCTGATCATTTATGTCGTGAAATGTTCTATATCCGCAGATACGGTAGTTAATTTTGTATTTTTCTCTTTTTTAATATCTCGATTATCTTTATGTAACACGGGCATTATACATCGGGAAATCCTGAAAACGAATTCACATTCCGAAGAATTTCTACAATAAGAACCCTCGCATTCCACACTTTCTATCGGCCGATAGCTTGTCCGGGTTAGGCTGCTAGTGCGTAATCGGCCTATACTGAATCTTCATATTAATTAGAGCCCCTGTCGGGGCTATTATCATATGGGTCGATAAAATTTGTAGTCCTCTATATATCCACATAGCCGTTTTCGACTTCGATGACTAGCTTAACTTTTTTCCACTTATGTGCTTGATGTTTTGCACTTAGGTAGCTGAAGCTTAGGTCCAATCTCAGCCCTGCATGCATTAAAGCAAACGGCATGTATCAAAATATTATTTACAAAATTAAATTTTAATTGAAGGTTGTTTATTTGAAACCTCTTGAATTGCACGGCCAATTAATTCGGTGGTTTAGTCGGCCTGCGTAGCCTTTATGGGAGCTAAGTTATAAGTTGGTCTCGCTTTATATATCGCCTCCTTTTATCTTCAACTTTTACCTTCTTCTGTGCACTCTTTTCTAGACGATTCTTAGGGAGAGTCTCCCAATGAGATGTGTTACATTTTTTCAGAACATCTTTAAATTTTTAACTGGCAACCGCTTTCCGTTTTCAGAAAAGAAAAGACTCTTAGCTTTTTTCTACAATATCATTGTATTTTTTTTAACATTGCTGGACACTATATGATGCGTTTTCACATCATATAGAGCCCCAAACTAAGCAGAACTTGTATTTTAAGAACGACATGACTGATATACTTCTTAATACATTACACATTTTTTAAATTACATACATATTATTTATAGAAAACACCCAAGACAAATATTTGCATATCATACAAACATTTTTTCCTTCTACGTCGCAGGCAGGCGATCGCCCACTGCGCCACAGAAGCCAGTCAACCCTCCCCTCTAGATGTATCTCCTTTAAATCCATTAAGCAAATATTTCTGCCCTAAATAAGAAATTGGTAAATTAGAAATTATATAAAATGCTCATGATGATGATGCTTCAAAATCTACTATACAAATGTCCCGCCCACCTGTAAATGCAAATAAGAGTTATAAATTGAAGGTTATAAACGTTATAGTCTGAGTTAGACAGTTATTATTGGATTTATGGCTCTCATAATCAGAATTGATAGAGCAAGTTCAAGGTTTCAGAAACGCGTTCACCGTCTTATAACGGGCGTCATGAAAGGTCCAATAGTCCTCGGTTACCCACTGAAATTATAAGCACCGGACATGTTTGAGTCTAGTGAGGAGAGTGGTGTGAATGGTGTGATGACTGGTACCTAGGACCTACCTCATTCATTTTTTACCTTCTATCTTAATCATTTTAATTTAATTTCAATAAAACAGTTACAACTATATAAACTTATTAACCTTGTAGTAGTTTATCTTAATCATTTCAATAAAACTTTTGACTTAAAAATATTTTTTTACCTATTTTATTTCTATTTTGAATATACACGCGCGTCATTGCAGTTAAGCAGTTAAATTATGACTGAACCCTGCAAATGACAGTGACAGTCGTCTTATAACTAACACTTACCTATACGGAAACCCCGGCTTAAAACGACTTTCTGTGCTTGTAAATTTCTAAAAACAAGTTTTTCAAGAAATTTTTGTTCCCAGTTTGTAATGAAGACTATAAGTATAGTAATTACCATGTTTCTAACCATGTTGTTTCGGAAACGTAACCCTTTTTTTTCATCAGCTAGCCGACTCTGGTGACTGGGGTTTTAGGTCGCCCGTAGTCTTCCAACATGGCTTAGCGACTGGAAAAGCCGGGACCGTTATGTTAGACACTGAACTGAATACCATCAAAACTGTATAATAAAATCTAGTATTTGGGTATTTGTAAAATTGGTCTATAATTATTTGCTTTTATAGTGTTAAATTGAGCTTCACTTATGGTGATGTCTAAGATAAGTTTTTTTTTTGGGAAATATAATTTAGAATAGTAGTGTACAAAATCAGTCGTTTCATCGTTCTTTATGAATGATGAATAATTCAGCCCACCAGTCAATAATATTCAAGAACCAAACTGAAAAAATATCATATGGTGACTTGACATCGAGATAGAGAACAATCAGAAAATGCTGAGAAAGAGTACTATCTCGATGTGACGAGCTTAAATATTTTGACAGGCTTTTTTTTAGAAAACTATTAAAATATCTTGGCCCTAATTTTTTTACGGAATTTATTTTAGAAAACTGTCAAAATATCAATGCTGAAATCAAAATTACAGGACTCTCGTCACGATCACAAGATTCTTTAACCTTAGATTAGATTATAACAATTGTTGTTTCAAGAAAAAATATCAACTGCTTGAAAATGTGGGTAATGTTTGTATTTGCTACTGACTACCCCCTTTAAGGTATCATCAATAGATTCGCGTATTGAGAAATATCTGTTGATGTTTGTTTTTTTAAACTATCTAACAGATGTGAAACACAAGTCGGGGGCCTTGCAAAGGAAGTAAATCATTTTAACTTATCTCCAAGTGAATTCATTTCATCTTGACTTTTATATGTGTAACAATTTAGTTTTTTTGTTTTATTGCCTAGTTCCTACCTAATCTGATGGAAAGTTTACAAGTTGAGGTCGCCATTTTGATAATAATCTGCTTCTATCTACCTATGCTGAATCATCGTCAATAGCCGGTGGAAGTCTCTTGCTAATAGCAATGTGGATGGATTTAGTTATATATGCGAGTTTTTTGTCATTATACAGTAAATAAAAAAAAGTTTATATATTTTTCCGGCTTACAAAGGAGTTATTGTAAAGCTTAAGAGTAAAAGTATAATTATGTACCAACCTTGCAGAAAACCTGAACTTGAAGTAGCTGTGAGAGGTTTAAAAAACCAGGGTCTTCAAACTGTGAAGTATTTATTTTGTGTCCTGCTATCGAAAAAAATATTGGCATTATTTATTGTAATTGTACCTATTAACTATTCCAATCATGAATCAAACTTAAATTAATCGGTCCGTAATCATTATAAAAGCGATTCTGGAGACAATCGATAGTGTCGGTCGAGGTTATCGATAAACCTAAAAGATAGAGAAATTATCGATGCAAAATGAAATCTTACTAATACTAAAAGGCGAAAGCTTGTAAAAATATAAATTTTCACATAACTATATAGTTTTAGGCCACTATAGGCTAGTTTTTATCCAGGGTACCACATGAGCAAACCTACGGGCGGTATCTATTCTAGGATAATAAAAGCTCGTCTTCTTAAAATGTATTTTTGCAATGAGAGTCTGCGATTATTCGAGCCATAAAAGGTTCCGAAGCTACGTTTTTGGTGAGAACTTGTTGCACAATATTTCATAGACCAAAATTCACACGCATAGGAAAAAACCTTGATACATTTATATCTGTGTCAATTATCATGCTCACTTTTCCTTACACTAGATGTATTATATCATAACATAATCTACGAGCATGCTTTCAATGTTTACGGAAATGTACCAAGATGTTATAACAGTCGGTAGTTCACTCCCCCCTCAAATGGTGAGGCAATGGATGTACAGACTGATGCGTAACTGCAACGTAATGGTATAGCCCGACCGAATCGAGGAGGTGTGTAGAGTGAAATTTTTCTAATTTCAATCTAACTAAAAGTTTGTCAATTGTGAGTTTTTAAGAAATTTGAATTGCGAAATTAAGTCTAAAATATATAGAATAACTGCTACTTTTAACTTAAAAGCGTAAAACGTGAGTTTTAACTAAATTAAAAAGGCATCATTAGTCACTGCCTTTCATATTAAAAAAATAGTACCAGATCTAGGTCACCACAAACGAAAATAATAAAGCCTCAAATTTACTTCTTTTATTGGAAGATTTATAAAAAAAAATGGTGAGTAAATACAGTCATCAATTCATATAACACAAACTGTTTTCTACAGAACACAACTCTATATTACATACTACACAATTACCACATGTAACGTTATGTAACGTTTTTATGGAAATGCATCAATGAATACATCAATGCACAGATGTACAACTGCAGCAGTGGAGTTCTCTGTGCCGGACTGGGTGCACTACGTCGCTGCTGCGTTATTCCTGCTGTGGGTCGTGCTTGGCCGCCGGAGGAGCAACGTACAGACCTCGACATGAGCATAATGTATGTAGATTTTAGATATATTTGGTAATACAAAATGTTCAATTCATAATCTTCAAAAAGTTGTACTTGAGTTTGACTTGCATGAATTATTTGAGATTTGTGTATTAAAACTCAATAGTGGGCAAAAATGGGCTATAAGATGCTTAGCACACTAACTACCATAATAACGATATTAATATTTTTTTATTTTACACCTTTTTACGTTAGTAAAATATTGGAGACACCAGATTTGTTATTTTGGTATTTTACTATGGAATAGGAATCTATAAAGCTCAACAATGGTCGAAAACGTGTCTTTTGTTTATAAATTGATGAGATATTATTGATTTCGGTAACCCCAAACATGCTAGTATAACGTTGAATTTTAACTAAAATGTTATTTTAAAAAAGCTTGTCGAAGTGACCTACTCAATTCGTCCGTGTAATAACATTCACCAGCAGTTACCACAACACGCTGTATACAACGTTGAGTGACTGGCTGGAGGTGTTACCTTCTACTCGTCTCGGCTTGTCTGATGGAACGGGCGGTCAGTCGCTCGTTGAGAGCCGACAAAGATTGACGTATTAATTGATGCATAGAATTTTCATGTTAAGTAAAAGAATGACTGGCTACATTTACTCACTCATAGAAATATGTATCCATATTTAAAGGATATATCTATTCTCTTCATTCTTTTTCTTTTAATCTTTTTTAATCGACTTCAAAAGAAGGCGGTTTTCGATTCTGTTTTTTATGTTTGTGGTCTCTTAAGTCATAACTCCGTCTTTTAAACGAACCGATTTTGAATTTAATATGTAATTAAGAACCGATTTGGATTTTTTTTTCTTTAAGAGGATACACTTCTTCTTCCTTTAAATTTGAAAAAAAAATTCAATTAAAATACTAATATTCATTAAGAATTAATTTCTATGTTGTCGGATGTTTTAATTATTTATGTACGAAAAACCATTTCTATTTATTGTAAAAAAAAGCTAAACTATGACATAGTAAAAAAATTGAAGTACCTAGCTCACTTAGTTCCACTCCTTAGTTTAGAGCTTTACCCATGTTCATGCGTTAGATCCACAATTCGTATAAAACACAGATTCATTCTTTGTTTACTATGTCAATTTTATTGATTTACAATGTTAATTAAAAAAAAACTCTTATATAGTAATTTTATTTAAACTTTTATAAGTGCTACAGCATTCTCGAGTTACATAAAACTTTACTACTTGTAGGTACTAAACTGTGTTTTTGTATACTATATTTTAAGTATTTTTATATGATAAATAAATAACTTTTAAAACAGTATAAAATATAATAACAGTACGTAACCTAAGTAGTTTTAATAGAATAGGGAAACTTAATAACCGTTAATCAAAGATTTATAATTTCTTTGATGAATTCTACTCTTACCTTACTTTATGTGATCACTCTCGGTTCCAATTTATATTAATTTACGTTATAAATCATTTTACGACGTTATATAAAACCACTCATGTTTGCGAAGCACCATAAAGCCATAAATCTACTTACTTTCCACTTAGTAAGTCAAGTCATCGAGTCTTATATGGACAGGACTTGTATTCGAGTGGAAGTGATAGGGTGTTCGTCATTGACGATGGCATGAGGAATATACCGTCAGTAGAGCGATTAAATACTCTTCTTCTTTTTCGCATGAGCTAGTGATCAACTCTGGTGTCAGAGTTTTTAGGCCGCTCGAATGCCTCTGACATGGCTTAGCGACTGAAAAGCCGGGACGAACATCTTAACGTGCCTTCTATCTAAATGTCACTAAACGGTATCCCATCGAAGGAATGACCGGGCGGAGTGTTGCTTAACCAAGGTGATCTGCAGAGTGATCTGCTAACTCTATTGCAAACAGAAATGATTGACACCGATCCAGTTTTAACAAACTGTGACAGTTTGTCAATTGACGTTCATTGAATTTCGACGGATGAAATGTCAATGTTGGTAAAAGCAGGATCGGTGTCAATAATTTCTGTTTGCAACAGAGTTAGCCGATCACCCCGCTGCTAAAAACACCGAAGTTAACCACCAGAGTGCTCAATTCTACACTTATCAATACACCAACATGATGATGACGATGAAGGCTATCACGCATATTTCCATCTGACGTATCGTAAGCGAATGAACAATTTTGGCCAATGATAGCGTTATTTTGAATCTACGCATTCTCATTGGGCTACGATACGAATACTTTTTCGCTTGCTTTCGTGATCGAGCTTCTGATTACTTGGACGGGTAAGTATTTGAGCTGATTGGCTTTCTAAAGTTCCAGATGTTTTCTTAAAATGAATTTGTCTCTTAATGGGCAAAATTCGTTGCAACATATTTCAACCATCCAAAAGACTTTTTGGCAAACTGTGAATTTAATTGATTGAATTCTGTAAATGATTACATAATTTTTATTTTCCAATTTTTCTTTCCCTAAAATCCACTCACAATCAAATTGTTTTAAAAATAAATGCCGAATAAGACTAAAAGCGATTGCCAAATAAGTTCGTTTTCGATAGGATGATAACCTATATTCCTCTGTTATAATTAGAATAATAAGAAAACATGTATTTGACTTTAGAAAAATTAAGATATCACGACACACCGAAGATTAGAACTCCCTGTTAGCTTGAAAAGCCTTGAAAAGTCCCTTCTTAATAATTTTCCAGAAAAGAAAAGAAATTGATTTTCCGTGTAAGAAAATCCTTCAAAATTCCCTCCTTTTTCTTCGTATGGCCAACATCTTAACGTGCTTTCCGAAGCACGGAAGCCCTCAGATCTAAATGCCACTAAACGGACACCCATCCAAGTAATGACCGGGCGAAGTGTTGCTTAACCAATATAATCTGTAGTACATCGACGTAAACCACGCCACGGGGCGCCACCTAGGACTTCACCGCATACTTATAAACGCTACTTAATTAAATTTTATCATTTCTGAAAGTTAGCCCTGTCAAAGTCATAAATATAATGCCCTGCCACTGTCTATCATTAACAAGCAGTGAGAGATGACAATACTTTAAGCATTATTTTTCTTTTGACAGCATTTTTACAATTAATGTCATTTAGATTTAGTTAAATCGGCCCTAGCTCAGGATGTAAGTACCCCCTTGTATAGTTAACTTACTCATAACGGATAGAAAGCTGATGAAGGACGTGTGGTGTCATGAGAAAGGGCTTCAATGTGTATGCAAATAGAATTTTCTAACTAGTTTATCTTGATATTGAAGATTTTATCTTATAACGTACAGTCTAATTTCTTCCTAGCCCTTAGGCTTGTAGACAAACTTGTCAGAGCTTGCTTATTAAACTACACACCTACTCATTTTAGGTAGAACTTATATAATAAAGATCCAAAGCTTTATATACTACGGGAGCGTACTTTTTTTTATATATTATTTTCTTCTATCTATCTATCATTTAAAAAAATAAAAAATAATTTAATAACAATTATGTCTATAAAAACAGTCAATGAAAGCAGTTGCGCATGAGCGAACTTAGAATTAAATATACCGCCATCTGTTTGATGGACGATGTATTAAATTGAAAGATACCATCCACTGTGGCTTAACTTAGTTCGCGTAAATGTCGGAAGATGGCTCTGAACTCTTAAATCTAAAGACGGGAAAGAAAGAAGCGTTTTAAGTTAGGTCACCAAGTAAGTTTATTTATGATTATATTGGATACATTTTCGGGTTTATAAAGTACAGTTTACGGTTAAAAAAATAAACAAATACGAAATGCTGGAAATTTTCTAAATACATCATAATTCATACGCCCCGAAGTAATTGTGTTATGGGCACTATATGACATGACTGACTGATATACACCTTATTTTTTTTTGTATTTACATATTATACTTAAAAAACACCCAGACCTGCGACATATATTTGCAGATCATACAAACATTTGTCTCGCGGCGGGAATCGAACCGGCCAGGGTATTTATATTCGTGATTGCTCTACAGTTCACTCCCTTACTTTGCTATCTACCAGTAACATAAATCATTGTACGCTGTCAAACGGTTGGCTACTGTTGAATAGTTGCGCCTGCGCTGCGCTGCGACACTGAAATCTTACCTATCTTTATTTATACTCGTACATACACACTTGAATGCATTTATAGGATTGTTTATATACTTTCACTATTTCACAATTTTTAACCCTTTTCATCTCACTGCCAGGCGAAAGTCTCCTTCATAGATATCCAAACAGATTTTCAATGTTATAGTTACCTTTTTCATGCCTCTTCCAATTAAGTTCTCGCTATGCCATGATCACAATGATGATGGTACACTTCCAAATATCTCTGTCTAAATATACGGCCCACCACCCAAGCACTACCTATGCATAAGATTTTTTTTTGTAAAATAAAGAAGATCGGTCAGTTTCATACAACCTGAGACCTGACCATAAAATGTCGCGTCTAGAAATGACCTATGTTCTAATTGCTTGTTCTTATTGCAGGATATCATGTTCAATTATTCGTTTTTTTATTAAAGCCGGAGAATTTGTCTGGGTATTTATTTTATACTTTTAGGTTACGATCGATTAGGACACTGGCGCCATTAAACAAAAACCAACCAAACGCGTGCTTTGTTAGTTGGCTGTGTTGTTTTAGATGGTTGACATTGGGAAGAGAGATGCACAAATAATTAATTTTCATGAGTCAATTGTAGAAATCAAATGGGATTGGGTGACGCGTCAGCCTGATGTGAATTATCACGACAGCTTGGAAATTTGAGGGACAGAAGCGTCGCGGGCCACCGAATATGTAGGGACGAGCTCCCTCATTTTAATTCATTTTAACGAATAAAGACCCACGGCATTCAGCGAAAATAAAGCACCCTCACGTAGGTAGTGTTTGACTGTCCGTCCACGACAGTGTTTGTACACCGGAACACTCCGGCATAAGCGGTAATCAATCGCTCCTACTATTTTATAGTACACCTATTTGTAATTAAGAAAATCGTTTTTTATGAATCAAAATAAAAAAGACTCAGTTGTGTCCAAGGATTAATGTAGAAAAGCGTGGCTCTAGGTTTCAAGCAGTGAAATTATTAAACTCTCTTCCTGTGGACATGAAAGCCATTGATAGTCCCAACATGTTTAAAACCAAATTAAGAAAGTTTTTTTTCGAGAAGTGCTTATATTCGATTGACGGCTTTTTGTGAGGAAATTTCCCTTAGTATTGATTTTTAATTATTTTGTGACTTAGTTATTTACCAGTTTGACATCTATAATACTTAGTTTTTTTATCTGTGTGTAATTTTTTGCATTACTAATTACCTATGTGTCTGTGTGTGTGTGTGTGTGTGTGTGTGTGTTTTTAAGACAATATTCAAATACGATTGTAAATTGTGTATGAATAAATGAAATGAAATGAAATAGGCTTAATTATTATGTTGATTAACTAGAGCGACATAATCGCTTTTGTGATAAGCTCTTTAAATAATGAAAAAATAAAATAAAGCAGAATCCCCTGTATACGTAAAAACACCAAACATTTATAAAGAAATTCTAAAGAGAACAGATTATTTGCATCTTTTTTAGGTGGGGGGACGTGTTGATTTTTGTTTTTTTTTTCTATTCCGTTTTAATTTTTACACGACAGTGGCGCCGCGTCCTAAAAAAACCTAAGTTACCGCAATAAAGTGTTCATTCAGTCATTCATTATTTCTTTCAATCATTCATTCATTCAGTACTATTCATTCCTTCATTGAAATATCGCAGCCATTATGTAGTTTATAGAATTTAACTTCCGTGCTAATTGATAATTGTGTTACGGCTACGAAAGAAATAAAATGCGCTGATTTTCTCAACCACAATTTCATAAAATGTTGTTCCCTATTGCGCATTCTCCCTTCCGGAATATACAGCACTGGTTCAGGGCGTTGCCTTACAGCTTACTTTAATAACAAGTTGCGTGTTACTTCACCTTAATCCTACCCGGAACCATCAACTTTACTGCCCGCTGCCCAGTGCCAAGGGGTCTACTCCGCAATACTACAGACGATATATCGCTACAATAAAATCGTGGCGAACTTAACTATTTAGCTATAAGTTGCAAGTTGCAAGTTGTTTCGACTTAATGGAACGAACACAGTCCTAACTTTATACGGGAACCACTTCACCACTCCAGCCTATATCAGTCCACTGCTGGACATAGGCCTCCCCTAATAAAGGGGGATATGCCCATAATCCCCACGCTGGGCATGCGGGTTGGGGATCGCAGGGCACAGTTTCTTGCACCACCGACGCTGCTGCCCGTCGGTGACCAGGAGATTTAGCTGTGCATTTGCATGGCAAATGAGCCTGATATTATGTGGTAACCATCACCTATTACCAGGTATTACATCGTGAGGCACTGTCATTTCACCTACACCCACTTCAAACTGAAACACAGTAATGCTCCACGGCAGAAACATAATGGTACTTCCCCGGGCGAGCCCTTCACATGTACTACTACTACGTATGTGCGTAAACTTTATATCGAAATCATTAGCGGAGTAGGCCCCCAGTATGTTGCACCAGCTTGTCACTACAACCGGCTTAGCGAGTGATTGATGCAAGACGTTGTAAACCTTTCAAACGGAAGTCGCTAATCTATGATTAAGATGTCAAATTAATTCGGTATGTTTGAACGTTTGGGTGATGTCATTTATTAGGTTCCTTCCTTCTTCGTATGAGCTAGTGGTCAACTCTACAACTTTCAACTTTAGGTCGCCTGAAGACCTCCGACATAGCGACAGAAAAAGCCGGGAGTGGCTCCAGGCATCTTAACGTGCCTTCCGAAGCACAGAGGCACGTTTAGATGCCTGCTAAGATATAAATGCCACGGTCACCCATCAAGGTAGTAACCAGTTGCGATGTGTTTTTTTTAACCAAGATGATCTAAGAATACCCAAGGGAATCGTGGGTCCAAAAATACAGTTAGTAAATTTTAAGGTCAAAGACAAATCTTACACATGGTCCTCGATTATAACTTTCTATCATTATATGGATAAAAGAATACGGTAAGACATCAATACCAGGTCTTCATAACAAATAGCCCATACAAGTTCTTACAATGCCAATGGCAGGTACAAATGAATACATAATCAGCTCTCCTTTATGAAATTTCATAATGAAACCACAGTCAATGCACCCGAACTCGTTACTCATTCCTGGCATACACTGTACTTTACAGTCACGATAATGACAGCTGGTATCCACCACCACCAGCCTATATCTGTACACTGCTGGTAAGAGAGATATGCCGATAATCCACACGCCAGGGATGCAGTTTGGGGATCTCAGGGTACAGCTTTTCGTAGACGCAGCTGCCCATCGGTGCCGGCGGCCAGGGTATTCAGATGTTCAAGTGTTAGGCTGCACTTTGCCGCAATCAGCCAGAACCCAGATTCGACTCAGGTCAATATTTAGATGTTCCTGTGTTAGGCTGCGCTATGCTGATCAGCCAGAACCCAGATCTAGGGATCAGAATGTCACAAACAATCGCTTAAATCTTTATCACGTCTGGGTCTATTTCGAAATAGATATAATGTAGGCGCGTTGAATTTTGGGACTTTGCATAGAAAAATGCATGTGTTTTTTTTATTTAACAAAACAGTCTTCCGCATGCAGCTGGCGTTTTAAGAGCGTCACAAACTATGTGAATTTTAAGTTAAATCCCGATATTGATTTTATCATGATAGGTACCTTTTTAAGTAGGTCTTTTTAGATATAGTATTAAACTATTGCTGGATGGGGTTGAAATTATCTCAAATATGCACGGCCTTTGTGGTACAGTAGGCGAAGGCTCGCCTAAGACGCAGAAGGTTGCGGGTTAGATTCCCGTCGCTAGACAAATATTTGTAGGTGAGTTGCAAATATTTGTCTCGGATTTGGGTGTTTTAAATGTAAGAATTTACAAAAAAAAAGTATTAATAGTTTATCATATCAGTCATGTAGTTCCCATTACAATGTCTGCTTAGTTTGGGGTTAGATGATGTGATAAAAACAAAATGCAATGCCAAGTGATCTAGATGTTCTCATGTGCACTGTACAATGGCTTCAATGCCTTCAAAAAGCATTGAAGTCGGAACGCTTCTATTTGTGCTGGGAACAAATACGTGAGGTTTTTGAACTGCATCTAGTTAACTTAGTTTATAATTTTAACATTTAAATGTGCGTATAATTACAGTTACGTAATATATATTATGCACAGTGAATTTAATATCATGCACTTCATAATTTTGCTATTAACCATAGAATTTATGAATAAGTCGTTTTCTTCAGTTGTTTTTCCGTAGAAATAATCTTTTAAATGCTAAATATGTTATTACAGTCATTTGACTCATTGGTTCATCATCATCGGCCTATAGCAGTCCACTGCTGGACGTAGGCCTCCCCTAATGAGCGCCATTGCGCCCTGTTCTGAGCTTGACGCATCCAGCTTCTACCAGCAGCCTCTCGCAAACTGACTCTCCACCTGGCCGGAGCCTGGCCTCCATTTAACTCATTGGCTGGCTCTATAGATTATAGGTATATTATAGGTTGATATCTATTAGCTTTTGCTGTGGCTTGCTTGTTAATTTAGATTGTCAATCGGTAAACCAGCAACTGTCTCCGAGTTGCGGCAGCAGGCAACTCTTTTCATATGATTTTTAGAAACTGTGCAGACATCGCAACTCTATGTCTTAGTAAAGTTGACAGTTGCGTCAACTAAAGATGCCCCTTCTGCGGGGCGTCTTTATTTTTCCATTCCTCGTGAATAGTAATTCTGGATTTAGCAGATAAATAGCATTTTCCTATTATTCCGATCGTCAAAATAGAAAAAAAAAATAGGTTTGCTCATTTTGAATTCAATCGATTGCTCCGTAGACTCAAACATTTGCAGATAATGCAAACATTTGCTTGTCCGATCTGCATGAAGCACTAATAATTACTAGAACTTTCTCTCTTGAAAATACCCGCATTTGGAAACAATCACTACTATTATCGCTACAGATATATTATGCCCCAGTTTCGAGGTTAGTGAGTGTGACGATAGCGGAATACAGGAACACTGCTGAGCGGAATACACGCTATTTTTCCGCTAGCATATATTCCGTAAACAATTAATTACAAATAAAAAAGGCTGGACATTTTTTCACACTACATCACCTAGCCCCAAAGAGCTTGTCTGCGTGGGAACCACGTGACTGATTTTCTAATAAACTTTTTTTAATAATTTAAATATCCTACATACATATTTCGTGAAAGAAGGTATTGCCCTGCAGTGAGACAGCGATGGCTAATTAATAAATAATGAATACAATGAATATAATGAATTCATACATTTATACATTTTACCCAGTACCGAGATGAATGAAATGAAATAATATTGGATTTGCCTTGGGTGGTCTAGTTGCGGTGTATTGGAGAGTATAGTCTATGGACTGACGCTTATTTTTTTTTCTCAAATAAACTTGAAACAGGATATTCTAAATTTGTAGATAGATAGATACATTTTTTTTTGTACACCAAAAAAAAAAACAATTTGCAGGGAAATTTACAATAAAAAAAGGTACAATGGGCGGTCTTATCGCTAATAGCGATCTCTTCCAGACAACCTTTGGATGGACAGGATATCACGATAAACAAGACTGTGGTGTAAATACGAAAGAAGCTACATAAATAATATCATACACATACCTAACTACGGAATACATTAGATGCCTTATTAAATAAACCTATTATAATAAAAATGAAACTATAGACTACATAATAATCATACATAAACTATATAAATACCTATTTGTAAAATATAACATTATAAGTATCCCTTAGCAATAATACCTAGCAGTCAAGAGAAACTTCGTACTTCTTTTTCTTTTCGTAAGAACAAGTTGAAGCGTTGTAGGCGCCGGAAAGAAAAACGACAAACATTAAACAGATAAATGCACAGATAAATCATTTTGCCGTCGTGTGGACTTTCAATAAAAAAATAATGTTATCTAATGATTATCAATTATTTTTGTTTTAGGACCCCGTGAATAAAGGAAGCCGAAGCTGATTCGATAGATGTCGCTCCTGGCTTGGTTTACTTCGGCATTCCCATATGCGCTTCCATGCTTCGCAAGTCACTTAAAGATGTTGTTCCTGGCTTTTCCTTTCGTTAAGCCAAAAAATGCCATGGGGCGACCGAAAAACTCCAATGTAAAGCTGGCCGCTAGCAATATACGAAGAAGGAAGGAATCGATAGATTCACGATTTCGGCATATAAACAGTGGCCAGTATTACAGCTTGAATATATGATTTTTTCCGCTTATTTCGAAACGAAATATTCAAATGCTTGAATCAATTAGTAATATCTAGTTTTACGACCAATAAAACCGATTAATAGACACGATTATCTTAGGAATTGGCTAGAAAATGAATAATTTTTCGCAATGATTCTTGTTTTGCGCAAAGTTTATTTGGTTTTAGCACGAAATTGATGAGCTAAAACTCTGATAAATTGCTTGGCAATCATCCAAGTCGTTGCCCCCTGCATACTATCTGTGGAAACTTTTAATTGGCCTTCTGTAATGTCTAATAGCTTTATTCTAAAAAAATGTACCTAGCTGTAAGTTTTCCAACAAAAATAAAATAAAATAAAATAAAATACAAACAGACAAAGTTAATGTAGGCAATGGGAATACAAAAGGTTTTTCCAAAAACTCAAAATCCTAATTAGGATCATAAATTAACAGTACCTACTAAGGTAGGTCATGGATGCTTTCTTTTTTTTTCTTTTTTTTATGTACTTAATAAACTAGAACGGCATGCATCAATTATTCTATTATAAATATTAACACATGTTGGCTTAACGCTTTGAGTGCCAAAAACACATTTGATCTAGCCGGGCTGCTGCTGCTCATGTCCGAGTCCTGCAGCCAACGTGTTAAATGCGAACCTCTGAACCACTTTCTCACCTAACTCACCTAACAACCCCCCAAATTCGGCACAAGTATCTAAAAACGCAAACTTATATGCCGCGCCGGTAACAGACCCCATTTAGCTTTTCATCTATTGCTATACCAAACTCTTCTATTCAACACAAACCAAGTTATTTATACCATTATAAGAAGAGGACCTACTTACGCGAATCGAAAGGCTCAATAACTATGAATAGCGAGTAAATGCTTTATTATGCAGGCAATGCGCCCACGCATGTGCGTGCTACACTTTATGAATGAATATTGAAACTTGAAAGGAAATTCCAACTCGTGACACATTAATGATGAATTTTGAATTTAGAAATTGGCTATTCATCTATTATCATCATCATCATACATAGACACTATATAACTGAGTTTATTTGATTGTTTGTGTATTAAGTTAAGACATAATATTGGCATGGCTGATGAAGAGTATGGGCATATGAGGAATAGGGATGAAGGCCGTGAATTATACCATAGTATTGGTATGGGCATGTGATGAAGAGGGATGAAGGCCTTGTATAGAATAATGATGGCCCTTCGGCCATTCAGGATTGTGTGAAAAAAGATGTGAGTTTTAGGAAGTAAATAAAAATACGGTACCAGTCCCATGGGATTGAGGGACATGAGATTGATAATGGTGATGATTACTTTAAAATATGCCTGTATGTTAGGCATATTTTAAAGTTTTTGCAAAAGACGATAAAATACTTTTTAAAAACTAAAACGATTGATTTAATCTTCGACTCGACGAAAATTACAAGTGAGGATGAGGTTTTTTTGAGTTTTGTGAGAAAAGTAACCTCAGGAATAAAACTTATATGGCACCACCTGAAAAGTATAGTCACCCTTTCAACCAAAAAATAATTTTGAAAATCGGTCCACAATTGACAGAGATATCGGACGGAGACAACCTCCTTTTTTGAAGTTGGTCGGAAAATCTATTTTAATTTATATTTGTACGAAATATAATAAAGACTTACATAACTCGTAAGAGTGGTATAGAACATCAATAAGAATAATTGAAAATCACTTTCCCGATTGCGGTCAGAAAAATATTGCTAATCATTTAACTTATTATTATGCCGTCGATTGGTTAAATTTCCTGCAACTTTCCAATATTTTAATATCAGAGTTAAAAATAATGGCCAGTTTGTTGAATATTGGTTTATTGTCATTGACATTGACATACATGAAGTGGTGACGAAGACCAATGATGAACGATGACGAAAACCAATTTGGTTGATAACCAGTGAAAAGCCATTTTTAACCGACTTCAAAAGGGAGGCCTTTTTATGTATGTTCTCCGATAACTCCGTCAATTGTGGACCGATTATCAAATTTTTTTTTTGTTTAAAAGAGTATGCTTCACAGGTGGTCGGCAATATTAAAAAACAATTTTATTGCTGAGAGATTGGTATTTTTCCCGGAAAACTCAAATAACCTCATCCTCACTTGTAATTTTCGCTCCATGATCACCAATATCTCCGTCAATTGTGAACCGATTTTGAAAACTCTTTATGGCAAGAAGTAAGAAGTGATTTATTTGAAGTCGGTTTATTAGTTTTTAAAAGTCCGTTTCCGTTATCGTGTAACATTGGTCGGCGTCACTACGAGTATGTCAATGTCCCTCTTATCAACAAGTATTACTTAAGAAAACACTAAGATGTTGGCTCCGGCTTTTTCAGTGGTCAAGCCATGTCAAAGGCCTTCGGGCTGCTCAAAAACTCCGACGCTACAGTTGACCACTAGCTCATAAAGAAGGAAAAGGAACGAAGAATGAAGGAACTAGGCCTCCAGGCGCACTAAACACGCTTACATTTTGGTTTTGATCATCGTTCTTTGGTCGTCGCCATCATTTATGTCGATGTCCCGCATTTCAACCGTAACCATTATTTATATTTCACAAACTATAGTTCATAAGAAGAAGGAAAGAACTCGGAGGCATTTAAAGACCTAAAAACTACGACAATCAGAGTTGACAACTTTTAGAATTCTATTCTACCACCTAACTGTATAGCAGTTACATTGACACTTATGAAAGACCACAGAATAAACAGTATTGCAATCTCCATCAATGCTTGTGAGAACCACTTGCAATCAGGAACTCATTCTTGTCCATTTCGCGACAGGCTTTTATAGTCGCATTTCTCTCACAGCACTCTGCGTTTATGACCAATGATACTCAGCAAAGATTTACACTTGCACTACGTATTTTATTGTACTGTTTTATAGGGTCTTTGGCCATATAGCTATTTGACCCTACCGCGAGTCACCCGAGGAAGAAAAAAAATCCTTATCTTTGTGTTACAGGCAACTGTTGACGCAGTACCAGTAAATATTTGATTAAAAACTAGCTTCCGCCCGCGGCTTCGCACGCGTCGTACCCGGATAAAAAGTAGCCTATGTGTTAAACCAGATCATACTATTTAAATTCCAAGTTTCATCCAAATCCGTTCAGTAGTTTTCGCGTGAAAGAGTAACAAACAGACATCCATTCATAAGCACAAATTTTCGCATTTATAATATTAGTGTGATTATTAGTTTTTATTATTTTATCCTTCTTTCTTTCTTTTTTGTACTAGGTGTTGGGTAAAAATAAATGTATTTTCTTTCTTTCTTTCTTCTTATTTCTCTCGATACGAGCATACCGTGTGGAAGGAAGCTTTCTGGTATTACCACAACTCCATATTATACATACATGTTATTTTTTCAATGCAAACGCGACGTACATTTGTTTTAAATAATTTAAAGTTATAGCTATCCTTGTCATTTACCTTTAAAAGAAAGGGATAGTATCACTTTTAGGAATGTCAAATTTAGTTTAAGAAAATGCACAACAAAATCGATATCAATACTACATTTTTTCATGCTTGCATTGAGATCTTACCGTGGTACCGCGACGTAGTATCACGGTATTTCGACGTATTAGTGTTTAACGCTTTGAGTGCTGTTAAGACACTTGCTCTAGGCTGCGTGCTTCACGTATTAACATTGCTCGGGGCAAAGAAGCATCGCGGCGTCGGCGTCGCTGGCATTTCTCTCGTGGATAGAATATAGTTAGAATTTATGTTCACTGCTTTTAAAAAAGAAAAGAACTTCTTACATATGTCTGTTTTTGGCTGCTTTACTTGTATGCTTAGGCACAGATTTGAACGAGACATAATAAATAGATTTTCTATTGTGTCTGGAAACGCAGCGGACGTCTTAAGCCATGGTTGCTTCAATTTGACGACCTTCGAGAACCGTAGCGAAGAGAGTTAGTCGTCTGTGAACTGAGAGGTTACTGATTTTACTTAATAAAGAAAATGAGAATTTTACCAAAGGTTCGGAACTGTGCTACGTTAACGAAAAAAATTATAATTTCGTAATTTCAAGTTGCAAATACCTAGTTATAAAACCTAGAACCATAGTTCTTCGAAGTTGCTAATATTCTCGTATTATTTAAAAACCCATTTATTAAGTAATATCTAGTTGCAAATACCTTGAACCATATAGAACCCCTAGTTCTTCGAAGTTGATAATATACTCCTGTTTTCCACAGTTTTTGTTAGATTCACCATCACTTTCGTTGTTTAGAAACCATGGGAACATATGACAAAGTGATATTAATTGATAACAAAAACTTTGATTCTACACAAAGCTATAGATTCATCTGTATCTTAGAGTGGTGTGATGATAAGAGAGTTCAAATAATATACTTTTCAGTGGTTGTCTATAATGAAAACTTCTAAGAAGTCAAGCAATAATTACAAGGTACAATGTTTAGTCTTAGCACTAAGAGTTATCTGTTCACCCAAACAAATATTGAAAGTATATTGTTTGAACCCGTTTATCATCACTCTAAGATAATACAGAGTATATTAGAGTATCTCTCATATCTACATACCTACACTTTAGTATAAACTATACAGAGTTTTTTTATAATTGGGTCAATATGGGGAAATCTCAAACCATAGCAGATCTAACCTACTTTTTATCCAGGTACCAAGTAAACGCAGGCTGAAGGCAAGCAATTTTAGGCTCTTGTGTAGCTTATTAAAACATTACAAATGTAAGAAATTGTGTAAAGTACCAGCATTTTCTACCGCACTCTCCATTTCATTGAATCAATAATCCATAAGAGCTCGCGTTCTTAGCAGATTATCTCGGTTAAGCAACACTCCGCCCGGCCACTACTTGGATGGGTGACCGATTAGTGGTATTTAGATCTGAACGCTTCTGTGCTTCTCGACTCTTTAAGTCACTAAGCCATGTCGAGGCCTTCAGGCGAATAAAATCTCCAACACCAGAGTTGGCCTCTGGCTCATATGAAGAAAGATGGAATTAATAATCTATAACAGACTGAAGAAGTATATAATATTGTTCAGCGTAGGCTTCAAAGCATACAATCCAAAAATTTCATGAACTTTCTTAACCGTTGAATTCATTCAAACCATTTACCATTTCTTATGGATCTAGATTTAGGCTGTAAGCTATATTTCACCAAGACACCATGGCAACAAAATCTATACAGCTCTATAGAGATTTCTGAGTGCAAACAATCTTAATAATAAGCACAGCTATATACTATTGATCATATATGAACATAATGCTTACTAGAATGAGCTCCATATCTTATTATACCTCTGTAATTAACCTCAGAGCATCGACTAATTGAAACCCTCACGGCTATGTGTTTAGAAAGTTCACGCATTAGATCATTAATTTTCCTTCAAATGGTGCTATAACTATGTCTTGAAATATTGGTGATAAATAATCTGATGAAAATGATGGTGATGTAATTGGTTTCACTTGTTTTTTTCGTTTGTATACATTGGTTACGTAAGTCCGATTGAAAAAGGGAGTGAAAGGGGTTACAATCTTCATCGTTGGAACCTAAGCCATCTGTACCATCAGGAGGACCGTATTCCTGTTTGATAACTTAGTATTAAAAAAACTGTTTAATCATCTGACCGCCGAGGGGGGTCTATCTGGACTACTAAAAGGCTAAAAATGATGATGATGATGAATGATTTAAACTTATTCGAACCCAAACCGAATCGAACCGAACAATCAACACCGAAATATTAATTAAGATTTGTCCTCAATAAAAAGTTTCACGACAATTTCACTATAGAACAGTAATTTTTATTTAACCAGCTAATTCCTCAAACTCTCGTATGATTCGATTTCATCCAATTAACGGACAGACGTCCCGTTTATCTCTATTATCATGATTGCTCATACTTTAGGGCTTGTCCATGTATGAGACAGTACGTTAAAATGACCCCTTCCTGCAAGTTATTTATTATTGGTAAATAGCACACTGTCTCGAGCGGAGAGGTATTGTATTCTTGCATCAATTTGTTAACCACAAAAGTACAGTAACATTTATTTATAAAACAACACTATATAACCTGTATAAGGGTTGTCTTAGTGCTTCTATACACTCACTCAAGCTAAATAACACTAAAAAACAATGCAAACTTATGCGGATCTACATTTGAATAAGTTACCTATCTTACTTACAAAAAATACTATGATATGTAGAATTGTAGAAGCATATACTGGACTAGCCTCTGCTCGCGGTTTCGCTCGCGTGATAACTGAATAAATAGTAGCATATATGTTATTCCTAGTCTAGAACGAAATGTGCAAAATTTCATCTCAATCCATTCAGTCATTGAATTTTAAGTGGCTACAGAGGAAATAACTTACTATATCTTAATCAATAATCAGATATTACCACTCTGACTTGTATAATTTAATTTAATTAATGTAATTGGTGTCAACCGTGTTAATTAAATAAATAAATAAATATAAAAATATATAAAATCAGATTATCATTATCTATCTGATTATTCATAGATATTTAAAGCCGAATGGTATTTTTTTACTGCTGTATCAAATCCAAACTTCCAAACTCTCAGCTACACCAATATGCACATACCCTTTTTCCTGCTGACCACCTTGTACTTGATGCTAATTATGACAGTTCCATGTTAGATCCACTTGGTAACTGTCAGTCTTGACATATGCAGTTAGTCTTGCGTAATTGTAGGGATCTTGTAAGCTGGTGTAAAGTTTAAACCAAGTTTACACTTAGATGTGAGATTTGATATGTGTTATGTGTATTAAATAGCTCGGGAAAGTAAGGTAAATATATATTTAATATAGTAGGGCCTTTAACATCCAATTCTCCTTCAGAAGACTGTAGTGTCAAGTAACAACTTAGCTTTGTGACACAACCCGTGTCTCGTTTCCACTTTTGTGTACACTAATGATGAACCGCGACAGAACACCCTTTTGGGCATTTTTTTTTAAAAGAGGCACAGTTTTTGCTCCAAGTGCGCACTCCTTATAGAAATACTCCATGCTCCTCGTAATTCAAATTCATCTTTAAAAATCTCACACATATTTTACCGAATATAGCACGCAACCTATAGGTATTTTCTTCCGGTGTAGTGTCCCGAATTTAACGATGCTGTAAAAAACACATTAGCGGTGTCCGACTGTAACGGGATAACCGTGTTTCATCTTTATTCGTGTCTTAGATACGATTCTAAGTAACATTTTGGAATGTTTTTGCAACCTGATTCTTGACGAAACCGGCTGTTTGACTTGCATAAAACTATGTAATCAACCTAGTTTCATGTTTCATTTATTTATGTAACCGCTTTTATATGTTCGCGAAAATGTTTTATAGATCGCCTTTTAACCGGGTTTTTATGCTGCCGCTTGTAAACTCCGTTACACGAGCGCTTTATCGAAGTTGATCATAGTGACGATAGATTAATAATATTTTATCTTCATAGTCTTAATTGCAAATGATCACGATCGAAACGTAATAAATTATGTCAGCGTTGATCCAATGCACCCGCTATCCGAGCATCAATCATGCGCGATTTGTCACGTCTGTTGCTGCCGCGGAGTGACATTGACTTTCTTATTGTCGCCGGTTGATAGCGCACCGCCCGGCATCAGCGCGGGCGCACATGCTCGCCGCTTGCCGTGACGCGCGCGCGCCTCTGCAACGCGACCGCGACCGACCGCGACCGCGGGCCCGCGACATGCCCGCAGTGAAAGTATTCAACATATTCGGCGGGCAGAAGCCGACCGAGAAACACCCTCCAGCTCCCACACCTATGCAAAAGTTCTACAGGACTTTCTCACTCGGCAGTGAATCCTCCCCCGAGCCTAAAGGCAAAAAAGTAACTGCTATCGCGGCGTGCATTGAGAAACGCATCGGTGACCCTGTGAAAAAAGTTTCTGATAAAAGTGATAACGTGCGTAAATCGACCAAAACAAACGATAGTGTTGTGATTAAAGTGGACAGTTCGAAAACACATCACGCGTATGAAAATGTAAACATTGTAAGTGGCGAACGGCACGTTATAGGACAAGAGAAATTACTCGAGGAGACCAAAGGATACTCGTCCATTTACGAACCGATTACGTTTGCTGATAATTCCAGCGTACCCAAAAAGGATTGTGAGGACTCTCCTGAATCGAAATTAAATAAAGCTTTGAAGTCATTTGATAAAATACTGTACGAATTTTCTTATACATCTTTGGATGGGAAAAGTACTTTTATTCCGCCTAAATTGCAGAAATCTAAGACTTGTAGCATAATAGAATCGCACTGTATTCTGAAAAAAGCTAATTCAGATCCGGAAGGCGAAAATAAGGATCGAAATAAAGTAGCGCGAAATAATTCTATAGACAAAACTACCAGTCTTTGGAATCTCGACGATATGAAGGAAAAAGAATTGACTGCGCCGCTCGTGCCTCTGAAATCATCAACACCAATCGAAAATATGAATCCTGATAAGTATGCCACGTATAAAATTTCATCTAAAAATTCGTCTCGGCCTAATTGCATTAAAATCGAAGATCTTAAAAAACTCGATGTCAAAACGAGAATTTTAAAGAAAACTTTATCTAATCCACCGTCGACACCCGTTCCGGTTATAACCAAAACTAAGCCGGTTATAAAAAAAGTAGAGAAAAGAGTGAGTGACCCAAAGAAAACAAAACCGAAATCGTGTTCAGATAATGGGTCGTTAAACATAAAGACGTGTGTAGAAAGTAAAGATTCTCCAAAATCACAAATGCAGAAAGCAAAAAGCGTCTGGGAAATAGGAAACGAATCTATGTTTGTTTCGAATTTAGAAAGGACGAGATCCACCACTTCTATATCGGGCTCTCCGAGCAAGATCCCGGTGATAAGAGGTCAAATGTCAAACAACAAATTCAGCAGCACTAGGGCGCTTTTTTCTCCCACTCCGGTTGATCTAAACAATGTAGACCAGGCTCGCGAGTGTGCTCAGAAAAAGAAGCCGTCAGTGATACGGAAAAGTAATGAAAAGTTTGAAGTAAACAGACAAATAAGACAAAAATCACAACTCAGTCTCAAACCTGAGGCAAAGCGTGCGACCGACAAAATGAAGAAAGAAACTTACGACGTCAAAAAAATAAACTCATCACCGAATCCCACTGTGAAAGATTACACGGATGAAATAAACGCCATGCGAGCAAAACTCCAGCAGAGAAAAATAAAGAACAAACGAGACCTCGTCGTGTCGGCATCGGATACCAAACGAAATGAAAATGTACCGGACATAATCGATCCGACACTGTCACCTGTCAAGTCGATTGTAAAAAAGTTGGAACTCAAAACAGCCATGGAAACGAAAGCTGAGACTCAGTTCGTGAACTGTAAGGTGATTCCTGCGGCGCACAAGGAGTTCTGCGTGGCAAATACCACTTTCCACAACCATTTGAGCACACTCGTTGGTCGACAAATCAAATACACAGAGTCCCGAGACGACGTAAAGACATGCTCGCAGGTGGAAAAGCTCACGTTACACAAACACGCCGACGAGAAGATATCCGATACGCATTCGGACTGCAGCGACGATTCCGGTCACGTGTCTAATGATGCTGCAAACGAAACGTTCGATACCGTTGATCTCAGCGGAGTGGATGAAGTTGATTGCAAAGCTTTTGACGGTCCAAAACAGTTCGGGAAAGATGTGCCAGAGAATGCTATGAGCGTGTGTCCCGTGCGGCCCGCGCGACGAGTTCGCCTCAACGAGGTCGTTAGCGGTACCCGCGCCACCGACTCTCCGAAAGTGGACGAACAGGTACGCGACACTGTTAACCTATCGATAACAAATTACAGGTGCTGTTTATCCGAACTCCCTCGGTGCGAACATGCGACAGTTTAGATCGGAGTCGATACTAAATCTCGACCTGACAAGACTTAAACACAAGTATGGCTCGAGGCTTGAAAGCTGTTCACAAACTGTCTCGTCGACAATATTAACGACGGGAGGGTCGAAGACCTCCTTACCATTTTGTCGAAGGCGCCTGTATTTATAAAAGTAACTGTAAAATAGAATATATTGCTATAGATATAATTGCAAGCTATTAGCATTCATACAATGAACCAAAACGCTATTGTGATTGGGTTGATACATGTTGAAATAAACTTTCACATAAATCTAGGTATATAAAACTATTACAAGTGTGTAACTAAATACGTAATTCATGAGAACATAATACCAACACTAATTTTCTTGCAAATAGCTTAAAGAATATGCTGTTTCATAAAACCGATAAAAATCACATTACTCAATTGATCATAAAAACCGAACGATTAAGTACAATTTACACGTTGAACCGTCCTCAATTATTCGTTAAACAAACATTACGTAAAGTTTTTCGGTCAACTTGCGCTTAAGACTTCATTTGCATAAAAGAAGACGTTTTCAGCGTTGACCGTTATTTTAAATATTGCATAACCTTTGCAGATTAAGCCACCGCATTCCATACACGGTCGGTGTTGCATATTAATGTAATTAAACATTGCATAACACTATTAGCCGAACGGCGTTTAGCAAAAATGCCGGCAACAATCCAATTACTCCCGTTTATTGCGATTTGCGACAGGTGTACCGCTGGGGTCAATCCTCGGTCCAGATTTATTAAACGCTCTCGCTTTCACCAAATGCGAGTCTAGCGTTTCGCATAATGACGTAGAACTGAACGCAAGCGAAGCTGGAACAAATTGCTTTATATAGCTTCTCGATTAATATGGCTGTTACTGGCCATTTATTACTTTACCATTGCATCTGTGACAGAAACATATTTAAATTTAAAGCTTGTATGATTTTCTTTCATACGCGATAATCTAATTATTGTTTTTGACTGCAATAATTGGAACTCACGTCTTAGAGTTAGAAACTCATTATTTCTATTGGTAATTTGTTCTTTAGCGGATTCATTCAGTCTTATCAGTTCCATCTACCTTACTCCTGATCATAGTCACTGACTTGACTTAATAGTCAAGATTATTGTAATTATGGTCATTAAAACCACTAATGATAATGATAATGATGTATACAATCCTGAACATGGACCTTTTGTTATCCTTAAAACAAATAAACTGATTAATCTTTACTTGTAGTTTAATCGTAAACTTCTATTTGTATAACTGATATACACAGTTTAATTTCTTGCTTGTTCTTTTTAGCCGCATTCCGGATCCTTCCAATACTTTCCTATACTTAAATATTCAGATCTCACCCCTGAATCGCATTGCCAATAAATATATCACTTTCCTTTGTAACTCTCATCGTTACAACATCATACGTGAAGAAATTCGTAAAGTAGTTGCTGCGGAATCTGTGATTGTTCTTTAAATGGTTGTGATAAATAAAGATGATGCTTAAGTTTGGTAAAAGTTCATGTTTAAATTCATCAGTTATAGAAACAATTTTGCGATTCACTCGCAAGCTCTTTAAATTCTCTGTTCAATAATTGTTTTTCAATTATAATTTTGACGACCTCTGTGGCGCAGTGGGCGAAGGCCCGCCTGTGACGCAGAAGGTTGTGGGTTCGATTCTCGCTGCGGGACAAATGTTTGCATGTTCTGCAGATATTTGTCTCGGGTCTGGGTGTTTTATATGTATGATATGAATGTATTAACAAAAAAAAATATCTATGTAGTATATCAATAATGTTGTTCCCATAATACAAGCTCTGCTTAGTTTGGGGCTACATGATGTTGTGTGATGACGTCGAGGATTATTTATTTTATTAATATATACTGTTTCTACTGTACTGATTGTTATTTCAAATTAAATACAACTTAATACTTGTATTATTATACGCTGACTAGACCGATGACTAGACTATATCCAGTCCGAAGGCAAGGAAAACCTTTGAAAAAAATTTTATGCGAACTATTCTTAATAATATATTAAGCCACATATTTTGACTGAGGTGTTGGTGAAGTTTGTGAACTTAGGGCTTGTAGAGTTTGGGCGTGTAGAGTTAGAAGCTTGGCTCGACCTGAAATCTAAAAACTTTTTGACAGTGCGATGCAAGCTATATGGTCTCGTCTTGGATATGGTTTCGTGGGATGATAATTTTAGTGATTTATAAACATATCGATAAATATCCTGAGTTTCTTCAGTAGATCTTTATTTAGATAAATTAGTCTGGCTGGTCCAAATTCTTGAGTTCATACAAAACTTGTTTATTATTGCAAAATATGCGACTTTTGGGATATTATACAATCTAAGGAGTTCCCATAAGAAACGGTTTACACTTTAAAAGCATAATTAACATTCATAAAAAAAACCTATAGATAAAACATAAAACCATCTTCAGGGTGTTTCCGATTTTTTTTTCCTCCAACAACCTTACTCGCACTATTAAGAATTTACGATCATTAAAAGAGCCTAATCGCTGTTCTATCCATTATCATCATAAACTTTTATTTTTTATTTAAATAGATTTCTCTACATGTACCGTAGTACATAGTCCACTCCCCATGTTTGAGAACTTACCGACTTCATGCACGTCAGCACGCTTGACAGGCTTGTTGATCAGCAATGTCATGTTAAACATACATATCAATTTACAATGTAAATGTATGAAAGTACGAATGCATCCGTAAACGCATGAAACATATTTCACTACTTTCTCTGTGCCCGATGGAGTCCAATCCATTATTAAATTAACATGTATTGTACATTTAGTGCAATAAATGGTTATTACTGTATTACCCGACTGTGAAGACGTAAGTACTCTTACTTTTTCACAGTTCGTTAAGCCATGAGGCCTTCGTGCGGCTTAAAAACAGAGCCCGGGCCGTGCCATGTACGTGACCCGAACGGAGCACGGATTTGAAACGTTACATACATTTTGTATGAAACAGAAGGGGTCGGGGCGAGGCACTGTGTAGTATACATTATTTCATACAAAATGTATGTAATAATTCAAATCCGTGCCCCGGCCCCCAATTACTGCACAACTCGGGCACGCCCCGGTCTAATAAGATACATCCCTTAGCCACTACCTCATTCGAAGGAAGGAAGGACAGTCAGTAGCATATGTTAATGATATAGCGGAAAATATTTTGTCTAAAATAAGTTTAGGTTTTACAGATTTCATTTAAACAAGCCTTTGTTTGAATTGTCTTCATTACACGGTTCTAAATGATATATTTCTTACTTTTTTATTCTGTGGCATCTGGGATAACATTTCCACAATTTTCAATATCATCGTTTATTATATGTACTGTGTATAAGTCAAGTCGTCAGTCTTCATTAGCTAGCATTGATTACCCATGTCATTGTCGGATGGAGCGTTGATTGGCTGATTACTTTGCATTAACTGTCTAGCTTACTACTTTGCCAATCAGCTCGTCAACGATACCGCAATCAGCAAATATAAAAAACTGCAAAAATAGGTTTTGTCATCCAGACCAAACATTGCTAGTTTCACACGCCTCTACTTCTGTAAATGAAACGAGTCCGCTTAGCTTTACTTGCTTCGCTTTAAAAGTAAAGCAAAAACAACTCGGTAAATTTGACTTCCGCATTTTTCATTATGTAAGTAAACGGGTGGAGCAAGTTCTTCTGCAAGATTTTCATTTGAAGTTGAAACCTCGTAAAAAGATAAACTTTTGCAATTCTTCAATTTCACTATATCTAGTATCCGCCTTAGTAATCGCACTATATCACCTTAGTAATCTCTCTTCATCTGTATTCAGTGGATTATCCAAAAGAAAGTTAGTGATTTCATGTAGCAATTATGTGCTTTCTTTTATATTCTAAGCCTGTGTTACAATTTGCACTGTCACGTACCGATCGATTGTTACGAAATACGTTTCGGTACGGGTACCGCTGCCAATTACGTATTCGATATAGTTGTGACGAACGAGCTAACGAAAACGCAGATGCGGCTTGTAATTGTATTTCTCCCCACACACATTATAATAATTATTTCAAAAAAACTCTTCATATGAAATGTTCTTTATACTTAGTTCAATTACTATGCTTATTCTCAAGATCTTAACTCCTGTATTTATAAGGTTTTATTAAAAATTTTGGGGTAACTTTACGATATTTTTCTATAGAGAATTTTATGCAATCGTGTTTTCGATTCATATGATCGATAGAATAAGTCCTGAACTTTACTATATATACATTTCAATATTAAATATTGATTAGTTTGAAGATTCGGCTCAGTTGAAAATAAGCAATTTTAAGACCCTAACGAAAATGCGAGCCTACTAGATTTTGCTCGCTGCTTCGTTCACGTAAAAAATATTATAAAAGTTATTTTTCTATCCCTCGGGCGGGAACAGTACTTTTTTTTACCCATATTCTTTTCTGTACTCCTGATCCTCCTCTCATACACGTTGTATGAGAGTTAAGGCGTGGAAGCGTAATAAACAAAAAAACTCACTTTCGCAAATTTAATAATACGTTAGGATTAGGATTTGTTTCATAATTTGTTTGACAAACTTATCTAGACAGGTGAGATGATTACTAGTGGTAAACAAAATGTATTACCCAAGGCTAGTTTCAATTTCAACTTTAGCTATTGGCACTAGAAACACAACAAATGATATTATTAAACAATAGACTACATATTATACATAACATACCCGTACTTTGGTTTATCGTAGTCGGCTTGTAACAATCATTGTGTATGTTATTATAAGAGTATCTATGTATGTTTATCAGGCTCTGGTACCCATAGTACACCTCTGAATTCAGTTAGCAAATTTTTTGCACTACCAATCTATCTCTCTTTACACTAAAAAAAAGTTTATCTGGAAGAAAATTCTACATAGCATTAAGTTCGCCTATGTATTTGTTTTATTTTGTTCAATAAAAAAGGCACAAAATAAAACAAATAACTATCTATACATAAGATTGGTATCAGTTGATCATGTGTGAGAGGTCCCTTAAATTTATTTATTTTTTAACCGACTTCAATAAGAAGGAGGTTCTCAATTCGTCGGAACCTTTTTTTTCGACTTATTTTTATGTATGTTCACCGATAACTCCGTCGATTGTGGACCGATTTTCAAAATTCTTTTTTGTTTAAAAGAGTATACTTCACAGGTGGTCCCATATAAATTTTATTCCTGAGGGATTGGTACTTTTCCCGGAAAACTCAAAAAACCTCATCCTCACTTGTAATTTTCGCCCTATGATCACCAATATCTCTGTCAATTGTGAACCGATTTTCAATTCTTCAGGGCAAGAAGTAAAAAGTGATTTATTTGAAGTCGGTTTATTTTTTTTAAAGTCCTACTTGTTATATAAAAGGCTTATGTCAATCTTAAAATTTGATTTCACCAATGACAGCTTTTAAACTTTTATCATCACTAATCATATCAGCAGAGTTTAAAACTCAATTTCAGGAAACCCAAGAAACCGAAACAAAATTATACACTTTATATGCAATGTTGTTGATTTTAATTTTAACCAAACAAACGTACAATACCGTACAAAGCAAGCTAAATATAGACGGGTATTATGCAGTTTTTATCGTATTTTTCTTGGAATATTATAACAAGCCTATAAGTACTCAAAGGAATTCTGTAATTGGAACTGTAAGCTTATTTAAATGAGAGAACACGACGTAACTGCCGTTATGTTGCGCGAAGTACCTGAGTATATTCTTGATAATCTACGGTATCAAATACCTTGATTTTGGTTTTGTGGCGATTACTTGCTAAATAAATGTATGCGAATAAAATTGAACTCTTTGATATCTTGTCTGATCGTGTTATGTTTTATACACCAATACATCATAAAACATTGTTGTAGTATATGTATGGAACAATGGTCATTATTTTTTTTAAATGTCATTCAATGATAGAAAATATCTTTAAGAGGTAAATCGAGATCACCCATTTTTACCCACCCATTCCTCTAATTTACTTTATCACATCATATATTCTGTTTGAGCATACGTACATGTTTCAAGTGACATACATGAACATCACGGTTTTTAGTTTTCGTTAGTTGATAAAGTTAGTCTTCCTTTCTGATCTGTTGTTAATGAAAATAATTATACAATCATGTGTAAATTGCAAACTCTTCTTCTTCGTCTCACTCTTGACAGAGCGGTCGTGGTCATCATGTACTATTATTAGGGGCTGATGTGGCTCGCCTCACGATATCTCGCCACTTTTGTCCATTGGTGGACTTTCGGGTACACGTATAGAGATTGTCGCCAAATTGCAAACACCTCTACACTGTTCGGTCACTATTTTGTCTTCTGTCGTGCTCTTTAGCCAGCAGATGTTCAATGTATTAAAAACCGAATTTCTGACAGCTCCGCGTCGGTATTCAACCAACGCGGACGCGCTGTCAGAAATTCGGGTTCACTCTCCTCAAACCCTATCATTACATCTTCAATCATTCAATCAACTTTCATGCCAATAATTATCGTACAGAATTTTATTGTATCAGAAACTGTATCAATAGACATTTCGTTTTATTGTCCGTCTGTCCGTGTGAGGCGAAAGTCTATTAACTCTACAATGGGACTGTTGCGATTGGCTTTCGCAACTTCTGTATCGAAAGTTTTGAGTACTTGTTTAGATGCGTATTTCCTGATTGCGTAATTATCTTTGCCCATCGTCCAATCATGTACTTTACTTATTGTAACATCTGATTGGGTTACATGGCCACATAAAATGTTGACTATAAGCTCCTTATACAATAGTGCTTTGACCGCTCATGCTACTATTAATGATTTCTTCAAGAAAGGCCTGTAGGTAGGTGGTTAGTTAGATGTGTGCTTCCGATGTGATGACAATCTCAAAATCCAGGAGCCAACCATTAATTACGGTTCAGTGTTCAATAAATTCAATGTTGTGCCATAGTTAACCTCAAAAAGAATCACTTTGTTTGAAGTCGGTTTTTTTCTAAATTATTTATGCACAGCTCAACAGCAACCAAACAAGACGCAAAAACTCGTAAACTATGATATTTCATTCAAAAGTTTATTGCTATAGGTAGGTACTATTTATATGTCATTTGCCGTGGGAATCTGCATACAATTGGAAAGCTTATCCCCATAATTCAATTTGAAGTCTATTCAACTTGCATGGCTAAGAGTTATAAGCCCATTCAAGACTTTGCGACGCGTTCTCACATACGAGCTCCTATTACGTTTTAGCGAGCTGGTGTAAGTGAAACTATTTAGTGCTAAATGCTAGCCTGAGCTAAGGATGACAACTTTTACATTAATGACGTGTGAATTAATGAGCTTTTGTTACATTGTTAACGTTTTTATGGTCACATGCAAGTGATATGTCTTTGTTGGAACATTCTTCGAGTACTTGTGCAGCCTACAAGAACCATATAAACAATTTTCAAAGTCCTTTGCTAGACTTTGTTTTTTCTATTTCTATTTGGAGTTTTCCTTTATCATCGTCATCATCCTCATCAGCCTAAAAAAGTCCACTGCTGGACATAGGACCTCCCAATGAGCGCCATTACCCTGTCCTCGTGATGTTTGCGTTCACATAAACATAATATTGTATGAAAATTAGTTTTTCCGAAACTTTGCGATTTGATAATTTCTAGATCCCCTGGTATAGATATGCCACTGCTTTGTCAATTCTAAAAACAAAAAATATTTACAAATTGGTAGGATTATAAAGAAAAATGTCAACCGACGGATGTGATAAGATCTATACTTCGAAAATAACAGTACAGAACTAAATAGATGAACACAATATTATTAAAAGTGATACGCAAGCGAAGTAGTAGTATTGTTATTCGATGAACATTAAAACATAATCTCTGAAATTTAAAATGCTATACAACATTTTCGGACGAGTCGGGACTTGAACCCGTGTCTCTGCTTAAAGCACAAACTCTTCCATTATGCCATTGGTCCTCTCTCTCACCGGTAATCTCTGAATCCATTCAAAATGCATTAATCTACTTTAAATATCTCATCGTAAAGACACTGTCAAATAGATGAATCTCACGAATTGTGACAAAATAAATTGCGAATTCGCATTGTAATTCGAACAGAATCACTACAAAATCGTGTGACAGTTAATGACACCCCACTGTACTTTAAATAAAACAGTAGTGAAGCTTTCAACACTGACCGAAAAGTGACCGGGAGTTGGTTATGGGAATAGGGGAAGTCCTCTAGAGAGATGGGTCGTGGGAAGGTGTAAGGCAGCTGGCTCAGACTAACTCAGGACCAGAGGAATGGCATAATCAAGAGGCCTATGCCCAGCATTGGGTAGCAAACGGTTGATAATGATGATGATAATGATAAAACTTTCAAATTAGTGTAGTGTAGTGTATGAATATTACCGCTGCATCAATTTGTGCTGAATCCAAAATCAATTTTACTATAAATGGCAAATTTGCTATCCTGGTTTGCAGAGAGTGCTTAATGCGTATCAAAGTTATTATCATCATCTCCGTGCTTTATCCCATTGTAAGTGGTCTCTTCCATTTTCTTCTATCAACCGTCATCTCATCTCCTCTCTTACTCATATCATTTTTCACACAATCCATCCATCTTTTCTTCAGCCGAACTGTCAGCACATTTAATCTGACATTCTTCTACTAAAAATATATGAATAAAAACAGCTGCTGTATGTACCTACTCATTTCATCATTTTATTAACGGCAAACTTTGACGCTACCTAGAGTTTGTAATAGCAAAATATCATAAAACAAAACATATTTGCGAATTTTTAGATAAACAAACATGCTGTTAAACGTAAACCGTTTCTCATTTCTGTATACCATTAATGACACTTTAATGGAAGTTTTGTTCTAGTTGTTTGAAGCTAAGATACTGTTTTTTTTTGTAGTGTGCTCGAGTGGCCCTACCACCTGTCTGGCGATTGCCAGTTTAAGTAATTACTGACCGACAATCGGAACTTGAGGCGGTTTCTTGCAAACTATTCGCACGTGAAGAAAACCATTTAACTTTCTTGAGGTACCTGGAAAGTGTAGGTTTATTGCTTTACCGCAATAACCTACATTTTCTTTTAAAGATGTTCTCATTCGTAATCTTTATGTGTAGACATTTTTATTATAATAAAAATATAACTTGCTACTAATAAGTTTTTACTAGGCTGTCTTTGGTAAGCGTTCGAGGTGAGGCTTACTTTGATGTTCTAAACAAATCATCTTGTTTTTTTTTTATATCACACTTCAGCATCTAGCCCCAAACTAAGCAGAGCTTGTATTATGGGAAACAAAATCATACATATTATGAATAGGTAAACAACTCTCAGTCCGGTCACTACTGGCATGAGTGACCGTTTAGTGGCATTTAGATCTGAGCGCTTCCATACTTCGAAAGGAAGGAAGGCCTTAGGGCGGCCTAAAAACTCTGACCCCTGAGAGTTGGCCACTAATACGAAGAGAAGAATTAGGTCACTTCAATTCTTTATTAAATGGCTTCTGGGATAGTTTTCCACAATTTCGCCAGTATCAAGTATAATAATTGTTCATAATAATATGAGGCAACGTAGTACGGTTTATAAGTCCAGTCGTCCAGTTTTCAGTCAGATCCTATATTCTGCTATAGCCATGGCGAATATAACAAAAAACGATCGGCGCACAATTTTCTTCGTCAGAGAATTCCCGTTCAATCTTCTTTTATTCCATTTCACTAATACTTGTATCTTGTAACTAACGTATAACGAAGAATTCGGTCATAGAAAAATATTGAGACATTTTTTACTTCAACAGTATCACTTTATTATTAGGTAATTTATTTCAGAACTTATTAAATATTCATATCCTATGGACTAAGCCTGTTCAGTTTACCAAATGATTTATTAAATTACTTGCTACTGATTAATTCTTTAACTTGTTACTTTTTTCCAAAATTTGGTATGGAATACAACATTTTGGCAGGAACTGGCAAAGATGCTTCAGCATTGGGTGATATCAGCCTGTAGATAATGATTATGGTTTCCTCAATTCGTGTGTATGTTACGAGAATTCACAACAACGACTCAAATTCAGATTTATTTAAAAACTCTTTCAAACTTTTTACCACAACATCATGTAAGTATGGCAAAGTGTATAATTACTGTTTTTATGAACCTACCAACTTTATTTGATGTAAACGTTCATTGTTTCACGGAACTTGAGAACGTGTGTTGATGATGGGCGTATCAAATGTGATACAGCCGAGCGTGCGTGCGAGTACACCTTATCTTTATTAAGTAAAATGTGATAAAAATGGTAAAACCTTACGTTTTTATGTTGCGGGTTGGGGATCGCAGGGTTCAGCTTCTCGCACCTGATGCTTCTTGCACATAAAGGTGTACATAGTTATGTATGTACATAGTTCAAAATAAGGAATTAGGGGCTGATTCCTGATTTAGAAATAGGTACATTCGTGCGAAATTTCAGGACAATACGTGCAGTACGGAGTCTATACTTTTCAAACATTTGCCTTTATGTGTGCAAGAGAAGCTAAACCCTGTGATCCCCAAACCGCATGCCCAGCGTGGGGATTATGGGCATACCCCCCTTCTTATTAGGAGAGGCCGAAGTAAAATAATGTTAAAATATTTGTATTCAGTAGGAACATTATAGTACACTTTGAATCGTCAATGCTTTTAATTTACCACCAATTCGTAAAGCGACCAAACAAAGAATTGGTAGAAACTCTGTAGGCTTATATTTTTTTAATGTTCATTTTTACAATATTTATTTTAAACTATTACATTGTCTTTGAGGGAGTTGGAGACAGTTTCATCCCAAGCTTTTTTCTCATCTAAATAATCAGAAATTTTAGAATAAGCTTTAGAACTATGTCCAGCTGCGGACTATAAAGGCTCATAGGTTAGTATGGTTGTTGTTGCCTTTATTTTATATATATGAAATGTGGCTGAGGATTTTATGTGTTTATTTATTATTCCAGTTTTATTATAGTTTTTGACTGTTTATGGAACCTGAGACGTGCTCTCTTGATCCTGCCTATAATGTTAAGTTTATTTCAAAGCTAATGTAATATTCAAGACGTTTCATAGCGAAGTTCGTAAATAAGTTTCATGTTCGTAATACTAAAAAGGTATTGCCGATATATATTTTTATATTTGTTATGGACAAGCTCTTGATCTCGAGGCTTGCTTGGATATGAATGAGGTTGACAATGGGGTGAGCTTAACCAGGAGATGTCTATTTTTGAAGACGTTACGGTCGTAAGTCAATGGAAAAACAGACGCTGGCAGCAGATTTTTATTTTAATAGTAAATATACTAATATTCATATCACTTCTGTCGTTTCTTAGAACTGTTTAGATAAAGATAAATCTGTAATACGACAACATTAAGATTTTAAGGACCACTTGGTAAATACATCTAGAACCATTATTGTTTGAGATACGGTTATCACTACCACACTAATAATATATCTAGTGGTTTGTATAGCTATTACCCATTTATGTAACGGTCTCTACTTATTCGAGATAAAATGTGAGTATGTTCGTTCATTACGACTTAGTTTTGATAAGACAAGAACTCACGATTTACGGTTTAAGAAATTTATTTCTCCCAAAGAATACTAAATTCACTTAATTCGAGAAATACGAAAGACTTATATACAAGAATGCAGGACGAGCTATATAAAAACATTTGTCTCGCAGCGGGAATGGAACCCGCAACCTTTTGCGTCATCGCAAGATCGTCAATATTTTTTTTTAATTTGTTTCCGAGAATAATCGCATAAGTGTTAAAACATTGATTTGTAACAATATATTTATTTACTAACCTAAGTAAACAGTGCAATATTGCAACTATGTATATAATAACGACTAAGACAAAAAGCATTATTTCTTAAACTCTCAAGCTGGGCATCAAGCCAAGACATCTCTAGATTTCCCCTAGAAAACTACCAAAGAAGTAAACAAATTAATACTATTAAGTTTCCCTTGGCTACTTAAAAACAGCCTACATAGGGCTAATTTGCTTCCAAATCGAAAGCACTAAACCTACTTTTGTTAGGGTTGTCACTAAGCGAGAAAAAATATTTTTGTAGCAAAGCGCGTAATCTTTAAAAAATACAAATACATATAATTAATTTTCTAAAAAAAATTTTGAATGTGTATTTTTTTTTACAATAATAATTGTAAATAACCGAACAAACACAATGTTACAAATAGTAGCATCGGAGAACATTCGAGACCTAACAGTAATTTAACCATGATGTTTAAACTGTAGATAGTTAGCATTTTGGTAGTTTACTGAAATGCGAATTGTACGGGTTCGATTCCCGCTAAGGCACAATTTTTACATGCCCTTATTTACGAAGCAATCTTATAATGTGTGGCCTCCAATAGTTTTCTGAAGTAATGACCAAACCTAATTTTATTGTTACACCAAAATACTTAAAATAATGTCATCAATCATTCATCAACATCATCAGCCAAAACATCTAACGAACCTCGTTACACTTATTATTTTAAAACTTTTCGAAGCACTAGAATTAACTTTAAATTAGTTTCTCATATTAAGTTAAATGTATGTTTCTTTTGCGGAAAATAAACCATGTGTAACTATAATAAATATTTAAGTACCTACATATTATGGTTTTCATATCTAGTTACCGTCAATATAAAGTTTTTCGTATGTAATTTGTTAAAATCGCCATCTTGCTATTTCTCTAAGATCTAACGTATATGGTCATGCATAACAACAGGATGTTTGACAGCCCTAGCTATGCAGACGTCTAGAATATTTAGTTAGAAATGAATTGCTTTCCATGCCAGAGTATTCGCTTTTCCAGACTGTTTTCCGACAATAGAAAGCCCTGGACAACTACTAGCATCTGCCCGCTGCTTCGTTTCGTACTCGTTTAAAAAGTAGCCTATGTGCTATTTCTGGTACATACAACATGTATTCAAAATTTCAGCTCGATCCTTTCAGTTAGTTTTGACGTGAATAAGGAACATTTATATTTATTTAACACTTTATTGCACAAAAAACAAAGAATTGTACAAAAGGAGGACTTAATGCTAAAGCATTTTCTGCCAGTCAACCTTTCCTGGTAGAAAAGCAAGGTTGGCGTGCTAACTAAGCTAGGTACATACTTAACGTTAAAAATTAACAGAAGGACAGAATTACAGAAGAGAACAAAAAAAAGACAAAAATTTAATACTACCTAAAATAAATTAATGAATATATATATAAAAATACACATATATAAATAAAAATATAAAAATAAATAAATAAATAAAAGTACGTAGATGTAGGTAATTATGGAGATGTTAATCAAAACGGGTAAATAAAAATTCACGAACAAGACGTTTAAAAATGGGCTTTGAGGGTGCTGTCCTAATGTGAACTGGTAGTGAATTCCATAAGCCCACGGCCACAACTTCGAAAGATTTACCACGAAAGGCGGTCGAGTGAGCCGGTGTTGCAAGGCGAAGTGTATCGGTAGACCTAAGCTGGCGATCATGAGTGTCCGAAAGGAGAGTAAATTTGGATTTGAGATACTGTGGAGAGTTAGGGTCATTTAAAATGGAGAAAAGGAGGCAGAGAATTCTCAGATTTTTCCTTTCTCTGATAGGAAGCCACTTAAGCTTCCGGCGATACTCGGACACATGATCGTACTTACGAAGGCCAAAAATAAAGCGTATGCAACAATTTAATAAGCGATCAATTTTATTAAGATAGTCTGCTGAGAGGTCGAGATAAGCTGCATCTGCATAGTCTAGAATAGGGATGAGAAGAGAGTTGACTAGCGCTATTTTAGTTTTCTCAGGGAGGAAATGCTTAAAGCGAAGAATCGAGTGAAGACTGGCGAAAAACTTACGTGATACTTCTTTGATTTGCGCTGACCAATTTAAATTTTCATCTATCAGGATACCCAGGTCCTTAACAACTGGAGAAAAGGGAATGGTTATTGCATTATACAATAATGAGGGAAGACCAAAGGCGTCTACTTTGGCCAGCTGACGAGAGCTCCCAATGATG
The DNA here is from genome assembly GCA_951804965.1 of Horisme vitalbata. Classification (NCBI taxonomy): domain Eukaryota; kingdom Metazoa; phylum Arthropoda; class Insecta; order Lepidoptera; family Geometridae; genus Horisme; species Horisme vitalbata. The sequence continues at coordinate 10,834,417 of OX638106.1, read as the reverse complement.
ATTGCCTGGCACTTACTGGGGTTAACCTGTATGCCAAAATTAGCAGACCACGATTGAAGTTGAAGCAAATCGTCATTGAGGGCCATGATTGAATCCTTTAAGCGGTCGACCTCAGCATGACAATACAATTGCAGATCGTCGGCATAAAAATGATAGTGGCATTTCAACTTAGCAGAAAGCATATTTATAAATAGCGAGAATAATAAGGGAGAAAGAATGCCACCCTGAGGGACACCGGCTTCCAGTTGAGACCAATCCGACAATGACTGACCGCTACGAACAGCCTGACGGCGCTCTGAAAGGTATGAGGAGAACCACTGAACAGTTTGAGGTGAAAAATTAAGGTGACTTAAAACAGCAAGAAGTAGATCATGGTCAACAGCATTGAAGGCGTTGCTAAAGTCAACAAGTACCAAAACAGTAACCTGAGATTGCTCCATGCTACATCTTATATCTTCAGTGACCTTCAATAGTGCAGTAGTGGTACTATGACCAACTCTAAAACCTGATTGGAAAATATTAAACAATTCACCTTTGGAGAGATATTCAGTAACCTGCCTATGAATTATTGATTCAATAGCCTTTGATAGAAAGGGAAGGATAGAAATGGGCCTGAAGTGGTTGGGAAGAAGGGGGTTGGATATTTTAGGTAGAGGAATTACATACGCTTTACGCCATTGATCAGGGTAGGTACCAGAAGACAGTGAGAAATTAATGATATGGACAATAATTGGGATAATATGGTCGGATATAAGAAAAATCATAATACGTCCAATTTCATCATTTCCAACTGCTTTAGACTTAAAAGATAATAGGACCTTCTTTAATGAATCCGCTGAAATGGGAGAGAAGCTGAAAGGGGGAGTGTTAGGTCGGGGTAGGCTTCGGATATCACGAAGTGTGTCATTTATACATATTCACATTTCACAAACTTTTAAAGTCTTTCGTAAATAATACTGGACATTATCAATAACAAAGCATTATTTAGCCCAAACTAAGAAGAGCTTGTATTAAGGGAAACACATGACTGATGTATCTGATACTGCTACTTACATTAATCAATCAATCAAATCAAAAATCAAAAAGCTTTTTATTCAGATACAAGATGAACTATAAGTAGGGTTGGGATGGAATCTCTTGTAACCTGTATTAGAAGAGCTCCCTTTTCTCAGTGGTCGGTGAGGAGCACTTGTTTTCTTAACTAGGTAGGTAGTTTTTTTAGTTAATATTTATGTTACATTCCACCTGAGATACAGAACAGAAGGTTACGTGTTCAATCGCGAGACAAAGGTTTGTAAATTTTTTGGCTCGGTTCTGAGAGTTTTCGATATGTATTTACAAAAAAAAATGTTTACAACAGCCAGTCTTACCTGCTGCATTAAATGTTTTACATCTAAAACAAATAGGTGCCTCCCATAATAAGCTCTACTTATTTTGGGGAAAATGATGCTATGTGATATTTTACAGTAATTTTCATCACTATCATGTAGTTTCTAGAATACAAACTTACTGCTTACTTCGGGGCTATATGATGTTGTGTGTCCATTATTTTTTACCCGGAGCAGAATTCAACCCAGTACCACTTGCGTCTCAGCCGACTCATCGCTTGCGCCACCGAGGTCGTCGATTGACCTTAGTCATAGCATAGTTAGTTTATTGACCGGTTTATTATGTATATCGGCACATAATTATGTTAAATGGTCAACATTTGACCTAGTAAACGTTTCCGCTTTTCCAATTTCGTGGGTTTTGAAAACAGTTTCCGGCTCGAGAATGTGGTTAATTAGAAAAGAATGAGATCCCTCGTAGTGTAGGACGCCCTTCGGCCAGGTGGAGTGACGATCTGCGAAAGGCTGGTAGTAACTGGATGCGTCGAGCTCAGGGCAGCGCGCAATGGCGCTCATTAGGAGAGGTCTATGTCCAGCAGTTCACTGCTATAGGCTGATGATGATGATGACGAAATTCCCTCAATTAATAAGGCGAACTCAATAGGCATTCTTTTGATATAAAGGCGAAAGATTGTGAACATGTGAAATGTGATATGTTGTTTGACCCTTCATCATGCCAAAATTACTGTTCAGTAATAATTCCGTTCAAAATGAGCTGAAATTTGCACATTAAGTAGTTCTTGATTACTTTTATGCGGATATCGCGCGAGCAATGCCGCGACCAGAAACGAATAATTGGAATAATCAAATGCAAGTGTTCATATCCATAGAATACACCAACAAGCTCCTTTTATAAAATGAGTTTTTTCATCATACCTTATCAATTAGAGAAAAAAGGTTATGTTGTTATACTTGAAGACCTACGGTATTGGCCCAAAACTGTCTGCGATTCCGTTGACATTCGCGCACGTAGACCCTCCCGCAACTTCAATCTGATCAATGGTTTCGCAACGAATACAGGACAAACAATGATTTTTACTTATTACATTCCCATACCAAAGTTGACACCTGCGTGTCTAGAAAACTTGTGACCTACACCGAAACGTACCTACCTAACCAAAGCTCGCTCATTAACCGCCGCAATGCTAATGTACAATACATAACGCATCTTTACAATACCGGTTTTAATTATTGCCTCGTCTTAAAAGAGCAATGTAAGCGCTGCATACGAATGGATATAAATCAATGGATTAACCCCGAGCTTAACCTGTCTCCATCTTTCACCGTTTTGAAATTTGTGTGATAGTAAAGATAGCACAGCATTAGCCTAAGTCTACCTTTCTCGACTTTATAGTCTATCACTATTTATCGACTACATTTATAATCATCGTAAAAGTCATTCGACACTTAAAATGTTCAGCTAAACTCATACAGAGCAAATAACCCTGTAATATCAAAACCTGTAAATTCTCCTCATAAATTTCTCAAGAAAACGACATAAGAAGCCGGTATCATTATCGCTTTATCGTGTTTATAAACATCTGACGATCTCTGTGGTGCAGTGGGTCGCCTGATACGCAGAAGGTTGCGACTTCGATTCCCACAGCGGGACAAATATTTGCACGTTCTGCAGATGTTTTTCTTGTGTTTACAAAAAGATGTATTTTAGTAATTTATCAGTCATGTAGTTTCCATAACACAAGCTCTGCTTAGTTTCGGCCAAAATGATGCTGTGTGATAGTGTCCAGCGTTATTTATTTGAACTAGCTTAGGGCGCGGGTTCGTAGTACCCGAATAAAAACCTTGTTTGTCTTGGTCTAGAAATACATAAACGTGAAAAAATTCAGCTTCATTCCTTCCTTCTCCGTCGTCGTCATCTTCCACTTTGGACTCACACTTGGCCGGTTTTTTTTAAATATTTTATTTTTATTATCAGCCATTTTGCTCCCACTGCAGGGCAAATGCCTTCCTTTCCTCCTTCCACTCCTCGCGATTCGTCGCTACTACAGGCCAAGATCTTAAGTGCGCGTCAACCTCATCTCACCATCTTTTTCTGGGTCTTCCACATCGCCGTCTGGTGTTTGGTGGGATCCAGTCTGTAGTGGTCTTTGCCGACAAGTCATTGGATATTCGGCAGACATGTCCAGCCCAGTTCCACTTCAAGCTGGCGGCTTTATGACCAACATCGGCGATTTATGTGTTGGAGCGCAGTATGCTGTTTCTCACGCGGTCAGACAGCTTGACTCCCATGATTCTGCGCTCCAATATCTTTCTATGATTTTTATTTTTTTACGCACATTCTACCGACCGTAGTAAGCTGAACACATGGCAGTCCTACGGAATCTGTGGTAATTTTGTTTGCATAGATTAAACACGGAATTTCCCTACATTTAGAAAACGCATTAAGATCATCAGCCTACTTTCCGATACTTTTTGCATTATTTCCTTTTGATTTTCTAATGGTAATATTGGAAATGTGTATTGATAAATCTGTGATTTATTTCAATACTATTTATAGAAGTTAGTAATATTAATTAATAATAATGATAATGTTCAAGTCGAAGGTTTTAATTAATAGAGACAATATTACTCACTTTACGGCGCCTAGTTACGTATGAATTATTACAATTTGTATTATTGAAGTCTTCATTGTTATAAATCTTCATTATTATGACAAGTAGGTGTCTGACTGGATAAGTAACGAGTAAGAATTACTGTGGTCCATGTGCACCGATAATATAAAGCCATACACGATCAAGTTAACCGCCAAGTTTTACTTGACCGTGTGCGGCTATCAAAATAGAATTTTAAAGCGCGCACTCCCACCATAAAAACTCCTTGAAAAAAAAGCGTAATTTTTTTAAATATGTTATGGTAAGCCCTTGACCTCGAGGCTTGCTTGGGCAAGAATTACGTTGATGATGGAGCGAAATATCCCAGGAGATGCCTATTAACACTCTTTTTGAAGCAGTCATAGGGTCGTAAGTCAATGAAATAGACTTTGGCCGCCAGCTGATTCCAAATTTTAGGAGTGCGCATTATAAATGATGTTTGGAAGAACTTAGTCTTGATAGGAAGAATATCAACCAGATGTGAATGGTAGTTAGCAATCAAGAAACAATTTGGACCCACAAAAAGCGCTGCATACGAAAGGATATAAATCAATGAATTAACCCCGAGCTTAACCTGTCTCCATCTTTCACCGTTTTGGCATTTGTGTGATAGTAAAGATAGCACAGCATTAGCCTAAGTATACCTTTCTCGACTTTATAGTCTATCACTATTTATCGACTACATTTATAATCATCGTAAAAGTCATTCGACACTTAAAATGTTCAGCTAAACTGATACAGAGCAAATAACCCTGTAATATCAGAACCTGTAAATGTGTAGGTCGTAAGTCAATGAAATAGACTTTGGCCGCCAGCTGATTCCAAATTTTAGGAGTGCGCATTATAAATGATGTTTGGAAGAACTTAGTCTTGATAGGAAGAATATCAACCAGATGTGAATGGTAGTTAGCAATCAAGAAACAATTTGGACCCACAAAAAAAACACGAATAACATAAGAGCAAAACCGTGGATAGAACTTAGTAAAATATAATAAAACATATTTATAAATGGTTACTAAACTGCTATAACTGGTACCACTACCATATTAGGTTGTGATCTTGAGATAATTATAGCCAGATGCAGCCTTGAACCAACCCTGATCCTGTTCCATCCCAGAAATAAAGGAATTAAACTAGTATCTGTTTCTGTTGATCTTCCATTATCATCATCATCATTGAACATAATGCATCTCTAAAAATTGTATACTTACTAATGTTCTTTGAACTCATTCTAGAGATATCTATCACCATCGTTTGGTTTCGGGCTCTAGTTCAAATAATTGGTCGTAATATTCTCAAGATGCTAGTAGATATACAATTGACCAACAATAGTGTATCAATTCTGAAGTATGTCAGATTATTCTTCTAAATCTAGGCCATTTATGCCCAGTCAATGAAGAGTGAAGCATCTTGGTATACTTAGTCGTATCATAATAGTCGCTTAAGTATGTATCTCGGTCGTCCGTTTGTATGTAAATCAGATGCAATTTCTTTGACTACTTACCACATGGGTTGTGTAATTTAATATCTATGTAGGCTGCTGGTAGGTGCTGGATGAGTCAAGCTCCGGACAGGGTGCAATGGCGCTCAATGGGGGAGGCCTATGTCCAGCAGTGGACTGCTATAGGGATAGTTTACACAAATTCACTTTTTCAGTCACCATGAGCCTCTAGCCTCCGGATGGCCATAAAGCACCAACACCGGAGTTACATTCTTTGAAAAAGAATTCACATAAAACTTGTCTCACCAATTCTCCTCTTTTCATCTCCAGTCTATATGCCCACTCCAGGTTCCGGTGCAAGCACCTTCCTGTCTGGGAGATTTAGCCAAAATTGCCACGCTGGCTTATATTAGCCGTATTCATAGTAAGCGTTAGGAAGTAAAGGTTCTCAAATGGCGAGCACGAACTGGAGACGAAGTGCACTTAGGCCCTCCATCAGGTGAACTAATGATATATTCAAGATTGTTGAAAGTATGACCACTGTACAGGTTGTTAATGATGATGGATTATGAGAGGAAAGCAAGAGATCCTGCTGCCCATATTTTTGTAAAATCAATCATTTACTTATTACGACATCAGTGGAAGAAAAGAAGCAAATTGATAACCTCCTGACAACTGTTTGATAACTATTTGGAATAAAGGGTTATCTTTACCTAGTTAATGTTATTTTCTTTTACGGTGGTCCACATTGAGTTTTGTAAGAGGCACAATTTAATTGGTAATCTCTTTAGAACAGATAGACCCCAGAAAACCCTAGAAGAGTACTGTTCTTTTACAGGAGAAATGTCCCAATTTATCCCCGCTTCAAATACATTATGTACAATGTACATCCTTTAAGTTATAAATCCAGTGAAGCTTTATATAATTCTTGTTTTTATATCACTTGTAATGAACATTATATCATTATTGACAGCTTACGTGCCGAATAAAGCAGGTTCTTAACAAAAACTGAAAGTAATGTTTCTTACATAAAAATGAATGACTTTCGTTTCGTTGCGAGTGGTCAGGTAACAATTACATGCCGAAAACGACAGGCAGATGATAAAAACAGCTTTTGTTGCAGACTCTTGTGGTTTTGCTGATATAATTGAAGATTGATATGAAATTTATAGGAATGCAATTTTGATTTCTCTCAAGTTTTGAAATTATACGGCATTCTTTGTTGATGCCGCCATAAATCTATTTCATAAGTTCAAGACAATAAATGATTGTAGATAGAGAAATGTAAACTCATATTATAAACATGATACTTTATTCTTAAATTCTAAGAAATCTTAGTGTGGGTAGTGTTTAAATGCACGACTGTGCATAACCATAAACTCGTGCACCGATCGCCCTTTAAAAGATAAACATGCTACTTATAATGCTATTACTTTACCCTCTCTCCTAGATTGTTCAGTACAACCTCGACCAAGCAAAATCTCACCAAATTTCACGTGGGGGAGGGTGGATTCCCGGCAAATCTCACGTAATTTTTGGTGAGATGTCATCACTTGGTGAGGGGTCGAAAAATCGGCAAAATCACCTCACATAATTAATGGACGCCCCTAAACACCGCAATACTGCTTTCACTGCATAGTGGTTGTACTTCTCCGGATGAACCCTTCCCAAAGAACTCTACTATTTCAAAAAACTACCCTTCTTCCTCTACTATCTACATAATACATCTTTACTCATGAGAACTTCTTTATTGTTGCAGATTATGTTCCGCGGCGGTGTCGTGGGCGGGCTTGACGCACGCCGCGATGCCGCCCTCGCTCGTGTGCTCGTGCGCCTACAAGCGAGAGCGCGTGGTTTGCTCGCCCGCCGGCGCGCGCAGCGTCTCAGGACCCAGCACACAGCCGCGCGGTGCGTGCAGCGGAACGTGCGGGCTTTCCTCGCGGTGCGGGACTGGCCGTGGTGGCGACTGCTTGTACGAGTTACACCGCTGCTCGCGGTACATCGGACTGAGCATAGGCTCAAGCAAGCGCAGGTATTTACCTCATCAACAAGAAAAATTGCTAGAAAGTCTCAGGATGCAATACACAGCTACGGTGCAACAACGATATGGTTGGTTTTCTTTGCAATGTGTGACTTGCCCCTGATGAAGACCGCTAGTTAGAGTTATGCCGCTGCTCGCAGAAAATCATTGTCAGACTTAAGACAAAATCTGAACAAGTGAAACCATTCCTTTGACTGGTATTAAGATCAATCAACAGTTCCTTATAATTGCGTGACTAGCCATTATAGCGGCTGCTCATTCGAGTTACTTTACTGCTCGTTTGCGCGCTTAGCTGTATATTTGTGTTGGCCATAAGTATAATCTTACACTTCTTCTTATTTCGAGTCAATGTTCTTGTTGTCAATGTCTTACACTGATGCTGCTGGAACCAAATGCGGGCTACGTTACTGCTCGACATTCTGGCGCTTCACAAAGCTTGGTTGTATTCGTGTGTTGGCCATAAAGTGTTATACACTGACGCTGCTGGAACCTTATGCGAGTTACTTTACTGCTCGACATTCGTGCGCTTAGTACTGCTTGTTGTATGTGTGTGTGTAAGTTGTCATACACTGATGCTGCGACCCATTTCAACCTCACATCTTACGCAATAGTAATCAACATCATGTTGCAATGTCACACAATAGGTTCTAAACTACGTATTAATCTATAAACTGGCCCTATAGTAACTTTACAAACAGTAGCAACATCCTAGTAACTATTCGTTATACTGTGGCACAGGTTATCTTATTCGACCTATGTACGTTTCCTGTATGTAGGTGGCATTCAAATGAAATAGGACATTGACCTGACTCTGATCGTGCATTGAAATATTTAAGTGCACAAGATTACAGGAGTTTATCTTTAGTTTCCTGATTAAGCTAAGTTTATTCTTCAGATACGAGAGCAATTCATGGTTCTCAAAGTACAAGCTTTGCTTAGTTTGTGACTACAAGATGCTGTGTGATAGTGTCCAGTATATTTATTTTATTTCTTTATTTAATCATACAAGCTTCATTATCATCATCATCAGCCTATAGCAGTCCACTGCTGGACATAGACCTCCCCTAATGAGCGCCATTGCGCCCTGTCCTGAGCTCGACGCATCCAGCTTCTACCAGAAAAATTACTTAAAAACTAGTGAATTCTTAAAATACAGTCTTCTTTGTCTTGTAATGTAACTCTTTTGCTAAAATCACTTCCTTCTGAGTTTTTTTTTTCTTTCTTCCTTTATGAATTAGTTTAGTAGCCAACTCTGATGTATCGTTTTCAACTCTTTATTCGAAGCTGTAATATTTCAATGAATCTTTGAATTTTTTGATCTTTTATTAAAGTATGCGTTTATAAGTGTCGAAAGATGTCTGTGAGAAATTTCATTTGAAGCCTAGAATTCTCATTTCATATTTTCATTCCCCAGTTTCATTTTGTAAGTTATCTTTTGCTAATGTCAGTTGTCATCAAATCTCTCTTTCTTTCTTTCTTTCAAATTCTCAGGAAGTTGTCGTTGAGGTAAGTCGATTCGATAATGCTAACGATATAGGAAGACAGATTTTTAATTGCCACTTGTTGGCAGCGTGGTAGCGTGACGGCGACGCCATTGTTTCGGTGTTTTCACACCGGATTCGGTGTTTTTGCAAATGTTTTGCATCTTTGTTTTTAAGAGCTTTTTGTTAAATCTCCAAGGTTAAATGATCTTGATTCTGACCAGCCGTGACTGCGTGACTGGAACCAGATTGTTTTAACCTCTTTTATGCTGGAAAGCCCATCTTCACAAGACAATAATTTCTCTATTGTGTATATTCTGAATGGGATGGGTCTATCTGCGTAGCGACTAGGGCAGAGTACCTAACTTACTATAAGTTTTGAGGTAGCCTCTTTGATTGGCCATGAAAAAACCATCAACTTGAGGAACCACAGTAATCATAAAGTCATAATTTACATCATAAAACTTCATGAAGATGCCTGCAATTTCACCGGCACCCACACCCTTCAAACTGAAACACAGTAATGCTGCTTCACGGCAGAAATAGGCATGGTGGTAGTTTCTCTCCCGGGTGAGCCCTTAACAAAGAACTCTTCTAAAACCTCTTTCACAAACTATACTAACTTTCACTAAACTAACTTTCTTTAACTAACTTTGGCAAACTAAGCGCATAATTCCAACGCTACTTGCTTTCCATGGAAGTTATATCGATAATTGCAAAAGTCACTAAACATAAAATTATTTTGGACGACCTCCGTGGCGCAGTGGGCGAAAACTCAGCATATGCTAGGGCAGAACGGAACGCGCAGCCAAAGCGCTGGTCTTCCGTGGTAGCACTAAAATGCAGCGTACGGTGACTACTGCGACACAAAATATATTTAAAAGGAATAAAATATAACAACATATAAACGAAAAAAAGACAAAAACAAAAAGAAAACTAAAAGGTTACTTCTAACAAATTAGTTGGTACGTTACTATGATAAAATAAAGATCTTTTTTTTAGTTGTGGTTTGTTATACAATTAACTTGCAGCTTCAACTGAAGATTTGAGGCAAAGAACGACTGCCTACCTTGCCTGTGTTATTTATTTATAATTCTAATAAGGTATTTTTAGATTTTTTTTGAATGAATAGATAACGTATTGATACAAATCTCACCAACTCAAAGAAATGTACTCGCTGTCGCCTGTTGCTCCTTCTTGTGGCGGGTGTCGGATACCTTAAGTATACTAGCTCAATTCTTCATAATGGTCAAAGGTTTGACATCCTAAGCACTTTACGGTGGTCATTCTGAACTGCCTACGTAATTTCCAATTTTAACTCGCAATTTGAGTTGAGCTTGTGAGAAAGTTACAGATGTAATGTGAGTAAGGAAAGTCGCGGTTTAATAGTAATTGTTGAATTAACTGTGGTTAGGTCAAAGGTGGAAGCTGGGAGTAATTCGTAAAGTCCAAGTAGTTAATATTGCAGGTGTTTCTATGAGTTAATGGTTGTCAGAGGTTGAGAATTTATGCTTATCTGTACTAATATATTGAACTCAACTAGTGAACTGCCTCGCGAATTTGTCCGCGTAAATGTTTTTAACCTCTACTGCACAGCTTCTGTTTCCGTCCATCTATATATATAAAAATGAAACCCGTTTTCCTTGGTCACGGCATCACGCGTGAATGGCTGGACCGATTTCACTAATTCTTTTTTTGTTGTATTTGTTATTATTATTGCTACGCTAAGGCGGTACGAAGTTCGCCGGGTCAGCTAGTACTAAATAATTATGCTAAATATATTATCATTCTTCTTTCGGGAACACAATTTTGTCATTTTTGACGGCTAATTTTAGAACTTACCGAAAATGTACCTCTACGAAAACAACACAAAAAGATTCAACCAGAGGATCATACTTTGTGAAACCCCCATGAACAGAAAACCTACATAAGAAGTGCCAGTGACTAAAACACCTACAGGGACAGAATTTCTGGAAAGCTAGACCACCTTGCAAGGAGTATGCATACTCCTTTCAGAAGCCGAACCACGCTTATCTAAGCTTGGAAAAGCTTGCATATCTTAAGCGTATGGTAAAATTTTGACCAATTAGAAAGCACTATTATGAAATAACGCTTTGTCATTGGCCAATATTTAAAGATTTTAACGATACAAATGGTTGACATATTCGTGATTGCCCAGGAGCCCATTTTTTTGTCAAAATAGAATAATTTCTTTCAAACAATGTACAACAACACCTATTCAGTCCACTGCTGGACATAAACTTCCCCTAATAGAGGGTGATATGCCCATAATCCCCACGCTGGTCGTGTTGGGAATCGCATTGCACAGCCTCTTGCACCACCAACGCTGCTGCCCGTTGGTGGTCAGTGAATTTAGCTATGCCAGTGTTAGGCTGCGCTTTGCCGCAATCAATCAGCCACCAAGACACTGTACATTACATGAAAAAAAAAAACACAGTACACTTTATGGTGAAGCAACAGAAAAATAATGTAGAAATACCGAACTAGAAAAATCCTGTAAACATTTCGCCAGATCACATTATTGTGTGATTAGATAAAGTATCATTGCCAATTCCTAAAGCTATCTAGCATAAAGTTCGCCTGTACTTATTATTATCTTGTGTAACAAAGTATTTTCTATCTATATATTCCTTATTCAGAATTATTGCTTAATGGTCAACTAGAGGAGGCTGTTTATATAGCAAGACGTTTTAACGTAAAGGCAGACATGTTTTCCCATTACAAGAATAAATAACACTCAACAGACTTGGTGGATTTAATCCAACACTATGATTCCTTATCACAAACGACTTTAATATAACTTAATTGTAGCTTTAACGTCACATCATTATCCATTATCAGGTATCCCAAGCCAAGGTAGACTTGCAAGCCCATTCGGTCACAAAATCAAATTGGTTATTAATTATACCTATCTAGTTTATGATAGTTATAGCTTGAATGGTCTGTTCTGGCCGTTTGGCGGAATGCAAGAATTATCAATTTAAAAAATTTAATTAAAAATTGAATAAAACTCTTCGCTAAAAAGCGAACATTTAAAGTAAGAAGGCTATCGTTGAGCCATCAATAGTAGATTAGTAGCCAAGGGCTGTGAGTCATCAATTGCAGCCCGAGATATTTAGGCGCACGAGCGCAGCGAGGGCGCCTATAGTTCGAGGGTGCAATTGGTTCTTACACCCGAGCTAACTATTCTGCTTTACATCTCGATTGTGAGGTAAGTAGAAAAAAACCGGCATTACAAGAATAAAACAGTTTTTTTTTCAAGAACGAAATTGAGCTTCGCCGTTCGATATTTAAAATTGATGACTATTATACTCACACGAAGACAAGGCTGAATAGCAAAGCGATCTCTTTGGTCATTGGGCTGAATGCACGATGTCTATTGCCAGTATGATGGTTAGATATATGCGAATTTTTTGAAAGAAAGAAGTGTTTTTTTTTAATTACTTACCGCCATAGGGCTTTTCTAGCTACATTATTACCCTAAAGCGCTAATTAGTCACCTACAAGCCCCATTTGGAGGTTATATGAACCTACTTACCGAACATGAGAGATGTAAATTCGATTTAGTAACAGCCGATAGGCTCTTGTGTTGTGTTCAACGATAGTTGAGCCATCAAATTCAGTTTAGTAACACCCTTAGTAGAATTTCTAGTTTATAAATATAAAGTAGAAATTCTACTAATTACACTAGATTTTCTCCTTTTAAAACCTAGAGCATTTTAAATCAAATATAGGTAAGTTTTATTCATGCTTTTAATGCTTGAGATTCAAATGCAATGACCTTTTCGCCGCGGGTCAAATTCATAAATGCATCAAATCCAAAGGATATGGCTATCAACATAGAAAAAGCTTTTGCACGATATCGCCTGAGTGACAAGCAATTTAAACTCTATGTTACTTGTTTAAGATAGAAAATTGTGTGTCCAGTAATCTTAAGCGTGAGCAAATCTTTCTGATACGAAGGGATTTGGAACCTGTTCTTGAGTACTGTGATATTAATGTAGAGGATTATGATTACCATACAGTTAAGACATCCGCTCGTGTTAAAAACATCATGTAAAGTCAGGCCCTAGCATCGTAATCTTCGCCTTAGGTTTTTTCAACAATAAAACAGAGGGAGAGCGTTGCGTTCACTCACCCTGATGAAGGCTTTCTAAAAGAGTGGAAACGGCGCCGGTGCCTGTACTTAATGAACCTAACGGCTTCAAAAAGAGAGTTGATAGGCATCTTCTGGGAAAGCTCGCCCCATCTTCGACCTCATCCTTGCCTATGCAAGAACTGCCCAATATTAAATTTAAAAAAATGAAGTACATGAAAATTACCGTTTTCAATATGGTTTGTTTCATCTGTAAAATAAAACAGTATTAAACCTTTTCAGTATGATACGAAGGAGAGCATCACGTTCATTCGCCTGATGAAGGCTCTCTAAAACAATCGAAACGGCGTCGGGGCCACCGAAAATTCACCGTTTTTCAATAAGAGTAATATTCACGTTGTTTCATGAGTAAAATAAAACAGTACTTTCAAGACTTTTTCAACATAATGAGCACCTATTCTGCTAGGCTGATGATGATGATGATGATGATGATGATGATGATGATGATGAGCGCCTATTTCTTTAGACTCTATATTATAGTCTTCAGAAATATTTCGCCCTGCTGTGATACAGTGTGAACTAGTGCAGAGGACAGTCACTTGACTACAACAAGGTGCTTCAGTGTATAAAATCAACGTACCTCTTAATGTACAAATTATTTTGAACATACATTTTATAAAACTGTACCTATGTAAGTTTTGGTATTAAACAATATTATTTATATTTATCAAATTTCTTATGCTTCTTATGCTATTCGCTTGTTGCGCTATTAACTCGTTGACTGCTGGCCTCGGACATGACGTTACACGCCAAGCCCTAAACCATGCCTGCAACGGTACGGCAGTGTGTTATTTAGCACTCAAAGCGTTAAGCGTTAAGCGTTTAGGTCGTCAAAGAATTGGGACATTATTTCGAATGGCTTTCGTTTTAATATTCGCATCTATTGAGATCCTTGAATATATTCGCATGAAGAAATCACAGGAAATGCTGCGGTGGATATAATCTCATCTCGGGCATACGAGCTACTTAAATTTACTGCCTACGACCACACCATCCGGTGGCTTTTGCAATTGGTGCGATTTCCGCAGATACTGGGCCTATATGTTCGCTATTGACGATCACACGCCTCGCTCTTGTGTATTCTATCTTTCTAAATTATACAAAATGGTAAACTGACTGACTGGGTGATATATCAAAGCACACCGCTGGACCTAGAGACTTGAATTTTTGCACATAGATATCTTAGGGAGAGTAGGCGTCCACTAAGGAAGGATTATTTTGAAAAGTGCCTTAAAAATCCTTCATTTTCAGTGTAAAAATCACTAAATTGAAAAAAATTATCTACGCGGACAAAGTCGCGGCATAAGCTATTATAAAGGCGAAAGTTTGTTTTATGTAAAACTGATAGTTCTTTTTTATTTGGGATTTTTGTATGATCTCTAGAATTTTGAACTACGTCTACAGTCAGAAGAAGGACTTTTCTCAGAACGCCTATACGCTTACGAACACATGCAGCATCTGGAATTCTAGAGCGATGTACCAACTCAAGAGTCCTTATTTTAAGGAATTGCGCTGGCTGGGGTTGGGTTAGCATGGAGCCAATGCAGAATACACCCCAATGCGGGACGTCAGTGCAGTGCTTCTTCCACTCACTTCAAATTAGATAAATTAGAATTAGGGCCTGTACTCATAATTGGTATAAGGCCGTGAGAAATATAGGTTAGCCAGTGGCATAAATACACAAATTCCCATGCAGGTGACATCGCGTAAATGGATGCGACATTGAAACCGGTTAATTAGATTATGAGTGTACCATCGGTACTGAACGGTTCTGCTAATAGGCTGTTTAGTGAAGAAGACACGACGTCTGATGCGGTTGATCTTTTACACAAGTTAGACTTAAAGTTATTGCTTTAATCTATGGTGTGGACTCATTAGACGAATTGTTGCTGAATATTGACTAGATGACTTGGGGGCTGAAAATTGGAAAACAACCCATAGGCGAATAGATGTTGGTTAGCTGATTTGCTGTGTACGCTGCAAATCTGCTGCTGACTGATGAAGTCGCCAAGCGAAGCCAGCAAACTGCATGCTGTACATGTTGTATGAAAACTCCATCTAAAATATATGGCGATAAAAGTAAAATAGCAATTTTGTCAGTGCAGTTTCTGGTCTGAGGATAGGGGTCCAAGCAACTGAAGTAATTTATAACGTGTAATGAGTGAAAAGTGTTTTTAAAAGACGCTTGAAGTATTACACTTGACGGACTGTTCTTCATGCTATGCATAAACAAAACTATATTAACGCAATCTTATAAATCGTGTAGCTTACTATAAATGTCGGAGCAACCTTTTACAGTGTCGTCAGATATAAAATTGTCAAGCATGTTCGTGACAAAAAATCTACACGGCCGCTAGTACAAGTCGAGAATACATCGTATAACGGGACGTATTTTTGCGTACGAGGTGTTCCCACGAATGTGAGTTTTCATCTTTTTGCGGGGTGGAATTTACGAGGCTCATCTCTTTGGTTCTTTTGTGGCGTGTGACAGTTTATTTTATTGGCTGAAGTAAGTACTTGGCTGCAATGAGTTTGTCTTACTAATATTTTATCTTTGTTCTATGTTACTTAAACGAGATATTTTGCTTGGTGCTATGGTAGTCAGGTGCTGGACATAGGCCTCCCCTAATGTGCGCCATTGCGCCCTGTCTTGAGCTCGACGCATCCAGCTTCATGGTGCTGTGTTCATCACAAATTGCTGAAGATCGACGGCTATGATTATTTATTGAAATTGGGAAATACATAGGATCGATAATTTTAATGATCGCTCTATGCATCCGTTTCCAGTCGAAAAGTTTCCGTGTCGAATCCGTCAGTTTTTTTCGATTCTATCTCTAACTCTATTCCGACGGATTTCAAGCTTCTGATAGAGATTCTGAAAAACAGTACGACATAATGGCGTATCACAACCGACACAGTTATCAGACTGTCGGATTCTACTCTGAACGTTTCGAACGTCCAAACTACCCCTGCAGTTCAACTTTTTGTAACATATCTAAGCATCTCACAATAGAAATAACGTTGAACTATCTTGCAAAAAACCTTAATGTTTGATCTTTACATCTTATAGATGTCGCGCAACTTTATTATGTGCAAAAGGCCCAACTTTTCGTGAAATAATATAATGTTGTTT
The DNA here is from genome assembly GCA_951804965.1 of Horisme vitalbata. Classification (NCBI taxonomy): domain Eukaryota; kingdom Metazoa; phylum Arthropoda; class Insecta; order Lepidoptera; family Geometridae; genus Horisme; species Horisme vitalbata. The sequence goes on along the minus strand of OX638106.1, from coordinate 10,818,144 downwards.
CTAATATCCTCGATCCATCTAGCTTGAGGACGTCTATTAGAAAGACCGTGGACGACACCTAGCTCAGACTAGCGTAGGTTCGTGGCGAGTTGCATCCAAAGAAGGCCTATGTCCAGCTGTGGGTCAAAAACAGCTGATAATGATGATGATGAATATAATATTGTAGTAGAAGCATGTTTAGATCTGACCACTAACTACCTCGGTCCAGTGGCGAACGTGTCCATTCGAATTATCGATCAGTTATAATGCAAATGAGATTAAATAGAGCGTGCCTGTGATAGAATCGGAATGGAGATTTGTACTTTACTCGCTGTTTTAATCGTTTGAATTTCCAGGTTAATAATTTTCCGAAAAAAAAATTATGTACCTAAACATGGAACAAGCATATGGCCCACCTGACGTTGGTAACCATTATCTATCACAAAGCATTGCATAGTAGCTCTTGCATGTTCGGAACGTGCTCTACGATGCATTGCCCTATGCCCATCAACATAAAAGTGATAAGCCTCTTGTGCCTGTTATTTCATTGGCACCCACTAACACACACCTTCTTCTTCGTATGAGCTAGTGACCAACTCTGGTGTCGGAGTTTTTAGGCCCAAAGGACATTGCTTAACGACTGAAAAGCCAGGACCAACATCTTAACGTGCCTTCCGCAGCACGGAACCTTTAAACCCAAATACAACTATGCTGCTTCTCAGATATAGGCATGTTGATAGTTCTTTCCTATGCTGTTTCACGCATTGCTGTGTTTCGGTTTGACTGGTTATCGAGGCTTATCACGTTCATGTCGATTAGAATAGAATAAAATAGAATAGGATAGAAAAAGTTTATTTGCAACAACTGTTCATAAGTAGATACAAAAGAGTTCAGATAGTTAAATTTAAATAATAAGGAACTGAGCTGCCACAGACATACAAACAGATACACACGTCAAACTTTTATAAAACCCTTCTCATTGTGTTGGGGGTTCAAAAAATCTATACTTATTTGCTATCCTGGCGCATCGACCCCGAAGTGGCTCTTGACCTCCGACATGAGAGAACGCCACAAGCTACTGTCTTGTGCTGTCTCTCTCCGGTCCGGCATTTAAAAAAAACCGAGGTTTTTGACTTTGTTCCTCCACCGGTGGACTGGTCGTCGGCCAACTGGCACCCCCAGAAAATCACGTTTTAGCATCATTGGGGAAGTAAAATAAAAAAATCGATGATCTTATATTACTTAATTATGACAGCAAGTACCAAGTGGTAATCACTCACATAGATGCTAAGCATAGTATAAAATCGTTCATTAGTAATGAAGTCATATAACACCATCGCATTCCTGCGGTGATAAGATAACCGCAGGAAGCAGTGAAACCTTATCTGTTAGATGCCTCTTGCTATTCGCAAATTCAAAGTGTCACATCAAAAATTCTGTCTTCTTCTTTTTCTCCACCCAATAAGACCATTGCAATACGTAGTCTCTCTCTGTTAGGCATAATAACCACGCTTGACAAACATTTATTTTATACTTGGAGATGGAACAAGCAGCCTATCTGATGTTAAGTGGTAACCATTGCGTATTGCATCGTGTCGGTCACGCATGTTTTATACTTGTGAGTAAAATGGAAAACTCTGCGTCCATCAACTTGAAGCATGAAGGTGATGAGCCTCATGTGCCTGTAATTTTACCGGTAGTGTGTAATGTAATATAATGTATCCCACACACTTCAAACCGAAACACAGCAATGCTGCTTCACGGCAAATATAGGCATGGTGGTAGTTCGCACACGGACCAGCCCATCACATAGAGCTTTACAGCTAGCGATATTTTATTGTTATATACTTCTGATATCGAATTCAAAATAATTAAAAATACTTCAAGTAAGAGTCGGTTTTAAATTAAACAAATCAATCTATCCCCACAACTTTACCACCTACTTAGTGTATTACCCGTATATTCACTTATCTCTTCTGTGATTTTATCATAAAGGAAATTTCTTATGAAATAGTATAAATTAAACTTATTTACATTAAACACAGGTTATATCACTCTAGTTTTGAGTAACGATGATGTCTGCTATTGATACCGTTTCGCCATAATCAATCAAAATCTGTTATTCAAATTATTTCCCTATGATACAGTTTGCTATAGGTTGATGATCTTAACACGTAACAGCTTTCTCATATTATAACCGCATCCATCATTCGATCAATGTAATCTCATAAATTATGGATTGATTGCAATCATCTGCTTTTATCTGTGTGGTTTGTTGCGTTAAGCAGAAACTTGTTCGGTTGGCAACTTGGCATATCGGTGAGGTAGATTGCTACGCCATCACTATTACAAGATGGGAAATAAGTTTTATCTATTTACAATTTTTAAGAAGTATCTACGTAGGTAAGTAATTTTGACTTAGATAAGTCAAAATGCCCTGATTTAAAGATTAGAGTTGATGGTAATGGTGCCAAATCTAGCACCGAAAGTGCTAAGTTGGAAACACTTTGCGTGAAATTGCGTGTATTGAGTGAATCCGATCCGATCCGATAGTGTGATCCGACTATCTGACAGAGAATCGGAAATGTATTTCTAGGCAAAAAGTCACATCAATGTGGTCATATTAAAGTTGCTATTTTGAGAAAATCTGAAGCATATTTTGTCAAAAGCTGGCAATTCTAACCCGAACCCGGCTTGGCTAAGTTCGCGCAACAATACGTAAATAAGGTATATAAAGCAAACTAACCACCTTTTAATATTTACGATATTTCCACAACAGTAATAAAATTATGGAATTCAAATAATATAATTAATAAAACACAAATACACAAATAATTAAACACAAGAAATAAAAGAAAATACACTCTTTTCTTTTTTTACACGATTTAAAAGAGAAAAGTTCATTGTTTATGCCCAACAAGTTTTTATGAAAATAAATTATGATAAAAAAAATATTTGTCAACTGTCAACAACTAATGAAAACTGTCATCTAGGATCCTTACTTCAATATTCATATAAAAAATAATGATAGATGAAGTAGAAATCAATAAAAAAAATCGAAAAAATCGCTAATAGGTGCTTAGAAAACTTGCCACTAAACCTGAAAGAGTTAAAAACACTGTAATATGGACTATATAGTACTAGTATATTCAATAGAATTAACAAAAACAAAAAACTTAGAACAAAAACAAAGAGATGAACGTTAAATCGTATAATAACAATTTTCCAAGTGTGCAAGTGGGCAACCCTGCACGGACCAGGCTTTTTACCCGCATTCGGTAAATAGAAACGTCTAATTTCCGCCTCATTTAATGATAGGTATGACACGTCCGTAATCACTGCACATCTGAGGCGAACGCATTATTACGTTAACGTATTGTGTGGATTATGATGGTACGGTGGATGGTTTTGTAATCCATAGCTATAGCATATTTACTTTGTCGTCCATAATCAAACTTGTGTAGGACGCCCTCCGGCCAGGTGGAGTGACGATATGCGAAAGGCTGCTGACAGGAGCTGGATGCGTGCTGGATCCGTGCTGGATGCTGGATGCTCAGGACAGGGGGTCAATGGCGCTCATTAGGGAAGGTCTATATCCAGCAGTGGACTGCTATAGGCTGATGATGATGATGATGATGATAACTCATACTCATAAACGCAAAAGTAACTGCTTTGGCTTAACCGCTGAATCTAAAAAAATGTGTAGATTAATTTGACAATTGGTTTTGAAGCGCTCATGACGTGGCTGATCTCGGTGTTCTCAGCTGATCATCTTGATTAAGCAACACTCCGCCCGGTCAATACTTGGATGGATGTCCGTTTAGTAGCATTTAGATCTGAGCGTTTCCGTGATTGATAAGGCTTGTTAAGAAGTTCCGGAACTAACTTCCCATCGTGCCTGACTAAAGAAACCGGCTTCTTTAGTCGTTAAGGCATATCGGAGGCCTTCGTGCAGCCAACACAAGAGTTGTTTACTAACTCATACGAAGAAGACGGAATTATTTTTCAAAATCTGCTGTGTTAATTTATATGTTGAGGGGAGTACCTACCTACTGCAAAAAGTTGGTCCGTTGTGCACAGGTTTAGATATTTTGTGTAGGTACTAACTTAGAAATTTCAGAGGGTTGTTCTGGTGTGAAAAAACCGCCTCAAAAACACAAAATTAAAACTTGTACAAATAAACTTTAAACACTAGCATATTGACTGGACCCCACATCGAGGAGGCTGGGCTCCGCCTCCAGCTCAGTTTTGTGTTTAGCATTCAAAGCGTTAATACAGTAATCATTCATTTCTTCTCATCTAAAGCCATGTTTATTACACGTGACCTGAAGGGTTTTCATTAATCTATTCACCTAATTGTTTCTAACAACTTCTTTAGTGCAGATAGTGCACGAATTGTACCAAGTCCACGTGCTGTACGCAGTTTCTTAATTATTTGGAACGCATCAAAATGGTGTGCTATGTTCGATTAAGTATTCGATTAAGTTAAGTAGCTTTTGCTCACGGCATCGCTCGCGTTTTAAGTATTTATATCATCATCATCATCATCATCATCATCAACCTATAGCAGTCCACTGCTTGGCAAAGACCTCCTGTCTTAAGCTCGACGCATCCAGCTTCTAACAGCAGTCGTTTTATATCCCTCAAGAAAAGAATTTATTTTTGGATGGACCCTATACCCTTTTCTGTATCCCTGACAACTTGTATGCGAGCGTTGTTGATTGTAGCGATCGTTTGTAAAGCGTTACAAAGGAACAACTCACTTTCATTTATAATATTGGTTAGGACTACTACTGGGCGCTTTGCGAATTCATCCATGCAGAGGTGTTCTCCCGCTTCATCCCTTCAGACGCTTATAGAAATATAAATAGAATAGAAATTGAAAATATTTATTTGCAACAACAGTTTACAAGTACACAAGAATTCAGTTAGTTAAATGTAAATAATATCGCTGTTGGAAAAAGGCATATAGCTATTTGTTGACGAAAACAACGAGCGCTGATCTTCCGTTAGAGTCCTTTTGGTGACGTCATTTACTTAAACTGTGTAACTAAAGGTTATTAATAAAGGCTTCATTTTAAAAAATCCTATCTTGCTCTATGCAAGGAACATACTCTTCAAATTTCAGGTCTCTGCGAATTTAGGTCTCTACGATTTCAGTTAAGGCTGTCCGTTGAATGTAATCAGTCAGCTTTAGAAGAGTTTTTTCATTCGAACCAAAAATCACTTTTCCGCAAATAAAAACTACTTTGAATTGAATTTAAATCAGTGAGCGACAGGGCAATTAATGGGTCCAATAGGAATATAACAACAAACGAAGCTTTTTAATATAGTTATTTTTTAACTTGAGTGATATTTGTATTTGTTTGTAAACCAAAGGGCTTTTGGTGCGTGAAAAATCTTAAACATAGATTTGTGGACTGTATGGGTGAGGAAGAGGAAAAAATCTGCGACAGCGGTTCTGATACAAATTGTCACACATTGCTCTTCTATTGGGCAGTAGGTGTACTTTTCTGTGGTCATTTATCTCAATGGTTCTAGAAAAACTGAAATACCAAGTGAACAAAGTTCCGACCGAACATCACAGTAGCTACATATTAAAACATATCCTAAGCATATACTGATAATAATGTTTTCTGTTCGCAGGAAGAACTGGAGACGCTACGGTCAAAACTGGACAAGACGGAAAATGAACGCTCTCACTACAAGAATGAAAACGAGAGACTTGAATCTAAGGTAAGACTTGAGTGCCTTCCAATACTGTATTTTGTTCCGTTAACACCTTGACTGCGGGCCTCGCACATGAAGTTCCGCGCCAGCTCGCGTCATAAAATAAGTGTGTTTTCAGCACTCAGTGTTAAGATTTTGGTCCCGGCTTTTTCAGTCGTCAAGCCATGTTGAATGTCTTCAGGCGGCCTAAAAACCCCGACAACAGAACGAATGACGAAGAAGGAAGGCTTGATTTTTATTGCAACTATAATCTTTGTTTTTACAATTAAAGAACTATATAATTACAATTATGAGCTCTGTCTACTTTAGGACTAGATGGAGATGATGCGTTGTGTAAAAATTCCGCATTATTTATTTACTTATTGGATATTAGATTTGGCCGAGGTTGGGCCAAAGAGCTCCCGGACGTCCGCAGCGCGTTGGGTCAACGACATTGCGAAAGTTGCTGAGCATACCTTGATGAGAAAGGCACAGGACAGAGGAAGCTGGCAAATACTAAATGAGGCCAATACCCAACAGTGGGTCATTCCGGGCTGAGATGATGATTATGATGAAATAAAATGAAGCAGGCGGAAGTTCGTAAACAGTAGCCTTTATGTTATTTCTGGCCTAGAACTATATAATGCTACAAGTAGTTTTGGCATAAAGGAGGGTCAAACATATGACTTCTTCAAAATTCGCTAACTTTTAACTCAAGTAAACGCCTGCCAGAAATTACTTCGTCAAACGCCTGCTGAAAACCCGATAGCAAAATTATCCGATCATTGTCTCGTTTAACTCTAACGAACCATGGAATTATAGTTTATCATTGATTTATTATCAATCATAAACTGCTATTAACTAGTAATTAATTGATTTTAATTTTGCTTAACACGAATAATTATTGGGGGAGCGAATCTTATAATCCTCGCTTCGGTAAATTAGCAAATGGTAATAGTAGCATTTTGCTACACTCGTGTGTGTTATTTTTGTTCGGAGTTTACGCCTATATAATGTAAAAAAAAACTCAGTTTTAATAATTTTAAGGAGCAAACAAATAGGAGACGCTATGATTCTAATAAATACCTATCAACGGCGGTGAAAAAGATTAGCCTCTACAGCCGCAGATTGTCACTCCATCTGGCCGGAGGGCCAATATTCTCTTAATTATTTTTCATATGAAAACCTTCATTAGCGAGACAGTTTTATTACAGAACATGTAATAAAATAACAGGTTACAATAACTCCGGTGGGAACATATCCGGTCGACGCTCTTTATTGCCTTTGGGTTTTCTGAGAGGGAAATCAAACTATAGGAATTATGAGTATGAACACAATAGAATAATATGCTATATATCCTCTTATAATATGCCAGAACGTCAATCCACACTATACATAATAAATCCGTGAAAAAAGAAGATTTTGTCTGGAATCCTGGCATACTAGATAGACATAAAATGTAATTATCAATGTCATTATCATCAACCACAGCCTGATTTCAGGTTCACGATCTGACGTCACGGTATAGTACATTTTTACCAAGCCGTGACGTCACGGGCCCCCACTCCCGAACTTTCACGTTCTTTATCGCCGTCAATTTCTATTGATTCAATAAGTAAAAAAAATATGTGTCCAGTATTTTTTGTTGATCTAACTGACGGACTAATTCGATTTTTTTTTACCCAGTCTTCATCCCTGTTACAGATGTCTGTCTTGATTACAATACAACTATTCAAAGTGCACAATTGGATCATAATAAGTTACTGTAATGTTAAAACGATACGTATATCGTTGCGTTTGTAACATCTCTTAGAAGCAAGCGTACAACTGGTGTTATTATTTCTGTCTGAATTGAATTGCCCCGGCATAAATTCCCTGACCGTCGACGAGCAGCAGCGTTGGCCGTGCAAGAAACTTAGCCCTGCGATATCCAACTGGCATATCCCCTAATTGCCTATGTCCAGCAGTGTACTGAACAGGCTGCTTTGTGTTGTGAGTTACTTTACATTACTCTAAGGATGATACTAACATGCTTTTTATGTACCAGTCGTACAAAAACTAACGCGAAACCCGAGTATGAACCTGTTCTCGTAACTAAATGCAGGACACCCAATCAAGAATAAAAAAAAATACTTGTACTTGTACTTGTCAAATGATGTTTTTTTGACTGATCTAAAAACATAAGCTGTTTATGTTTTGTGTGGGAAAGAGTGTCTTCTGCAAATTTTATTTTTACGTGCATAGAATTTGTTACGTCTGGAGTCTGCATCTTAATTGCAAAATTCCAAATTTAGCTTATTGATATTTAGATCCAAAGTAGACGAAATACAAAGTTCAATATTTAGCTTAAATGCGTTTAGCAAAGATCCGTGGGCAAACGCACTTTCAGGCGGCTTTAATGTGTCGAATGTCAAAGAAAGCAAGAAAATTAATAAGACTAAGTAGATCATCAATGCTTTTTTTTTATTATAGTACTTGAAGATGGAACAAGCACATGGCCCACCTGATGTTAAGTGGTAACCATTACCTATCACAAAGCATTGCATCATACAACACGTTTTTCCGGAACGTGCTGTACGATGCAATGCCCTACGTCCATCAACTTGAGGCATGAAGATGATAAGCCTCTTGTGCCTGTAATTTCACCGGCAACCATATGCTTCAAATCGAAACACAGCTCAGCTGCTTCACGGCAGAAATAGGCATGGTGGCAGTACCACCCCGGATGAGCCCTTCACAAAGAACTCTACTCCCATTAAAATGCTTACAGTTAGAGGCTTATATACAGCAGTGGACTGAAACAGGCTGAAGATGAGGTATTAATTACATTTGCGTTGGGTCTACTGCATTACGAAAGGTTGCTGAGCATACATGGATGAAAGAAGCACAGGAAAAAAGTGGCTGGCAAAAGCAAAGCTAGGCATAGGCCAGAATCACACACTGCTGGATATAGAATAGTCCCAGCAGTGGGAGATACTATATCATAGCAGTAGTGGGATATCTATTATGGTGATATAAGTAAGCGAAAATTTTATTTTGACTAAAATTATACATAGTTTAAACACAATAAATTACAACAATAATTTGTCAAAGAGGTCCATGCTCAAGCTGTAGTGAACTGCAGCACGAGCCACGGTTATCTGTGATGATGATGATGATGATGATGGTGATTATTATTATTATTATTATGATGATGATGGTAATGGGGTAGGTACATTAAAATACTGAACACAGACAACTTATCCTGATAAGTGAACTGTATTGCTTTTATGAGACATAAATGTTCTTTAAACCTTAAACTGACTTAGCTACCCGAGATGATTAGAAGACAAGTATTTTTTATTTTTAAAAACACGACTGCATACACAGGAAGTTTTAAGTAGGAAATTTTTAGTTCATCGTAAGTTGAAAATGGCTTCTTACAGTCGCCATATTGGATTTCTGTAATTTCATATAGCCTATGTCACCCTCGTGATCTAGACGAATCCAACGACACCTCATTAGTCAAAATCCGTCCAGCCGTTTAAGCTACAGCGACCGACAAATAATATTAAAAACATACATACACCCTAAAAACATAACCTGAGGGCTTACCACGAGTTTTGATAGTTTTCGAAAACTTTATAAGTTTCGGTATCTTTCCCAGTGTTGCTGTTTTAGCATTTTTAATGCTAAATTTAGCATATTTTCGGGTCTGTTAGCTTGAAAAATTCGCATTTAGCATATTTTTATGATTAACATTTTTTTGTACGTTACCTAAAAATTCCTAATTCCTAAATTCCTAAGGAATTCAAAAAAAAATATAGATTTTAGCATTTTATTTAGCATTTTTAAAAGTTATTTAGCATTTTTTGCAACATATTTTAGCATTTTCTCCAAATAAAAAACGGCAACACTGATCTTTCCATACATTTTCGTAGTTCATGCACGTTTCCCTAGAGGCGCTGTACGAAAATGTATGGAAAGATACCAAAACCTAAAAAGTTTTCGAAAACTATCAAAACCCGTGGTAAGCCCTCTGACTGAAGAGCACTTCATTCGGGTAAAAACAAAACAAAATGGAAACAGATCAATTTAGAAAATCCCATTCCAATAAAGTACAATCTTTAAACGTTATCACAGTAACATCATGTCGATTACAATCAAGAACAATAGTATAATTGTAGCAGGCTCATTGGTGAGGAACGGCACGAGTTCTCCTTGAGCTGAAGGATACTGGGTTCTAACGTCAGTTCACTTGGTGACACTGCTTTGGCTAGAAATCTCATTTGTAGATTTTACTAGTATTTGAAAGTAGAAAATTCATTTTAGAAGTTTAACGGAGTTTGGAAAATAATGCTTACACTATAGGTAGTTCGTTATTTGGATTTGTTGATTATGGTGTGGAAATATGCATGTAAGTCGAAATGTAACCATTATCTTGTTTTAGTTCTCGCTCTAGATAATAGTGTTTTTTTAAATCGTTGCTAGCTGCACCTACTAAACATTGTGTGAACTGCCCCCATAGCATGCCGTTTTTTGTCTACTCTACGATAGGGAAGACAACGTATTTTTCCTGTTTGTGGGTCTCCCTGAATCCCAATCAGCATTTTTTTTTCTCAAACGCTTATTTTTATCTATTCTATAGCTAACCGTATTTAGAACATTTAAAATGCTGCTACATCTACAACCAAAAATAAGTTTTCTCTATTCTTTCGTCGACAAAACCTTGTCTACGGTTGCTGTACTAAGCCGGCTGTTGTATTTAACAGTTTTGACTTTTTGTCAGTTTTTACTACAACTACAAATGGAGTATGTATAGATTCCTTGCAAGGAAACAAAATATTAAGCATTTAAAAATTACTACTTTTGAGCGAACTGAATTTCGTTTTTTGCAAATATTTAATACTTACATGATCCCTTTCTACGCACATTTTATTTCACAGATGCACTGAACAGTGAACATGTCTAAACTAAAATGTAGGAAAAACCCTTTGTCACAAATTTGTAGTCTTCGCCAAAAAATTAAACACTAAAATCATTCATTCATGAAACAATAGTTCGACTTTGTTTTACAATCATTTCGCAAAACAAACCTGTGTGCGCCTGACCTAGAACCAAAAAAAAATCGCACATAATTAATTCCGCTTCGCGCGGTTCCTTGACCGCGGCAAAAATAAAAATGTGTGACAAAACGAGTTACGTAATATCTGTAGAGAGGCGTCGATACGAGCTATTGAGAGTTTTTACAGCGACTTGTTATTATTACGCTAACTTTCTTTGATGTGGTTCGTTCTAGTTCTAATTTTGTAAACAGTTTAAAATTAGTGGAATCATCCTTTATATTGAACGAAATCGGAAATGTGTCGTTTCCTTCTAAATTAGGTTGAGACCTATATTTTGTTATCTTAGGTATGACAGAATTTGACATGGTGTTGAATTGCATGTTACAGGTTAAAGGTATATCATATGAACGCTATCTAAGGGTATACCAATTTAGAAGGCAGACTAGGCCTTTTAGGTAGTACAAATAGGTTTTGATTTGGAGCTGTCTAAGAGATTTTCCACATTATTCGATCCAATACGCTATATAAAATGTATGAAATATCTGTCTTTCATATTGTCCGGCCCGATGTCGAATATCGGAGCCGACAATTTAATACATTTTACTTGATTCAAGACTGATATAGGATCGGATAACGTGGAAACGCTCGAAACTGTATGATACCTCACGATGTTTTGGTTTTAGTTTGGTAAAAACTGACAAAAAAAACTAAATAACAAGAAAGAAAACTTTATTGTAGGTACTCACACTTACTCACACTAAATATAGAACAAAATGGACAATAAAAATAATGAAAGTACTATAGGGGCTTATCGTTTAGCGCGATATCTTCCAGACAATCTGTAACAGTTGGCCAGACCCTAACTAAATCCGAAGGCAACAGTTTATTAACCGTGCCGATCAGTCACAGCAAGCCGACGCGTCGGCCTGCTTACCAAGATTTACATGTCCAGACCGTTCCAGAAATATGCGTTTGGAAATTAAAGTTGCTATTCTGGTACGGCTGTTGGCAAATCATGTGACGGCTAATTAGAAATGTCTATTTATAACAGATTTATGCTATAGATTTATTGATTTTTGCTAAATCTAGCCATGTCGGAGATTTGCGGCCTAAAAACTACGTCACCAGAGTTGGCCACTAAATACGAAGAAGCTAAGTGCTTACGAGTAGATAAGCTAAAAGTCGAACACCATAAAGTTGTAAGTTGTTCTTACTCATGGCGCTACAAGTGGTACCTTTACCATTGATAAAATGTTTGTCCAATGTCTTTGTCCATGATTTGATCAAACCACATTTGATAGGATATATCCTGACAGGATGGACCAACAGGGGTACCTTAAAACATTCGAATAATTTCCGAAGAACCACCGACATTCGAAACGACTTCTTGAGAGAAGACCGCAGCTCGGCAAACTTAGTGTAGGACGCGGTGCGCTGCCTAGTCAGGTGGAGCGACGATCTGCGTAAAGCTGCTGGTAGAAGCTGGATGTATTGAGCTGAGGACAGGGTGCAATGGCACTCATTAGGGGCGGGGGGCCCTATATCCAGCTTCGGACTGCTATAGGCTGATGATTATGATGAATTTCCTAAAAGAATCTGCTATTTTTTGTTGAATTGTATTCTATTCCGACGGATTTCTAGGATCATAAAATCTGATGATGTCGATTCTAAAGAACGCTACGACACAATGGCGCATCACAACACAACACACCCCAACAAAATAATGTAGTTCTGGCTCAAGTCACTGTCGGATTCGACTCGGAAACGTTTCAAACGTTTGAAAATACCCGCAGATAGTGCCTGATAGGATACCATGTAGTGAGAATTACCAAGCAGGCTGCAACCACCACCACACGTGTATCGTACACGAAAGTGTTTTTGAAATTTGATGTTTTGCCAAAAACCCATTGATACGAGCGATGTCATTAGCATCTTACTGGCTTCTATCGAGAGAAATTTTTAAATCACTCACTTCATTGCGCAACGACGGCATTGTATCTCCGAATTCACTTCTTTATGGGGACGAACTCAGTGACTTACTGCTGGGGCTGCTCTATTTTAGACTCTTATATCTTTACTAAAATAAAACTGGAACAAACAATGTCAAATGTTTGTTCGTGATTAAGCAAAAGGCAAATTTAAAAGTAATTTGAGTCTTTTATCCGACTAAGACTATTTCTAACAGCGATCTATGTCTTTAGCAGACGGGAAAGAAGAAAGCCTTGGAAAGGTACTTGAGCACGCACGTGTCTCCTATTATAATATAGATTGGATTTCCATTCCTTCAAAATTATATATGTTTTTAGTGTAACATATAATTTTTCATCTTTATGCTTTTTAATTTTGCTGGATTACACCGCGTACAAATAAATAACATACAGAAAACTGTATTCGCGGCGTAATTCTGTAAAATAAAATTTCCTTAATATGCCCATACTGAAATTAAAAAAAAAATACTAGCAAATAATGCTTTTAATAATCTTCATCATCTCCCGGCCATTATCCCACGCTAAGTGATGTTGGCACAACATGTTTTTCTCTTCAGTTTTCTTCTACCAGCCGTCATCTCAACACTAGCTTCTTTAGTCGTATCATATTTCACACAATTCATATTTTGTTCGCCCAACCTCTTCCAGCGCATTCTTCTAATGGTTTGAATAATGTCGCCCCAAAAATGTCGATCCTTGATACGAGCCCGTGGTATTGCATCAAACGGATAGCCATTGGCAGCCGTCTCTACTGTTATTTATTTATCGAATCGCATACGATTACTAGTAGTTAGTTACTAGGTCGGGATCGAGTCTCGGATTTAATGCGTTTCGTTGCTGCCTAGTGGTCATTTAAAAGCGATAAAGTTCTTTGATTCACTTCCTGTATCAGCGTAATATTTGTTGTCAACTCGTAATTTTAACGTTTTAAATTTTCTTCTCAATTCATAAATTAGATCGTTACACATTTCTTTGACAGCACAACACAAATGAACTTGGAAAGAAGCTGCGAACTAAGAAAAAGGCACAAAAAGCACACAAAGTGACGACCTCTGTGGCGCAGTGGGCGAAGGCCCGCCTGAGACGCAAAAAGTTGCGGGTTCGATTCCCGCTGCGGGACAAATGTTTGCATGTTCTGCAGATATTTTTCTCGGGTCTGGGCGTTTTCTATGTATGAATGTATTTACACAAAAAAAGTGTATATGTAGTATATCAATCATGTGGTTCCCATAATACAAGCTCTGCTTAGTTTGGGGCTACATGATGCGTGTGATAACGTCCAGCATTATTTATTTGTTTATTTATTTAAAGTAGGTACATTACAAAGATAAAGAAAATTCATACCCGCCGAGTGTTATTGAGTCCGTTTTGTGCCGAGTGCAGTCAAACAGGCCAAGTTTTAGCATTTGCTGTTTAACACATACTAAGTAGGTAATACCAATTTGCTGAGTGAAAATAGCGTTGAATTTCAGACAGAGCCTAAAATTTGTTAAATTAAAAATTGTTGTTATTGGTATGCTCCAAAAAAAATTCACACGGCTATGGCCATATTTATAAACAAAACTCAGGTGTTCTCAAAACACTAGTGAGATTTAGTAGGTAGGATCTATGCTCAATATAAATCGAATCTATGTTATGTTATGGTTGAGGACGGGGTTTAAACTTTATACTTTGAAGTAGAGGAATAATGCGAACACCATCACACAATATCATGTAGCCCCAAACTTTGTATTATTGGAACCAAATGACAGATATACTACTTACATACGTTTATTTTATAAATACTTAGAAAACACCCAGACCAGAAACAACTATTTGCAGATCATACAAAAATTTGTCTTGTGGCGGGATTCGAAACTGCCACATTCTGCATCTCAGACGGGCCTTCGCCACTGCGCCACAGAGGTCATCAAATAATTAACCGATCATGTACCCTCAAATCGAAATGGAGTGATAATAGGCAATGAACAATCATCGTCGAGAAGAGGGGTATATCTTCACCGCGATTGGTGGAAGCGTTGGTCCGCTTCTTGCGGACTATAATATTACATTATTTTAGCTTCTGCTGTTCGATACGTCGAGCTGAGGACTGTCGCGACTGTAGACTACTATTAGAGAAAGATGATGATGGAACTGTTTACATGCGGAGTTTTTTTTCAATTAAGACTATATAGCTCGCGTACTATATCGCACTTAAGTCTAGCGGTGAACGAAACGTCTCCGCATGGGTCTCTCGCTGTCTCTCGCCTCTAGCTCCCATCCCAGATACCTTACTTTTGACTTCTGCGCAATAACAGTCAGCGCTAGAGTTTCGTGCACTTGTACTAGGTTTAGAGCACAGTACATGTGCTGGAATAGTGTATGCCATCTTAAACTCAAACAACTCGTTTGCTTATTTGGCACCTGACGCTGCATAAATCAACTCGAATGTAATCATGCCTGTCGGGAAACTATTAAATATTCCAAATTGAATTCATTTAACGACAGTTTTATAAAAATAATGTTCGATTTATATTAAAATGAAAAACTAACACACAAGTCAGCTCTGGGCTAGAAGAAATTAGAGCGTTGACCGGTCACCTAAATCAAGACGTTCTGAAACGAATCTAGATTTCGCATCCATATACATTTCAGCGTTGAGATGGAATCTATTTGGATTACTCGTCGACTTCTATCAAAGAAGATTGGTGTACCTAACGAATCTAGACTTCGCCTCCATAGACATTTCATCGTTGACTTGCAATCTATTTGGATCACTCTTCGACTTGCATCAATAAAAACAGGAGTGCTCATAATTTGATTAGTTAGTTTCAATGTTAAAAGGATTTTCAGGTTTTTGTACTGAAGTCTTTCTATTCGAGGTACTCACTAGGGCCAACTCTGGTGTAATGATTTTGAAAACCACCTGACTTGAGTAATAGTTATAGGTACAACAAGCTTATTACAGTGTTGAAGTACACTTATGTGCCGTTTTGTGGTAATAAACTTATATATATATATATAAGTGCCTTTTAAAATGAAACATGGTTAAAGATTTTCCTTCCATTTTTTTCATCTGCTACATATTCTAAGTTCTATAGATTAAAACAATATGAAAAGTAACACAATATCTACCTATACCTACGAGTTTAACAGCCACTAAGCAGAAATTCTGTTAAAAGCACAATCAGGTTATAATTATTTATTTTCGAATATTGACGCGAAAAATACAGAATTTTCGCATCTGTTTTCTGTTTCGAACTTTTCAACCTTTTCGGTTTGAATTTCGCGAATTCCAATGTTTTTGCCAAACGGTGCAATGCTCTGTAAGTGTAAACATTATATTGCATTAATGTTATTTATTGGGAATATTTCCTTGCCAAATTTCAAGGGGGTTATATTGCGAACGGTATTTACATTGGGGCCATTTCCACTGGCACATCAATATAGATTTGCATATGTAACTTTGTTTAAGTTAGGTATGATTTAAATTCCATAAATGTAATCTTGGACTGGAATCTTGGGTACAATAGATTAGCAATTTTTTTACGAACGGTGGAACGATCAAGTTAGAACTCATTAGATTATATTTATGTTGAAGGCAGATATTCTTCTACCAACTGATGATAACCACTTGTTCTTTTCCAAATTCCATTCACCACCATCATTATTCTCAGCTCCGGAAAACCCACTGCTGGGGATAAGCCTTCTCCTTCAAACTCAACTCCCATTAATGTTTTTTAATCTGCCATGAGATGGATGAGAAATGCCGAGGATCGAGCTCAGTGGCGTACCTTGGGAGAGATCTATTTCCAGCCATATATAGACTACTATAGAATTATGATGATGATGATGAATCTGGCCCGAGCGTATTATCTGAACATAAAGTAAATTAGCTCCACTAACTATTAGGACAGATTAGACAGGACAGAAAATTATTCGTTGATATTTGTTTGTGATTGGCTAATTGGATGATTGTGGAACAGCCCCTTTTAAATTTGTACGTGATATAATTTGGTACAACATTTAAATGCCCAAGATTTGCGCTTTCAGGATAATTTATCGAATATTATCAATTTTCTAATACATTTAGGTGTAGAAGTTTTTCTCAACACACTAAAAAGTATCAGCGCTTAAGAAAATTATCAGATTTTAGATAAAAAAATATTTATCGATCTAGGATTGAAGCTATATTTTATAGCTACGGTCTGACGTTCAGTTAACATCCAGAAATTCCAGGTCGTTGCTTACAAACACGAGTAACCTTCACTTTTTCCGTTTGGCGGCTCATGCGCCTGCATCAGTCTACTGACATTTAGCGATTGACCTGCTAATGTTGTATTTTCGGCTTGTATTCAACGTCTAATAGTCACGATGAACGGGATTTAGTTTGACCGAAACATGTCATCTTTCAGAATTATTTCCGGCTATTTTCTCCAGGCGTTTGAGTTTTTTCCCACTCTATATCATCTAGCCAATTTAAATGTTAGGTTTATTGCATTTTATCGGGGACGTATGAATGTCGTCATTGGCTTCACTCTCGTTGAGTTTGAAGGTCCGCTCCGTGTCACTGGCGCGTGCACTTCGACATCTAAGTAAACTTAAAATAGTCGAGCGTCGGCGACGGCCCGGCGACCGAGATAGCCGACGCAGTGCGTCCGCGGTTCCCACCCGTGCCGGTTCTATTTCCAACCGTTGGTTGTCCCGACGCATCCCGTGCGAGCGACAATAATACTGCATCGGACAACTGTGAAATGGCACTGGACTTTCACCGCGGCGGACACTTCCGCTTTAGGAAACGCAGGCGAATAACAGCCTAATACTGCCATCATGCCGCACGCGCCGAGTGTGAACGGTCCTGTCAACGGGACCAGTGTTCCGCTCAAACTCCACATACCAGAATCAAATGGCACCAACGGTGCACTGTCACCGACTCTCAATGGATCCAGCGGGCTTTTCTCTCCGCCCCTCATCGTCGAGGCAACTCCGAAAAGGCCGCCGAAGCCACCGCTTAGCCGGCCTATATTACCCATGAAAAAATCGAAGACACTTCCAATCAACTTCGAAGAAAAAGTACCTGCACAACCACAAACAACTCTCATCAATGGTAAAAAACTCTTTGTTACAAAACCACTCAATGAAGTCCACACACTTCAAAACTCGCTTGACAGCGGAAACTATACTTCGAGTATAACGAATCGCTCCCCAAGTCCTCTTTATAGAAGGAGTAGTTCAATAACTTCGGTGGAGACTGGGTCTATTGCAGAACTGGCTCGCAGACACGGATCTAACAGCAGCTTATTTGTATCGCGATCTCCAAGTCCACTATCCTATAGAAGCTGTACAAGCAACTACTCAACATGCAGCAGCAATGGTACTTACGTTCCTCTATCTCGATCTTCGAGCATGAACTCCACCGTGTACAACAAAACAAACAACAGGACTCCAACACCTAGAAGGATGTACCCACAATCTTATGACGTTTCTGAAAACGTAGACTTACGAGAGCTGAAATCTAAGGAACAAGCTCCTGTGGTTTTTGATGCTAATTTGTCCTTCGTCCTCGGATGCAACAAACAACCTCTCAGACAGAAGTTCAAGCCGATCGCTGCTCATCTGGAAGAAGGAACCTCTTCTAACCATTTAAGTAGCAAAATCGATAACTTTTTGAAGAGAACCGATCATGTTATGGATGAGTGGCGACGAATGGGGCATAAAGATGATGATCTTGAATCTTATTATGGAAGGAGGAAACTTGGCAGATCCAAGTCAGCAACCAACATTATGATAAAAGGATTCACATTGTTCAGTAGAAGCGGCAGCCGAGCCAGCAGTGTCTGCAGATCAAGTCGAGGGATATCCGAAGACCGGACAACGGTTTCCGAATTGGAGGAGGTTTGTGTACTGTCTTTGTTCTAGGACACTGTATTATTTCATGGCATCGGCGGCCTCGTTTCTGTATGCTGTTCGCGTCGCTCGTAAATATTATACTATAAATTATGTTTGCGTTCAAGATTGTTTAACGCTTTACCAACGGCGCTTGCGATACCATCTGGTGTGCTTGCCAATTTTTTTATCATTGTTGATTCCTGTTACATGCTCAAGAGATTCCTGAGACGTTGTCGCTCAAATAAAACAGGAAGCTTATGTTTTTCTCCTTGGCCTTTCTTACTTTTTTTGCGAGTTGGCAATTGTGTATAGTCGTTTTGTGTGCATGGGCAGTTGGACAGCTGCGTCAGTGGTTCCAAAATTAACTTGTTGTCTGAAATATGGGTGTCTAGTTAGTACATCGTTTCTTGGCGTCGCGATGATAAATAATTATGAGAATTAACTAAGATTATATACAAACTTTGATCATTTTTATCTTTGTATTCGTTTCGGTATGCTATTGATCTACTCTAGATAAATCTTTAGGAGGTTATCACTGCTTAACTACTGAACTGTCGTATCTATCTATCTATCTTGTCCATGTGAAACTAATGCTTTACGCTCTAGGTGTGTAAACGTAATGACAGTGCGGCTATAGTGTGATAATAGCATATGGCGTTAGATTACGGTAGCAGTTTAGATGCACCACGCTAATAACTGAGCGCAGTATGTGGTGTAATTATTTACCCACTTTCTATTGCGGTTACTGTTGTAATGCGTGTCGCGTCTTTGCTCTGAAAGTATAAAGAATGACAACACATAGTTAATCAGAAAGGTTAGAAAATAAAATTACTTTTTCATACGTTTTATGTTAGATCATTAGATGATATACTTCAAAGTTAAAAAAATTGATCCTTAGGGGTGGTAGTTTTTCTTCAAATTTAAATGAGAACAACGGGAATTATTGTAACTTTAGCTTCTAGTGCTTACAGGATCGGTGTCAATAATTTCTGTTTGCAACAGAGTTAGCCGATCACCACGCGGTATCTCAGTTGCACACCGAAATGATAGCAACCGGTCCTGTTTTTACAAACTTTGACAGTTTGTCAAATGATATCATCATTTCGGTGTGCAACTGGGTTAGCTGATCAGGCAGCAGGCATTTGAATTTTTCATATTCATATTTATTTATTGCATACAAGTACATAGTTTGGTTGCTTAGGTCTAAGTAGCTTTAATTAGTCTGTACATGTACCCTGTCAGGGAGCATCAAATTGGTTCGAGTTTGTCATCTGTTACATACCATATTAATAAAAACTAACAAAATCATCCATTTTAGAACAAAATTATTTACACAAAAAATAATTACCTATATTCTAATTAATAGAACGTATTCGAAATAGTCAAATTAAATAATGTCAAAAAAATAATAATAATGTCAGTCTACATAAGTAAATAAATGCAGATGAACAATTTGAATTTGTCAATTTAAAATAAGTCAATAATAAAATAAAAATAAAATAGTGATATAATGTCAGTTTTACATAGAAAAATCAAAGTTGTTCTAGTATAAGTATTTTTGTCGCTTATGAATTCGTTAACAGAGTAATAATATTTTGATAATAAAGTCTTTAAGCTTAGTCCGAAAGGTTGAATCTTTTTTTATGTCTACAATATTATAAGGGATTTTGTTTGATGGAAGTATCTGTGTCAAAATCGGTTGCCCTAAATTTAAACAACGCTACATTACTCAGAACACCAGATATTTACGTTATATAAAGGCGCAACGCATTAGATTATAACTATTAATGACTAAAAACTATTCGAGTTAAAATGATTGATGATGAAGTTAAAAGGTTGATGCCAAAATCTACTTTAGCATGATGCGCATACGAACATACAAATGTTTTTTTTAACTATTTGATTTGACAACTGAAGAAGATAAATGTTTTACAAAAAATGTTTCTTGTTCCACATAATTTACCCGAATCTCATTCTAGATACAATCAATTTGATGTTTCTCTAGTTTCTGATCTATCTACAAATCCATTAATTGTGCAAATACTTGTTAGTTCAAAATTATCTTTTTACATTTCACGTATTTTGAAACTTTACTTAGTCTTCATCCTCATCATCACCTATAGCAGTCCACTGCTGGACATAGGCCCCAATGCCGTTGCGTCCTGTCTTCAGTTACTTAGTCTTGTTACCTAATAAATACATTGGAGTGCTCAGTGAGAATTGGTGATAAGATTGCAACTTGACAGGTTCTAAGACCTTTGATTGTTGTCTGGTAAAAGAAACTTCGGGAGGTCTCTTTCCAGCAGTGAATACAGACTGTGGATGATGGTTATGGAACGGTGTCGTGGTGGTATTGTGGTAATAGATGATACACAAGACACAGGAGACGAGAATCCTGGCTCTGTGACTAATCATGATGTTGACTATTTTATGTAACCTATTTGTTTTTGTCAACAGCTATCAGAAGTTGGAGGTGAACTGGCTGAGGAGAGAGCGGCTGCCGGTCTCGCGACGGAGAGAGCTGATGCTGAAGCGGCGGAGAGATTGCGCATCGAGAAGGACAACAGAGACCTGCTGGTCAACAACCAGAGGCTGCAGCAGGTTAGTTGACGTTATATTTGCTTGAAGCTCATTTTTATGACCATACTGGTAGAGAGAGGTAGGCCCAGGCAGAGACCACGGATCTCCTCTTACTACGATCCTGGCATACCTCTTGACAAGGATTGAGAAAGGTATGCTGAGGTGGTTTGGGCATTTAGAAAGGATGGGTGAAAGAAGATTTGCGAAAAAAAGTACATGAGGCGAGTGTGAATGGGACAGTTGGAAGGGGAAGACCTCGACGTACGTTTTGCGATCAAATCGGAGACGTCCTGGAAAAAGGCCAGGTCAGGAGTACCCTAAACCGACGAGCATGTATGAAGAATGTGATGAGAGTGAATGAAGCAAAAGAGGTATGCCAGGATCTTAGCAAGTGGAGATCCGTGGTATCTGCCTACCCCTCTCGGAAAAAGGCGTGACTGTATGTACTGGTAGAGGTGACTTGTGATCTGGTGGAAAGTCGCTGCCTTGTGGACACCTGCACACCAACACCAATGTTGATGCGCTGAATAATTTTGAGGCATACGTACAGCCTTATGTGCCTTAAATTTTACCGACACCCATACAAAAGAAAGTTATCTGCAAGAAAACATAATTCCATCATGGATACTATGGCACTTACTATGGTATAACGAAAAATCCGTTTTCTGTGGTAACTGGTTACGCAAAACTTTTGTCGGTTTCAGCGGCTGAAGTGCACCCTTCAAATTTAAACACGCAATGCTGCTTGGTGGCATAAATTGCCATAGTGGTAGTAGCTACAAGTCTTCCAGAACTATCTAAGCTCTATCTAGAGTTTAAATCAAATATTTTTAAGGAACAACTACAAAATTCATACCACTCATTCGTCACATACCAAAAATTGGCTTCACACTTGTATTTTCTTTTATATCGTGGTTATAGAGAGCCAAGTGCGAGTTTTGGCGAGATACCCACTTGTCGGTGCGTTAACGTTAATCTATATGTTATGTAAGTGTAGAAAAGACGTGTTCAAGGTTATACACGTCTATCATTACATGGCGCCACTTTTGTTCAATACAAATTTGCGTAAAGCCTAACGTACGACTTAGTAAAAAGCTCTAATTTGGCACTCTTAGGATATTCGTTGCATTCAATTCATTTAATCTATTTAGTAATTCCTTTTACAATAATTGTATCCATCAGCATATAATGAAAAGTCAGTTTCTTTTTAACCGACTTCAAAAAAGGTGGAGGTTCTCAATTCGACGGTATATTTTTGAAATATTTTTTTATGTATGTTCACTCACGGATGTCTCCGTCAATCGTGGACCGATTTTCAAAATATTTTTTTTGTTTGAAAGAGTATAGTTCACAGGTTGGCCCATATTTTTTAAATAAACAAGTAACTGGTGCACGCGAATGAAAACGTTTATTTTCTCTATGATCAGCCGGGGTTTCCCGCTCAAAAATTCACTGTCACCATCACTATTGAACAGGAATTTGGATTTTATTTTTTCATTATTTTTCTTAACTTTGAAGATAAAGTCTATGTCGGAAAAATATAATAATATGATTATTATTTTAAAATGAATCGTCTGAAGAGGAACCGTGTACGTACAAGTGCGAGTGCAAAAAGAAAAATATATCTACAATTAATATTATGAAAAAGAATGGGAGGAAGAATTTTTCGGCTGACTGCAAATTGCAAGTCGTAAAGTCGTAAGCTATGCCTATTGTAAGAGTTGTATTGAGGATATACGCTCTAAAGAAACACAGTTCTTGACAAGCATACTCGGTTTGATTATTTTTTTTTATTGAATATTGTATTTTTTGTCATATACCGATTTTGGGTAAAAAGATACCGATTTTAGTAGACAGCTCTACCGATTTCGCATTTTGATGTTCAAGAACACTGGTCTGTGGATGATATTGATGATGATCTGACATTTTGTTTCAACCTTAGGTGACACTTAGAGATATGGGACTGCTTACAGATAAATCTAATAACTACCGTCCATGCTACTCTTTCACCACACTCTTCATTCCAGGCCTCGGAACGCCTGGAGCTCGAGCTCCTTCACTGGCGATCAGCTGAATCCGGGAACGCCGAGATCTCAGACTCTGAAGGGTCAGAAGCAGATGCAAGTCTCTCAGGAGACAAATACAAGAGGAGATACGAAAGGGCGCATAGAGAGTTGCAACTGCTGCGGGCTCAGCTTAGAAGACAGCATGAGGATGACTTGGAACAGCTCGTTATGGTCAAGAAACAGCTTGAGAAGAAGGTTAGTACGATTCTCCTTGTTTGGAATTTTTTGATGTTTTTTACCTAACGATAATCTAGCTATTTAATTAAAGTAATGTAAATTAACTTCATTTATATTGAAAAACAGCATTTTTATCGTAAAGATACATAAGATGAGGCACCAATGCCGTTTCAACTCTTTCAGATAGTCTTTCTGAAAATGACTCTCTAAATGAGCCTTCACGAGCCTTGTAGGTGAAAATTTCCGTTTTTGTGTACGATTCTGCTTGTTTGGGATATTTTGAACTATTTACCTACAACGATAATTTAGATATGTTTTACCTATGAAACTAACGTTAATTAATTCATATTGTAACGTTAATTAACTTAATTCATATTGAAAAACGGGATATTTATTGTAACTTGTTTAAACTTTTCTGTGATATAACTACTTTTAAATCACAGAAAAGTTGTATTATCTGTAAACTTATATACAATCGCCGTTTACAAGCTAAGTGCGAGGAATCACTCGGCACCTCATTAACCAAAGAGTATTTTAGTATTTAAACATTAACTAAAGAGAATTTATGTGTTGCTAACTTCTAGATTAGTTGTTTGGCCGGAAATTCTGTATTCGTAATGGAACTGCGCAATTCTGTTTTACAAAACAAATTAATTCTATACAAAGTTGATAAAGTTACATTATATTGTTGATATTGTTAGAGAGTTGTTTTTTGAATAAAAATAAAAACGTTAGGTTAAAATTTTCTAACTAAACGGGAATTGAACCCGCATCTCTGCCAACAGCTCACTCATCGATCGCTTTGTTATTTTTTTGTTTTGTTCGCCTTGATTTAGGTGTGGTTTAGGGTCAAATTGGGAAAACCTGCAGAAAACCTCAAATAAACAGCCAAAAATAGAAAAAACTAGATTTTGTGTAGGTATTAAGCCCTTCGACTGCTACAGTTGATGATAATGATGATGATGATGATTGCCTCTTCAGAAACCCCTAAGAAGAATAACAATCAAATCTATTTTAGGTGATACGAAGTTCACCGAGTCATAAATAAATATCTAAATACTATAATAAATACATTTTAAATAAATACTACCTCATTCATAATAAGTTAGTTTGAGTGACGTAGGTATATCATAATTAAACAATGATCTAAAAATCTATGTAGTTTTACAAGATGATAATGAAAGTTGGCAAGCGTGAGTGCCATAAACTTTGGGGTTCCGTGGATTTATTTGTTGTTAGCAAGTAATATTGTAGTTTCGCTGGTTATTCTGACTTATTATAAAACATTACGTTTGAATAATGATGATCTAATTTGCGTCATGTCGTTTTGCACACGAAACATATTCGGTGGCGACTACATAATCGTTTCAACTATATCTGTGAATATATTTAATTTTTTTATGTAAATGCTATTAGTTTGATAAAAGTATTTATTTTTCTGGGATAAAAACCTACTAAGTAGGTATACAATATTTTCGATATTTATGAAGTCCGAAGAAAGTTTTGAATGTTACATAATATTTTGCTCTATTTTGATATAATTAACTTTTTGGCCTTGTGTGAAGCATACCATAAAAAATAATTAAACTCAAAAACATTTTTATAAGAATTGACAAAGGGTAAATTTTTATTCTCTTTTTATTATGTTGTTGATAGTATTAAATGCCCTTAAAAAATATTTTAATTATAATAATAAATCCATTCCTTGCTTTAATTCACTATTAATCAACTGTTCACAAATTCATTCTTTCGCCAAAGAACTCTAAAAAGTATATTTTTAGAAACCCCTGATAAAAAATAGCCTTTAAACTAAAATTTTCCGTTATTTTTCCATTATAAATAATGTCATTCAAGTAAACATAATATTTTTGTCCAATTTATTTTTACCACGGCCACATAACTGAGATTCCCTGAGCCGTGAATCAGAAATAAATCGCTTTATCATCCTGTTTCAATGTATTTTTGAACGACCTTCATTATTTTCTAAATATTCTCTTTCAAGACATCTATCAAAACCCGCGCGCGTCAAATTGATCTATCAGTTTTTGAAACGGTTATGCTCGGAAAAACAAACATTTTTCATCGATATTTTTAAAGTTCAAAACATTGACTACACCATATTACTATACATAGCTACACTTTATATTGTTCAATGGTTCAAAAGCTTAAAGTACTCAACAGATTCCTAATTTTCCTAATATACTTATGTCGAAAAATAACAAACAAAGCTAACGAAAGTCTCTTCAAGAAATTCAGAATGCCTGTGTCAAGACGCGCAATTGCGTTCGTTAGGGGAAGCCTATGTCCAGCAGTGGACTACTATAGGCTGATGATGATGATGTACCTATCATGTTATTTTCTAGGCCGTGAAGGTTTGCTATTTTGCATAACGACATTCAGTGGTTTTATATCTTCAAAAATGTTGAATAGTGCGAGCGAGAGGGAGTTTTGACATGTATAGTCGCCTTAAGTAAAATTTTCGCATAATATGAAAAAAAAAATTGGTCACAATTTTACTTCAAAACAAAAATAAACATTCAATAATAGTAAAGATGGGTAAATGCTGAGGCTCCTTTCAAAAACGTCGCTTGGTGGAGATATTTCGGCCGAAAATTTGGTCTAAAACCACCATTGATTGTGCTAGATTGAGAGCGGCCTTAATGTTTGGACATGCCTCTGACATCGGATAAAAAGTAGCCTGTTTCTTAATCCAGACCACAAACAAATTAGAGTACCTATATTCCAAGTTTCATCGTTGTTCGTTCACCCTTTACGGAGTTTTACCTTTTTTTTATGGGGAAAAAGATCAACACACGCAAATTTTCCCACTTATAATAAAAGTTTGATTGAGATTGCGATTATGATTGACTTATGATATAACGTTGGATGTTGTTGTTTAGAATCACTGACTCCCTTGTGTCCCCCGGGCCAGGTTCCCGTTTGGTTTTATCTGTCCTTTTCGTCTAGTTACCAGTTTCGTCAGCTTCCATTTTCTCTATTTCTATTACTATTGAAAAGCTTTCTAATTCAAAATGTCTAGAAAATTGGCAACACCGCTCTGAAAGCGTCTCGATTTATCAAAGCATTTATGTTTACTGTAAAAATGATTTTATCGGCCAATGTTTTTCAAATTAAATTGCCCACTTTTTATCTTTCAACACCATTATGTTGATAAATTATGTAGTCTATTTAAAAGCATTTATATTTTTCAATTACATGTGATATTGAACATATTAGTTAACTACCTTCCGCCCTGGGTTTTGCTCGCGTATTACCCCCAAAAAAGCTTACTTAATCTAAGGTAATCTACGTTCAATACCATTTCATCCAAATCAATTCAGCTGTATGGCGTAAAGGAGAAAAAACATTAAAATATTTAAAAAATATCTAATCAAGTAGCTTATATGTCATGTGGTTCCCATAATACAAGCTTTGCTTATTTTGAGGCTACATGATGCCGTGTAAATATAAAATATAAAATACTAGCCCGCACTTCGCTTGCCTTATGAGTTATTATTATCTGGATAAAGGAAGGTACCCTATGCCCTTTTCTCTACCCCTGACAACGTGTATGTGAAATTTCATGATAATTCGAGGTCGATTTGTTAGGTTATCAAATACACTTTTGCATTTATAATATTAGTTAAAATTTATACACAAATACCAGCTGATCATGCAAACGTATGTCCCGCAGCGGGAATCGAACCCGCTACCTCTTGCGTCATTGGCCATTTGCCCTTTACGCCAGCGAGGTCGTCCAAGATAAATTTCCTCGCATAAAAAGGTACGTAGGTACTTATTCCTTCTCAACTAGGTCATATCACGAATTCTTTATCTATATAAACCTATCTCAAGATCATCCTTGGCCCGTCAGCAGATAATAATCAAATTCTCATTCTGGTATCTACTTTTATCGTTGAAGTCACAAAATTTTGTTTTAAAAATTTCTAGAAGATGATTTTGAAGTGATGTGTTGCAACTACTTAAACAAAGTATACATAGCTTTTTTATATACGTGTGTGTTGCTTTCACTAAAAATCAAAACATTTCATCTACTGTTTATGTGTGTAACTTTTTATGGAACTCAGTGTTCCAGTTTGGTGTATAAGTTTGTGATGTCTAAGTGGTTTCCAGTTCTATGATGGAAGAGGTTCGTCTATTATTCTTTTATGGTTAATAATACAAGTAACTGAATTTTGAAACCATAAAAATTAATAAGAAATACTTATTTATATTCATCCCCAAACAACTAAATATTTCGCGTTCCACAAACGGTCAACACATGCTTTTGCTGATGACTAAGTGAATAAATAAATAAATAATGCTGAACTATCACACAGCATCATGTAACCCCAAACTAAGAAGAGCTTGTGTTATGGGAACCATATGATTGATATATTACGTAAATACTTTTTTTTTGTAAATACATACATATCATACATAGGAAACATCCAGAACCAAGACAAATATCTGTAGAACATGCAAACATGAACCCGCAACCTTCTGCGTCTCAGGCGGACTTTTGCCCACTGCGCCACAGGGGTCGCTTCGCGCGTAGTTAGAATGCAATTCAAAAATTATCACCATCATTATCCGCCTTATTTCACCCACTGCTGGGTAAAGGCCTCCCTCAACTTGTGCCATCCACCACGATCCTGCGCTAGTCTAACATCACGTACGGCCTTGACTTTGACAATGTTGTCTGCCCATCTTGCAGCCAGACGCCCCACGCTACTAAAGCCATCCCTGGGCCACTCTGTAACTACCCTACTCCACCGGTCATCACCTCTTATAAACCTCTTATTGCAAACTTTGACATTTCATCTGTAGAAATCCAAAAAACGTCAAGATTCAAGATTCAAATGTTTAGTTGCTAGAATACTTAAAAAAAAAACACAAATAGGTCTTATAGCTATAATAGTACATGTATTCAGCCTGCATGCAGGCAAGCAAATATAAATAGTGTGTCGTTACAAATCTAATTATATAAATTTACATTTAGGCTATACGAACCATTAATAAGTAACCAATAATTTAACTTTTTCTTGAATATGGTTCCTTCGAATACTTTATGTTCTTCAGGCAATTTATTATAAATTACTACACACACACACACACACACACACACACACACACACACACACACACACACACACACACACACACACACACACACACACACACACACACACACACACACACACACACACACACACACACACACACACACACACACACACACACACACACACACACACACACACACACGCACACACACCAGCCTATATCAATCTACTGCTGGACATAGGCCTCCCCTAATAAAGGGGGATATGCCCTTAATCCCCACGCTGGGCATGCACGTTGGGGATCGCAGGGC
Source organism: Horisme vitalbata (assembly GCA_951804965.1). Taxonomy (NCBI): domain Eukaryota; kingdom Metazoa; phylum Arthropoda; class Insecta; order Lepidoptera; family Geometridae; genus Horisme; species Horisme vitalbata. Next base: position 10,789,355 of record OX638106.1, on the reverse strand, counting down.
ACACCTTCTCGCACCACCGACGCTGCTGCCCGTCGGTAGCCAGGGGATTTAGCTGTGCCGATGTAGGCTGTGCTATGCTGCAATCAGCCGGCTGCCAGAGCCCCGTTTGTTGGTTAGCAGGGTACACCACGTGCAGGTGAGGTTGGCTTGGGTTCCGTCGATGTGGGTTGAACCCCGTACACCCCATAAATACTATAGACATGTAATAAATCAAACGTCAATTGACAAACTGTCTCGGTAAAAACAGGACCGGTGCTTATCACTTCAGCGGCCAACTGAGTTACTAAATGCAGCCTCTGGACTTTAATACGTCTCCGGATTTCCGCATTAGGAACCAGGAATTCAAAATACTGATGAAAATTTTGTTTAAACCGCATCCTTCACTCAATATAGAGTATTAAAGTTTCTTGATGCAGTGCGTTCGCCATAACTCTTTTAAAAGCACCCAATGTACCAATTGTTGGCTCGCATCCAAAAGTGTTTGTGTACCATCAGTGCGATTAACTGGGCTTTTATAACGATTGGTATGGTATGGTATGATGTCTGAATCGTTTTATTAAACTTATACGTCCTGTGGCTTTTTTTGGAAAGTATCGGTGTGAAAATATCCTATTACTCAATCTTAATGTTTCTTTTGTATCTGTAACTAAAAATGATTTTTTTCTCCTGTAAACTATTGTAGAGAAACAAACTTGTCTACCCTAAACTGTTTTTTTTGCTATTCGTATCGTAAGATTATTAATTTGGCCATTGACAAAGCATAAACAAGAAATATCGCTCTATTATTGGTTAAAATATTACTGTTATCTGTTTTTGGCCAACAATAAAGCGTGGATAAGAAATAACGCTCTCTTATTCGTCAACATTTTAATATACGCTTGATACGCTCAATCAAATTAAAGTTTCTAGCCAAGAGAAAAAGGCGCCAATTATTGTTAAGGCTATAAGGGTCAAACCTCCCTCTCGCTCGCACTATACAACATTTTTGAAGATATAAAATCACTGAATGTAGTTATGCAAAATAGCAAACCTCCACCGCCTACAAAATAACAAATAAATTGTTAGCAAACAATATCAAAAAATAATATCAGTAAATGATAAACCATTGGTTTGTCCTCAGGTACAAGATGCATACGAAGAGGTGGAGGAGCAAAGAGCTGTCGCTGCGCAATGGAAACGAAAGCTGCAGAAGCTGACCAACGACATGGCTGACCTTAGGTCGCTGCTTGACGAACAGGTAATTAGGACTCTATGTGGATACGAGTAGAGTTCACAATGATCATTTTAACACTGAAAGAATACATCAGAATGACCATTTCTCAATTAACTTGCACCGAAAAATCATGGTTATTATTTTTTGGCGAAATAATATCTTTAATTTGACGATTCAAAGTGTACTTTTAGTTCCTAGTGCCTACTGAATAAAAAGATTTTTACTTTTACTTTACTTCTAACATATGAAGGAATGGTTTAAGCTAACTACGCAATGTGGATAAAGGTAGAGTTCAAAATGATCATTTCTCAATATACTTGCATCGATAAATTTGGTAAATTATTTTTTGGTGATATTTTTTGATATGACGATTCAAAGTTTACTATAAGTTCCTACTGAATAAAGATATTTTGTACTGGTACACAATGATAAATTATCAATTTTTTGTACAGTTAAATAGGACTCTATGCGATACTGGTAGAGTAGAAAAATAATGTAGTTTTTGACGAAATTTTAACTTTTAAGGTATTGTTTTAAGCTAGTCTTGGTGAATTTGGGATTTTATTGCCAATCTTCTTGCCCTTTCATGGTTATTTTGCAATATGAATATTCTTCTGAATTATTTGTTTTTATATAGGGTTTGAATTTTCCAAAAGTCTCATTGTGCCCTGTATTTTTTCAAAAATTTTGCCTATAGATTTTAGTTTAGTTTTTAACATTATGAAAGCCCAAACATCAAGTTTCAGTTAGTCTTATTTTCTACACCAAAATAACACTTTCTTATTTCCCAGACATGCCGCAACAACCTGCTCGAGAAGCGGCAACGCAAATTCGACGCTGAACTCCACGCCGCTCAGGAGGAGTTGAAACGAGAGCGAACGGCCAAGGAGCGCCTGTCCAGAGAACGCGACCAGGCGCACGCAGACAAATACGCACTCGAACAAAGCCTCTCTGTGAGTATACTTACAAATGTTACTGCTCGCTTAGCTCTCCTATTACGGACCGCGTGCGATAAAGCCCTCTCTTATTTTACACAGATCAGAGAGAGTACGCTGCTCGCTTAGCTCTCCTATTACGGAGTGCGTGTGATAAAGCCTACTCTTATTTTACACAGATCAGAAAGAGTACGCTGCTCGCTTAGCTCTCCTATTACGGACCGCGTGCGATAAAGACCTCATTTGTTTTATTCATACTTTAGAAATAGAGAGACAGTACGAAAAAGTAAATCATAAATAAAGATCTACAAGTTGCTGCTCGCTATGCTTATGGTCAGTCAGTTCTCCGGGTACGCAGCGTTTCCCGAAAGGGCAACAAATACTTCGTTTGCTAAAACTATAATGAATTCATAGGTCTTTTAAACAGATCAAAGAGAGTGCGGAAAGTCTGTGTAAAAATCTAAAATTTTGCTGCTCGTTTTGTTTACGATTAAACTCTAGATAAAATTTAAAGCAAGCATGGATAACCTGCCCTTATTGTAAGTTTTCCTTCTTGTTTTTATAAGCTTGCTTCGCTCTCAGACCCATGAAAATAGACTTCGGACATTTGAAAATAGTGCTCTGATGCGACATACACTGATGCTTATATCTACAAATTCATAATCTTATTTGCCGGTGCCAAAATAGATATAGAAATAAATCTATAATGATTCCTATTGAAAAACGGGAATTTTCTTACATCTGTGAAGGCCTAACGCCGTTTTTACTCTTTCGGAGTCTTTTTTAGAGGAACTACCCGATACTCAATACTCAATACATTTATTGCTGTCACGTGGTAGTACACAAATGTTACATAGAAGGTAGGTATCACACATGAACCCTGTCTAAGGGCATAGCAACTGAGATAGGTAGGCAGACCGAGCATTTGTCACACATGAAATTTATAACATTCACTTATTAAATGTCAAGCAAGAAAGTAAGTCAGGTAGTTAGTCCTGTAGTAGGTAGGCAATATGCAGTTTTTTTTTTTTCAAGAAAATTCAATTCTGCCCTAAATTTCTATGGTTTAACAGGAAGCTCGGCTGGAACTCGAGCTGAAGGAGGAGCGTCTGTCTGCTGCCAGTAGGGAGCTGGAGGAGCGAGGTGGGGGAGGAGACGAGGTGACGTCACTGCGACGGGCCAAGACGGAGCTCGAGCGACGAGTAAGGGACCAAGAGGAAGAGCTGGACGACTTGGCCGGACAGATACAGGTACAGCACTAGCTGCAGTTAATTATATAATATAGGTTGATACGTAGAACATTTTCTCGTCACCAATACCGCAATGTTTGAAAACGAAAGTTTTTAATCAGTGCGTCCTACCCGTCATAGCATACGGAGCCGAAACGTAGACACGTAGTTCGGCTAGTCCACCAGTTTAAAGTCGCTCAGCAAGCTATGGAACGAGCTATGCTCGGGATTTCTCTGAAGGATAAAAGCTGCAACGAGTATATCCGACATAGAACTAACGTTGTCGACATAGCTCAAAGAATTAGCAAGCTGAAGTGGCAGTGGGCTGGCATCTGCCGAAGAACCGATAACCGTTGGGGTAAACGAGTTCTTGAGTGGAGACCGCGGCTCGGCAAACGTAGTGTAGGACGCCCTCCGGCCAGGTGGAGTAACGATCTGCGAAAGGCTGCTGGTAGAAGCTGGATGCGTCGAGCTGAGGACAGGGCGCAATGGCGCTCATTAGGGGAGTCCTATGTCCAGCATTGGACTGCAATAGGCTGATGATGATGATGATGTTGACGCGGGACATTGACATTGACATACATGTAGTGATGACGAACCAATTATGAACGATGACGACGACCAATTTGGTTTGTCATCGTTCATCATTGATCGTCGTCATCTCTATATGTATTTTAATCTCCCGAGTATAAAGCGATATTTAACAAACTGTAAAGGGAACAATGCTCGGTTGTCGACCTTTGTGGCGAAGTGGGCGAATACCCGCCTGAGACGCAAAATGCTGCGGGTTCTATTCACGCCGCGTCGCAAATGTTTGTAACATCATCATTATCAGCCTATAGCAGTCCACTGCTGGACATACAACAATAACACCAGCCTAATCAGTCCACTGCTGGACTTAGGCCTCCCCTACAAGGGCGTCGCCAAGGGGTGGCAGGGAGGGGCTGCTTAACCCCCCCCCATACTTTTCTCATTCTCCATATCAAGTTGCCCATGGGCCATTGGCTGGCGACGCCCTTCCTCCACTATAAGAAGGAGGATAGTGCCCCTAATCGTCGCGCTGGACAGGTTGGGGATCGCAGGGTCCACTTCGAATTCTGAGTGTAAATTAGAATAGAAAGTGGAACTTAGGTTAGTACTAATACAAAATCACTATCAAAGCCTAGTTACAAGTAGATAGTTCAAATGTTTATATAAACCAAGAGCATAGCAATTACAAGTACGTACTACGGTATAAATTAACCAAAGCATAGAAAAAGCTTAAGAATAGCATCAGAAATAAACAAGATAAGAGGTAGATGTAAACTTAATATAAGTAAGAATTATAATTATCTTAATAAACCAGTAATTTGATGGATATGCTGCCATCTGCATGCATGCCTCAAACACTTATATGTGTGGTTCTCTGTTTCGATCTTGTTATTTTGTTCAATTATCTTGTTGCTGTGCTGTTATTTTATGGTTTTGTTTTTATTTCATATTGATTGAGATGAAATGTAAACAATGAATTTACAAAGTTATTTTAGTATTTTATTGTGTTTTAGTTATGAATGGTGGAAAAGGTACCGTGCAAGAGTGCAACGTTTTTTTTAACTTAATGTGTGCCAAATAAAGACTATCTATTTATATTTCATCTGCCCAATCAAAAACATTTCTAATTAATTAATTTATTTTATTTATTAGAACACCAACGCTGTGTACACCATTGCATTTTTAATCTATCTATATTATATATATATTTTAAAATATTATATATTTATTTATTTTATTTTTTAATATTATATATTTTAAATGAATGTAATATTGCAGCTTCTGGAGAGTTCCAAGCTGCGTCTGGAAATGCTGCTGGAGCAGCAGCGCAAGGAGGCGCGACTGGAGGCCGCCGCCAGGGACGATGAGATGGAAGAAACCAGAGCTAACGCGGCTAAGAAACTTAAAAGTAAGCCATATTCAACATTAGCTTCCCCATGTGGCTTCGCTCGCGTGGACAAAGAGTAGCCTATACAGAATGGGGCAAAATTTTACCTCATTGAGGGCAGTTGCTTTTTCTTTTGTAGTAAGAAGGCTTTGTTCTGAGTATTTTTTTGGTTTATTTTGAAGAAAAAAACAAGTGCATTGCGGAATTTTGATTTTTTTTTAAAATAGTCTAAAAAATAATGAATTGAATCAGGCGTGACTTTGCGGAAATCCATTAAAAGATATTTAAAAGATAAAATATTGAGTACAAATTCCGCCGACTCTCTCTGACGAGTTTCATTAAAACTCAACAGAAATTCGACAATGTTTCGCCATTATCAAAAAATGTTTCGCCATTATAAAAACTCAACAGAAATTCGACAATGTTTCGCCATTATCGAATTTCTGTTGAGTTTTTATGAAACTCCTCAGAGAGAGTTGGCGGAATTTGTACTCAATATTTTATCTTTTAAATATCTTAGTCTAAAAAATGTCATTTGTCAAAAAAAACAAGTTGATCTCGATCGACTCTATTTTCCAACAGGAACACTTTTCCCAAAGTAACTTACCAAGTGAAATCTGAAGATTCAGCGAAAATAAAAAAAAGTTTTCCATACCAACGCTTTCTGATTGGCCAACATTTTTCGTTACGCTGTGCTTTTGGTTTCATTTTTCATTTTTCTTTTACTACCCATGAATCAAGCCGAATAAAACAAAATAAAAATATTCAAACATATTGCTATTTTCGAGCTTTTGTGAGACATATAGCAGTCCACTGCTGGACATAGGCCTCCCCTAAACGGCCATTATATAATGGGATATATTATAAATTGTGAGACATTATATAATGGGAAAAGACTTTAATTATTATGTAAGTTTTTTAAAGTTCTATAATAAACCGTTCCAGTGCTGGAAAGTCAACTGGAAAGCGAGCACTCGGAACGCAGTCTGCTGTTGAGAGAGCGACACGAACTTGAACGACGACTTGCCTCGTTAGAAGAGACCGCCCGCGCTGAGAATCACGAGCAAACGCAACTGGTGCAGAGGCTGAAGAGGTAAGTCAACTGGCGCGAGTACTGGAACGCAGTCTGCTGTTGAGAGAGCGACACGGACTAGAACAGTGACGCGCATCGTTAGCATAAACATATTTAAGCTCTCTCAAACTACCATTATCAACAATTAAGGTATATTTGGATTATAATTTTTTTATACTCATATGTATTACATATTATTATTTATGACATTTATTGAATCTAATTCTTTGACAATTGTTTTTATTTTTGAAATATTTGCACGCCTTAATGAGACAAAATGTATAGGATACTTTAATTTTAAGTGAAATTATGCAAGACTTTTTGTGCCTATATTTAAAGCAAATAAATAAATTATCATGATTTTTATGTTTAAGACAACTGTACCGAACTTTGTCTCATCTAAGTTGTTTGAACAAATACATATAAACGTAATGCTAGGTTTCAATTTTAAGTTTTTTTTTTACAGGGACCTAAAGCGATACAGAGCATTGTTACGCGACGCGCAAACAATGCTGGAACAGAAGGAGAAAGAAGGTGGCAATAAGACTCAGATCAGACAACTCAAAAACCAGGTAAACAACACTCATACACACTCACACACACACACACACACACACACACACACACACACACACACACACACACACACACACACACCAGCCTATATAAGTCACCTGCTGGACATAGGCCTCCCTTTATAAAGGATATGCCCATATCAGGAATGCGTGTTGGGGATCGCAGGGCAGCACTTCTCGCACCGCCAACGCTGCTACCCGTCGGCGGTCATGGGATTAAGCTGTGCCAATATTAAGCTGCGCTATACCGCAATCAGCAGGCCAGCGTCTAGATCATCTCGCCATATTTTTATCTATCCTAATTTATTACGAAATCTTAATCATTAAAAGCAACTCTGTTTACCAGGTGGAAGATCTTGAGTTAGCAGTGAGGGCAGCGACGAAAGCGAAGCAAACAGCAGAAGCAGAAGCGGCGGAAGCGAGCGCTGCTTTGGAAGAGTCCACTCGGGCGAAGAACGACGCGGCTGAACGAGCGCTCACCGCGACCAGAGAGGCTGCTGCAGCCAGGGCTCAGCTAGACGACGCTGAGGAAGAGGCCGCTGAGGTAAGACCAGTATAAGTAGACCTAAAACCAGTGTAAGTAGACTTAAGGCGACGATACATGTCAAACCTCCCTCTCGCTCGCACTATTCAACATTTTTGAAGATATAAAATCACCGAATGTAGTTATGCAAAATAGCAAACCTTCACGGCCTAGAAAATAACAATACAAAAGTTAAGCAAGAATATCATTTTGATTCTCTCACGTTTTGTCACGTCACTGTATATGTGTAGTATATCCATCATGTGGTTCCCATAATACAAGCTCTGCTTAGTTTGGGGCTACATGATGCTGTGTGATAACGTCCAGCATTATTTATTATTATTTATTATATATTTTCTTACCAAAAAACTTGTACCAATGTGATCAATTTTGGTGCATATTTTTTGGTAGGAAAACGTGTTGGGTTCAACACGATATTCTTGCTGAACCTTTGTATTGTTATTTTCTAGATCGTGAAGGTTTGCTATTTTTCATAACTGCATTCTCTGATTTTATATCTTCAAAAATGTTGAATAGTGCGAGCGAGAGAGAGGTTTGACAATTATCGTCAGCTTAACAGATTAACGGCCGGTTTCTATATTATACCGTTACCGATTACGCCTCGTTTTCCCTTGAAAAACTGTCAAAAATTAACAACGAGGCGTCGAAAATTTGACAGTTTTTCAGGAGAAAACGAGGCGTAATCGGTAACGGTATAATATAGGAACCGGCCATTAGAGTCCACTCTTGCGAGGAACGATGCTGCTGACGCTTAGAAAGTGGCTATTGAGGTAAGTCTGGTAGTGATCCTTGGTTTTTATTGTACTTTTCTATTGAAACCAAATACGTTGTAGGTACTTGCAACTTCTGAAGACCCATTTTTTCTCGCCAACGTCCCCAGTCGATCTCCCGTGGATCCCTGGGGATCCACCTAGACCACTTTAGGAACCACTAGGTTAAATTCTCATTACGTCAAAAAAACAAGGTTTCTGTACACAAAATAAACCTTTTCTCAAACATGCGTGGAAATTAGAGCATTATTTTGACAACTTTCTTCGAGATAAATCGAAATTTTTGTACCGGCCCAATACATATCTGTCGTGTTTAGCGGCCAAATAAATTACTATGAAAACTCATATCTGTCGTGTTATTTAAAAAATACAACCGAATTGAGAACCTCCTCCTTTTTTTGAAGTCGGTTAAAATGGAACGATCTTTTACTCCGAAACATGGCAACCAAGGAGGTAACTAATCAAAGGATTTATTTAAATTTCTTATTGAATTTGTTTATTGAAAAATATACTGAAAAATGTACTAAATGAAAAAAGTTCTGTCTAGGAACTACTTTGTTTTAATTTCCGCGCTTTATTTGAGAAAAGTACTATACAAGCCTTGGCCACAACTAGGCATTGATGGACTCGGCTTCGCCTCAGCCCACATTTACACGTTCGTCCATCAATGCCTCTTTTGCTGGCCTCTGCAGTAAAGTCCTAATACGTGTGTGTATGTTATTATCTCTTCTCAACAGCTACTAAAGAAATACCGTGCGAGTACTAGCGCGCTCTGCTCCGCGCAAGCCGAGGCCCGCGAGGCGAGTGCGCGGGCTGACGCGGCCAGCGAGGACGCGCGCCAAGCGAGGGACAAGCTCGCCGAGATCAGCGCCAAGCTCGCACACGCCGAGGCCGGACACTCGCACTCGCACCACGAGGCCGAGAGGCGGCTCGAGCTCAGGAACAAGGTAACTGCACACTACGCTACACTACTACTGAGGCACACTACGATCGAGGACGCGCGCCAAGCGAGGGACAAGCTCGCCGAGATCAGCGCCAAGCTCGCACACGCCGAGGCCGGACACTCGCACTCGCACCACGAGGCCGAGAGGCGGCTCGAGCTCAGGAACAAGGTAACTGCACACTACACTACACTACTACTGAGGCACACTACTACTGAGGCACACTACGAGCGAGGACGCGCGCCAAGCGAGGGACAAGCTCGCCGAGATCAGCGCCAAGCTCGCACACGCCGAGGCCGGACACTCGCACTCTCACCACGAGGCCGAGAGGCGGCTCGAGCTCAGGAACAAGGTAACTGCACACTACACTACACTACTACTGAGGCACACTACTACTGAGGCACACTACGAGCGAGGACGCGCGCCAAGCGAGGGACAAGCTCGCCGAGATCAGCGCCAAGCTCGCACACGCCGAGGCCGGACACTCGCACTCTCACCACGAGGCCGAGAGGCGGCTCGAGCTCAGGAACAAGGTAACTGCACACTACACTACACTACTACTGAGGCACACTACGAGCGAGGACGCGCGCCAAGCGAGGGACAAGCTCGCCGAGATCAGCGCCAAGCTCGCACACGCCGAGGCCGGACACTCGCACTCTCACCACGAGGCCGAGAGGCGGCTCGAGCTCAGGAACAAGGTAACTGCACACTACACTACACTACACTACTACTGAGGCACACTACGATCGAGGACGCGCGCAAAGCGAGGGACAAGCTCGCCGAGATCAGCGCCAAGCTCGCACACGCCGAGGCCGGACACTCGCACTCGCACCACGAGGCCGAGAGGCGGCTCGAGCTCAGGAACAAGGTAACTGCACACTACGCTACACTACTACTGAGGCACACTACGATCGAGGACGCGCGCCAAGCGAGGGACAAGCTCGCCGAGATCAGCGCCAAGCTCGCACACGCCGAGGCCGGACACTCGCACTCGCACCACGAGGCCGAGAGGCGGCTCGAGCTCAGGAACAAGGTAACTGCACACTACACTACACTACTACTGAGGCACACTACTACTGAGGCACACTACGAGCGAGGACGCGCGCCAAGCGAGGGACAAGCTCGCCGAGATCAGCGCCAAGCTCGCACACGCCGAGGCCGGACACTCGCACTCTCACCACGAGGCCGAGAGGCGGCTCGAGCTCAGGAACAAGGTAACTGCACACTACACTACACTACTACTGAGGCACACTACTACTGAGGCACACTACGAGCGAGGACGCGCGCCAAGCGAGGGACAAGCTCGCCGAGATCAGCGCCAAGCTCGCACACGCCGAGGCCGGACACTCGCACTCTCACCACGAGGCCGAGAGGCGGCTCGAGCTCAGGAACAAGGTAACTGCACACTACACTACACTACTACTGAGGCACACTACGAGCGAGGACGCGCGCCAAGCGAGGGACAAGCTCGCCGAGATCAGCGCCAAGCTCGCACACGCCGAGGCCGGACACTCGCACTCTCACCACGAGGCCGAGAGGCGGCTCGAGCTCAGGAACAAGGTAACTGCACACTACACTACACTACACTACTACTGAGGCACACTACGATCGAGGACGCGCGCAAAGCGAGGGACAAGCTCGCCGAGATCAGCGCCAAGCTCGCACACGCCGAGGCCGGACACTCGCACTCGCACCACGAGGCCGAGAGGCGGCTCGAGCTCAGGAACAAGGTAACTGCACACTACGCTACACTACTACTGAGGCACACTACGATCGAGGACGCGCGCCAAGCGAGGGACAAGCTCGCCGAGATCAGCGCCAAGCTCGCACACGCCGAGGCCGGACACTCGCACTCGCACCACGAGGCCGAGAGGCGGCTCGAGCTCAGGAACAAGGTAACTGCACACTACACTACACTACACTACTACTGAGGCACACTACGATCGAGGACGCGCGCAAAGCGAGGGACAAGCTCGCCGAGATCAGCGCCAAGCTCGCACACGCCGAGGCCGGACACTCGCACTCGCACCACGAGGCCGAGAGGCGGCTCGAGCTCAGGAACAAGGTAACTGCACACTACACTACACTACACTACTACTGAGGCACACTACGATCGAGGACGCGCGCAAAGCGAGGGACAAGCTCGCCGAGATCAGCGCCAAGCTCGCACACGCTGAGGCCGGACACTCGCACTCGCACCACGAGGCCGAGAGGCGGCTCGAGCTCAGGAACAAGGTAACTGCACACTACGCTACACTACTACTGAGGCACACTACGATCGAGGACGCGCGCCAAGCGAGGGACAAGCTCGCCGAGATCAGCGCCAAGCTCGCACACGCCGAGGCCGGACACTCGCACTCGCACCACGAGGCCGAGAGGCGGCTCGAGCTCAGGAACAAGGTAACTGCACACTACACTACACTACACTACTACTGAGGCACACTACGATCGAGGACGCGCGCAAAGCGAGGGACAAGCTCGCCGAGATCAGCGCCAAGCTCGCACACGCCGAGGCCGGACACTCGCACTCGCACCACGAGGCCGAGAGGCGGCTCGAGCTCAGGAACAAGGTAACTGCACACTACGCTACACTACTACTGAGGCACACTACGATCGAGGACGCGCGCCAAGCGAGGGACAAGCTCGCCGAGATCAGCGCCAAGCTCGCACACGCCGAGGCCGGACACTCGCACTCGCACCACGAGGCCGAGAGGCGGCTCGAGCTCAGGAACAAGGTAACTGCACACTACACTACACTACACTACTACTGAGGCACACTACGATCGAGGACGCGCGCAAAGCGAGGGACAAGCTCGCCGAGATCAGCGCCAAGCTCGCACACGCCGAGGCCGGACACTCGCACTCGCACCACGAGGCCGAGAGGCGGCTCGAGCTCAGGAACAAGGTAACTGCACACTACGCTACACTACTACTGAGGCACACTACGATCGAGGACGCGCGCCAAGCGAGGGACAAGCTCGCCGAGATCAGCGCCAAGCTCGCACACGCCGAGGCCGGACACTCGCACTCGCACCACGAGGCCGAGAGGCGGCTCGAGCTCAGGAACAAGGTAACTGCACACTACACTACACTACACTACTACTGAGGCACACTACGATCGAGGACGCGCGCAAAGCGAGGGACAAGCTCGCCGAGATCAGCGCCAAGCTCGCACACGCTGAGGCCGGACACTCGCACTCGCACCACGAGGCCGAGAGGCGGCTCGAGCTCAGGAACAAGGTAACTGCACACTACGCTACACTACTACTGAGGCACACTACGATCGAGGACGCGCGCCAAGCGAGGGACAAGCTCGCCGAGATCAGCGCCAAGCTCGCACACGCCGAGGCCGGACACTCGCACTCGCACCACGAGGCCGAGAGGCGGCTCGAGCTCAGGAACAAGGTAACTGCACACTACACTACACTACACTACTACTGAGGCACACTACGATCGAGGACGCGCGCAAAGCGAGGGACAAGCTCGCCGAGATCAGCGCCAAGCTCGCACACGCCGAGGCCGGACACTCGCACTCGCACCACGAGGCCGAGAGGCGGCTCGAGCTTAGGAACAAGGTAACTGCACACTACGCTACACTACTACTGAGGCACACTACGATCGAGGACGCGCGCCAAGCGAGGGACAAGCTCGCCGAGATCAGCGCCAAGCTCGCACACGCCGAGGCCGGACACTCGCACTCGCACCACGAGGCCGAGAGGCGGCTCGAGCTCAGGAACAAGGTAACTGCACACTACACTACACTACACTACTACTGAGGCACACTACGATCGAGGACGCGCGCAAAGCGAGGGACAAGCTCGCCGAGATCAGCGCCAAGCTCGCACACGCTGAGGCCGGACACTCGCACTCGCACCACGAGGCCGAGAGGCGGCTCGAGCTCAGGAACAAGGTAACTGCACACTACACTACACTACACTACTACTGAGGCACACTACGATCGAGGACGCGCGCAAAGCGAGGGACAAGCTCGCCGAGATCAGCGCCAAGCTCGCACACGCCGAGGCCGGACACTCGCACTCGCACCACGAGGCCGAGAGGCGGCTCGAGCTCAGGAACAAGGTAACTGCACACTACACTACACTACACTACTACTGAGGCACACTACGAGCGAGGACGCGCGCCAAGCGAGGGACAAGCTATGCCTATTTCATTATGCTGTATTTCTTGGTATGGTGTGCAATAATGTTATATCTATCTATCTATCTATTCGTGAATAACAATTCGTGGACAACGGGGCTGGTATCAAACAATCTATCTATCCGTGAATAACAATTCGTTGACTGGTATCAACAAACTCCGTTGTCCACGAATTAAAAAACTTAAAAATTTAACCTGTAACCTGAATCCATACTATCATCCTGGTCTCAATGCGTCCTACGTTTCACTTCACTTCTTTATTCAATGCCTTCTGGGATAGTTTTCCATAATTTCATTAGTATCAAGTATAATTTCTACATTATAAATATGAGGCAACGTGGTGCGGTTTAAGTTCAGTCATCCAGACTTCAGTCAGGTCCTGTTTCGCTATAGCAATGGCGACTAAACAAAAAACAATCGGTGTACAATTTTCTTCATCAGAGAATTCCAGTCCTAATCACTTTAATTCCATTTCAATTCACCTGTCTTATTAGTTAGGTATATCGTTCAAAATGCCAAAGCTTATAAACAACATAAATCAGAAAAACACTAGAAAATACAAGTAGGACTTTTGAAATAAATAACACGACTTCAAAAAATCACTTCTTACTTCTTGCCCTAAAAAAATTTGAAAATCGGTTCACAATTGACTGAGATATTGGTGATCATAGGGCGAAAATCACAAGTGAGGATGAGGTTTTTTGAGTTTTCCGAGAAAAGTACCAAACCCTCAGGAATAAAATTTATATGGGACCACCTGTGAAGTATACTCTTAAACAAAAAAAGAATTTTGAAAATCTGTTTACAATTGAAGGAGATATCGATGAACATACATAAAAAAGTAGTAGTTTTAGAATATGTTGAAATAAATATTTATACCTACATAAAATTGTTATGTCGAAGTAAATTAGTCATAAAGTATACTTAGAAATAACTCTCATTATTAGTGAAGTGTATTTCTTTGGGAGAATAAATATTCTATAACCGTAAAAAAGTCGAAAAAAAAGGTTCCGACGAATTGAGAACCTCCTCCTTTTTGAAGTCGGTTAAAAATAAAACTAAAATGATACAACCGTCGTCGTTCAAGATGAAATAAATGGTTCTCCGTCCTAAGTATCGACAAGAAGCAATAGAGTACTTTCAATGATCTTTTCCAGGAACTAGAATCGAGCTTGGAGTTGGAAGCGACCGCTCGCGCCCGACTGGAAGGCCAGCTGTCCCGGCTGAGAGAGGCGCACGAGCAGCTGGCGACAGAACTGTCATCGGCGAGGACTCGCGAGCAACTCACCGCCGACGAAGTCAGGAAACTCACCCGACAACTCAGGTTAGTTATTCTCCTCCAACCTATCAAATTCAGAGGCAGGATTTTTTTCATCCAGAACAACAGCGTTATTTTTGTTTTATTTTATTTTAATATTCATATTCATTTATTTATTGCTGTCATAATGGTAGGTACAAAAACATGGATGATTATTATAACACTATGACCCCAATTTTGGGCACACAGAGTCACAGTTAGTCACTGAAAAAATCTTGTATAATTATATTATAATAACATTTATTTATTAATATGCATTTTAGATTTTCTATTATTTTTCTGATTTATGTTGCGTAAAGACATTGTTACACCAGAACATCACTTGACCGAAGACTGACGACTTGACTAGAACACTGAAGGAATGGAATATTGAAGAAAAACACTTACAAAATAAAACTGAAGAATTGTCAGTATGGTCAAATGGTTCCTTTGCCCAATGTGGCCTGCCCACAAAAAAAAAAACACAAAGAAACAAAAAAAACTAAAATATTAGGAACAAGAAACCATCAAATTGCAATAAATTATAGTATAAACCATTAGACCCACTCGAATCATTTCGAAAAGCTTAATCTATGATACAACAAGACTGAGATCATCCATGTCACAGGGAATAATAAAAAGGTTGGGAATTAGAAATGGCGTATTATCTAAGAAAAAAAAAACTTTTATATGCCTCTGTAGTATTTCCCTTAAGAAGGGGGATCGCGGGGCACAGTTTCTCGCAGCCGACACTTCTGCTTGTCGGTGGCAAGGGGATTTAAATATATCTGTAAGGCTTAAATAACATTCATTTTATTTTCATTTTTGTGAAATTTGAAACATTTAGGTATTGTAGTAGCATGGTCTACTCATAGTTCCTAATACCCAAGACACGGGAGAACATCCTAATGTCGGGTCAGGGCTTTATGTGATTTTTGGGTGCTGTATGTATATGTGCTTATGTTTTACATAATTTTTATAATTCACAGAGAACTCAAAGAGGAGAATTCCAATCTGAACGGCAAGCTGAACGAGGCGGCTCGCGCGAAGTCCGCTGCGGAGTCAGCGGCGGCCGCTGCCGCTGCGGAGGCGGCGTCCGCTCGCGACGAGGCTCGGCTAGCCGCCCGGCGAGCCACCGCTCTTCAGGAGGCTATCGCCGGAGATCTGTCCAGTCCTGGAGATTCCAGGGACACGGATAGGTAATATCTACAAACTTAACATATTGTATTGTATGTATTTATCAACCGCAAAAGTACAGTAAAAAATATTTATAAAAATCACTATAAAACCTGTTAGAGATTTGTCTGAGTAATATCCACCGACCTTTTGAGTTCAGTCTGAAAACCAGCGCTGTTACCTTGCATCACATGTAAGGTAGCAGCATTGTAATGATTGTGTGTGTTTTTCTATTTTTTTACATACAAGCAATATGTTAAAAAAATGATCACTGTATATTTTTGTTTATTGTTTCTGTTACTTCCTCTTGTGTGTCAAATAAATTAATTTCTTTGTCTGAAAGAATAAATTAATTTGACTTCTTGTCAAATAAATTAATTTCTTTCATATCACACTAATATTATTGATGCGAAAGTTTGAGTGTGTGTATACATAGTTTGTGACCTGGATTAACACAGGCTACTTTTTATCCCGGTACCACGCGAGCGGAGCCGCGGACGGAAGCTAGTGAACTATATACTAGTACTATTATTATTCCCTACCTGACCTGTAACATGTGTTGCCAATAAATGATCTTGTATCTTTGCAGTGAAAATGACAGCTACAGTTCGGATGAGTCGATCGGCACTTTCCTAGCAAACCACAAACTCAGCCCGTCTGCTCCATCGAGGAATAGCTTACAGCTCGATTCACAGAAGTAAGTATTTATCGTGTCCTTCTTCGTACGACAACACCAGCTTATCTCAATCACAGAATAGAAAAAGAGCAGAACTTTCACTCCGCAAAAACGATTAATCAAATAGCTACTTTAGATGTGACGCAATGAAGTGCTATTCAGCTCGTATTTAACATTTTATATTCGCCTGCACCTTGCATCCCTTTTTATACGTAAGTCTTATCTCTTCTGACGTGTCCTAACCTACGGAGCCCCGCTGTCAGGGCCCGCCGATGTACTTATAGCTTCGCACCTGAAGCGCGGAGTGAGACTGGCCTGTCTCAATCCACTGCTGGACATAGTCATCCCATTTGAAGGAGGTTTCATTATGACCTACAGAAGTTAGTATTGATTGTCTTCTTCGTATGACAAGAACTCTAGCTTATATCAGTTCACTGCTGTACCCACATAAGTATCCCCTACTAAGAAGTGGGTTTCATATAATATAGTTGCCAACTCTAATGTCGGATATTTTAGACCGCCTTCAAATAACAGAGAGGGGTATATCAGGTGTAACAAGACGTCTACCGAAAACGAAAGGTGGTACAGCACACCAAAACCCAGCCAAATAAAAAACAGTTGGCTGAAAAAAAAAATTATAACCGGAGAAAACAATGTATAAAGATTTCAAAACTGTATGGGCGGAATGCTTGCTGCATGCATACATTAATGGTTTTTTATTTTATTTGTATTTTGCGTATTTAAATGAGATAGTAAGGTAAATTTATGATGTTATGTGCACTATGTATATTTAACTAGAAAAATAAATTAAATTGACGTAGTAAAGTCAAAAAAATGTACGTTTTTTTTCGCTGAATAGGTTCAGAATCTTGGTCTTTTAGTAGTCTTTTTACACCCTGTAGTTCTAAGGCTCTCTATGAGAATGAGACCGTTTTTCGTGGAAATTTTTGTAAGTTTGATTTTATAGGTTGTTCTTGATGATGATGAAATGATTACTATTATGAGTCTCATTAAAATTAATTTAGGATGTAATTTATATTTTAGATAGTTATGAGTTTCAGGTCTGTTATTATGTTTTTTTTACTTTTTAACTGACTTCAAAAAGGAGGAGGTTCTCAATTCGTCGGAACGTTTTTTTTCGACTTTTTTTATGTATGTTCACCGATATATCCTTCATTTGTAAACCGATTTTCAAAATTCTTTTTTTGTTTAAAAGAGTATACTTTACAGATCGTCCCATATAAATTTTATTCGTGAGGGATTGGTATTTTTCCCGGAAAACTCAAAAAACCTCATCCTCACTTGTAATTTTCGCCCATATCTCCGTCAATTGTGAACCGATTTTCAAAATTCTTTAAGGCAAGAAGTAAGAAGTGATTTATTTGAAGTCTGTTTATTTTTTTTTAAAACTCCTACCTCTCTTATTAGTTATTTGATGTAATATATTAGTTAATCAATTGTACTACTGGATGGTGCTTCTAGCAGATTAGAACGCGCTGTTTTATCAAAATTGATTTAGGAAGCATGTAATTAAATGCATATTGTAATATTCAAAAGATATGCATTAGTATACATTTTATAATATTATTTGTTTTTATGTTAGTTACTAAGTTGTACTACTAGATGGCGCTACTAGACATATTAGATCGCGCTATCGATGCGTTTTGGGATCGGCATGACTTGATTTTATTAATTCCTTCTCATTTGACCACGTTCTGTTGAACGGTGAAGGAAAACATTTAGGATTTTTATACACCGAACTGCACTAACAAGCAGTTTACGTGTGTGTTTACATTATTGATTGGATAGGGATGAAATAAATGTACCTCTTTAAGTAAGATAAGATGAAATATCTTTTACTATTATATCCGCACCCAGATAATAAATATTTTATTTATTTGCTTGCATTCGCCTGTGGCTTCGCTCGCGTAGTACCCGGATAAAAAGTAGCCTATCTAGAATTACATCATCATCAACATCAGCATATAGCAATCCACTGATGGACATAGACCTCCAGGTCCACGCCATTGCGCCCTGTTACTGCACCGGAGGGCGTTCTACACTACGTTAACCGTGTCCACAACTAAAACTACATTATGTGCAGAACTCGATTCTTTTATGGCCGGTTCCTATATTATACCGTTACCGATTACGCCTCGTTTTCCCCTGAAAAACTGACAAATTTTCGACGCCTCGTTGTTAATTTTTCACAGTTTTTCAAGGGAAAACGAGGCGTAATCGGTAACGGTGTAATATAGAAACCGGCCGTCAGTAGATGTAGAGGCGTGAAGTACACACTCACATTATTTACAAAATTTCAGGCTTTTGGCTCCTCATAACATGGTATGGACATGTTATGAGGAGGGATGGAAACCATGTGACTAAAAGAGTGATGAGTATGAATGTAACGGGATGTACGAGAAGGGAGAGGCGGAAGAAGAGATGGATGGATTGTGTGAAAGAGGATATGAGAGTGAAAGAAGTGAGTACAGAGTTGACAGCCGATAGGAGTGAATGGAGAAAGAAAACATGTTGTGGCGACCCCACCTAGAGTGGGTTAAGGGCAGGGAAATGATGAGTCCCTCGCAACTTCGTTTCCGTGTATACTTGTATAATCGAAATCTGGGCAATGGTCTCGGAACGCATAAAAGACAAACATCGATTTTTATTTATATAGATTTTTGGGCCCAGAACATCCTACCAAAGTTTCATCGCAAATTCGCAATCTGATCAATGTTTTCTGAACGCATAGAGGACATACATAGGTTAGTAGTAGTTCTTTGTGGAGGGCTCGTCCGAGGAAGTGCCACCATGCCTATTTCTGCCATAAAGCAGCTGTGCTGTGTTTCGGTTTGAAGGGTGTGGGTGCCGGTGAAAGGCACAAGAGGCTTATCATCATCATGCCTCAAGTTGATGGACGCGGGCGTTGCATCGTAGAGCACGTTCCAAAAGAACGTGATCTATGATGCAATGCTTTGAGATAGGTAATGGTTACCACTCAACATCAGGTGAGCCATGTACTTGGTCCATCTACAAGTACCATAAAAAAACAATGATTTTTATATATTAAATATTATCTTATCTTCGCCAGGTCTCAGAGCTCAGAAGGGCGGGCGAGTCGATCAAGCGTCACTTCATCAAAACTATCTCCCACCAAGGAGTTGGCATAACAGCCGCCTTCCGCGGGCATACTGAGCGCACTGCCTGTTCTATGCGCTGTGTTTTGCTCGCGGCAGAGACACGACTCGGCACATGTAGTTGTCGAATAAACGTCTTGTGGTCATACGTAGAGAAGTTAGCCATATGACGTGAAGTTAGAGTGAAGGTGAAAACGTGACGTTTGCACGCGGCAGAGAAAATACTCTGTCACGTTATCGACGAGTAAACTTCTTGTGGTTATATGTAAGGAAATTAGCCATATGACGTGAAGTTAGAGTGAAGGTGAAAACGTCGCTATGCACTGCGTTTTGCACGTGGCAGAGACTGGTTGTCGACGTGTAAACGTCTTGTGGTTATACGTAGGGAAGTAAGCCATATGATTGTTAAGTGAAGGTGAAAACGTAATGACGTTTGCGCAGTGTTTTGCGTTTCATAGACACGACTCTGTCCACGATATTGACGAGTAAACGTCTTGTGGTTATACGTAGGGAGGTTTACCATGTGACCGTAAGAGTAAGGTGAAAACGTCGCTATGCATTGTGTTTTGCACGTGGTAGAGACAAGACTCTGTCAAGGTTCTCGACGAATAAACCTCATGTTGTTTTACGTAGGGAACATAGATATGACAGTGAAGGTAAAAATATCACTGTGCGCCCTGTTTTCGACAGATACGACTCGGTCCAGGTTGTCGACAAATAAAAGCCATACGGTTGTACGTAGCCCTTGTAAATGTATGAATGTTATCATGTGTCGTGACGATAGATCGATGGTAGTGCGAACGGAGTGTGCATTTTTCATACATTGCCTCTATCGTTGTATAGAGCTATTGTTATATCTATCGGACCGACAGACGATAATTATTGTCCATATAACACGCTCCTAGTGTGAAGGTGAAAACGTCACGGATGTATAACCTTCCGTATAACAGCGTAACGAATAATCGTTGCTATGACATGTAATTATAGGGAACTTTGTTTCTCCCTTATGAAGTAAACGGGAGTGAAGGTGAAAACGTCACTGACATGACAAGATAAACGATATACTGTATCAGCCTGCTGAAGATTTGCGTTGTGTGAAAGCGCACTATTTATAAGACTTCATTCGGAAGACAAAGAACCAATTCGCGAATCTTCGCCGAATGATGATAATGTAGCCGACTATGGAAACGCAAATCTTTGACACACTGAAATCGACGTTGAGTCAACTTATATGACTCACTCAACTCAACACTGACAGTGACTTAGTGAGTGAAAATGCTAATTTACAGGCTCTTAAGGTGCGGATCTATTAGGTATTTTTTTGTTGCTGACTATTTGCCTCGTATATATTTTAGATGGCGTATTCAATGGAGTAGATTGCGGTGTTTAGCTTGCAGCGGCAGCTTAGCACATTATTACACTACTAACCGAGATCTATTTGCCTATGAGTTTGCGTTCAATTTAGTCCCCTGAGCATGCCTTTTTTATGTCTACTCTATGATAGAGAAAACAACGTATGTTTCTTTACTCTGGGTCTCTCTGCCTCCCAAACATATAAATTCTTTTCCCAAACGCTGTTTGTTATTCATTATTTAGACCCATATTTTAAAAAAATCAAAATATTGCAACATCTACGATACAAACATAAGTTTTATCTCTATACTTCCGTAGACAAACCCTTTGGTTGTTGTGCAGAGTCAGCAGCTTAGAGTCAGTAGCTCAGATTTAGCAGCTCGAGAGCTAGCAGCTGAGGCTCATTAGCTCAGAGTCTGCTAGCCAACTACCAGACTAGGTATTTGCCTAATAGATCCCGCAGGCGAGAAAGCCTTGTATATTTGCGTTTTCACTTACTTATACTACCAGTAAAGTTAAATATCGTGTTTTCCTTTGTTGTGTCTGTGACGAAAGGGATTATGGACTATGAAATTGTCTAGTGAATGAAATATTTATATAACCTCATAGCTTTGGAATTTGAAAATTATATCTTAGACTGCTCAATATATACCAATAACCGTTTTTGACACTCTTACAAGTTTTAAAATTCATGTATCTAGAAGCTTTTGGTATGAAATAATCGCCTTAATGGAATTAAGTAATTGAATTGGCGTTAGTGGCCTTAATACAGACTAGGCAAATGTCTGTCGGAGCGTAAGCGTTGTGCGAAAGTGTTTATACTACAAACTATTCAATTTATACATAAAACTATTCAATTGATACTTGAAACTATTCAATTGATACTTGAAACTATTCAATTGATACTTGAAACTATTCAATTTATACTTCAAACTATTCAATTTATACTTCAAGCTATCCCAATTACCTACATATTGGCAGGAATCTGAGTTTCTTTAACGCCTAAAACTAGTTTTATCTAACTAAGGGACAATTTCAAGTTAAACAATAAGTTTACCCTTCTGGTGCCAAAATAGGCTAATGAAATTGGTATTTTTCGTATTACGTTTACGCTCGGACCGCATTATGTCTAAAGTCACCAATACATAACGAACCATTGATTGGTTGAAGGTGTTCCTCTTTGGCGGATAGCCGGCCGAGATGCAGGACGTTGCGGGTTCGATTCCCGCAGCAGAACAAATTGCTTATTGTGCAGATGTGTTCCGGGTCTAGGGGTTTGTTTTTCATACAGGAAAGAATCTAGTATGGGGTCTAATCTGTGTTATGTTATGTATTGGTGAACTTGTGTTGTGTAATATTAGGCAGTTTGTGAGTTGCATTCCGAAAAACAAGGCTCACTAACGCTACATAGGCTTTGTCATTAAATTATTTAGATATAGCATTTTGATAGGTAATTAGTGCGGTTCATTGCAGCGAAAGCGGAAACGGAAGCGAGTTTAATAATATTCAGTTAAGAAAAAGTTTTTTTTTGGGGTGAGATGGCAATACAGTCGGCCATTTTGAATTTAAGTTGATAGGCAGGTAGACACATCAAGCGATAGGTGATTTTCTAAATACAGTGCCACAAGGTTAATTTGGCGGTGGTTTTTAAGAACTAAAATGGAACTGTGTGTTTGACGCGTGGTTTATGGACAACAACATTGTGATAAATCAGCGAACCATTGGGTTTTAAAAAGCCGAAAGTGATTATAAGTGGTTCAAGAGAAATCGTAATCAAAGTACATTCATTGTTTTGCACAGTGGTGCACAGCCTCGCCAAGTTCTACTTGTGGCACTGTATTTAGAAAATCACCTATCGCTTTATATGTCTACCCGCATATCACCTTTAACTAAAAATGGCCGATTTTATTGCCATCTCACCCAAAAAAATTGTTTTTTCTTCAGAGGTACTTCATAATATAGCATATTTCTCGGCGGGGTACCCAGAGACCACGGCTCTTGGTACCCTGGCATACTTTTGCTTTTACAATCATCAATACAAAGCACTTTTAAACATTTCTTTACTCCGCCTCCGCTTCCGCTACACTGTGCTCGCAGCCTTAGTACGGCATAGTGCCAGTCAGTATTTAGACAGCCTAGCGGCATTACAAAATAATATTAAGCTCTTTGTTATTTAGTTAGCTAACTTTTTTGTAAATAACTAGATGGCATATACGATTTTTTTTATTTAATTTTTAAATGTGTGATCAGACTGTTATTCTATGATTTTTTTTTGTTATGAGTTGTTTTATACTGAGAACATATCTGTTAGGCAAATAGATTTTTTATTGTAACCTTGTTGGAAGGCGTTATTATGAGTTTGCAACACCGAGACAAGAGTTTTAAATTTCGAATCTTTGTTTGTTTTTGCTAAAGTTTTCATAAAAACATAAAGCAAACAGTGTTTGTAAGAAATTTGCATGAAAACTTCTTTGCAATAAAAAATCAAAATGGCGGGCTCATAATAAGGCCTCGGATTAGGGGCGCTCGATTCGACTTACCAATCCGATACTCCTGATTCAATAGATCAACAGAACTGTTCTCATTGGTTCTTTCTCGAATAGTGGGATTCAGCTATCCCGGGTATAATAGTACCTACTTACTCAGTGAGTGAGCCAAATCGAGCGTACCGAATCAACGAACTAGTTTGAGTTATTAATATTTTAACGTTAGCCGATGTATCGATATTAGCGTTTAGTAGAAATGTAACGTAAAAATGTAATTACTCATTATTATTAGATATTTGTATGTATTCATCTATTTATCTGTGTCTGTAACCTCTGATCGTATGTGTATTGTAATGTGATGAAATGTTACTTCATTTGATACGTTGTAAAATGAAATTATATAACTGAATATTGATTTTGGTTGTTTCTGTGTTACCTCCTTCAATTATTAATTACTAGCTTCCGCCTGCGGCTTCGCTCGCGTGGTACCGGGATAAAAAGTAGCCTATATGTTAATCCAGGTCACAAACTATGTATATTCCAAGTTTCGTCCAAATCCGTTCTGTAGTTTTTGCGTGAAAGGGTAACAAACATTCATCCATTCATCCATACATCCATACTCACTAACTTTCGCTTTTGAAAGAAAAGAAAGAAAAACATTTATTTGTGACAACTAGCAATAACGGAGTAACTTACAGAAAGAAAAACACACTTACAACTAACAATAAAAATTAAAACAAAATGTGTGTGGACCTTGGCATACACCTCATGTCGTCATCACAAATAATAATAATATAATATAAACTTTATTTCAGGCTACAATAGAATAAATACAGATGGTGTTTTACTTATCCTACGGCCCATATAAATATATACCTTATAGACTAACATATATATTAATAAAACTATAATTAAAACACAAATTATTATTTGCCACGTAATATACACGACGTGGGTCGCGTGGTGTCCAATATTCGTCCACGGAATCGTCGGAACACGACACCCTTCGGCCAAAGCTCCTCCTTCATGTAGGTCGACAGATGTTCGGTCGGAACCCGCACCACAAAGGAGTTAAAGCTGACTCTGTGGCGGGACTCCAACCGCTCGACCCTCAGGTTGTCCTTGGTCTTTGCGCGCAAGTACTCCGCTACATCCTCCGCCTTCACGGAGTAATGCACGCGAGACACATAGAGCTGCGTCGTCGGTACCTCAGAGCGCAGCAGGAGCTTATGGCAGTTCGGTGCTGTACCGCACTTATTCTGACAGGAGGGCTTCTTCTTCTTCTTCCTTTCCACTTTGATGAAGCCCTCCTTGTCTTCCAGCCTCTTGAGAGGCGCAGTCTTGCGAATATTTTCGCTTGTCCCCTTCGATGTTGGAGGTGTGGCAGGTCGGCTAGCCACTGCAGCTGCGTAGGCACGTTGAGGAGCAGGCAACGTGACACGTGTCGGCCTCTCCACGGGTGATGAAACGGTGCGGGGGGCGGGGGCTCTCGGCGACTCATGCGCAGCGACGACCGGTGACTCAACCGTGTCAGCGAATTCCGCTGAGGTGAAACTGCACACCGATGCATTCTGCGCACCGCGACGCAAGTTCACATTACTAGCGGCAATGACCGATGACCTACTTACTGAATTATTACTACTATTTTGTAATGATAATAATTCAGCACGTAGCGCACTGACGGCATCATCAGAAGCTGCCAACTTTACGTGTACCTCGGCCAGACTCGTCTTCAGGAACATGATGTCCTTCAGCAACCTGTTGACGTCAACGTGGTCGAATCCCACCGGTGGGAGCTTATGCAGCTCCTTTGCGACGAAATCCGGCACGTCATCAGGGTCCGTCTCCTTCAACAGGGTGATGATATCCTGGAGACTCCGTTCACCTCCATCCCTCCGACGGGACGGCATCTGGGCAGTCTTGCCGAGCGCTTGAAAGATCAGCGCCTTGCCACTGCAAATTTCCTCCTCCTTGAAGTTGGTTTTACAGATCTGCAGGACTTATAGGCTTCCAACTCAGCATTTGTTGTGTCTTGACAACACAACGCTGATCTTCCGTTGGAACCAAAAGTGAAATCACGGATGTCTGCCTACCATTATCACATGCCTGTACAATTGGTAGAATTCGATTGAAAAAATAGTAGTTAGGTAGATTAGTTCGGTACTGAGCACTTAAACAGTTCAAATAAAACAAAAGAGCCAGAACCCAGCAGCTTTAAAGCGTAAGTTACTTACTTTGTGCACCTAGAGGATAGATACTTCGTTTTTTAGAAGTACAGTGGTTTCCTGATGGATATTAAGGATTTTTTTGATTTTATTTATATAATATTATATGGATATGGAAGTAGGATAGTAGGATATAAATACCAGCCTCCGCTTCGCTCGCGTGGTAATCAGATAAAAAGTATCTATGTGTTAATCATGATCATAAATGATGTAAGTATATTTCAAGTTTGATTTAAATCCGTTCAGTTGTTACGGGGTTGAGTGGGAAAAAATCATGATATTTCGTCATCATCATCATCACACACGCACAGACAGTTTTGGCATATTTTGTAATATCAGTCTGATGCAATGACTAAAGAAACAAATTACATTATTATTAAATTTATTATTATTATTACACTATTCCCATCTCAATGGTCTGATGTGATTAGTGTGATACCTGTCATTTCAGACACGGTAAACTAAACCCAAACTAGGCATAGCCTGTACTCCATAGACTACACTTATTAATTATAAAGAGGAAAAAATTGTATTTTTATGAGTGTGTATGTTTGTAATGAATAAACTCAAAAACTACTGTGCCGATTTCAAAAATTCTTTCACCATTGGAAAGCTACGTTCACCCTGAGTAACATAATGCATATATTTATTGCTAGAAAAGATTAGGGATCCTTACTAAAACTTAAGTAACGTAACCCAAGGTGTAAAAAAGTGCCCTGACCCCGTGCGAAGCCGGGACGGGCCGCTAGTAGAGGATAAAGTGAATGTGATAAGTATTATTATCAGTCTACGTGTCTAGTCTACGAGGATGATGAATAACAATAATTATGTAGTAACAACAATTCCTGCCTTGGAAGCTACAAATATTATGATTAATGATTAATAGCTTATATGTACGTAGGCACAGTAGAGACTTTCTTAAAAGAAGCCTTCGAACTATAGTATATCGATGCTTCGAACATCCTATGATCCTACGAAGAGGTTTCACTAGTGTGTTTGATTGCGTGAAATGGAACGTTAAATTCGTTCAGAAACTGTAATTTGACATTTGGATGGACATTTTATCGACTCAATATCTTTTGAACGAATTATTAGAGATGTGATACATAACTTAATTGGGCATGTTTATCGATAGAATTTTTTGTTTTTTCGTACCATCGATTTGAAACTGAGCATTTTAAGTAACCTTATTGCGGTGGATTCTTCTTCTTATGCGCCATATAACCTAGTTGTCAACTATGGTTTAGGAATTTTTAGGCCATCTGAAGGCCTCCGACATGGCGTAAGGACTAAAAAGCCGGGACCAACATCTTATGCTATACGCATCCGGAATTCTCTAATCTTGAAGCACAGTATCGCACTGATCTAAATGCCTCCAAGCGGTCACATAACATCTAAGTAGAGACTGGGTGGGGCATTGCTTAATTAAATTATTATGCTAAGAAAATTAGAGTAAGCCACGCCAAACGAGCACCTCAATGAAGAGGATGAAAAATTTTCGTTACGTGCAAACTTAATAAAAGTAGGTACAAACCATAGTATTCTCAAAACTCAAAAGTATATCGGTATCTTGTCCTAGTCCGTGTCGATATGTACCTAAAATAAAATCAAATTGTCTGTAAATTCGGCTTAAGGACGATAATGTTACGTAATTACGTCATAAGCGTGCCTCTATCGCTTGTTCCACGCTCTTGCTTGCATCTGTGGCTTGCACGCTCGGCGCAGGTGGACCATCATCACTCTTTTTCGTGCGTGCAGTCGGCGTCGCTACGTTGTGAGCCGTGTAGGTTTTCAACGAAAAGCTCTTTTACTTTCAGGCATATTCTTTATGACGTTGTACCTTACAATCTATTAACATAATAATTATAATCTAATAAAATAAGACATCGACAGCCCACATCAGTATCGATGTCAATCTTTTTTCGATCCAGTCATGAAATAATCGATCACAGTAAAAATGAGGAATCGAGCGAGCAAGGCACAACTATCTCAACTCTAATGTTCCGCCCCTCGTTCGTCGTGTCAAAGCAAAAGTGATTTTGAGAAATTGTGGATTTTACCCGGAAATTCGAAAAATACCTGCGGTAGTTAATTTTCTACGTGTCTAAAGTCACTCTTTCAAGCACACCAGCTTTACAGCCCACTAATTTTCTGTAAAACATCGGCAAAACTAATTTCTCGGACTGTCAAAACATAACAGTTTATCGATTTTACAGAAAGGCTGCACAAGTTTCTTGGTAAAACAATAAAAAAGAAGATATTTGTGAAGGAAAAAGGCGTCAAAATGACTGACTCCAAGTATTTTACGACTACAAAGAAGGGGGAGATTTTCGAGTTGAAGTCTGAACTGAACAGTGATAAAAAGGAAAAAAAGAAGGAGGCGGTCAAGAAAGTAAGTTTACTCTCATTGTAGCTTCACTTAGGACTTGCCTTTTACTCTCCCCTCTTCTCAAGAGCTCGGGAACTGTACATAGAATTCGAAGAACAAAGGGCTGGTTAAATAGACTGTTAGTAGTCAACCAGAAACCAAAACAATCAATGCTTCCTTCCTTCTTCTAGCTAGTGGCTAACTCTGATGCCGAAGGTCTCTGACATGTCAGAGTCCCCTGAAATGTCTGACATTTTTCAGAGAAAATTATCAGTTGAAAAAGCTGGGATTAATGTGCCTTCCGAAGCATGGAAGTGCTCAGATTTAAATACCACTAAATATAAGAACACCAAAGTAAGCCACGCCACAAGCAACTAAAACCATTAATTTAACTTTCAATATCTTTATTTGGTTTTCGCTCGAAAATGGTCGCAGTATGGCTTATTTCAATGTTCTTTGCAGATCACCTTGATCTGTTTAGTTAAACGAGGGAATGTTTAGTCGTATCCATGCTTCAGAAGGCATAACACCTTTTGGGAGAATACATAAGGCACAGATCTCCCACTCGTCTATAATTCTCACTCCATCTTCAAGTATTACAATATTAAAACATGTCTATATAATAATAATAATAATAACATGTCAGAGAAATGTTAACACGAAGAAAAGCAAAAATAGAAGCGGACAAACAAAACGCACGCCCAACACCACCTCTGCCTGCTCCGTCAAGCTCCGCGTCGTCGTCCGGGGATGAGGTATTCGCCACCCCCCCGGACACCAGCGCGTCGAGCGACGAGAGCAGACCGCCGTCGCCTTCGCCACCGCGACCACCTGTGCGGCGTGGGCGGCCCCCGCTGCCGGCCGGCTTGGGGTCTGCGGGACAGTCTGCCCCGCGTCCGACCCCCGCCTCCACCAGCATTGTGCGACGCATGAAGTGGACAAATATACTTAATGAAAATGTCATGCGCGCATATTATAGGGCTACAGAGGGAGGAACCAACCGCACTGCGTACCTTGCCCGGATGCTGCCTCTGTTTCAGGTACTTGAACCAGCGGTCAACGTTACTGCACACGGCTATCGGATCAGGTACGAGCCATCCAACGATTAAAATTGTTGGATGACTCGGTACTTGACCGGCTTCGCGCTGAAATCCAAAGTGATCAAGTAGCTGACCACTCGCAGCGGGTCCCGGCTGCCACGTCGCCGGTTACGGCAACTCCGATACCGGTAACGACGCAGCCGGACCCCGCTGCTGACGACGTCGACTACGAAATCACCAGCGTGACAAACCAGGTAAATGAGCAATTGAGGAGGACTTTGGAGGATGCGATTTTATCGTACCGGTCCGCACCTCTCGATGAAAGACCGCGTTTGCCTCGCTTGCCCACTCACAGACGAAACTTAGCTGTAATGGAGGCCTTGAATCCTTTGTTGGTCCCTTACCTAGAGACTAGCGAAGGACTAGCTGATACCCATTCGATCCTTTACTGCGGAGCCGTGGCGGCGTGTCGTGTTGCTCGTGTCAAGTTCCCAAACTCCACGCGAGCACCACGACCTGTCGACAAAATTCCAGCTTGGCAAGTACGGATCGAACGGCGAATTGGTAAATTCAGGACCCTCATTGCAAAGCTAAGTTGCTTCAGAGAGGGCAATACCCGCCCCCGAGTAATGCGTTTTGTGACACAGGCCTTTGCTGGGACTGATACTCGGCCCCAAGATTATATGGCATGTATCACAGAACGCATTGACTTTCTGAAGCAGAAAATCTCTGCTTGGGCGAGCCGCATCCGTAGGTATCGAAAACGTGTGGACCGATATTGGCAGAATCGAAACTTCCAAAGTGACCAGAGGAAGGTGTACCGAAACTGGGAGAAACCTGACCAATGTGTGATGGACGGGCGTGTACCGGATGCTGATACCATGAATAATTTCTGGCGCAACATCTGGTCTGTGCCCATCCAGCACACGGAGGGAGATTGGATGGATGTAGTGAGTAGAGAGTGTGAACCTATCGAAACTATGGGGGCTGTTGAGATTACCCCCATAGATGTCAGATTTGCAATCCGTTCGGCCCATAACTGGAAAAGTCCTGGACCGGATGGGTTGCATAACTTCTGGCTGAAGTGGTTCCGATGTTCACACTCTGTACTAGCCACACAATTTCAAGAAGCCCTCGAGCTTGGGTCTCTGCCAAGTTTTATGACGACTGGAGTCACCTTTCTGCTCCATAAATCTGGTAGTACCGCGGAAGCAAAGAACTACAGACCCATAACGTGCTTACCTACCATCTACAAGCTCCTTACGTCCATTCTGACCGTAAAAATTAATTTGCACATAGTTGCAAATAATATTTTGGCTCCTGCTCAGAATGGATGTAGGGTTGGGTCCCGCGGTACTAAGGAGCTCCTCCTCATTGACATGACCATTAGCCAGCAGATTAGGCGCAGCAAGGGGAACCTCTCCGCTGCATGGATAGACTACAAGAAGGCCTATGATTCGGTGCCTCATACATGGCTGGAGAGGATCTTAGAGTTGTATAAAATTGATGCAACTTTGAGATCCTTCTTAGGTACATGCATGAGACAGTGGATCACAGTTCTTCGTCATCCAGGTAGCGGACGGGATCCCTCTGCTCGGCAAGATCTGATTCGCATAGAGCGGGGTATTTTCCAGGGCGACAGTCTGAGTCCCCTATGGTTCTGCCTGGCACTGAATCCTCTTAGTACTCTGCTTAAGGATTCAGGGTTAGGCTATCGACTTCGGAGAGAGGGTGGTATCGTTTCTCACCTGTTGTACATGGATGACCTCAAACTTTTCGCGCCGCGAAAACCAGAGCTGCTAACTCTGTTGAATATCACACAGATATTCAGCAGTGCCATCAGCATGGAGTTCGGTGTCGAGAAGTGTGCGGTCATGCAAGTACAGCGGGGGAAAGTTGTAAATACTACAAACTTACAGCTTTCCAATACGATATCCCTCAGATCTCTTTCCGATATCGAAACCTACAAATATCTCGGTATGTCAGAAGCGTTAGGTATAGTAGACAGAGACATAAAACAGTCGGTGAAGGAGCGATTCTTTTGCCGCCTGACTAAAGTACTCAATAGTCTTTTGTCGGGTGGTAACAAGGTTCGAGCCTTCAACGGCTGGGTTATGCCTCTGCTCATCTATACTTTTGGCATATTGAAATGGACTCAGACTGAACTTGACGCCCTTGACTGTAAGGTTCGTCAACTTCTTACGACACACAGAATGCGACATCCACGCTCGTCGGTAATGAGGATGTACATCCCGCGGAAATGTGGGGGCCGCGGCTTTTTAAATGCCAAGACCCTCCATAACCGCGAGGTGTCCAAGCTCAGAGAATACTTCCTCCATGCCGACAGTGAGATGCATCGTGATGTCGTAGCAGTTGACAAGAACCTTACCCCGCTCTCACTGGCTAAGGAGAACTGGCACAAACCTACGGTGCTGAGTGCCCTCGACCGCAAGGTCGTATGGGAGAGTAAGGAGCTGCACGGACGGTTCTACAAAGCCCTTACAGGGCCTGATGTAGACCTACTCGCATCCGTGAACTGGCTACGTTTCGGTGACCTCTTTGGGGAAACCGAAGGTTTTCTCTGTGCGATTATGGATGAGGTAATAAAGACGAATAACTACCGAAAGTATATCATGAAGGATGGAACCGTTGACATTTGCAGAGCTTGTCATCGTCCCGGTGAATCCCTCAGACATATACTTTCGGGTTGTTCGCACCTCGCTAATACTGAATACTTGCACAGACACAACCAAGTAGCAAAGATCATCCATCAGCAGCTTGCTCTCCAATACGACCTTGTCGGTCCAGAGGTTCCGTACTATAAGTACGCACCGGTACCAGTTCTCGAAAATGGTCGTGCTACGCTCTACTGGGACCGCTCTATCATCACAGACAGGACTATTCTTGCGAATAAACCTGATGTCGTCCTGGTAGACCGGTCGGAACGCCGGGCGATACTTGTTGACATCACCATCCCACATGACGCTAATCTCGTGAAGGCCGAGAAGGACAAGCTTAGCAAGTATCTTGACTTGGCACACGAGATTACCGCTATGTGGGATGTCGACTCAACAATTATCGTTCCGATAGTCGTTTCAGTGAACGGTCTGATAGCGAAGAGCCTTGACCAATATCTTAAGAGGCTCTCGCTAGGCAGCTGGATCAAGGGTCAGATACAGAAGGCGGCTCTCCTGGACTCGGCACGCATTGTGCGGAGGTTCCTCTCTCTGCAGCCCTAGCCACTGACCGTTTGAGCCTTGCCCCGCGGTCGGTGGTCTCCCGTTTTTATACATTTTTTACTATAATGTTTTTGATGTTATTTATGTATAAAGTAGATAATATTAGGTTTATAGTAAAAAATGTTTTTTAACGAGTTTTAAAGTTTAATAAAGTGTCATAATAATAATAATAATATAATATAAAGTCCTGAATATTTTCACATAACATCATATTAACATCTTTTCACTTTCAGGTCATAGCGTCAATGACAGTTGGCAAAGATGTCTCCGCTCTATTCCCCGATGTTGTCAACTGCATGCAGACAGACAATCTTGAGTTAAAGAAGCTGGTTTACTTGTATCTGATGAATTACGCCAAATCTCAGCCAGACATGGCTATTATGGCAGTTAACACCTTCGTCAAGGTAAGTTTTTTGCTGCTTTTTGTGTTAAATAAGAGAAAATTCAGTGTGTTTTTGTTTTTAAACTTTTAAGTACATAGATGAGCTTTTACAAACATATATTTTTGTTTAAAACGGTCAACACTGAAGCAGTTAATTATGTGATATTATCTATTTACACTGTTTTTATAAAGAGGATAAGTTATTTATTTGTTATCTCAAAAATACTGAAATTATTTTGGAAATTGCCTAGTTTGTTATAATTAACTTCATAAAGGTAGGAACTGCCCACCTGTGAACATGGAAGGAAAACCACTGCCAAGCAGTAAAAGCGTGAAATATCTGGGCCTTCACCTTGACAGAAGACTTACTTGGGCAAATCATATAAAAGCCAAGAAAACAGAAGCAACCATACAATTCAAGGGACTGTCATGGCTACTAGGGCGCCAATCTCGACTATCACTGAGTAATAAACTTCTTGTTTATAAAGTTATAATTAAACCGATCTGGACATATGGATTAGAACTCTGGGGCTCTGCGAGTCACTCGTAACATTGAAATACTATAAAGGTTCCAAAATATCGCCCTAAGAACTTTGTCAAGCGCACACTGGTTTGTGAGAAACAACGAAATACACAACTACCTTGAGATGCCGATCGTTAAGGAAGAAATATGTATACATAGCAAGCGATACAAAGAAAGGCTTAACAAGCACACAAATGAACTGGCCAAAAACTTGCTCAACGACTAAGAAAATGTTAAACGCCTCAAAAGATGGCAAATACTGAATCTCGACCAAAGAGGATGACCAAACCTCTCACACAATCAATTTCTGGCGCAACTCATTGGAATTGCGCCCATACGACTCACCCCCAGATCACATCTGATTATGGCTGAAGAGCCGATTGCAGATAAGAGGGAAAAAAAAAAAAAAAAAGGTAGAACAAACAGATCTTTCACCAGAACTCATAAATCTTTAAATTCATTGTCCTGACCCCTACAGCAATAAACATTATTTGTTTTGATTATAATCATGGGACCACAATACAGAGCCTTCCCAGATGGTTGTTTTACTCGCTCGATTTGTTCGCGCGATTGACACTTGACATTCAGCAAGCCTGATTGGATATGCATGTCAATTGCTCGAGCAACTCACGCTAGCAAATCACCCATCTAGGAGGGCTCACAAGATCTTGAAGAAAAATATTACTAAATCATTGGAATATGTGTCGTTGTGTGAAGAAATCACACCAATAATTGTAATATGTACATTATTATAAACAGCTATTTTCTACTACTTGCCCAATCAATCATGTCACAAAAAAATAGTTGTTAAATGAAAAACACACTGAATTCTATAAGTTGTATTAACCATATCCATATTTGAAAATTGCATGTAAAAATGCCCTTAAGGAAAATACTTAGGCATGGTTTTAAGAATTATTAAAATTAATAATGTTTAAAAGAGTTTTTGACACAATATTGATGTTTTTTTTGCACAGTAGGTGTTTTTGAAAAATATATTGTTAGATTAGGAATAATTAGTTTAAAGGTTCATGCACACACATAAGTCATTAAAACCTTTTACATCACTGGCTGATTGGTGACTTGCCAGGGATAAATAAATAATGGTGGACATCATCTAGCCGCAAACTAAGCACAGCTTGTACATGACAGATATGCTACTTATATATTTTTTTACACATATTATATGTACATATAAAACACCAAGACCCGCAACAAAAATCTGCAGATCACACAAACATTTATCCCGCCCGCGGCGGGAATCGAAACCGCATTTTTCGCGTCTCAGGTGAACCTTCGCCCACTGCGCCACAGAGGTCTTCAAATGTAACTGATGTGTGCTTTTTTTGTTTAAAAAACGTTTCATCATGCATGTTAGAGTGACGTGACGTGGGCTCGGTCCACAGCTATTAATGTCGTGTCTTTCTGAAACCAGACTTTGTCCTAAACGGCCAATCAACAGCTAGCATTGTCGACAAACGAAACGGACCCGGCTGATGATCACTTGAAGTGTAAAGCTGATGTTCTACGTTCTGACTAATTCATATTGAAAGATGGAAAATTTCATGTAACGTTACATTGGTCAAGACATCAAGGTACCGACGCCGTTTCGATTCTTTCAGAGAGCGCTTTTTCGGGGTGAGTGACGCTCTCCCTCCGCGTCACGTCCAGCACTAATGTAAACGGTACATGAAAAGTCTCGTTTTTCAATATAATAAGTTAATTCACATCAATTTAATCCTAGATTATATAAACATTTCCAAGATGATTCAGAAAAGAAGTTGAAGAATCAGGGCCACTCATTGGTTAAAAATATTACATGGCAGGTTTATGTTGGGAGAATCGAGGACGACTTGAAATAAAATTATTTTTAAGTATTTACAATGTAATGACTGATCATGTTCGGTGACTTGACGGTGACTTGACTGATGTGTGTGCATGAACCTTTAAACTTAGTTTAGTTTTATGTAAATGTGACTTGTCTTTTTTGTGGTTTAATGTCTCCTATACCATGTAATTGGGTGGAAGGATCTACCAACATACCAGCTTGTTAAGGTAATACAAGATCCTGTAACATCGGTAACATTGATTCATTCTGTAGATTTACACATTACAAACCAAATTTATTATAAGTTAGTATCTTTTTCAATAAAAATTAAAAGCTCGAAAACGGCTCGACCGATCGTATGTTCACCTTAATTTAAGTAAAAACCTTTTTTGTAATTGAATTCTTATAGATCCTTCTTCGTTATGTTATGTTTAAGTGTTATGTGCTATTAAGATGGGTTAGTGTGGTGGATTCTGAGTAACACTATTTATCGCTAAAACTAGTTATAACTAGCTAAAAGCCATTTCTTCTCGTATAATTTCTATCTAAAAGAAAAAGACAGATCCTTAGTGAAAATCTTTCAGAATCAGACAGCTCTTTCTTCCTGTTTAACGATAAGTTTAGTGAAAATCTTTCAGAGTCACTTCCAATATCACTTTAAAACCAAATAATATTTTTTAAACAACCTGCATCATCTCACTACTGGGCAATAGTCTCCGTCGAATTATGCCAAGTATTCTTCGAGATATCCCACAATCCTCTCGAAGGCTTCGAGTTGTCACGCCATTGCTTTCTTGGTCGACCGCGACCTGCCTTCAATCGTTCTGCCAGGATATTATGGCATTCGGCTAACCC
Organism: Horisme vitalbata; assembly: GCA_951804965.1. NCBI lineage: Eukaryota > Metazoa > Arthropoda > Insecta > Lepidoptera > Geometridae > Horisme > Horisme vitalbata. Next base: position 10,753,415 of record OX638106.1, on the reverse strand, counting down.
GCTCAGTCCCATTTCAGCCGGGCTGCTTTCCTGCCCATGTTTTTAGTTATAGTTCAATTTCAATTTATTTATTTACTTTAATTAATACGGATAATAGGCCAATTACATTAATTAATGAGTCACAAAAATTACAATAAAATAAAACATTAAATTAACAATTATTCTATAATTATAGTTATGATAATTTCTTTTATTTTCAGATAACATAGAGCCATTTGTTAGTACATAAATTTCATTAGTACATAAAATCATCATCATCATCTCCCCGGATCGGTCGGGGATCGTAGGGCATAGCTTCCCGCACCGCCGACGCTGCTGCCCGTCGGCGGCCAGGGAATTTAGCTGTGCCAATGATAGGCTGCGGTGTCCGCTATATATTAGTCCATCGGCAATTTGTTAGCAGGGTGCACCACGAGGTGAGGTTGGCTTGGGTTCCGGAGATGAGGTTTCGAAATCCCTTACACACCACAATATTCAATTTAAATAATAATATTTGAAGTAAAGATTAATAACACTTCCAGGCGTTTAATATTTTTGAGCAGTTCTCGCGTGTTCCGGTGAAAAAAATAGGGCCTATAAAAATTGCCGTGACTCACTTTAAATTGCATGTTTATGTTAGAAAGAGCATGAGAATCACATCCAATAGTAATCATTAGCACTGTAATGTGTAAATCTACTAAAAATTATAACCAAAAATTATGGATATAAATTATGGCCAAATGTAACCAGAAATATTATGCCCATGCCTCATACTTTATTCAGAATAGAAAGCACATTGGCAAATTGTAATCCTGTATTTTTTACAGTAGAATCTCACATAGGCAAGTTTTCCCAGGTTAAGTAATAAATAGCCTTCTAATTACAATCCTCTAACAAAGAATTTAAGTTGCATATTGCCATGAATTATTCACATATTTTGAAAATTGGGGTTTCATTCATGCCTTAGAACATGATAAGGCATCTGGGAAAAATCTGACTGCAAAATTTTACAAAATAAAAATCATGGATCAATTACAAAACAGTGTTATACCGTTTATTTTGACTAAGTCTATCAAAAAGGCCTAAAAACTCTGACACCAGAGTTGGCCAGCTCTTACTAAAATTATTCGAAACGAAAATTACTATTCTAATAACTATAAATACAAGAAACAACATCCCAAAAACTAATGTGAGATTCTACATCAATGCTTCAAAAGCTTCCGTACTCAATATAGTTTCTCTTTCTTTCTATACAACCGAATGCAAACCGCCCTACCCTTCAGGACTGCGAAGACTCTAACCCGCTGATCCGCGCGTTGGCTGTCCGCACCATGGGCTGTATCAGAGTGGACAAGATCACTGAGTACTTGTGTGAGCCGCTGAGGAAATGTCTGAAGGATGAGGATCCATACGTGAGGAAGACTGCAGCGGTCTGTGTTGCGAAGCTGTATGATATATCCTCAAGTATGGTGGAAGATCAGGTACTTATCACAATGTAATCGCAAATTAAGTTAACTTAATTCCGGTGTCTGTTTTCCCAGATCAGTTCTTGGAGTCTTCAAATCAAAAGTGAACCGTATTCTTCTAGGCAAGCGTGCTCCATCTTAGACCACCTTGTCACCTGTTTCAGGTGTGATTGTGGTCAAGCACTTGAATATTAAAAAATAAACTATGGCTCAGCAAAAACAAGACCAGCCTATATTAGTTCACATACGCCGCTCCTAATAACCCTTGTTATTATATTATCCCCTTGGATATGTCCATAATCCATGCTGAGCATGCAGGGCTCAGCCGGTTTGTTAGTTAGCAGGGTGCCCCACGAGTCGGTGAGGCCAACGAGTTTCCAAAGATGAAGGTTGGTACCCATGACCCCATGGTAGATGAGCAGACGGGCTGCCTATTGAAATGTAGTCACATGTTAGGCTGCGCTATGCCGGTAATAACCGGCCGCCAGAGTCAGAGTTAGTAGGGTGCTCCATGAGCCAGTGAGGTTGGCTTGCGTTCCGTAGATGGAGGTTGGAACCCTTTTCACCATCGTTCATGGCCGCATGGTTGAATATATGGGCTACTGTTGCAATGAGAGGCGTTTCTAATGCGCTGCACCAAGTGATTCATACAGGTTAACAATTAACATTATGTGTAATTTCACTGGCACCCACACCCTTAATCTCGAAACACAGCAATGCTGCTTGGTGGCAGAAACAGGCTGGTAATTCCACGGATTACCCCTACCAAAGAGCCCTACTGAAGAGCTACTGAACCCTTTATAAACTCTTATTTTATCCACAGGGTTTCCTAGATCAACTGAAGGATTTGCTGAGCGATTCCAACCCGATGGTCGTTGCGAACGCGGTCGCTGCTCTGTCAGAGATCAACGAGGCCAGCGTTTCAGGGAAACCTCTTGTTGGTATGTTATCTAGATCTACCCAGTTCTTGATAATCGAGCTGATTCGACTGATAACCGACTGACACGCGAGGTACGGGTAATTACAGACATATAAGGCTTCTCAAATTATCATCTTCATGCCTCAGGTTAATGCAAAGCTTTCTATCGTAGGACATCTTCCAAACATAGTGTGACCTACGATACAATAGTTTGTTTATAGGTCATGGTTACCATTTATCATCAGGTGGGCTATGTGCTTGTTTTATCTTCAACTATTATATAAAGACTAGAGGTTGGGTGGTGCGCGAGCTGCACGCAGCTCGCGGTTTTGGTGTTGCATTAAGAATCAATAAAGAGGATATCGAAGTAAGAGAAGCAATCGATGAGGACTTAGAAGTGGAAGAAACAATCACAGAGGATATCCAAGGGGATGATGCTTAGACAGAGGATAGTTTTATGATGTGACATCGACGTGAAAGAATCAATGAAAGGTAATTTCGATGTGAAAGAAGCAATCAAAGAGGATATCGAAAAGGAAGAAGAATTCAAAGTTCGTTGGTGAAATCGAAATCGAAATCGAAATCACCAAGAACTACCCTACAACTACCCTACATCTACCCTACACCTACTCTACACCTACTCTACACCTACTCTACACCTACTCTATACCTACTCTACACCTACCCAACACCTACCCAACACCTACTCTACACCTACTCTACACCTACTCTACACCTACCCAACACCTACCCTACAACTACCCTACACCTACCCTACAACTACCCTACACCTACCCTACACCTACCCTCCACCTACCCTACAACTACCCTACAACTACCCTACAACTACCCTACACCTACACCTTCACCTAACCTACACTAAATATCTATACGATTCCACCAAACATCGACACATGTCATTAAAGTAAAGAAAAAAAAGTTTTGTATGAAGGGGTGAAAATTTTGTATGGGATAATTTTTTTTTTGTATGGTACCCTAATTTTTTTTTTCGGATCCTTATATCAAAAAGCACCCTGAGCAACATTAGTTTGAGCGCGAACCCTCTACGACCTATAACTTCCGAGATACATGGGGGGTGGGGGTGAAAAGGGGGAATGTCAGATTTTTCCTGAGGTCGCCCCCACTCCCTCTATACGAATCCATCAAAAATGTCAACCCTACGAGGTGGCATCTGGGAGAACAATCATGTCAATCAGTCAGTCAGTGAGTGAGTGAGTGGTAATCGAGCTATATATAGTATATATATATATGTTCTGTGTTTCTCGGGTTCAACCACGGTATACCCATAGTTCCTAAATATTCATGATACAGAAAAACTATTTGACTATTGATGTGACAGTTGGGTGGTAGCAAAACTAGTTTCTTCAAAATTAAATTATAATACAACAAAATGGCTGATGCTACAAGATGGTGGCTTACCACTTTCTTCACATACTTAGACAAAAATAGTTTACTGGGTAGAAAAAGAAGGTACGTGTATGACGACATTTTATTTCAATATGGCGGATTACTATTTTCTTTTAATTTTCACCACAAGAATATTATCACAAGAATATGAAATGTTATTTCTTTAAAATTAATTTAAAAAATCTTATCTCTTTTATATTATTGTGTGTCTCCGTAACGGCTGAGATTTGGATGAAACTTGAAATATACTTCGATTGTGACCTGGATTAATACATTTTTATCCGGGTACCATGCGAGTGAAGCCGCGGGTGGAAGCTATTTAGTTTATAAAATTACTTAGTCTGATTTTTTCACAGAAATGAACGCGCCAACAATCAACAAACTACTCACCGCGTTGAACGAATGCACCGAGTGGGGTCAGGTGTTCATACTAGACGCGCTATCTAACTACCAGCCTAGGGATGCCAGAGAGGCGCACTCTATCTGCGAGAGAATAACGCCTAGATTGGCGCACGCTAATGCAGCAGTTGTGCTGTCAGCGGTCAAGGTAAAATGTACTTTATTATGTAGACATAGCACTCAATAATGCTTATTAGTAAAAGGAGGGTCGGTGGACAAAGTAATGGGCGAGAGATGTGAAAGAGGTGACCTCTATCTGCGAGAGAATAACGCCTAGATTGGCGCACGCTAATGCAGCAGTTGTGCTGTCAGCGGTCAAGGTAAAATGTACTTTATTGGGTAGACATAGCACTCAATAATGTTTATTAGTAAAAGGAGGGTCGGTGGAGAAAGTAATGGGCGAGAGATGTGAAAGAGGTGATCCCTATCTGCGAGAGAATAACGCCTAGATTGGCGCACGCTAATGCGGCAGTTTTGCTGTCTGCTGTCAAGGTAAAATGTACTTTATTGCGTAGACATAGCACTCAATAATGTTTATTAGTAAAAGAGGGTCGGTGGACAAAGTAATGGGCGAGAGATGTGAAAGAGGTGACCTCTATCTGCGAGAGAATAATGCCTAGATTGGCGCACGATAATGCGGCAGTTGTACTGTTAGCGGTCAAGGTAAAATGTACTTTATTGCGTAGACATAGCAGTCAATAATGCTTATTAGTAAAAGTGGGGTTGGTTGACTAGGTAATGGAACTTAGTCCACTGATCCCCATTTTAAATACATAGGCATTATTGACTGCTAATGTCAGATGATAGGTAGAAATCATCTCTTTCGCGTCTCTACTCCATACCATGCTATTATGGATAGAGTTTTGTCTCTAGAGACACGAGAGAAATGACCTCAGAGGTTTATAACTGAAAATCAGTGTTTGCTCATTGAGCAAAACTATGCGCTGAGTTATGTATGACCTTTTTGTCATACTGCAACACACACATAGATGAATTAATATTTTTCTTTTTTTCAGTCTAGTATTATGTAGTTTTGTAAATTGTTGTTATTACTATGTATGTGTGTGTTTGTTATTGCAAATAAAAATGTATCTATCTATCAGACTGCGAGAGAATAACGGCTAGATTGGCGCACGCGAATGCAGTTGTCTTGCTATCAGCTGTCAAGGTGAAATGTACCTACTTTATGGTGTAAACATAACAGTTAATAATGCATAGTATGTAGTAAAAGTGGGGTCGTTTGATTAGGTAATGGTATTTAGTCCACTGATCCCCATTTTAAGTAAATAAGCATTATTGGAAATTATATTGGATAAATGATCTTTAGTTAACATAAAAGAAGGAAGGAATACTATTTAAGTATTAGCTTAGATTCACGTGGCAAGGCGTATATAAATTTGGAACGAAAATTCAGTCTAAATAGCTATGACGACTGGGTAAAATATTATAATTCTATTCATTTCATCAAATAGAATAAATATTTAAGAAAAAATATTAGACTCATGTTTTTCAAATTATCAAATAAATAAAAGTTGACGGAGATAAAGAGCGTCAAAGTTCGTGACGTCACTATGCAAAAAGTGTACTAAGCCGTGACGTCACGCGGAACTTTAACGCACTATCTTTTTGACAAACTCTGTCTTATTCCAAAACGAAGACTAAGGTCCAGTTTCACCATACTCTGTTAGTTAATTAAATGCCCTGTTAATTGTTTTAACAGATTGTTAAGGTTAACGAGTGTTCCACAATGTGCTAACGATTGATTAGTTTTCTTAATCAGTTGTTAAACTTAACGGCTGCCCCACAGGTCCGTTAAATTGTTAACAGACGATTATTATTACAGTCAAAAATTCAAGATGGACATGGCGTATAATTTTATTTTCGAAAACGAAGATATTTTAGACAATTTAGATGATTTGGACAATTTAGTAAAACGTCCTAGAATATACAAAGAACGGCGAATGTTTTTCGAAGAATACGATGTCATTAATTTTTGCACGAGGTTTCGTTTATCGAAAGAATCTGTTTTGGATGTATTACAATTAATTGAAGACAAGCTTGAATACCCATCAGATCGATAAGTTCCTAATTTGCTTTACCTATGTAAGTAGGTACTTTGCAAAGGTGACATCATACGCTAACTTATTTTACTATTTTCACCAACATAATTATTTAACATAACCTCTATTTGTTTACAGGAATGAATCTATTTCACCTATAAATCAATTGTTTTTGACATTAAGATACTATGCAACTGGTTCGCAGCAAATAACTGTAGGAGAACTATTGTGGAACAAGCAAGTCTACATCTCACAGAATTATACTTATAGTAACCGCAATAGCCTCCCTCAGCCGTGAATTTATCAAGTTCCGTGAGTCAGGGGACGAGTTAAGGAAAGCACAATTAGAATTTTATAATATAGCGCGGTTCCCAAAGGTTTCGGGTGCTCTTGACTGTACACATGTACGTATTAGATCACCTGGTGGAGAAAATGGAGAGTATTTTAGAAATCGAAAAGGCTATATGTCCATTAATGTGCAAGCCATTGGTAGTGCAAACCTAGAGATATTAGATTTGGTAGCAAGATGGCCAGGCAGTAGTCAAGATCTATATGATCTATATGGAATGCCTCATACAGAAATCCACACCACACACCACACCAGCCTATATCAGTCCACTGCTGGACATAGGCCTCCCCTAATAAAGGGGGATATACCCATAATCCCCACGCTGGGCATTCAGGTTGGGGATCGCAGGGCACAGCTTCTCGCACCACCGACGCTGCTGCCCGTTGGTGGCCAGGGGATTTAGATGTGCCGATGTAGGCTGTGCTATGCCGCAATCAGCCGGCCGCCAGAGCTCCGTTCGTTGTTTAGCAGGGTGCACCACGTGCAGGTGAAGTTGGCTTGAGTTCCGAAGATAGGGGTTGGAACCCCGTACACCCCCATACATATATACATACAGAAATGCCATATTTGAAAGCAACTGGTATGGAGATGCAGTTCTTTTGGCTGATAGTGGATATATGAATCGACCATATATAATGATGCCATTAGAAGACCCAAGGACACCAGAGGAGGTATCCCGCTTGCATGTTAAATGTAGAGAGTCAACGATATTTCAATTTGGTCACATCACATAGCCCATGACGTACCTATTAAACAACTAGCTGAAATAGTGCACATGTTTGCGTCAAAGAAATAACAAATAATGACATTTTGTATTGGTCGTTTTAGAAAGTGAGTGAACGATAAATGTGTCATTCGGTTAGATGCTAGATTTAGTAACGGTCTGTTAGATTATCACAGTGGGACATGAAATGTTTTAACAGCGTTGTTAATTTTAAACACTAATTAGCTAATCACTGATTAAAAAGAATTTGGTGAAACTGGGCCTAAAGATAGTCAGAGTTTAAATCTTTCATTTTGTATACAAAATACCAGTTTCAAACCTAGACTATCTTTAGTCGTTTTGGAATAGGACAGTTTTTGTTTAATTGAAAAAAGAGAAAATACGTGTCCAATATTTATTGATAATATAAATGACGGACTAATTAGAATTTTTCAGTCTTCAGTCGTCCACCCTATTCCCGTACAATTGGCAGGTTCTCATGAAACTGATGGAGATGGTAGCTGAAGACACGGAACTGGTCAGCACACTGTCTCGCAAGCTCGCCCCGCCGCTGGTCACCCTTCTAAGCGCCGAACCTGAAGTACAGTATGTGGCGCTCAGAAACATCAACCTCGTCGTGCAGAAGAGAGCTGATATACTCAAACATGAGATGAAGGTACACTACTCACGACGTATCTATAAAAAAAAAATAAAAAAAAAAGACGTGTTGCACTCGGGGACTGCCGCGGTAAAGCTATTGCATAGCATTTTGTATCAACTTATGCAATTATAATTATTTATTTATTTTATTTATGCAGTATTTCTTTTTCTTTGATATTAATTCAAGTTACACTTTTTGAGCGTGGTGACCGATAAGAAAACATTTTTTTTTCTTTTATTAAATAAACGAGCTTCGTAGAGTCGTACAATACGTCTAGTTGCACGCACACAAACACCGTGTCGAAGACTGCCGAAAAGAAACGACGTTAGACAATGCACGGCCTTCAAGCCACACCTCCGTGCCCGCCGGAGTGGGGAGCGTGAGGTTTTTTTTCGTTACGGAATTTCTGGATTCGGTCCCCGCGCTCAAGGCCCTCGATAGAAGCTATGCAATAGCTTAAAATCTATATCTTAACATATGAATTTTTCAAGGGTGAGGTAATTTTATGAGTGGACTAGGTGTTTTTCAGGCAAAAAGAACTAATAAATATATCAGAAATAAAATAAGATAAACACCTACTGCATTTTATTCATCATCATCATCAGCCTATAGCAGTCCACTGCTGGACATAGGCCTCCCCTAATGACCGACATTGCGCCACAAACAGAGTTTTAAAATCATCTATTTATTCAGGTTTTCTTCGTGAAATACAACGACCCTATCTACGTAAAGTTGGAGAAGCTTGACATAATGATCCGGCTCGCGTCCCAAGCTAACATCACCCAAGTGCTGGGCGAGCTGAAGGAGTACGCCACGGAAGTGGATGTGGACTTTGTGAGGAAGGCTGTCAGGGCTATTGGGAGATGCGCTATCAAGGTAATAGTTGTTTTAAATTAACCGTCCTATTCAAAACAGTTCTATAAACCTTAGGTAGCTAAAATGGCGTTAAAATATCATGCCAGGGACAAGATAACCCACACACCCTAACACTCAAACAAATACACATTTCTACAGACACACCCTCCCGTCAACTACCTTCTCACGTATGATTAATTGCAAACTTGCGCTCTTTTGTATTAAAGTACTTATTTGTATCTGATAGCTGATATCGCATGATTTCGTGATTTCTGGAGGAACTTATATTATTATAACACTTCTTATTTTTTGATTATTCTAATTTCGTGTAGGAAATATTATGCATTTACTATACTATCTAGAAAGACCTCAAATTGGCTGTATTATTAATAACTAGCTTATCTTTAATATTAAGTATCTTTGTAGCTGTTGGTCTTTTGAATAAAGAAAAATAAAAAATAAAATAAAATACTTTAAATCTGGCTTTATAAAATAACATTTGGTTATGAATAAAGGGGTAAATTATTAACCACCGAATAATGAATCGCTACTCAACCACTTGAGATCATCTCATCCGTTTGAAACGCCGCTATCCTTATAGAGAAAGCTAAAGTCTGATTTTATATTCATTAGAATCAAAATTATATTATTGTTGAACCTTTGTATTGTTATTTTCTAGGCCGTGAAGGTTTGCTATTTTGCATAACTACATTCAGTGATTTTATATCTTAAAAAATGTTGAATTGGGCGAGCGAGAGGGAGGTTTGACCCTTATAGTCGCCTTAAAAGGTTATTTAATAAATGAATATCTAAATATCAAATATCATTATCATTATCAGGAGTTTTTGACCCATTACTGAGCATAGTCGTTCTTTTGACACCAAGATTTACTACACTTTGAATTACAATTTGATCACAGGTGGAGCCATCCGCGGAGCGTTGTGTATCGACCCTACTAGAACTGATCCAGACTAAAGTGAACTATGTAGTGCAAGAGGCGATCGTCGTGATCAAGGACATATTCCGGAAGTACCCGAACAAATACGAGAGCATCATAAGTACACTCTGTGAGAACTTGGACACTTTGGACGAGCCTGAAGCGAGAGCTTCTATGGTGCGTACAATTGTATTGAGTATGCCAGTCATATGTTATAGTTTGTTAAATATATCAGGTGTAAAAAAAATACTATTTCATGTGTTGTGTATTATGGGTCAAATAAATAGATGTTTGTTTTCTCTTCTTCTTCTTAACGATGAAGAAAAACCAATTTGGTTTGTCAAACCAATGAAAAGCCGTTTTGGTTTTCGTGGGCGTTCACGCTGGGCATGCGCGTTAGGGATCACAGGGCACAGCTTCTCGCATCACCGACGCAGCTGCTCGTCGGCGGCCAGAACTTAGCTGTGCCGGTGTTAGGCTGCGCTATGACGCAATCAGCCGAAACGCCAGAGCCTCTCTCGTTATTTGCAGGATGCACCGTGGGCAGGTAAAGTTGGCTTAGGTTCCAAACATGGAGGTTGGATCCCTTATTATTAGGTTATTTGTAATAACAATCATTTGGATTTTTTAAAACTAATAATGCTAATTGTTTTTGTTATCTGAATGTATTTTCTTTTCAGGTTTGGATAGTGGGCGAGTACGCAGAGCGTATTGACAATGCGGACGAGCTTCTAGACTCGTTCTTGGAAGGGTTCCACGATGAAAATGCACAGGTATTTAAAACGTCTCTAGTCTTTTTAATTCAAAATTCAAAAATTCAAAAATTGTTTATTCGGAACAAAAAAAAACATAGGTATAACAAAGTACAGGTATGAACGATAACAACTGCAAAAGTTATAAAACTGTGTAGCAGCGTTAGCGCCCTCTTCCAGAGGCTCGAGACCAGCGTTCCAGATGGTGCAAGAAACATTCATTAAACGGTGAATATGTAAATACTTAATTCTAAATCCTATGTACAATCGAAACTCGGTACCTACCTACCAAGTAGGTAGGTACCTTCTGTGGAACTCAATGTGTGATCAGGGGATGTGTTTGTTAGTGTGTATGGTAAGTGTGTGGTATGTGTATTGTGGGATGTGTAGTGTGTAGTGTGTGATGTGTTATGAGTATGTATGGTGAATTGTGCATTCACGTCCAATAAGATGTATTTATATTTAATATCATAATTTTTACATTTAAGGACCGTGTCGCTGTAAAGTTGAATCATTAAGCGAGCGAGTTGTCGTCTGGTAGCAAGCGCTTTCTGGTTTGTCATAGTACTAAATTGCAGGCATCATAATGTTGCAGGTTGAGAATATTACAACCTGCCGTAGTATGAAAATAAATTGATACAATTTTTTCTCAATAATGTCGACACAAAATAACGCTTTGTTAAAGACAACCATTTTACGGGACGCTTACGATACAGCAGGTCGAAATATAAAAACTGTCATTGGCCACAATTTTTCGATTCGCTTATCGAAATATCGACGAAAGGAAATATTCATGATTGCTGTTGCAGCGCCATCTGTGCTTCAACTATGCGAGATGTGCATAACCTTTCGATTAAATTCGACAGGGTTAGTAGGCGCTGTACTAAAGTATAAAATGCAGAGATGGCGGCTCAGGGCCATCTCATTACGAACAGCGACTGTCTACCGATATTAAAACGAAATACAGTTATTACTCTGTTCTAGCCGATGGTTCTAGTTGAGTTTTTCTTCCTAGACCACTGCACGATCAAACAATTGCCTTATTAGCCACTTCGTTTAATTTTTATATATTTTTTAGGTGCAACTGCAACTGTTAACAGCTGTAGTGAAACTGTTCTTGAAACGTCCGGCGGATACTCAGGAGTTAGTCCAGCACGTGCTGAGTCTCGCTACACAAGACTCTGATAACCCGGACCTCAGGTTAGTCAAAACAGTAATATTTCTTTTTGCAGTAGTATTTTTTGTCGCCAAGCAATGCTGTGTTTTGGTTAGTAGGGTGTAGGTGCCGATGACATTGCAGTCACTGGAGAAAATTTGAGGGTTTTCTGAAAGGCATGATATATTGTGATCATCTTGTGTCATGTGTCTTCCGAAGCAAGGAAACACTGAATCTAAATGCCACTAAACGTTCACCAATCAATGTAGTGACCGGGCGGAGTGGTAATTTAAAAACAAAAAAATGACGTTTCAAAGTGTACTATACAGTTCCTACTGAATAAATGAATTTTAAGTTTAAGTTGCTTAACCAAGATCTGCTAAAAACACCGTAGTAAGCCACGCCACGCAACAATAATAAAATAAATAAAATACAGAATAAAATAGTTCATGCAATAACTTTTTCATCGCCCCATCTCGGAAAGAATATTTTTGCTCCTCGATATCTGAATGTAAAAGCCGTATTTATCCACTAGATAAATAAAAATTATTAAGTAAAATTGTTTAGAACATCGTATGCACTAAGTTTGTGAATTCAAAACATTATTAAACCTATTTACTTCTACCTCCATGGTGCCGAATTTATCATACAACCTTTTTTAATTTGATAAAACCCCAGACCCAAAACCTTCTTGGTGTACTTTTTTTTTGTAACTTTGTGTAAATCTAATGTTAATCTTTTTTTTTTTAATTTAGTAATTTCAGCGCTGAGGTGGGATGAAAAGTTACGTGTTGCACTCGAGTGCAAAGATTTTTCACATCATGCTCTTTTGATTCCCTCGCTAACGCTCAGGTTTCTAATTTCGAATCCTTCGCTTGTCAGTCATCAAAATTGAGCACGCGGTTAAAAAGCAACTTTGCACTCTTATATAACAAATAACTATTTATATCATAATGTTCTATATGGTATGTTTGTGATTGTATTAGTAAACATTATATCTATTTATTTAACTAACAGACAACAAACTGCATAAATATAAGGCTGTGCTTATATATTCGTAGTTTGTTGTCTGTTCAGCCCATCTGGACGTATGGCATACAACTTTGGGGATCAGCTTGTAACTCAAATATCTTAATCATACAATGAGCACAAAATGGCATGCTAAGAAACATCTCAAATGCACCATAGGTCCTCATGAATATTGAGTTGCATAATGAACCGGAAATGAACACATTCAGCTATGAAATAAAATTGTACTCATCGAACCAGCTGGTTTCGTAGTTACCCAAAGAGGCTGAGAATGCAACACATCATGGAACTTGATGCATGTTGAATAAGGAAAAGGAAATGATCGCTAGACTAATTCTCTTATATGCCAAACCTGCTCATAGCCTGAAGACACAGCAGATCGCAGATAAGACACAGAACAAAAAAAAATGATTTATCTATCAATAAAATCCTTTTTACCAGGGATCGCGGGTTCATCTACTGGCGTCTGCTATCCACCGACCCAGCGGCCGCCAAAGAGGTTGTGTTAGCGGACAAGCCGCTTATATCTGAGGAGACTGATCTCCTTGAGCCGACGTTGCTTGACGAACTGATCTGCCACATCAGCTCGCTTGCGTCAGTCTACCACAAGCCGCCTACAGCATTCGTTGAAGGTATTAAATACTTATCCTGATATATTCATATAAACATTATAAATGCAAAAGTATCTGCCTATGCCTTGACTACCGACTAGTAGTACCGAGATGTTAATCCAGATCATAAACTATGTATATTTCAAAGGAGAATGCGGACTGATGTATGGCGCTCGGTACCAAGACAAAAGTGAATGCGTCAAAAAAATCTCCAATAAGTTTTTAGTCGATTCTACTGTCAAAATAATTAAAAATGAGGGTTATTACCATAGTAACACTTTACATCAATGTTTGTTGCCATAGTAACGTGAATATCATTGGTTCTTGCAGTCTGATGGCGGCGTGCGGCGGAAACCAAATCAACAAAATATTTTTTTACTTGATTATTAATTCCGTCGGTGTGTAAAACTAAAGAAAATGTTAATGTCATTTATAAAATATAATAAATTTTATGGCGTACGTTTGGTTTTGACGCTATTGGTACGGGTTCTCGGCATTCTCCTTTCGTCGAAATCCGTTCAGCTGTTGGGGAGTTAAATAATTAAATGGGAAGAAACATACTCACGCACACGTTTTTCTGTAATTTGGATTTGAAGGAGGGACAAACACTTCATATCTTCTTACAAACTTTCGCTTTTATAATACTTGTATAATATTTATTTAATTATATAATGTTTATGTAAATAGGTCGCGGTGCTGGTGTGCGTAAATCTCTCCCGGCGCGAGGAGTGGTGGCCGATGACAGCTCTTCTAACGCCCCGCAATCCACCGTCATACCTAACCAGTCCAACCAGGTAAGTACACGAAATGATATAAAAGCTTGGGATCAAATTGTTTCCGACTCCCTCAAAAGAATGTAATGGTTAAGAATAATTGTAACAAAGACGTTAATAAAATATTAGCCAAGCAGTCTCTTGCCATTTTTCACTTTTTAGTCGCGTTACGAATTGGTGTAAATTTAAAAAAATGGACGCTCACAATATGGCTAGTCCACCATTTTAAAGACGCTCAGCGAGCTATGCTCGAAGTTTTTCTGAAGGATAGAAGCCGCAACGAGACTATCCGACATAGGACAAAAGTTGTCGACAAAGCTCAGAGAGTTAGTAAGCTGAAGTGGCAGTGGGCTGGCTATATCTGGTGAAGAACCGACAAACGAGCTTTTGAGTGGACCGTGGTTGGGCACACGTCGTGTAAGACGACTTCCAGCTAGATGGAGTGTCGAAAGGCTGCTGGTAGAAACTAGATGCGTCGAGCTGTGGACAGAGCGCAATGGCGCTCATTAGGGAGCTCTTTTGTCCAGCAGTGGACTGCTATAGGCTGATTATGATGATGTATAGGTTTCTACGTTTGTTTCAAAGAGTTATACGTGATGGGAACAGTGAAAATAGGTAGGAAATTAATAAATAAATAATGCTGGACTATCACACACCAGCCTATATCAGTCCACTGCTGGACATAGGCCTCCCCTAATAAAGGGGGACATGCCCATAATCCCCACGCTGGGCATGCGAGTTGGGGATCGCAGGGCACAGATTCTCGCACCACCGACGCTGCTGCCCGTCGGTCGCCAGGAGATTTAGCTGTGCCGATGAAGGCTGTGCTATGCCGCAATCAGCCGGCCGCCAGAGCCCCGTTCGTTGTTCAGCAAGGTGCACCACGTGCAGGTGAGGTTGGCTTGGGTTCCAAAAATGGAGGTTGGAACCCCGTACACCCCACACAGCATCACGTAGCCCCAAACTAAGCAGAGCTTGTGTTATGGGAACCACATGATTGATATATTACATATATATATTTTTTTTGTAAATACAACTACATATTATACATAGAAAACACCCAGACCCGAGACAAATATCTGCAGAACATGCAAACATTTGTCCCGCTGCGGGAATCGAATCCGCAACCTTCTGCGTCCCAGGCGGACCTTCGCCCACTGCGCCACAGAATTACTCTGCAAACATTTGTATGCAATTCAGCTACAGTGAAACATTTATTTTGTTGGTATGATAAATGCGGACTTCGCAGAACATGGCTGCACTAACCTGTATCATATAAATATAACTGTTACTAACCCATATTACGCAATCAATAACTTTGACTTTGATAATGTTTTTTTTGTGAATTCAAGTACTTAGTGTAATTACAATATTTTTATGTGAATCGAATTAGTTACTTTTGAAAACCAGCGCTGCAATAGCTTCCATGTTTCTGCTGCATATGCTGAGTGGCGACTTTTTTGTGTCACTATATCGATAATTGCAAAAGTCACTAAACATAAAATTATTTTCTGTCTTTAAGACATAAGTTTGTTGGTAAAAATATTTACATGTCAGAGGCACTTACAATGTAGGTGCAACAGTGTAAAATTACGAGAAAACAGGGTTAAATTAAGTAAAAATATTTGCAAATCTTATTTTCAAATAATTCAAATGCAATCAAGTACAAATTAACTTATTTACATAAAAAATACACATATTGACAAATTTTACGTGAAAATAAGATTAGGCGAGCGGTGATGGTCGAGCGATGTTGTGAGATAAATCTCACAACATCTCACCAAGGGGTGAGGGGGGCCGAAAGATCACCTCATGTAATTTATGGATGCCCCCAAACAGTAACAATACTTAATTAATTAATTTATACATATAAAACATAATTATTATATACAATTGTTCGTGTAAAAAATATATGTACATGTAAAAGACGACCTCTGTGGCGCAGTGGGCGAAGGTCCGCCTGGGACGCAGAAAGTTGCGGGTTCGATTCCCGCCGCGGGACAAATATTTGCATGTTCTGCAGATATTTGTCTCGGGTCTGGGTGTTTTCCATGTATGATATATATGTATTTACATAAAAAATTATATATGTAATATATCAATCATGTGGTTCCCATAACACAAGGGCCTCTAGCCAAAGTCAATTTAATCCATTCTATCGTCGACTTCGCTAGTCGATAAGTCCAAAAATGTATGGATTGACATAAGCTATTGATACGAAATGAAAGAATTTTCGTAGACAATGTAGCAGCTCTCTATTCAATGAAGTGAATCGACAGCGGCGGGCCAATCCAGCTCTTCTTAGCTTGGGGCTAAAATTAATTAATTAAAAAAACGTATATACAAATACGAAATTAAAAACTTTGTATTTATTTGTTGTTTTGCAGGAGTCCAGCATGATAGCGGATCTGCTGTCGATGGACATCGGCGGGCCGCCGCCTGCCGCCGCCCCGCAGGCCTCCAACGTAGACCTACTGGCAGGTGGACTCGACGTACTTGTGAGTTATTCAACAATAACCTCATTTTAAATTGCAACAACAACAACAGCCTTTATCAGTTCACTGCTGGACATAGGCCTCCCCTAATAAGAAGTGAAATAGTCCATAATTCCCATGCTGGGCCTGCGGGTTGGGGATCGCAGGGCACAGCTTCTCGCATCGCCGGTCGCTATGCCGCAATCAGCCGGCCACCAGAGCCCTGTTTGTTAGTAAGCAGGGTACACCACGTGCAGGTGAGGTTGGCTTGGGTTCCGCAGATGGAACGTGTGTGTTGTGGACGAGCTCTCAAGAGCACCCATGGTTTTGGCTTAATGGCACTAAGATGGAACATCGTCGTGGTTGCCGGTAGGAGTCCGGCATAATCATTCTGTTGCCCCATAATGGAATGGTATCCATGAGGATTTCCCCACGTAAAAAAAAGCTATATTTAATGTACAATTATGATATTTAAGTTGTGGGATAAAAAGTGTAATTTACATCATCGAGATAGTTATACTATTTATACTTATAGAGCCACAAACGTGGGGAAAAAAGTACCTGCACCAAAACGGCGCTTATGATGTTTATTTTTGGCAAATACGCTTGGACGATTCTTGTCAGTTTTTCACTAGAAGACTGTGACTCTATAGAGTACTATTTAATTATCTCGATGATTTGCCAGCCTATGAGTGCAATGTGTTCTTCTAGCTGGGCACGGGTCCTGAGCCGGCGGCGGTGGCTCCATCTACGACGGGTCTGCTCGGCGACATCTTCGGGGCCACGGCCGCGCCCGCCTCGCACGTGCCGCCGAAACAGTGCTGGCTGCCAGCCGATAAAGGAAAAGGTAACTATCATAGTAATCTATTTTAATTCTGACGAATTGTTTATGCATGACGATTGTTTTGTCTTTTATAATTAATATAATTTAAGTAGGTTCTTTTAGTTAGACTAAGTGGGTTTTATTGCCGTTCTTATTAATTTATAATAAATAAATAATAGTAGCCATAGAAGAGACCAACATAATTACAACTGGAAAGAGCATTTTTATGTACTACTTAGCAAACAGGTCCTGATAGTAAGCGGTTACCGTAGCCAATGAATGCCTGTAACATCAAGAGGTATCAAATGCGCGTTGCTGACCCCTTTGAATAATTTTAAAACGTCCTTTTTGTAAAAGTAACTTAGTCAATATTTTAGTTCCACAGCTCTTGATTGTTCGCGGCGCCTAAGTATGAGCGAAGTATAAGCATTCGCTCATACTTTACACACTTAAGGCGAGTATAAGGGTCAAACCTCCCTCTCGCTCGCACTATTCAACAGAAGAATATCATATTGAACCCAACACGTTTTCGTACCAAAAAATTTGCACCAAAATTGATCACATTGGTGCAAGTTTTTTGTTAAGAAAACGTGATAGGATCAAAAGGATATTATTGCTGAACTTTTGTATTGTTATTTTCTAGGCCGTGAAGGTTTGCTATTTTGCATAACTACATTCAGTGATTTTATATCTTCAAAAATGTTGAATAGTGCGAGCGAGAGGGAGGTTTGACCCTTATAGTCGCCTTAATTGGAGTTCTTTAAATTTCGTCAGATGAAATGTCAAAGTTTGCATATAAAAGTCCGGTGCCGACCATTTCGGTGTGCAACTGAGTTAGTAAATGAGGCTCATGATCTTTCAATAATGAATCAATGGTATTGCATAGGTTTGGAGATCTGGGGCACGTTCAGCCGACAGAACGGGCAGCCTCGCATGGAGATGACGTTCACGAACAAAGCAATGCAAGCCATGAGCGGGTTCGCAATACAACTCAACAAGAACAGGTAATTCTTCAGTTCTATTAGCTTCCGTAAAGTCTTCGCTTGCGGATAGATACAAAAAATACAAAATCATTTCTTGACATAATAAAACAATGACACAATACATATTAGATCCATAGGCTAGTGTTTCAAGAGCCATACTTCTCCCATAAAATTATAATAAGATTATTTGTCTTAAATGACTAACTAAATTTACAAATTAACTATTACTTAAAAACAATATTATAAGGATTTTAATGATTAAAAAGAAAAGTAAAAATAATTATTGAGTAAAGACTAGATAAAGAAATATCAATTTTGCTTTTAATGTGAGATTATGTGTATATACCTATTGGTTTTTATGTACGAAAGTTAGTTGGATAGATGGATAGATAGATAAATATACATTTATTTGGTTCACACACAATTAAGGGCATTCGTCAACGTCGCGTCGACGGCTGCAGTTGCTCTGCCGTTGGCGGTATGCCGCTTGTGTATAAGAGCCCTTGCATTAATAGGCAATTTTAAAATAAGCACAATAAGTTTAAATAAACAATCATTTTCAAATAGGTAATATACGTCTTAGAAATTATAATAATAAAAAATTAAAATCGTTTATTACAGTCAATGTCCATACAAGTAGGTATTCCAAATTATAAACACACAATAATATTAATAATCAAGATAAAAGAATGTCATGCAAAGCAAATGTAAAAATCTCAAAAAATAATAAAATAAATACAACAACAACGATAGAATATGTGGACACGAGAGACTCCTAGCTACCGGGGCAGCTCTCCTTAAAAAGTGTGGAGTGTAGGCCAATCCAGTGCCCAATGTTTTTAGAATGGTGTTGGTGCTGCCACGCAAGCGTTTTAAGAGAGACGCATACCGATTTCTTATGATGGAAGCCATCAGTGTGCGCCTCACTGAACATGCCTGACGCACTGCAGAAACGTGGCAACCCCATCAGCACTCTAAAACCATTTTTGTATTGCACGCGCAGCGCGTCGTACGACCACAGCCTGCTGGTGTAAAGTGACTGACATTAGGCTGTAAAAAGTGTCACTTTCACCTCTCTAGAACTACAAGCAAATCTGCGAGCCACCATATTACACCGGACGGCCAACGCCCTGCGCTCTCTCTCTATGGCGTCATTGTCCTCCAGATCCTCGGTGACCCAGTGGCCCAGATACTTAATTTTTTTAACTCGCTTTAAGAGGTGTTCCGTCAAGAGTGACAGGTGGCACATTTAGGTAGGTTTTCGAGCCGGCCCTAAACACCATGAACTCACTCTTTTTCGTATTATATCTGAGCCTATGGTAGCTAATGTTATAATGTAACTTTGTGTGTGCTGCAGCACGACAAAAAGCGTTGGCTTTAAAGTAAAAACACAGATTTTCAGCCAAAACCTGATCGAGATCCTTCCTACTTCACTTGTTCGTATGAGCTAGTGGCCAACTCTGGTATCGGAGTGTTTAGGCCGCCCGAAAGCCTCCGACATGGCTAAGCGACTGAAAAGCCGGGACCAACATCGTAACGTACCTTCCGAAGCACGTTAAGATTGCTTGAGTTGCCAAACTTAGTCAGCAGCCGGTCTGACCCGCCCTTATATTAAGTCCTTACCTATGTAATGGGCGTGTAGTATGGAGAATTTCGAGAAAATTGATTTCTTCATACATACATTTTTGTATTTTTTTCTGGAACTACAAATCCTATTCCCCTAAAACGTTGTGTTTATAATTGGACAACATTGTGAAAAGTATGCGTAGCCTTATTTAAAAAAGAAAACTAACACATAAAAAAATACAACGAATTTAAGCATTGAATGGGACAGCACATGAAATGTGAGTTTTATTTGTTAGGGATGAACTTCCTCAAAAATAGTATTTATTGAATTTTAAATCATTGCAATAATGTTACGTTCAGAATATAAATTAACTTTGTATATGACTGAATTAAAAAAATATGTACTAAATAAAATAGAGTGAAAAAACGTCAATTTCATAGGTAAGGTTCCTATTAATGTTTGTCTTCGAAATGTTGTGTAGTTTCGGCATCTACCCGGTGGGTGGACTATGCGTGGGCGCGCTGCAGGCCGGAGCGGCTGCCGAGGCCCCGCTCACACTCGCCACCACCGGGCCCGTGCAGAGAATGGACCCGCTTAACAACCTGCAGGTACAATACAATCACCACACCACCCTATATCCCTCCACTGACATAGGCCTCTCCTAATAAAAAGGGATATGTTCATAATCCTCACGCGGGGTCGGGGATCGCACGGCACGGCTTCTCGAGCCGACGCTGCTGCCTGTCAGGGGATTTAGCTGTGTTAGGCTGCGCCATGCCGTAACTGATTACGGCATGGCGCATGGCATGCATGGCATGCATGGTGCGGCGGCTGACCGCCGCCACAGCCCCGTTTGCTAATTAGCACGGTGCACCACGTGCAGGTCAGATTGGCTTTAGTTTTTTTTTTATTATGATAATACTTCACTGTTGTTATATAATACAACATCATTTAAATCTAGTAAGGAAATAAGGAAACACAAAACTTAAATCCTAAAACTAAACCTAAACCTAACTATAAATTATTATACTAACCATAAGCCATTATTATAAGTCTAAAATTTGACATGCTGGCTTCCGTCTAGAGGACTTCTGCAGCGTATTTCAGGCTGAGCTATCGGCGCTAATAAAAGCAGGGTGCATGCTGCTTCTCCTTGGCAGCCAGATGTAGCCGTACCAATGATAGGCTGCCACCATGGCCCCGTTTGTTAGTTATCAGGGTGCACCACGAGGTTGGCTTGGGTTATTAAATGGAAAAGGAATCCCTTACACCACTATATAAAATAAAACTCCAATATTATTGTCATCCTATTATTTCCAGGTGGCAATCAAGAACAACGTTGACGTATTCTACTTCGCCTGCCTCATCCCAGCTCACATACTCTTCACCGAGGACGGTCAGCTAGACAAAAGGGTATTCCTTACGACTTGGAAAGAAATCCCGGCCGCGAACGAAGTCCAACACACGCTATCAAACGTCATTGGAAACGCGGACACAATCGCACACAAGATGACACTGAACAACATATTTACCATTGCTAAAAGAAACGTTGAAGGTCAAGATATGTTGTACCAGTCACTGAAACTGACTAATAATATCTGGGTGTTGTTAGAACTGAAATTGCAGCCAGGTAATCCTGAGGCGACTCTTAGTTTGAAATCGCGTACGGTAGAAGTGGCGCAGTGTATATTCCAAGCTTACGAGTCTATTATAAAGTCGTAAGGTATTTTATTGTGATTTCACTGAACTCTGATATGCATGAGCACTCAATTATAATCTCTCGCAAGAAGAAAATATCATCATCATCAGCCTATAGCAGTCCACTGCTGGACATAGGCCTCCCCTAATGAGCGCCATTGCGCCCTGTCCTGAGCTCGACGCATCCAGCTTCTACCAGCAGCCTTTCGGAGAACGTCGCTCCTCCTGGCCTGTAGAAAATATATTATCATACAAATACAACATATATATAAATATATTTTATAATAATACTGCATAAGAGGTTTACAAAGTCAAAACAAGTATTATTACTAACTTAAATTCTGAATTGAATCAGAGGCACTAGAGATAATTCTAATGATCCCTTCACTAGGCTAAGCCTGAATTCATAATTTTTATTCTCGAATTCATATTTTTTATTCACACATGGCTTTGTATAGTCCTGTCTTTGTCTGTTAACTTATCCTCAGTAATAATTTCGATAGCAACACTTTTCAGTGAAGAATCATAAATGTTAGTCAGCGCTTCCTACATGCAGTTTGTCGGGTTTCATGCTTATCAGAGTTTGGTACAATCGGACCTAAGTAATAAGACTTGTAAATTCCACTATGTTAGAGTATGTAGCGTATTGATGGGGCGAGCAGGTAGTCAAACACAAGTCCTATATATTTCAATTTCAATGGCCACAACACGAATCTTCGTTGAAACCTAATAATGCAGGTTGTAAGACCTCCCGCGCACTATGGGGCCAGTCGAACATAAATGACGGTGTAATGGAGCCCGCGCACTAACTAAGAACTAGCCATGAACTTCCAACAACGACTAGGACCTTAGGGATGATCGATATTAAAAGAAAGAGAAAAAAAAACTTTGTAAGTAGTTTACCTTTTAATCTATTCCTTTGTTGATACAAATGTTGACCAGCTTTTGAATAGTCTTTCCGAAGCTGTCAAAGTACCTGTGCAGCACAAATATTTAATACTACTTTGGAAAGGTTGAGCCGATGGCCTCTAAGAATATAATATCGTTGTTTTCTCGCTTAAGATCGATGGTTAGCTACTATTGATGAATATCGTCCCTAGAAGTCATTAGAGCAAGCAGCTTATCTATTTTGGCCGAAACTTTTTCATAAAATGAAAATAGATCACAACTGGCCGTTGATTGGCTGCTCAAATATTTCGGCCGCCGCAGCCTGGCCTAGTGCGCGGGGGGCCTAAAGTTCAAAGGAAAATGAGATTTACCAATGAGGGTAGAAAATGCTACAGCTCGAACTAATATTATATAATTATTGTAATAGTAATTAATTTATGGCTTGAGTATAGCTCATTATATAGCTCGTATAGTATATGCGTATGAAATGTTTCTGAACTTTATATTATGTTAAATTAAGAAGTTAAAATAAATAATGTTAAAATCATGAATGTGTTGGTTTTTCTTCATAATCACAGAAACAAGATTATTTAATAAAGATAGAACCATTTGGGCGCTTAGCAGAAAGAGTAACCGAGTGATCCAGAGGTGCGGTATCAAGCAACTCTTCTTAAGGCGACGATACATGTCAAATCTCCCTCTCACTCGCACTATTCAACATTTTTGAACATATAAAATCACTGAATGTAGTTATGCTAAAATAGCAAACCTTCACGACCTAGAAAATAACAATGCAAAGGTTCAGCAAGAATATC
The DNA here is from genome assembly GCA_951804965.1 of Horisme vitalbata. NCBI lineage: Eukaryota > Metazoa > Arthropoda > Insecta > Lepidoptera > Geometridae > Horisme > Horisme vitalbata. The sequence goes on along the minus strand of OX638106.1, from coordinate 10,730,090 downwards.
ATGTTGAACCCAATACCTTTTTCTACCAAAAAAAATGCACTAAAATTTACCACATTGGTGCAAGTTTTTTGGTAAGAAAATGTGATAAAATCTAAATGATTATTGCTGAACCTTTGTATTGTTATTTTGTAGGCGGTGAAGGTTTGCTATTTTGCATAACCTGTATAGTCGCCATAAGAATGTGCGACCCTCGCTCGCAACTTCAATTTGAGGCGCGTGCGATCACTATCTCTGTTTACCTGATGGATGATTTAGCCGTGCGTGCGGGATAGCAATATTGGCCGTTCTAAATTTTATATGTATTTGGTTGTGTTCCGTAACATGATGATACTTAGTATTGTTATTCTGTAACTAGATAATATAAGCTAATTCTGGCATAAAAATGTGTAAATTGCTATTTTAGGTAAGAAAAAAAAAATTGTAAAAAAAAACTATCCAGGAACCTAGATAAATATTATTGGAATACAAATAATTGACAATATAGCGGGAATATGCTTGAATTAAATATCATTTTGGTATTACGTTTGTATGGGCAATACGTCCGAGAGGCCCCATAATAAAGTTCACAGTGGTGTAAATTATGTTGGCCGTGTGCACCTAAGTAGGGTTTTCGTTGCAAGATAGGCAGCTGACATTGTTAAAGTCGTGAACTGGCCTGGGGTCAATTTGAATATACAATCACTAAAAATATTAATCTTTATAAAACAAAACAAAAATTATACTGTCTTTGTCCGTTAGACTTTGTAACCATTGATCAGATTGTGAAAACAGAAACTTTGGTAGGTTGTTCTAGGAGCGCCCGCGGCGGTTCCCGGCCCAATCTTTTAAATTAAAATCTATGTTTGTATGTTTGTCTGTCCACGATGCATTCAGAAACCTTTGATCATATTGTGATGATGACAACGAAACTTGCTGGCTAGTATTATTGACAATATATAAAATACAATGCCAATGAGCTGTGAAGAAAAAATCAAACTTCCAAGTCAACGCAATCAAAAGATACGGCCGTTTACGCCGCATATGCTACCAGGACCTACCAGGATAGGTAGGAATAAACTAATTATAATAATGGTTTGGTATTTATGTATAAACAGTCAGCTAGTATAGTTGATAACTTCAAAAAAATCTTCAAAAAAACAAGATGTGTTGCGGACCTTGCGGAGGTTGCTGCGGTTGCTGCGGCTGCCCTTGCATCACTATCTACACTTGCTGCACCAAGATTTGCTAATCGCAAACAAAGGCGTGTTGTCGCCTTGGACGCGCAGGCAAGCCATGGAGCCTGCGGTGTCCGCGTGGGCGCAACAAGCTTATTACTTTGTGTTGAAGTATACTTATGTGCCGTTTTGTGGAAATAAACTATATGAGTATAGCTTCAATACAATAAATATTCTGACAAACTCATCAAATAAGTACGATGTTATTATAAGTTTTTAAGGAGTAACATAATAAAATACTATAACTTAAAGAACATTTCATATAATTATTTTCACTTTTTCTTCAACATGTCACAATTATTAACAAAAATATTAATTTCAAAAATCATGGAATTACATTTTAAATTGAATTGTGGAAATGTCATAACTATAATACTTCAGTTGTACTAAAAAACAAAAATATTCAGAGATTCAACTAAAAATAAATGTTTCATACACAATGCATTTTAATACATCTGCAATAGACAATTAGATGTCATATTTAAAAATATATCAGCATTCTAACAAATCGGAATAAGTAACTGTGTTTTTTCAGCCACATTGTATAAAAATTCTATTAAAATTTACTTATCTATACTATTCTAAATATAATTGAAATAAGGCAAACGGGAAATAACATTATAAAAACATTATACAACTCCGAATGACATCGAAGCAAACTCAAGTACAAACCCATGAGCGAAAAAGTATATCAACATTTTGAGAATAATAAATTAATGTTTCTTAGCTAAATTACATAAGATTTTTTATATTACCCACGATCAAGTTCACCGTCAAGTTTGCAGCGGACTTGATGCGGCGTCCAGTAAACTTGACGGTGTATGGCAATGAGTGTGCATGACAATTCTACTTGAAGCGAAAATAGAAATTCGTTCTGCCGACTTGATCAAGCTTGCAACGCTGCAAACTTGACGGTGAACTTGATCGTTGGTGGCTGGCATTTAGTGTTCACACTTCAGGGAAAATCTACCTGAATGTCCGAAAATTTCAAGAAGTTGACTCGGTAGCGCAGATGGTTACAGCGTCTCGGTATTTATGGGAAGGTCGCGGGTTCATATCCCGCCCGAGTCGAAATTCTTGGAATATTAAAAAAATGTTAAGTTACCTATGTTTATATTTAGCATTAGCTTTTTAGAAAAAAAATTGCTTACGTGCTGCTATCACGAGATTAACAGTTTAAGAGTAAAACACATTTTGTTGATATACTTTTGTGCTTACCCACTCACCCGATTAACATCTTGTAACCCTAGATAACAGACACAATAGAAAAATCATTGTCTCGCTTGGATTCCGGCATGTAAGAGGCTCTTTTGGACCCTAATGTTACTCTCGGCCTTTTACATCATACTTTAAAAACATTTCCTAAATTTCATTTCTTTAGAAAGATAATTGGCCTTGCATTTTCTGCCGCGCCTTATTCCAAGTTTTTGAATCTTATATTCACCAGGCCCTTTCAGTGCCCGTTCTATCGAACCATTCACTAATCAATTTTAACAAGAAAATCGCTAACATCCAACTTCTGCCTCATGATAGCCGACAGCACCACTTCTGTACTACAAACAACATTCAAAGTTTTCTCTGATTGTAGTAAATAATAAACTAGATGTAGATCATTAGGTACGGTCAACACTAAGTAGCTGTAAGGCCTTAATGTATGCATCTCTTGGATAGAAACGTACGAGCGGCGATTCTTCTCGACTTTCCCTCCGCATAGCTCAATCATTTCCACCAACGCCGCCCTAGTCGGTTTCACACACGGCGTGAGAAAGAAAGTGATACCTTCAAACAGCTTCCGTCTTTGTTCCCCGCATAGTAACACCTCTGAGACATCACATTTGAACATTTTGTTGAATGCATCGTCTTTTAGGCCGTACATCGCTTCGTCTGCGAATTTGTTTAGCCGTTGACTTTCGTACACCCATTCGGGTGATAGCAGATGTTTGACCGTGACAAGGCAGCTGACTAGCTTGCTTGTTCGGACCAGTTTGTCCATTATGAGATGGGTTGCATCGATCGGCGATGTTACTACGAGGCCGCCGAGTTGTCTGAAATTGAGAATCATCTGTTGAGGTAGTGTTGAAGTGAAGTTAGTTGAAGTGCGAACTTTAATCTGATGGGGTTTATAATAAACTCCAAAGTCCAGATACATATATATATATATAACACCAGCCTATATTATTCCACTGTTGGACACAGGCCTCCCATAATAAGCCTATAATACCCAAGTAGCATGTAGTTGGTCCCTACAGCCTACAAGTAAATAAACAAGTATAAAATTACTGTAGTTTCTACGAAATTCTTACGCTATTCAGGGTGAGTTTGAATTGGTATATTATCCTGAAAGGAAGAGATTTGGACCATGGTTGTTCTCAAATTGTGAGAACCCCAGTTTAAAAAATATGTGATACAAAACTTTTCTCCAAAAAGTTTAAGCTAATCTTTGTATTGGTGCACTGCAGCCTGCAGCCCTAAAATTAAGACAGAGTTACAAGTCATCATTAGGCAAGTACAAAATTAAAAACACCCATTCGGGTTATAAAAAAAGGCACAAAATCAGCTGTTCTGGGGCTGGTTCACACAAGTTTTAGAGTATATGGTGTAACTTTACAGGCCATTTCTTCAATGAAAAACTACAAAATTGGAAGTCTGAACAAATGTGGTTGACCTTCAATAGATTTACTCCTTTTCCGAAAAACATACGTATTCAAACTCTTCTGTTTTTAGTAAGAACTGTTTAGTTCATCGCTGATATCAACACTGCTATATCATACGTACGTCATATTAAGTATTTTTATAATAAAGACTCTTTTATTATATGTACAAATTATGGACCAAATAATCAGCTACTGTACGATTCACGGCGCGCGTCAGAGAGCATATTTGCATGCAATTTACGCAGCTTTGAGCTTTGTCAAACACTGACATAAATAGATCCGTAAGTAGATATTGCATGCAAATAACTTAACTGCTTTCTGGATGTTTCAATTTACTCTACTCTTGCGCTTCGACGCGCTCGGGTATATGTGAATCGTACATAAAGCAGTCCACTTCTGGACATAGGCCTCCCCTAATGAGCGCCATTGCGCCCTGTCCTCAGCTCGACGCATCCAGCTTCAACCTTCCTTAATCCTTCATCTGCAACAGGCTGTTGGTAGAAGCTGGATGGACCAATTACACTAATATTACTAACAGATTATTTGCGTGTAGAAGTTTTCTTTCGTACGCTTCGGCGCTTACGCCGCGAACGACGTTCAGTGCTGCAGATAAATAAAGTATTAAAGATAATGTTAGACTAGCGTTAACCTACTAATTACCTCTTATGCTATTAATGGGTTCTCTATCTAATGCCACTCTAGTGTCTACTTTTTTATACCTGAAGATGGAACAAGCAAAAGGTGACCATTCTATAAATAAATAATGAATAATGCAGGACCATCACACAGCATCATGTAGCCCCAAACTAAGCAAAGCTTGTATTATGGGAACCACATGATTGATATATCATACATAGAAAACACCCAGACCCGAGACAAATATCTGCAGAACATGCAAACATTTCTCCCGCTTCGGGAATCGAAACCGCAACCTTCTACCTCCCAGGCGGAACTTCGCCGACTGCGCTACAGAGGTCGTCGCTATAAGTAAAAGTCACCTTTTGCTTGTATAACATTGTCACGCATGTTTGGAAGGAGCCCTACGATGCAATGCAACTCCCTGTGTCGATCAACATGAGGAATGAAGGTGTTGCTTGCCCCAAACCGAAACACAGCAATGCTGCTTCACGGCAGATAGGCATGGTGGTAGAACTGCCCCGGATGAGCCCTCCACATTTATCTCTACTATTTCTAGAACCAAAGTTAGCTAAACGCAAAAAAATAAAAGTAAAAATACGGTCAACTGATTATCACGCAGGTCAGGCTATACAGGTCAAACCTCCCTCTCGCTCGCACTATTCAACATTTTTGAAGATATAAAATCATCGAATGTAGTTATGCAAAAAAGCAAACCTTCACGGCCTAGAAAATAACAATACGAAGGTTCAGCAATAATGTAATTTTGATTCTATCACGTTTTCTTACCAAAAACTGGTACCAATGTGATCAATGTGCAAATTTTTTGGGAGGAAAACGTGTTGGGTTCAACATGATATTCTTGCTGAACCTTTGTATTGTTATTTTCTAGGCCGTGTAGGTTTGCTATTTTGCATAACTACATTCAGTGATTTTATATATGATAAAGAGTGAGTGCTGAAAACACAGATGTGGTTCAGCACGTCCTTATGCTCGTATATTTTTGTATCTGATTATATATTATTTCATTAGGTTACTTTTGTAACCTAAATAATAATTTATTCAGAAAGACAAAATAATAAACATACAAAAAAAGATACTGAAAAAGTGCACAAGACGGATATAATTGCTTAGGTAGGTTCCTACAAATCCGATAACAGAACAAATATCCTGCGCATACAACCTCACAAACTGTCAGTTTAATATTTTGTTTAATTGAAAGAAGAAAAAATACGTGTCCAATAATAAATCATTTTCAGGCAAATAGCTATTAGGATAGGATTAGTAGGATTCATAGGTTTACCTGATAATCGTAGCCAGTTTGTTCTGCTGATGCGGGTTGACGGCCGAGAAGAGAACCCTCGGGGCGAGGTGCAGGGGCGGCGGGTGCGGGGGCGGGGCCGCGGGCGCGGGGGGCGGGGACTCGAGGCGCGGCCGCTTGGCGCGGCGCGGACCGGACGCGAGCGCGGCGGCACTGCGCTTAGCACGCTCGTGTGACTCCTGGGTTATGTTTATTGCCATTTTCCAGGCATCTGTAACAAATCACACTCAATATTATAAATGCAAGAGGTTATGTGTGCGTATTTGTGGTCGCTTCATGCTTTAACGGCTGAATAGATTTGGCTGTCACTTGGAATATACATAGTTTATGACCTAGCTTAAGGGTCCTCTGGAGACCGAATTACCCATACAAACGTCATACCAAAATGATTTCAAATTTAAGCATATTTCCAATATTTAATATTATCTATTTACTAGCTTCCGCCACACGGCTTCGCTCGCGTGGTACCCGGATAAAAAGCCTATGTGTTAATCCAGGTCATAAAATATGTATATTCCAAGTTTCATCCAAATGCGTTCAGTGGTTTTCGCGTGAAAGAGTAACAAACATTCATCCATACATACCCACAAACTTTCGCATTTATAATATTAGTGTGATGTATTATATGTATTCCAATAGGATAGGTTTTTTTTTACAAAATACTGACCTAAAAAGAATTAAAACCCATAAAAGAATGAAAATGTGCAAAAGCATTTTGCATCCCGCCCACACGGCTGAATCATCCATCAGCTAAACAGAGATAACGATAAATCCGAGCGAGGGTCGCCGCGGTCTTAATGGCAATAAAATACTCACTCATCAAATGTGACACGAGACTGTAGTCCATTCGGAACGGACTCGCTAAGTTGAACTGTTGGTATTTCGCGTTCTCAATCTGAAATAAGATTCAATTAATTTATTCCTCAGTTACAATGTATAAAAAACCGGTCAAGCGCGAGTCGCACTCGCGCATGAAGGGTTCCGTACCGATGTATGGGAGCCCCACTTTAATATTTATTTTATTCTGTTTTTAGTTTTAAGTTTTAGTTTATTTGTTGTTAAAGCGGCAACAGAAATACATCATCTGTGAAAATTTCAATAGTCTATCTATCACGGTTCATGAGGTACAGCCTGGTGACAGCCAGACAGACAGACAGAGCCTAACAGTAGACTCTTAGTAATATGGTCCCTTTACTCTTTGGGTATGGAACTCTAAAAAGCCAGTATTTGCTTTCTCTTGTGAACCAATCATCATGAAATTTCGCGTGTATGCGAAATCGGGTTAAAACATAATATTAGTTGGATGAACATCATATTTTATTGGGCCGTACCGGAACCTAAGCAACCCTCACCTGCCCGTGCACCCTGTTAACTAACAAACGCGGCTCTGGTGGCGGCTGATTGCGGCATAGCGCAGCCTAACACGAGCACTGCTAAATTTTCTGGCCACCGACGGGCAGCAGGCTGCGGTGCGAGAAGCTGTGCCCTGCGATCCCCAAAAGGCATACCCACCGTGGGGATTATGGGCATTGCCGCCTTATTATTAGGAGAGGCCTATTTCCAGCAGTGCATTGATATAGGCTGGTGTGGATTTCACTAGGTAAATACTGGACATCATCATCATCATCATCAGCCTATAGCAGTTCACTGCTGGACATAGGCCTCCCCTAATGAGCGCCATTGCGCCCTGTCCTCAGCCCGACGCATCCAATTTCTACCAGCAGCCTTTCGCGGATCGTCACTCCACCTGGCGGGAGGGTGTCCTAACATACGTTTGCCGAGCCACATACCGGACATAATACAGGCAAACTAAAAAATAAAAACAAACCTTATTACCTGTGCCAAAGCGCTCATATTCCCAAGTAGCAGGTCGGTAAGCCATGCGGCGGTCACCACGGGTATTCCCCATTCCCTCGCCCGTCTGTACTTGTTACCTTCCGCGCGCTTGCAGATCAGAACCGTGTTGTCCCGTGTCATGTAGGGGGTTAGCTGTGAGAAAATATAAGTATTAGTTTAATACCGAAGTTTGGTCTTCAATGTGCCTAGGAATAAATGAAGGTTTTTAAACCACATTAACCAAACGTAGTGTAGGACGCCCTCCGGCCAGGTGGAGTGACGATTTGCGAAAGGCTGCTGGTAGAAGCTGGATGCGTCGAGCTCAGAACAGGGCGCAATGGCGCTCATTAGGGGAGGCCTATGTCCAGCAGTGGACTACTATAGGCTGATGATGTATGTATAATGTAAACCACATTGTTTATAAGCGAGGAGTTAAGTCAACTCCACACATATTCCCAATGCTATTAGGGTGACGGTGTGTCCGTCCGTCTGTCACGGTTGATTGTTTCAGCAACTACTAGCTATCCACTCGTTTGGCATAGATTTAAATCTTATTTACTGAATAGAATTGCAAGTGAGAAAAATAACAAAATATTTTAATTTCTTTGCCAAGACGCCAAGACGACGCCAAGATTCAGATGTCAAATTTTCTGATACCAATAGGTCAAGTGGGTTATCATATTAAATTATTATAAAAAGAACTTACTTTAATAAAAATTTGCAAATTTTAAGGCAATTTTTCACTTTTTATTATAAATTTTAAGAACTAGATGTAGAAATTCCAATACCGTCTGGCAGCAGCGTCTGTGAGAAGTGTCTTGCAACACCCAACCCGCATGCCCAGTGTGGGGATTCTGGGCACATACTCCTTCTTATTACTGATATGACCAGTTCGTCTCACCTTAGCCCCAATATATTCAATACAAGCTGACACTCGCTCGCTCTCGGTAGACCGCCAGCCCGAGATAGCGGCGCGAAAGAATTTACTTTGCATATATCAAGGCAGTTTTTAACTTTTTACTATTATGCCAAGATTTCGATGATGAAAAATGTTTTTAAAAAAATCCAGTGCCAATTAGCAGCAGCGTCTGCGAGAAGTTTCTTACAACACCCAACCCGCAAGCCCAGCGTAGGAATTATAGCCACATCCCCCTTCTATATTACTATAAATATTTTGTACCGAAGCAGTGTACTCGTAGATTGATTTATTTTCTTTTGTGTCTACGTGACGAAATAAATGTTTTTGCATTTCTATTTCTTATTAGTGATACATAACTAACATATATAACCGACATAGCTCTCAGAATCAGCAAGTTGAAGTGGCAGTGGGGAGGCCATATAGCTCGTAGAACCGATAACTGGGGAATAAACGTTCTCGAATGGCGACCGCGAACTGGAAGACGAAGTGTGGGGAGACCCCCCACCAGATGGACCGATGACATCGTCAAGATTGCAGGTAATCGGTGGATAGAGAGGGCTCAAGACCTTTCTTCGTGGAATTCCTTGGGGAGACCTATGTTCAGCAGTGGACTTCTATAGGTTGTTGATGATGATGATTAGTGATATGTCCAGTACCTTAGCCCCAATATGTTCGATACAGGCGGACACTCGCTCCCTCTCAGTGGACCTCCAGCCGGAGATAGCTGCGCGATGGTGTTTGGCCGGGCGGTCCCGCGCCGAGTACATGGTCGGCAGGTGTAGAGCTTGCCATGGCGGGGCAACGGCGCGACGGACCATCGCGTCTGAAAGCCAGTACGCTGTCACGCAACGTTTCGCGTCTCTCAGAGCCTGAAATCAGAAATCAGATTATTTTGTAACATAATCGGGTGATAATTAGTGTGTTGTAGACAATGTTCTGCCAGTAGTTTAGGCAATATTTGTAACAAGTTAACCTGCATGTTTCAACCAGTTTACCTGCATGACAACGCCATGTTTCTGGGTCTCGCAAAGCACGTGCGTAACTCTCGCGCAGTAGCCGGGTTCTATTTCACCACCTCGCCGCTGTATCGACTCGGACCAACGCGCCACTCGCTCCGTGCCCCAAGTTTGTTGGTATTCCACCTGAATTGCAAATCGAATCAATTGAATTGAATTAGCTCTTAGCATGCCGTTTTTATGTCTACTTTACGATAGAGAAGAAGTGTTTTTCCTGATTGTAGGCCTCCCATATCCCAAACATGTCTATTTATAAGATTTTTTTTTTAATCCCAAAAAAATTTCGAGTCAGGCTGGATTTGAACCCGCGAGCTTCCCATCAATACCGGGACGCGCTAACCAATTGCGCTACCGAGTCAACTCCTCGCCTTGTCGAAATTTTCGGGCATTCACGGCTAAGCGCCGTTGCAAAAAAGAATTTAGATTTTCCCTGAAGTGTGGGCAAACACTTAAAATACAAAAAAATCATGTCTATTTTTCCCCCAAACGCTTGCTTTTATCAATTCTTTAGATAAACACGCTTAAAACATTCAAAATTTTGCTACATCTACATCCAAAAATAAGTTTTCTCTGCTCTTCCATCGACAAGGTTTCCAATTGAAAGCCAGCATTTTATATATTATTTTTATGAATCTTGGTTGACACGTGCACTGCAGTGACATACACGTAGTGACGACACGACAAATGATAAAAGGAAAAAATACTAAAACGGCTTTTCATTGGTTATGAGTCATAACCAATGAAAAGCCGTTTTAGTTTTGCACCTGTGCCACGCGTCCTTGCTGCTCTCAACGCTCTCCTGAACCACAATCCTGAGTGTGACTTATTTGCGGATGTATTTATGAAAATATTATCGGAATGTCTGAAATTTTGTGAACGAGATGCATTATTGTTTGTGACACAATATTATCTTTGTTTTGTGACACAACTTATATCTTTGTTTATATATAAGTTTTATTTGATTATTATCTTTTTCTGCTGGACATTAGATATTACCACTCTTGACTTGTATAATTTAATTTAATTAATGTAATTGGTGTCAACCGTGTTAATTAAATAAATAATAAATAAATAAATGACTTCTAAATTGGGTATCGCACTCGTTCATCATTGTTCGCCGTCATCACTACGTATATGCGTGTATCTCAATGTCAATGTCACACGTATCAACCTGTCAATTAACAAATTGTATATAATTCTGGTTCAATTGTGACCGGATTCGAATAGTTCCGAACCTTTGAAAATAGCCCAGTTCGATGGGACTTCACTGACTTTCACACGTGTGTATGGAAGTCAGTAGTACCAAATAAATAAATAAATAAATAATGCTGGACTATCACACAACATCATGTAGCCCCAAACTAAGCAGAGCTTGTATTATGGGAATCATATGATTGATATATTACATATATACGTTTTTTTTTGTAAATATATACATATTATACATAGCAAACACCCAGACCCGAGACAAATATCTACAGAACATGCAAACATTTGTCCCGCGGGGGGTATCGAACCCGCAACCTTCTCCGTCCCAGGAGGTCGTAACCAAATCAGCCTTTATCTGTCTGCTGGATATACGCCTCCCCTAATAAAGGATATGCCCATAATCCCCACGCTGGGCATGCGGGTTGGGGATCAGAGGGTACAGCTTCTGGCACCGCCGACGCTGCTGTCCATAGGCAGATTGGGAATTTGGCTTTAGGTGTTGGCTGCGCTATGCCGTGACCAGCCGGCCGCCAGAGCCCCGTTTGCTAGTTAGCAGGGTGCACCACAGGGTGAGGTTGGCTTGGGTTCCGAAGATGGAGGTTGGAAATGCTTACACCCTTTACTGACTTCGTTGATGCGATATTACTCACGATATGAAAGACGCAGCCGAGCAGGAATAGATCGGGCGGCAGCTTGAGGTTGGGATTGTGTCCGTAGAACTGCGCACGCGCCGGTGGAGCACGCACCGCGCCCGCGTACACCTTGCTGCCCACGCCCACGCCCACGCCCACACCCACGCCCGCTGCCGGCTGGGACGAGGTATCACATATATAAAACTTGAAATCAATATACAAATAAATTATTAATTAATAATAATTGACATTATCAATCACACAGCATCATGTAGCCCCAAACTAAGCTGAGCTTGTGTTATGGGATCCACATTTTTAATGAAATTAAGCATATTTTAACTTTTGTCTAACAAGTCTACCATAGTAGTCACGGACTTAAAATAAGCTTTTAGGAATTTTTTTTCTTCAATTCATTGACCGGGAAAAAATCTTTAGCTAACAATTTCGGTAATATGATAATAGGGTACTCAACTGCTCGGTTTGTGTATTCGTCATATGTCGTTTAGTGAAGAGTAGCTAGTAGCTAGGTATACAGGGTGGGGCAAAATTTTATCTCATTGAGGGCAGCCACCTTTTCTTTCATAGTAAGAAGGTTTTGTTCTGAGGAAATTATAGGTTTGTTTTGACGAAAAAAAACAATTGCTTATTCAGAATTAAAAAAAAATTAAAGTCAGCCTAGAAAATGACAAATGTAATTTTCTAGGCTTTGTAGTGTTCGTCTATGTCACAAGCTGGGGACACATTGTATAAGTATCTAGAATTTAGTCTAATAGAAATAAACAAACTGATCCCTAAGTGTTCCTTAAATATTCGCAAGAAAATAAGCATTTTAACTACATAAAGAATTTGTACCTACACCTTGGTATAGAGCTCTACCTTGCCGTAACATTATCTTACTAACACGGCAGGTATTGGTTTTTATCCTATATTGTGTATGCCTACTATATCCATGATATAAATTCTTATATCCTATATATATTTTTATACACTTTATCTCATCATCATCATCAGCAGTCCACTGCTGGACATGGGCCTCCCCTAATGAGCGCCATTGCGCCCTGTCCTGAGCTCAACGCATCCAACTTCTACCAGCAGCCTTTCGCAGATCGTCATTCCGCCTCGCCAGAGGACGTCCTACACTACGTTTGCCGAGTTTTCGGCAGATATGGCCAGCCCACTGCCACTTCAGCTTGCTAATTCTCTTAGCTATGTCGATAACTTTAGTTCTATGTCGGATAGTCTCGTTGCGGATTCTATCCTTCAGAGAAACTCCAAGCATGACTCGATCCGTAGCTCGCTGAGCGACTTTAAACTGGTGGGTACTTTGAGTGTCCACGTTTCGGCTCACTATATCTATTTCCAGTGTTTATAAACTGTTTGTTAGTGCATTAATGTAAGGCAAATGTTTTATTTTTAATGTTATAATTATTCTTATTTTTCTGAAAGTCATCTTTTTTAAATGTGTTGAAAATTGCAATAATCTCAAATGATGTTACCTGATGTGGATGGTGTGCTGGTCCCAACAGTAATCTAGTTGGCGCTCTGACCGCCCCACCGGCCGCGTGAGCTGCCGTCATTAATCTAAACAAAACATCTCATTTTAATAAATGAAAGAAGGAAAGAAAGAAAGAAAATATATTTATTTAACCCAAATTACAGTAAATAGTAGTGAGTACCTAGGTAACTATAGAATAGGTAAGATTAAACTTGTATGTCATAGATCAAAAGATCAAAAAAGAAAAAATAGGTATGATATAGATATGAGTAATATACTTAAACACTGGGTAAAACAGGACCCTACTCAGCATAGGCAGCATTAGAGACGAAGCTCAGTTGTCGCGATAAATAGATTCAAGATATACACTGGGGTTCTGGGGGCTGGCTGATTGCGATATAGCGCAGCCTAACACCGCACAGCCTAATTGCCTGACCGCTGACGGGCAGCAGCGTCGGCGGTGCGAGAAGCTGTGCCCTGCGATCTTCAACCCGTATGCCCAGCGTGGGGATTATGGACATCTCTTATATTCAAGGCCTATATCCAACAGTAGACTGAATAAGCTGGTTTTCTTGTTTAACCATTAGGGCAAATAATAAACTGCGTTGATTATTTTTTTTATTTTAAGATAGGTATTATAGGTATCGAGCTCAGGACAGGGCGCAATGGCGCTCATTAGGGGAGGCCTATGTCCAGCAGTGGACTGCTATAGGCTGATGATGATGATTGAAGAAGAAAACTTTCTAACTACAAAAGAAAAGGTAACCCTCAATGGGGTAATTTGTCCCACGCTGTATATCCTATAAAAAACCAGCCTATTCTGTCCACTGTTGGACATAGGCCTTCCATATAAGAGTTGTCCATAATCCCAACGCTGGGCATGCGGGTTGGGGATCACAGGGCACAGCTTCTTGCACCAGCGACGCTGCTGCCCGTCAGCGGTCAGGGAATTTAGCTGTGTCGATGTTAGGCTGCGCTGCCGCATTCAGCTGGCCGTTAAAAGTCCCGTTTGTAAAACAACATAGTGCACCAGATTGGCTTGCGTTCGACAGATGTTGTTTGAAATAACACCTCTATGGAGTCAGCCTTTCTACAAATTTTAGTCCATCTTCAACGTCTGCTTCGGAAACGTTACATGCCACTATATCTCTGCGCAACACATCGGCAACTACCAATCGGGTTATGAATATCAACGGTATATTTACCATCATTTGTGAGTTCTGTTGTTTCCCGATATTTCGACGCAGTTGCATGCGCCATGATCACGGGAGGAACTGAAGTCTGTGCGAGTGGGTAGTTACTGGCAAACGAATCTATCTACCGTCTTTCTTAGTCTTTTATTACGAATGACACCACTACAATTCGTTTCAATGTCACTTCTAACTCGATCACGACACACAACACTTACTGTATCAGGACACACTTCTGAAACATCACTTTTTCTGTTCCTACACATTCTAACAACAGGATTCCAGACTCCAGACACATGAAAACCATCTTCTCGATTGAAATAACTGTGTTTGGTAATCTCAATCGCCTCTTGAACCAGTATTGGTATATCGGGAAACAACAGAACTCACAAATCATGGTAAATATCATGTTGATATTCATAATTATGTTCACAAACATGATAGTTTCAAAAGTTATATGCCAAATTAAAATTAAAGTATTCAAATCTCACCTCAAAGTTCCCGCTGCAGAAGGTTCATGTTCCGTTGGCGGCGCAGTGCCTTGCAATCTGATGCTGAGCATGTTTGCTAATGCTGTCTTTGTCTTAGGATTCACTAAGAGGGCGTTGTTGGCTGAAACATAAATGGTCCTTTACAAATTTCAATAAAAGATACAGCAATAAAGTGGCCATTTCAACTTGTTGATTATAAAAAAGGGGATTTTTAATAAGTTGACTAGATGACGCAGTAAAATTCGTACGTAGTTGGTAAAGTTGTTTTTACCTTGATGCTGTTCAGGTGTCGTTGGCTGCAGTAAAGATTGATCCACTTGACCTTCTGGCACCAAAACTTGCTGAGTTGCCTGCACACCTGGTGACACCTGTGTAATGGAAAACAAATATAAAATAAAAATAGTGGCAACTTTATTCATTGGGGTTGAGGGCCGCTCGGAAGGCATCCGTCATTGTGAAGGAGTCGCGTTCCGTTTAAGCGGATTTCTATTAAGGTTTTTAATTTCAACCGATGACGACTCATTTTCCTTGTCACTGTCAAAAGTTTAAAACGAAGTAAAAACTTGGTTTTTCACAAAGAAATAGGACTAAAGCATAGAAGAAGTCTTAAAACTCATGTATGCTCTAAACAGTAACGCATACGGCTGATCTCTACTTTCTTATGTCCATATTTAGCTAGAAAGAGATGCATAATTTATCTCAATGCGATTTCTGCGACTGCGTACGTGCATTTGTATGAACCTGCATAGAAATTTGTTCGAGCGCCCTGGTGCGATTAACTTTTTGAAGTCGCATTGATAAATGTATGCATCCCTTTCTAACTGATGATAATGGACATAAGAAAGTAGATATCAGCCGTATTGAATTTTAAGACCATTGGTGTTGGCCAATGCCATTGGTTGTAATGGATAACAAATGTAAAATAAAAATAGTGGTCAATTTATTCATTGGTGTTGGAGTCTCTTAAGGCGACTATACATGTCAAACCTTCCTCTCGCTCGCACTAATCAACATTTTTGAAGATCACTGAATGTAATTATGCAAAATAGCAAACCTTCACGGCCTAAAAAATAATAATACAAAAGGTTCAGCCATAATATCATTTTGATTATATCACGTTTTCTTACCAAAAAACTTGTACCAATAATGTGATCAATTTTAGTGCAACTTTTTTGGTCGGAAAACGTGTTGGATTCAACATGATATTCTTGCTGAACCATTGTATTGTTAATTTCTAGGCCGTGAAGGTTGCATAACTATTTGCAACTATTTCGCATTACTACATTCAGTGATTTTATATCTTCAAAAATGTTGAATAGTGCGAGCGAGAGGGAGGTTTGACATGTATCGTCCTTAAGCGAAATGCCTCCGTCATTGTGAAGGAGCCACGTTCCGTTTAAGCGGATTTCTAATAAGGTTTTTAATTTCAACCGATGACGAATCATTTTCCTTGTCACTGTCAAAAGCTTAAAACGAAGCGTAAATCTTGGTTTTTCACGACAAACGTAGCGTAAAAAAATTACTTTATTATTCAGCGGAAGACATGTCAGGTTACACAGACAGAGTCAAACCACCTCATTCCAAAACGAAGACTAAATATAGTCCAAGTTTAAATCTGACATTTTGTATATAAAACACCAATTTTAAACCTATATCCTTTCGTTTTGGAATAAGACCGTATTAGTCTTACCGGAAACTTATTGGACCGTATAATGTCGCGTTACTCTATGTGAGCTTGGAACTAAAATACGTTGAAAAGGCACTTTTATACCGCTCACTGTAAGGCCAGCTTAAATCGGCGGAAGGCGGGGCAGGGTATTTCAAATTAACCAACTTAAATTCGTACGCAATGGTAACAAGATACAGATTCCAAAGCTT
Organism: Horisme vitalbata; assembly: GCA_951804965.1. NCBI lineage: Eukaryota > Metazoa > Arthropoda > Insecta > Lepidoptera > Geometridae > Horisme > Horisme vitalbata. Next base: position 10,713,599 of record OX638106.1, on the reverse strand, counting down.
AGGAGACCGACAATAGGGATGTCGAATGAAACGAACGAATGAAATGTCTGTCATTTACATTATCAAAAAATATTGGACACGTATTTTTTCTTTTGTCAATTAAACAAAAAATTACAAAGATATAGTGAGTTGAAGTTCCGCGTGACATCACGGCTTATTATACTTTTTACCTAGCCGTGACGTCACGAGCCCCCACTCCCGAACTTCCACGCTCTTTATCTCTGTAAATTTTTATTTATTTCATAAATAAAAAAATATTTGTCCAATATTTTTGATTTGGTCTATCTGAAGGACTAATTAGAATTATTATTTTTTTACCCAGTTGTCATCCTATTGAATACAACAGGGTATTTCTCTCTCGCATGCGACGTGACCACAGAGAAGTAAATCTACTAGCCAATAGAAGATCAATGCGTGAGAATTTGTATTAGAAGCGCTGTCGTCCGTTTTATTTCTTCCTCTCCCTCATATACCTTCCACAAATATGTTTTAGTTAAGATTTTTATATAATCCATAAATTTCGACTCAGGCGGGATTTGAACCCGCGACCTTCCCATCAATACAGCGAAACGCTAACCAAGCGCTCGTGGCGTGGCTTACTTCGTTGTTCTTAGCACATCATCATGGTTAAGCAACACTCCACCTAACCACGAAAGATGAGTGACCGTTTAGTGCCATTTAGATCTGTGGGGTGATCGGCTAACTAAGCAAACAAAAGCGATTGATAGCGATCCTGTTTTAACAAACTTTGACAGTTTGTTAATTGAATTTCGACGGATGAAATGCCAATGTTTGTAAAAATAGCATCGGTGTCAATAATTTCTGTTTGCAACATACTTAGCCGATCACCCCGCTGAACGCTTCCGTGCTTCGGAAGGCACGTTAAGATATTGGTCCCGGTTTTTTCAATCGATAAGCCATATCGGAGGCCTTCAGGCGGCCTGAAAACTCCGAGAACAGAGTTGGCCACTAGCTCATACGAAGAAGACTGCGCTACCGAGTCAACTCCTCGCCTCGTCGAAATTTTCGGACAGTCCAGGCTAAACACCGTTTGTTTCAACATCCAAGCCTGCTCAATGAATAACAGTTTAGTACATTGACGAGAGGTTTCGCTTTCCTTATTCTATGATTTTTTGGTTTTTAAGTGTAAGCCTGCAGGGAAAATCTACGATTTTTATATATCCCGCGATAAAGGAGAATGCCGAGAACCCGTACCAATTGCGTCAAAACCGAACGTATCCCATAAAATGTATTATATTTTATAAATGGCATTAACATTTTCTGTAGTTTTACACACCGACTCGATTAATAATCAAGTAAAAAAATATTTTGTTGATTTGGTTTCCGTTGCACGCCGCCATTAGACTACAACAACCAATGATATATACGTTGCTATGGCAATAAACATTGATGTAAAGTGTAACTATGGCAATCCTCATTTTTAATTATTTTGAAAGTAGAATCGACTAAAAACTTATTGGATATTTTTTTGACGCACTCACTTTAGTCTTGGTACCGAGCGCCATACATCAGACGGCATTCTCCTTTCTCGCGATAAATGCGTCGCTGCACTTGAATTGTACAAAAACGGTTCTATACAAAGCTCACTCGCGCACGTCCAAAAAAAAATTGTCTAAGCAAATATGTTCTTGGGTCGACGCTATGAAGAGCTCGATGCAAATCCTCCCTCGCCGTGCTAGTTTTTAGAGTCTTACCGGGACTTGTTTGACAGCGTGATGATGCTGCGCGTGCTCTCTCTGCGCTTGAAGCTGCTGGATGCGCTGAATGTGCTGCTGTCTCTGCAGCGCTAACTGCTGCATTTGTTCAACGGAGCCGCCGGTTGGAGTGACGGGGCTCGCTACACCTGTCCCGGCCACTAGAAGGAAACAAGGACTGACTTTACCTATAAGGGAAATTTTACACTGATCTCAAACTAGGCAGAACCTGTGCTAGATATGTACTAGAGATTCATAAATATACAATTACATCATTGTAAAGACCCTGACTCAGAACATAATTTTCCTCGACATATTTTGAATGCGATAGTTTCCGTATATTGACAATCACGCCAAAACAAACACCAACTTTGAACAAGTTTTAGATTTTGAATTAGAAATATGACACTGCACACTAATAATAATAATAATATTCATCATCATTTTTTATATTAAATAGCCTTGTGCTTGACCAAATCTCGCCTGTCATCATCATCATCAGCTTATAGCAGTCCACCTCTGGACGTAGACCTTCTCTAATAAGCGCAATTTTTGGGGATAGGCTCAGCTCAATGCATCCAACCCCCACCAACAGCCTTCCACAGATCGTCACTCCGCCTGGCCAGTGGGCGTCCCACACTACGTTTGTTGAGCCGCGGTCTCCACTAAAGAATTTGTTTACCAGCCCCCTTCAACTTGCTAATTCTCTGAGCTATGTCGACAATTTTAATCTTGACACTAATATTTTTAAATGTAAGGTCATGATATATTTTGGATGCTACTTTTCTGTGCCGCTGGTATAGGAGATATCCGATAGGATTAATTACGCTAATGGCGCAAGCGAAGCCGCGTTCAGAAACATCGAAAGTCATGCAATTGATGAGATAAACAAAAGATTCAAATGAAATTACAGGAACATAATGCTTAACCCCTCAAGTTTATGGACGAAGAGCTTTGCATCATAGGGCACGTTCTAAACATGAAGGACCTACCTTATAATGCTTCGTTATAACTAAGGTCATGGTTACCACTTAACATTAAGTGGACCATGTGCTTGTTTCAGCATCAAATATTTAGAAAAAAATCCTCACATTCAATATCACGGAAACCCGTGTCTTCAAAACAATCCATACTTTTCCTGTAACTATACAGAGAGATCCTTTGAATCAATCTTTAGATGTAATTATCCGCACAAACATAAAATTTCACAAGAAAAAATAACAACCCGTCCGCAACTTCGTTACCGTTTTCGTTACTTAGAACATTTAGCAAATAAACATTTTGAATCTTGGAAAAAGGATTAAATCGAAATCACAGTCAGACACCGCAATTTTATTTAAGTTTATAACTCCAATATTATTTTTATAATGGTTAAACCTACGTAAAACAGCTTCGAAAGACATCGAACAACTAGATAAAATATTATAATTCATGAAGCCAACGGTAGCAGCGTTTCCACATTATCCGATCCGATATCGGATTCGGACGACGATAGCCGACACCATATTCAGTTTTCACATAATATTCACATTAATATAAATTTCAATAATAATATAAATTTCACATAAACATTTCACGTAATTTCCCACAAAATAGTTCCGATACGGCCATTTGCTCGATATCTTAGTGCGGGCAGAACATCATGGCAGACTATACAAGAAAACTTTATCACTATCGTCCAACGTCCTATTTCTGCCGTGAAGCAGCTTTGCTGTGTTTCGGTTTGAAGGGTGTGGGTGCCGGTGAAATTACAGGCGCAAGAGGCTTATCATCATCATGCCTCAAGTTGATGGACGCAGGGCGTTGCATCGTAGAGCATGTTCTAAAAACGTGATCTATGTTGCAATGCTTTGTGATAGGTAACGGTTACTACACAACATCAGGTGGGCCATGTGCTTGTTCCATCTTCAAGTATCATAAAAAAAAACGGCTCACGGGCGTCCGAATAAGAAAGACAGGTACATATTTCCTACATTTTACTTGCACCGTTCGTATCGACATACGATATCGGATCGGATAGTGTGGAAACGCTCTATCAGCGGTCACAAGATGATCTAAATACCAAATTCTAGTCAACGTGAGCAACATAAAAATGCGCTTAGATAAACTGAGGAAAGTTTTGTATAGCTAACATCCATACCCACAATGTCTATCAGGGGCTTTATTCTCAGAAACGTTCGAAAAAATCTCATCCTACCAATGGTGAGTTTGAATTGTTGAGTTTTAATTCGTATGTTATCCCGAAAGCGAGTGATTTGAACCATAGTTATTGTGAGAACCTCACAACGTGGTAGGTTGGCACAGTTTTATTCACTGTTCCATGAAGTTTAGGTAAATTAGCCCTACCTACTCCTATCACTGGACATAACTTAATGTTCACAACACAAATATTTGTACTGGGCTGGAATCGAACCCGCGACCTGCAGCACATAAGTTAGAACTGCTGCAAACTGAACTATGAGACCAGCGGGGTGATAGGCTAACTCTGTTGCAAACAGAAATGATTGACACCGATCCTATTTTTACAAACTTTGACATTTCTTCCGTCGAAATTCATGATCGTCAATTGAAAAACTGTCACAGTTTGTTAAAACAGGATCGGTTTCAATCATTTCTGCTTGCAACAGAGTTAGCCGATCACCCCGCAGTTAAACATAGTGACATGACGTCATATCTCGACCGAAAACTCTCGAGGTGCGTTTCCATGGAAGCGAAACGGAGCGGTGCAATCTTGATCAATAGATAACATTTTAAAGCGATTCAATTTGAAGATTTATCACTTCTCCACACCGCTTTGCTTTAATGATCTGTGGTTGTTGTTAGCGACGCGCTCTATGTCATCTTTTGATCCATAAGATTTTCTCGAACGCATCCAGCATAAGGCCCCTATATGAATAAATGTTCCCATCCATTTTACGGCTGAACCAATGAAACTGTTTTTCATGACTTGGTAATTGGTGTAGATATCTCGGCTCAACCTAGTTACTAGAAGTATCAATTTAGTAGCAGAGAAGCACACTGTCCAGGGATACAGTAAAGTGTATGATACAGAGTGTAAAATTAGTAATGCTTTTTGTGAAAGGCTCGTCCTGGGGAATACCTTAACTGACCTAACCAATCTTCTTAAACTGAAATATTGTTATCTTTATACTTTATTTTTGACATCAATTTTATCTGTATGCTCATAGTAATATTACTCTTGGTTTGTTTCATCATCCTGTATCTGCTTGACTTGTTTACCCGACTTGCAAATAATAATGGCATTCGTTGCATCTTCTGCCAACATTGCATGTAAAGCGTTGTGCGAGTGAGATGGACTGCGCTAGCCGGAGTGCGTAAGGAATACGCACACGTTTTTACCTAGCAACAGTTACAATTAACGACGAATGTGAGTACCTAGTCAAACCTAACAAGGTTTTTAGGTACAACAATTACAAAAATGTATTTATATGTGTTCATAAATAAATAAAACAAAAAAATATATTTTTTTAGTTATTTAACAAACTTTTTTTTCATAAATATCTGGGATATCATCATCAACAGACTATATCAGTCCACTGCTAAACCCTCCCCTAATGAGCGCCATTGCGCCCTGTACTGAGCTCGACGCATCCAACTTCTTCCTTCGCAGATCTTTCTGAGCAGCCTTTCGCAGATCGTCAGCGAATTTGGCAGGAAGGCGTCCTAAACTACGTTTGAGGAGCCGCAGTCTCCACTCAAGATTTTGTTTACCCAACGGTTTTCGGTTCTTCGGCAGATATGGCCAGCCAACTGCCAGTTCAGCATGCTAATTCTCAATATAGCTATGTCGACAACTTCATACACACGGTCAACTGATCCCAAACTAGGCACAACTATACAATACAAATTTGTACTACTACCAAACATATTTCTGTACGTTCTTCTTGTGATTGTAAAAAAATCTTATCTGTTAAATTTAGGTTAAACGGTACCCACATGTAGGTACTATCAGAAGCAAAAATATTTATCTGTCCTTGCAACAATTTATTACAGGTAAACCGGCATAATTTTCAATCAATGTGATTTAATTACCTCTATAGCGCAGTGGACGAGGGGCCGTCTGATACGCAGAAGGTTGCGGGTTCGATTCCCGCCGCGTTTTTTACGCACATCATCCGTAATGTACGATAAGCCGGCTGAGATACAAGAGTTGTAGTTTCGACTCCTGCTGCATCGTAAATGTTTGCAAGATTTGCAAATATTTATCTCGCGTCTGGGTGTTATTTAATGTATAACTAGCGACCCGCCCCGGCTTCGCACGGGTGCAATGCTGATATAAACCTTCCTCTTGAATCACTATATCCATGAAAAAACTCGCATTAAAATCTGTTGCGTAGTTTTAAAGATCTAAGCATACATAAGGACAGACAGACAAAACAGCAGAAAGCGACATTGTTTTATACTATGTATGTAGTGATATGTAGGTATGGATTTACAAAAAAAAAAAAAATGAGTCAAGTGGTGCCCATAATACAAGCTCTGCTAATTATTTATCCATCAAATGTTTTTTACACGCATACATCTTCATTCCGTAATGTGTAAATAGCTATAAATAAATAATAATATAAAAAATAAATACCGGACGTCTGACTGGCGAGTTATCCCGGTCCGGATCACTGGCCGGAGAGGGTCCTACACTGCGTTTGCCGAGCCCGCGGTCTCCACTCAAAAACTTGTCTACCCCAGCGGTTGTGGGTTCTTCGGCAGATATGGCCAGCCCACTGCCACCTCAGCTTGCTAATTAAACTTACAGCTATGAGACATCATACACACGGTCAACTGATCCCATTCTGAAATGGCGGTGGATTTCAGCTTGCTAATTCTCTGATGCTTATTTAAAAGGTGGTTTTACCTGGTGACTGAGGAGGCGCGGGGGATGCTATCGGTATGGTCGCTCTGGCCCCAGGAGATTGCAGCCATTGTACCTGCAAACAACAGCATCATACAACAACGTTTTCATCCGAGGCCTCGTTCACGTATATTTTAAAACATTCGAGAAGTTTCCGAATCGAATCCGTCAATTTTTGTGTAATTGTTTTCTATTCCGATGGACTTCTAGGATCTTTAAAGCTGCTGACTGTGATTTTGAAGATCGCTACGATACAGTGGCGAATCACAACACACCAGCCTATATCAGTCCACTGCTGTACATAGGCCTTCCTTAATAAAGAAGGATATGCCCAAAATCCCCACGCTGGGCATGCGGGTTGGAGATCGCAGTGCACAGCTTCAAGCACCACCGACGCTACTGCCCGTCGACGGTCAGGAAATTTAGCTGTGCCAGTGTTAGGCTGATATAGGCTGGTGTGACCGTTCACACCAGCCTATATCAGCCTAACACTGGCACAGCTAAATTTCCTGACCGTCGACGGGCAGTAGCGTCGGTGGTGCTTGAAGCTGTGCACTGACGTCGAATTCATGTGGGTACGGACCCACATGAATTGATAAGTACATGATCAAAACGTGCTGAGCTAAATAAGCTGCGGGTTTCCTCACGAAGTATTCCTTAGAAGTCATATTTATAAAGACACAAAAATCATGAATATCAAACAATTATTTATTTACAACTCTTGTAGACTCGTGCGAAAATTAGTAAAAAGCTCTCTCCATATCTAACATTTAAATCAGCGACCCAAGTGACAAAGCGCAATTGTGTCGCAATACTCGTCGAGCAAGTTGGTTAGAACTTCCAAAGATTAGAACGAATTACTATAATAAAACATAAAATACTTATATCAATAGGTACAATCTAATTCCAACCATTATAGCCCTTAAAGCCTTACTTTCTGAATCCGGAAAACGAAATTTTCATACATATTTCAAAGTGCCATAACTCCACAACTGGAAACTTTACGAAAAAAAAATAGAACATAAAATACTTATACAATAACGTACAATCTGTTTTCAACCATTTTAGCTCTTAAGGCCTTACTTCCTTCGTAAATGCAACCTGGTTGGTATTCGCTCTTTCTTCCTGGTTGGTATGACGTTCCATCCCTAATTGTCCGATTTTCTGTCCTACAAAAAGTCGGTCGTCTGCGGAGACCCTCAGTATTAAATTTTCTCATGTGACTTTTATCTTTTTGAAAAATAAATGTATATAACCTGAACAGTTTTGAGCCCGTGGTTAGCTTCATTATACTACCAATATACGTCGACCGCTGTGGCGCTGTGTGCGAATGCCCGCTTGATACGTTCCCGCCACGAGATAAATTATTGTACGATTTGTAATAAATAATAATAATAAATAAAAAATGCTGGACTATCACACAGGATCATGTAGCCCCAAACTAAGCAGAGCTTGTGTTATGGGAACCATATGATTGACATATATACTTTTTTTGTTTTAAATACATACATATCATACATAGAAAATACCCAGACCCGAGACAAATATCTGCAGAACATGCAAACATTTGTCCCGCGGTGGGAATCGAACCCTCAACCTTCTGCGTCCCAGGCGGACCTTCGCTCACTGCGCCACAGAGGTCGCATATATTTGTCTCGGGTCTGATTAAAAAAATTATCAATCATGTGGTTCCCATAATACAAGCTCTGCTTAGTTTGGGGCTAGATGATGCTGTGTTAAATAGTACCCAGCATTTTTTTTATATTTATAAGTCGCACCTGTTGTTGCTGAGCCAATTCCGGTGCTATTTGACTGCGTATAAAGGTGACGCTTTGTGGTGCCGGTGATTGCGCGCCGGGTGAACCCGCGACTACTCCGGGTTGCTGGAACAACATAACATAACAAATTATTTTTTTTACAGAAAAAAAAATGGTGAATTAAACAATGTACACGGTGATTGGAAGATGGGTGCAAAGTAAGGGGATTGTAACAATCCCCTTACAGCAGACTACAGTAGTCCAGGCCATTTAGAACCATTTAGGCCATTTCCATACGTGGTGCATCCTGCTATACAACGAACGGGGCTCTGGCGGCCGGCTGATTGCGGCATAGCACAGCCTACATCGGCACATCTAAATCCCCTGGCCACCGACGGGTTTCAGCGTCGGTGGTGCGAGAAGCTGTGCCCTGCGATCCCCAACCCGCATGTCCAGCGTGGGGATTATGGGTATATCCCCCTTTTATTAGGGGAGGCCTATGTCCAGCAGTGGACTGATATAGGCTGGTGTGGTTTTGTGGTTTAGGCCATATTTATTGTAGCGTTCACTACTTACATCTCGCTATGTATACCTAGCACGCCTTATATACAAAACCACCCAGACAACACAATATCGACTTGAGACACGTCCGCTCTGTTCCACGGCCAGCTAACGACTGTCCCCACGACAGATTTGCTTTGATTTTATTTATAATTACTATTTAATGTATTTTTGTTATAATTATATTTACAAATAATAAATATAATTTACACATACACTACAGTTATGTTAGACGAAATCTGACATGTTTTTTTGCCGATTTTTTTGTGATTCGAGTAATGTGATAAAACATGGTCTATGCATCTGTATGCTTAGACCATGTTTTATTAGATGACACAGGTCATCAGACATTTTTGTACATCATCATCATCATCATCAGCCTATAGCAGTCCAATTTTTTGTACGATGATAAAAAATGTTTTCTTAAAGCTATTTAAATTCACTAGACGGACATGCCCGAGGGCAAGTCTGCAGACATGCCCGCCGGACTCGCTACTATAGGTCTGTGTGATTGCATTCCCCGTTAACACTAAAAAAATTGCAAATGCCCCGCTTTACACAAGCATGGGCCCGTCGGCGTCGTCACACTTCTGTTGTAGTTACTTTCAACATCATCTCTCATCTGCAAAAAAATAAAAATAGTCTGGCTTCGTCTAACATAGCTATGGCCTAAATGGTCTTGACTATAATCCCCTTACAGCTTTGCATCTTCCAATCACCCTGTATAACATTAACATAATAAATCATATCAAATCAAGAACTTTTAATTTTCTTTATTTATTTAGGAACCTATACCAACAATGGTTACATATGTCGGTCCCATTATACCCTTAACAATTTATAAAAACATATCACAAAACTATTAATATTACGTAATACAAAACTATTAGAAAGGTATCTTATCGCTCAACACATTCAAACATCAAAGATCCACTATTGATGTCTAAATATGTTGAGCAATGCGACAGCCCTCTCTGAAGTAGGTTCTGCTAATATATGTAAATACATGCCCACGTCATACCTATTTAAGTTATATATCAATATCACTACACAACAGAAATTGGTACTGTAAAGAGCTCTATTAAAAGCCAATAGATCCTTGGTATTGGTTTTAAGGATTCCATAAGCTGATTTTGCGCATCTACTCTTCCCTTATATATTTATTTACTACCTGCCTTAAACCTCTGTGGCAGATAAATTAATTGAGAAATTTACAACTTCGAAATTGATAGCGAGCGTCTTATTGACACCATTTAAGTTATGAAACCATAAAAACGAAGGCAAAGACGACCTCTGCAGCGCAGTGAGCGAAGGTCCGCCTGAGACGCAGAAGATTGCGGGTTCGATTCTCGCCGCAGGGCAAATGTTTGCATTATTTGCAGATATTTGTCTCAGGTTCTATGGATAAATGTATGTACTTGGAAAAATAACTAGTATATCAGTCATGTGGTTCCCATAATACAAGCTCTGCTTAATTTGGGGGTACACGATAGTGTCCAGCGTTATAAAGAATCCTGAAGTCGTTGGTTGAATTCGAAAAGATTTGTAATCAATTTCCTCATTTCTGAAACTGTTAATACCTAAATGCCACCGCAGTCTCTCCTTGGTCTTCTTTAGGTCCGTAGTATCCTACCGGGACCCCATAACCCCGTCAAGTGCTACTGCAGTGTCGAGCCCTTCATCAGGCCATGAATGGTTCGATGATGACCCACTAGCACTGCGGTGAGTGAAGGAACACGGTGTGTTTTTAGTGCCGCCGAGCTAGTGAGAACTAGTAGCTGGCGGAGAGCCCGACAGACCCCTCCAACTCTCCCCGAGTTGAAGGACATGCGTAACGCATTTTCACACCGATAAATAAAAATGGACTTACCTGTTGATGCGCCAAAGCGGCTGCCCGCTGCAAGGAAAGCTGCCTCCTCTTCTGCAGCTGTGCGACGAACATTGCCCGCTGTTGCGGATTCATCTGTTGCAATTGAGCGTGCGTTTGCGCATCCAGATGGATCAGTTGACGGCCGCCACCACCCGCTGTCCATGATACCTGATAAGTAATGTCATGTGTCATGTGGTTCCAATAATACAAGATCTCTTTTGTTTGGAGCTTTATGGAGATCTTTATATTTTAATTTCTTCACTTTTATAACTTCGTTTATTTACTTTATACTGTAAAACTAGGACAATGTTAAGTTACTTAAAGACTGGATTGTAATATATTAGCGTAAAAAATATATTTAATATCTTCTTTTATTGAGATCGACCGGAGCTTTACACTAATACTGAAAGAGTCCATTAGCGGGTCCCGTAACCCCGCTATACTGGATTTATATTATTTATATATATTTTAGAACTATCCTAATCCTATAATATTATAAATGCGAAAGTCTGTGTGAATGTTTGTTACCACGTATCTCCATAACCACTGAACAAATTTGCATGCCATTTTGTAATAGATAGTTTAAGTGCCAGAATAACACATAGGCTAATCAAATTTTGACACCTCTAAAGTGGTAAATGGGGGGCCAACCCAAATACCCCCTTTTTAACAAAAAAAAAATCTTTACCAATCGACTTGAAATTTTGCAAAGAGACTCTACTAAAAATGAATGAATAGGTGTTTCAGGATTTTTCGCCATTCAACCCCTAAGACGGTTAACGGGAGTGGCAAAGCTTGTTTATTCTATTTTGGAACTGCCTTACCAGTACGAATTTAGCAAGTAGGCATCTTCTGGGAAAGCTCGCCCCATCGTCGACCTCATCCTTGCCTATGCAAGCCTCGAGGTCAAGAGCTGGCCCATATTAAATATAAAAAAAAGTAGTAAATAAGTAATAAAGATATCAGTCATGTGGTTCACATAATACATGATCTGCTTTGTTCGGGGCTAAATGATGCTGTGTGATAGTATGTTTATATTTTTATAACTTAACTTGAATAACTTATATTCTTTTAATGTTTTTTATTTGTTAAAATTTGAAAATGACGTGTAATTCTTGTAATGTTTGAAATAAATAATTATTGATTATTGATTAATTTCGATTTTATTGAGTTCAACTGTAGCTTTACAAAGTAATTTTTTTGCTAATAATGAGAAAGAGATACAAGATATTTATTTGCATAAATAAGAGTTGGCGGGTCCCGTGACTGCCTACCAGTACGATTTTTACGATTAGAACTACTGCTTTAGCTGTATTTAATATTTTATTTTATTTTAGAATTTTAGGAAAACTTACAGCTAAAAAAATACACTTAGGTTACAAAAATTAAACGCATCCTAAGTAGATGAATGCTGAAGGCCAATTAAATGTTTCCACAAGTAAAAAAAATATATATTAAGGCGACTATACAGGTCAAACCTCCCTCTCGCTCGCACTATTCAACATTTTTGAAGATATAAAATCACTGAATGTAGTTATGCAAAATAGACCTTCACGGCCAAACGGCCTAACGGACCAAACGTTTACGGCCGGCCTAGAAATGTTCAGCAAGAATATCATGTTGAACCCAACACGTTTTCCTACCAAAAAATTTGCACCATATTTGATCACATTATTGGTACAAGTTTTTTGGTAAGAAAACGTGATAGAATCAAAATGATATTATTGCTGAACCTTTTTATTGTTATTTTCTAGGCCGGGAAGGTTTGCTATTTTGCATAACTACATTCAGTGATCTTCAAAAATGTTGAAATACCATTTTGCGGTAAATATAACCAGGATAATATTGACTTTTTCTTATTTTATGTGCAAGTTCTTGACAAGGCTTGCTTGGGCAAGGATGAGGTCGAAGATAGGGCGAGCTTTCCTAGGAGATGCATATAAACTTTCTTTTTGAAGCCGTCATTGTAAAAACGGGCTGGCAGCTGATTACAAATTTAGGCAGTGCACAATATGAATGAAGTGTGAGAGACTTAAAAAAATACTTTTTATGAACTATATGTGTTAATGATTTTTAATGGTACTTTAAAATGGAACAAGCAAATGTGAAAATAATTCTAGATTTTGAACATACAAGGCGTTTTGAGTGTGCATAAATGGGTTGCGCTTGTGAAATATACCAGTAATTTAAAGCTGGACGCGTCAAGCTGAGGACAGGGCGCAATGGCGCTCATTAGGGGAGATTTATGCCCAGCAGTGGATTGGCTGAAGTTGATGATAGGAAAGAAAACAGGTTATTAGACATAGGGAATAAGAAAAGGAAGTCAATGCAGCAGGCAAAAACAAAAACAAGCATGAACAAAGCAAGCAAAAAAGTTTTATTACATTGTAAAGTCCTATATACTAATAAGTAGATACCTACACATTCTAATATCTTACCCTAGGTCCAACAGCACCCGGCTGTGCAATTTGCTGCCGCTGCTGCAAATACTGCTGTTGCTGCCACGAGACGTTCTGCCCACCTGGGGAGACGATCTGCTGGCCCCCAGCATGGGTTATAATCTGCTGAATACCACCACCAGCAGACAACTGGGACCCCGCTTGTGGGGACTGCGGTAATTGAGACAGAACCTGCTGCGTTTGCCCAACTGCCTGCCCTATTATCTGCTGACCAGACTGAGTTACAATCTGTTGCGAAGACTGGGCAATAACCACTTGGTGCTGTTGCCCTTGCTGTATCACATGCTGACCTCCTTGCGATAGAACCTGCTGTGTGCCTTGTGAGATGATCTGTCCTCCTTGGTTGACTAATTGACCTCCTTGATGGACAATCTGACTTTGTGAGACTAACTGCTGGCCTTGTTGTAAAGTCACTTGCTGGTTTCCATGGACTAGGATTTGTTGCTGGCCGGTATGCTGGTTTATTAATACTTGCTGGGGTGCTTGGACAATCTGTTGTTGTCCTGAACTGTTAAGCAACTGCTGCTTTTGTACTAGGATCTGATGGTGAGCCTGGCTGATAGTTTGGCCTTGCGAATTTATAGATTGCTGGAGTATTTGCTGCGGAGATTGGATGGTATGCTGAGGGCTTAGCTGAGGCTGCTGGTTATTGATCAGCGCTTGCTGCTGTGTTTGCATTATTTGCTGCTGTAGTATCACTTGGTTCTGCTGATTTCTCTGTACTAGAGGAGTTCTTATGATGTGATGCTGTCCTTGAACGTTTTGCACCATTTGGACATTCTGCTGTCTCCATGCACCTTGATTGGTCTGTTGGGTTTGTATAGTTTGTTGTACAGATTGGATCTGCTGTCCTAGAACATTCTGTTGCCCTTGCTGGTTCACTAATTGGTTAAGTTGGACTCCTTGGCCAGATTGTCCTTGGGATGATGAGACTATCCCTTGATTGACAACTCCCATGTTGAGGTTCTGTTGCTGATTAGTCATGGATTGGACTGTCTGCTGCTGAATCATGCCCTGGTTTTGAGAGTTGAGCTGTTGACCTGAGCTGATAATCTGTTGGCTGATGACTTGAGGCTGTCCAAGGTTCTGATTCATTTTAGCATTTTGTATTATTTGTTGAGTGGATTGGGCTAGTTGCTGAGCTATGTTCTGAACTGCTTGTGAAGCTGTCTGCTGGCTGAGGCTCAAGCTTTGCTTCATTGCAAGGTTTTGTTGGTTTATATGCTGCTGTTGGAGGTTATTGGCGCTTTGGCTCAGCATTTGGCTGATGTTTTCGATCTGCTGCTGAGCCGAGCTCATTGACGTAGTTGGAGACTGTATGCTTTGCTGCATGTGATGCTGGCTGCTCTGTATATGCTGCTGTAATTGCCCGGACATATTTTGAGTCATTTGGGAGACGGAGACGTTCGGTTGTGAGAACTGATTGCCCATACCCTGTTGGTTTTGCTGGTTGATTTTATTTTGTTGTTGGATCATCTGCATTTTTAGTTGATGTTGCTGCAACAATTTCTGTTGCTGCATCTGAATTGCTGTCAAACCATGAGGCTGCTGTTGCTGTTGACTTTGGTTGTATTGCAAGTTGACTTGTTGGTTTTGCATCATACCAGGTTGCGAGACAGATGGGCTCTGGTTCTGAGTAAACTTTTGGATTAACTGTGTATTGGCTTGGCTTCCCTGTATTTGTACATTTTGCATGTTTTGTGTGACCATACCCTGTTGTAACGTCTTGCTCATGATGCTGGAAGTAGGTATGGATGTTGACGTATACCCCATAGTGTTGATGGCTGAGGTGGCCACATGGGAGGACGGTGCACTTGAGGGAGGGTGGTTCCAAGGCATCCTTTGCTTCAGTTTGTCTAGTAATGCTTGGGTACTATCATCTTTATTCTCCGCCATGTTTTGAGTAGGTACTTCGTTTTTAGCAATACCTTCTTCAAAGTCGAATCCTGTGATAGCACTAATCCTATCCATAGGCTTCGGAGGTGGCTGTG
Organism: Horisme vitalbata; assembly: GCA_951804965.1. Classification (NCBI taxonomy): domain Eukaryota; kingdom Metazoa; phylum Arthropoda; class Insecta; order Lepidoptera; family Geometridae; genus Horisme; species Horisme vitalbata. Next base: position 10,698,376 of record OX638106.1, on the reverse strand, counting down.
GGACAATTAGCAATTTCGGATGGAATATATCTGTGGCTGCTTGAATTCTTGCCCGTATGCTCTCTAGTACCCAATCAGGAGTTACAATTTTTAGCCTAGATGCGGGAAGGTTTAGTGCTGTACTATACTTCTTCCCTGATGCAACTCCGCAGATCAGGTGGGTGCACTGAGAGTCTAAGTTCAACTTCACTCTGCCACCATAGTATGTGATCACAGCAAACAGCGCTTTTGCATCTGCAGCACTTATTTTAGTAACACAAGCCACAACATTCAAAAATATCTTACTTTTATTTGGGCTGTATGGCTTGGGGTTTGCCAATTTTTTCAGACGCGCGCAAGCTAGGACCCAGTGCTCGGTCACAGCAGGGATCTGGTAAATATCCAGGGCTTCGTCAATATCATTTTCAGCGGGATTTTGGCCGCAAATTAGATGAGTGACATAGTCTGACAAATACTTGGTGTTTTCCGCACCGCCGGACTGCAACAGCCGCATAATCTAAAAGCACAGTTCAAGAACAAGTTATTGTGCATCCTTCACAAATAAAAACAACTTAAAAACAGCATAAACAAAAAGAAACAAACCCTTTCCGAGACATCGCCTGACTGGTAATATTTGACATCCTTGAATATCGTTTCTTGCAAAGTCAGAGAATCCAAATCGTCAACGATTGTTACCATTTTATTTTTATATGTTTGTTTTAAATAATTGACACAGTTTCACACACTCATTTCGATAATTTACATGAAAATCCATTCGGTAATTCATGTCATGAAATTGTAAACTCAGTCAAAAGTCAAAATTCAAGCGACGGCCATTTAAAAAATGTTGCCATCAACAATAACAAAAGAAAAAAAACAAAAGCGTCAGTCAAAATGAGTGAACATATTTAAGTAAGGCTTTTATAAACGGTCAAAATATTAAAAATCTTGAGAAAATAGTTTAGTTATTTGATTTCATACATATTTTCATACATTCATACAGGTTGTCTACCTGTTTAACTCATAATCAAGTATTTTATTACACGTATTGACCATGTCTTTCCTGTGTAAAGCTGACTAGGCTAATAGGATTGGTATAGGTGCTCTATATCGTCCCTTTCAGTTATGGCGTTGAAAGTTACCACTTGACGTACCTACCTATAAATCTATAAAACATCTAGAATAGATGCAAAGGCTGAGGTGTATTTTTAGGGTACCGAAGCCAAAAGATAAAAACGGGACCCATTTACTAAGACTTCACTGTCCGTCCGTCTGTCTGCCTGTCTTTCTGTCACCAGGCTGTATCTCATGAACTGTGATAGCTTTATGTTGAAATTTTGTTCACAAATGATGTATTTCTGTTGCGCTAAAACAACAAACACCAAAAACAGAATACAAATTAATTATTTTAGTGGGACTCTCATACAAAGGAACGGAACCCTTCGTACGCGAGTCCGACTCGCACTTGGCTGTTTTTTTTAAATATAATTTTTATTTTAAAGTTAAAATGTACGTAACTTATATTATAAGTAAACTTGTAATGATTAATATAAAAAATATATTAGTTAGATACCTATGAACAATATAAATATACAAACAATATAATTAATTATTGTTATATGTGTTATCCAGTGTTTTTACCTTTTTTTTAAATTTATCATTGACAATGCCCCTTTACAGCAGCTTTATTTATGACTATGATAGGTATATATGTATACCTAAAACTATAAAAAAAAATGGATGTCAACTATTGGCTTGTCTGTCTTACGGCCATGATATATATTTTTTGGCGTATGTTCTTTGTTGTGTAACTAATTTTAAAAATTGACATAACCAAGTGTACTTTATGTTCCTATGGTGAAATAAATGAGTATGAGTATGAGTATGAGTATATTTCTAAGAATAAGAACGTGCATGTTGGTAACATAATAATTATATTGTCATACCCTCGAGTTGCGTGTATACCATCACTAATCACTAATAAATCAGCCTGGGGTGCTTCTCTAATTCAACGAAGTACGAAATTGCGTGTTTCGTTTCTTGCGATTGGTACTCGATAATCGAACAAATAAGAGATTTCAACAAAAAGTTCGTAATGTGTCACAGTCCAAACATTGCGCACCTTATTTCACAAAACATACGACTGAACTATTGGAATCTACAGTACAAAATTCGATCAATCGCATGAAACGAAAGACGCAATTTCGTACTTCGGTGAATTATAGTAGACCCTCTTACCTCCATGCTCCGAAACCAACGCTCCGAATGAATGAGTTCTAGCTACCCACTACACAGGGTCCTAGGGAACGCTAGTAAACTTTTGCAATAAACATGTAATTAAATATTTATATTAGTTGGGTTATAATAAGATAGTGGTAAGAGGAATTTATAGCAGCTGATGTTAAATTATCAGTGGTGAATGGAATCAGTGTACCTTATTGTCTCAAGCTGTGTGATTATGTCCCGCGTTGTTTATTTTATTTAAGCATGCATTTTAAAAAACTAAACAATGAAGAGAACTTCGTAAGAAAACCGTAGCCGAGCTCCACCGTTAATGACCATGTCTTTCTATCCAAAGGCTTCGGAGGCGGCTGTGGGACAATTAGCAATTTTGGATGGAATATATCTGAGGTTGCTTGGATTCTAGCCGATAAAACAGAACCTAGTCGTGAGAAAGAAAGTGATTCTAAAGCCTTGAAGCCCTTTATAGCCCTCCATCCCAATCCCATATTCATATCCTTGGCACTACCTAAAGGACGTCTCATATAGTAAGTAAATGCGTCATCTAGAATAGTTGGTCTACCCAACTAAAACTAGACTTGCCTTTGTGAAAAATTTCCAATCAAAATTAAATTAGATTCGTCTGTCTTAAGGAATATGTAATACTAACTAATTATAACTAAATATGTAGGTATTATTATTATTATTATTTATTATACTATATGTAACGTGGTAGACCACACAAGTGATGGCGCGATGTGCTTGACATCTTCAGCGACTATCTGTGGCAGGCATTGGCGTTGAACCGCAAAGAAAGGAAAACTCGAGGGGAGGCCTTTGCCCAGCAGTGGGACAGTGCAGGCTAACAACAACCACAACAGCAACAACATGTACATTTATATTATATAATACCTAGGTTTTAATTATACCTACTGATAAGTACCTATTGTAGTGCCAAAACGGGGCTCATGTTGCGGACCAAACTTTATTTAAGAACACCTTGTACTGTACCACATTAAATAATAAAGAATATCAATATGACTATGTATGTAGATAAATATAGATAGATATACAGGGTGGGTCAAAATTTTACCACTAATTAAATTTACAACAAAACACTCCAACTACAAAAGAAAAGGTAGCTGCCCTCAATGAGGTAAAATTTTGCCCCACCCTGTACAGAAAAACTCTTTATTGTGTTATTGTATACCAGAAAATAGAAACAAACAGGCCAAAAGAAAATTTAAAATTAAAAACAGTACAATAGGCAGTAAATGGCTGTACATAAGAGTATTTACATAAATAATATCATATAGTTACCTAACTTTATTACGTTCATATAGATACTTACCTATAAATACCTACCTTAAAAAATATACACCTTGGCCTCAACGCACCTTTGAATAGAATTTACGTAGGTTTAACAACACAGCTAAGTGCGTCGAAGTTGACCTGTTTGAAGTAAGCTTAAAATCCTTCAAAAAATGTATGCTTTCCAAAAAAAATATTGCAAAGGTAGGTTAGACTCTTTTTGAATTGTTGCCTACTATACCGGTTAAAGTTAGTTTTAATTATTATTTTTAATTTATAAGTTTATGTGTTTTAATTCGATAAATTTATTTTCTCTGGAATTACTGTTATCTTCCATTTTAGTCAAAATCTTTATAATTTATTTTTAATTTTTAATCATGAATTTTAATTTATTTTTATTGCAATTATTTTATTTTCGTTTAAATTACTATCAAATGTAATTTTCAGTGTAAATAATTAAATATTGTATTTTAATTTTTAATAATTTGCATGCTACATTTATCTAAAAGGATTTTCAACATTTTTATTTTATTTTTATGCTTAATCATGTTTACTCGCTCGATGTATTATTTATATCATGTAGTCTGTCATCTATAATTATAGTAACTAGCATTTACTTAAATCTAATATAATAATGTTTAATCCCCTACCACACAAATGTAAAGAATTGCGTCACGGTGCTTTTATCATTGACAAAAATATAAATTTTTTGGAAACCTTTTATGATCCAGTTATGATAAGTAAGCTAACCAAGTATGTACTTATTCATTAATACTTAGCTCACGGTTTTTCGTAGTATTGTAGGATAGGACGAAACGTACGTCAAATTACCAACGCAATAGGTATCTTCATCTCGTAAAACAGGTATTTCCAAAACGTGTTCTGTTCTTAACTATTTTTTCCTGATTCTAAGTTGTTTGTTGACTGATTAGTGATTAGTCATTAAAAAAAATTACAAAATATTAATACGTCGAGCTGAGGACAAGGTGCGGTGGCGCTCATTAAGGGAGGCCTATGTCCAGCAGTGGACTGCTATACGCTGATGATGATGATAAATAAATAAATAAATAAATAACGCGGGACGTAATCACACAGCATCATGCAGCCCCAAACTAAGCAGAGCTTGTATTATGGGAACTACATGATTGATATACTACACATATATTTTTTTTTTTGTAAATACATACATATCATACATAGAAAACACCCAGACCCGAGACAAATATCTACAGAACATGCAAACATTTGTCCCGCAGCGGGAATCGAACCCGCGACCTTCTGCGTCTCAGGCGGACCTTCGCCCACTGCGCCACAGAGGCCGTCGAAACCTCGTCATCGTCCTCATCGTCGAATGATGATGATAACTTAGTAGCTAAATATCAACTCTTAAATTAATATGAAATAATATGATGTAAGATGTAAGCTTCATAATTAAATAGTTAAATAAGAAGCGCAAACTCCGCGCGGTCACTACTTGGATTGGTGACAGTTTAGTTGTATTTAGAACTGAACTTCCATGCTTTAGAATGGAAAGCACAAGAAATATTCTAGGCTCTTTCAGTCGTTAAGCCATGTCGGAGACCTTCGGGTGGCCGAACCGAAAAAAACTCCGACGCCAGAGTTGGCCAACAGCCCATTCGGAGATGGAGATGTTTTTGCAAAAACCTCGCCTAAAAACTTCTGTTTATATACAAAGCCGTAACCTACCTACTTGGATTCAATAATTGAAACCAGTTTTGTATAATCTAAGTATTCGCTTGAGTTCCTATTGTTTGAACTTTGAAAAAACAGAGGTCATTACAAAAAACTTCGTAGAAATCCTACCACTATAAACTTAAATACTATGTACCTATTTATTACATTTCATCTGATAACAGAATAATTTAAAATTATAATTTTGGTCACGTTTATTCTTCTGACATCATTAAATAACATCCAACGGTCATTACAAGTTCTGTGGGCTTACTCAGGCTTTTGGCCTACATAATAAATAATGCATACATATTATAAAAATGCTTGCTAACCTATCTCATAATTGAAAAAAATTGAAATCGAACCCACACCTCTCGCACTTGCATCCTATGAGATGAATGTCACCACTTTTCTACCAAGCGTCCAATCATATATTCTATGCATTGACTTTAAAATAAAAGGCGTTTCAAGTGGGTGTTTCCTTTTCCACTCCAGCTTAGGTCATTATTCTTCCTTCTCACTCTACCCCATTATCATTAACGAGGTTTTCTTATGGAACCCTCGCTATACCAGGCATTTTTTGGTAAAACCATACAGTTACATTCCTAAATACAGTTGCCTACTTTTGCCGCGTAGGATTTCCCAAACTGTATGGAAATGACAATATCATTCATACACCTGTTCTAAAGAATGTTAGTTGACGACAAAAGGATAATCCTTCTAATTTCTCAACGTGAATGGTCAATGAGTTTAAGTCAGTATTTCGCCGACCAGAGGCAAAAGCAGTCGCGACGCGAAAAAATGCGAAACCTATGACCATTAACTGTACAGTGTTTTTTATGAGATGGAACGAATATGTGTTTTAACAGTAATAGCACTAGTGCTTTTAGAAGTTAATTGTCAATATGTGCAGTCACCATGCCCAGAATTATTTTCATACCAAAGTGATGGGAACAGTGTTTTTGGGCACATTACATTGAAGTCTAGTGGTGGACCAGTGAGCACAGTGCAACTTAGGGCAAATTTTACTGTTGCAGCGCAACTTCCTACAGTAAGTAAAAATCTAAAAACATAACTTTAACAAAAAAGAAATTAAAAATTCGGTCCACCATTGGCGGAGAATCGTTGAACACATAAAAATAAAAAAAGTTACAATGAATTGAGAACCTCCTCCTTTTTCGAAGTCGGTTAAAAATAGGTTATGTAGAAACAACCAAAACAACCTGGCCTTTATACATAAAGGGACTGAACGTACCAACAATAAACTGGCAGGTACATATTTATATGTAGGAAGCGATTTTTTTTGTAAATTTTAAGTATTCATACATAACACATTCTCTTGTGATGGCATAATATTAAGTGGACAGACCTATATTAGTCATAAAATATGAAACAGGGATTTGAATAATTTACAAAAATTCTTCTTTATCAAATTGTATAACGAGTTTTAAGTCCGGCTAAAATCCGGTTAGGTTCAAAACATTATTTTTAATAATTAAATTAACTTATTTAAACAACTTAAACCATCTACGTAATAAAATAAGGGTACCTAACTGAAAGGACTCGGTGACCAACTTTATTCAATGATTATGAACAATTATCTAAAAGGACTAAGATAAAAAACAGTAAATTAAAAAAAACAAATCTAGTATTAGTGTCATTATTTATATTGGACGTTCAATTGGCTACTAAAATTGGCTAGTTTTGTAGCAGGGGAATCACACAAAAGAGAAATTGCGGTCAATTTCGTGCCCAACCTTGCCTTACCTGACAAAAATTTTAATTTGTGGACTCTTTAATAGTTAATGTTCCTAATGATGTTTGGGTTGATATTTTATTTTATGGACTGAGTAAGAGATAAATTGAAGCTTGCGTAAAATGGAAACTCTTGTGTAAGAGCATTTTTGCAATGATAAAAATTGGTACCTCTGTCCCACTTGTGAAATTGTTTAAGATGCTACGTAATTATTCTGACTCAATACAAGGAAAAGTTCACAATTTTCAAAAAATACAATCATCTTCCGACTGATTGGAAGTATTTTTTATAGCTACTGTCATGTCAGTCAACTGTGAATTTGCGTGAATGATTGATCATGTGAATTTTCTACCAAATTGGAACTGGTTAGGCATAACTATATTTCGGTGGACAATAATCTAGTAGATAAAACGCACAATAAGCAACTAAGTAGATATTTTCTTATCCATTAAATATATTTACATAGGTAGGTATTTAAATATTCCCAATTTCAAAAAGGTTGGTTTAGTTATATTACATTCATATGTATTACATATTATATTCTAGAAATATGTGGTTAGGTATATTAAATAAAATTAATAGAAATATTGAAACTCTACAAATCTTTTGAAAAAAAAGTAGGCTCCAATTACCAGCATATCTACGAAGTCCTATTAATTATAATAAGCCATAATAATATTAATAGGATTTTGTCGTAAAAGTTTGTAAATCTGAAATGTTTGTCCTTCCCTTACGCCAAAACTATTGAATAGACTGAAATTTTGCACATATTATAGTTCTGCATTACGTAGTTCTCATTATGTACACCTGGAATAGGTAGGTACTTGGTATTTTACACACAGTACTAAAACCAGCTACCTTGCAAAGATAGCAAATGCTACGGGACCCGCGCAACTCTTTCCGAGTGTAAAAAAATATCAATTTAGATAGAAAAATGAAAATAAACTGGCGTTTTTGGAATATTCCAAATGCAAAATCTATTTCAATAGAAGAGATTTTTAATTAATCTTCAATTAACACTATTACGCTTACGCAGATGATTTGGAGGGCTGCCTAGGCGAAGAATTAGAGCAGTTCGTTACTTTTGTTTTATTAATAATAATAATAAATTTGTTGAGCAAATGGGTTGATTAGGGTGGACACCCAAAACTCCTTCAGGGTACTATCCCACCTACCCGCAAGGACCCCAATTATCCCGTTGGGACTACCCAGAATTCCAGATTTATTAAGGTAATACCATATACTTGAAAACCTAAAGCAAACCAGGGGCCCCTTGATAGAATTGGCAACAGGCCCCACGCTGGCTCAATCCGGCACTTTACTAGTACACACTTAATGATACCTACATAAGAAATAACTGCTTATTTACATACAATAATGTTCAAACACTTCAGTAGGTAACGTAACGATATTCTTTAAAAAAATATTTTTAAGCTCGTCCCCGTACCATTACAAGCATAAATTCGATTTGTTATTTTATGGTACATATTATAAATACAAAAACTCAAAAAATAACAAAAGCTTTGTTGTAAGTATGCTTTTAATATGAGTTTGATTAGCCTCATTGTTTGGTTTTTAGACCTCTTGAAGATTGGAGCCTTTCTTGCGAGTCCTCATCCTCAATGTATCATCGTTCTCACAATAATGACTAATTGTTGATGTTTGATTGTTGGATTATGCACGCTTGAATGATTCGCGTTTTAACCTGTCAGCTTACAGCTAAATTTTGACAGGTAACCTTGTTTTCCGTCTTTAGGATACGTATGCTAATATTTTTCCTCGATCGTTTTAATTAAAGAAATATCTATTTAAATAAAAATAGTGTTACTTTAACATTCCATTCTAAAACAAAACACGTGATATCTAGAGTTTTAGACGTGAACACATGAAGATCATGGTTTTTGATTCTTTTAAAAACAAAATCCTAAAAAGCAGTCATCAGTCCTTAAGAACAATGAACTGTTACCAGTTTCTTCTATTATGAGAACTTGCTCTTAGCACTTATATAATTATGTACTTGCGTTTTCCTTGAAGGGACTGTCCCAGTCCCAACCCAAGGCTCATTTACTCATATGAAGGCGTGAAGGTAATTTCAAAAGGTAACATTTATCATATTTTTCCTTTTACGCGTTTACCAAGATTTTGTTACTTGAACTTTCTTTAAAGTTGCGAACGAAATTTAATTACTACCTACATTTATTGAAAGGTTTTATTGAACTTCAATAAATACGTACGCTACTGACGTCAGAAATAATTATAAGTAATTAGGGATATATTTCTTTGTTACCAATTTCAATTGGCAAAAGATTTTCATTTTCCTTATAGCTTCGCACTTTCTTAATGCCAACAACCCGATATAACTGGACTTGCCACTAAAAACTTGACAGGGCGAGTTGAAGTAATCAATCTTGTAAGAACTATTATTAAAGTAGCAGTTTCTACTGGTATGTTTACCTAGATATATATCTAGGAATAGGGCTCAACCTCTAATAACTTATCATCGGGCTTTGAATACTAAATAGGAGGTACATTTCACAACTCTATGATAAACCCATTACAAAGTTCTTCACTTCATATAAATGACAGAATTATTGTAATTTTACGTTAGGTAATTCACACCTAGCTAATAACGGCAAAGTGGGCAGTAAAATTACTTTGTATCAAAATGACATTCATTCAATACATTTTTTTTAAGATTTTAGTAATAAACTTTTTTTAGTCAACCTGTGTCGTCGGACTGCTGTAAAGGTCTTGCCCAACTTCCGCTAGCCGTCTCTATCTATGAAGTTCTCTCACCATATTGATATTTTAAAATATTCCCAAATATACAACCAGCCGGAACTAAAGTCTTCTACCTCTTTGATTCGGAAATTACCTACACTGCCGACTGCAACTCTGCAAATAAAACCTGCGCCATGAGTCGTTAGCTTAAAAGTAACGGTTCAAAGCTCCCGCAGGTATCTAATAAAGGAAAGTTTGCGGGTACAAGTCTGGCCTGGGTCTTCATTTTGGGATATAAAATAAAATTAGCTTTGATTAATAAGGCTGAGGGTGAAGGTATATAAAAAACAAACAACCATTCTTTCAGACTTACATAGGCCAAATAGAAACCATTGGAAATGGCAACCAGCAGCTACAGAAGTTCAACCGAGGCGTGCCATTACAGTATCGTGTACATTTTCCCGTAACTTCACCATTGCCTCGATTGACTTCCATCGTTGTGAATGGAAACACGCTATGCTATGGACCTGGAGGTAAGCCTAACATAACCTAGTCATATTTTTGTAAATGCTGATTTATCAACTATCAGACAACTCGGCAAATAGCTTACCTACTCATGCCATAATATGTTTTTTACATAACAGATCAATCAAATTCACATCCAATAAATAAATAAAAACCTAGGCATTCAGGCCCTATTAAAAATACATTGTTTTGCAAATCACTCAACACCTTATCCTATTAAAAGTCATTAGGAACTGCGCAGTTCACACTGTACTCTGTGTAATTCAAACAATAATAACCATATTCTTACATAAGTAGATACTAGGTATTGATTATTAAAACTTACTTTTCCTTCCAGATGTGCCAGGACCACTTCAATACGTCACGACAATAAGCCTTGACCACATGCTCTTCCTAAAGGGAGGGCCTCAGATCTACAACCCTTACGAGTCATCAGTGCCAGAACTAGACTTTACGGGTCAGATAGGAGACAACACCCAAATTTTCACAATCAATGATATCGGTAACAGAGACGGGTCATGGAGTTCGATATACCCAATGGATTCTTTTCAAGTTGTGAATCACTCTCGACCCGTGTATGATCAAGTCACACGTCCAGTTTACGACCAGCCAGGGAAGCCAACTCGACCACGGCCGAACCGACCACGACCGCATCGGCCACAGCCAGAATACACTCAGCCACCTAGTCCTGACTACAACGCTTATTACCCAGATCGCACCACACAAGGGACCAGGCCACCTCCACCACCTCCACCTCGACCTACTGCTGCGGTCCTGTAAGTAATTTTACCGCTAGGTTTTTCCATGAACTGTCAAAGCCAAGCTTTGCATGGTTAGATGCTAAAATTAATATGAGGATTACGAGCAGGGATAGGAATTAGTACTTTGCAATAAAAACCTAGCCAATTCGGGACTTGTTGTCTGACTTAAGCTTTCTATTCTATGTATTAATACTTACAACAATATGATAAAAAAAAGATGTTAGTACTTATGTTATCCATTTCTTCATAGTTTCATAATTTTTCAGTCCATCGACTCCGTCGAGATTGCCAGCATCCGCAGCAGTGGAATGCGGCGTCATAGCTGGAAACGAGCAAGTACCTCTTATTTTCAACGGGAACTCGTACCCAAGAGGCGATTGGCCTTGGCTAGTTGCGATCTACAAGAGGCAGGAGGGTAGCTTGACATTCATTTGCTCAGGAACTTTGGTTTCAGATAGGCATATTGTTTCTGGTAAGTAGAATACACCGCGATTCATCTTATTTTTTAGTCAAGTATTCTATAGGTATATTACAGTTTTCACCCCCGACGCAAAGAGGGGTGTCAGGGTGTCAAAATGGCTTTATTTCAAAATATCCACTCTTAGGGTAGAGTATGACTCGCCAATGATAAAATCTTTCATTCGGGTTATTATATAATAGTAGCATATCATATTAATATTATTATTATTATCAAATTCACTAACTTACTAGGTTTATGACATTTATGTACTAACAAAATATGAAACATGTTATATGACAATAAATGAATTGAATTAGGGAACTCCCATAAAAAGTAGCGTATCTTCCAACCTATTAAAAACACTACCTATTAAAATAAAATAAAAATAAAATAAAAAAGACCCGCCTGAGACGCAAAACGTTGAGGGTTCGATTCCCGCTGCGGGACATATGTTTTCATGTTCTGCAGATATTTGTCTCGGGTCAAGATATTTGTTTTGGTTTTCTATGTATAATGTGTATGTATTTACCAAAAAAAAGTACATGTGTAGTATATCAATCATGTGGTTCCCATAATACAAGCTCTGCTTAGTTGGGGGCTACATGATGCAGTGTGATAACGTCCAGCATTATTTATTATTTATTATTATGTTACTCTATCCAGTTTGATGTTGGCGTAAACGAATAACAACCATACATGCAATACAATCAGTTTTTGTCATCCATTGAGTTTTTATGTAAAACAGGACACGATAATAATCGTTTGTTTACTTTCACAGCTGCTCACTGTATGCACCTAAGGAATAAGATATTAACGATCAAGGACATCGTCGTGAAAGTCGGTGTATATAACTTGGAAGACTGGGGAGATGATATCAGCGTTACAAGAACCCTACAAACTGCTAAAATACATGAGTCTTACAACTCTTCTACCTTAGCTAGTAAGTATTTTATAACGTGAGGCATTTAGGGGGGGAGGGGGTCGAGCGAAATCTCACCAAATCTCACGTTTGGATTAGTCCCGGCAAATCTCAAGAATCTTTTTTCCCTAACAATTAAAGAAAACCCCGTCAATTCTACGCAGGCCAAGCCGCTGGCATCGCTAGTTTATAATATTAGTGTAATATTTATTTGTATTATTATTGTAATTTGATGACATAAGTTTAATTTAGCACTTTATTTAAAACAACTTGCATATTTTTGTACGATTTTTTATAAAAAAGGTTTTTTGTGTAGCCTAGTTGGTAGCATTGCGCAGCGAAAAAATAGTATAAAATAATTAAAATACCACTAACTCTTGACACCTGCTCTAAGCTATATATATATATATAACTCTTAGCTTTTGACGCATACTCTTTAGGAATCGGTCACTTTCTCGTCTCGGTATACAGTGTAGGTAGATACTATTAATTTAAGTAGTTCTTACTATGGGCAAACTAGTTCTAGAAATCTTGAAATACTAAGCATTTTTTTAAATAAATCCAACGCAATCAACTTATTAACATCAAACTACATTTATTGAAAAATCTCATGAGAAATTTCGGGTGAGGGTGGGGAAGGGGTCGAGTGAAATCTCATGATATCTTGCCAAGGGGGGAGAGGGGGTGGAAAAAATCGCTAAAATAACCTCATGTAATGGACGCCCCCTTACGAGTACATTGTCAAGGCGAATTATTGGATTTCCTTGCTTAGTACTTACCATAATATACCTACCTACTGAATATTTTTGCTACCATAACACTTACAAAGAAAAAAATATGAAGTAGATGGGTAAATCTTAGATACACTACAATACAAACGATAGACCAGTACCCAGAAGTCATTATTGATTTAAGCAACTACGCAAACATAGCTTCGCATTACTTCTAGTAAGTATATTAGCGAAGCTTAAACAGTCACAGTTTGCTGTTCAGATAGTATATTAATTTACTTCCTTGATATTTTTAGATGACATTATTGTCTTTACGATGGAAAGAACGGTGGAATTCAACAACTACATCAGGCCAGCTTGTCTTTGGAACGGGAATACTGATCTAGGTCTGATAGTTGGAGCATCAGGAGTTGTAAGTATAGTACATAATAATAATAATAATACATGAATGTTGCGAAGATAATGCAATGATTTTAAATGCCAGTAAATGTTCACCTAATAAATTAATAAATTCACAAGTAATGTAGAAACAAGGTATAAAATTAACAAAGAAGTTCCTAGAGAGGTGACAGAAGTAAAAGATCTAAGTCTTTTGATAATTAAAAATTAAAAATTTATATTTTAAAATCATACTGATATAACTAACTCAACTGTAATAAAGCTTGGAAAATGATGGGGTTTGTAAGACAGGTCTATAAAGATTTAACAAATGCAAAAACTGTTATGACTTTATATAACATAATAAATACGCAGTGCTAGACGGGACGCAGAGGGAGAGTGTCGCGTTCACTCACCCTGATGAAGACTCTCTTAACGAATTGAAAGGCCGTCGGTGCCTTCACTGACGTAACGGTACTTGAAAATTCCCGTTTTTCAATATGAATGCGTTAATTCACGTTAGTTTCATGAGTAAAATAAATACGTAGTGGAATTTTGAATACTGTTTGTCACCTGTTTGAAACCCCCATTATAAAAATCATATCGACAGAATAGAACGCTTTAACAGAAATTTATAAAAATGTTAGCTTATAAAGATAGAAAAATGAGCATTTAGTAGGTTATCTTCAACAGTTTAAACTGGTTCCTTTCGAAAATTGAAGAAATATAACTGAACTTATAACTTTTTACAAGTTTCTTTACACACTAATAAATTCAAAAATAACTGATGATATACACTTGGCTGTACCTAGACCTACCCTTTGAGAAATACGATTATTTTAAAAACATTTAGAACAAATCTTGGTAAATTTTCTCCCCTTAACCATTTATTAAAATCATAATTAATAACATAAATAATACTGATATTGATATCTTCAACGATTCCCTCCTTTGTTTTCAGAAGAAAATAAAAACTAGCTATGAGCTAGTCTCAGCTAAATAATAATAAGTTGCCTTGATATCGTCTAGTTATTTTTGTTACAATCAATTTTTGTTACTTATCGAGATGAATCCTATATATTGTTTTCCTTAGATATAAGGCACTCTTATGTATGTACAATACCTGCTAAAAATGCAAATAGGTGCCTTTTTATTAAATTGTTACTAGACAAATAATCTGTAATTGGTCTTTATTAACTCAGGCCCATTGATGATTGACAATATTTTTTAAATGTACATACATATTTGAATAAAATTGATTTCATATTTTAGGTGGCTGGCTGGGGTCAAAGTGAAATCAGTCCTGTTGGTAAAGGGGAACCCCGCATGGTACGGATTCCGATAGTCAGCACTTCAGCTTGTAGGGCCAGCAAATCAGACTTCCACGGGCTGACATCATCTAAAACCTTGTGTGCAGGTATCTACGTATATTTATTTTAGCTTTTTTGTAGATAGGTATATATATCCGTTAATTACAGTACATATAGTGGGAAATATGTAATAGAAATTTTATAAAAATTAACATAAAATATACATATTAATAAAACTATGTCAACGCCATCGCGTTGTCAGTAGGTACCCTAAATATGATATTGATTAATGCACCCAATTGAAAATTAAATATCATCACATCATTCTTGACTAGGATAATGCATGCTTTATTATTATAATAGCTTCTTCTTTCGGCTTCGCTCGCTGATACTGAACAAAGAAGTGCATTTGTATCTACATCGAAAACTTCATAATTGAGTAAAATTTCTGCTCTATCCAGATTGAGAATCCAAAATATAAACAAATTGTGAATTGTTATTAGTAATAACAATTCATAATTTGTTTATATTTTTCAAATTTTCGCCTTTATCATATTAGTAGGATTATAAAACATGACAACAAGAAACACTAACATCATTAACCTAACACGAACCTATTTTTCAGGTGACCGCAACGGTTCAGGGCCTTGCTTAGGAGATTCTGGAGGTGGTCTTTACATATTAGACAATGGCCGTTGGCGTCTTCGTGGTGTAGTTTCTGTCTCATTAAGGCCATCCAACGGAGAAAATACGTGCAATCTAAATGAATACATCATATTCACAGATACAGCCCAATATCTTAAGTGGATACAAAACATAATGTCACAAAACTTATATGACTTTTGAAGACTGTTTTCCTCCACCTATTTTGCCATAATATCTATATTACCTACTTTATTTATAATTATTTTAAGTTTTTTTACTCAATTCACTAGACTGGTACCTACTTTATTAAATTAGATAATATTTTAGTAAATCGACCTATGGTTTTTTGTATCACCCTGTCCTTGATAAGTTTGATAACTCAATATGCAAGAACGTATATATTCAAGGTAAGTATATTATTATTTGAAACGGAGGTAAACATATTTATGTTACTATTGCAAAGTATGTAATGGTAGTGTTATTATTTTTTTTATTCCATAGTTAATCTACGTGATATCTGTAAAAAATTAAAATTATTTGATATGTGCTTGATAGTTTGTTAAGGCCTTATATAATTTTAGTACAGAGAACAGAGAATTATTTTTAACCTGCAACACTCGCTTGTCACTAACACAGATTGCAAGAAGTTAAATGTCATTGTCATGTCAATCCTAACATCATAAATTAATATTGCCAGACTTGAGACTTTTTAGCTAGAAGTAGAACTATCAAGTTTATTGAGCTCGGTTATGTAGATAAATAACATTATTTTATTAATCTCTTAGCATTGCACAACCTATATTGTATTGCTTGCAATGGTATTCGCGCGGACCAAGTGACTTTTCGCTTCATTGGGACGTCATTCGAGTTACTAGTAACAAAATACTTACAAACATAATGTTTACCATATATGTATTTTTTTTTAATAGTTGAATACACTTAAGACTGTTTGCAATAAATATGAGCCGTTTGGGGTAGAAACTCTAGGCCCATGGGGACCAGGGGCCCACCAAATTTTCAAAGACTTGGCAGAGCGCTTATTCGAGACCACACGTGATCGGAATGGTGGTTTCTATTTGGGCCAACGGATCAGCCTTGCTATCCAACGTGGCAATGCAGCCAGAATTCTGGGCACTCTACCGTGTGGTGACGGTCTGGATTTTTGTTAGGCTATTTTATTTTAGTAATAAGTAGGTATACATATTTTGTCAAATATGTAGGTATAGCTATGAAATATTTATTAAGAACTTGTTATTGTGTATATACTGTTGTGAATAATTTCAATAATTTCGTAGAGTTATCATTATATCAATGCGTAAATTACGTAAACCTTCAATTTTTTTACAAGTTACATGGCAGCATTTTACTCACTGACCGAATCATCCATTCATTCATGCATTCTCAACTTTCATTCATTCGAATAAAATCGCGCGCGCAATTTGTTTTGTTTGTTTTGGAAAAAAATATTTGCCAAGAAATGTCTTGGAATAAGTTAATGTGTAATACAAAGGAACTACATTTACTGGGAACGCTAAGTGGTGGTCAAAGTTTCAGGTTTGCTTTTATTATGTTTATTTTATTTTATTTTAATTAAAATAACCTAAAGCAAGCATCTTGGTAGTATTGCTTTAAATTACGGGTTTTCTCAGGTACTGGACCAACTACTTAGAATGAGAGTATCCCCAAACGTTATACGTAGAATACAACTCCAGCTCAGTCCACTGCTGGACATAGGACATTATATCTATATATTTATATCATATAAAAAAAGCGTTTTTTAACTAAAAAATTGTAAATGAGAAATTTAGTTTATTTGTTTGTTACTTTTACACCACCACCAGCCTATATCAGTTCACTGCTGGACATAAGCCTCCCCTATATAAGGGGTTAGGCCAATAAACCTATGCTGGGTATGCGGATTGGGTATCACAGAGCAGAGCTATTATTATCAACAATGTATGTCTGTACTTATTTGAATGGTATGTGGATTAAACTGAAAATGTTTGATAAACAAGTAATAGGTAAGTACATATACCTTAACAACAATAGTATGTAAATAAATAAATAATAGCCCCAAACTAAGCAAGGCTTGTATTCAAGTTTCAAGTTTCATTTATTTAGCGTAAGAAATAATATTACAGATGCTTACGATCTAAGGCATTACATTTACGGAGTGGGACACAGCTAAACAACTAACATTTTACAATAATAAAAAGAAAGAGAGTGGGTATTTTTATATAAAAATATAACAAAAAAAATATAAAAACTACATAGTTGCCTACAAAAATAAAATTAAAAAATCTTCTTACTTCTAAATAAATCGATCCTTATGGGATCTTCCTTAATTTAATACTTATATTCTAAGTTGTCACAATAAAACAGGCAGAAATTTTCTATAGCCTGCCAATTATTCGCAAACACATCAAATAGTGGGTTCGATGCAGAGAGGGTATTAAGGTGGCGCTGTGCCCGGCATATCAACGACTGTTGACTGTTGGTTGTCACTGCGCATAGTGTATTAAGGGAACCACATAAGAATAAGAATATTCGTATACCAAAATACTGTTACACATAAGAGTAGATGGGTAAATACTTACACTACTTACTTACTTATAGTAGAAGATACAATAATACAGTAACAGATGTGTAACTAATTTTTATTACTTAGATAAGAACAATATCTGCTCGGGCTATTTGTAGTTTACTATATGACCATTAGATAGGAGTACTCCCAAACATTGGTTGTAAGTAGGTGGGAACATGACCTGATGTACCAATGTGGTGTGAGAAGTTGTGCCCTCAATCCCTGACCTGCATGCCCAGCATGGGGATTATGTCCATATCCCCCTTTATTAGGGGAGGCCTAGTTCAGCATTGGACTGATACAGGCTGGTGTGGATGATGTATCAATAATGATTCTTCAACATCTTTCAGATGGAATTATAACAAAGAATCGGAGGAATGGACAGGAGTATTTTCAAAAACTGTATGGAAACTACAACAGAAAGACAATTTCATACAGTATGCTATACTTGGTTCTTTACTTAAAGCAAAGCCTAAGAAAAATGAATCGGATGTCTCTGATTCTAAAGACCAATTTCAAATCTTGCTAAGAAACTATTTGCGAATGGACACAAACTTGGGGGATTATTACAAAGATTGGTCGGAGAAAGATGAGCATTTCAAATCAGCAAGTCATCAGTTCTATGGTATAAGAATGCTTTCTCAGGAACCGGTTGAGAATCTCTTTTCGTTTATATGCAGTCAGAACAATCACATATCCAGGTAATATTTGAGGAAAAGGATGATAAAATGTTATTGAACTTCATGCAAACCTAGTATAGGCGTCATGTAAAATGAATGCTGGAAGAAGTGGAGGGGTGTGTTTGCGCACCGGTAAATACCGATAAATCGCCTAATGCGCAGCTCCCGCCAGTGTTCTTTTTACTTGACGCGACCTCTAACTACTTTGCACCAAATTAGATAATTTTTTTGTTTGTTATTTCTGGACATGGTTTGTTTTAAGTATACAAGACATTTAAAAAATTATCTTCGATTTACAAAAAATAATACATTTTCGTTTGTTTATTGACTTAATAACTAGAACGGCTTGCGCCAATTACTCTAATTATAAAAATTTGGTTGAGTTTACATATCTACATAGTCAAAATTCAATAAAAATATCTGTAGTCATTTAATACCAAGATGCGCGCGTAACGTCCTTGAAGGAATTTATTTCTCCATGTTTTGCTCCGTTGCTGCCGAAAAGCTACTTTTATCCTAGTCCCTACCATGCAAGCGAAGCCACGGGTAGAAGGCTTGTAGTTAATCATTTCACCCTGTGGATGTACTGATTTCAGGATATCGAGTATGGTTGAAAAGCTATGTACACACTATGGTGAGCCAATCTGTGAAAACAATGGACTGATGTACTATGCTTTCCCTGAAGTAGAGAAGCTGGCACAGCCCAAGGTAACCAGTCAGACATCCTACACCCACACTAGCCTATATCATTCCACTACTGTAGGCCTCCTCTGGGGGATATGCCCAATTTCCTCACGCTGGGCTGTGGGTTGGCTATTTGTTAGTTGCTGCTCGCTCAGCGGTCAGGGAATGTAGCTGTGCCGATGTTAGGCTTTGCTATGCCGCATTCAGCCGGCTGCGAGGGTCCTGTTTGTCATTAGCAGGGTGCATCACGGGAAAGTGAGATTGGTTTGCATTCCGAAGATAGAGATTGGAACCCGTTCCACCCCAGAGTCATAAATCATCAGTATTATTTCAGCCTTTCGGCCGAGTGCTGAGCATAGGGATTTATTGAATATGCCCCTCGATCCTGCCCTAGCCTATGCCAGGTGCTACACAGTCTTTCTAGAAAGACTCGCTCCTATTCCTGTGATTGCCTCTCAAATCTAGATATACATAGGTACTAGGCTATAAATATATAGAATAATCAAGAATAATCTTATATTGGTAATAAATAGGTACATTACACGTCATAAAAAATATCAATAATTAAGTAAAATAATACATTAAGTAGGTCGTAAAAAAACAAATCATTAAAATAAAACATGGTAGAAATCATTAAATACTAAAAAAATAAATCATCAATTAATAATAAAATATTGTCATGAGATTTTGCGTACAAAATCTTCGACATTGTAGAACGCCTTCTCGACCAGCCATGACTTTAATTTAGTTTTAAAGGAGGGCAAGCTAGACGCGGCAAGAATATCTTCTGGCAGGTGATTGTACAACGCCTAGATATAAGAAATAGATAGTTAAGATAACATTGATCACCACATTCATACAAGGAAAAGTAAAAGTAGCTTATTCTATGCCTTATGAAGTTTGGCAATATTGGCCTTACCGCTGAGAGCGTTATCTTCCAGGCAACCATAGTATGGAACAGCAAGGTTTTAGAGGTAGTGTACCTAGGTTCTAAACATTTACTCCGTTTATAGGTTACATGGCGAGGCGAACGACTCATAACACCCTTATCTTTGATGGCCTCTGTCGCAATGGGTGAAGGTCCGTCTAAGACGCAAGGTTGCAGGTTCGAATCCCGTTGCGGGATATTTGTTTGCATCATATTCGGCAAATATTTGTCTCTAGTTTGGGTGTTTTGTATGTATTTACAAAAATTGTTATCAGTTATGTGGTTCCCTTAAAACAAATATTCCTTCAGGTGGAATCAGAACTGAGAGACCTTGGTTTCGGCTACCGTGCGAAGTTCATACAAAAGTCTGCATCACAGATAGTTGAATGGGGAGGATGTGATTGGTTCAACAGTCTTCAGGACATGAAGTATAAGGATGCAAGGGCAGAACTGATGAAGCTACATGGAATTGGACCGAAGGTATTATCTTCATACTAATATTATTACTCCACTTTTTTCATCTTAAAACTCATCAAAAATATATATTTTTTCAATAAAGTTAATGCATTATCAATCTACTATGTAATACATAAATAATATTCAAAGAGACTTCCAGCATCCCCTATCTCCTGCTAACCGTGCCCAAAGTCGCTGGAAGTGGCCTTTGTGTCCAAAGACACACTACTCAAATGATAACCTATAAATAACAATTCATGCACTAAAAACTCTGTACACTTTGAGAATTAAATAAATGCTTCGAAAATAAAAATTATGCTGGACACAATCATACAGCCTCCTGTAACCCCAAACTAAGCAGATCTTGTATTAAGTATTTAAAGGACCACATGATAGTATATATTTTTAACTGCTTAAATATATTTTTGTAAATACATACATATTATACACAGAAATCACCCAGACACAATACAAATATTTGCAGAACAACCAGAACATACATTTGTATCGCGGCGAGAATCGAATCCGCAACCTTCTGCGTCACATGATGTTTTAAGCTGAAAATAAAGTGACTTTTTCAGGTAGCCGACTGCATTTGCCTAATGTCGCTCAACCATCTCGAAGCTTTACCAGTAGACACACACGTCTATCAAATAGCTGCCCAGAATTACCTACCTCACCTAAGAGGCAAGAAGAATGTTACAGAGAAAATGTATATTGAAATAGGAGACCATTTTAGAAATTTGTATGGGGATAAAGCTGGATGGGCGCATACGGTGAGAAAAACGATTTTTTACTTTTCTGGTCTGTATTTTTGACGGGGGGTTACTTTATTTAGGGGATACTGGCGGA
Source organism: Horisme vitalbata (assembly GCA_951804965.1). Classification (NCBI taxonomy): domain Eukaryota; kingdom Metazoa; phylum Arthropoda; class Insecta; order Lepidoptera; family Geometridae; genus Horisme; species Horisme vitalbata. Next base: position 10,676,784 of record OX638106.1, on the reverse strand, counting down.
GACGTAAGACGTTCCGAGAGAAGAAGAGACTAATATTGGTATTGACTAGGTGACGTAAACATCCACGCTCAAGATATGGCATTTTCCTAATAATGTCATATCATAAGGGGGCATCCATTAATACGTGAGGCTTTTAGGTTGGGGAGGGGGTCGAGGGAAATCTCACCAAATCGCACGTGGGGGAGGGGGGGAGTCTCGGCAAATCTCACGTAATTTTTTTTTCCTCAAGAAAAATAAAGTCGACCAGAATATCATGACATCACCAAGCGGAGGGAGGGGGGTTGAGAAATTGCCAAAATCACCTCGCGTAATTAAGGCGACTAAAGGGTCAAACCTCCCTCTCGCTCGGACTATTCAACATTTTTGAAGATATAAAATCACTGCATGCAGTTATGCAAACTAGCAAACCTTCACGGCCTTGAAAATAACAATACAAAGGTTCAGCAATAATATAATTTTGATTCTATCCCGTTTTCTTACCAAAAAATTTGCACCAATGTGATCAATTTCGCTGCAAATTTTTTGGTAGGAAAACGTGTTAGGTTCAACATGATATTCTTGCTGAACCTTTGTATTGTTATTTTCTAGGCCGTGAAGGTTTGCTATTTTGCATTGATTTTTGATTTTATATCTTCAAAAATGTTGAATAGTGCGTGCGAGAGGGAGGTTTGACCCTTATAGTCGCCTTAATGGACGCCCCCTAGCGCATTCAGTGCTACAAACACAACAAGCTATACGTATATATATATATATATATATACGCCACTGCCATTTTTTTTGTAGTGTTTTCTATGCTGGGCTAGCCCTGAAAGTTATGTTCCGAGTTACTAACGTTTTTATGTATGCAACTCGGGCTTGGCCTTCCCGCGTCTCGACCCTCACACCCCTTACGATTGCCTGATTTTATAGACTGTGGCATCGATGTTATAAATAAATAATGCTTGACATTATCCGAAGAAGTGGCAGTGGGCTGGTCATATCTGCCGAAAAATGGATAACTGTTGGGGTAGAGTTCTTGAGTGGAGACTGCGGCTCGGCAAACGTAGCGTAGGATGCCCTCCGGCCAGATGGAGTGACGATTTGCGAAAGGCTGCTGGTAGAAGCTGGATGCGTTGAGCTCAGGACAGGGCGCAATGGCGTTCGTTAGGGGAGGCCTATGTCCAGCAGTGGACTGCTATAGGCCGATGATGATGGACCTTCCAAATTATGTTGATATTTCTTAATTATTATTGTTATTCAAGCTATTCACTTTGTTTCTAAGAAACTTCTACTCGTGAAAACCTGTAATTGGCTTTCTATTTTTATAAGTCTATACCATTGTGTTACTTTAGCTGTTGGTTTTCCTTTATAAATACATAAATGTTTGACATTATCTTTGCATGCAGTATTATCTAGCCCTGAACTAAACAGAGCTTGAGTTAGTGGAACCAGATGACTGATATACTACTCATATGCTTTTTTTGTAAATACATACATTTCATACATAGAAAAAAACCAGACCCGAGACAAATATTTTTAAATCATATAAACATTTGTCTCGCGGCAGGAATCGAATCTGCAACGTTTCAGGCGAGCCTTCGCCCATTGCGCCACAGAGGTCTTCGTCGAGATTTTGTGACTGGATGGCATAGTGGGCAGATAGCAATCTGAGGCCGCGGGTTTGATTTTAACTGTGAAAATGTTTTAATTTCAGGTATTATTTTGTGCCGATTTGAAGAAGTTTCAACAGAATGGCAGTGAAAGTGAAGAATCTGAAGTGAATAAGCCTAAAAGGAAAAGGAAAAGATGAACTGTGATATTAATCTACATTAAAATAAATAGAATTAAGAATAATTTAATGTTTTATTTAAATTTTGAATATAAAAGTCAACGAATGAGAATGATAACGAATAACTTACATTGTTATAAAAAAAAAATACTAGTAAGTCTTTATTATCCGTAATATACAACTTACAGTGGTTACATCAGAGGTCAGTGATTTGAGTGTGAGAAACATGCCATGCCATGCCAATTTGCTTTAACTATATTTTTGTATGAAGAGTTCAAAGTTTTACGAACTCCCCGCTAGGGGCGCTGTTCCATTGCCATACAAAAACATGTAGATAATGCAAACTTTCGTATGTAATGAATGACACTCAGGCTACAGACAAAACAAAAATTCTACTGAAAACATGGTCTATCTTGAGTCCTGTATTTAAAATGAAGCTCAACAAACTGAGTTTACAGGGTGGGGTAAAATTTTACCTTTTTGGGCAGCTACCTTTTCTTTTGTAGTTACATGGTTTTGTTCTGAGGTAACTCAAGTTTTATTTTGAAGGAAAAAACAATTGAATGAACTAGAAACTATTGGTTTATTTTGAAGGAAAAAAACAATTTAATTTTCGGAAAATCTTACGATTTGATTATTTAGCAAACGTTGGGAAATAGTCGATAGAGAACAACTTATTTTTTTTGACAAAATGTCATTTCATAGGCTGACTGTACATATTTTCAAAAATAAAAAATGCTGTTTTTTCCTTAAGAAAACTTGGTTTTATACCAATAGTTTTCTTTCAAGAAACGCTTCTCACCACAAAAGAAAAGGTGGCTGCCCTCAATGCGGTTAAATTTTGCCCTACCCTGTATTTAAGACTGATTTTAAAACTTACAAAAACTTATACTTTTTCTCGCCATCTTCACCACGATTACTTATTTCTAAAAAAAAATTAGAGCTAAATAATGTTTCTAGGATTTGTAACTAGGATGCACCATGTTTTAACATAAAAATACTAACTTAAATTATTTATTATGACATTTTTTGTGACAATAAGCAAGTTTTTAAAAGCTACGATACTTAATAATACTAAAAAATACATAATTTGGTTGATGCGGCGTCGATTTTGTTTAGCATTCTCTTGACTCAATATAAAGTTATTTTCTTAGGCTACCTTTCGAGCATAGATATCTACCAAAAACGGTCAAAACTTTAAGCATCCGCAAATATTCGGAATCGGAAAGGGGTAAATAATTCAAAATGTTTCGGAAACCTTAACTGAACCGAATCTTACGATATCCGTTAGGGGTCGTTTGGTAGATATAATTCATAATAATCAGCATCAGCCTATAGCAGTCCACCGCTAGACATAGGCCTCCCCTACGTTCTTGGATTCAGGAAACTTATTTTTTTTAATTCGCGTATTGAACGAGTTTTCGAGATTCTAAATGTGTTTGAATGCATAGGTCGATTCTTTAGAAAATGCTACCCACAATCGATGCCGCCGATAACTTAAATACCACAACCTGGAATGGTCAGAAACTCTTTCAAAAAGATCCAAATTCCAATATCACAATATAGGATAATTAACAAGAAATAAGTAAATATTGCACAGCAACGAAATATTCATAGCACATTACTGAGAGTACCGCGCTAAACCTATAACTTAAAAACTAATTTTAGTTTATAACACTGGTTCTTAGTCAGTTCTGTAGGGTATATAAATCTCGATAATAGGGTACTATCGTCACAAAGAATCTTTGTCACTCTGAAGATTGGCTACAGTCACATTTTATTTAATACAAAAATAATATAGTTTGTCTTATTTTTAGGAAGGTACACAAAAATACATATTGTTTACCTACTTGTGACAACCCTTGCTTTGCTTCAGTTTCGCAATACTTGCCGGCATTTGCAACTAGATCAAAGGAGTATTTTTTAGGAAGGTACTCAAAAATACATATTGTTTACTACTTGTGACAACCCTTGCTTTGCTTCAGTTTCGCAATATTTGCCGGCTTTTACAGCTAAATCAAAGGCCTCGGTCTAATCCTGAAATTAGGTATTTACTGTGATTACGCTCAGCAAGCGATTCGACTAATCCTAGTACCTACAATTCGACCTAAAAATAGGATCTAAGTCGCTACTTGTAGCCAATTTGAGAGAGATGAACATAGCTTGTGAGTTATTAGCTCAGGGATGGCCATATATAGCTAAAATACCTCTCCGAATTCAGACGGAATTTACAATCTGAATTCTGAGACATGTGCCTTAATAATCAGATTAATCAGTAGTCTTGTTTCTCATCATCATCAGCCTATAGCAGTCCACTGCTGGACATAGGCCTCCCCTAATGAGCGCCATTGCGCCCTGAGCTCGTCGCAATCAGCTTCTACCAGCAACCTTTCGCAGATCGTCACACCTGGCCGGAGGGCGTCCTACACTACTTTGCCGAGCCGCGGTCTCCACTCAAGAACTCGTTTACCCCAACGGTTATCGGTTCTTCGGCAGATATGACCAACCCACTGCCACTTCAGCTTGCTAATTCTCTGAGCTATTTCGACAACTTTAGTTCTATGTTGGATAACCTAAAACCTCGTTGAGCACTTGCTGCCATTTGCCGTTTGTGTTAATGAAGTCAAATAGCAATATAATAAAATAGTATTTGTCTCTTTTTAGACAAATTATTAATTATTTACTTTAAATAAGTATTATCAAAAGTTTCTTATTCTATGCTAATCTTAAAAATACTTATTTGTGGCAGTATAATATTATAAAACATAAAATCATAGTAACTAAATGATCAGCTACGTGCAATTAGTTGTATACATTTTAGGACCTCGTCGCTGTTAAGTTGAATCATTTGACAAACACGTCGCCATCTGTAGGGCAATCAGGAATATATCATCCCGTAGTTTACCTACATATCGTATGCGTAACGAATAATGTTGACCAATGACAGAGCGTTATTTTGAATCAAAGCTTTTTCATTGGCCAAATTTTTATGTCTTCGATACTAATAATTTTTCTTTAGGCCTCGTGATCGAGACTCTGTTTGGAAGCGCTTTTTGTTTGACATAATAGCAGGGTTCGAATTTATCAAGATAATTATCCGCCAACAATCGAGAAGTGAAGTAAATTTTTCTTGTAAGGGGATTAGAGGAATCCCCAGGAGCCTTGATGCCTTTCGATAGACGCAAGCGCGGAAATACACGTTCGAATGCAATTCACTTTTATGAGTGCACTTTTTGTTATCAATCGATAAGTATATATCTGTTATTATCACGATAATATTGATAATTATCATTGATAATTAATAATAATGATAATTATCAATGATAATTATCGTGATTATAACAGATACGTATCGATTGATAACAAAAAATGCACTCTTAAAAGTGAATTGCATTCGAACGTGTATTTCCGAGCTTAATTTATCATTGATATTTATCCTTTTGAACCTTGCATAATAGTAAATACATCTTAGTGCACGTGGTTTCTGTACCTATTCTATGAGATAAACAGCACTTATATAATATTTTCAGTCGGAAATGTAGAGCGAGAAAAGATCTGCATAGCGTTTTATCCTCATCATCATTTATTTAAGAGCTGTGCTCTTGTTGGCGCAACTAATGCAGAACTTTCCATCTACCCCTCTCGATAGCAGCTTCCTTTACTTCCCTATACACCATGATATCTCCTTTCTCTTTAATGTGGCTCATATAATTTATCCTTGGACTTCAGCTACTTCTACTTTTCCCTCATATAAGTTGTCCAAACATCTTTTCTCTTCTATTTTCTATATTTTTACCATAATTATTACCGTTAGCCACCATTTTAGCGTTTTGTCAGAGGCAAAAATTACATTCCGAGCTAGCTACCTCACTTTCAATTACCTACACGATACAGAAACATTGAGACAACTGTCAAAACAAGCAATTAGGAATTCGTAGCAGACCATCTTGGTTTAGCAGTTCTACATCTACACCTTAGTTACTACCGTAGTATATCTGCGGGCAGTATTCAATTAGCGCTTGCAACGCCCTTATTTCGAAAGCTAAATCTGTAATGGCGGGCGGTGTAGCGACGAGAGTGGGCGCGAAAACAGTGCTCAGATTGTGAGCGCTCATTTTGTTCAATTCCGCTTGTTGAGACACTCTGAAATTGAAATATTTATGGATAAATCCTTTATCCTACTAATTAACAAAGGGAAGGTAGTTTTAGAAATGTGAAGATTGAATGAATGATTTTTTTCCTTGGCGTCGCATGGTTTGTGCATTTGCCATTTTATATATTTTTGAATTGATAAACGAATTAATTGATGGACACTTTATTCCATTAAACCATTGAGATAGTACTCTATAGAGCCACAGTTAACATACATTCAAATAAATAGTTCGCCATGCGCTAGAGCCTCGTTTCTTAGCATGGTGCACCATTGGCCGAGTTTTCGAGTTTCGATGTAAACTCGACACTGCAACTCAGCATATTTGTCTTACAAGCAAATACGCAGAATTGCTAAATCGATCAGTACTGCTATAGCCGCCGGAAAGCACGTACGTACTCGCTTATCCATTATTACATGGAAACAATAAATATTCTACCACTTAAATTTACTATTTAAACCATGTTTTACCATAACCACACAATCTAAGTCCGTGTCCAACCAAATAAACTACAAATCCAAGTGCCCACGTTGCACGTATTATTTCAACCTTCTGGTAGATGACCAGAAACCACTAACAGAAGAAATGGTGAGTTGAGCTTGGCTTGGGTTATTAATCGTGGGGCCTAAATTTTTCATTGGACCCATGGATAATTTTACAAGTATCTATAAAGCTTAGGTATATGTACCTATGTAAATGCTGGACCATGTATTGCAAACAATTGAAATGTGCCGGCGGGAGCGCGTCCAAACACTCCCTCAATTTGCTAATTTGAATAGCCGGTGTTTTCGTTTCTGTAAACAAATCACAACATTTGTCAAAAAAAACCTAAAACAGGGCACAATAGGGATGACGAATGAAAAATTCTAATCAGTCCGTCATTTACATTATCAAATAATATTGGACACGTATTTTTTATTGTCAATTTAAAAAAATGACAAAGTTATAGTGCGTTGAAGTTCCGCGTGACGTCACGGCTTAGTACACTTTTTACCTAGCCGTGACGACGTCACGAGCCCCCACTGCCGAACTTTGACGCTCTTTATCTCCGTCAATTTTTGTTTATTTGATAAATTAAAAAATACGTCTAGTATTTTTTGTTTATTTTTTTGGTCTATCTGAAGGATTAATTAGATTATTTTTTTACCCCTATAATCAGAATGTATCATAATGGGATGGAACCTTAAATTGAAATTCATCATGTCTGACGGCCTCTGTGGCGCAGTGGGCGAAGGTCCGCCTGAGACGCAGAAGGTTGCGGGTTTGAGTCCCGCCACGGTGCAAATGTTTGTATTATTTGAAGGTATTAGTCTCAGGTCTGGGTGTTTTCTATGTATTTACAAAAAAAATATCATTATAAGTAGTTTATCAGTCATGTAGTAGCATAACACAAGCTTTGCTTAGTTCGAGGCTACATGATGCTGTGTGATTAGTGTGCATTATTTATTTATTTATGTCTATAGCAGTCCACTGTTGGACATAGGGCTCCCCTAATGAGCGCCATTGACATGAAAATGGGAAAATTAAATTGGGATTTCGATTTACTTTGACAGGGTTCCTGAAGAACAAGGATCCCAGAAGAACAAGCCCAGGCGGGTCGCTAGTATATTATAAATGGGAAAGTTTGTGTGTGTGTCTGTAACGGAAGGCTACTCAAAGGTTTGCTGGAAGAAAATCTCTTAAAGGGTTAAGCTCGCCTCTGTTCATATTTTTTGCTATATTCTTTGTTTGTATTATATCCGTGTACAATAAACAATTGCAGAATTACGGCTGAACGGATGAAACTTTGAATACCTGAACCGATTTGGATGACACGGAATGTACATAGTTTGTGACCTGGATTATAACACATAGGTTACTTTTTCTACCGGTACCACGAGAGCGAAGCTGCGGGCCGAAGCTAGTAAATCAAATCGAAATCCAAAAACAAAGGAGAATGCCTAGAACCCGTACCAATTGCGTCAAAACTGAACGTATCCCATAAAATTTATTATATTTTATAAATGAAATTAACATTTTCTTTAGTTTTACACACCGACGGGATTAATAATCAAGTAAAAAAATATTTTGTTGATTTGGTTTCCGCCGCACGCGCCGCCATTAGACTGCAACAACCAATGATTTATACGTTAGTATGGCAACAAACATTGATGTAAAGTGTTACTATGGCAATAACCCTCATTTTTAATTATTTTTACAGTAGAATCGACTAAAAACTTGTTGGAGATTTTTTTGACGCACTTTAGTCTTGGTACGGAGCGCCATACATCAGACGGCATTCTCCTTTAGGTAGTGCTTACAAATAGTCTCTGTACTTTATGCTTATGTGACGTTAGGACTGAATTTCAAAACACCTTCGATACGACTGAATTCTAAAAAAACCTTTTCCTAAAATGTCTGAAAGCCAAAATAAGCCAGGCTATCAATATCAGATTTATTCGACTTTTTCTAAGAAAAACTTACGTATAGCCTGAACTATGAGAGGATGCACTTCGTAGGTGATCAGGGGTACGGGCAACAGGCGTAGGTATAACTTCAGAGTACCAGCCACTACATTTATATTGCTGTAGACGCTAAGATCAGCCGCTTCGCCATCTGCAAAACAATTTCTTGGTGTTAAAGTGGTTTGGGTAAAAGTGACCTCCTTTTCAAATCGAGCAGCCACGAATGCAATGAGGAATAATATAGAATACGGGTCTAAAAAAACCAGTCAAGTGCGAGTCGGAATCACGCACGAAGGGTTCCGTACCGTTGTATGGGAGCCCTACTTTAATATTTATTTTATTCTGTTTTTAGTATTTGTTGTTATAGCGGCAACAGAATTACATCAAAATTCAACTGTCTAGCTATCACGGTTCGTGAGATACAGCCTGGTGACAGACAGACGGACAGTGGAGTCTTAGTAAATATTGTCCCGTTTTTAACCTTTTGCTTTGGGTACGGAACCAAAGTCGAAGTAAATTAGTTATAAATTATTATTATAATTAGAAAAAAAAATCTCATTATAAGGGCAATGTATTTCATTGAGAATAAAAGTAATAAAAAAAAACCGACTTCAAAAAGAAATTACCTAACTCAAAATTAAGAAATAATATTCTTATATTATACACGAAATTAACCAACAAAAACGAAACAACAGTATTTAAGAAACAAATTAGGGCCATGTTTTTTGAGGTATACATACATACACCTCTCAAATTTTGTATATTTTTTTGGAAGCCCTAACAGATTCACATATGTGAAAATTCTGCAATTCCAGTAATATTACATACATACGTATCGAATTGATAACCTCCTTTTTTTTGAAGTCGGTAATAAATATTCTATAACCGTAACCCTAAAAAGGAGTCGAGCGAAGCGAGCCACAGCAAACAAATAACCTCTATCAAACGCCAACTTCAGAGCTTCAATCTCATCAGCGAAACCGGAAACTCTATATATCCCCTCCGAATCCATCCCTCTTGCTTCGATCTCGACAACGCACTTCCTCACAACGAACGGAAGTGTACTCGAGTGCGCGTTGAGTAACGTCGTCAGATCTATACCGAATACGCCGCGGAGTTTCTTCAAATCTGGCACACAGTGGGCTGGGACGCGCTCCGAGCATTTCGAGTGGGCGATGAAACCACAATCTGAAAGTTTAGATTGTATGCATTTTGATAGATAGATAGATAGATAACGTTTATTGACAAAAGAGATCACATGTTTTTAGTTAATAGTGCCTTAAATCCTACGTTAGGTTTATCTAGACACTAGGGTTCTCTGAAGATAGCATAGAATTATATAAATAATATACCAGTACAATACTTATAAGCATAGTAAGCAGTTACGCTCACAGACACAGCGGTGTCACACTCTTGTAGTCGTGTGGCTGTAAGGCGCGCGCGGTATGAAGTTGAATAGAAGTGATCCAACAATCACGCGTCTCCAGCCAGCGACCAGTGAGTGACAACGCTGAGTTGAGTCTATAGGATGCTCCTTCTTATGGCAAAGTAAAAAATATGGCAAATGTAAGATTTCAGGGAAATTTATATTTAAACAAGTCTGATGTCAAGTTTGATGTCGGGCTGCTTAGTAAGTAAAGTGTACGGGACAAATCACACACAGTCAACTGATCTTAAACTAGGCCAATTGATACAAGAGATTGATATATATTATACATAGAATTAGATACTGACATTACACCCAAACACCGAGTTTTTTTTATAGTTTATAGGCTAACGTTTGACCGCCATCGCACATGTTGGTAAGTGAAGATGCGATCGACGATGTAGCACGCTTGCCTAGAATGAACCTATTTACCGTACGCTTTGAGACCCTTAAGTCATAGCGATCGGGAAACACTGACGCCGGAAGAGCATTCCATTCTTTAGCTGTCCTAAGGAGAAAAGTTGCAGCAAAGAGCTTCGTGCGGGCAGGAGGAATGTCCACCGTGTACGGATGACGAAACTCCGTGCGTCTGGTCGTACGATAATGAAATGTTGATGGAGGAATTAAATTGTGTAATTCCTGCGCACATTCACCACCAAAGTGTATCCTATAGAATACCGACAGGCGAGCGATTTTACGACGGTGCTCTAGAGTATGGAGTTTAGTCGTCACCAGCGAGTTATCGCCAATGAGCTTTATGGCACGTCGTTCAATTGAGTCCAAGGCTTCCAACTGGTACTTCCCCGAGCCATCCCACAAGTGACAGCAGTACTCCATACATGATCGGACTTGTTCTTGGTACAAAGTAAGCAACTGTCTTTAGTCGTTTGTAGTGGGAATCGAACCCACGATCTACAACGCAGGAGTCACAGTTACGGCCAGTCAAATTGGTATATAGTAGTCGCCTACATTACCACCCACCTACCTACCACCATCTACCTACTTTAAAAAGTAGATTTTATTAATATTCATTTTGATTGTCTGCTCTCTTGCTTTATTTCATTATCTCACTTGTAAAGGGCCCTTACTGAAAATCAGCGCAGCATCTGAGCTTTGTGTCACATGCTGCCTGTGCTGAGTGAGGGTCCTGTTTCACCCACTGTTTAAGTGCACTACCTACTTATTTATTATATCTAGGTATATAAGTTAGATTTTTGTAATTTTTGTAATTGTTGTTTTGTTAATGTTAAGTACATTGTTTTTAATTTGGGTGAAATAAATATATTTTCTTTCTTTTCTTTCTTTTTTCTTATTAGATATGCTTAGAACCACGACCATGTCATGTCTTACTTTCTGCTCAATTTTATAATGGGGTATGATTTTCATACTTAGGCCACATTATCTATTTAGGGCCATGTCACAATGTACTGGTGACTAAGACCCAAGGCTCGATCATGAAAGGCTAGCGAAAAAGTATTCGTATCATAGGCGTACAATTTTAGCCAATCAGAAAGCGTTCGATTCAAAATAACGTTTTGTCATTGGCCGCCTTAAAGTTTACAGTCAGCATCAAAAGTAAGCATACATTCCTCAAAATAAGGTTCCTAATAAAGTATTATTCCTCAGGGTTAGAATAATAAATTTAGAACGCGGGCTAAAAAATTGCGTGAGTCAGCTAATTCTAGTTTGAGATGGTTCTGCTTCCATACCAGTCTATATCAGTCCACTGCTGGACATAGGCCTCCCCTAATACAGGGGGATATGCCCATAATCCCCACGCTGGGCATGCGGGTTGGGTATCGCAGGGCACAGCTTCTCGCACCACCGACGCTGCTGCCCGTCGGTTGTCAGGTTCTGCTTGACGTCCCGCATTGCCCCTTTGGTAACAACTTAACTCCAGCCAGGCCAACTCTGAAGGGCTTTGTGTTGGTGACAAAACTGCTCTAAAATACGTAATGCTGCTCTGTTTGTATCTATGAGCTGTGATCAAGCAACTTATTAAAGAATAAGATTACATACCTACCATCCTGTGGTTTAAGGGGAATTAATTATAATTATAATTCCCTTTGGAACTCAAGGCAACCTCACCGAACCTTTGCTATATGCGGCATAGCGCAGTCGACCATCGGAACAGATACATCCCCTGGGCATCGACGACTGCGAGAAGTTGTGTCCTGCGATCCCCAACCCGCATGCCCAGCGTGGGGATTATGGGCATATTCCCCTTCTTAGTAGGGAAGACCTATGAACGTTCATCAGTGGATTGATAGGCAGGTATGGTTGTGTTGGGTTACATACCTTCACATTTAACACCTTGAGCTGTAAATCCCCATAGGAAATTAGCACAAAGCTCGCACCAATTTAACCCTTTAAATGTGTGCACTTTGAACCCATGGGATTTGGAATACTTTATAACCAGTGGGTTATCTTCGATAGTAGGTGTGAGATCTAAAGGCTTCTTTAAAAAATCATCAGACATATCTTTCTCAGTCTTGTCGAGTTTGTTTATAAATGGGCTGGATCTGTTTGAGGCTCTGAAAATACATACAAGGAAGAATTTTTTTATTTGACTACAATCACAGGGAACAATTTATAACAATATACCTTCTTATTCATAACCGAATGTCATTTTATAGCGCTCGATAAAATAAGCTTTCTTTCGTCCCTGTCATTTAAATTTTTATTTATTTTATTTTTTATTTTATGGTACTTGAGGATGGAACAAGCACATGGTCCACCTGATGTTAAGTGGTAACCATTACCAACCAAAAATGAGAGTTGACATTATATTTTAACGCCATTTTAGCTATCTAAGGTTAACTAACACCAGGTTGCGGGTTCGATTGTCGCCGAGGATTTGTCCCGCGGCGTTTGCACCGCTTGCTCGCGCATAGAAAACATTTTTTTAATTTTCACGAAAACTTACAATTTGATTTGATATGTTACTTTGAGAAAAGCGATCCTGTTGTGAAATAGAGTCGATTGAGACCAACTTGTTTTTTTTTGACAAATGTAATTTTTTTAGCTGACTGTAATTTAAAAAATCCAAGAATGGCATATATTTTTCCTTCAACATAAACTTATAGTTTTCCTGAGAAACCTTCTAACTACAAAAGAAAAGGTAGCTGCTCTCAATGAGATCAAATTTTGCCCCAACCTGTATAAGTAGTACATCATGTGGTTCTAGAATATCATTTTTCACCGTTAAGACGAAAAATCTATTGGCTCGGATTCGAACCCACGACCTCCAGATTGGAAGTCAGTATACATCCCATCTATCCAACATGGCTCCTATAACGACGGCCTCTGTGTCGCAGTGGACGAAAGTCCGCCTGAGACCCAGAAGGTTGCGGGTTCGATTCCCGACCAATCGGCCAGTGGAAGACCAATCGGTATTTAAGAGCGACCTCTTTGCTACAATTACTGTAGCTGCTTAGTATTTGTTTGCCTACCAGTTGGTATTACCTCAATTACCTATAGTTTTATAATATATGACAATGACCAATGATGAACGAATGTAATCAAATTTACCAATAAAAAGCCATTTTGGTTTTCGTAATCGTTCATCGTATTCGTCCTGCGTATCAACCTATATGTACCAAAAACTGTATACACCTCTTTTCTAGAATTATCGTAGCTGGTTACTGTTTGTTTTTAAAAGATTTTAAATAATAAAGCATTAGAATAGAACATAATGTTTATCAACACAACATTGAACTAAATGTAAGCTAGACACAGTTTAATACAATCAAATGCATTGTGATTGTACACAGGCTAAATGGCCTTTACGAGTCTTTTGATACAACTTATCATTAGCTGACCCACTCGCAACTTCGTTTGCGTGTTCTTTTTTCGATGTTTCGGTTGTTTCTTTGTTTTTTCCTAAACCACCCCAGTATTGAGGCAAATATAACAAAAAAGAGGGGTGTATGGGGTCCTTTGGAACTGAAGCCAACCTCACCTGCCATTTTAAAGTTTTTGCGTGATTAAACAAACAGCAATTTTTTGTATATATTTATTTATTTATTCGTTTATAGACAAGCAGCTTTCGCTGATGTGTCTACATCACAAAGTGTTGAAATGTTTTGATTTGTATAACTTTTTAGCACTGATTTATTTAATTTAGTAACAGATTGTGAGTTTGTAACCAGTTATCCAGCTTATTCTTTGAGTTTTAGAGGAAGCAATAACAACTTCTTCTGGCAAATGATTGCAGTTGTGGACCACTGTTACTGAGGAAGTGTTTCACAGTATTGGTGTTAAATTGTGCTATAGATATATAGCTATTTATTTTATTTTATTTATTATTATTATTTTTATTTAAACAAGGATTCACAGTTTTACAATGTTAAATTATAGGCTAGTTAAACATATTTAGCTATGTATGTTCCAAGTTTCATCTAAATCCGGGCAGCAGTTTTTGTATGAGAGAGTAACAGACATCCATACATCCTTACAAACTTTCATGTTGATGTCATGTTTGATGACGAATGACAGAAACTTATTTGTGCGTGCCTGAGTTTTTGCAAGATTGACGATTAAATGTTAATTTAAACTTGACATGTGTGTCTAATTAGTGTATATTGTGACCATTCTAATTAATTTAAATAAATGAAAGAAATGTTCATAATATCAATAGGAAATCGGATAGTTAGTCTGTACTTTTCCTAGTGTACTAAGTGTATCAAATGGAATAAATAAATTTGAATTTGAGTTTTTGATTATGAAATCTTATAAAATACTTACTGTTGAGCCTGTTGTGACAGCGTCTTCAATTTCCTTCTATTCAACGTGACATACGGACTCTCTGTGTAATTTGCTCTTGAGTTGATCATCTCAAGTATATGATGCGCTTTAATTTCCATGTGGCAAGTGATCAGGCCGTCGGCTACTAAATCATAGATTGTATCATAACGCTTCTCTTTTATGTAGTGGGTGCCATCGTAGTACAGTTTGTAATGATGGATTCTGTCATTAAATCTGTAATTTGAAATTGAAAATGAATAAAACTTTTTGTTTTTAACTAACTGACTATTCTCTTTTTAAGTGTTTTGAGAACAATGGTTTTGGAGCTGCTGGGAGCAAGCCGATGTAAAGCTTTAGCTTGAAATTTTTCTTTGAGATCTAGAAGAGATAGCTATCTTCAGTCATGGACTTATATTCATAGTCTGGACAGCTTATCCTGTGGAACTTAGAAATATGGACAAACTGAAAATTAATTAATCGTGTCCTGCAGTTCTCTTTAAAGTGTCAGTAAAAAAATCTTTTGAATGAAACTGGGCGCATAAATTTATAGTCACCATTAAACTTCAGACTATAGAAGCAGCCCTCAAAGTAGATGATAGGTAATGATGATTCAAAAATTACTTTTTGTGTTTATGTTTATTCAGAAAAATCCTCAGCTTTGTGATTGAGGCATGAATTTAAAGAAATATGCAGAACAACTTAGTGAAATTAAAATTTATTAAGATCAAATAATTATGTAGGTAATGATTCAGGCCTGTATAGATAAGTGGCAGTATTGCGCTTAATATAGAGCTATTCTTATCCAGATCACAGAACTCTCTCAGAGTTTAGAGACCTATGAAGGTTCTACAAATAAAATGTGATAATAATAATAATAATCAACCTAGCCGTTTTCGGCTTCAATGATTGGCTTTTACGTTTTGTCCTACGAGCTTGGATGCTTTGCCCTTACGTGACTGATATATCCTATCTTGGCTTTGAATGTTCTTAAGCAAACAACACACGTTAAAATATTATTTAAAAAATTATAGTTAATGTTTGAAGGCAGTTTACTTTCGAGTCTTAAAATATGATGATGTGAGTATATACCTAGTATGTTTTTTGCACCATATTGAACAGATTTTTTCTCTCAAAGTTGAGAGACCTACTATGAAGGTCCTACAAATATAATGTCATGATGTGAGTATGTAACTACGTTTTTTGTACCATAATGAACACATTTAGCTGAAATGTAGCACATATTATACATTGAAACTTTTTGGCTGGGTACCACGCAAAACCTCGAGCGGAAGCTAGTTTATAAAAGGGTATATGTACCTCCAAGTGAGTGTATAAAAATCATTACACTCATTGCCCTTTCTAATAAGAAAGGCACCGTTTGTTTCATTTTCTAAGAGCAATGTTGCCTCTTTATGCCCTATGATTCCATGGTATTCCTTCCCGTAAAACTCAGGCCGATCAGGGCAGTTCTCACAGGGGATACGCTTCGGAAGCGGAGCGTCCATTTGGATACGATAAACTAGAAAATACAACACCAATTACAATTATATCGAAAGATAAACACGGAGATTACATCGGCGTACTTACGCTCCGGTTTCCATATGTTTTTAAGGTTTTCCATAGTAAATATTTACACTGTCAGCCCTTAGATTAATAAATTAACTTTTAACCAGGTTAGTGTGTCAAGGTGCAAAGAAAATTATCGCGGAAACGTAATTTTACGGCTAAAGAATCTAAAACCTGTAACGTAAACAAATTTTGTTTTGCCATGACACTTTGATTTGACATTGACTGACACTGACATCTTTATTCAATTGTCAATTTTCATACTAGCTGTGGTAGATTATTATACTTCCTAATCCTTGCAACATCTTTCCCATGGCTGATTTCATTTTATATGGCTGGCATTTATACAGGTTTACAATATTTATGTTAGAAGGTCACACAAACAAACCAAATATACCATTAAACGGTACGTTTACATCTAGGCATAACCTACGTACCTACCAAATGTTAAGTTGTAGAGCCTTGTACAATTCGAATGTAGTTGAAGTGCAATTCAAAAGAATTGGTTATTCTGATGTTATTTGATATACTACAACTTGTAAGAAGTGGCCTTTGCTAAATTATAATACAGTTCAAAATCCTTGTAGTAACGTAGGTATTAATTATTTTGAAACCTAATGATAATGACCGAAATACATACGTCTCCAAACTAGATAAAGTTTAAATGCGGGTTTTATTTAGTTACTCATGCATCATGCATGAGTTCCGTCAGGGAATGAGGGCTGTCGGAAATAAAAATAGGTACCTACATACTTATTTGATTAGATATTTTCATAATTTATTGCTATTAGGTATATATTAATCAATATATTATATAGAAAAATCTGAATGCCTAATGCGGTCCAGATTAGTTAAAATAAATTACATTTTAGTATGTTACGATATATTTTCTCATTTTACACACTTGACATATATTTTTGACAGAACCTCGCTACGCGCATAAGGTTGACTACTTGTGCAAAGAGTTCCATATTAACAATTGCTCACAGTGCTTGTGGCAATGATCTTTGGGCAATCCAACCTGTATCTTTGCATCCAAGCCTACCACACCGGCCTATGGTGTACCCTGCTGTACAATTATGATACCGTTGTTATGGCACTATTGGCTGTAGCGGCTGGCTGATTGCGGAATAGCACAGCCTAACACCGGCACAGCTAAATTCCCTATACGGTGCGAGAAGCTGTACCCTGCGATCACCAACCCGCATGCCCAGCGTGGGGATTATGGGCATCTCCCTTTATTAGGAGAGGCTTATGTACATCAGTGGATTGATATAGTCTGATGTTATGCGGTGTGGAGATGTTATCATTATGTTATTTAGTCAAATTTGATTGATAGGTAGGTAGGTAATATAGGTTGACGACCTCTGTGGCGCATGGGGCGAAGGTCCGCCTGGGACGCAGAAGGTTGCGGGTTCGATTCCCGCCGCGGGGCAAATGTTTGCATGTTCTGCAAATATTTGTCTCGGGTCTGGGTGTTTTCTATGTATGATATGTATGTATTTACAAAAAAAAAGTATATATGTAATATATCAATCATGTGGTTCCCATAACACAAGCTCTGCTTAGTTTGGGGCTACATGATGCTGTGTGATAGTCCAGCATTATTTATTTATTTATTTATTTAATATTCGGTATGTAGTATTTTACGTTGCTGACTTGGTCGGACTAGAGGCGAAAGAACAAAAAAACAGTTGCCTACATAAGTCTATCACTTTTTCTATGCAACATTCAATGAGCATATAGGTCAAAGATAACTCGTATAGATAGGAACCTACTTCAAAAGCTACGGGGGGCCACACAGGAAACTCTTAGGCATTTCCTATACCTACCTACACGTCCTACCTATACCTTGCGTATCTACTTTTATCCGTGTTTAAATACAGATAGTTACCTATTTAGACTAATTATTCATGGTGATTAATTTCGAAATGGTCACATTCTACGTTACCTGCCTACTTCATGCCTATACATAGGTAGGTGTAATATAATAATATTATAGTATAAAATGTATTTTTGACGAGTTTTAAATGAAATAAAGTGTGATATTTATAATAAATTTTTTATTCACGGACCAAATTATAGTAGTTACGTACTTATGAATTTTAAACGTATATAAATGTTTTTAAATCTTGTTGATCGAGTGGAGTGTCTCCTATAACTAAGATTTTATCTTTATTAAAATAACCAAACATCATCAACCCATTGCAGTCCATTGCTAGACATTGGCTTCCCCTAATGAGCGCCATTGCGCTCTGTTCTGAGCTCGACGCATCCAGCTTCTACCAGCAGCCTTTCGAAAATCGTTACTCCACTTCGCCGGAGAGCGTCCTACACTGCGTTGGCCGAGCCGAGGTCTCCTCTCAAGAACTCGTTTACCCCAACGGTTATCGGTTTCTCGGTAGATATAGCCAGCTCACTGCCACTCCAGATTGCTTATTCTCTGAGCTATGTCCACAACTTTAGTTTGTGTCGGATAGTCTCGATGCGGATTCTTCTGATTTCAAACTTATTTGTAATGCAATGTAGTTGCGTAATTGTTAGAAAATGTTAATAAGTATGATTAATTTATAAGAAAAAAAGGTATGTAAGTAAGCTCCGACTATCATAGCATTTATCTCGGAGAACTTTTTTCCTCTACTTAATAGGTTTTATTGAAAAAAACTAGTTTACATTGCATGTTGATAAAATTCATGTTACGCAGCTGAGAGGCTAAACACGAAGGGCGGGAATTACACCAAACGTGGGGCTTTATATTAGAATCATATGATCAGCATCATCATCATCATCCTAAACTATGCCATGCAATACAATTCACACAATTTCTCCATTTAGTTATATTTACTAACACCATGTTTACATCACTAATCAGTATAATTACTTTAATTTACATATGTAGGTACTACATTCTACATCTGAATGTTAATTAACTCAGACCAGCTTGACTAGATAGGTGTACCTCGGAGTGGAGGACTGACCCGAGGTATGGTATCCTTTTATGTGTGGTCAGGCTATTCTGTGATCCTGTGACTCTGGGTGTTGATATTAGAACACTAGCAGGGCAGAGTGCTTGTTGGAGACCACGCGTGATTGAACTGCTGGTTTCTATTTCGGTCAACGGAACAGCCTTGAAGCAATCCAACGTGGCAATACAGCCAGAATTCTGGGTTTATTATAATCTACCACAGGACTTAAAAAATCTCTC
This sequence comes from Horisme vitalbata, assembly GCA_951804965.1. Classification (NCBI taxonomy): domain Eukaryota; kingdom Metazoa; phylum Arthropoda; class Insecta; order Lepidoptera; family Geometridae; genus Horisme; species Horisme vitalbata. The sequence goes on along the minus strand of OX638106.1, from coordinate 10,657,478 downwards.
AGGAAACTTGTTCCACATTCAATTGAAAAAATGGCTACACAGCAAATGTTATTATTCTATAAATCAATATTTAAATTATAGGGACATAGAGGAATTTGAGTATCTTTATTGACCGTGTATTATTTTGACTTTTATTTTATTGTAATTGCGTAATTTTAAGTTTTTTTTTCTATTAATTATCTTATAATTGTATTAAATTTCTTATTACTGATTTGTTTAACATCAAATATTATTATTAGGTAGAATATAATTGGACATTAACATAATTTAAGACCTAAAATTGTGACATACATTCTGGCAAATAAATATATTTTATCTTTTTATCTTTTTATTCTACCGTCCATGTGGTGACGGTCTAGATTTTTGTTAGGTTATTTTATTTTAGTAATAGGTACATGTCAAGTGTATAAATTAGAAACAATTTAGTTAAGTAAAGTGTAGGACGCCCTCCGGCCAGGTAGATCGACGATATGCGAAAGGCGGCTGGTGGAAGCTGGATGCGTCGAGCTCAGAACAGGGCGCAATGGCGCTCATTAGGGGAGGCATATGTCCAGCAGTAGACTGCTATAGGCTAATGATGATGATAAAGGTAGTTGAACACTAGCATAATTTATTTTTGGTATAGTTGATAACAGCCTCAATAATTAATCTCTACCGCTTCGCTTATGCGCTGGAACTCGCCCTAACTCTAATCAATTAAGTGGAATTCAAATATTCATATATAAAGGAAATCGTCACACACTCCTTCCATTGTCATGTTAACTGTAGACATTGTAAGAAAAATAATTACCAGTAAAAAAAAATATGTTTAAGTCTATAGTAATTTTGTTATTAGTTCAACACTCAGTGGATAGTTGGGTAGTTACTGATGTTGATATAAAAGCAATGCAAAAATTTGAGAAAGTTGATGATTTAAATGAACTTGAACCTGTGAATGTTGAGGCCCGGTTTAGTTTGATATATCCTGGTAAGTGTCTTAATTTTTTAAAGTAATCTGTAAATTATTTTCAACCTTGTTTCTGATTAACATAAGGTTAAATGTTAATTTGGTCTAGTAACTAGCTTCTAGCGTGACTCCGCTCGCGTGGTACGGGTATAAAAAAAGCCAAGTCACCTCAACTACAAATATTCCAAATTTCATCCAAATCCAATTAGCCGTTACGGAGTTGAATGGGAAATAACATACAAACACACTAACGCACAAACTTTTGCATTTATTGATTAATTAAAATGGCTAATGACGACTTACACAAATTAAATTAAAAAAAAAACAACATACTAACTAAATTCTAAAGACACAATACCTTAAGTTAGTTTCATACTTGTAAAGTGAAGTGCGATCAAGTCGCCTTTCATACAAAAAACTAAATCATAAATGATTCATCCATTTAGGAGCTATAACACCACAAACCGACACAAAGATACACAGATACACCCTTCTTTTAAACAGAATATTATTCACAGATCGGGGATTAAAAATAAAAGAAATAAGAGTGGCCCAAGCTGTAGTCCTTGTAGGACACCAAAATGTTTCTCTTGCCATTGAAAGCCTTCGAGCTGACTCATCATTAGAAAAATAATAACTGCCGAAGCATGTAATCAAGCTGAAATTACATGAAACTAAACAGCCCCCATCCGTGTTTTACAGGGACAAAGTGGTGCGGTTCTGGCGATGTTGCCAACAACTTCAACGATCTTGGCTCGGAGTGGCGGACGGACATGTGTTGTAGAGAACACGACTACTGCCCGGATACCATACCAGCGGGAGAGACCAAATACAACCTGACCAACGACGTGTTTTATACTAGGTGAGACAACAATGCCACAGATAACAACGTTAGATCTGGCCCTGACCATGATTCTTGAATACAGGCCTAAGTAAAAAGGGAAATTCTTTTTTAGTGCATCCATAACGCTTTGACTGCTGAAAATAAAATTGCTCTAGCCGGGCTGGTTACTGCTCTTAGCGTCATGTCCGAGGGTTGTAGTCAACGTGTTAAACTACCTATCTACTTCTCCAAGCGTCGAAATTTTTGGGATAAGTTTACTAATAATACGTTAATGGATATTATTAAAATCTAGATTTTCCCATAAGTGTGAGTTAATAGTTTAAAACAAAATAATCACGTCTATAAGACTAACCGCAATACACAAATAATCTATGTGTAAGTAAATTTAAGGCTATGTAGGTACATAATGTGTTTTTGGTGATATGTAGGTACTATGTTAACGTACCCCTGTGTTGACATACGGAGCCGTAACCTAGACACTCACAGTACAGCATGGTCGAAGAATCGATAAACGAGTTCTTGAGTGGAGACCGCGGCTCGGCGAACGCCCTTTGGCTAGGTAGAGTGACGATCTGCGAAAGGCTGCTGCTGGTAGAACCTGGATTCGTCGACCTGCGGACGGAGCGCAATGGCGCCCATTAGGGAAGGCCACCATCCAGCAGTGGACTGCTATAGGCTGGCGATGACTCCTGTGTTGTATAATGTAACAAAAAAAAATTTGATTTCCAGACTAAGCTGCAGCTGTGACGAGACATTCCGCAAATGCCTACAAGCAGCCAATAGACAATCGGCAGAGAATATCGGTATATTCTACTTCAACGCTTTGGGCACCAAGTGCTATAGACAAGACTATCCAGTCAAGAAATGTGTGAAGACAGGAGGGTAAGTCATATCAATACTAATAAGTAGACCTCAGATAAGTAAACCAACCTACTTACTAATAGAAAAGTCATCGAGCGTCGTGGAGCGTCAAGCGCGCATTCCCCAAGTACGAAGTACCTAACTACCTATTAATAATTTTCGCTCATAAATGCCATTGAGGTTTTTGAAGTTCGTGATTGTGACGTTGTACCTATATCTCTTCTTCTTCTTCTCTGTATTGGTGTGCAAGTCACAGATATATAAGAGAACTAGATAAAGTCTTAAAATTCAATACAGCTGATCTCTACTTTCTTATGTTCAGTATCATCAGTTAGAAAGGGATGCATATATATCTATCAATGCGACTTCAAAAAGTTAATCGTATCAGGGCGCTCGAACAAATTTCTATGCAGGTTCATACAAATGCCCTGGTACGAAGTCGCAGAAATCGCATTGAGATAAAGTATACATCCCTTTCTAGCAAATGATATATTGACACTACCCAGTATATACATTATGCAAATGACCCTATTCGTAAGAAAATATAGAAGTTTATTTAAATCAAAGTTAGAAGCTAACAATAATTACAACAGACGAAACAAGGATAAATTAACTTTGCCTAAATCTACCATAAAGACATTTGACAAAAGCCCTTATACCAGACTGATTAAAATTTATAACAAAATCCCTTAAAATATTATAGACATAAAAAAAGATTCAACCTTTCGGACTAAGCTTAAAGACTTTTTCACTTCTCTTGCTCAAAAAGTGTATCATAATAGTGTAGCTTAGCGGGCCTAAAACTCGAGTTTAATACCTAGGGCTAAAAAGTATTTTTTCTTTTTAATTTTTGTCTAAAATCATCAGCCCGTACAAAGCATTCGTTCTCTTATATAAAAACTCGACTTCATGGTGCTCCGTCAATCTTTTTTTTTGAAAATAGAACCGTCTTGGTGATGTTTTATGAAGGTTGATTCTTCCCTTCACGGTAGAATGCGAACTGTTTCGTTGAGGGTTATTGAAGGTATAGAGATTTTAAAAAAAAGATGGTATTGGCGCTAAATCTCTAGAATTTTCTTCATTCCAAATCACAAACTTTTACGTTTAACTTCCTGACTTTAACTTTCAAATTGTGAACGTGAAAAATGTCATCAAGTGATAGTGAAGATGCTAATATGCAAATGGAAGAAAAGGGCAAAGAAATAATTATGAATCTGTTGCCGACAAAATCACGTGAAATATATTTAAAGAGTTACGAAAATTTTATGAAATGGAGAGATGAGAAACGTGTGGATTCTTTTACAGAAGGGGTTTTTCTCACTTATTTTGATGAATTATCGAAAAAATTCAAATCGTCGACTCTTTGGAGCACATATTCAATGTTAAGAATGACCTTAAAAACGAGACAAGACGTCGATATTAAAAAAATATGTAAATTTAACGGCTTTACTGAAGAAATTGTCCACTGGATACAAGGCAAAAAAATCTAAAGTCTTGACGACACAAGAAATTGAAACATTTTTAAATAACGCTCCAAATAAACAATACTTGGCAACAAAGGTAACCTACTTATGTACTCTACTCAAACTAAATAAATAGATACCTACCTACATACCTAAATTATGTACCTAGGTTATTACGATTATTAACACACTTATTTTTTTGTTCAACAGGTTGCTTTAATTTATGGAATCAGCGGTGCATGCAGAGGAATAGAGCTTGCCAATATAACGCTAGAAGACGTAGAAACGGATACAAACCTACAAGCTGTGAGTCTGCCGAACACGAAAACAAACAAAGAGCGTAAATTTGTCATCAGTGGAGAATACCTTAATATAGTTAAAGCCTATCAGGAGTTACGTCCCACTAATGTTTCAACGAGAAGATTTTTTCTAAATTATCAAAATGGTAAATGCACAAGGCAAGTCATAGGCAAAAATAAATTTGGTAACATGCCTAAAGATATTGCCACTTATCTAAATTTACCAAATCCGGAACTCTACACGGGCCATTGTTTCCGCAGAACATCCGCGACTCTGTTGGCGGACTCTGGTGCGAATATAACGACATTAAAACGCCACGGTGGATGGAGGTCCGATCAAGTGGCTGAAGGTTATATAGAGGACTCTATACAAAACAAGTATCACGTCACGCAGCGGATTATGGAAGGAATCAATATTCTACCAAACATTACAGAACCCCAAGCATCTACATCGCGGGATTGGATGAATATGTGAACTCAGCTGAAGCCGTGCAGGAAACTCAAGCATGATTCGAGTCTCTCCAACTTTTACTCCACAACAATCAACTCAAAATATTATCACATCCCAATCACAGAGAACCGAAATAAAATTGCCCGGGAAAAACATATCACTAAACATTCAAAATTGCTCTAACTGCACATTTAATTTTTAATAAAATTTCTGAAAATTGACTAATTTGTAATTGTTTTATTTTCTCGCAATCGAAGTGAAAAGTAGAGTGTTTTACTCGGGCCAAAACCACCCATTATAACTCGGTCTTGTCATCCTCCCTCGCTAAGCTCGGGAGTATAACAACCTCGTATATAATGGGATGGTTTAGTCCCTTGTAAAACAATCTACTATTTATTATCAAAATGTTATTACTCTGTTAACGAATTAATAAAGCGACAAAAATACTTAGACTAGAACAGCTTTGATTTTTCTATGTAAAACTGACATTATATAACTATTCAATTTTATTTTTATTTTATTATTGACATTATTTTAAATTGACAAATTCAAATTGTTCAATCTGCATTTATAACTTATGTAAAGTGTAATTTTTTTTATTACATTATTTAATTTGACTATTTCAAATATGTTCTATTGATTAGAGTACATAGGTAATTAAATTTTTGTTTAATAATTTTGTTCTAAAATGGATGATTTTGTTAGTTTTTATTAATATTGTATGTAATAGATGACAAACTCGAACCAATTTGCTGCGCCCTGACAGGGTACATGTACAGACAGACTAATTAAAGCTACTTAGACCTAAGCAACCAAACTATATACTTGTATGCAATAAATAAATATGAAATATGAAATTTAAGCAAATAGAGATCAGCCGTAGTTGACGTTCAGAGCATAGTGAATTTTAAGGCTTGATCTAGTTGTCTTCTACAAATGCAATCCACAGCTAAAGAAGAAAACTAAAATTCACTATGTTCTGAACATCAACTCAAACGGCTGATCTCTACTTTCTTATGTCCAATATCATCAGTTAGAAAAGGACGCATACATATATTAATGCGACTTCAAAATAGATCAAAAAGTTAATCGTAGCAGGGCGCTCGAACAAAATTCTATGCAGTTTCAAATGAATATGTAGACTCTATACCTGTGATATAGACCACAGATATAGAAGAGAACTAGATAAAGCCAATTCACTATGTTCTGAACATCAACTCATACGGCTGATCTCTACTTTCATCTCTTTCCTGTGGTGTGTAGATGCTGGGCAAGCCTACTTCATCTGACTATATCCCAGGCACTAAAGAGTCTCGTTGGGAGAGAACTGTTGGTACTTTCTTGACCTCGAGGTTTGCGTGTGCAAGGATAAAGTTGACGATGGGGCGAGCTTTGAGAAGATGCCTATTAACTCTCTTTTTGAAGCCGTTAGGGTTGTTAGTCAATATACTATACTAAACTCTAGCTAGAGCCACAATCGTTTTGAAGTTTATTTATGTCAAATACGCTTGGACGATTTTTGTCAGTTTTCATTTGAAGACTATGACTCTACTAGATGAGTGCACATTATAAATAATATTTGGAAGCTTTTAGTCATGTTAAATGGAATATCAACTTGATGCGAATGGTAGTTAGCAGTGCATCTGAAGCTCCTATGTGTGAGGACGGTATAGGCCATGTAGCTCTTGCGCACATTCTTCACTTGCGATACGTACACCCATTTGACGAAAGGACTGAAACTATTATGAGAATACAGCTTCATGCGGTGTTTTCATCAATAGATTGTCATTTTGTCTACATTTCTGAGTTCTGCTGGCATAGCGTTGTTTTCCACTCAATTAACTGATCTTTTTACCCAACTCAAGTCCTTTTCAGTCACGTTTTGTTTTTAGGGTGTATGTATGTTTGTAATATTATTTGTCGGTCACTGTAGCCCAAACGGCTGGACGGATTTTGACTAATGAGGTGTCGTTGGATTCGCCTTGATCACAAGGGTGACATTGATTAAATGAAATTTCAAAAAATCCAATATGGCGGCTGTAAGAAGCCATTTTCAATTTACGATGAACTAAAAAGTACTAAAAAGTTCCTGTCTATTCAGTCGGGTTTTTTTTTTTTTTTAAAATAAAAACTTGTTTTCTTTTATTACAGGTTTCTGAATAAAAAATGCTTAGAGTACAGCTACGACAACACCTCCAAACAAGTTTACCAGTGGTTCGACGTTAGCAACTACCGATGATAGAAATCAATAGCAACAGGAACAAGAACGTGTTAATTCTCACTTATAGGTATTGCTAAGGTCCCTTAGTAGGGGTAAACGCTGGTTCTACCTGAGTCGCTATTTTTGGAATAGACACCTGATATTATATCATTCAAAATTCAAAATAAGTTTATTCAATAAGCACATACAGTAACACTATGTAACGACTTTTTTTAAATTTAAATTTACACCAATTACGAATTGGTGAAAATTTACGCGACCAAGCTGAGGGCTTACCACGAGTTTTGATAGTTTTCGAAAACTTTATAAGTTTCGGTATCTTTCCCAGTGTTGCTGTTTTAGCATTTTTAATGCTAAATTTAGCATATTTTCGGGTCTGTTAGCTTGAAAAATTAGCATTTAGCATATTTTTATGATTATCATTTTTTTGTACGTTACATAAAAATTCAAAATTCCTAAGGAATTCAAAAGAAAAATATAGATTTTAGCATTTTTAAAAGTTATTTAGCATTTTTTGCAACATGTTTTAGCATTTTCTCCAAATAAAAAACGGCAACACTGATCTTTAGATACATTTTCGTAGTTCATGCACGTTTCCCTAGAGGCGCTGTACGAAAATGTATGGAAAGATACCAAAACCTAAAAAGTTTTCGAAAACTATCAAAACCCGTGGTAAGCCCTAGAAAAGAATTAGCAAGAAACTCTGCTTAGCTTAAATTATTTTTAAAGACTTGTTTTATTACAAAGTTTATTCTTAACTATTACATTGTTTTTGAGGGAGTTGGAGACAGTTTTATCCCAATCTTTTTTGTCATCTCAATAATCAGAAATGTTATATTAAGCTTTGTTACGATTTTTATAAATATACTAAGTATTATATTATGCAAACAAGTTTGTAAGTTTATGGAATACGATTTTGCATACAAACGTTTTCACTCCTTTTCAGCTTTTTAGGGATTGAATTTGGAAAGGGGTTGAACTCTCCTACGCACGGTATTCAGCTACACTTTTTATTAATATCGTAACCGTTGTCGCTCCGTTTTCCCTTGAAAAACTGTCAAAAATTCACTTCACTTCTTTATTAATTGGCTTCTGGGATAGTTTCCACAATTTCGCCAGTATCAAGTATAATGCTCATAATAATATGAGGCAACGTAGTACGGCTTATAAGTCCAGTCGTCCAGTGTTCAGTGAGGTCCTGTTTTCTGCTATAGCCATAACACGAGGCGTCGAAAATTTGTCAGTTTTTCAAGGGTAAACGATACGTCATCGGTAACGGATTAAGAATAAAGTGACATTATTTTAACGCCATTTTAGCTATCTGAGGTTTATATAACTGTTATGACTGTATACGACGACCTCTGTGGCGCAGTGGGCGAAGGCCCGCCTGTGACGCAGAAGGTTGCGGGTTCAATTCCCGCTGACAAATGTTTGCATGTTCTGCAGATATTTGTCCGGGTCTGGGTGTTTTCTAAGTATGATAAGTAGGAATGTATTTAAAAAAAAAAATGTATATATGTTACTACATATATACATCATGTGGTTCCCATAATACAAGCTCTGCTTAGTTTGGGGCTACATGATGCTGTGTGATAGCGTCCAGGATTATTTATTTATTTATGAATAGGATGGTTAGATTGAAAGTATGTTAGCTAGATTTTTTTATAGGGGAGTGCGTAGGTACGTTTCGCTGTACGTCAAATATAAAGATTTGTAAGTACGTTAAATTTACATGTCGTTGTGGTACCGCCACGATACGAAGCAACGCAAATCTATCGACACTAATATTATTAAAGAGGAATAATTTGTATTTTTGTGTGTAAATAGAAATAGAAAGAAATAGAAATAGAAAAACATTTATTTCGACACGGGTACACAACAATGTATCAATACTTAGGTACAAAATAAAGGAGCGATCAAAAACAGAATTTATATTATTGATAAATGTAAATTGATGAGCCCCCATAACCCTGCGTCGAAAAAGGGGTTGGCTCAGCATGTGCTGAACGATGAACAGTTGGGTGGCATATAAATATAATATAGTATAACTTCTTACATAATAATAACAATACATAAATTTGTAAATATAAATGCAATAATTTAAAATTAAAATGTGCTAATTTACATACAAAAGAAAAAACATAAAAATAAAAAAAGTACGTTAGATGCAGCGGTTCTCGGTCGGTAACTACTTAGGCGCCGCGTGGGCGCAGCCGAGTGATCGGCTCCGACGACCGATAAAGATTGTGTGTATGTTTGTAACGAATAAACTCAAAAACTAGTGTGCCGATTACAAAAATTCTTTCATCATTGGAAAGCTACATTCACCCTGAGTAACATAGGCTATTTATTGCTAGAAAAGATTAGTGATCCTTACTAAAACTTAAGCAACGTAACTCAAGGTGTCAAAAAAGTACCACCCGTGCGAAGCCGGGACGAGTCGCTAGTTCTCTATATTTAGGTTAATTTCCGCCTGTTTCTGGTAGGTTTATACATCTAGTAGTTTTTGGGTACCTACAATCAAATATTATATTATGGTAGTAGTAATAAATAATTTTTTATCATGCATAATCTAATAGTTTAAATGTTTCTTTTGGTATCGGTAGGTATTCCCAAATATCTCCCACGTATTTATTCCCATCACCACAATAAGGTGAGCTAGAGAATGTAGGCCAAGTAGGCCCGGGCCTAGTGCGGCAAAATTTGGGGGGCGGCAAAACTTGGTGGGTTTTTTTTATTGGTCGCGTAGGCGACATTCGGTAAAAGTTTTCTTTGTCTTGTTTCTTTTGTGCACCAAAAATTTTGCTGCTTTTGTTCTATATGGCACCCCACGCCCCCTAACCCTTCATCCCCAATTAAAATCCAATATCCTGGATAAAATACTGTTCAGAGCCGGAATAGGTTAAGAAAAAAGTTCAAGGCCGAAGTTCGAAGAGCTCGCGTCTTTTCACTTAATGAGTCCGTTTGAGTCGAATCACGAATTTAGAAGAGCCAAGGGCAAGGAGCAGGCACGAGGGGTTGTTTTTTTAATCGTATTTTACAGCGAGTAGGGGGCGGTAATATTCCATATGCCCAGGGCACCCAATGGATCATCTTCATGCCTCAAGTTGATGGACGCAGTGCGTTGCATCGTAGACCACGTTCCAGAAAAACGTGATCTACGATGCAATGCTTTGTGATAGGTAATGGTTACCACAACATCAGATGGGCCATGTGCTTGTTCCATCTTCAAGTAGTATAAAAAAAAAATGGTATCAAATCCGCCCCTGGCTAGAGAATGCTTCTTAACATTAAGTTCGCCTGTGTAAGTAGGTACATTGAATTTTTGTGCAATAAAGAATCGAATTCTATCCATTTATATAATAAACACATCATTACTATCGAGCCTTATTGCATTTTTATTATTATATCCTGTTTATAAGAATAAGAATAAGAATTTTTTTATTTGCAAGTACACATAAATATATATAAAAGAACAAATTAGAAACAGGTTTTTAAACTATAAAATAAGAGTACAGGTAACATAATGATGACACATAGAAATATAGTCGCAAAAAGGACCTGAACTCAGCATGTAGCGCGTTGAAGGAATTACCAACAACGCGCGCTGGTCTTCCCTCAGGACCATTTTCTAAATTTTCTGTTTATTTCAATGTAAAAATAAAATATAAAGTCCGCGATAGTATACTCATGATGACCGCTATAGACGCGGCGCTGATATTTCGCAGAAATATAGTAAGTAAAATAAACATTTGGCTGTTACATATTTCGTTTTTATTAAGCTATTGCATAGCTTCTATCGAGGGCCTTGAGCGCGGGGACCGAATCCAGAAATTCCGTAACGAAAAAAAACCTCACGCTCCCCACTCCGACGGGCACGGAGGTGTGGCTTGAAGGCCGTGCATTGTCTAACGTCGTTTCTTTTCGGCAGTCTTCGACACGGTGTTTGTGTGCGTGTAACTAGACGTATTGTACGACTCTACGAAGCTAGCACGAATCGAGACGATCACCACGCTCAAAAAGTGTAACTTGAATTAATATCAAAGAAAAAGAAATACTGCATAAATAAAATAAATAAATAATTATAATTGCATAAGTTGATACAAAATGCTATGCAATAGCTTTACCGCGGCAGTCCCCGAGTGCCACACGTCTTTTTTTTACAATAATTATGTTCTCCTGGTCTAAGAGGACATTTCGCTACAGACAGAACCGCTAGTAGATATGGTCATGGACTGTTGGTCCCACTGCTTAGAACCTCTGGTGGGGTCAAGAGGATTTACATACTGATGGTCCCACTGCTCGATATAAGTGGAACTATTAGGGTTTGTAAATACTGTTGTCCCCACTTCTGTTGACACGTACATATCTTAGCTAAACCCGACAACTCTAAACTTACTCCTAGGAGTTTCTCCTGTGTCATGCATATCTCTATTTGAAACTATTATTAGTTCGCCAATCACCATGGTAACACAACATCTATAGGTACCTTAAAAAACAGGATATCTGCAGTTTATATAAACATGAATAGGCAGAGATGTAAGGGCTTCCAATCTCCATCTACGGAACCCAAGCCAACCTCTCCCCCGTGGTGCACCCTTCAACAACAACAACACCAGCCTTTTCAGACCACTGTTGGACATAGGCCTCTCCTAATAAGAAGGATAGGTGTGCGTTACTCCAGCGGCATGTTGTCTCGGATCGGGATGAAACTTACAGAAAAATTAGAGCACTATGTCCTGTAAATGTGCCCCAAATATTAAATTTGTGCCTATTAAGGTTCCAGAGTTATTCGAGAAAATAAGATGCCGCTGTAGTAACGCCTGAAAACGTTACTGCAGCGGCATGGTTTTTACCCATTAGCCTTAGCCAAATTTAAAGTAGCTTAAAAGATAGCTTATATTTGTGCATGTCACTGGCCAAACAGCGGCATTTGTGCGACCTGTGGTTTATGAGTTATTGCAGATGCCGCTGGAGTAACGTTTTGCAGATTTCCGGATCTTCGAAACGGCTGAACGCACAAATATGATTTTTTGTGAGCGAATGTGTTGTAATTTGTGCCTATTTGTGCGCTAGTTGCTTTTCCGAAAAAATGCACGACGTATGAATTAGACGAGTTTTTGTGAAAATCGAAAATTGCCTCTAGCTCTTGAACTACTAGTGGAAAACACTTTATGATTGCTTTGGCTGATGCCTATAAGGAATATACATCTTCTGACAACCATCTTGAAACCCTACATCTAATTTTCGACGAAATAAATCAATTTTACAACTGAAAATGGTTTACTAATTTCTAACCTCAATTAAGGGAGTTTTAACAAGTTATCGACTTTCATGATTTGCCAATAATTAGAGCGCATATCCAAATAGAAGCATGCTGAATTTCAGCTTTCTAGACCTTCAAATGAATGATTTACAACTGAAAATAACAAAACGAGGTCTCTTAGACTGTTATCCGACCAAATAGGAAAGGTCATAAAAAAGCGGCCGTTCAGTACTTCGAGACTACATTTTTAAATAGGCAGCATTGTCATGTTTAACGTTAGGTACACTTACGTAGACAAGTTTTAGTGTGGGATAAAGGCACCTGTAACATTGATGCTGGACAGCGTTTATTTCAACCAATAACATGTTACATGTACGTACTAATAGCCCTACGCCCGTACAACAACAATTACTTAGGGTTTTTTCAAGTACCTAGGTACACACAGCGTCACAATCTGGTATACCCCTTTCAAGTATAAATTTAAACTGCTGCCGTGGAGGCTACCATATTCAAATGGCCAAAATCTTATACAAAAATATTTATACTTGGCTGGGGGATCGAACCAGTAATTCATTCACACCAGTTTATGAATCAGACGCTCTAACCAACTGAGCTATCGTAGCGGTTGGCGATAATGACGAAATTATAAGTTACAATATACGTTTATTATTTTGTCTAGGTATTCATGGATGCGTCAGCTAGTAACTTCTTCATTTGTTTATCACGGTAGTGCGCAACTACTTATAATTATTTTGTGCAGCACTGGACTATTGAGGGTAGTTGTGTATTAAATGACAGTTCAGAACAAAAGGTTACTTGTTTCGTCTTGGGTGTGTGTCGTGTGTCATTGAATTTGTATATGAAAAATGTTGCATATAAAAAAGCCAGTCCGAAAAATTGAGCTAAAGAGTGCGTTTTGCAAAATAAAACCTTTGGAACGCTACAACCCATCAAATAATCAATGTCAATGTTAATCAATGTATGGAATTGGAAATGGCAGAATAACATTAGGTAAGTGGTATGAGAATTATTAGTAGGATTATTATAAACAATGTTCTTAGTAGACCTATTCCATTTTATATTATATAAACACATCTTATGCTTATAATATTATGTTTTTATTTTCAGGTTATTGGCGATGGATGTCATCAATGAGCAAAGTTTTGCAAGAAATAATGCAGTCAACAGTGCAAGTTGCTTATCCAGAAGGAACGGTGTATATAGTTTATGATAATTGCGCGGTTCATCGTTCGCGAATTCTGACCAATTGGCTCGCTTCTCAGACGGGCATTATCACCATATCATGGTCATCTAAAAGTCACGATTTAAATATGTGGAGAATGTGTGAGCATATGTGGGGTCAAATTGTCCTAACTGGGACACGAGTGAAGTGTTGTGCACCTGTAACAGGAGGTCATGAGAACCTAGGAACTGAAGCATCGTAGTGGTTTTGGTTGGACTTCGATTACCCAAGTGAAAAGAAGGCTTCAACAAATAATTTAAAGTTTTGGACATCCATCCCATTCGGTATTAAAAAATATTTAAATACTATAAAATGTTTTCAATTATAGATAAAATACCAGACTAAGTATTTGCGAGTGATCTAAATTGTTTATTGGATTTTTATACGGCAAGTATAACCTGTTCCAATGTTAACATGTTTGTTCACTCGTTAATCTTATATGGGTAAATAAGTATTAATCTATCATTTAAAACATTATTGAAAATTCAAAAAAATAAGTTACTATCTATATTCTATTATGTTAAATGTGGTGTTTTAATAAATTTGTTATAACTTTTGAACATTTTTTTTATTTGTTATGCTTAATTTAAATAATTAGGTAACTTACTTACTACACTTACCGCGTAACGTAATCCATTGTTAGTAACAAAAATTAAAAAAAAAAAACATAATGGTAATGAGGGATTTGAACCCAGTACTCTTGTAACGTTTCGATTGATGTCGAGTGTTGTAACCGCCACTCCATTGTGTCGTATAGTAACATGATTGAAATTAAATATTCGTAGGCAAGGAGGAGAAGTTTTATAAAACACATTTGTGCAAAAAGTTGAGATCCACGAATGACGCCGCGACGGTTTGAACCTACTAACATTAACTAGGGGGGTTACCAGACTCTGACGCTGTCTGTACACTAGGTTTTTTTACTACTGAAAAGGTACTTTCGTTTAAATAATACTGTATAGTTTTGTCATCGATTTTGACTACTTCACTCTCGTCTCATTGGACGAGTATTAGATTCGATTGTTTGATCAGACAATATGAAAGAGAGCTGATGTCTAACATGGGAAAACTGAACCGATTCAGTGCGGAAGGCGCCGCAGCGGTTTCATAAAAATCTTTTTATTCAGGCGTATGGCAAATCCTAAAATGTGATAGGGGAGAGGTTGGAAACCTCTTTTAAAACACGAAACCAGTTATAAGTTTCATTTATTTATTGTCCTCCCTCGTTCTTGCCTGTGCCTATCACGCATTCTTAATATGGTATGCATTTACAAGAACTCGTCAATCGATTACGTGAGTGTGAAGCAAGATCTGAGGGCATCTATCCAAAGTCATTCTATCGTCGTTAGCATTTTATACACCTATATCTATGTGTGGTCTGTCGTCAACGAAATGAACGAATGTTTGTTGACAATGTATCTTAATATCTTTCCCACGACCGATTTTTCCACCGATTTTTTGTAGGACAGTAAGGGAGGGGAACCTCATGCACAGAGTGTATACCAACGAGGTTGGATCGACGAATGAAGTAACGCCATAAGAGCTAAAATGTTTGGAATTGGATTGTACGTAAATATGAATAGTACGTATGAAAGTGTCCTAACTCCTAAACTATGAACTTTACAAAAAAAAGTAATAGAACATAAAATACTTATATAATTACGTACAATCCAATTCCATTTTAGCACTTATGGCGTTACTTCATTCGTCGATCCAACCTCGTTGGTATTCACTCTGCACGAGGTTGGCATGTGGTTCCTCTCCCTAACTGTCCTACAAAAAATCGGTGGAAAAATGGGTCGTGGGCGTTGAGCCTAACCATGAAGTGAATCGACAGCGGTGCAAGCGATACATAGGTAATTGAAGTTTTTTTTCCTGTTTTATTGAATATAAATTAATTCAATTTATTATGCATGCTTTAATATTATCAAAGTCCATTGATGACTGATGATTATTATGTTGTACCTACACTCATACTTACGTAGCTACATTCTTATGAGAAACGTATCTGCTCCCTCTAAAGAAGTCTAGTTAGTACTATATCGTAGGAACCTATTTACTCATTTTGGTACCTACCTTATAAGCCTTCGGAGATTTAAGCTGGAAAGAAGATAGGTACGTCAAACTTACTTTTCTTCTGAAAGGAGTATATATGCTATATGTAGACAGGAGCAAAAGGCATAGCCGTATCTAAGTATGTAAGTACATAAATAGCATACCTACCTACCTACAGTATACCTTAGTAGGTACCTTTTACCATCAAATATAATATCTAAATATATAATATCATAAAGCAGCTCCATGGTATTTTTCTTTTCAGTTCCCAAAATAAGCCACATTTACTTATTATCTACTAATTTTTCATTATGTTATAAACATAAAGTTAAAAAATATTAGCGTTATCGTACCCTACTATTGTGTGTATTGTGTTCCAAGGATAGCCGAGTGTAGCCGAGTCGAGTTCGCTTGAACCGAACGCATCCGGTTGATACACAACCAATAAAACCACAGCCTTTAAACCCATGTAGGTACAACCAATACAAAATATGACTAGATTTCGATTTAGATACACATTTAATATAACAATCATAGGCATGTCTAATACATTCAATAATTAAATTATTAAAAAATCAAAATGTTTTTTTCTATAAATAAAAAAGGTATGTGAAAATGATTTTTTTTGAACTTTGAGTACTACTTTTCTTAAAGTTTTTTTAATTTTTTTAGTCTGTTTTTTGTAGCTGAACACGGATATAAGTTTTGTAATATTTCTAGCTTCTGGTAATGAATGATAAAAGGTAAAACGAATAGTATCTTTAGATTTAAGTATTGCCTTAGTGGTCAATTAATTTATTTTATTATTCGTGATTGCAATTGTCAGCGGAAATACTTAGTGATTAATACAAAGTGATAAATAAAAATGCTCCTTTCTCATTTGCATTAATGCAGTGTCAACTTCATAAATTACATAGTCAAAATAAAGTTTATGTAGATATGGTATAAGCAACCGTGCATCTTCCTGGGTCAGTTCAGTAGAAAGGCGCAGTGCTTGCGAACTAGTTTAATTTATTAGATCATTTCATTTTATTCAAACTATTAGTAAATGAATCAGGCACCAGGGATGCATTCAGCCACTTAGGGCGAACGTTCTTGCTGTCATTATCATCAAGTGTAGAGTTCCGTTGACTTATAAATAGTTTCGATAATTAACAAGTTATTGCAATACTGAACCCATTTCACAATCTAGTTGTATTGTTCAACCAGATACCGTATATCTATTTGATCCTTCGATAAGAGGCAATACACGTCGTAAATATCTTTAAACTCAACTAAACTAAACATAGTAGTAGTAGAGCAGTAGAGCTAACAAGTGTTATGGTGACATAATTAAATTAGCGCAAAAATATGAAGATTGCAATGTGAATGAGGGAGTAACATACGTAAGATCGTTTCGTTTTACCTTTCTCAATAAACAAACTATTATAATTGAGATTCGACAAGAGCTGTATCAAGATAGATCAAAATAGAAAAAGGATTTCACCGAAGTCTTTCGTGTGGATTACTTCAAGAGCTCGCACCACTCGTCGTTTTCATTTATTGCACGCTTATGTTTCTTAATGGTACTAGGCACTAAAATATTAACCAATAAGGATGTGAAGGTCGAAACTACCCTAACCCACTCTAAAAAGTTTGCAACAATGACGAATTAGACCACAACAGCTAATTAGATTAATAAAAATTTTTTTTTTCATTTTTCAAGTTTTTGTTTTAGTTACCTAGGTGTTACAAAAAAATTGCCTCTGTTTCCTTTGTCTTGTATCTAATGTGCACCAAAAATCACCTAAATTCACGGCTCGCTGCGCTTGCCGATTTATTTCTTTCATTTTGTGCATTCACTATTTGCAAGTAAAATTAGGATTATTTCAATCTAACCTGTTGATTTAAGCTAAACTGATAAATATAAATGTAAGACAAGAAAATTTGGCTCAAAATTAGCCTTTCACCGGATAAGGCTGCTTTTCCCCCAGAGATGTGCTATGCTATGTTGCTATGGATGCATTTGATATCCACCAATCATATTCATTGGTGCACATAGCTTAGCAATGGTGAAAACGGATTCAACTAAGATATGTTTTTTTATATTGAAGCATGCGTGCTATGGATGTGTGTTATGGATGCGTGCTATGGATACATGCTATGGATGCCTGCGCCCTCACCTCACCACCTTCCCTACTATCGACACATCGCATAGCTAGAGCTGCGAATCTTCGCGCAGCTACTTTGTGGCGGCGCAACTTCATAGCACATCTTACTCGCACCGCTACATAGGGCAGATGACCCGGTTGTGGCCACCGACCCCTTTTTGGCCATTTGAGACTTCAAAACGTTGTAATTAAGGCATAGACAAATATGAGACTTTCGATTTCTGGTCTTTAAAATATTGAGTTATGTCAAAACTAAATCCGGTGACAGTTGTAATGTGTATAACTTTATTCTCGATTTTGGCGCTATTTTTGTAGACAGTCGTGAAATGTGCTGACATCTTAGCAAAATCAATAAGACGAGCGGGTGAGTAATCAGTTGTTAACCTTGTAATCTTTGTTTATTTTTGAGATGTTTATGTTTATAATCAATAAAAAATATATTGTCTACATGGAAATAAAGGTATTTTGTCGCCATATATTTAAGAAGTGACGTATAACCAGGTGGCCACTAATGGAGCCAAAATTATAGAAATTCTCCGTTTCTGGCCACATGGCTGGCCAGAAGTTGGGCTCCTACGTACGCCACTTTTGGCTATGTGACTGTATGTAACCGTTTGAGGTGTGTTTATGAAATTTGAAACACATATGTATCTCGTGAGTCTCAATATATGAGCCAAATTTACATGTTTATGTGAAATAGTTTTTGAGCTATGAGGGGGTTAAAAGTGGCTCCAAATGGTTCGTGTAATATTACACACGGTGCTGCTCGCTAGTTCTGTTAGCTTGAACTTGGCTTTGACACACTACCGCGTGTCTAGATATTTGACATCAATCGATCTATAAAACTAACAAAGGTTGTGAATGTTTTGCAATTTAGTAATAAATACTCAATTACTTTGAAAATATCTATGTTTTATTTTTATGGCCAGAAGTGGCACATGAGGTGGCCAGAAATGGGGTAAATCTGGCCAGAAATGGCACAAAATCCCTTTTTTTTTGTTTATTGTTGTATAAATTGGTCTATTGTATGTTCTAAATAAATAAAGTTTTCATACACAAGAACAATATATCTCTGATGCATTTATACAAAAATCATATCCTTGATAACAATATCTACAGATTACGACGGCCTCAAAGTTCACAAAACCCTTAAAATGGCCAAAACCGGGTCACCTGCCCTAGCTTAGCATCAGTGGAAACGGTCACAAAGTTTCGGAGCTTAGCTTTTACATTCTTGCAGTATAGCTGCATAGCACATCTCTGGTGGAAAGGCACCCTAAACATATTTTTTAGACAAATACGAGGGTTAGCTATCAGAAGCGACAATTTAAAATATGGACACAAGGCATTACAATAAATGATAAAGAGAGCATTAATAACTGTCAGAATAATTGCAAGGGAAAATGAGCCTTGTTGTTTTATGACGTGTATATGAACTTCAACCGAAGGGTGGTAAACCACTTTCTCAGCCCACCGTACATGGATTATTGAGCTGTATAATATTTGGTTATGTTTAATTCGCTCCCTCCCAAGCGTTGGAATCTTGGAATCACTTCAAATGTCGGTTGGGTAAGTCCCCTGTTAGTGCAAAAGAGTTGGCCGACGACGCGCGTGGCCTGAACGATCGAATATGACAGTCAAAACAAAGCAGTCTGAACCTTATTAATATGACCGTAATGTTTGAGTGGCTGCGTGCGCATGAGCACAGTATTATTATTATTAAATGTTTACTTTCGTCCAGTCGCGCCGACTGGTCAAAAAGATATTACATTAAGACGGAATGGACGTCCATGTTGTTTTGTTAATTGTCGTGTTTGTTTGGTGATTGATTTAGTTATTGACGAAGGATATGGACCACTTTATAGTTTTGATTGTACTTATTTTTTGTACTATTGTGTATGGGTGCGTGTGTCTTTCTTTGCCAAATCTAAATACCTACACATAGATACCTACTTATTAAATTAAAAATACGCTAATTCATTCAGACAATTCCATCCATATCAGGTTACAAAGATTCTAGCTCGATGGTCACAAATGATTTTAATAAAATAAATAATGCTTATGTAGGTACGTAATAGACACTTTTAATGTACCTACCTACCCAGGTTAGAGGGATGTTTGTTACTTCTTCACGCCAAAACTACTGAACTGTTTGAGAATTTTTGGCAATATTCGTTTTGGGTGCTAATAATTATTTTCTTTGATTTCAATTACCCATTTAATTCGATGACCTTATGAGATATAGCTCCTCAAAGTGCTATAATTTGCTCACTTTTAAAATAAAGGTAATCACTCGATCAGAGGGCCTAGTACGAGTTGCACAATTCGAACGTTTATAGTATACTTTAGCGAGCTCAATTTTAAATTACGTTTTTTAGAAATTACGCAACTGGTTTTAAGTAGAAGCTGATCGAAAAACGTAGGTAGTGTAATCTTTTTGCAGATTGCAATAATTCTCACTCAAAACGGTGAGGTAATGAACGAAAAAAGGTTCTGCAAAATTAAGCTCGATATGGTATACTATAAAAGTTTTCGAATTGTGCAACTCGTACTAGGCCCTAGGATCTACAAGCAACAAGGTAGGACCTTATGTGGGAGCAGCTAAGTGTAAATCGAGGGTGTAGATGGCGAAAATTTTTTTCCGAATTTCCTGCATGGGTATTGTTTTCGTTATTAGGATCCAAATTAGACGATTTAAAAAAAAACATGAATAACAGTTAACAAACTAAATCAAAAATAATCTAGCATAACAAAGCCAGACCATTTTATTGTGGTATTTATTATACTAAACCATAAACTATATCTAATTATTATTGTTACAGAAAGCAGCCCTGGTTTCAATTGGATCGTTTACCTAAAATGTCATGATCCTGCACTAGGTACCTACTTATAATTTATTTTTAATTCATTAATTTCTTACCTTTCATTATAGCAATATACCATGGACTATACCTAATTATTATTTTTACAGGAAGCAGTACTCTCTCAATTGGATAGTCTACCTACAATGTCATGATTCTGAACTAGATACTTACAATATCTTTTAATTCATTCTTTTCTAACCATAAATTACACCAATTTACCATAAACTATACTTAAATTATTAAAATTTAATAATTATTATTGTTACACAAAATTGAATATTATTAATTATTGTTACACAAAATTGAATTATATAGTTTTAGTTTTCATTAAAATTGGTTCAACAGTTTGAGTAGGTACCTATTCTATTGTATAAACCTTCTATTGCCTTTACTTATTAAAATGAATAGACAATTAACAGGTTGTCAACCTATGCTCTACTGAGACTGATTTTATAAATTATTAATAGCTTAAGTTAATAATAAATATTAATTTCTTCGTCGTATACTACACATAATAAAATAACAATATGAAATAAGAACAGAACATTTCCCAGCAAATGTTCGAATTGCATACATAAACTTACGATTTGATTTGGTTAGTTACTTTGGGAAAAGAGTTCCTGTTGGGAAATAGACTCGATTGAGACCCACTTGTTTTTTTTGACTAATTTATTTTTTTAGGCTGATTGTACATTATTTCAAAATTCCGAAAATGCAATTGTTTTTTTCTTCAAAATAAACCTATAATTTCCTCAGAACAAAACCTTCTAACTACAAACGAAAAGGTGGCTGCCCTCAATGACCTAAAACTTTGCCTCACCTGTATACTAAAATATAAACGGAAATAGAATATTTCAATGAAAATCAAATTTAAACCTTCCTATCAGTGTTTTCACATTATTCATTACCTACCTGTTATAGTTTTTTGAAAAGGATATCAAAGGTCTACAAGTATAAGAAATTAATAACGGGCCTGTATGAAGTTGTTATTATGAAATAATTATCTTGAATTTAAGTTCAGTTGCTGTACCTACCTTAGAAGAATAAAGCTGTTGATTATTCTGAAATAGATATTTTTATTTACCTGGTACCCCTTTAAATAATCTCAAAACTGAACTAACCACACAGGCACAACATCGCACCGCAAGAACGAGGGAGGATTTACCTCTACCCCATCCCATTTTAGGATTTGCCATACGCCTGAATAAAAAGATTTTTATGAAACCGCTGCGGCGCCTTCCGCACTGAATCGGTTCAGTTTTCCCATGTTAGACATCAGCTCTCTTTCATATTGTCTGATCAAACAATCGAATCTAATACTCGTCCAATGAGACAAGAGTGAAGTAGTCAAAATCGATGACAAAACTATACAGTATTATTTAAACGAAAGTACCTTTTCAGTAGTAAAAAAACCTAGTGTACCTAGGTACTTGAAAAAACCCTAAGTAATTGTTGTTGTACGGGCGTAGGGCTATTAGTACGTACATGTAACATGTTATTGGTTGAAATAAACGCTGTCCAGCATCAATGTTACAGGTGCCTTTATCCCACACTAAAACTTGTCTACGTAAGTGTACCTAACGTTAAACATGACAATGCTGCCTATTTAAAAATGTAGTCTCGAAGTACTGAACGGCCGCTTTTTTATGACCTTTCCTATTTGGTCGGATAACAGTCTAAGAGACCTCGTTTTGTTATTTTCAGTTGTAAATCATTCATTTGAAGGTCTAGAAAACTGAAATTCAGCATGCTTCTATTTGGATATGCGCTCTAATTATTGGCAAATCATGAAAGTCGATAACTTGTTAAAACTCCCTTAATTGAGGTTAGAAATTAGTAAACCATTTTCAGTTGTAAAATTGATTTATTTCGTCGAAAATTAGATGTAGGGTTTCAAGATGGTTGTCAGAAGATGTATATTCCTTATAGGCATCAGCCAAAGCAATCATAAAGTGTTTTCCACTAGTAGTTCAAGAGCTAGAGGCAATTTTCGATTTTCACAAAAACTCGTCTAATTCATACGTCGTGCATTTTTTCGGAAAAGCAACTAGCGCACAAATAGGCACAAATTACAACACATTCGCTCACAAAAAATCATATTTGTGCGTTCAGCCGTTTCGAAGATCCGGAAATCTGCAAAACGTTACTCCAGCGGCATCTGCAATAACTCATAAACCACAGGTCGCACAAATGCCGCTGTTTGGCCAGTGACATGCACAAATATAAGCTATCTTTTAAGCTACTTTAAATTTGGCTAAGGCTAATGGGTAAAAACCATGCCGCTGCAGTAACGTTTTCAGGCGTTACTACAGCGGCATCTTATTTTCTCGAATAACTCTGGAACCTTAATAGGCACAAATTTAATATTTGGGGCACATTTACAGGACATAGTGCTCTAATTTTTCTGTAAGTTTCATCCCGATCCGAGTCAACATGCCGCTGGAGTAACGCACACGAAGGATAGGCCTCTCCCATAAGCCCCACGCTGGGCATGTAGGATGGGGATCGCAGAGCACAGCTTATCGCACCATCAACGCTGCTCGGCACTCAGGGAATTTAGCTGTGCCGGTGGGCTACGCTATGCCGCTGCCAGCCGCCGCCAGAGCCCCGTTTGTTAGTAAGCAGGGTTCACCACGTGCCGGTGAAGTTAGCTTAGGTTCCAAGGATGGGTTGAATCCCTTACACCCTGCTAACTAACAAACGGAGCTCTGGCGGCCGGCTGAATGTGGCTGGCATAGCCCAACACCAGCACAGATAAATTCCCGATTCCAGTGCGAAGAAGCTGTACCCTGCGATCCCCAATCCGCATGCCCAGCATCGGGATGATGGGCATATCCCTCTTTATAACGGGAGGAATATGACCAGTAGTAGATATAGCTCGTATGGTGGATAAAAAGATTTTGTCCTCAAGCATGAATCGAACTCATCATTCGCCTGCCCTTATCCATTAGGTGGGGTCGGTATAACATGTTTTTGAGCAAGAATCAAACTGAAATAAGAAATCGGGGAACGATTTCCTCTACTCCTTTGATCAAGCTTTTATTAGCTTCACTTGTAACTAACAGCTTATCAATGTAAACCAGGCGCTCTGCATGGCGACATCGCTATATGGTAGATTTACCATATTTATGTAATTTTAATTTAATTTAATTTAATTAATTAGTACGGTTATTATACAACCACTTACACTAATTAAAGTAATTCACAATAAAATATTTACGTTTAAATTTACATTACAAGGAATATACATAACGGAGCAGAAATAGTATACAATAATAATAACTGAGTAAATAACAAAAGATGAAAATGAAAATGGAAATTATTTATAGAAATGAAAATTATAGAAAAAATAATAATAATCTAAAATAACATAAAAAGGAAATAAATAATAGTTCTTGTAGAGTTAAATACAATTGTCAAGCACATTCTTTCACACTCAGACTTAGACACATACATCATTCTTTCTCACAATGCTTCAGAAATACCGACACAAGATTATGCCATTCGTAAAAAAATATGTCACAATCTGGATTGTCTGATAAGAGTTTATTGAAGGCGGCGAGGGCTCGAGGTAGCGGAGAGTTAGCACGTGCAACTGTTCTGCACGAGGGTACGGCGAAAAGTCTATGTCTTCTGCATCGAACATAGTTGTTAGGTACGTAAAGTTGAAGTAACTCGCTATGCAAATCGGTAGCATCTACTGTGTTACGGAAAATTTTACAGCAGGTTGTCATTTGGTTGAAAGCTCTTCTAGTACTAAGAGAGTTGTAACCGAGACATCCCTGAATAAATTTTGTTGGGTACATAAAAGGATAGAAGCCCAAAGTACGCTTGTAAAGGTACCGCAGAAACGCTTTTTGTACCTTTTCTAATAGGAGGACGTATGTGACTTCGTGCGGATTCCAGATACAGGAGCTGGACTCAAGTTTGCTTCGGACCAATGCACTGAAAAGAAGACGTATGACATACTCGCTCTAAAAATCTCGAGAATTTCGCAGCACAAAGCCCAATCTTTTAAACGACTCCTTGGCTACGTCGGCGATATGGTCATGAAATGTAAGCCCTCGGTCGAATGTGACGCCCAAATCCTTTATCACCCTGGATCTGATGATCGCGTCACCATTTATATCGTAATCAAAGGATATTGGTACAAAGCGCTTTTCCACATTTATCGTCATCGTACCGGCAAGGAGTGGAATGTGGAACGCTCTACCCGAATGTGTGTTCCGATGATTATAATCTGGGTTAATTTTGAAATATATATATTTTTCCGCCTATTTCGTCTCTTTTTTTAGAACTCGTTTAGCATCACCCAGGGGACACGGGGTATACTTGTAGTCAAACGTATATAAACAAATATATTTTAGAAGTCTTTCTGATTGTCGTATCCAAATGAAACTTTGTATGTTTTATGTAGTTCGGATGAGAAAACTATAATTTGGTATTTTGGAGCTAATCTGATGATGGAGTCGGTAGACGGATAATGGAACTCATCAGTGACTATAAGTACATAAGCCCCTCGAGTTTGGGCTCATATTATGATTTGTTTTAAGACTCCAATATAGGTAAGTATTGGACTTTGTAACCTAAGCGT
The DNA here is from genome assembly GCA_951804965.1 of Horisme vitalbata. NCBI lineage: Eukaryota > Metazoa > Arthropoda > Insecta > Lepidoptera > Geometridae > Horisme > Horisme vitalbata. The sequence goes on along the minus strand of OX638106.1, from coordinate 10,632,221 downwards.
GTTTTGTAGTTTTTATGTACCTAAATATAAATATAAGTACATATAAATAATAATTGCGTCAAAATACTAACTATAGACTATTGGGTAGGTAATAACATACGGTAGCTTACGTTAGGTATGTACCTAATATAGGTATTATGTTTTTATGCTTTTATTTTAGAATGTAGGTAAATGTGTTATTTGTACCAATAATTGACGCATTAAGCATTGCCATAAGGAAAACTGTGAGGTAAATAAAAGTATTTACCTACTGCACATTTTTGGAAAATCAATAGTACCTAATCTAAATAATATTAATAATAATAGTAGTACCAATAATAATAATAGTACCTAATAATAATAGTAGTAATAATAATAGTACCTAATTAATGGTACCAATCTCGATAGATACGGTTTCATATGGATTACTTTAGTACTAAACTTATAAATCTGTGATATGGCTGAAAAGAACCGACTACATTTGGGGTAAGCGAGATCTTGAGTGTGGACTGCGTTTCGGCAAATTGTAGGACGCCCTCCGGCGCCAGGTGGAGTGACGATCTGCGAAGGGCTGCTGGTAGGATCTGGATACGTCATGCTGAGGGAGGACATGGCGCAATGGCGCTTGTTAGGGTAAGCCTATATCCAGCAGGGTGATGATGTGGATAAAGTAAGTTTACTTTTATGAGCTACATAATGGTAAGTTTTCTGTGAAATTAAAAAAAACTACGTCTTTAAGGATCTTTTTTGTAATCAACTTTGAATAATAAGATTATTTTACTGAGATTATTATCATATTGGGAAATACGATTGTTGATAGTTACTAGAATTGGAAGATTTCTGCTTTGCTAAATACGATGCGAGAAATACCTAATTTTAATTGTACAACCTAAAACATTAGTAAATAGACCCCTTACCTATGAAATTGGTGTTTTGTATCTAGAATTTTGATAAAATGGATTTCTCAATACATAAATTTTTGTATTTTTTTCTGGAACTACACATCCTATTTCCCTAAAATTTTGTGTGTATAATTGGATAACACTGTGAAAGTATGTGTAAAAAAAAGAAAGTAAAAACATCAAAGAAAGCATTGAAAGCGACAACACAAAGTGAACGCTGCTTTGAAGTTTTATTTTTCGGTGATGAACTTCCTCAAAAATTGCATTTATTGAATATTCAATCTTTTTAATAATGTAGCATTCAGAATATAAATTAATTATGTATATGATTGTTGAATTTAAAAAAAATTTGTGCTTATTAAAATAGAGTGAAAAAAGACGCCATTTTTATAGGTTCTAATAACAGGCTGGCTAAAATGAATCTAAAGGTAGGTAATGTAATTTTACAAATTACAATTCAATACAATTTAATATCTAAAACAATTTGCAAAAATACCTTCGTGAGGAAATTCTATGGAAATACCCATTACCTACCAACAAAGTGAGTTAAATATTTTAAAGGAAAAAGTGATTTAATACTTTAAAAAAAATACAACTTGTATAAATAGAACCATTTCATCACAAACTCTAAATCAACGAACATCAATCAATAGTGTCGCATTGCTTTGTGTAGAGGTCCTTACTTTAAATTTATAATTTATACTCTATTCATTATACCTTAGTGATCTAAAAGTAGAGCAAAATAGAGATAAAATAATGAATATATCTTTAATATTGTTTATAGTCATTGCGAAAAACTTAATAGTTAGTAGTTTTAAAATTGATCCGAGAAATCGCATGAGAAGTGTATACGGTGATGCGGACCATGATTTTATATCTTACAACTCAACTACTGATACGATTAATATAAGGTGGTCTGTTATCTATCCAGGTATGTTTGTTTTCTCTTAACCTTTACAGCCTGCGCACATTGGACGACAAACGTCAGTGATTAGACGCTACGACAACCAGCGGGGGACAATTTTCATACATTTTGTTCAAAGCTCCGCAAACACGGCGACAATCGCGACAGCAAGATAGACGCTCGCGACTAAGCGCGACAACAAAGCGTCGTGTTTGCGAGGTCTGATAAGGCTTACCAAAATTATTTCGATTCATTGTCGCATGTCGGAAGAGTTCTGGGCAAGAACAACAACAGAATGGATCCCTAACAAAGGGAAGCGGCATCGCGGCCGACCCAGACGGAGAATGCGGGATGACCCTGACACCTATAACAAGGGCTGGACTATAAAAGCACAAGACCGTATGGAGTGGAAGGGGATTAGGGAGGCCTTTGCCCTGCAGTGGGACGATTCAGGCGGATAATAATAATAATAATAATTGTTATTTAATTTAAATAAAATTTAAATACTCACGTAGAGTAGAGAGTGTGAACCTATCGAAACCATGGGAGCCGTTGAGATTACCCCCATAGATGTCAGATTTGCAATCGTTCGGCCCATAACTGGAAAAGTCCTGGAAAAGTCCGGACGGGTTGCATAACTTCTGGCTGAAGTGGTTTCAAACTCAAACTCAAAATTCATTTATTCAGTAGGAACTGTGTAGTACACTTTGAAACGTCATTTTTTTAACTTACCACCAATTCGTAACGCAACCAAACAGAGAAGGATTGGCAAGAAACTCGGCTTGGCTTATATTTTTTTAACGTTATTGTTCTTAATAACTATTACATTGTTTTTGATGGAGTTGGAGGCAGTTTCATCCCAAGCTTTTTTGTCATCTAAATAATCAGATATTTTATAATAAGCTTTATCACAGAGATTACGTAGTTACGTAGTTTTCGATGTGCACACTCTGTACTCGCCATACAATTTCAAGAAGCCCTCGAGCTTGGGTCTCTGCCAAGTTTCATGACGACTGGAGTCACCTTCCTGCTCCATAAATCTGGTAGTACCGCGGAAGCAAAGAACTACAGACCCATAACGTGCTTACCTACCATCTACAAGCTCCTTACGTCCATTCTGACCGTAAAAATTAATACACACATAGTTGCAAATAATATTTTGGCTCCTGCTCAGAATGGATGTAGGGTTGGGTCCCGCGGTACTAAGGAGCTCCTCCTCATTGACATGACCATTAGCCAGCAGATCAGGTGCAGCAAGGGGAACCTCTCCGCTGCATGGATAGACTACTAGAAGGCCTATGATTCGGTGCCTCATACATGGCTGGAGAGGATCTTAGAGTTGTATAAAATTGATGCAACTTTGAGATCCTTCTTAGGTACATGCATGAGACAGTGGATCACAGTTCTTCGTCATCCAGGTAGCGGACGGGATCCCTCTGCTCCGCAAGATCTGATTCGCATAGAGCGGGGTATTTTTCAAGGCGACAGTCTGAGTCCCCTATGGTTCTGCCTGGCACTGAATCCTCTTAGTACTCTGCTAAAGGATTCAGGACAAAGCTATCGACTTCGGAGAGAGGGTGGTATCGTTTCTCACCTGCTGTACATGGATGACCTCAAACTTTTCGCGCCGAAAAAACTAGAGCTGCTGACTCTGTTGAATATAACACAGATATTCAGCAGTGCCATCAGCATGGAGTTCGGCGTCGAGAAGTGTGCGGTCATGCAAGTACAGCGGGGGAAAGTTGTAAATACTACAAACTTACAGCTTTCCGATACGATATCCCTCAGATCTCTTTCCGTTATCGAAACCTACAAATATCTCGGTATGTCAGAAGCGTTAGGTATAGTAGACAGAGACATAAAATAGTCGGTGAAGGAGCGATTCTTTTGCCGCCTCAATAGTCTTTTGTCGGGTCTCAAAGTACTCAATAGTCTTTTGTCGGGTGGTAACAAGGTTCGAGCCTTCAACGGCTGGGTTATGCCTCTGCTCATCTTTGAGCACCTTTGGCATATTGAAATGGACTCAGACTGAACTTGACGCCCTTGACTGTAAGGTTCGTCAACTTCTTAAGACACACAGAATGCGACATCTACGCTCGTCGATAATGAGGATGTACATCCCGCGGAAATGTGGGGGCCGCAGCTTTTTAAATGCCAAGACCCTCCATAACCGCGAGGTGTGCAAGCTCAGAAAATACTTCCTCCATGCCGACAGTGAGATGCATCGTGATGTCGTAGCAGTTGACAAGAACCTTACCCCGCTCTCACTGGCTAAGGAGAACTGGCACAAACCTACGGTACTGAGTGCCCTCGACCGCAAGGTTTTATGGGAGAGTAAGGAGCTGCACGGACGGTTCTACAAAACCCTTACAGAGCCTGACGTAGACCTACTCGCATCCGTGAACTGGCTACGTTTCGGTGACCTCTTTGGGGAACCGAAACGTAGCCAGACCGTTTGAGCCTTGCCCCGCGGTCGGTGGTCTCCCGTTTTCATACATTTTTTACTATATTGTTTTTTATGTTATTTATGTATAAAGTAGATAATATTAGGTTTATTGTAAAACATGTTTTTAACGAGTTTTAAAGTTTAATAAAGTGTCATAATAATAATTGTAATTAAATTTAAATAAAACTAATTCAAAGAAATTGTTAGTCTTGTAGGATTCACACCTACCGGCGTGAGTCGGAGAGCATCGAAGCGCATTTTAAAACATGCTAGAGGAAATAGAAACATCCACGTAGCAGTTAAGTTCCTTTTTTTTACAATACATATATAAACTATTTTTTACAATATTATTTGTTTTAAATAGCATCTAAAAACCACTAAGGCTTGAGCTGGTGCTATCACACACAGTTACATCTTTTAGTTACAATTAAGGTACATAGGATACCTAGGTACATTATTATGCAAATTTCAAATGTCGGTACACAGATTAAGTTGTAAAATAAAGTAAAGGATTGATATATTTTTACAATATTTTCAAAATATAATCAACGGTGTATCAAACTACTTTAAAAATATTTCTTAAGTTTAATCTTTATGTTATTTGAAGTCAAACTTCTGCATAAATCAATAGGTAATTTGTTGATTAGCCGAGTAACAAGATAACCGGTCGTGCGCAGCATTTGCATGCAGTATCTACTTACGGATATATTTATGTCAGTGTTTGACAAAGCTCAAAGCTGTGTAAATTACATGCAAATAAGGAACTGAACTGCTTTGTGGATGCATCAATTTCCTTTAGCATGATATAAAATACTCTCCGATGTTGCATAAAAATCATCATCATCATCATCACTCTATACCAGTTCACTGCTGGCCTCTCCTTATAAGCGCCATTGCGGTCTGTCCTCAGCTCGACGCATCCAGCTTCTACCAACAGCCTTTCGCAGATCGTCACTCCATCTGGCTTGAAGGCTGCATACATTACAATTGCCGAGCCGCATCATTCATCCATCCATCCATCCATCCATCCATCCATCCATCCATCCATCCATCCATCCATCCATCCATCTATCCATCCATCCATCCATCCATCCATCCATCCAACCATCCATCCATCCATCCATCCATCCATCCATCCATCCATCCATCCATCCATCAATTCTGTTCATTCATTTACCCATTCATTCATTCATTCATTTATTCATTCATGGTTTTTATTGAAAAACGGGAATTTTCACGTACTGTTACGTCAGTGAAAGCATCGACGGCGGTTCGAATCCTTATGAAAGTTACTCGTTATTCCCCTTTTTCAATATGAATATGTTTGTTCATGTTCGTTTCATTACTAAAATGTTTATTGTGCTTAAAGGAACAAAATGGTGTGGCACTGGTGATATTGCGCGCAGTTACTACGATCTCGGTAGCGAGAGGAGTGCTGACTTGTGTTGTAGAGACCACGACCATTGCGATGATTTCATACCGCCTGGAGAAATGAAGCATGGCCTTTTCAACACAGATTTTTTTAACGGGAAGTAAGTTATAACAGGGGGTTACATTTTTTAGAGTGCATTTGCTGTATCACTAGTCTATCAGTCCACTGCTGGACATAGTCCTCCCATAATAAGAAGCGTTATGCTCATAATCACCACGCTGGACTTGAGGGTTGGGGATCACAGGGCTCCGTTTGTTGATAAGTAGAATATACCACAGGCAGGTGAGGATGGAACCCCTTACAATCTGCTGCACGATGTAACCATAATAAGTTCTTCCAATTCAAAAACCAAAAATCTGTTACACATAACGATGCAGATGAGTGAATAAGAGAGATAGATAGATACATTTATATTTGCATCAACAAATACACACATACATAATAACAACAAAAAATTACGTAACTACATAATAAAAGACTGAAAAAAGAAAAATATTATTTCATCTATGTGTGTGTTGCATGACAAAAAGGTCATAACTCAGCGCATAGTTTTGCTCAATGAGCAAACACTGATTTCCAGTTGTAACCCGCCGAGGAAAAAAGAACGAGATGCTATTCAACAATAACAGTTGGTAGGTTGGTATAATGTAAAAACAGTACATAATCAAAACCTATAAAATATTCAGTGCAAAAGTGAAAGCTATTGAAGACTCAAACTGAAGTTGATGAAGTTTTCAAGTCAGTGTTTTATTAAATAGTTGCTAGTGAGGACAGTCAATGTAATATATTATCTCGCTTCGTCACTTCGATATCAGCACTTCTACATACGGATCTTATTATCATTCTGCAACCTGTTCTGTGCTTTTGCAAGTTTCTAGTAAAACGACAGACTTCACTATGAAATACCCAAGAATATTGTTTCCTGAATGGATCAAGCTGTATTTTTATGTGACTCCGATTTCATTTGGGCTTAAGAGACAATAGATTTTCCGAATAACATAACCACTGATTCGTAAAATCTACTCAAGCCAAACAGTTACAGCCTGCGCACATTGGACGACAAATGTTAGCGATTAGACGCTACGACGAGCTGCGGGGGACAATTTTCATACATTTTGTTCAAAGCTCCGCACACACGCGACAGCAAGATATGACAGACGCTCGCGACTAAACGTCGTGTTTGCGAGGTCTCTAAGTCTATCTAGTCAGGGTCTGAACCCTAATAGGCATTATAGCGTTCGGTAGAGTTGCCACTTAACGCACGTTCATTCAAAAGTCCTAACTATACAGGGTGTAAAAAGACGTCTACCGAAAACGAAAGGTGGTGGTACAGCACCCAAAAATCAAACCAAAAAAAATAACTGTTGTCCGGAAAAAAAATTACAGCTGGAGAAAAAAATGTATCAAGATTTTCATTTATTTCAGTAGCCCGCAATGTACGCATTCAAGTAGGTGAGTTCGTAAGTGCCTTCTAACATAGGTAGTAAGTTGATAATTTGTAGGTAGATAGGTAGGTAGGTACTTACCTAATTCCGCTGTAGCCTCGGTCTAACCAGAAATGGCTCAAACTGAGCTCCTCCTCGTTCATGGCACAGCTGAGCTCGCCTGATTGTTGAGCGATGAACGCGATCCAGGAATGTAGGATCCTCGGCACTTCTCGCATTCAGGTCTGAGAATACCGATGTGATTCGGTTTTTCATTTTTTCAGCCGTATCACACTCCCGATCAAAGACTCTTTCCTTGACATGACCCCATAGAAAAAAATCCAATGGAGTCAAGTCAGGTGACCGAGGAGGCCATGCACGAGGTCCAAATCGTCCAATCCATCGATTTGGAAAGTCTTGGTGTAGCTGATCTCGCACAGACCTAATTATGTGCGGTGGTGCTCCATCATGTTGGAACCACATGTCTCTATGCTGGGCTAGGGGAATATCGTCAAGATAAGAGGTCACTGAACCTCTGATCAAATTCAGGTATGCCACTCAGTTCATTCTTGAAGGCAAGAACACGGGCTCTACAACATTCCCCTGATGGATCCCTGCCCAAACGTTTACAGACCACCGTACCTGATGGCCCGTCTCTTGAGAGACACGAGGATTTCTTTCTGACCAAAAGTAGGAGTTCCTTCGGTTCCAAATGCCATTCCTCGTGAAGGTGGATTCGTCTGTCCATAAAACGTTTTTGGCAAACGTGGTAGGGTGAACTTGGCCCAAAATCCATTGGCAATAGTCAAGTCGCCTAGCTTTGTTTGGAGGAAGGAGTGCCTGGACTTTTTGGATTTTGTATGGCTTCTTATTATTTTTTCGTATTATTTTGTGCACTGTTTTGTGCGATACCACGGTTTGACGACCCCTGAGCAATTTCGCTACTGTTCGCGTTCCTACCCGAGGGTTTCTTTCAACAATATCCAAGACCTCCTCTTCTACCCGAAGATCTACGTCTCTGCCACCTCCGCGCCTTTGGGGCGTAACTCTCTCATCATTCAGAACCCTCTGATAGGCAGCCGTGATGACTCTAGCATCAGACGGGTGGTGCTGGTTCGGGTACCTATCGCGGTAGATGCACAAGGCTCGTGACGCATTTCCGCGAGCTTCACCATAGCACTTAAGCATTTGTCCATACGCCCTCGCACTAAACATAATGGATAGCTAACACACTACCACGGAAACCAAAGTTCCTACGTACTCTAAAAAATAACTTTAAACTAACACTCAAATTAATAAAAAACGCACTCACTAAAAATGAACGAAAAACCTACTCTAAAAATAACTTTAAACTAATAGTAACACTTAAATTAATAAATAAAACACACTAATAAACTACGTTACCAAGAAAACTAAAAGAAAACAACAAAACAAAAACTCTTTAGCGAAAGGCAATGCAATTGCGCAAGTGTCCGTCCCGTACGAATATTGAACATCAACTAAAAAATAAATAAAAAAATTAGAGAAATTAGGTGAGTAATTCCGAAAATAAACCGTTTGTAAAAAGCCGCAAAAGACACCGCGAGTCTTACTAGACACGCCGGCGCCGCTCCGTCATTCACCTTATAAGTGTTCTAATGTAATGAAAATAAGGTTCAAATTTCTATTTCGCCACATTTTCTTTTGACTTAACGCCGCACGAATACAGGTGCCTATACCTATTTATTGCGTATTTACATAGCTAAAGAGACGCCTAACGATCAAATTTTTGCTTTAATGTTGACCTGCCATGTGGTTTGGTTGCGGGTTCGATTCCTGCCACAGGACAAATGTTTGTCTTCCTTCCTTCTTCGAATGAGTTAGTAGCCAACCCTGGTGTAGGAGTTTTTAGTCCACCTGAAGGCCTCCGACATGGCTTAACGACTGAAAAAGCCTGGACCAACATCTTAACGAGCCTTCCGAAGCAAGGAAGCGCTGAGATCTAAATGCCACTAAACGGTCACCCATCCAAGTAGTGACCGAGCGGAGTATTGCTTAACCAAAGTCTTCTTAGAAAACCGAAGTAAGGCCCGCCACAACGCCACGAGCACTTCAATGTTTGCATGAGCTCCAAATGAGTTGGCTTAGACACAGGAGGTTGTGGGTTCGATTTCCGCACCGGTACACATGTTTGTATGAGCTTCAGATAGTGTGACTTAGACGCAGGAGGTTGTGGATTCGATTTCCACCGCGGGAAAAATGTATTTATGAGCTTTAGATAAGTTTGTGAGGTTAAGGTTGTGAGTTCGATTCCCGCCGCAGGACAAATTATTGTATGAGCTTCAAATGAGTTAGCTTAGACACAGGAGGTTGCAGGTTCGATTTCCACCGCGGGACAAATGTTTGGATGAGCTTTAGAAGAGTTTGCTTCGACGCAGGAAGTTGTGGGTTCGATTTCCGCCACGGGACAAATGTTTGTATGAGCTTTAGTCGAGTTGGCTTCGACGCAGGAGTGAGTTTGATTCCCGCCGCAGGACAAATGTTTGTATGAGCTTCAGATAGGTATTACTTAGACGCAGGAGGAGTGAGTGTGAGTTCGATTCCCAGGACAAATGATTGTATAAAAATACTTACCTTACTTAATAGGTGGGTTATGTACCTAGGTACCTACTTACCCTTGCCCACTGCGTTTATTTGAATGTTTCAAGCATTATTAGTAGGTATGATTTTATTTCACGGCCGTAAATTAAATTAAATTGTACCTACACAATTGCCCAAGTAGAAGTACCTACCTGCGTTTGACTTGCTACCAACTAACAGTTGGTAATTTTACCTACTAATTTTAACGTTGCCATTAACGTGTACAAGAAAGATTTGTATGTAGGTAGGTGTGTAATGTTATAAGATTTTAATGATAATGATTCAGTGATTTAATTTAGTGAGCTAGTTTTGACATCTAAGGTACTCAGTCCTTCGTCCTTCCCAAAACCTACTAGGCAAGTACTTTCCTAAGTAATTAATTACGTTGAGAAAAAAAGGTAATTTACTTACGCACAGATACTAGTTATTTATTAAAATTTTGTTGTTTACGTGGTAGGTACCTAAGATTTTGTTATTTGTAGAACTAAGGCAAGCTGGCTGCCTAGGTAGTATGATATTAGTAGTGTGACGCGATAGAGACGGGGCAGCGCGCGCGTGGCGCGGGCGGGACGCGAGAGTGTCCCGGCCGGCTGGCACGTGCGCGCGATCGATGACCTCGGTCAGCTGTGCGCGCTGTACAGGAGGACTGCTGGTTGCATGTACATTGCTGGTTTTTTATTTTTATTAGTTTTTTGCTTTTATAAATGAGACAGTTAGGAAGTTATGGTGTTAATGTGTTGTACTATACGTATGTAACTAGAAAAAAATATAAAATGACGTACATAGGTCAACATTTTTTTTGCTGTTTTTTTTCGCTAAATATTTTCAAAATCATGGTCTGATCGCAACCTCTCAGTTTTCGGTAGTAGTCTTTTTACACCCGATATAGTTATAAACCCACCTGCCTTTTTTATGGTATTCCACATTCAGCACTATTTTTTAGCACAGAGTTGTTTTAATAAAATAAAACAAAGAATTGCATTAAACGTATATTATTTTTACTTAGTTTTTTTTCTTTCCTTATGTAGGTATACGTTTTGTCTTTTCTATTACCACTCAATAGCTTGTACTCGTTAAGTATTAACAATTATATTGTTAATACTTACGTAAATCCTAGCATATTTATGTATCTTGAACTTAGCAGAACTACTTGATTATGTCAAGGAGGCGGGCGCTGAGTCTACTGCACAGTTTTTTTTTACTTTTGTGGTATCATCGTTCAAATGTAAGTTAGATTAGACTCGTGTCTCATGAGTCTGTAATATCTCCGGCACACCTTTCTATCCAAAAATGCTGATTCATGGCAGTAAAGGCCTGTGCGCACATATAAATGCCGACCCGTGACCTACAGTTCCGTGCGGTACCGTTCCGTGACGTGCTATTCTTACATGTCAGTACAGATACGACGCGCTCAATGATTTCTAGTACACTTGGAGTACCTATCGCAGTTTCATGTGTAAAAATGCCTCGGTATTCAAGAAATACTGCAACCGTGTCAGGCAAAATATTGTCTGTTTAGAAATTCACGTCGGATCACTGAAGGCGTCGGAGCGTCACTGACGAGTTCGAATGGTATAATAGAATATGTATGTAAGAATATTAATTTTCACTGATACTGCACGATACGGGACTGTCGGGCAGTCGGCACTGAAAAGTGCGCACAGGCCTTAATACTAGGTATAGCAGTGATAAATCTCCGGAGGAGCTCTTACAACTCTCTATTCGAACTGTTATTGCGCAGAAGTCAAAAGTAAGGTACCTAACATATGGAGGCTAGAGGCGAGAGAGAGCGAGAGACCCATGCGCAGACGTTTCGTTCATCCCTAGCGTGTCAATTTCAGGTTTTTCACTTCGCTGTGACAGACGGATGGACGGACGGACAAAGCGGCACCTTAAGGGTCCGTTTGACCGGTTCGGTAACGTCACCCTAAAAACACCCATCTGTGTTTGCTTCGTGCTTAACTCACCTCTTTTCAATTTCAGACTGAGCTGTGAATGTGATGAGCGTTTTCGAAAATGCTTGCGTGCAGCTGGAAGCGATACGGCGCATTATATTGGTATAATATATTTCAACATGTTGGACAGAAAATGCTTTAGGTAAGAGAAAAAAAATATATAGAGAAAAATTTGTCAAGCTTATATGAGTTTTAGATTCAAGATTATTTATTGCTTCCTTATTTATGTACATGTCAACTTATCTCCTACTTAGGTGGTAGGTGTCATAATTATGTACCCGGATAGAATAAAATGACAATAATACACCTAAATAATAACAAATAATCTAAAAATTAAATATACAAGTATATAAGGACAATGTCAAAAAACTACATTTTTATATTCTGGTCATTAAAATAGTTGATTTTGATTTGGCTGTGTATGCTTGTACAAAGTAATTGTTTTTTTTAGGCGTGGCTGGTTTTTCTGGGAATGGCATGATGTTAGAAATTACTTCGAGTGGTGGTAAAAAAAGTTTTTTGAATTTCAAAATTTAAGAGGATACTAATATCTATTTTTCACTAAAGAGTAATTTTTATATTATCTGATAATATTGTAAAAAGCTTGTTCCTTATATAAGAACAAATGTGTGAAATTTAAATTTAACATAACAATTTTGGTGATTGACTTATAAAAGTCAGGTCTAAAATTATATTGTTAATTGTATTTAAATCTAAGGTATGTTTAAAAAAATAAAAAAATAAAGAAGCGGCATTTGTATCATTTATTTTTGTTTTAGTATATTTCATTGGTACATTGATATAGGTCAATAAAGTGTTATAATTCATTCATTATGTATTATACAACTCTTTAAATGAAAAGCACACATGAATGCACGATTAATATACAATAACTTTAAGCCCCGTGAAAAGGCCGTGAGTAGGTTTTTTTTTGTTGTTTTACAAAACGCCCGAATCGAATCGAACGCATCTAAATCGATACACATCAACTTCACCAACAAAAAGGATCAATACTGCCCTGTATATATCAACAACAAGGTCATTCCATACGAAAATACGGCAAATTATTTTGGTATGACCCTAGACGCAAAGCTACGCTGGAAAGCTCACGTCAAGAATAAAATAGATGAGTTAGAGATACGATACAAAAGAATGTACTGGTTACTTGAAAGACAGTCTACTTTAACCATACACAATAAAATTCTTCTATAAAAATAGGTCCCTATGCCAGTATGGACTGTATTCAGCTAAGGGGTTTTACCAAACAAAGCAACATTCAAATAATACAAAGATTCCAGAACAAAGTACTCAGGGATATTGTGAATGCACCGGGACCTAAACATAGAATTCGTCCATAAAGTTATAAAAAAAGATAGAGATGCAAAGGGGACGGTTGCGGGTTCGATTCCTGCTGCGGGACAAATGTTATTATTATTATTATTTATTTATTGGAAAACCAACAGCTAAAGATAATATCCTTAACATAAATGATTAGTAACAGAAAGCCAATTACAGGTCTTCACTAGTAGCTACATAATAGTGATTAAAATGTGAACACAAAAAAAAAACTTCATGTTAATCTGAATACTCTGCGTGCTTCTTAAGCTGAAATAAAACAGGAAAGAAAACCATATAATAGGAATGGAGAAAATAGTAAAAAGAAAAAATTATGCATAGTTTACCCTGAAAAGAAGTTAAGGGATAGGCACCGCCTTGCCTTAGGAATGCTGATACAGAAGGGATCAATATCCAACAACTTACTGAAATTGTTAACAATTCTGCTCGCTCGCACCATGTATGAATTCTGCCTGTAGTTAGAAGAGGCACTAGAGACATAAAGAGGAGGATGAAGCCTAAGTACTCTGTGAGGGATGTTAATGCTTAATTTACTAAGTAGCTCAGGGCAATCGATATCATAAGTAAGATAAAAATTGTAATATAAATAAATAGTCTGCAATATCACGCCGATTTTGCAAGGGCAGAAAATGAAATTTCTTACAGAGATCAATATACTTCCCAGAATGATATGGAATCCTTGTTCGAAAGCACAGGTATCTCAAAAACCGCTTTTGAATAGCTTCAATACGATCGATGTATTTATCGTAGCAAGGATTCCGTATCTGAGAAGCATACTCCAGATGGCTCCTGACGAAGTTACAATACAGTATTTTCATGTCCATGAAGTTCTTAGACAGTCGCATTATAAACCCTAACGATTTAGAAGCTTTACTTACTATTTTCTCCACGTGAATATCGAAAAGTAATTTGGAGTCGTGATACACCCCAAGTTCACGCATACTTTCAAGTTTAGAAAGAACTTGGCCATGTAAGGTATAATTTGTGGGAACAATTTTGAATTTTCGAGTGAAGGTCATAACAAAACATTTAGTGGGATTTAGCTCAATCTTGTTGATACGACAGTAATTTTCAAAACGAATTAGATTTTCCTGAATGTAAAACATACCCAGATCAGATGATACAGTAGAATAAATTTTCATATCATCTGCTAAACACAGAAGATTAGAAGATCTAAAACAGGCATCTATATCACTTACATAAATGATAAAAAGTAGTGGACCTAGGAGAGATCCCTGAGGAACTCCGCTAGGGACAGGAACCCAACTAGATATATAATTATTGACAACTACAGCCTGGGATCTATTGTCAATATAGGATGAAAACCACCTCAGCAAATCACCTCGTATACCGGACTTAGCAAGCTTGAATAATAAGGTATTATGATCTATTTTGTCAAAAGCTTTGCTATAATCGGTGTAAACAACATCCACTTGCTGACCGGACTCCATAGCTTCAGTAATATAGTCATTTAAAAGAATGTGATTCGAAACGGTAGATTTTCCTCTTAGAAATCCATGCTGAAAAGGACTAAAAGAGTTCTTTAAAGCAGAGTAAACTTGATTATAATTTATACGTTCAAAGATTTTGGCAACAATGCAAAGTTTAGATATGGGTCTATAGTTGATGACCTCAGTTTTAGAGCCCTTCTTATGTAATGGGGTAATAAATGCAGATTTCCATAGCTTGGGAACAGTACTTAAAGCTTTAAATTATTGAACCAATGGATTCTGTTGATGATAAGGATCCATCTTTGCAAATAAATGTGTTACTAAAAAAACTTGAGAGGTGTCCAGGGACACCCGGATGGAACGAAGTTCCTTTAACTTCACCCACTCAGGCACCTCAGGCACCTCCGGCACCTCAGGCACCTCAGGCACCTCAGGCACCTCAGGCACCTCAGGCCCCTCCGGCACCTCAGGCACCTCAGGCACCTCAGGCACCTCAGGCCCCTCAGGCACCTCCGGCACCTCAGGGCCCACACTAAGTTATTAAAACTTGAGAGGTGTCAAGGGACGCCGCACGGCTTACAACTATAGCAAAAAGTGTCGTTACAACTTTTGGTCTTAATTTTTTCCGTCTAGCCCCCTTTCGCAACGGGCGATAAGGAACTTCGTTCCAATTCATGGAAATAGCAAATTTTCACAAATTTATATTTTTACACTGAAGAAACCCTACTCACCTATTATTCAAACTTTTTGGTGGTTAAGTGTGAAACTCATTTGTCTTATTGGCGGGATGCTTTGGTGATACAAAAAAAGAATTCCATTCATGTTTTTTCGAATAATTATTTTGTTTCGATTTGTGTGGTTTGTGTTGGTTTATGACAATAAAAAGATCTTTCTAAGAATGGATGGCGATGGAGGCATATTTTTTAAATACTAGAAGCATAGTTCGCGTACTTAGCTGGTATCAAAATAAATCTCTTCGCTGATTACGAGAGTTACAAAAAACACGAGTTTTTTTTATTTATTTCCTATGGAGCTACGGCAAGAACGAACTTTACAAAGCTCATTAAGAAACAGTTGATTGCTTACAAAGTTCATTACTTGATATTTTATCGAGAATAAATCCGTGTCGTGGTATCAAATGCAGTAAAGACGTATAAACTTTTGCATTGGAGTCAATGGAAACCATTTTGAGCAACTTATTAGTTAGGTAAAATTGAGATATTAAAAGTAAATCGTAAAAATTAGCTATTCCCTTTCATTTTTAGTAAAGTTAGTTTTTATAGGTAATCTAATAAAGACATCATTAATAGAGAAAAGCCGCCTTTGACTATGGTATATATATATTTAATACATCTTGAGCTATAATATTTTATCGCCTGCCATTTTTAACGACACACCTCCCCGGAAACCGCACCTCCCCTGATCTGCCTCGCCCTGAGCCTGAGTTTGAAGTGTCAAATAATCACGTGAAATAGATTAGTAGTTAAGTCTTAGTCAAAACCCGGTTTTAATTATTGCCTTTCTATTCAATCCTGTGTATTTCCAAGTGAAAATAAATTTCAGTTAGATTGTTTGTTTTGACTGTAAATAATAATGATTACCATCATCATCAGTTTATAGCAAGCAGTCCATTAAATGGACATAGCCCTCCCCTAATGCACCATTGCGGTCTGTCCTTAGCTTGTTTTTTTAAGAACTGTTTATTTAATGTACCCATGTTCGTTGCAAAAAATCTATACTTATAAAATCCTTTGTCCTGAATGACTGACGGATCAACGCACAGCCTAAACTGCTGGTTGTAGAGACCTGAAACTTGGAGGGTGTGTTCTTTGTATGACGTAGGCATCCGATAAGAAAGGATTTTCCAAAATTCTATCCCTAAGAGGGTAAAAAACAGGGTTAAAAAGGGGTAGAAAGTTATTCTAGGGGTGATTTGCATCGAAGTTGATATCAATACTATACTCCTTAGTGCTTTTAATTTAAATAAAACGTTATTTTGACACGTTTGAAAACTCAATCCGATATCTTTAAAATTGGAATGTCAAATCATCGAGATATTATACTATAGAGCCACAAACGTGAAAAAAAGTGTCTGCACCAAAACTCGGCGAACGTTGTCAATTGCGCCGATATTGAATACTTTTCAAGCCACATCACAGCCACATAAGGTCTAAATAAACGCAAATTTGGCAATTTGAATTTTATTTATGTCAAATACCTACGCTTGGACGATTTTTGTCAGTTTTCGCTTGAAGACTGTGACTCTATAGGGTACCTACTTTTTTATCTCGATGTGTCAAATATGTATAAAATAATTTAAATCAAAAGCACCAAGGAGTTCCATTTGTTAGAGTATCGTTGACATCGTTGTTCAGGGGTATTTGATGTAAGTTCGTATCGAATGTATATTTGTTCGAGCATAACTCTCAAACCGTTGATCTCTGATGAATCTGCATACAGTTTGGTAGGTCGATAGGTTGGTTGTATTTGAATTTTTTGCTGAGAAGTATAGAATTATATCAGACTTGGGGTCATCAAAATATGGAATCCCAAAAAGGGCCACATAAAATTTACCATATGTAAATATATTGAATGCGGTGTCATATGAAAGGGTTTTGTTTATTAATTCCAAATTAGTTTTTATTTTGATTCTAGAATGTATAGATAAATAGATAAGTTAATCGGTGGTAGTCAGAGGGAACAGGTACAGATATTGTGTTTGGCACACATGCATTCTTAATAAGTGTACTGTGCTCACAGTCAGAACACACAACAAACAGTTCGCTCCGTTTTCAGCACTCATACATTAGACACTACTTAGCATATTGACTGCGGGCCTCGCAGCAGCGGGTCGAGTAGCAGCTCGCGCCTTAGAGCAAGTGTGTTTTTAGCACTTATAGTGTTAGCTACTGCATCTAGCATACTAGTACACTCTTGAAAAAATAATAGCAGTTATGTCGTGTTTGGATTCGTTTTGATCAGTATTTGATTCTACAAATAATGCAATAGTTGCTGTAGTATTTACTTTGGATGAGAAAACTATAATATGGTAGCTTGGAGCTTGGAAAATGGAGTCAGGGGTGGATAATGGAACTCTTCAGGGGCTACTACCTCGAGTTTAGGCTCATATTATGATTTGTTTTGAAGATTCCAATATATTGGGTCCTGTAACGTAAGCGTGTTTTGTAGTTTTTTTTAAACCGACAGAAAATGAAGGAGGTTCTCAATTCGTCGGAATCCTTTTTTATATCTACTACAAATAAGTTACTTATAATTATTAATTGCGTCAAATAAACAAAAGAAAAATGGTAGGTAATACCAACTAAAGTAGGTGCCTACACGTAACTTACCTAATATTATGTTTCAAATGATTAAAATTAATACCTACTTATTGCATTATTTATAGTTTATAATAATGCAATAAGTAGGATTAACATATATTTTGGCCAGTCAAGAATGTAGGTAAATGTGTTATTTGTACCAATAATTGACGCATTAAGTATTGCTAAGAGGCAAACTGTGAGGAAAACAAAAATCCTCTTACTAATATTATAAATGCGAAAGTTTGTGAGCATGGATAGATGAATGGATGAATGTTTGTTACTCTTTCACGTAAAAACTACTAAAAGGATTTAGATGAAACTTGGAATATACATAGTTCGTGACCTGGATTAACATACAGGCCACGCGGAAGCTAGTACTTAAAATTTTTGGAACAAACAAAATCAATAGTAGCGAGTTCTTGATATACCCATAATCCCCACGCTGGGCATGCGGGTTGGGGATCGCAGGGCACAGCTTCTCGCACCACTGAAGCTGCTGCCCGTTGGTGGCCAGGGGATTTAGCTGTACCGATGTAGGCTGTGCTAAGCCGCAATCAGCCGGCCGCCAGGGCTCCGTTCGTTGTTTAGCAGGGTGCACCACGTGCAGGTGGGGTTGGCTTGGGTTCCGAAGATAGGGGTTGGAACCCTGTACACCCGCATGCCCAGCGTGGGGATTATGGGTATATCCCCCTTTATTAGGGGAGGCCTATGTCCAGCAGTGGACTGATATAAGCTGATGTGGATGTGGTGGTGGATGTGGAGTTCTTGAGTGTGGACCACGTTTCGGCAGATGTGTGTAGGACGCCCTCCTGCCTAGTGAAGTGATGCTCGTAGGATCTAGATGGGTAAAGCTGAGGACAGGGCGCAATGACGCCCATTATAGGGGAGCCTATGTCCAGCACGGCTGGTGATGATCACGATGATAAAGTAGGTTAACTTTTACGATGGAATCATAAAGTAGCTACGTAATGGTAAGTTTTCTGTGTAATATCAAAGCTACGTCTTGTTCATGTTTGCAATCAACTTTGAATAATAAGACTATTTTACTGGGATTATTATTACCTATAGGTGGTATTGGGAAATACTTATACTACGATTGTTGATACTAGAATTGGAAATACTTAATTTTAATTATACTAGGTACATAAAACTTTCGCAAATAGACCCCCCCCCCCCCCCATTAATATTGTTTTTTTTTGTTTAGCGATTTTTTTTCGAAATTGTACATAAATTCTACCTACATAATAATAGGCTGGCTAAGATAAATCCAAAGGTAGGTAATGTTTTAAAAATTCTACTTAATTTTATTAATTTAATATCCAAAACAATTCGACAAAAATACCTATTTTCACGAGGAAAGTCAAGGAATGGAAATACCCATTAGGTACCTACCTACAAACTAAGTTAAATATTTTAGAGGAAATAAATCATAATAATATCAACTTATTTAAAAAAAAAACTTGTATAAATAAAGCCCTTTCAACACAAACTCTTAAATCAACGAACATCAATCAATAGAGTCGCATTTCTTTGTGTAGAGGTCCTTACTTGGAACTAATTTACTAATCCATATTGGTCTAAAAATAGAGCAAGATAAAAATAAAATAATGAATATATCATTAATATTATTCATATTAATAGCGAAAAGTTTAATAGTTAGTAGTTTTAAAATTGATTCCAGACCACGCCAATTGAGTAAATATGGTGACGCGGACAAGAATTTTATGTCTTACAACCGCACTACTCATGTGCTTAAAATAAGGTGGTCTGCCATTTATCCAGGTAAGTTTTTTTTTATCCTTTATCGTCCCATGACTGGGCAAAGGTCACCCCCATAGACTTTCAAACATCTCTGTCCGAGCTACCTCCCACCGCTCTCTTTTGAAGGCATCGAGCTCGTCCCGCCAACGCACCCTCGGCGGCCCCGACGCCGCTGCCCCTCAGGTCCAGGCCGCGGCGGGGTGATGGTCGCCCACCTATTAGAAGCCATCAGGCTGACGTGTAATTTAGAATAATATAAATATCTAATTAATTTAATATAATAGCTATAAAAACTAATTCATAAAAAACTTAGTTTCACCATTCACTTAATTTTTATAGTTTATGTACCAAAAAAATGTATTCGATTGTAATTTAATTTCAAAAAACGACTTTAAAGAAATTATTTCTTTGGGGTTGTACCTATATTTTCAAATTTAAATGGGACTAAACGAAACCCAAACTAAAGCAGTATTTTCTAAATTGGTTTATGAAATGACGGAGTTACATTAATAAAAAAGGTAACAAATATTAATAAAAAATGCTTTCTAAAAGCTTATATTAACTTTCAATGTGCTACATATAGTATGTAAGACGTGAGTTTCAAAATATGTTTTATTTTCAAACTAGCTGCGCCCCGCGGCTAGTTCATTATTTACATAAAGGTTTATTTTTACCATGTTTTGAGTGGAATAAAATGTAGCCATATATTACTTGGTCCTAGCCATACCTGTTCCTGCTCCCGTTTCCACTATCACTCCTGTTCACGTTGGTCACCAATTCAACAGCCGGTTGAGTTTGATATTCTTTTAAAAATCTAACTAACTTGAGAAATGATTGGTGCAAACTTTCATCCCCTATCTCACTCTCTTAAAATTTTATCTTCGCTTTAAAAAGTAGCAAATGTCCTTTTCCAAGGTCTCGTCTTCAAAATTCATTAAAATTGGTTCAGCGCTTTAGATATGAAAAAACAAAGTCAAGCAGTAAAAATGTTTGTCCCCCATACAGACTTTGTCATCCCCGTTAATCGCCTTAGAGGTTTAATTGCAAAAAATCCTGAAATAGGTAGAATTTATATAAAACAGTAGAGAGTCTTTGTGATAAATTTCAAGTTGATAGATAAATACTTTTTTGTCTCCATACAAACTTGCCATCTCGTTTCAGAGTTTAATTTACCAAATTAGATCAGCCTGTGTGTTATTCTAGAACTTAAACTATCTACATAAGTTTAGTAGTTACGCAGATATGTGCTAACAAACATTCACACTGACTTTCACATTTATAATAGAATATTAATATTAAAAGGGTAACTAACGTTTTAATGTCTTGGTAGAAGTTAGATGTAAAAACCTATTTTAATCGTACTTAGTTTGTTTAAACTTCCTTGTTTTGTAATTTTAATTTTAAATCTTAATAAATGATTATTACTTACTTTTAGGAGCTTTTAAAACTTCAATATATTTTTTAAACCTTGTTAGTTAAAGTTTTGGTATTTACCTGTTTTGTAGATACATTGATCAACGTGTACATTTTTAGAATTAAAGTTACAGGGCAGAAATATGCGTGGTTGTGGTGCCTTAAAACGGGCTAAAGATACATAAAAATAATTCAATATCATCATCACTCTATACCAGTCCACTGCTGGACACAGGCCTTTCATAATGATTCATTGCGCCCTATCCTCAGCTCGACGCATCCAGCTTCTACCAACAGTCTTACGCAGATCGACACTCCTTTTGGCCGGAGGGCGTCCTGCATTACGTTTGCAGAGCCGTATTAAAAATACTTAAATAAATCTTTCAAGGCACAAAATGGTGCGGCGCTGGTGAAATTGCACGCAGTTACTACGACCTCGGCAGACAGAGGAGTGCTGACATGTGCTGCAGAACCCACGATTATTGCGATGATTACATCCCGGCTGGAGAAACTAAACATGGCCTTACCAACACAGGTTTAACTGTAAAGTGAGTTATAACAGGGGTATACGATCAACTATACAAAGATATCGCGCGCCGTACTATGCACTGTGAAAAAAGTCGCATATATTGCTAGCTAACATTTGTCAAAACTACGTCACACAAATATGACCTCTTTTTTAAAGAAGATAAGACAGAAAATCTAAGTAAGACTAAATGAAAACTGCTGCTCCGATAAGCACGTCATACAAATATCTGCTCTATATTAAAGCAGATAAGACAGAAAATCTAAGTAAGCCGACTATATAAAAACTGCTGCTCCGATGCGTTTCGGCGGAGTTTTAGAAAAGCCGCTTTCGGGCGGATAGTGCAAAATCCTTTGTATAATTGATCGAAGCAGGTGGTTCAATTTTTTGAGTGCATCTGCTGTACACCAGTTTATATCCGTCCACTGCTGTTTTATGGTCATTATCCCGACGCTGGACTTGAGGGTTGGAGATCACAGGGCCCCGTTTGTTAATTAGCAGCGTGCACCACGGGCAGGTGAGGTTGGCTTGTGTACCATAGACGGAGGTTGGAACCCCTGGAATTTGCTATATGCCTAAAAATTCGATTAAGTCCGTCATGTACATTATCAAAAAATATTTATCACGTATTTTTTATTTTGTCAATGGAAAAAATAATTACAAAGATATAGTGTGTTGAAATTCCGGTTGACGTCACGGGTAAGTACACTTTTACATACAAGTGACGTCACGAGCTCCCAACTTTGATGTTCTACAATTTGGTCAATTTCTATTTATTTGATAAATATATTTTATTTATCAAATAAATAGAAATTGACCAAATTATAGAACGATATACGTGTCCAATATTTTCTGTTAATCTAACTGACAGATTAATCGTATTTTTTTTTTTCACATTTTCTATCTATGTTATGTATGTATTTACAAAAAAAAATGTATATATGTAGTATATCAATCCTGTGGTTCCCAAAATACAAGCTCTGCTTAGTTTGGGGCCACATGATGCTGTGTGATTACGTCCCGCATTATTGATATTATTTATTTATTACTTCCCCGGACCAGCTTTTCAGAACCCTCTATTCCTCCTACTAACTATCTGTGATATAAATGTAATACTACTTATAACATTCCAACAATTAGTAGAATGATCAAAAATTTGGAAAAAGACAGAATGTTTCTTTGAATATACGCCTTCTCATTGACCACACACGATAAGTTTATGAATTATAATACTATAGGTTGTATTATTGATGATGATTGACCTACATCACCCATCAGTGTTTGGTTTGTGCTCAACACACCTCTTTTCAATTTCAGACTGAGTTGTGAATGTGATGAGCGTTTTCGACAATGCTTGCGTCTAGCTGGAAGCGATACGGCGGATATCATTGGTATAATATATTTCGACATTTTGGACAGAGAATGCTTCAGGTAAGAGAATATCCATTTCTATTTCCCAACAGGAAACACTTTTCTCCTAAGTAACTTACCAAATCAAATAGTAACATTTCGCAAAAAGTTTTCAGTACAATTTCTATGAAGCGCCAATCGCCCCTACATTAAAATAAATAAATAAATAAATAAATAATCCTGGACGTTATCACACAGCATCATGTAGCCCCAAACTAAGCAGAGCTTGTATTATGGGAACCACATGATTGATATACTACATAGATACTTTTTTTTTTGTAAATACATACATATCATACATAGAAAACACCCAGACCCGAGACAAATATCTGCAGAACATGCAAACATTTGTCCCGGAGCGGGAATCGAACCCGCAACCTTCTGCGTCACAGGCATTGACACATTGAGTCTACGTATACCATGCGAACACTGTTATTTAAAATTTACCTATTATAATATTTGGCAGAGTGATAATGATAAATCCCCTGATTACCACTTTGCGCCGAATTGCATGCATGAACTCAATGTTATGTCGGATAACGTTTCATAGAAATTGGATGGAAAACTTTTATTTTATTTGCGCGAAATCTTTCGATTTGATTTGGGAAGTTACTTCGAGAAAAGTGTTCCTGTTCGGAAATTGAGTCAATTGAGACCCACTTGTACAGTTGACAGTATTTTTTTTCGAAAATCCAAAAATGCCATTATTTTGTCCTTCAAAATAAATCTATAGTTTTCTCAAAACGAAACCTTGTAAAAGAAAAGTTAGCTGCCTCAAGTAAAATTTTGCCCCATCCTGTATATAATTATATATTTTGCTTTGCCTGTGTATGTTTGTACAAAGAATTCTGTTTTTCAGTCGAAGCAGGTCTATGTACTGGGACTGGTATGCTGTTGAGAATTACTTCGATTGATAAAAAATAAAGTTATTGGAATTTCAAAATTTAAGAGGATGCTAATACTTAGACTAGTAAAGTAATTATTGTAAGTAGCTTGTCCCATATACTCGAAAAATTTAATAAAATGTGAGTTCTAACCAACAACTGACAAGTAAAAAGTCAGGTCTAAAATGACCTATATTGTTGATTGCAGTTAAATCTAAGGTATGCTTAAAAATACAATAAATAAAGAAGCGGCATTTGTATCATTTATTTTTGTTTTAGCATATTTCATTGGTACATTGTTAAAGGTCATTATAGTGTTATAATTCATTCATTAAGTATTATACAACTCTTTATATTAAATGCACACATGAATGCACGATTAATATACAATAACTTTAAGTCCGTATAAATAACCATACAAGTTATACATGCGATAAAAGATATGATAACAATGTATAAACAAGTGAACAACTTCAAACGGTGTTAGAATTAACACTAGAATATTAGTTATTAATGATAGAAAAACTTCAAATACAGATTATACATGTAGATATGTAGCACTGCGCTTAGCCAAACTTTAATATATACCCCCAGGCGTTCGCAATATTATTTACAATCGAATAGAAATATACATTGTGGTAATAATTTGTAGTGGACTAATTTAGTGGGGTTATACAATTTTATTTTCGCGCGATATATTATGTTGATACGATAAAAATATCCAAATGTAAACGCTAGGAATTGCAAGCTAAATCTGAATTGTATATGTGAAAAGGTTTAAATACACGAGAACGTTAATGTTTTGGTTATATACGAAGCTAAAAAGGACTTATAAGGAGAAAAATCCCTTGTACAAAGTGAGCAATCTCGAAAATATAGCCTACATTCAAGCGACCTTAACGACCAATATGTACAATAACAATTACAGAACTCTTTTTAAATTAAGTAGGTTAAGTTAGTTAATGTCACTGTGTAGGCTAAAGCTAGCCCTACTTATAAGAAATCAAATCATGTAAGTTATTATGTAAGTATAGTAGAGATAACAGATAGGTTTTACAATTAACTTGCGATAGTTTGATCATTTTCTGCATGTCTTTACATCATTATAAATTGCTTACACTAATATAAAGAATTATATAAGTCCCATAACAATTGATGCAAGCAGTCATGTCGTTGCCACGACAGAAGCCTTATGATCCTGATAAAATTTTATAAGTAGACAAAACCTAATCAAAATATTAGACGTACTTAAGTTCCATAATTGTACTAAGGCAATCAGATTCCATAAACACATTACTTATAAAGTGTATAATATTTAACGTAATGATACATATCAACTGGAATTATTCCAATGAACGATTAACAGTAACAGCACTTCTCATGTAAGTACACATTTTATGTTTTGTAATATTTTGTGTATGTAGTAAGAATGTATGAGATTTACATATAAAGTATGGTTGATTACAAGAACATTCAATATTTGGCAGAACGTGGTGATGTGACAAAACAAATGACGTTTTTGCTCTGCTTTCAAGGGTGGAATTTGGGCATATTAGAAAAGGTTTTTAAGCTTGATTTCCTTACGGGAAAATGTGTTTTTGTACAAATGAACGATTAAAATAAACCCCCGATACAGTGAGTTCTTATAGACATACGGATGTTAAATTACATGACCCGTAATTATTAGAATGATAAAGTATCACGTCTAATATCACAGAATATTAGCATTTAGAGAATATATAAAAAAACTGATGTACTTATTCTCAAAATTCAAGGCAATCTCTCACAAAAACCTCTGTGACATCGACTGCTGATACACTATGTACTGGCAGGTAAAACTATTTATATATAAGTAAATTAAATAACATTGCTCCAATCAAGTAGGCTACTGTATACTGTCAATGTTAATGATATAAGAAAACTTCTACATAAAGTACCTATATGAAACGTAGTATATAGATTTCTGGTGGAAGTCAGCTAACAATAAACGAATTATGTGTCCCTGGATGATACTTATAAAGATATGGGCATCATTTTTATACTGATAATGTTTGTACTTAATGAAAATATGTACAGATCGCTTTTTACATTCCTGCGGTAGTTAATTTTTAATATTATGAAAGAAATAAGACTAATGTTCACGGTTGTTGGTCAAGAGGACGGTAGACAAACAACTATCCATATTGTTTGCATCATTATGAAACTAAAATATTATTGTGTTATTGGTGTTTAACCTACTAAGTGACTTAATTTCAAACATAACACTTGTGACTGTAATATACTCACAGCTAGCGTTTGAAAACTTAATAGAAAATTACAACAACTACTATGCTCCAAGGATCATGAAGTAACAACTACACAGTAACTTTGATAACTCCATATCTATACATAGTAAATAATGCAGTTCCAATGCAATAATAATGATTTATAAACAATTCATTCGAATCTAATCTAACAGACGGGTAAAAGTCCGAAAAGCATCAGATACACATCTAACTCGAGGTGAACAATCATCGACAGTGGATACCATCGAGACGGCACTAAAACTCGAATATTCACTATATTCTGTGCGTTTATTGAATTTAACTATTTACAGCTCCCTAGACAGTCCCCATTATAAGTAAAGTGTTTTAAAATAGAAGGTTCCCGCGAAACAGTCGACATAGTTCCAGTATAACATCCAACATAACCGAAGCGATCGCGTCCGGGACAGAGTCAACATCCAAATACAAAGGATTGGGAAATGGTTGACAGAAGTACAAGCGGAAATCGTATAACGTGCGATGTAGGCGCGGCGGCGCGGGCGGGCCGCCCGCCTGGATTATTTGCCGCCCAGCCCGAACTTCATGAAGATCAGCTCCTTGCCTTTGCTGAGGATGTCTCCGCCGGGGGCCGTCATCTCTGAGAACTTCTGCATGAGGTTCGGCTGGGTTGTCGGGGGCACCTGTGCGGCATTGAGTGGCTGGGCGGAGGGCGCGGGGACGACGGCGGGGCCGGCACGGCGAGCGGGGGAGGGGGCCGCGGGCGCCTGCCCTAGCGGGGTGCCGGCCGCAGCGCCCGCCGTACCCGGCGACTGCGCCGTCGGGGTGCTGGCGTTACCAACGCTCGTGCGGGCGATCGTGCTCGGAGGCTGAGCGATCGCCACGCCTCTCGCCCTCGCCTGTCGCGAACCGGTCGTCAACTTATCACTTATCGCTCGGTGCTCTATTTCTATGGTAGTGGCATTTTATGTTGAAATATGAATTGTTTTTACGCAATCAGGCGTACCATCTCTTATTACGATCGATGACGGCCAAAATTCAAAATTGCAATTGCAAAGAATAAGTTCAGTTTCAATTGCCAATATAATCATTAACTCAAAGAGTAACTTTAAAGTTCTTATAGATTGATTGTTGTGAACGAATTCATATTTCATAATTTAGTAACTTAATTTTAAGTAGAACAGAGGTATCGTAAACGAACATTTGAGATATTTTAACAATGAATCAGTTTAAATCATATTAATCAGTGTCTTCAATATAATTTTAAATTCAAAAATGGGAATTTATTAATAACAATGAATATTTCGTATCATGCTTCTACTGACACTAAGAATCACTTTATTAGAAATACTGATCACATTATAGAAAACAAATTGTGCATTTTGGGAACATGCATTGCCATACACCAAAGCATTTGAAAATATTTTAATAGACAAAAAATTCTTAGTAAAAAAATCTGGGGACAAGATTAAAATATTCATAAACAATAACATTCGACATGCTCGATACTACGACGATAAGCATTGAGAAGAATTTATAGTACTATTCGATTACATAACAAATTAATGGCAGGAGATCGTTGCATTAACCGATTTGTTACAATTCAGTTTGAACTCCTTCATCTTGCTAGTAATCGTATAGTAATGGGACCACATCCACAGGCCTTAGAGACGCTGTAGTTGCTACAGGGTTATGAGTTCATGGTATTTGATGTCAGTGAAGTATACGCCAGTGTTGGTTATGTACTAGTTTCTGTATGATCATCTGTATAATGGCATGGCAACTAATGTGTTTAATAATTATGATATTTATGATATCAGACTGTCCGCAAAACAATATTACAATGGTTTGAAAAAGTGTTGGGCCATCGCTCACTCCATTCGATGCCCCCGATAATACACTGAGCGTAATAATTAAACGTAAAGTAGGTATAGATAGAAAAATAACTGAAGAAAAGGAAACAGTGAAAATAATAAAATCTAAAGGTATGAAGTGATAGATAAACAAAAAAAATCTAGTATCGTTGCATAGTTTATCTGAAAGTATTTCTGTGGGTCGATTATAAACGGTATTTTTACCTGAGCGTTCGCCTGTTCTGGATTACTGGCGCATGTGTTGTGGTCTAACTGAGAAGGGGGAAGAGGGCAGGCATCTAGCAAACAGACAATACACACAACATATATAGTGACCACAGACAACCACTTGAATCTTGGATCACACCTCACGCGCATCGTGGATCTGTGCAAAATTATGTTGCGTGTATTTGTTTATTAGCCCACCCACAGTCGTGAACATCACGAGTGGTTATATGTACAACTCAACGTTATAATACTTGAAATAATAAAATAAATACAGGAAAGATAAGATAAGTAAGGATAGATGAAAATCAAAATATGGTATCACGCGCAGATAATACCGTAGACTTAGAGTAAATCAGAATCTCCTGTGACAAATTATTGTGTGTTTGAGGAAGTATCGGTTTATATAGAAGTTCCTTGCTTCTATGTTCCAGTATCTTACGATGTTTGTGACTGTGTAATCCAAGATAGTGTTATTAGCAGAGTGTACACCAAGAGTCTTTGTGCTCCGTAGATTGCAACCGGACTCGCTTACATTCCGTTTTACTGTAACATTTATTGCTAAATTATTTGAATTCAATATTAAGCTACCTGGATTTGGAATTAAGGCCTTCTCACAGAGGGCAACCACAACACAACACACACTAACGGATGAATAGACTACAATCGAGTTTTATGTGACTTTAAAAACATGTTATGGACCGTTTATGCATCACAGCTTTGAAAACATTAGAAAGAAACTGATAGGTTGCCCCGTCTGAGAATGGAGTTTATGATTAGCAAAACGGAACGTGACATGCTCGCCAGCAGAGTCCCGTCGCAATCAGTGTACAGGAAAGATGATAGAGGGTACGAGAGCGAAATAGCTAGCGTCTTTAGTTAGTCACATAGCAAGTCCAAGGTGCAAACATGAAACACTCAAAGCTCTCGGTGGTCGATGTCGACACGCGTCATCACCGAACTTACCTAAAATATCGAAGGGTTTGCTCATAGGATTTGACACAAATTCAAAGACAATTTAAGGTACTTACTTATCGCAGTTTCGGAACCTACAGGACTTTAAGTATTGATTTCACAAAGATTGTGTGTTATCAACATCAATATAATCTGTGATTTTAAATACCTATGTATGTGTATTTTGTACTTTTAAAAACATATTATGCAAAATTTCAAAGTATAAATTCGCTTCACGCAGAATCCTTCAAAACCTATGAACAGACCCATATGAATATAATAAAAAAATTAGGAGCTATGGATCATGAAGGAATCAAGGAGAGGGTAGCCTGAATGCTAGGAAACGCACCTGTTTTCCTGTGATGGTTTCGTGGGGCAGGTGCAACGTTGTCGCGAGGAGGCGGCGGGGGGCCCCTAGCCCCCGGCCCGGGGGCTGTGGGCCCCGCGGGGCCTGGCTGGACCATGCCTCTGCCTCGGCCAGCCCCAGTGCCGGCGCCTGATGTGGATCCGCGTACACCACCTAGCATATCAATCGGTAGGTATTTTTAACATCTTTATCGCATTCTTTTATTTTTGTTCCAGATATGTTTTGAAGAATTTGTTTTTCTAGACTAAATTTGATGATTTTTGTGAAATTTCTCAAAATTATGCAAGCAATTTGAGCCCTCTATCAATTCGACTTCTTACAAGCTCCGCCCAAGAAAAAA
Source organism: Horisme vitalbata (assembly GCA_951804965.1). Classification (NCBI taxonomy): domain Eukaryota; kingdom Metazoa; phylum Arthropoda; class Insecta; order Lepidoptera; family Geometridae; genus Horisme; species Horisme vitalbata. The sequence goes on along the minus strand of OX638106.1, from coordinate 10,602,436 downwards.
TAAAACTGGTAATTTAGTAAAAACCTAGTTCTTTGTTATCTATTTTAAGCTTATACAATATTTCAAATGCTTATTAATATAATAATTCTATGTACCTATATAGATACATAATATGGAAATATTAGTATTCTATCATACCTTGACTACTCTGTCCGGTTGTCGTGTACTGGTCGTTGGCATCCGTAAGAAAGTTGCTAGGCACCAATCCTCGAACACCATCGATCTCCGCCATGTAGAACCCATCGTCATCCATGTCGCCATACACGTGGATGATCTGACCAGTCTGGAAGCTGAGCTCAGCCTGAAAAGGGTAACCCAGCTATTTTAATAGGAATGAAAACAGTTTCGGGTACTCCCACATAGTTGGCAGGAAGAAAGAGGAAATGAAAGAAGAGAGAAGAATTTTATAAGCTCGTAGTAGTGGGAGAGGACGTCATAGATTTAGACAAACAATTTAGATACTACATAGAACGTAGATGTCAAGCAAGGATTTATATTTGGTGCAAAGTTAATATTAGTAAAAATGTTAAGGAAATGCAACAAATAAACTTAAAATGTACCTACTCATCAGAAAATCATTGAATGGCTTACATTTGTCATGTTTTGTGTAACTATCTGGGATATATTCCAAGCAAAACCTAAGTTTCAAAATACTCACATCAGCGTCAACATTAGGGCTCAACTCCTGCGGATCGTAGTCATACAACGCGACCATTCTTCTGACAGGTTGGTTTGCGTACGCGTCCGTCCATCTATCTCTAGGCTTGGCTGCCGGTTGTCCAGTTGCATCTTGTTCTGATACCTCCACCACCATGTTGTGAGGTACGTAGCCTCTCCGCCCTCTGCACTCGCCCCAGTAGAAACCGTCCGCGTCCTTATCACCCCACACCTGGAATTAACAATATTGGTTACATACTTCATTTTTTCCGTCTTTTATTGTTCATTTTGATATGTATATGCACGCCAACCACAACTTTTTACCTGTCATGGTTGACTGGCAGAAAATGCTTTCTAGCATTAAGTCCACCATTTATACATTTATCTTTAGTAAAGTGCAATAAAGAATTAAATGTAATGTAAATGTAATCAGCTATTATCTCCACTTCTGTAGATCACACTATTACAATAAATACGTATCTTTGTGTCTTAGTAACGGTTAACCGGAATCGGATGAAACTTGGCATATTCACTTTGTCCAGTCAGTGATCTGGATAATAATATTTTGTGATATGCCTACCTACTTTTTTCCGGGTACCATGGATGTGGAGCAGCGGGCTAAAGCTAATATTGATATAAATAACATAGATGTTTTAATTTGTGTTAACATTGATTTGATTTATCTACTCTTTCATTTCACTAATATCAGCACCCATAGTTGGTCACATGCTTGTAAGGATATTTTAAGAGTATGTTAGATCCCATACCTTTATAGTATCCCCATCATTAAAAGGCAGTTCCTCATCACAACTTTCTGGATTCGGGCTCATTGTAGTTGGATCATAGTCAAACAGCGCTACGAAATAGCGACTTCGTTTTGACTGCGTATGACCTTGTGCGTGGCGAGTCCCCGGCTGCGGCCCCCGGGGGCCTTGGGGTGCTCCCGGCCGGGGAGAAAAAGGCATCGTGCTGCCTGATTGCCCCTGTTGCTGAAAAGAGAAATAATACTCAATGCTTACGCAGCCTTTTTAAAATTTGCCGATTAGAATTTTATATCTACATTATTCTAAATTATTAACCAGACGTAGCGATGTATGCTCTATTTCTTCTACGTTTTTATACAAGATAAAGGTATCTACTGAATGCAGATATTTTTTATAGATTTTTAATATTGAACTTACTGCATGAGGAACCGGCGGCCTGCCTCTTTCGTGATGATTCCTTGGCGTCGGGTTCTGGTACGACGGCTGCTGTCCTGGATATTGACTCTGTTGCTGCGCTGTGCCTGTGTACTGGTTTGATGGCTGTTGTTGTTGTTGTTGCTGGCCCGGGTACTGCGTCTGCTGCGACTGTCCCGGGTACTGGTTCTGCTGGTTACTTGGGAAGCTGCCGACTGGAGGATACGGCTGTGGCTGCGTGCCATGGTACCCCGGAGTATTCGTGTTCGGGTACGCCTGACCCCCACCCGGTTGCGTAGCTTGCGCAGGTTGGGACGGTTGCTGCTGACGTCCGTACGAACCAACACATTAATAAGGTTAGATTTTCCATAACGAAGCAGACAGCAATATAATCAAGCTCATAGCCATTAATCCTTTGGCGTTGCGTCTCAAAGCGATAAAAATGTTACCTTCACCTCCGACGTAAACATATTAAACAAAGACATTCCGTTGTAGCGCTATCAAACCCCATGCACAACGAAAGCTAGCGTGCAGCGATACACTTGAAATCACATCATTCAATAGCAGATTAAATAACGTCGCTTCCAAAAATGCTTTTCAGATAAACAAATAAATTAGTAAATTGTTATCGATCACTGCTTATTTTATCTTCGTAATCCCGTACAACCCTTTTAAAGTAATTAACCCTTAAGTTAATAGACATCGAGTGTGGCGGGTGTGTGAAAGGATTTTGTACTGAGTGTATGGGCACGCGTCGAAGCCAAGACAACATGCAGGAACAATCATACAACACGCTGCATGCTCGGGTGATGATCTGTATCGAGTGCTCTGTAGGGGCCTACCGGGGCCTATAATTATTATCTGTCGGACCGGACCGGTGCCTGTGTAGGGCGTGACCGAGTGTCAAGTGTGGCGGACATCGAGGACGATATAAGTGAAACTGACAACACATAAACACCGAGAAGTGGAAACTCGTGATTGGGAGGCCGTATAGAAGAAGAGGCAAAGTGAAAAGTGCTAGCACATCGATGACAGGCTAGGAGAGATCGCAGACCTGCTGCGGCCGGCGTCGTGTAGACTCTTCATCCTCGCTACCCAGCTCCGCAGCTCCCTCTTTAGTGATTTCGATCGCCGGTATTCCCGATTGCTGATACCACACGGTCATTCAATATAACAGAGTAACAATGTGACAAAACGATAATGAGGTGACTGTGCTGAAGATGACAATGATACCATGGTGCTGAACTGAAATCAGTTGAAGGTGATTGTGTCACGGTTTACGTGCTTAGGTTTGACACAGAAGATTCATAGATTGTTGAAAAATCAAATACATAAGCAGACGATAAAGCTTGAGAAGACACATTTGAAGTGGGTAAAATACACATTGATTTATACGTAGAAGAAGATGCAAGTAAAGAGTAGGTAGAGCAAGTGAAGCCGCGTTAACAGAAGGTGAAAGTGAGGAGTTCACTGCCGTGGAAGCAATAGTATTAGTTGTGACTATTCTGGTAAGTATTTCTTCCGTTCGAAATTGAAGAATTAATGATTTTTGGTTGGTGTAGGTAAATGGGAAATGTATAAATGTTATGCGTCATGTTTTAAATAAATCTTGAACAAACTTTAAACAGTGGATCCTGCCACATATTTTTGCCATGTTAATTAAATACTGACCAGTTAAATATCCAAATAGCTATAGAATGTAACTAATAAAACCTGTGTTACTTGCTAGATTAATATTAAATACTTATATTGTTTTTATAAACAAATGCAACAGCTATTTGTATAATACTCATTTGCTACTGTTTTTTTATCTACTTGTAGATAATTATTATAAAAGCATACTCAAAGTAAACGTCATTTGTTTTTTATGGCTACATTATTAAGTATTATGACGCTATTATTACGGGCACACTGTGTAATAAAAACAAAAGGAAATCAAAACTAGAAATTATTAGTAAATCCACTCTCAAAAGAAAATGAAAGAATGCTAAAAGAAAAGAAAATGTGTGTTAACTTCAGAATAAAACAAAAGAAGATATAAGAAAAGACGTGTTAAAATTCCTTACCGAAGGGGTTATTTTGTCGAATATACTCTTTAGGAGGCCTGTGCCGAATCCGCTCGTTGGCTATGGAAAGGTGTATAACAGTTATGTGAGAGAGCGAGGTAAGGTTATACTATGTGGCATGGCTACTTTATGAGCACGATGGAGGGGCTTGTCTGTGTCACAAAGTACAACCTCTTTATCTGTTAATAGTATTATTTGTTGGGTGTTGTGCGTTGTATCGGGTTTCGGCCAATAGCACTAGTGACTACTGATCTAGTCGCAAGCAATATGCATTTAATTTTGAACGAATCGAGCCGAGTGCATAGCTAAGAGTCGATGGCGCGCGGTGTCGTAACGTGACAACTTTCGGCAGAGAACTACTGGACGTTTAGAAGATTCCAGCGACAGAACCACAGGAGATAGTATAAAGAGTGCAGTTTGCAACACCGATGTCACCCGACGAACTATCTGTATAGTTATTTGATTCTATTCTTCAGATACAAAGAAAAACAAAGCTTTTGAAATTGCAGACAGTTCATCAAGTAAGAAGAGAGCATATGACATTGATCGTAATAATGATAGCTAATAAGACACAGACGAAGTGAAAATCATTAGAGATAAAATCAAAATGAAGCTGAGATCAAATACTTCAACATCATAAAGAAATGTACTGGCAAAATTAAATAATGTAACACACAAAATGTACAACACTGATCGCAAAAGAAACGTAATAGACAGACAGAGTGCCGTGCCAACATTTATGTAAGGAGTACTAAATTGAGATGAACATATTTTATGAACATTTATATAAGTTTACTTAATTTTATGCATGTATTTATAGTATCCGTTTGGATATACTAATATTTTATATCATACACGATAAAGTCAAGAAACAATGATTAAATTTTATAATGATGATAATATAAAATGTAAAAAGTTTGATCACCTGGGCAGCATGTGGATCATGTCTGTTGTTCGAAGGGAATATCTCTTTGTCGGAGAGATTCTCATCGTGCTCTATCACTTGTTGCTGCTGCTGGTAGGCTTGGGGTCTTTGGGGACCTCTGTAAGATGGGCCGGGTTGATTAGGACCTGGCATTGGACCCGTCATCTGACCCGCTCGCGGCATTCTATTAATTACCCCTCGAAGAACTGTCGGTGGGATAGCCGTAGGCGCACTATCACTGGACTGACTGTCCCGAGACTTTGTACGAACCTGAAAAAGGATAGCATTGTAAATTGGAATATTATTGAATTAGCTTTCACACTCTACCAATACTCACGTAGACTTGGCAAAATATAGCGTTCACACAGCAAAGCTCTAAACAGCCATACTTACGGTGACACATTTGGGATTGAGGCCGATCAATTTGCCAATGTCGATAAGAGCGTGATCTCCTGTCGGTGAGTCGACGTCGGTGACTTTCTTCCCGTCAGCGTACACCGCATAACCCGTGACAGGGCCGGAGGCGGGCGGGCGCAGCACCGGCTGCCATGTCACCAACAGAGTCCCGTCTTGAGGGCCCGCTTCCACCTGCGACACCGCACCAATCACCACCAACAATCCAGCCAATCGTATCACTAGCCAATTGGGTTTTGAAATCGTTTCCTTTTGTAACCAACACTGGCGATGCTAAAGCGACATCGAGGGACTGACACCACACTGACGGGGATGCTAAGCTAACGGGTGAGCGTTGGGAACGGTCAACATAATTTTTCTGGAGCTGGATTTATGGTTGCGATTGACGCGATTCCTCGAAAGTCTGTCGTGCTGTGTGCTTTGAGGTTGTGATTATTTGAAAGGAGGGGTGTGTCAGTATCGGTGAGTCACACGCTTTGTGGAGCGTTGGAAAGCTTCTTTAGTGCGCGTGCCGACGAGTTTACTGGTAAATTAATATTTTGATATTATCAAATTTATTTTCCACAATCCACAAGGAGGTGATTTGTGTTATTGACTCCAGAGTATCAACGAGGGTGGAGTGTAAGTATACATGTAATACAAGGATCGAACCAAAAAGCATGCTCCGTTCACGTCATGCTGACTGGATGATCTTGGGAACCACGTACCATAATTTCATTTGGTGGATCTGGTAAGCCTTTCGGTAGAGTTCTGAAGTCTGTGTAAGCACCGGGAGCTTCCTCTATCGGTATTCCGGGGGGGCCCGCCCTCAAATGCTTTGCCCGTACAGTGACACGGTACTGTGTGCTTGGCGAGAGGCCGGTTATAATATGGCGGTACACGCCCGGCTTTACCGTGCGAACCTGCAAAAAAATTGGCAAGTGTTCAATCAATTCCGGGCTATAAAATATTTTTCAATTTGTGGTTTCATGACTTACTTCGACATTATTGACGCATACAACGTGCTGGTGGTTGGAATTGGCAGGCAGCCAAGAGATCACGGCCTGGGAGCACGTGACTCCGCTAGCTCTCACACAAGTTGGGCCCATATTGTTAGTGTCTCTACCGATCACCATTGTGCAAGCCGCGTCTCTCGAGGTGCGTCTAGATGCTGTCACCGAGCGCACGCTGATGCGATGTGGCTTCAAAGAAACATTCACTATCAGTTGCGATCATTAGTTATTAAATTAAAACGAGAAGCATATTGCAAGAAAACTATAAGCAAAGTGAAACTGAAACAGAACTAATGATGGTGCTTATTTACAAACAGAAGGCTATAAACTCACCCGATTCGAATCGACGCCTTCGACCAAAGCGCGTGTCCTCTCACTTGCTTTAACGGTTGTTTTCAGCACTCCATCTACGTAGACATGGTAGCTCTCGATGTTGGCGTGCTGGTATGCTTCCGGCGCCGTCCAGCCGATGAGCACGGATTTGTTCAGCTGTCGCTCCAGGGTTAGCTGCCGCGGTGCAGGCACTAGCGACGAGAAAAACAGCCCTGCTGTTCAGGTCCGAGGGTTGACGGTGCGGCCAGGCGACGTGCGAGTGGTATGCGAAGAAGCGTGCAACGAATTCCAGGAAACAGGATAGGAGAGGTGGGACAAAGGACCAACTCTATAATCTATATATCTACTTGTAAATCCAAGTTATTATGTGTTCTTGAAATGTCGTAATTCTGAATTGACTGTAAATTTTGTAGTTTGATGGCATTCCATTATGATTATATATATGAATTTTATGTTCTAGATGTTTAAGGGCTGGCATGCTCTTTAAATGGAAGGTTAGTAAAATGTTGACTAGCTAGCATCTCTATTCACTTTAAACTGCTTTTAACTGCTTTAGATTTTTTAAACTTTTGAATCTACTTTGAATTTTCTGTCTAGTTGATTTCTATTGATGTTTGAGGGTACAGTCTTACCATTATCGTCATCTTCCGGTCCTTCGGCCATATCAGCCATCTCGCTGAGACGTGCTACATCACGACTAATAGTTAGGTCACTGACCGTCGCAGACTCGTCTTGATCTCGAATACTCGTGACGACAGCCTGTGAAATCGACTCCAAATACATTTAAGGCATATTTGCACCTATACTAGCCTAAGTGCAGAACAAATACATCGAAAAGCCTTACAAAGTATACCTGGTGGAATTCTAGTAGATCGTCGCCAACTAGTCTGGAACAGTAGCTAGTGGGGACTAAACCACGACGGCCGTCTAAGGTTTCAGCGTCTAGTACTGGACCGATAGGCATGTTGGGATCCATCCAAACTAAAAGATAGTCTCCAGCATTCACGGCCATATCGCCTTCACCACCTTCCATGCTGTAATAATAGCAATGTTTAATTTTACTTAAATCTGATTTGACTTTGTTAAAGATTTTTAAAGAAGCTCAACTCACTCTGGTTCGTAAGAAAAGCGCGTGATAAAAACCATGCAGCGTCCTTTCCCGGGTATGTCCAACATATCCACTGTCTCATTTCCTGCACCACCGTTCATGAAATGAGTATTCCGAACTGAAACGTTGAAAGGCATTCAGCATCTTATCTTAGAAATGTTTCAAGCAGATCGTGTTAATACTAACCATCTAGCTCCAGTCCTGTGTTCGTCATTACCCTCGACAATCCTCTGTTTCGATCATGACTAAATCCGTCTAATCCTCCAACTCTATCAGTTGCAAATTGGCTATCTAATCCTAAGTTCCATGAAGGTTGATGTGGCGTCACCGGAGTCACTACTCTGTTTACCCCAGACGTAGTTCCGTATCTTCCTATGAGGTCAATTTCATCTAGAGGTTTTAGTTTTATGTTCATTGGATTATTTGTCAGTCCTGTGGAGGAAAGTAGCGGATTTGTGTACGTTCCGGTGCCTGAACTATAAGCATTCAAAGTTGCATTTATTGCTCCCAGCTGGTTTGCAGCTGCCAGGTTAGTCAGCGCGTTTCCTAATGACCCAGCGATGCTCGAAGGTATTCCTCCAAGCGTTCCAGTTAATCCACCTGGTAAACTTGTCGTTGGATTGTTTAGACAGCTGGTCATTGCTGAACCACCGATGGTTCCTGTCAAACCCGGGCCAGCCATGGCACTTCCTAAATTCAATCCGGACACGTTGCTAGTTAGATTTTGCAGGTTGCTCTGCAGACCCGATAAGGTATTAGATAGTTGACCGATGCTGTTGACCATAGGAGCAGAGACAGGGTTAGTGAAAGTCACTTGATGAGCGTTAGAAAGACCGTATGAGTTGGTCGAGTAGGAAGAGACAGGATTGGAGTAAGAGGTGGGATTGTGCGCGCTCATAGAGTAAGACACGGAGTTTGAACTAGGAGCTGTGAACTGCCCAGTTGCGTGGAGTGATGAGAGTGTGGGCATCGTGCTGCTCTGGCAGATGGCAGTGTGTCCACTGTGATGACCACCGTGGCCGCCACTGTGGCCACCACTGTGGCCGCCACTATGGCCGGTGCTGGTGTACGAATGCGGCAATGGTGATGGCGTTGGGGAGTGAAATTCCCCTAGGCCTTGGTTGGACCCGCTTGTTTGAATACCTGTTGAAGGAAAGCAAATCGTAAAACTTGATCTCTTTTTTTATTATTTATATGGCTTTCCGAACAATAGCCTATTTACTCTCTTTTTGAAGCTGTTAGGGTCGTAAGTCCAACAAGAATCGTAAGAAAAAGACGCCGACGGCTGATTCCATATTTGAACAGTGTGCATTATAAATGATGTTTAGAAGCGCTTAGGTTAAATGGAATATCATCTTGATGGTGATGGTAGTTAGCAGTTGTGCAATTCATAAAAATACAATCCAGTTGGACATACACCTGGAACTTGTTGATTTAGGTCCTAAACATTAATATTTGACACGGTTTATGGCCGGTTCCTATATTATACCGTTACCGATTACGCCTCGTTTTCCCCTGAAAAGCTGTCAAATTTTCGATGCCTCGTTGTTAATTTTTGACAGTTTTTCAAGGGAAAACGAGGCGTTATCGTTAACGGTATAATATAGAAACCGGCCGTTAGTCGCGTCCGATCATAATCCCGGGCTTTTGTGTGAACTTACCATGTGTTGTGGATCTGGTATGTTCCAACTCCGCCAGAATCCGATTGTCTTGTTCTATCTTCGCCATGATTCGCTCGATCTCCGAAGCAGGTTGACCATGCTGACTATGTTGGGTGTGCTGGCCCGATGGGTTCGACCATGTGGTGGTGGCTCCACGAGCTCGTAATGCCGACGATAGTTCCAGCTGCAGTTCTTCACAACGCACCGTTTCTAGTGACGCCTAAAGTAGAACAATTTTATTACTATTTTAATCATTATTATTATCATCATAATCCCTAGTTTAATTTATTATCTTTTATTATTTATTTATAAGAGTATGAATAAGTGCACATTGCACCCTGTCCTCAGCTTGACGCATCCAAATTTGTTGCGTAGCTAATTTGAACAATTCTGATTGGTTTTCAGACAACACAAAAATATTTTTGAAGGTAATTAGGTACTTTTTTTACTCACAGTTTTAACTTTCCGATAGAAAGTGTAGGGTTTAAAATGGAGTAGATATACCTGCCGGCTTAGCACAGCAACCGAAGACAAGGTTTTGTTGACAAAAGAATAGAGAAAACTTATTTTTAGATGTAGATGTAGCAACATTTAAAATGTTCTAAATACGGTTATCTAAAAAATAGATAAAAATATGCGTTTGGGGAAAAAATTGGCATGTTTGGGATGCAGGGAGACCCACAATCAGGGAAAATACGTTATCTATCGTAGAGTAGACATAAAAACGGCATGCTGGAGACAGACGTAGTTATATCATCATCATAATCATCGTCATCACCCGATAGCAGTCCACTGCTGGACATAGGCCTCCCCACCAATATACCTTTTTTAATTAAAGTAATAAATAAATATACAGATGGTCGATCTACACTTGAACCAGCGGATCGAGTCGAGACTAACCCATCCTTTAGAGCAATTTGATTTGGCAAATGATAAGAAGTTAGCTAGGCTTTCTCATGTGTGAGTATCATAACCTCTCTATAATCATAAATTAGCTTAGTTTGGCATTGTTCCACGACAAAGCGGAGTCAGTTGTATCCATGGCTGTCATGCGTTTACTTTATAGCAAGGCTAACAAAGCGCTAACATAGAATTCATGATACTGGTTTTGAATATGGTCTGAATTTTTGACTTGGTATGTATACCAGAGCTTGTTTCGCCTCCTTCGTAGAATAGTCATGTCAGAATTGATGTCAGGTCTACGGGTAAGGACTCGATTACTAGTTTGCCATTGTTCCACGACAAAGCGGAGCCAGTTGTATCCATGGCTGTCATTTAATTATATATATGTCATATATCAGCGCTACTTAGCCCCCGTGGCTAAGCAGCTTCAAGCTGAGATGGAACCTTTTTAGCCCAGGCCTTTGCAGTGCAGGCGACACCCGCACCTACCTTTTTGTTAGTTCTTTGCCTATGTAGTTGACTAGGTACCTAAACTTCTGTCCTTCTTTTCTTTATTCTGTGATATTGCCGAAATTGTACCAACAAGTCTTGCAATTTACCTACCTACCTTATTATTATTATTATGTGTTCTCTGTGCTGTATTTGTCTGTGTGCTGAATAAAGAGTTATCTTATCTTATCTTATCTTATCTACTATAGGAAGGCTAACGGAGCGCTTACACAGAATTCATGATACTGGTTTTGAATATGGCCTGCTGAGGAGAATGTTTTGACTTGGTATGTATACCAGAGCTTGTTTCTCCTCCTTCGTAGAATAGACATGAATTTATTGATGTCTAGGTCTATGGGTAAGGACTCAATTACTACGTGCAAATGAGTCAGAAATCTTCCAAGATACGAGTTCTTGGTTTAAATTTCCACTGCGAGTTAAATGTTTGCATGATCAGGTTTGGATCACGGTGTACTCATAGTTCTTGATGCGCACGGCACTGAAGAGAACTCTAGTTAAGGCGATTAAAGTGGAAGACTACCAGCTTGGTTCCACATGGGTCAAAATGATTTTCATGTACTGATGGTCTAGTTTAGATGGTATGGTAGAACCAAACGTAAGTAAGTAGTAAGTACAAACGAGTAATTTTTGGGTCTTAACGCATTTGTGTTAAACTGGGTACGGATACCGCGTACATTGGCACGCGTAGTCGGTTACGCGTGTTTTGGAAAACCCTGTCTGTACTTGCAGCTACGCGTACACTTTGGGGAACGCGTGCCGTGCGAGCTGGCTCGCGTAGCGCTATGGTTCGATTGACGTCGCGTCAAGGTTCGCTGCGGTCTTAACTGTACGCGTATCGTGGTCACTACGCGTAAACAGAAACGCGTTATCCGTACCCAGCTTTATGTCATTACCTTCTTCTCAAGCTCCCGCACCCGGCTCTGCAGCTGTTCCACCGCCATCGCGTCGTGCGAGCCGCGCTGCGCGTTCCTTAGCTGCGCGAGCGCATCTGCGTGCGCGCGCTCTGCGTCTGCGCGCGCTCGCTCCGCCTCGCGCAGCCGTCGCGACAGCGAGTCTGTGTCGCCGGACATGCCTCCACCGTAACTCATGTTCTATAAAAAACACAAAAAGACATTTAAAAAACTCTATATCCCTTGTTAGTAGCAGTTAGGACATAGTTGGACCTATTCGAGATCATGTGATGACCTTTTCTTAGAAAAGATGCCACTGAACTCTGTTTTGGAACATTAATTTAATTCTTTACAAATTTATGGACCAGGACGGGACTTTAACCTGCTTTTGAGTTTGTCGCTATACGCCTCAGTCTATGCAGTATATAATTACCTACTTATTTACGTAATATACTGGCCCATCGACCCTGTCTAAAAAAACTTTCTAGTTTAGTGATTTTCAAAGTTAAAATCACTATATAGAAAGAAGTCCTCTACGCCAACGAATTTGCGGGCATCAGCTAGTCTTATGATAAAATACATCTATAAAATCTAAACCATCACCCTACCCTTGAGTTTGACGTCATAGATAAAAGCCCTATCTATAGCGGCTGTATCCTGAGCTCAAAGGTTTTTGCTCGTGTCATTGATGGATGAAAATGCTATAATGTATTTGCTCACAGGCATCTACGTTTTCTGCATGAGAACCATTAAATCGCGAAGCGTTACGAAAAACCTTTCCTTGGTTTAAAGGTTTAGCACAGTATAGTGTGGTAGTATCACATGTGGGCCTCATAGGCCGTAGAAATTATTAGAAGAAAGCATTTAATTACAAACTACGCACAACCTCTACAATGGGTACTAGAGACTGATAAACATATAAAGATACTTATAAAAACCCAGATACAGAACAAACGTTTGCCACCACACAAATCTTTGTCCTGGGTGTGAATCGAACCCACGACCTACAGCGCAGCAGTCAGAATACCTACTTGGCTATGAGGGGAGTAAAATATTAGTGTTGAAAATTTTGAATTTTTGTGTGTGTATGTTTGTAATGAATAAACTCTAAAACTACTGTGCCGATTTCAAAAATTCTTTCACCATTGGAAAGCTACAAACACCTTGAGTAACAAAGGCTATATTTATTGCTAGAAAAGATATGGGATCCTTACTAAAACTTAAGTAACGTAACCCAAGGTGTAAAAAAAGTGTAGTCGAGTTGAGAACTGGCCGCAATGGTGTTCAATAGGGGATATAGACGCCTTTGTCCAGCAATGGACTGCTATAGGCTGATGATGATGATGATTATAAAGTAACATGATGATAAGTAGAGTCCACGCGGAAAATGAACCAAATAATCCCCACGCTTGGCATGATTGATTAAAAAACAATTCAATAAAAAAAGTAAAAAATTTCTACATTCTCCAAAAGAAAACCCGCAGATATAATGAATAAGCGAACCATGCCAATGATATTATTACAAGAACCCATCGACCTTGGCTAAGAAATATTGGTCTGTAAACGGCTAGAGATTTCGGCGCGCCACTCTGTCTGTGTCTAGGCTCTATGGAAAGTGCGCTGACCTGGTTCTTACCCCCTTTTCCCCTGACCCCCCTTTCCAACCTAACCCCCCACCCACACCCTCGTTGCAGACTCCATGGCGGCGGAATTGAGCGCAGCGCTCCGAAATTTTACGATATTCCACGAATGCATGACTATGGTTGATCTGAATTGTTATAAGCTGTTTTCGTATCGTGTCTTGTAAAAATGTTTATATTTGTGAAACTGACCGATAACCAATTAAGGACTAGGTAGAAACTTAACTCAGTAAATATTATTCCTATTGAAAAATTTCGGAAATTGTGAAAATTTCGTGACCTCTATGGCGCAGTGGGTGAAGGCCCCGCCTGAGACGCAAAAGGTTTCGGGTTCGATTCGCAAGTTTTTTTATAACTGAAGATTATTACAAAAATTAAAGCGGTATTCATTCCACAGGGTTTTTACCTATTTACCTATAAGCAAAACCGCAGCCAGAAGCTAGTAAACAAAGCCACAGTTAAAAATTCACGAGTAGCTAAACGAAAAAATTACATTTCCACCTCCAGCGTAGTACTTCCGCCTACTCATTAGGCACTCAACGACTCAGTTCTGTACTTCCGGCCGGGAAGGGCGCGCTGCCAGGAAAATGGCGGGACTAGCTAATTATTGCACGTAATTCTGTCTCAAGAAATGGTGGTAATGTACAGAATACTAATCAGACTTATGTGCATAAATAGTTTTGTATACGAAAGAGTTGGAAATAAACATTGTATTTATGTAGTACTAACGGCCCGTCCCGGCTTCGCACGGGTTTTATTAAGGATCCCTAATCTTTTCTAGCAATAAATATAGCCTATGTTACTCAGGGTGAATGTAGCTTTAAAATGGTGAAAGAATTTTTGAAATCGGCATAGTAGTTTTTGAGTTTATTCATTACAAACATAACACACACAAAAATACAAATTTTTCCTTGTATAATATTAGTGTAGAGTTTAGATATGAGGCATGTTGTTCCCATATTTCAAGTTCTGCTTAGTTTGGGACTGGATGCTTATTTTTCAAATAAAATATAGTTTATTGGTAAAAAGATAAATTTAAATATACAGACAGCTGTTTATTGTAAAGCGGGATTTCTAAAAATTCTATTTACCAGGAAGTATCAAGCTAAACTTAAAAATAAGCGAAAATAAGATGTGCGTGTGTGTGTGTGTTTCCAGCATTTTTAGTGTTCCGTACCCAAAACACGTCTACATCGTCTGAGCTTACAATAGGTACCAAGGCACTGTAAACAAGTGCTCGTGGCGTAGCTTACTTTCAGTGGTCTTAGGTCAATACTTGGATGGGGTGACCGTTTAGTGGCAGTAAAATTTACATAAAAAATCTCTAAATCAGAGAAGATTTTGTTAATCAATTCGTCAGCTGCTTTACCTATAGCAATTAAATAACATTTAAACTACTTATTATCTAGGCACAACGCGAGCCGCGGGAGAAAGTTATTGATAATATGAATAGGCAAGACGACTGAAAAATTCTAATTAGTCCGTTATTTACATATCCAAAAAATACACACGTATTTTTTCTTTTGTCAATTAAACAAAAAATAACAAAGATATAGTGCGTTAAAGTTCCGCGTGACATAGTACATTTTTTACATAGCCGTGACGTCACGAGCGCTCATACACGAACTTTCACGTTCTTTATCTCCGTCAATTTCGATAAAATCGATAAATAAAAAAATACGTGTCCAATATTTTTTGTTGATCTAACTGACGGACTAATTAGAATTATTATTTTTCTACCCAGTCGTCATTCCTATTATGTTTACCTACTTATTATGTAGCAACTCTGTAATTTGATCCAACCAAGCATTTGGCCGCAAAACACGTGCACGTAACCTATGAACCGCGGTGGCATATTTAATGAAAAATGAATTTCTGCATTGCACGCTCTCGGAATAGAAAAGAGCGAGGTATGAACAGTAAGCAAATTATGTAGCTCTATCAAATAAATGTTCACTTTTTTAGTTCGGTCAAACTCTATAACCATCCCTTGGCTTAATTTATAAGACATAATCCTAAGTTATATTTAAGGTAACTTATGTAGGTATTTAAAATTACTTTCGCTGTACTTTCGCTTACTGTAACTGTAGAGCGCTCAACATGACGCTCCTCGCCATGCGCGAGGAGCACGTGCAATTGACGACAAGTGTGTTTTCAGCACTCAAAGCGTTAACCTGACTTATTGTAAGAGCAACGAAAAATGTTGACCAATTGCAACGGTTAAATTTGAATCTACGGTTTGTCATTGGTCAAAATTTTATGTCTAGCACATCTTTTCACTTTAACACGTTGACTACTGGCCTCGTGAGAACGAGGACGTGGACTAGGATCTGAAAACACAGATGTGGTTCATGTTAATATAGGCCTCCCCTTATAAAGGGAGATATGCCCATAATCCCCACGCTGGGCATGCGCGTTGGGGATCGCAGGGCACATCAACTTCTTGCACTACCGACACTGCTGCCCGTTGGCGGCCAGGGGATTTAGCTGTGCCGTTGTCAGGCTGCACTATGTCGAAATCAGCCGGCCGCCAGAGCCCCGTTTGTTAGTTAGCAGGGTGCACCACGTGCAGGTGAGTTTGGCTTGGGTTCTGAAGACGGGGGTTGGAAACCCATACACCGCGAACTCCGAACTCGTATTCAGGGTCAACTCAAGGTATTTTCACTTCACTGTTCCAAGCTTCTTACAATATATTTATTGATTTTTCGCAAGTCTACTTTTTTTTTGCCAACGGGGTACGTGAGTTATGACTTCAAATCACATGACACTAATTAAAATAAATGCGAAAGCTTGTGTGTTTGTTTGTAAGTATGTTTGCCACTCAACTCCGTAATGAGCGAGTGAACGGATTTGAATGAAACTTGGAATGTACATAGATCACACAGGCTACTTTCTATCTGGGTATCACACGATCGAAGCCGCCGGCGGAAGCCAGTGTATGATAATTTTAAAAAACACCAGATCCACATGATTACCTAGTTCAGACTCTTGTCTGAAATATACCTATGTTTAAATTTAAATTTTGTATAAATAATTTTATTTTTTATTAATTTATTTTGTTTATTGTTTATTGCGTACATATACATTTAGTTGCTTAGGTGTTAAAGTAAGCTTATAGGTAAGTACATGTGCCCTGTAAGGGCGCTGCAATTTATGATTTTAGAGCATGCGATTACAGTTAATAATTTATTTAATTATACAAAACTAAAGTCAATTAGCATGCATTTACAATTTACCAATTATATAAATAAACGAATACAAAAAGTCAAAAGGTAATAATGTCCCAAAAGTTTTTGCTTTTATAGCTTAAAATTAATTAATTTATTATTATTATTGACGATATACTGACAATGTTTTTAAATCTTAACAAATTGTTTTAAATATTTTTTTGTATTTTACCTGTTTGTTGTTTCATTAATAATAACATTATATTATATATTATAACATTATATTGCATGCCACTCTCTCAAATTTTTGCAATAAGTATACCGCTAAAGGTCATGCATCTTATGTCATATTTTAACTTTTGTACACTTCATCCTATTTTACACGTGTTTTTAAGCAAATAAATATATTTTATCTTTTGTCTTTTTCATCTTCTATGTACCGTATATGCATGTACCTTATTATGCCTCCTCGATCACGCCACAGCGTTAACTTCACAGCAGTAAATTGTCGTTTATTACCCAGAAGTAGTTATTACATGCCAAATGTGGAAACATACGAAAAGTTTGGAAAATTATGACTTTTTAAATGCAGTGTGACCACAAAATGCGCCAATACTATATTAAGATATTCTACAAAACAAAATATTTAGTACAAATTCAGCTAACTTTCTCTGACAAGTTCCACAAAATGCATACGCATGCACCGCCCTCCCCCCCGCAGATTCACATGCAAATCAGAGAAAGAACAAGCAAACATGCAATCATTAATAAATGCAACCGTCTACTTACTCTTCCACCAAATAAAAACAACACGTTAACCTGTAATTAGCTTGGAGAAACGACACACACATAAATACACAAGAAACTCAACAGAAATTCGACAATGTTTCGCCTTCCCCATAAGGCATCCTCAGGAATGATCGACTCGCTCCTGAGGATGCCTTATGGGGAAGGCGAAACATTGTCGAATTTCTGTTGAGTTTCTTGTGTATTTATGTGTGTGTCGTTTCTCCAAGCTAATTAACAAACGGGGCAATGGCGACCGGCTGATTGCGGCATATTGCAGCCTTACACCGGCATCGCTAAATCCCCTGGCGCCAATGGGCATTAGCGTCGGTATTGCGAGAAGTTTTATCCTGCGATCTCCAAACCGCAATCTCAGCATGGAGATTATTGGCAAATCACCCTTAGGTAGCATTATGGGAGGGCTATGTTCATAAGTAGACTAAAATAAGCTGTCGTTGTTGGTGTTGTTGTTGTTGATTATATAAGAGTTGAAAATCAACTTCAGTTTACAGAGTATCTTGAACTTTTTGATAAAAACTCTGATTTTCAACATTTAGTCTCGCGGGTTAAAGTACCGAATGGTGATGTCTAGACGGGGTCATTTGGTTGACGAGACGTACCCAATGTGAGGACGGGGATACAAGACTACGTTTCAATATGAACTCTATTTCATACAAATTATTGAATACATATTTTACTAGTCGATTCACGCAAAATCGTTTACCTTTTGGATGTAGATTTATCAAAAAACCAATCTTAGTTTATCGTAACTTATCTAGAAAACAAACATGAAAATCGATTTAGTTATTTGGCGGGGATAGCAACGTACATAGGTTCTAGACATAGAGTTTCTTTAGTATTTCTTAATAAACAAGGACGTTCCTAGCTTCTGCCCGCGGCTTCACTCGCGTGGTGCAGGATAAAAATGGTAATCCACGTCACAAACTATGCATATTCCAAGTTTCATCCAGATTCGTTTCGTCATTACGGAGTTGAGTCGAAACAAACTTACACACACAAACGTTCGCATTTATAATAATTAGTGTGATATCCAAAAGGTAGTGTACAATCTAGTTATACCTCTTCGGGACTTATCATCATCATCATCATCAGCCAATAGCAGTTCACTGCTGGACGTAGGCCTCCTCCAATGAGCGCCATTGCGCCCTGTCTTCAGCTCGACGCATCCTACCAGCAGCCTTTCGCAGATCGTCACTCAATCTAGGATCTAGGATCAATCGGAGGGTGTCCCACACTACGTTACTTATAACAAATGTACAAATTGAGGTATGCAAAGGTATGCAACTTGGGTAACAAATACCAAATTAAATAAGATTCAACTCAAATGACATGTAAAACGAGTTGTAGCTTCGCATTCCCACCCTCACATACAGGAGCTGCTAAATATTTCATGAAAACCTCTCCGCGCACAAAACTGAAAATATTACTGCTAAGCATCGTGTATATTTTTCATCATATTTCTTGAGGCATGTGTCACTTTTTCAACACATGTTCATTTTAAAGAAAAATCAAAATCCTGTAGAAGTCCACTGCTTAGGACTCTCAAGCAGAAAGCTAAAAAAGAGTGACAAGTAGAGTATGTCAAGCAGTTGTGTCAAGATGGGCGAAAAACGGTTTAATAAAAATCAGGATTTATTTTGATGAACTTCAAATGAGGGTGGTGGGGTGTAGGGTTACCAGATAGAAAATTTTAAAAGTCCGGAGAAAAGCTTGATTTCCATTGAAAATCCTGAGATTTACTGGAATTTTTCGAATTGAAAACGTAATTTTCTGCATTGCAGCCCGCGGCACAAAGGTAAAAGTTTACTCAAAAAGGTATCATCACAAATTAAATATGATAAAACAGATGATTAGAATAGGTTTCATAAATTTTGATTTTATTTGTGCAATTCACATGACAAAAGTTGATTTTTAAATTAGTCTTGTGTTTTTGTACATTATAAAAAGATCTGAAAAATCTACTCTATTTTACTGAAAATTCCGAAAATCCTGTGATTTCCAAAACCCGACCGCAATCCTGAGAAGAGCCTAAAAATCCTGAGATCTCAGGTTAAATCCTGAGATATAGTAACCCTAGGTGTAGCTCAGGACATAAATGTTAACCCTGATAAACCTAAAAATCGCCTACATGAGTAAATATTCAGTAGTAAATTTTGTTTACGGTTGAAATCTTGTTTGCAGCCATATTTGTGCCGGTTAGCTGGCAACACTTAGTAATGTCTGGCTTGCGTGTCCTCTGAATAATTCGAGGGTCGTGCAGCGAGCAATTTTTATTTTATTCTTTCGCCTCGATTTTTTGGTTGAGCGGATAAACTGTATTATTTTTACATATTTAAGATCTTTATTCTAGGTTTTTGAATTTCGATAGGCTTTTATCGTAGCTATCTTGGACTTTATTGCTTGATAAGAACCTACTTATATCCCGCCCCCGCCCCTAAGCTTGAGGTAAGGAAAACATTAGGTCAAAGGGCAAATATTGACATAGACTTCATTATGTATGATTATTACAGCGTTAATTATCGTAAAATGTAGTAATAGCCAGTTGAAAAAACTGGCCAAGTGCGAGTCGGATTCGCACACGAAGAGTTCCGTACCGTCGGGAGCCACACACAAATATTTTTTTTTTCTATTTTTATAGCAACAGAAAAACATTATCTGTGAAATTTCAAAAACTAATATAGGTTCATAACTTACACAGCACATGCTGAGCCAACATCCTCTTCGGCATATGGCATGTAGGGAATAATTCATTCCTTTATTATGATAATGTTGAGTAGGCATTATTATATTATCACGGTTCATGAGATAACTACAGCCTGGTGACAGACGAACAGTGGAGTCTTAGTAAATAGGGTCCCGTTTTTACCCTTTGGGTACGGAACCCTAAAAACATAGTAACTATAGAGCTCTTTGTGAAGGGCTAATCCGGGGAAGTACACCTATTACTGCAGTAAAGCAACACTGCTATTTTTTTGGTTGAAGGGTGTGGACACCGATGGTATTACAGGCACACGAGGCTTAACACCTTCATGCCTCAAAATGGTGACGCAGAGAATTGCATCGTTGCTTATATGCGCGCATCATGAGCTAATTCCGTCTCCAAGAAATAAATGAAGAAAAATACTTCGACTTAATTTTTCATTTGATCTATTGCCTACCTACTGCAAGGTAGTTACTGCAAGTAATTGCAACCTGCTTACCTTTACCTACTACAAGGTGCATAATGTACAATAGAATATTAGTGGTTTTTGGCAAAGTAAGTGTAATCATGCTATAGATATCTATAGCATGATTATAGTACTAATAAAATCGATTATAAAAGTTAATTCACGTCAATTAACAGAAAACAACCCTTTTTAAAATATTAAAATTATACTGACATTTAGTAAATCACTAAAATAGAAGAGAAACTCCTCAATAACTTGAATTGAAATTAAAAAATGAAACTTTGTCTTAATTGACATGTTTCTCATTATGCACTTGTATAGTTTGTGGCGGATAAGGTAATTAGATTAAATTGATTTAATTGTGAGGAAACGACGGCTCTAGCCAAGTCGTTTGCTCAGCTAGAGCCTAGCAAATGTCTCGTTCACGGACTTTGACAGTTTCTATAACTAAATACTAAACTCTGTCGTTTGCATCACAGGTTAATTAGACTCGATGAGATGTTAATAGTATTTAATTATAGAAACCAAAGGTTTGTTGTAAGAAAACTCTTTCAGGGTTAAGCTAGCCTTTGTACATAGTTTTTAAGTAAACTTTTTTCTGTATTTATTTTATTGTGTACAATAAAGAATAAAGAATAAAAAAAGGGTCAAAGTCCGTGGACTAGCCGGTGTCCTACCAGCCGTCTTCCTAATCGCGTGTACGCTGAGTCCTCGGCCGAGGTAGCGCCTGCTATGCACGCTGAACGTACTCGTGTTCATGTCGTGCTCGAGTCCACACAACACCTGCTTTATCCAGCTGTAGATGGACTGGACCGTGGTGGCCCTGTGTGGCCGTTTGTTTTGTGGTCAATAATAGATATTGAGCGTCACTTCTATACGTTTTCTATTTTATGGCATCAACTTCTGCTCAGTTAAGCGGAAAACTTGATTATGACAGTATGGAGTTAAAATACCACTGTGTTAATAATTCTATGTGTTTTTTTCTATGTATTTGGCTACACAAATAAATTTTAAATAGTAAAGTTTGGGTGTAAATATTTATGTCCCATCACCTGTTTCCTTAAATAAATGATGAATGAAAATTCTAGTACACCTTAATTTTAGAATCAACAGAAAGACACTTAAAACAAATAAAAAGGCGGTCTTATCACTAGGAAGCGATCTCTTCCAGAAAACCTTTGGTCGGAGAGTATTAAGTTAAACGTAGGAACGGCCTTGGGTGTACTTTATATAAAAAGGAAAAATCATCAAAAATTATACAATTAAAAACAAAAGTGGAGTATGATTATAATTATAAAATTGTGTTCCAACCTCCATCATTTGAAGCCAAACTAACCCCACCTGCCTGTTGTACACCCTAATAACTAACAAGGGGGATCTGGTGGCCGGCTGAATGTGGCATAGTACAGCATAATTGTAGCCACCCACGATCAAGTTCACCGTCAAGTTTGCAGCGGACTTGAGGCGCGGCGTCCAGTTTGCAGTTCGTCCATATAGAGTACACACGATCAAGTTTACCGGCAAGTTTGCTTGATGGCTGCCAGTCGAAGCCATGGTGTGACCAGTGACGGACGATGCCAACTAACGTCATGCATACTTGAACGCTCACACACATCTTCAAGTTTACATGACGCAAACTTGATCAAGTCGGCAGAACGAAATTACATTTTCGCTTCAATTAGACTTGTCATGCACACCCATAGCCATACACCGTCAAGTTTACTGGACGCCGCATCAAGTCCGCTGCAAACTTGACGGTGAACTTGATCGTGGGTGGCTAGCATAATATGCGTATATACCTGATCACCGATAGGCAATAGCGTTGGCGGTTCGAGAAGCTGTGTCTGCATGTCCAGAGTGAGAATTATGGGCATATCCCCCTTTATTAGGGGAGGCCTATGTCCAGCAGTGGACTGATGTAGGCTATTCGTTAGTAAGATTATACAAGCTCTGCTTAGTTTGGTGCTAAATGAAGCTGTGTGTGTGTCCAGCATTATTTATTTATCTATTGACAAAGCACAGAAGGGTCTTTCAAAATCATTCAGTATCGATCAATCACGTACGAGTATATAAGTAGGCTATGTTTTATTTTGAGAAGGCTGTTTCATTTTGGTTTACTAGTAAATTTTCTTTATCATCATTTATTTAAGAGCTGTGCTCTTGTCGGAGCAACTGATGCAGCTTTTTCCATCTGCTTCTCTCTAAAGTAGCCTCCTTTACTTCCCTATACGACATGACATCTACTTTCTCTCACTACCGCTCTTCTCTTCTACTTTTTCTATATGTATGATGTTGCGCATTTATTAAATGATTAATTCTTTGTGTATTCTTTGTTTTGCATGCCGCATTATTCGGTTCGGTGTGTGATACCTATGTTTATACTTAAGATCCTTGAACAACCATTACTCTTTTGCAAATTAAACCATTCTGATTCTGATCTTGATAAAGTTGTCATGATTTTCATGTTACAACAAAAATTCAATATCAGCCGATATGGCCCAATTTTCCCATCCAGCCCGGCAAAATTACGACAAAAACTATAATGTAAGTAAAAAGCGAACTGAGACGGTCGGAGGCTCTGCCAAATCCGGGCCATTTGGACCGCCCTCCCATTTACTTTAGACTATCCGCCTAGCTAGTATACGGCACATTATATGGAAGAACCCAAGACTGTGCTTCCTTTCCTTGCTATTCAGCATTTTATTGTAATTAAGTTATATATTTTAGCAGAAGATGCAGAGGATCTGAAAGTCTACTCTTGGAATAAACGCAGGCTCCCTCGATTTGGAAAATTGTAATGATGAATTAGAATAATTTTATAGTTTGTTAAAATACACTCGAGAGCAATGAATCCGGGTCACTCAAAGAATCCAAAAAATCTCGGAAAGTAAGAATGCTAGGTTAATGCAATAAATTGTATTTAATAGACAATTTAATACTCCTTAAATGAAAGTATTAAAACTTCTTAGTTATTGTAAAGTTATATCATAAAAAAATCAAATTTGAAAAGGGAACACTGTCGAAGATGGAACTACGAAATTACAGGATTTGTTTTTGCTTTTGTTTGTAATCTGTCATTTATGTTGGTACATAAACCAGGTTGATAGTGCTCAATATTCATTATTCAAGCTGAAATCATGTCGCTTACACTTGAAGAATGCACCAGAATACTTACATTGGTGGAAACCGGCCGGAGTCAGCGCGATACAGCCAGGACTGTCGGTGTGTCGCTGTCAACAGTACAAAGAGTTCTCCGACGTTACGAAGAAACTGGTTCTAACCTACGCAGACCAAGAACGGGCAGAACTAGGTGTACCACAGCACGAGAAGACCGATACTTGGTGAACACCATGCTTCGAAATCGCTTTCTCACAGGAACTGAACTCACAAATCAGTTTCGACGCCTCGGAGGAAGTAACCCAAGTGCATGGACAGTAAGACGTCGGCTTGCTGAATCTAACTTAAAACCCCTTAGACCTGCAAACGGCCCTAAACTGGAGCGTGGCCATCGTATTTCAAGACTAAGATATGCCCAGAACCACGTAAATTGGAGTATTGAAGATTGGTCGAAAGTTATGTTCTCCGACGAATCAAAATTTATGCTCTACAAGCACGATGGAAGACACAGAGTGTATAGAAGACCAGGGGAAAGATTCAAGCAAGCATGCATCGAAGAAAAAGTAGCCTACGGTGGTGGGTCTGTACTTGTGTGGGCCGGAATTTCCTCTGAAAGTCGCACAGAGCTGGTGATCATAGAAAACGGCTCTTTAACTAGCGTAAGATATGTGGAAGAAATCCTCAACGAACACGTTGGTCCATTTATGGTCAATTTGGGTGAGGATGCTATATTTATGCATGACAATGCCCGACCTCATACAGGTAGGATTGTGAATGACTACCTTCAAGAGATGAACATTACTTGTATGGAGTGGCCAGCGCGCAGCCCGGATATCAACCCGATCGAGCATGCTTGGGACGAGCTAGGGAGATGCGTAAAACAACGAAACCCTCCCCCAATCACGCTTCCTGAGCTCAAAATTGCTCTCACAGAGGAATGGGAGAATATTCCCCAAAATCGTATAAGGAACTTGGTGTACAGCATGCCAAACCGCGTAAACGCAGTAATGGAAGCACGAGGAGGTAATACGAAGTATTGAAATTCAAGAAAATCGTCATAAAGTTCAAAAAATTCATGTTTCCTATTTTTGTTTTAAGGAGAGATCAGCAGTTTTTTTTCTTTATGTAATTTTGTGTAAATAAAATGTATGGTGACTCATATTTTTTTAACTTTCATTTAAGGAGTATTAAATTGTCTATTAAATACAATTTATTGCATTAACCTAGCATTCTTACTTTCCGAGATTTTTTGGATTCTTTGAGTGACCCGGATTCATTGCTCTCGAGGGTATATAGCACTGAAACTTGGCTGATGAATTACAAAGTATGGCTGTAAGTAGGTTGATTAATTTTTCCTCATACACAAGCTCAAAGTCGCACAATGGCCTATAGCTAATGGCGAGAGCTATGCCTAGCATAGTCTCTCTACGTGATATAATTCGGAATGAAGAAATCCGTAAGAAAATCAGGGTAACTGACATAGCTCCAGCAAGTTCAAGTGGCACTGGGCAGGCCACATAACCCGTAGAACCGATAACCTTTGAGGAATAAAGGTTTTCGAATGGTAACAAAGTGGAAGACAAAGTGTTGGAAAACCCCCCACCAGATGGACCGACAAAATCGTCAAGATTGCAGGTAATCGGTGGATGGAGAGGGCTCAATACCGTTCTTTGTGGAATTCCTTGGAAGAGACCTACGTTCAGCAGTGGACTTCTATAGGTTGTTGATGATAATGATGATTTTAAAATATAGCTTGATACGTGGGACATTGTTAGTGACATCACATAATGATCAGAACGACCATTTTAAGGTGAATTTTCAGGTATACATTTTTGTTCAAAGCTCGCTCTCCCTTGAATGAAACGGACTGATTAAAAAAATCAACGCACAGCCTTCGTAAGCTACGTAACTCGTAGAGACTTTCACGGAGGTTACCTTATGTTCTTTGCATCGTATAAGGTGCACTAACAAGGATATCGTGAAATTCACTCCCTTAAAGTTGAAAATGTGTTGGTTAACGTTTTACAAAACTCAAGTGGAATTGGGCAGGTCACTTGGCTAGATTTGATAATGGCAGGTGGAGCCCCTGACAATAGCAAAAGAGGGCTTGGCAGGTCAATAGCCAGTTGGATGGACGACATCGTTGCGCTACAGGGAAAGACCTGGATGCATAAAACAGAAAACAGTTTGCAATGGCGTTTGAGGGAGGAGGCTTATTCTCAGCAGTGAGTTCAGAAAATCTGAAAATGATCATGATTACGCGATACGGAAAGGGATGCAGCTTGAACACAGTCAAATATTAAGCCCATTTCAGTCATTTTCACTTCGTTTCTTATATCGTTGTCTTTAATTTTTTTTACTATAATTTTCTCAGTATTAATATTAATTGTTTAGGTTACAAGGAGAGGACTTTTCAAAACTATCATCATTATCAGCCTGTAGCAGTCCACTGCTGGACATAGGCCTCCCCTAAAGAGCGCCATTTGGCGCTGTTCTGAGCCCGTCGCATCCAGCTTCTACCAGCAGCCTTTCGCAAATCGTCACTCCACCAGGCCGGAGGGCCTCCTACACTACGTTTGCCGAGCCGCGGACAAAACTATAGAATAGAATAGAGTTCTATAGAATAATAATATGGAAAATAGGAGCCGGGCAACTTTACACTAATCTATACTATATGCTCTAAAAAACTTAGGCCATTGCATAATATTAAATATTTTATGTCTACTGCGTCAAGGGTAAGTTTTTTACTCACGGACTGGGACACTACGATGACTGTAGCGGCGTTCTGAGACTAGTCTAAGTGGTACATGAAAAAAGTACTAGTCTGTTTTTCAACTAGTTTTTCAAATAATATACCTATTGTTATCTGCCCCAATAGTAGAAAGTTGCCCTACAATCCTGTATAAATCATACAAATTATATGAAGAGGTATGAATTGTAGATGCCCGTCACATACTTTGGACAGATTCAATGGGAGGTATGGGAGCAATTCCATTTATACGGCCGGCTATTTCAAACTAGGGGTTTGACCCACAGACTCCTCGCAATGTATCGTTGGTAATGCATACCTTATTGATGATGCATGAATACTTAATATATACACCTCAATGACAGAATAGATTTATACAACCTCTGTGGCGCAGTGGGCGCGGAAATACAGAAGGTTGTGTGTTCGATTCCCGCTGCGAGAAAAATGTTTCAATAATTTGCATTGGCTCTATTATAAACAAATTTCATAGTGCGATTCCGTGGTGATGGGGGGGGGGGGGGGGGGGCTTCATTCATAAAAAATATACCAAATTCATATACTGCTTTTTTAGTTCATAGCCGTAGTTGAACACAAATAGTGGGAAGCCGGTAGGCTTTGCGAGACAATCTTTGATGGAGGCCTGTGTTCAGCAGTGGATCATGATGATGAGGTTTACGAATACCTCAGTCATCTTCACTTGTTTTTCTGACAATGGACAATCTCAAACCGGCCTTAAACTTTTGCATGTGTAAGAACGTAGTCCATCCCAAAAATTTAACGTAGGTAGAGTTCCTCATACCAACGCAAATAGTGGAAGCCTAACCTACTGAATTAAGAAAAGCCCAAACACTACCCACTTTTAAAACTCGTGTCAAAAATGTATCCCAACTACCACAAATATCTAAATAGGTTAATTTTGTTAGGTACATATTGTATGAATTAAAATACTATTATTATATACTAGCGACCCATCCTGGCTTCGCATGGGTTAGGGCACTTTTATTACACCTTGGGTTACGTTACTAAAGTTTAAGTAAGGATCAATAATCTTTTCTAGCAATAAATATAGCCTATGTTACTCAGGGTCTCTTTCCAATGGTGAAAGAATTTTGGAAATTTTTAAGTTTATTCATTTTTACAAACATACACACACAAAAAAAATCCTCTTAATAATATTAGTGTATGTAGATAGTACAGAAGTGTAAAAGTGTAGATGTATTTTGTATTTAACTATTTTATTTATATGTAGTAGGTACTTATATGTATTGTAATATATTATGAGTAATTATTATTTACTTAATATTATATATTTATGTTTATAATAAACATGTTACCTTCATAGGTTAATTATATTACAACTAATTTTGTATTTCAACTGCATCGCTATAATTATTTTCTTTTTCATATAAAGTACACCCCGGCCTTACTTTTACATATCCTCTCCATCCAAAGGTTGTCTGGAAGAGGTCCTTTCCAAGCTAAGTCAAAGAGACCGTCCATTGTACCGTTTATTTATTTTAAATTTGTCTGTTGTTTCTAAACCAAGGAGTACAATAAAGAATTTTCATTTATTCATTCATTCATTCAAACCCGGTGGATGTAAAAGACTCGAAAGCATTCGTAACTGTATTTGGTTTCGAAGGTTTCTAATCAGGTTCAGTAGCGGATGATGATGATGATGTTGGCGAATACCTCAATCATCTTTCTTATTAATAATGTTAAAATCTTAATGGAAAGAATATAATTCTTATACGCATCAAGCGATAAGACCGCCCATTGTACCTACATAACTATTTCATTTCTCTGTTTTTGTAAATTTTTAGTTTTTAATTGGTTTTGTGTGCAATAAAGAGTTCATCTATCTATCTTCATTGGTTTTTCTGACAATGTAATCCGTTACGTACCGGTCTTAAGCGTATAATTTGCATCGTTAAGTAAGATGTTGAAAGGCACAATAAAATGTTGTAGGGCAAGTTATGATGTTGGAAGGTACGTTAAGATGTTGGTCCCTACTTTTTCGTCTATCGGGCGGCCTAAAAACTCCGACACCAGAGTTGGCCAGTGGTTCATACGAAGAAAGAAGAAAGTAAATGAGTAAGGTATTATGGTCTAAGCCAACCTACTTCATCTAAAAACCATGGTTCTAGGCACTATCCCACAATGACAAACATCTAGGATAGATGATGCTGACGACATTATAGCTATTTGAGAAACTAAAAACGCAAAATGATAACAAGAAGCAATACTTTTCAGTGATTTTATATTCGTTAGTAACTGAAGTATCACGAAACCACCCTATACTTTGGGAGGTTACGATCTTACAGAAACTCCTTTCAAAGCGTATAATAAAAAAATCGATTCTCCATCACTAAGGCGCTTATTTCTACCGATGTAATTGACTTGGCTACCAAGTATGTACCCACTAAGCTTCATTAAATATAGAAACGGGGTTTCGAAGATTGTTCAATAAAGGTCCGTAAAGCCCCTTCTAATGTTGACAGGCGCGAATCAATTTCTATTAACTTTATCGACAATTTTAACGATGGAATGACGATATCTCGTGTACGGTGCCATGTTCCCCACTTGACCTCACTGTGCTTCCATTACAAGGCATAAACAATTTCCCTAAGATAAGGAGTCGATCGATAACACAAAACTCGTATGCTGTACGCGTGCTGGATATCAATGTAGTGTAATGAGGTGATGGAATCGAGGATGGTGGTACTTACGGAGGCTCCCGCGGGTTACATCACAGCGCTCCCGAGGGCTCAGTCCGAGAAACAATAGACGCACGTCTAACCCACTCGAATCTCAACTTGCGTAACATTTATGTAAGGACACATGCCTCCGGGAAGGCTTCAGGCTCGGCCCGCCATGACGGGGCTGCGCAGCGGGCGCTGGTCTAGGGCGTCGCGGGGTCCGCGTATCGAGCGATTTGTGTGGAAATCTGAATGTCACGATGTTACGTTCGGTGGGAAAATAAAAAAATGTGAATCGTTCGGGCGGAGCGGTGGGCCGGCGAGGCTACCTGCCGCTCGATAGTTGGCGCATGCGTGGGGCGGTCGTGACGTCACGCGGTCGCGCCGCCGCCCTCCGCTGAATGAGTCGCGCCCGCCCGGGCCGGTTACACACACACGGCTCATTATTCGACTATCGCTCACTACCCGACACCGCCAATTAACCGAGCGGTAAATCGATGCGATTTGATTCAGACACTCGGATCCATCGGTCGGATCGTTGTTGTCTTGATTTACTGATAAACACTCCTAAATTGATTAGTTTGCTGGCCTGAATTGATTGACGTAGAGCGCTGTAGGCCTACGATACGGCGTAGCGTAGGCGTAGCGTGGGGTCACGTTCAATTTCAATAATTTTGGTTTCCGAATCCGTTTTGAATGGAACTCGTTTAATTTCTTGATTTGTAAGACTAGTCAATAAAAATTTCAACCCCATTTTCGGCCAGTGTCACTTATAATTTCGTGGAGCATAGATTCTTCGTTTTATTTGCTCCAAACTAAAGAGTCCTATTGCAGACATATTAAGATATATTTTTTTATAAATAAATGTACAACACACGGTCATTCCTTATCCTAAACTAGGTAGAGCCTGGACTATGGGTACCAAAGAAATATAAACATATAAATCACATAGATACTTATGAAACGCCCAGACATAAAACAAACATCTATCTTCACCACGCATATGTTTGTTCTGATCGGGGATCGAACCCGCAACTTTCAGCACTGAAGGTATAGGCCACTACTAACTTAACAATGGGGCCATTCAAAATATGTGTATAAACTAACCTCTGTTCCATCACCACTAAGTTTGTTCACAAACCGAAAAATATTTTCATCACTCATAGTCTCTTGTTCCACAATTACTTCATAGTTAACATTTTCCAAATTAATTTCATCATCCACATTATCTCTCACTTCTATATAAAATACTTCATTATTTTGATGATTTTCATCGTCAGTTTGAACACTTCGCGATTGATACATAGCACAATCACTAACAGCATTATTAATAACAGTTTTCTTACACGATGTTAATATATTTACAGAAATATATTGGTATATTGCACTCAAAGTTTCACAATCTAGGCAAATTATTTTCATTTTACTCAAGACAATTTTGTACACGTTCCAAGAATAACCTAACTGGTCACTGGTCTTCGGAAAAATAGGTTTTTAATGGAATACCACATTCAGTTAAAGTGATTCCAATATATCTGTGTTGTCCTTTTTGATGCACTTACACATTTGAATTGCAAATATTGCAATCTTGAAGTTCTATGAATCAAGTTTCCAATCACACGTCGATTTCATCAAAAAAGATAAAAAAATACCTTTTCGTTTAAAACAGAGTCCTAAAACAGAACTTAACTTAACCCAACGTCTTTTATTAAATAGAATACACATTTATTAGGATTGACCAGAGAATTTCAAACACGCTAAAGACCCCGCTGACAATAGCTCAATAGATTTTTTTAAAATACTATTTTGTAGTTATATGATTATGTTTTAATGGAACTAACTGTTACTAGTTTAATAGTAGAGATAATTGTGATTTGCACTCTAAGCCCTTTATAACTGCGCATTCAAATAAAGCATTCCCCGATCAAAATTGAGTTAATAAGCTTATCGTTATCAATAATTAAATATGATATCTTTCGCGGTACATATTATATTATGCTTCTGCCCATAGATTCGCTCACGTTTTACCCGTAAAAGTATTTTTATATTAATTCTGTTTTACATTTACATTAGTTTCAATTCTGTTGTTCACTTTTCTAAACTTAACTAAATTTGGCAGCTATAAAGTTATATCTAACCATGTCATTTAGACAAAAAAAAAAGGGATTTTCTCCTCGCCTTGTTTTTTGAAATTTTCGGGCAGTCACGGCAATTTTTAAGATATATATGAAAATCTAAGAATAATATGATATTAAAAGTCAATATTTATGAAAATATAAGTATTTATTACACTATTTACAAGATAGTATTTTCAAATATAACGTTATTTGGCATGTTATATTTGTTTAAAACTAATAAACTACTTAAACTTGCGATTATTGTTCAACAATCAGAATATACAATTTAAATTTTTCGAAATATATGTATTTTACACCATGTTATATAGGCCTAATATTAAAATATAACAATATAAATGGTCAAGGCAGTATACATTCTCATTAAATTATATTGTTGGTAGGTAAATATCCAAAATACATTTTTATAAAATGGTAACTTTGTATATAAATTTACAATATACAAAAATCACGCTCATTTCTTACCCTGAATACCACTTACAATATGGATAAATAATTATGTATACACATATAAAACTTAGTCTACAGTACATAGTGTATAAATTACCATATTTTTGAGCAATACTTGTACCAAATATCCAAGAATATTATAAAGCCCTGCTTTATTTTATATAACTTTTCTATTCGAGATATTTTAATCTAATGACACTGTTCTTAACCTAAGTAATATACAAAATCATTTTGTAAGTCGAAAATTATGTTTTAATATTTATTATGAGCACCTACGATATTGGAGAAAACTTATTGTCTCTATTGAAAACAGTCCAAACTTTGATACCCGTCAATGATCAATGATGATACTTATTGATGTTGATTTGAACAGTCAAACCTAGTTACCTATATTTAGAGTCCTTTTCAGGTTGCCACTATATCGGCTATCGTGTGAAAATTAAAATGGTATGGAAATAAAATCAACACGTCGCCCACTTAAGGCAAACATATATGTCAAACCTCCCTCTCGCTCGAACCATTCAACATTTTTGAAGATATAAAATCACTGAATGTAGTTATGCAAAATAACCTTTGTATTGGTGAAGGTTTGCTATTTGTTTGCTATTTGTGGTTTGACATGTATCGTCACCTTAAATATGCATCATTGATAACATTTCAACACAATAAACCATAAGCTATGATTATTATTATTATTACGATTTATATAATAATATTATCACGGTATTTGATGCGTTGTTATGTCACTAACGTAGACAAGCCTAGAGTCTAGAACCCTCTGGGAAGAAGAATCGTCAGTCTGGAGTCTAGACTCTAGTGTCTAGAGTATACTATCTCAATGATCGAAGGTCATGCATGTCAAGATTGTGCTTAACTCACAATGCAAAGCTTTGTTAAGAGTCTCCAGTGGGGTGATTGGCTAACTCTGTTGCAAACAGAAATGATTGACACCGATCCTGTTTTTAAAAACTTTGACATTTTATCTGTCGAAATTCAATTGACAGACTGTCACAGTTTGATAACAAAAGGATCGGATCATTCATTTCTGTTTGCAACAGAGTTAGCCGATCACCCCGCTTGTTTACTTTTTTTATCTCAGAAATCTTGATAATAATCTAATTTACATCTGGTTTTAGAATAATCAGGTACATCAATCAATCTCCAAGCTCTTAAAGCTGCTAGTGAAGCTAGCAAACATCCCTCTACTTGGCTTTTTAATCCTCTTCTTCTCATCAGCTTTGAATATCTCACTCTCTATCAGCCAATCTCTGTAATTCTCCTCCATATTCTTTCTTTGTTCTTCGTGTAGCTGCTTCACTGGTACGACTGGGCCGCCGAAATCTTCGGGTAGGAGTTCCTTATCTACTATGGACTCGGGGCCTTCAGAGGAGAAGTTTAAGAGATTCAGTAGGTTGGAGTGGATGAGTGGTTTCACGAGACACATGACCTGGTTGATGAAGGAGACCGTGTGGACTACGTGGATCTTCTTCAGGCGGCATGGGTGAGCGTTCTGGAAGGATGATATTATAGTTTGAGACATTTGATCAATAACATCAATTAGTGTTAAATTAGCCTCTCGAAATATCGAATATTGTGGAATTAGTTGTATTTTATACAAAATTTAAAATTTTTGAAATACTTCAAGAGAGAGATTTTTTTATTATTAAGTTATATTTATGTTGGTCGATACCGCTTTTCTACTAATAGGTGATGGACGAAAATCTACGGTCTAACTGTCAGAATTTTGACTTTAAACATTCGAACATCACAGTTACCATATAAAAATATTTAAAAGACCCGTTGAATACAACCATCAAATTGGTTTATAGTAACTACAAACTATATATTCAACTGTTCGTATGCAGATATGTAACACGGGGAAGTAAAATTCACCTAGAGTTAAACAGAATCTTAATTCGAACTGGATCGGAACAAAAAATAAGTATGAATTTCAATCCATGTTTTTACAAGATACTAACCTGAATGTAGTGCATAAAGGCCCTCAACGCTGGCAGGGTCACCCTAGTCAAATGTCCAATACTGCACCCTTTCATATCAAAGATTACAATGTATCCTTCTGACAGTCTGTCCTCAGACAGCTTGATATCATTGAACATGCAGAAGACCCGGACGGCATCAGCAAAGTTCAACTTGCTGTAGTCGAAATCAGACAGTCGGTAGAGCAAGACGTGGTAACCTTCGGTGGTTTTGTTCGGAAGCGCTACCATGTGCCTGGAAAAGAAAAAGGTTTTTATTAAAAAGTTTGACTAAAATTAACGCTTTAAAAGTCATCATCATCATCTTCACCATTTATTTATTTAGCTTGACGATATCTGTGGCGCAGTGGGCGGTTTTGATTCCCGCCAAGGGACACATGTTTGCATGTTCTACAGATATTTGTCTCGGGTCTGGGTGTTTTCTATGTATGATATGTATACAAAAAAAACATGTATATATGTAGTATATCAATCATGTGGCTCCCAAAATACAAGCTCTGCTTAGATTGGGGCTACATGATGCTGTGTGATAATGTGCAGCATTATTTATGTAATAATTTGTTTTAAAAAAGTCATCTACACATTATACACCGTTAACTTCAATTTCAATTGCAATTAATTTCAAATTCCGTAAAATAGTTCACAGATTCACACGCATGCTAAGTGTTACTACTCATCAGCCATTTTGGACCCACTGCTGGGCAGAGGCCTTCTGTTAATTGTTCCACTTGCTTCGATCCTTCTCTAGTCTAAACCAGGTGCCTATTAGCCGTTTTGACCCACTGCTGGCCTTCTTTTAATATGCTACTCCCCTCAATCCTGCGCTAGTCTAAACCAGGTTCCGCCCACGGTCTTTCTAATATCGTTGACCCGTTTGTATGTTCTGCAATTAATATTAATCTTAGGTCTGGGTGTTTTCTTTAATATTTACGTATTAACAAAAAAATATTTATGTAGTATATTAGTCATGCGGGTCTCATAATGCAAGTTCTGCTTAGTTAGGGCTCCATGATGCTGTGTTATAGTGTCCAGCGTTATTTATTATGTATTTTGTACGTATTTACGAAAAACCGCCACGGGATAAATATTTGCATTATTTGCGGTTATTTGTCTTAGGTTTGAGTATTTTCTATGTATAATATATATTAATTTATAAAAAAATATATTAGGAGTAGTATCAAACAAGTGGTTCCTATAATGCAAGCTCTCCTTAGTTTGGGCTACATGATGCTGAGTGATATAATATTGTCCAGATTTTTTTTTTGTTTTATCTGGCTAGAGCACGTCCTATATTTTTTTACCAACACCAACTCCAACCGCGACCACCACTATTGTTACTCCGTCTGGTCCAGACTCCTGCCCAATTCCACTTGCGCTTCACTTTATAAAAAGGGTAATTAAAAAAAAGAATTATCAAAATCGAACTACTCTGTAAAAAGTTATGCGTTATGCGTTATGCGTTGACTTGAGAACCTCCTCCGTTTTTTTCGTCGTTAAAAAAAAACAAAGCGAGTATTTTACCTAATTAGGTACCTACCTAATGTTTTTTTATTGATGACCTTATTAACGTTTTTTCTTTGCAAAACAAACAATTCATGAATGAATTACCCCCAAAACTAAGGGATCAAGTTCAGTCCATTGTATGTTAATATCAGCTATTGTTCTGTCGACCTTAGGGCTTGCCTATGATATCTTACATTATGTTTTCTCATGGTCCTATTAATATTCCCTACTAAATAGTTTTGTTATTCCTTGTGGCCCTTATTAGAAAAGAGGTTTTTACATAATTTCCTACTTATAGAACTTTGGATAATTTGCCTGAACATTTACCAATTAATACGAATATACTAACCTGCCTATAATACCTATTTATCTAATAAACTAATAATTGTAAATGTATGTAAAATATTAC
Organism: Horisme vitalbata; assembly: GCA_951804965.1. Lineage (NCBI taxonomy): Eukaryota > Metazoa > Arthropoda > Insecta > Lepidoptera > Geometridae > Horisme > Horisme vitalbata. The sequence continues at coordinate 10,566,959 of OX638106.1, read as the reverse complement.
GACGATGCGTAATATGTCAAACTGTGCGTCTTCCGATGGACTTAAAAGAATGCAATTTGAATTCTCAAAATCGGTCGGTGACTTTTTGAGATTTTGCCAACTTTTTTCTCTGACTCGTATCGAGAATTTCCCGATACCTTTTTTTGAGCTCGCTATTCCAGAAACGGAAAAATGGGATATCGGGATTGAATTAAGCTACATTATTTCTATAAAATTCAAAAAGCCCTTGAACAATTTTTTTTACTTTTGAGAGTATATTTACCCCTTTTTGGGATAACATACGAATTCAAACTCACCTTGTTTAATAAGGGTGTAAGGAGTTCCACAAAATCTCTTGAACCCAAGCCTAAGAATAATGCTGGACAGTACCACACAGCATCATGTAGCCCCAAACTAAGCAGAGCTTGTATCATGGGAACCACAGGACAGATACACTAACTTACTTATATATTTTTTTATAAATATATACATAATTAATTATACATAGAACACACCGAAACCCAAGACAAATATTTGTAGACTATATAAATATTTTTCCCGCGGTGGTAATCGAACCCGCAGACTTCTGGATCACAGGCGGGCCTTCGCCCACTGTGCCACAGAGGTCATCAACAACAACATTACCAGCCTTTTCAGTCCACTGCAGGACATATGCCTCCACTATTAGAAGGTTAATATGCGGATTGGTGATCACAAGGCCTGGCTACTTGCACCGCCAACGCTGCTATACCCGTCGAAGGTCAGGTAATATAGCTGTGCTGGTGTTAGGCTGCGCTATGCCGCAATCAGCTGGCTGCCAGAGCCCCGTTTGTTATACAGCAGGGTACACCACGGGCAGGTGAGGTTGGCTTAGGTTTCAAAGACAGAGGTTCGAACCCCTTACACCTCACACAGTCTCACACAATCTTAGAGCCATCGCAAACTGGGCGCGCCATCTAGTTATCTAGTCGCCGCAACAGAGGGCTTACCACAGGTTTTGATAGTTTTCGAAAACTTTATAAGTTTCGGTATCTTTCCATACATTTTCGTAGTTCATGCACGTTTCCCTAGAGGCGCTGTACTGAAAATGTATGGAAAGATACCGAAACCTATAAAGTTTTCTAAAACTATAAAAACCTGTGGTAAGCCCTCAGGACGCGGCGTTGTCGTTTGCATCTGGTGTCTTATCGTCGCGACTAGACGCGGAGATGTTGCTTGCGTCGGCAAATAGTCGTTACGACAGACGTCGTGCATGAAGCGATGAGTCTAAGCACACTATGCCGAAAATTACGCGGCGTAATCATGCCGAACTTACGTCGCGTAATTTCAGCTATAGTGTGTTTAGACACAATGAGTAGAGTAAAGTAGAGACTGACGCTGCACTGTCACGCGACTGTCGTTGTGTGTGCGCGTACACATTGGTTTTATATTTACTTACGTAATATCCATAATAGTTTTGTTCTTGACACTCAGGGGGTCTCTGTTAGTGAACAGGTCGGGGGTGTTAGCTCGTAGTGTGAAGTAGCATTCTATCGTGTCCTTGGTCTCCTTCTGTTTGTAATAGTTGGAGTGCAGGAAGAGCATGATGTACTCATCTGATATGTGTGGCAGGTGAGGCTGACTCTTCATCCTGGAATGAGGGTTTGGAAATGAGTTATAGATATTATTTTTATCAACTTAAATTACTTTATAAAGTCCACTGCTGCCTATAGAGCGCTATTGCGCCCTGTCTTGAGCTCGAAAAATATAAAAAAGAAAAAAAAATGTTTAGTTCAAATTCCGCTAACATTCTCTGACAAGTTTGACAAAGACCCAACCGAAGTTCGACAAAGTTTCGCCTACTCGGCAATGTTTTTGGCTTCCTCAGGAAATTATTGACTCGAACGCTCGGCGAAGCATTATGTCTGCGGAGTTCTGTGCAGTGCGCAAGGCGGACAATGAGTCAATCATTTCCTAAGGATGCCTTATGGGAAAAGCGAAACATTGTAGAATTTCTGTTGGGTTCTTGTGAAACACGTCAGAAAATGTTAGCGAAATTCGTACTAAATATTTTGTCTTTTGAGTATCTTTTAATATCCTATGTATTAATCCAGGTGACAGTCTATGTATGTTACAAGTTTTTTTTTCGTAAGTTTTAATCCGTTCAACCGTGTTTCGGCGTTGAGTGGAAACGAACGCGCACACACACACACATACAAACTTTCACATTTATAATATTAGTATGATCAAGAACTATAGGTACATAATAATATTAAAAAAAATATGAATAGGGACACCCTACTCACCTTGCGGTTTGAAATATACTTTACGACCTATTATCACACCTACCAATTATACATTAATAAAATATAAGAATTGGTTATGCCGTTTCGGAGGAGTGCGACTACAAACACCGTGATACGAGATTTTTATATACGAGTATAAGATTTTCTTAAAGTTATCACAAGAAATAAAAAGTGTAGCGCGTTTATGTCTATTGTATGAAGAAAACACAATAATATATGACAAGGAAATATGTGATACGTCAGTGAGCAATGTGCTTGTTCCGTTTTCGTGTTATAAAAAAGTTAGAGCGCATAATAATAGTGCTTTCCTACATGCCTATTGCCTACATCAAGAGAGAGTGCGAATTTGATTGAGAAGTAAGTGGTTCCACACCACATCCACATCAGCCTATATCAGTCCACTGCTGGACATAGGCCTCCCCTAATAAAGGGGGATATACCCATAATCCCCACGCTAGGCATGCGGGTTGGGGATCGCAGGGCACAGCTTCTCGCACCACCGACGCTGCTGCCCGTCAGTGGCCAGGGGATTTACCTGTGCCGATGTAGGCTGTGCTATGCCGCAATCAGCCGGCCGCCAGAGCCCCGTTCGTTGTTTAACAGGGTGCACCACGTGCAGGTGGGGTTGGCTTGGGTTCCGAAGATAGGGGTTGGATCCCTGTACACCCCAAGTAAGTGGTTGCAAAGTCGCAAACGTTATCTTCCATTGGATATTCAAACCAAACAAAACAAATTTATATCTCAGATTCGCTGACCCGCTTGCAACTTCGCTTGAGTTACTAAGTAGGTTTTTGGCAATATTGATATAGTGAATATACTACTATGGCATAGTATATAGACCGGTACACTACAAGGGCATAAAAAACAAGTAAAACACCGTTTCGTCGTCATCCGGGTCATCAGTCTCCAAATGATTTACCTGGGAAGGTCAAGGAGGCTAATAGCCTAAGCATGAGTTTTAATCCTAACTAAAGCTTTTGATTTTTAAACTTTCACGAGTATTAAACTCTAGCTTCCGCCCGCGGCTTCGCTCCCATGGTACCGGGACAAAAAATAGCCTAAGTGTTATGCTATGTATCTATATTCCAAGATTCATCCAAATCCATCAAGTAGTTTTTGCGTGAACGAGTAACAAACATTCATCCATTCATCCAACCATCCATACTCACAAACTTTCGCATGTATAATAATAGGTAGTAGGAAATGATTATCGTTCATACTATGACTCTCGGCGGTAGCTCCAGCCACCCTGTCTTCTTCTTCTTCTTCGTATGAGTTAGTGGCCAACTCTGGTGTCGGAGTTTTTCAGCCCCCCGAAAGCCTCCGACAAGGCTTACCGATTGAAAAAGCTGGGACTAACATCTAAACGTGCCTTCCGGAGCACGGACGCGCTCAGATCTAAATGCCACTAAACGGTAACCCATCCAAGTTGTGACCGGGCGCAGTGTTGCTTAACTCCAATGATAGGCTAAGAACGCCAAAGTGAGCCACGCTTTACGCTTTACAAGATAACGAAATTGACATGTACCAAATAGTGGTATGAATCTTGAATCTTCGATCTCCGCGTACCTAATGTAGTTGTGCTCTTTGGAAATTATTCATCCAAGGAAGTACTACAACCATGTCTAGTTTTGCCGTGAAGAGCATTGCTGTTTTACAGTTTGAAGGGTGTATGTTTCTGCACCGCGGGACAAATGTTTGTATGTTCTGCAGATATTTGTCTCGGGTCTGGGAGTTTTCTATGTAAGATATGTATGTATTTACAAAAAAAATGCATATATGTAATATATCAATCATGTGGTTCCCATAACACAAGATCTGCTAAGTGGCTACATGATGATGTGTTATTTATTTATTTATGTCGGTGAAATTTACAGTTACATAAGGCTTATTACACAGCGCATAATAAGAGTACTTACCAACATGCCTACATCAAGAGGGAGTGCGAAAGTGATTTAGAAGAAGTGTTTGCAAAGTTGCAAATGACTTGCAAACGTTATCTTCAATTAGATATTCAGAACAAATAAAACAAATTTATATCTCGGATTAACTGACCCACCCCAGCATCATCGTTTGCGTTACCAATTTAGATTTTGTTGATTTGTCGGCTGTTTTTCCGAAGTTTCTAAGCAACTCCAATATAACCAAATTGGTCGAGCCATTAACAAGTTTTTGCAAGACTAACGCAAGGAAATATTATATTATAGATAATCATTGGCTATTTATTATGAGCAATCGAGTTGAAAATCTCAGTAAAGCCTGCCTTTGACATCTAGAGACGACACACTGGACGCTGACGTACTAAAACAAAACACGACATAATAAAACGCAAGCTAAGGAAGACCGTATTTTTAGACTAATTTCAGACAAAGTCGGCTTTTCACTATGGGACATATATTACTTCTTGAGATATAATATTTTATCGTCAAACATTTTGTACAAGAAACGTCCGTGGACCCCGCGCCTCCCCCTGCCTCGCCCTGAGTTTGAATGGTTCATATGCAGAAGTGTCAAATAATCACGTATTGGGATGTACATAATAAACCATACTACGTGGCCTCATATTATTATGAACATTATACTTGATACTGGCGAAATTATGGAAACTATCCCAGAAGCCAATTAATAAAGAAGTGAAGTAAATAGATGTGAAAAAAACCAATTCAAGGAAGGAAGGCAATCCAAAAATAATGTACAGTCAGTGACAAAGTTAATCGTCACTTCAAAGGAGAATGCCGTCTTATGTATGGCGCTCGGTACCAAGACTAAAGTGATTGCGTCAAAAAATATCCAATAAGTTTTTAGCCGATTCTACTGTCAAAATAATTATAAATGAGGGTTGTTGCCATAGTTACACTTTACATCAATGTTTATTTCCATAGCAACGTATATATCATTGGTTGTTGTAGTTTAATGGCGGCGTGCAACGGAAACCAAATCAACAAAATATTTTTTTACTTGATTATTAATCGAGTCGGTGTGTAAAACTAAAGAAAATGTTAATGTCATTTATAAACTATAATAAATTTTATAGGATACGTTCGGTTTTGACGCAATTGGTACGGGTTCTCAGCATTCTCCTTTTTCAAGTTATTTATTTCTGCTACTATATAGTTCTGGTTAAACTTTTAAGGCCTAATTTGAAGATCTGCCAAATCTGATTCCAATGATATTTTCAAGTTATAGCGATTATGAAAATACATTTTGTTAATCTTCTTTTTTTACTAACCGTACCTTATCAATAGCATCTAGTCTAGGTACATGAAGTACCTAGTCCATCTGACGTTCTATCTCATACCTAACTGTCAGGTCCATTACCACCCGCTTGGTAAAAGGTAATCATGGTGAGATCAGTTAAATTGCCGGCAACGAATCAGATAATCAGCAATCACAACTTGTTAGTGGTAACTGTGGTTATGTTGCTTGGGCTACTGTAAACATAAGGAGTTTACACACGTGTCTAAACTACTTCTAACTGAACTATATTCAAAATCGAATGTCAAAAGGCCCAGAGCCCTAATTCTCAAGAATAGAGACATAACTCTAACTAAACTCTAAGTCTCATATATATCTATGTAGGTACTCTACTCCAAAGAGTACGTCATAACTTCTAAACTATCACACTTAGTTCTAAGAAGACTTATTTCTAAGCACACATTTTGTACTACCGTTTAAATACAAAAAACATGTAGCTTGACAGTTAAAATTTTATGAAAAAGTCAATAATTGAAAAAAAAATTTGGAAAAAGACTTTTTTTTTTGTTTAAATAAATAATAATAAATAAATAAATAAATAATGCGGGACGTAATCACACAGCATCATGTAGCCCCAAACTAAGCAGAGCTTGTATTATGGGAACCACATGATTGATATACTACACAATTTTTTTTTTGTAAATACTTACATATCATACATAGAAACACCCAGACCCGAGACAAATATCTACAGAACATGCAAACATTTGTCCCGCGGCGGGAATCGAACCCGCAACCTTCTGCGTCTAAGGCGGACCTTCGCCCACTGCGCCACAGAGGCCGTCAGAAATTCTTTTAAGCGCTTTATTAATTAGGTGTCCCTATCCAGTTGTTTTTTTTCATATTATGTAGTTTTATACCTGGAATAACACTTACTTGAAAGCTAGTAACTTATATTTCCAATTTTTAATTAACGAAAAATACATTCAATTACTTGTATCTCGTAAAATAGGGATACAGCACCTACACTAAGTGCTTAGACTTCTATCGTAGGCGCTGTGTACCTTCCAAAATATCAATTGTGTAATTAAAATAAATTGTTTTCATCGTACCAATCTCTAATCTGCTCGATATCATCTTCGTGTCCTTCGGGCAGCGGCTTCAGGCCCCTGAGGAACGGGTGAAGGAACTTGGTGGCCGCCATTGCTGCGCAAGCGCGCCTGCTCTCTGTAACAACGGAAACACCATTAGAAATCAATCATCATTATAGTTGATTTTACACTGATCCATTGATTGGTGAGAGTATGCTGGCCACGCCAGAACTGACATTAGTTACTTATGGGTACATACTTTCTTGCTGTACAGGCAATGATCATTTGTCTAAGCTATCTATGTCAGACAGTTTCTATGACCTTGTAAGTCCCGTTTTATCTCTAGGTACTTGTAAAAAAACAACTAATGTTAATTCAAAAATTAGTCAAACTAAACTCAAACTCAAAATTCACTTATTCAGTAGGAACAGTATAGTACACTTTGAAACGTAATTTTTTTTATTTACCACCAATTTGTAACGTGACCAAACAGAGAAGAATTGGCAAGAAACTCTGCTTGGCTTATATTTTTTTAACGTCATTGTTCTTAATAACTATTACATTGTTTTTGATGGAGTTGGAGGCAGTTTCATCCCAAGCTTTTTTGTCATCTAAATAATCAGATATTTTATAATAAGCTTTATTACAGAGATTACGTTTTTAAATTTATTTACAGATAGATTAATCTCGTCATTTGGGATTTTGTTAAAAACTCGTACACACATCCCTTTAAAAGATTGACTAACTTTATGGAGCCTTACAGTGGGAACAGCTAGTTATAAATTAATATAAATTGGCACGGCACTGTCATAACATTTATTTCTTTAAACTTAGTTCTAAGTGATTCTCTGGGGCCCATATTATAAATTGCACGAACAGCCCTCTTCTGCAACACAAATATGGTGTTGATATCTGCAGCATTCCCCCACAACAAAATGCCGTACGACATAATGCTATGGAAGTAGCTGAAATAAACTAGTCTAGCCGTTTCTACGTCAGTAAGTTGACGGATTCTTTTGACTGCGTATGCTGCAGAACTGAGTCTGTTCGACAACCAAAGTCAATAAGTTTATTCCAAAGAAAAAGTTTCTGATCCAACATCAGAAACTTTTTTTCTGTTTTATACTACCTATATGGTTCATTTATACCTACTTCCGTTTAAAACAGGGGTGTTGGAAGTTTTTAAAGCGCCCAAAGTCTTTCAAATTATTATGATACTAGCCGACTCTCCAAAGGAAGACCTTCGGTCCATTCAAGGGTTAACTTTCCAGGTGGAATAAACCTTAATTATATTTTGTTAATGTTTTATGATACAGATGCAACTAGCAAATGGCTCACCTGAATGTTAAGGGGTAATCAGATACTTTTATCAAAGTATTGCTTCGTCACGCATGTTTGTAACGTGGTCTACTATGCAACGCTGCGCGTTCATTAACTTGAGGCATGAAAGTGGAGCCTCATATAGGTATATGACTGTAATTTCACTGACAACAACACCTTTGACATACAGCAATGCTCCTTCACGGCAGAAATAAGCATGGTTGTAGTTCTTCCCCGCATGAGCCCTTCACAAAGAACTCTACTCTGTTTTTCCGTTATACGTTAGGTCTGGCGAAGATGATAATTAACATACAACTACTCTTTTGACGTGTACATTAATTAAAGTGTGGCCGACAATATTAATTATACTTCATGCAGAATTGAAGTGCAAGTACAAAAGTTTCTCTATTTCCTGCAACCTTCGTAGATTTCCTCACATTCAGGGTTTATGGTCATAATAGGGATGACTGGGTAAAAAAATAATAATTCTAATTAGTCCGTCAGATATATCAACAATAAATATTGGACACATATTTTTTATTTATCAAATAAATAAAAATTGACGGAGATAAAGAGCGTCAAAGTTCGGGAGTCACGGCTAGGTAAAAAATGTACTAAGCCGTGACGTCACGCGGAACTTCAACGCACTATATTTTTGTAATTTTATGTTTATTTGACAAAAGAAAAAATACGTGTCCAATATTTTTTGATACTTTAAATGACGGACTAATTAGAATTTTTTAATCGTCCCTACTGTCCTGAAACTTCACGCGAGATTTCTATAAAATATTAGTTGTTTTTCAACAAGGTGATAAAGCGGTGTTTTATTGTCGCGGTTGCTTGAATCCAAAGCAGAGTAGAATCCTGAATAGGCTAGATGCCTTAAAAATTCTAATTAGTCCGTCATTTAAATTATCAAAAAATATTGGACACGTATTTTTTATTTTGTCAATGAAACTAAAAATGACAAATATATAGCGTGTTGAAGTTCAGCGCAACGTAAAATGGTAAGTACACTTTTGTGGCTCATGACGTCACTTCTATGTAAGTGACGTCATGAGCCCCCCACTCCCAAACTTTGACGCTCTTTATCTTTTTTTAATTTCTATTGATTAAATAATTTAAAAAATACGTTTCCAATATTTTTTGTTAATCTAACTGACGGACTAATTAGTTTTTTTTTTACCCAGTCATCATCCCTATTCAGCAAAGGATTCAAGCTTGCCCGAGACATAGACAGCTTTATCCCAGAGGGTGGAGGCTCTACATTTCATGGAGTTTGACGCTTTGACTACTGAAACCACAACAGTGCACCTGCTGCACGTCGTCCTCCTCGAGCATGGCACGGAGCATCATGTTAAGTGCTTTTTATTAAGGGGTTTCAACATCCACCTTTGGAATCTAATCTAACCTCTCCTGCACGTGCTGCACCCTGCTAAATAACAAACGGGCACAGCCTTAAATACCGGTTAAATTGCCTGACCGCCGACGGGCAGCAACGTCGGCGGTTTGAAACCGTTCAACCCGCATACCCAGCATGGAGATTATGGGCATACCATCCTTTATTAGGCGAGGAAATACCTATGTCTATACCTAACCCAACCCACTTGTCCATTTGAATGGGAATAATGGATATATCCCTCCTTCTTATAGGGAACTATTGACTGTTATTTTTTGTGATTTGAACTTTATATTTTATAATTTTATTATTGAACTAATTGACGTGTATCCTTCCATATGAATAAATGATTATGATTAAGGCCTATGTCCAGCAGTGGACTTAAATAGGCTAGTGATTGACGATAAAAAGGAAGCTATTACCGTTTCAGGTGATTAAAGGTTCGGTAGGGTTTCATCACCAGTCCCATCTACTGTTGGACATAGGCCCCCTATAAATAAATAATAAATAAAATAAATAAATAATGCGGGACGTAATCACACGGCATCATGTAGCCCCAAACTAAGCAGAGCTTGTATTATGGGAACCACATGATTGATATACTACACATATAATTTTTTTTTTTGTAAATACGTACTTATCATACATAGAAAACACCCAGACCCGAGACAAATATCTACAGAATATGCAAACATTTGTCCCGCAGCGGGAATCGAACCCGCAACCTTCTGCGTCTCAGGCGGACTTTCGCCCACTGCGCCACAGAGGCCGTCATTAGAAGGGGGATATGCCCATAATCTCCATTATTATGGACATGTGGGTTGGAAATCACAGGACACTTCAAGGTTCAGCACTTACGAATCTGACTTGAGTGATACCCCGTAAAATGAGTGGATAAAACAAACTAAATTTTTCATACACGCGAAATGCAACAGAAAAGCCAGTTATTTCAATTTTCAGAATTATTTCACTAAGACCGGTATAATTTGGAGTGTTATAGCACACGCAACGATGCAAATAGAATGCTGTTACATGTAATAGTGGACACGAAATACACGAAATATCTACCTTTTTCTAGTTTAGGTCTTATTGTGAATTGGAACGAGAAAGTTCTTGCATCAGCGTGTTCAAGTGTAGGTAGTGTAATAATAAAAAGAATGGTAAAGGTAAAGAAATAACTATTTATAAAACCGGCCAATTGCGAGTCGAACTCACGCACGAAAGGTTCCGTGCCATTATCTATATATCTATGGGAGCCCCCCCTTAATTTATTTTATTTTAATATAATTATTTATTTTTGAAGTAAACATACAACTAAATAATTTCTGTGAATATTTCTAGCGTCTTCCTGTTGCCGTTATTAATAAATAAATAAATAAATATATAACGGCAAAAAATCACGTTTGTTGTATGGGAGCTCCCCAATTTATATTTATTATATTATGTTTTAGTATTTTGTTGTTATAGCGGCAACAGAAATACATCACCTGTAAATATATATGTATAGAGAAATAAATTCAACGATCACGGTTTAAGAGATAGTGACATACAGACAGACAGACAGACAGACAGACCGACAGACAGACCGACGGACAGTGGAGTCTTAGTAATAGGGTTCGATTTGTACTCTTCGGGTACAGAAACAGAGCAAGATTGAACGTAGATTAAAAAACTTGTCTACAATATGCATAAATAACAACAAAAACTAAATATTTAGTAGGAGTAGGTATTAGGTATCACGATTGCTGTCATGCTAACCATATGCCCTTGGCCACTGCAAATTATTTACAATACTTATCTCATTGTAATGTAGGTAGGTAAATACTATTGCAAATAAATAAATATTAGTAACTATCTGACCCACTCGCAACCTCGTGTATACTTGTAATGTGACTGATGAAAAAATGGTTTCGGAAAAATAGTTTCGGAACGCATAGAGGACAAACATACAAACATGATTTTTATTTATAAAAACGCGGATCTTGTCTTGCAGTCATCTCAGAAAAATAATTCACCCAGCGTAAGCTTGGTCAAAAAAATATATAAATAGTTACAGATAAGGTAAATTCGTTTAAAATGACTTTGAATTTTAGTGCTCACTTATGTTAAGAAATTATAAGCTTTTCATGCTCATAGACCCTGTCTTTGTTGTCAACCAGTTAGTCATTATCATAGAGTTATTTCCATTTTTCAATTAAAATAACTATAACTACTGAAATTCAACCTTAGGAGGGAGGGAGAGCCCCTCCTAATGTAACACTCAAATTGTCAGATTATTGAAATATAGGTACACTTTTCTGGACGTACTTAACTTACCTTGTGAAGCACTCGGTTTTTATAAGGATCGATTTTTTTGCGGCGGGCTGCCCTCAGTGCACCCCAGGGTTCAAGTCATTACAGGGTACAAAGTTTCTCCCCATATGATTTTCTGACGCACTCGAGTAACTCGCAAAATCTCCGCTTGGGCTCCCCTACTATAAGGTTGAATTTCAGGAAATAATTTCTTAGAGCACCATAAACATAAAATGTTAGGCCAAGAATAAAACAAAAGAAAAGTTAAAAAAGTTTTCTTGGCAAAAAACACGAATCGTCCTTGTGTGAATAAGCTGTTTTGATTAACTGTGATCTGTGATTGCCTAACTCTGTTGCAAACATCAGTGATTGACACAGATACTGTTTTTACAAACTTTGACATTTCAACCGTCAAAATTCAATGAACTTCAATTCACAAACTGTCATAGTTATATTATGATAAATATTTTGATATTTTCTATTTGTATCTACTATTAAATAAAATAAAATTATATATCTTAATAAGTATGTAAGTATTTTATTAATATTATTTGTATATTATAAGTATTTATGTACCAAGGTGTATGTAATTTTATATGTAGTTTATATATAAAATAGTTTATTATACAGTTGTAGTTTTAAGTAATTTTAAGTTAGAGTTATAGCACGCCTACCACTATGTAAAAACAAACCACAGGTTTGGCTGGTAGAAAATGCTCGTAGCATTAAGCCCACCTTTTTGTTACATTTTATGTGCAATAAAGTATAAATAATAATAATAATAATAATAGTTTGTTAAAACAGGATCGATCTCAATCATTTTTATTTGCAACAGAGTTAGCCGATCACCCGGTAGATTAGCCTGTGCGTTGATTATCATGTCAACGAATTTAATACATAGTTTATTCCAAAAGTCTATTATTATGTTTTCCAGGCATTTATTACAAAGATATACGTTTTAGTAATGTTTACACAGTCGTAATATTTGCCGCATGTCATCGCTTTCTACAACATCCGCGTGAAAGTAGAATTAAGAAATACGAGATTCATTCATGGCCGCGAGCTCGGCCGGTTTAGATACTCAACATGGGATTTTATCATCAAATGGTTTATCTCTTTTCGACGGTGTGCAGCTTATAGCCGGCTGAGACGGAAGATGCCTCGGTAAAAAGAAAATTTTATAATTACAGCTAATTGTTCTTGATCCTGTTGTTGTGGTACCATAGTGTGCCTACGGAAGATGTAGCCAGTTCCATTTCCGTTGAAAAGAAAAAAGAAAATTCAATGGTTCTTGATCCTGTTGTTGGTACTATGGTGTGCCTACTCATAGTTCCTGATACCCTCGAGAATTCTAGTACTTATATCACATAATATTTTAAATTCACAAGTTTCAGTGGGTTTAATTGCCTCTCAACTCCATAACACAACGGCTAAACAAATTTTGATGAAACTCGGAAGTCGAAATATACATAGTTTGTCACCTGGATTAACACAAAGGCTACTTTTTATTCCGGTACCACGCGAGCGAAGCAGCGGGTGGAAGCTAGTAAGCCTTAAATTGGGTCACAATAAGTTAATGTTTCCGTGCATAGACCTATGAAATGTCATTTCTTATTGTTATTTCATTTGAATGGATAACATGGCCCTCCGGATGATAAGTGGTAACCATTACCTATAACAAAGTTTTGCATGGTAGGTCAAGAACGTATCGAACATATTGAACCCTACGATGCAAAGCCCTGCGCAAGCGTATATCAACTTAATACCCTCAAATCATGTCCCTGTAATTTTACCGGCACCCACACCCTTGAATCGTAGTACAGCAATGCTGCTTCACGACAGAAATAGATAAAAAATATGTACTACAAAGTTAGCAAACCGGCATACGGTCCTCCTGATGGTAAGCGGTTCCCATAGCCTATGGAAGCTGCTAAAATGCACATTGCTGACCCCTTAACAAAACTTAAACGCCCTTTTTGAAACGCTGCATATTGTCGCGGTAAAACTCGTCAAATGGCGGATAGAAACATTCAAGGATAGCAATTAAAGGTTACGACCATGACTGAGCTGAGCCATTGTCACTCTCCGTCCTAGAACTAGCTAAATTATAGGTATTGTTAACTCTACACACGTTTTTCTGAGACGAATCTATAGATAGAGGCTAAAAATAATGCGAAGAAACGAATAATTTCTAAGCACACATATGTACACACCAGCCTATATCAGTCCACTGATAGACATAGATTCTCTAATAAGGAGGAGATATGCTGATAATCCCCACGCTGGGCATGCGGGTTGGGGATCACAGGGCGCAGGTTGTCGTACCGGCGCGGCTGCCAGTCAGCGGTAAGGGAATTTGCTGTGCCGCTGTTAGGCTGTGCTATGCCGCAATAAGCCGGCCACCAGAGCCCCGTTTGTTAGTTATCAGAGTGCACCACGGACAGGTGAGGTTGGCATGAAATTCCGAAGGTTGGAACCCCTTCTGTACCTTTTATTTTATGTACCAAAAGTATCTTAATAATTCTTCCTATCCTTCTAAGATTATAAAGGCAAAAGATGGTAAAAAGTTGTGAAATAAAAAATCTATTCCTCCTTCACGCTAAAACTACTTAAGCTGAAATTTGCTCATGGTGTGTAAGGGGTTATGACATCCATCATTGGAACCCAAGCCAGCTTCACCTGCCCGTGGTGCACCCTGCTGTATAGCAAACGGGGCTCTGGTCGGTTGAGTGAGACATAGCGCAGCCTAACACTGGCTGCACAGCCGACGGGCAGCAGTGTCGGTGCAAGTGTAACCCGGGGATTATGGGTTTATCACCATTCTTATGGGGCTTGCCAATGTCCAAATTAGTCTAAATAGGCTGTTGTTGTTCACGTTGTTATTGTTCACATATATAGTTCTAGACAAGGAATAATATTTAAGCTATTTTTTTATCCTTGTACAAGGCGAGTGAAGCTGCGGACGGGAGCCCCAGAGTTTGTGATACTTATGACTGGTATGCTTCATAAACACTTTTTTAAACATACATATTAAGATATTTTTATAAATCCCAAAAAATCGACTCAGGTGGGATTTAGAAGTGTGGGCTTGCACTTATACGTATTATTCATAAAAAAACCATTAAGAATCGAAACAAATAACTGCGTAACAGTCAAACATTGCTCCAGTAGCGGGAATGGATCTTCAAACTTGTCTCTTTCGAAGAGCCTTTGTTTCACTGTGCCCCAGAGGTCGTCAGAATAACTGACTGAACTTTTTTTTAACCTACAGTTATGTTTGCCCTTCACAGTAACAAAAAGTTGCCAATATATAAAATAATAAACTGAGCGTGGTAGTTATTATCGGTATTAAACTGACAAATAAGTACCTTTAAACTTACTGACCTGGCTTGTTTTTTTTAAATAACCTTTGTTTAGGTACTCCCCAATTAAACTAAAGCCATTTTTTTGGTTTGAAACAAAGGCATCAAGTTATTTATTATCACAACTCATTAGATAAATATTTCATAAATTAAAAAATCCTTTTGAATATTTTTTTTTTTTATTATTTATTATGAGCCAGCTCTTGACCTCGAGACTTCCGTGGGCAAGGTTTACGACGCAGGGCGATGCTTTGTGATAGGTAATGGTTACCACTTAACGTCAGGTGTTCCATGTGATTGTTCCATCTTCAAGTACCATAAAAAAATCGTTTAGAATGAGTACTCACCTACAAACACTAGTAACAATATTTAGGCTAGTTAGTAACCAATCTATTAATGGAACTTCGGAACCCAAGCTACCCTCACCTGCACGTGGTGCACCCTGATAACTAACAAATGGGGCTCTAGCAGCCGTCTGATTGCAGCATAGCGCAGCCTACCTGGCCACTGACAGGCAGCAGCGTCGGCGGTGCGAGAAGATGTGCCCTGCGATCCCCAACCAGCTTGTACAGCGTGGGGAATATGGACATATCCCCCTTTATTAGGGGCCGCCTATGTTTTTTTATGATACTTGAAGATGGAACAAGCACATGGCCCACCTGATGTTAAGTGGTAACCATTACCTATCACAAACCATTGCATCGTAGATCACGTTTTTTGGAATGTGCTCTACGATGTTACGTCCATCAACTTGAGGCATGAAGATGTTATGCCACTTGTGCCTGTAATTTCACCGGCACCCACACCCTTCAAACCGAAACACAGCACAGCTGCTTTACGGCAGAAATAGGCATGGTGGCAGTACTTCCCCGGACGAGACCTCCACAAAGAACTCTAGTACTACTATGTCCAGCAGTGGACTGATATAAGCTGGTGTGGTGAGTGGTGTGTGGATTCGTAATTTCATAGACTTTTCGAATTTATTTCGAATTTATTTTAAAATTTGCCATAAGTTAAACTTAACCGTACATGTCTGTCTGCACTTGCCCTACTGATACTGTCTATGATACAGCGAGTTACGTAAATTACGTAGATAGCGTGCGCGCGCGCAGCTGTCGGCCTCCGCAATTTGATTACTCTCATTGAAAAACCGGAAAAAATGTTTAGACCTGCCTCTCACTTGAAAACCAATCTG
Source organism: Horisme vitalbata (assembly GCA_951804965.1). NCBI lineage: Eukaryota > Metazoa > Arthropoda > Insecta > Lepidoptera > Geometridae > Horisme > Horisme vitalbata. Next base: position 10,550,841 of record OX638106.1, on the reverse strand, counting down.
GTTGATCAATCACCACCAAGTTGTATAATATGTACTCAACAGGTTAATAGGCCCTATTTTTCAATGGTCAGTTAACGCAATCGGTTCGTTCATTTGAACAGAAAACGCGTGATTTAATTTATCGAACTTATTCAATTTGTAGTTTGTAATTGAATGGCCTTTAGCTAAGTTGGTAGTAACTCTGCCTTCTGAGCTGCAAGTCGCAGCTTCGATTCCCGCCCAGGACAAACATTTGTTTAATTAACATGTATGTTTATTCTGTGGTTGGGTGTTATAAAAGTATATGTGTATATTTATCAGTTATTTATTTATTTATTATTTATTTAAAAACTAGTTGACACAAAATTTATTTGCAATTCGAAGTGACTATTTCCAACAATTTTTTTTTTTAGATTTGTCGGCAATGCCTTTGGGTTTTTTTTATTTCTTTTTTAAAACAATTGAATCACGACGAACACAATAAATTAAATTTATTAAAATCATACGAGCTATTTTCGAGCTTTTGCAAGACACACGCACTTATATTTATTGAAAAATTTAACCTTACACTATTATAAGCTCGTCTGTTCATTTCTGAATAAAATTTACCTACCTACCTACTTCGCTAGACCAACATAGCTCAAGATTAGATAAGCTTTATTTAGATGTGTATTTTTGCCAAAAATATCTTAGGATTACTTCGGGTTGGTGACTAAAATTCTTATCCATGAAGGGTGAATAAATTTGTATATTTACAAACTTTAAATGATAGGTGAGATATAGAATCACTTCATTGTCCACCTGTCTGTCTCAGGAATGCGCTTATAAAATACTCAAGATCACCTTTGAATTAAATTCTTGAAATTTTATTATGAAAGTTTATTTACAAAAATATGCCAAAATAACTTATGCAGTAAGTACCTAATGTAGGTACATTGCCATTCGTTCCTATTCTGAGCTATCTTTATGCACTAGACACGCATTGTCAGAGATCAATTATCAATTAAAATTGACCTCAAACTGCACAATCAGACCTATAACGGTACACCCACTTCGAGTTCAACAAACGAATGAAAATCAGTACTAAATTAAATAAATAACTCTCTAAAACCACTATCAAAACGCTGACACGATGAAAACTTGCAAAAATTCACCTACACTTTCAACTCTAATTAGTAAACAAAATAGTAACAAAAGACATCATTAATAGCGACAAAAACATAAGCAACCAATACAATAGCATACTCAAGTTAAGTACTTACATAAATTCTTTATTAATTTACAGAAATAAACACGAAACGCCAAAACTCCGATAACTTTACACAGCACGTCTGAACACGGTGACACACAAATCGCGACTGACCATTGGCTGCGTATACCACGTTACTTGCAGGCACTTTCTAAACCGTGTACCACTTGACTGGTTTGCAGGTGGAATCAGCTGGTTGACAGGTCAGGAATGCCCAAGCATTCTTCAAAAATAAGGGCAAACATGTGCCTTTTTTGTCGTAGGTATATCCGATATTGCGAATCTATAATTTTTTTATTTTATACAAAATAGTCAAGAAGCGCTCGAGGCGTGGCTTACATCGGTGTTCTTCAGCAGATCACCTTGGTTAGGCAGCGATCTGCCTAGTCACTATTTTTATGGGTGACCGTTTAGTGACAATTAGATCTGAGCGCTTCCGTGCTTCGTGCCTTCACATTAAGATGTTGGTCCTTTTTCAGTCGTTAAGCCATGTTGGAGGCCTTCTGGCGGCCTAAAAACTCCGACACCAGAGTTGGCCACTAGCTCATACGAAGAAGAAGTCAAGCGTTTGACCACTATCACACCTATAGCAAGTGAAGATGTGGTCTTAGATGGAGCACGCTTGCCTAGAAGGAACCGATTCACTCTGGATTTCAAGACTCCGAGATTGTACCCCGGGAAAAAAGACGCTGGAAACAAGTTCCACTCCTTACTGCTAACAATAAACGTGGAAGCAAATCGTTTGGTTCGACCAAGGTGGGAGGTCCACCAGGTATGAGTGGTAGTATCCGGAGATAAAAGGGGGAAGGTGGGATCAGGTCGTGAACATCTTGCACATTCACCGAAGTGGAACTTGTAGAAAATCGACAGTTTGGAAACTCGACGTCTGTGTTCAAGGATCTGCAGATTTGTTTTTACCAATGAATCATCACCGATGAGCCTGGCAGCTCGACGCTCGACGGTTTTCGGGGTAGTCACAGACAAGTCCAAACATAACATTCGGTACATGCAACTTTTTGCAAACAGCATTCCACATGACAGGTTGCAACCCCATCGCTGCTTTTTAACCGACTTCAAAAAAAGCAGGAGGACCGAATTATTTTGTTCCTTGGCTGACTCCGACTCCAAACATAACAGGTAGTTATCTAGATCTACCTATGTGGTAAACGCATAGATCGTACGGGATAAATTTATAGAGAAAAGGTTGATTGTGTTGGTTGTATGAACAAAAACATAAGCAATTATTTTAAACTTATTAGTTTTGCAGTTTTTAATTTTGAAGTCGATGTTTTTAATTGGAACACTAACTGAATTTCATTTTGAATTTTAGTTCTAGGGCATGCTCGTTTCCTTTTTCATTTTAGGTTTACTTAATGCGAATTTAATTCGAAACGAAAAATCCATTGGTGTACGCACCGGATTTGAACCCCTAAGTTTCGTACGTCCCACTAGACTACAACGGCCGACCACATATAGGTGACCACATATAGGTAGGAGATATTCCCATAATCCCCACGCTGGGCATGTGAGTTAGGGATCGCAGGACACAACTTCTCGCACCACCGATGCTGCTGCCCGTCTGCAGATCAAACCGATATTTCAATTTTTACTTCATATATTAAATATTCACTCACAGTAGTTCATACTCACCGACAGAAGCTTATAACTTTATTGAATATAAAGTCATTACTTGTGTAAGAAAGTTTTTGCAAATAATTTAAAGGACATGCTATTAAATAAAAAAATTCAGTCAAAATATTATTTTTCCTAAATGAATCAACTAATAATAACGACAATCAGTAATGTGCAAAGTATATAATGTAACTAATGTACCTATTTAAAATATCGGTCTGCTCCTACTCAGTTGTGAACACCCTAACAGGGTACGGTACATATTATGTATTGATTCTCAACCTAGTCTTAACATGTGACTTATTTTTTTAATGTTTAATGTACCTACATATGTAATATGATTGCAATAAATATTGAATACTGAATACTGAAGAAATTTTAATCGGGGTGATATGCCAATCATTCTTTGTAACTTGTATTTCTTTGTATTCTTTTTTTCGCCCTTGCCTTCTGAATCAAGAGTGCTATTGGATGTTGAAACCTGAGATAGACCTATTACAATAATGAAGGGTTATGAGGTCAGCTATTTCAATAGGTCATGTGACTCTGCCTAAAGCAAGAAGTTCAAGGAATTAAAAACAATGCGAGTTTAAAAAATAGTAATGCTGGCCGGTATCACACTCATCATGTAGTCCTAACCTAAGAAGAGCTTGTATTATGGGAACCACATGGCTCACCCAGAAAACACCCAGACTTGAGACAGCAACGAGATAAAAACGATTTGAACGTCGTGCGAGGGAAATTGTGGAATATGGGGGAACGAGCCATATATGAACCCTTTTTCTTATTCTTTGTAGTTTTATTTTTTTATTTTTTATGGACCCCATTTTTGTATACAACCAATAATAATAATGGAACAGTTTTTTTACATCACGAACCGGGTTCATAATAATAATAATAACAACATTGAGATCCTTCTTAGGTACATGCATGAGACAGTGGATCACAGTTCTTCGTCATCCAGGTAGCGGACGGGATCCCTCTGCTCCGCAAGATCTGATTCGCATAGAGCGGGGTATTTTGGAGAAACCTGACCAATGTGTGATGGACGGGCGTGTACCGGATGCGGATGCCATGAATAATTTCTGGCGCAGCATCTGGTCTGTGCCCATCCAACACACGGAGGGAGATTGGATGGATGTGGTGAGTAGAGAGTGTGAATCTATCGAAACCATGGGACCTGTAGAGATTAGCCCCATAGATGTCAGATTTGCAATCCGTTCGGCCCATAACTGGAAAAGTCCTGGACCGGACGGGTTGCATAACTTCTGGCTGAAGTGGTTTCGGTGTTCACACTCTGTACTCGCCACACAATTTCAAGAAGCCCTCGAGCTTGGGTCTCTCCCAAGTTTCATGACGACAGGAGTCACCTTCCTGCTCCACAAATCTGGTAGTACCGCGGAAGCAAAGAACTACAGACCCATCACGTGCTTACCTACCATTTACAAGCTCCTTACGTCCATTCTGAGCATAAAAATTAATGCGCACATAGTTGCAAATAATATTTTGGCTCCGGCTCAGAATGGATGTAGGGTTGGGTCCCGCGGTACTAAGGAGCTCCTCCTCATTGACATGACCATTAGCCAGCAGATCAGGCGCAGCAAGGGGAACCTCTCCGCTGCATGGATAGACTACAAAAAGGCGTATGATTCAGTGCCTCATACATGGCTGGGGAGGATCTTAGAGTTGTATAAAATTGATGCAACATTGAGATCCTTCTTAGGTACATGCATGAGACAGTGGATCACAGTTCTTCGTCATCCAGGTAGCGGACGGGATCCCTCTGCTCCGCAAGATCTGATTCGCATAGAGCGGGGTATTTTCCAGGGCGACAGTCTGAGTCCCCTATGGTTCTGCCTGGCACTGAATCCTCTTAGTACTCTGCTAAAGGATTCAGGGCTAGGTTATCGACTTCGGAGAGAGGGTGATATCGTTTCTCACCTGCTGTACATGGATGACCTCAAACTTTTTGCGCCAAGAAAACCAGAACTGCTGACTCTGTTGAATATCACACAGATATTCAGCAGTGCCATCAGCATGGAGTTCGGTGTCGAGAAGTGTGCGGTCATGCAAGTACGGCGGGGGAAAGTTGTAAATACTACAAACTTACAGCTTTCCGATACGATATCCCTCAGATCTCTTTCCGATATCGAAACCTACAAATATCTCGGTATGTCAGAAGCGTTAGGTATAGTACACAGAGACATAAAACAGTCGGTGAAGGAGCGATTCTTTTGCCGCCTTACTAAAGTACTCAATAGTCTTTTGTCGGGTGGTAACAAGGTTCGAGCCTTCAACGGCTGGGTTATGCCTCTGCTCATCTATACTTTTGGCATATTGAGATGGACTCAGACTGAACTTGACGCCCTTGACTGTAAGGTTCGTCAACTTCTTACGACACACAGAATGCGACATCCACGCTCGTCGGTAATGAGGATGTACATCCCGCGGAAATGTGGGGGCCGCGGCTTTTTAAATGCCAAGACCCTCCATAACCACGAGGTGTGCAAGCTCAGAGAATACTTCCTCCATGCCGACATTGAGATGCATCGTGATGTCGTAGCAGTTGACAAGAACCTTACCCCGCTCTCACTGGCTAAGGAGAACTGGCACAAACCTACGGTGCTGAGTGCCCTCGACCGCAAGGTGGTATGGGAGAGTAAGGAGCTGCACGGACGGTTCTATAAAGCCCTTACAGGGCCTGATGTAGACCTACTCGCATCCGTGAACTGGCTACGTTTCGGTGACCTCTTTGGGGAAACTGAAGGTTTTGTCTGTGCGATTATGGATGAGGTAATAAAGACGAACAACTACCGAAAGTATATCATGAAGGATGGAACCGTTGACATTTGCAGAGCTTGTCATCGTCCCGGTGAATCCCTCAGACATATACTTTCGGGTTGTTCGCACCTCGCTAACACTGAATACTTGCACAGACATAACCAAGTAGCAAAGATCATCCATCAGCAGCTTGCTCTCCAATACGACCTTGTCGGTTCAGAGGTTCCGTACTATAAGTACGCACCGGTACCGGTTCTCGAAAATGGTCGTGCTACGCTCTACTGGGACCGCTCTATCATCACGGACAGGACTATTCTTGCGAATAAACCTGATATCGTCTTGGTAGACCGGTCGGAACGCCGGGCGATACTTGTTGACATCACCATCCCGCATGACGCTAATCTCGTGAAGGCCGAGAAGGACAAGCTTAGCAAGTACCTTGACTTGGCACACGAGATTACCGCTATGTGGGATGTCGACTCAACAATTATCGTTCCGATAGTCGTTTCAGTGAACGGTCTGATAGCGAAGAGCCTTGACCAATATCTTAAGAGGCTCTCGCTAGGCAGCTGGATCAAGGGTCAGATACAGAAGGCGGCTCTCCTGGACTCGGCACGCATTGTGCGGAGGTTCCTCTCTCTGCAGCCCTAGCCACCGACCGTTTGAGCCCTGCCCCGCGGTCGATGGTCTCCCGTTTTGATACATTTTTTACTATAATGTTTTTGATATTTATTTATGTACATAAGTAGTATTAAGTATAATAGTAAAAAATGTATTTTAGACGAGTTTACAATTAAATAAAGTGTCATAATAATAATAATCCTGGACATTATCACACAGCATCATGTAGCCCCAAACTAAGCAGAGCTTGTATTATGGGAACCACATGATTGATATACTACATAGATACATGTTTTTTTTTTTTTTGTAAATACATACATATCATACATAGAAAACACCCAGACCCGAGACAAATATCTGCAGAAAATGCAAACATTTGTCCCGCAGCGGGAATCGAACCCGCAACCTTCTGCGTCACAGGCGGACCTTCGCTTACTGCGCCACAGAGGCCGTCATGTTGAAACTTCATTAAAAACAGATTTAAGACCTCTGTAAACAACATGTACACTAAGTTACCAACGCAATGAACGATCTGATTTTGATATAAATGTATCAAGTTTTTTTATAAAAATATTTGAATTTAAAGTTTAGAATACCCCAGCGTTCATTTATATAAATTTTCTCCTAGCCCAGTTTTTTTCATTAGCCACTTTACATTTTATCATTCTACTCGTATATATTTGACAGATACGTAGCTTGAGTAACAACTATAGTAACTAATAGTAAGTTTTAATAAGGGTTAATTTGTTTATGAATGATAATAAGTTATTCGTGATTTGTCGTCATCTTGTCATCATCATCATTATCATCATCATCATCAGCCTATAGCAGTCATTAAAAGGCATAACCTCCTATAGACCTCCCATAATGACCTCCCCTGCCCTATCCTCAGCTCGACGTAGGACTAGTTTTTCTAATAATGAAGATTATTGCTATGTCTGTTTTCCCAGATCAGTACAATCTCGGAGTCTTCAAATCCAGAGTGAATCGGTTCCTTCTAGGCAAGCGTGCTCTATCTTAGACCACATCTTCACCTGTTTCAGGTGTGATAGTTGTCAAACGCTTGACTATTTGGTGTAAAAAAAATGATTATAATGAAAATCTAGCTTCCGACCGCGGCTTCGCGTGGTACCTGGATTAAAAGTAGCCTATGTGTTAATCCAGGTCACCATCTATGTATATTCTAAGTTTCATCCAAATCCGTTCAGCCGTTCTGGCGTGATTCAGTAACAAACATACATTCATCCAGCCATCCATCCTAAAAAAAACACATGTTTAATATTAATAAGAAGTAGGATATATACGTTATACTGGTGAAATTATAGAAATATAATTCTAGATGCAATTAATTACAAAAATGAAGATCAATTCAATACAGTTTTCACTATTTGCGTCCATTGTGGAGGAAGAAAAAATTGAAAAATTAGATATCAGATAGCCATCAAAAGTAAGATTTTAGCTTAGATCTTGTTTACCATACTTCATGTAATGAATTTCATTTCATTTCATTTCCTGAGACGTTATTTACTCACTCAGTTACTCACCGAAATGGTGGGCACCGGAGCTTTATTTACAAACGTTACATTTCATCTGTTTAAATTGAAAGAACAAAAAATTAAATTATTAAATTGATTTATTAAATTGACAAACTGACAAAGTTTGTATAAACAGGACCGTTGCTTATCATTTTGATATGCAATTAAGTTAATAATTGAGATGACATATATCGAAAACAAAATCTCTATAAAACAATTTCTGCTTACATTGGGGCAAAATAAATTTTGTGTGACATTATATTGGTCCGGCATTATAGGTATATTTATTTATTTTAGAATTTTGTTACTCAATAAAATTGACCAACGTTTGAATTATTATTACGTTAAATTTTATGGCAACGTAAAATTCGGTAAACAATAAAATCTACTTTTTCTATTGAATCGTATTCCATTTACCAATAAAAATGTGCAACTTGTAGCAATATTTTAAACACATGAAAATGAAGAATCCTTTGCTTTTTTCTATCGCAGTAGTTTTACAATACGTTTTAGTACAATGTTCTATTCCAGGCTTGATTGTAAAAAGAAGTAAGTATCTACTTAATAAATACTATATGGGTTAAAACCTCGCATCTTTGGAACCCACCTTTAACCGACTTCAAAAAGGGGGAGGTTTTCACTTCATCGGAACCTTTTTTTTCGACTTGTTTATGTATGTTCATCGATAACTTCGTCAATTTCCAAAATTATTTTATTGTTTAAAAGGTGGTCTCAAATAAATTTTATTCCTGAGGGATTGGCACTTTTCCCGGAAAACTGAAAAAACCTCATCCTCACTTGTAATTTCGCCCTATGATCACCAATATCTCCGTCAATTGTGAACCGATTTTCAAAATTCTTTAGGGCAAGAAGTAAGAAGTGATTGTTTTTAAAAGTCCTACTTGTTGTCGGTGCGAAAATTCCTTACACGTATCCTCCATTTTGACGACCTCTATGGCGCAGTGGGCGAAGGACCGCCTGAGACGCAGAATAATGCAGGTTCGATTCCCGCCGCGGGACAAATTTTTGCATGTTCTGTAGATATTTTTCTCGGGTCTGGGTGTTTTCTATGTATGATATGTATGTATTTACAAAAATATATAAGTAATATATCAAACATGTGGTTCCTATAACACAAGTTCTGCTTAGTTTGGGGCTACATGATGCCGTGTGATAGTCTCGCATTATTTAAATACATATTTCATTTAACGCGAGGATAGTTGGAGGGGTTTGTTAGACTCTCCACCGGCGACGAGCTCTCGCTAGCTCGACAGCCTACCGACTAAAAACACACCGTGTTCCGTCACCGTAGTGATAGTGCATCATCAAACCATTCATCGCCTGATGAAGACTAGACAACCTCACCTGACCCTGGTGCACCCTGCTTCAACAAACGGGGCTCTGGACGACCGACTGATTGCGGCCTATCGCAGGCCACTGCCACTGCAAATTACCTGACACCCGATGGTAGAGTCGACGATGAGAGAAGCAGTACCCTGCGATTTCCAACCCTCATGTTCATCGTTGTTGTTGCTAACCACTTACAACAACGACCACATCAGCCTTTATCAGTCCACTGCTCAGCTTTGTCCTCCCCTAATATGAAGGGGAATAAGTCCTTAGTGCCGCACTACACGGACTGCTCAAGCAGTTACCCCGTTATCATCATACACGGACTGCTCTTGCGATCAGAGTCAACGGCTTGAAGCTGCCAGCCATAGTTATCAAAAAAAAACTTTCTTCTTACTTCTAAAAAATCACCGTGTCGAGTGCACAAGCTCAAATGTAATAATTTGGAATTATAATAATTAAGGGATGTACAAGGTTACAACCCCGATCTTCGGAACCCAAGCCAACCCCATCTGCACGTGGTGCACCCTGCTAAACAACGAACGGGGCTCTGGCGGCCGGCTGATTGCGGCATAGCACAGCCTACATCGGCACAGCTAAATCCCCTGGCCACCGACGGGCAGCAGCGTCGGTGGTGCGAGAAGCTGTGCCCTGCGATCCCCAACCCGCATGCCCAGCGTGGGGATTATGGGTATATCCCCCTTTATTAGGGGAGGCCTATGTCCAGCAGTGGACTGATATAGGCTGATGTGATGTGATGATGATAATAATTAAATCAATTATTGTATAAACGAAAGTTCGGGTTTTATTGATAGGAAAACTCACAATGTCCTCCTGGACATAACTTTTGGTGATTTTTTAGAAGTACGAAGATAGTTTTTTTTGATAACTATCAATGGCAGTTTCTAGTTGTTGACTTTGATTGTGCAAGAGCGGTCCGTGTATGGTGATAACGGGGTAACTATCAAGCAGGCCGTGAAAAACTTATCGAGCTAACTGCTCGAGCAGTTAGCAATTTCAATTTTAATTCAAATCAGTAGCATCGTAGATTTCATTGACATCAACTGCGCGAGAGCAGTCGACAGCTCGAGCAGTCAGTGTATGCCTGGCGACTGCTTGACCGCACGATGAAATGCCAACCACCCGAAGCAGTTGCAACTGCTCGAGCGGTTTGAGTATGTACGTACGTAGAAGTCTGAAGTTCACTATGCAGTCGCAGCTTGAAGCAGTCGATACTGGCTGCTTAAAGCTGCCCGTGTATGGCCGGGCTTAATCTCATACTAGGCATGCAGGTCGAGGACTAAACTGACTGAGGGGAATGTACCTACCTTTATAGGTGCTTGGTATACCTACTCCATCTTCCCAGGGCCACAGCGTCCCGGTTATTGTTAAAATAAAAGTGCAGGGCAAGAGTACCCATCCTAAACTGACGAGCATGCATGAAGAATGTGATGAGAGTGAAAGAAGCAAAAGAGGTATGCCAGGATCGTAGCACGTGGAGATCCGTGGTCTCTGCGGAATAGCCACACATCACACCAGCCTATATCAGTCCACTGCTGGACATAGGACTCCCCTAATAAAGGGGGATATGCCCATAATCCCCACGCTGGGCATGCGGGGATCGCAGGGCACAGTTTCTCGCACCACCGACGCTGCTGCCCGTCGTGGCCAGGGGATTTAGCTGTGCCGATGTAGGCTGTGCTATGCCGCAATCAGCTGGCCGCCAGAGCTCCGTTCGTTGTTTAGCAGGGTGCACCACGACCAGGTGGTGTTGGCTTGGGTTCCGAAGATAGGGGTTGGAGCCCCGTACACCCCGTGGGAAATAGGCCTGAATTTATGTTATGTGGTTTTGAAAGTTGATTTCATTTGTTTCAGTGGACAAAACACTTATAGCAAGAAAACGACAAGATACCATGGAAATGTGCAGGATCTTCACTGAGGAAAACGAAAAAAGCAAACACATTCACGCTCCTAAGATCATCAAATCTTACAGACCTGTCAAAGAGATCAACAGATATAAGAGAGAAGTAGCTGTAGATAATGAGAAAATAGAGAAGCTAAGGTATTCACGACCTAGAGCAATTTTTTTAGCACTCTCTAGCTCTCTAGTCTCGCTTATATCGTGACGCTCCTCGCTGCAAGTGTATTTTCAGAGCTTAAAATGTTAAAAACAATAAGGATTAGTCACTTTGCATGCAAATTAAGCAATAATATGTTAATGATTTATAAATGACTGGCTAATGCCCATGGCTTCGTTTACGTTATTTTTCTATCCCTCGGGAACAGTAGGTACAAAGGTTTCATTTACTAACTCAGTTGTACACCGAAATGATCGAAACCGGACCTTTAGTTGCAAACTTTGACATTTTATCTGTCAAAATTCAAAGTACGTCAATTGACAAAATGTCAAAGTTTGTAAAACAGGACCGGTGCTTATCATTTCGATGAGCAATTGGATTAGTAAGAGACCTCTTTATGAAAGTACATTCCTTTTTCGTATGAGCTAGTGGCAAACTGGTCGTGAATGTATTTCTTCTTTAAAGTAGATCAAAAAGAGAAGTGACTATGAAGTACGCAGTGAACCCAGCACTGAACGCAGAAGACGCTAAGAGAGTAGAGAGTATAGTGGACAAGCTATATGACGATCTTGAAGAGAAGGGAGAGAAAGTCACTTACCGGCAAGTTGAGACAACAAGTCCAGTCAAGGTTTGGAATTTTTCAATCTATTTTTTTTTCCTAACGCGGCTCGCTTGGATGGAATATCGTTTAGAGTAGGTACTACTTACTTCCCGTGCTACGAAACTTGTGTTACGGCGAGGAAAATATACTCTTCACCCCTTTTATTATCCAAAGTATGCGAATTGCTACTGTAGGTACCCAGGAAACATTATAGTAGTTACAATTGTACTACAGTTCGAGGTCTCCTAGAGAACTTACATACTATTTAAAAATCACGACTAAGCTAATGATCCTTCGATCTCTAACCTCAAGTTTCACAGGTAAACAGGAACCAGACCCTATCTCCAAGCAGAAGGTTTGACTTTGCTCCAGCATTCCTTTTGGGTCCACATGCCCAGCTTAAGAAGAAAATACAGCCTGAAGAGGCTCCTTATCCAAGCAAAGCCAGGTGGAAGCATGGTATCATACCATATTTTATCGATTCAAAGACATATGGTAAGGCTCGTCGAAGTTTAGTTGTTGTATTATAAAACAAACAGTTTTAAACTTTGTTGTAACAATGTATTAGTATTGTTTTCAGTATTGTTTTGGCACTCATATATTTGCACATCATATAAATATTTGTCTCGCGGCGGGAACTGAGTCCGCAACCTTCTGCTGAGGCGGACTTTTGCCTACTGTGCCACAGAGGCCGTCAAAGGGATCCCATCTTCCATCTTTCGGAACTTACACCAATCACACCTGCCCGTGATTCACCCTGCTAACTAACAAACAGGGGGCCTACTAAAATTCACCGAAGTACGAAATTACGTGTTTCGTTTCTTGCGATTGGTACCCATAATCGAACGAAACCCGACATTTCGGCACTAAATTTGTAATGTAACGGTCTGAACGTCGCGCATCCTACTCTATTTCACAAAACTTACGACCGCAATATTGGAATTGACAGTATGAAATACGACCAATCGCACGAAACGAAACACGAAATTTCGTACTGCGGTGAATTGTAGTAGACCCCCAGGCCTCTGACAGCAAGCTGATTGCGGTATAGCACAGTATCACATCGGCACAGCTATATCTCCTTGCAGCCGGCGGGCAGCAGCAGCAAAAAGCTGTGCTCTTCGATTTCCAACTCCCATGCCCTCGGGACTATAGGCATATCCCCTTTCTTATTAAGGGATACATAGGTCTGACATAGGCCTAGCCGTGGACTGAGATAAGCTGGTGTGGTCTTTCTTGTTGCACGGACTCTAATGGTAGAGTCTTAATTATCTTGTTCAATAAAGACGGCTTTTGACTATGGAATGTAATATATATTACATCTTTACACGTGATCATTTGACACTTCAAACTCAGAGCGAGGCAAGGGGAGGCGCGGTGTGCGGGGAGGTGTGTCGTTCAAAATGTATGATGAGCGATAAAATATAGCTCAAGATGTAATATATATCTCATAGTCAAAAGCCGGCTTAAAGATCTGTATTCTCCAGATGCCCATCTCATCGAAGTAATAATGAAAGCATTTGACTACTTCGAGAAGGCAACATGCATTCGCCTTCAGAAGCTCCGAGAGAAGCCGACTGATAAGAGATCCATGGAAGATGTAGCATGGTTGTACATCTCTAATCCAACAGGCATTAGACAATGCGTGCATAGCAACGAAAAGAGGGTCATTAATGGTGTTCAGGTACAGTCTTCTCAGCCCTTCAGCCATTGCGTAAATAGATCGCATCGTTAGTCCCTTTAGTTATTTCCCCGAAGGTCTTTTTACACATCTTAGTGATGGGTCAAGCAAAAAGAAGAGTACTTTAAACAACGCAGGGTGATGAAATAATTTTCAAAGTTATTGACATTTTTTACTTCTAATTTAAGGGATTTAAGTCATTTTAACCCCTTTATACGAGTAAGATGACTTTTAGATAGCATATTTGATGTACTCATTTGATGATGTAATTAAGTATTTCTTATTATTGTGTTTAATTGTAATAAGTACAATCTTGTATTAATGCACCGCTGAAGCCTTGTTCTTCCTATCCATACTATGGTCACCTGGAAGAGATAACTTTCGGCGATAAGGTCGCCAAATTAGTAACTTTCATATTGCTTACACTAAGTTACTTTTATTTTCTCCTGTATGAGTTAATGGTGATCAATAAAGAGTTATCTACCAGCATCTATCTATCCTATTTGACAGTATTAGCTACGATTGCATGCCTCAAATCAAAACCAAGGATCCTAAGTAGATTTTTTTAAAAGTCATCCTTTAACTATGCGAAACCATCTTAAGCAATGACTCTCTTTATTGAAGGCTCTTCCCAGATGGGCGATTTGCTCGCGCGAATTTGCTAAATGTCACGTGGAATGTGACGTGCGTTCATTATTAGCCTGATGGGATACGCATGTGAATCGCGCGAGCATACGCCCATCTGGGAAGGCTCTAACTAATACTATTTATACCCATAGATGACAGTATTCGGCTACGATTGCATGTCTCTCGGAGATATAGTTCATGAGGTGATGCATATCCTTGGATTCTCCCACGAGCATCTGCGATCTGATCGTGATCAATACATCTCTGTTCTATGGGATAACATTAAGCCTGGTAAGTAGAACAATCTATTTAACAGAGCGATAAATCTCAAGTGGAGTATCTGAAGTGGATTTGAGCAGGATACCTGGCAAGACGCGGTGATGGCTGCTGGAGTAAAGCCTTGAGCGAGTGGTGGCTGAGGTCGCACCAAAGAGCTCCAGGTCGTCCGCCAGCACGTTGGATCGACGACATAGAGAAAGGCGCTAGGTATAAGTACCTGGATGAGAGTGGCACAGGACAAAGGAGGCTGGCAAAAACCAGAGGATTCTGCAGTGAGTGATTCCAGAAAAACTAAGGGATGCCTATATACCTAGCAGTGGGTGATTCTGGTGTGATGATTATGATGATGATGAAGTCACTAGAATTGGACCGGTGCATCTGTAGCATTCTTTGCTGTAATTATTAATATCAACGGGATATTTACCTTGATTTGTGAGTTCATTTACCGATATTTCGACGCAGTTGCGCCATGATCACGGGAGAACTGAAGACAGACAGACTTCAGTTCTTCACAAATCATGGTAAATATCCTGTTGATATTAATAATTATGTTCTCAACCATGATAGTTTCAAAAGTTCTTTGCTGTAGTTCGCGAGTTCGATTCCTTCCCAAGACATGTGACAAGGGTGTTGTTTCTCTGTTCTTCTTCTTCATATGAGCTAGTGTCGGTGTTTTAGGCTACCCGGAGTCCTCTGATATGGTTTGGCGACTGATATAGCCGGGACCAACATCGCTTAATCTAAATGCCACTAAACGGTCAACCATCCAAGTAGGGACCGGTTTAAATGTTGCTCAAGTCAGATGATCTGATCTGAACTACGCCGAGAGCGCATCTCTATTTATAAAAGTGGATATCTCATAAAATAATATTTACTTGATTTTTGTTATGTTTATGTTTATCACTTTAGTTTATTTATAAGTTCAACACTTTGCGATAAATGGAGTATTATTTAAAATTGATATGACACGTGAGTTGTCATCATCATTATCGTCCAGTTGAACTAGGAGAAGTTGGTTTGGACTGGAATACTCTCATAAAGAAAATAATTCGCCGATTTTTTGTAGTCACTATTGCTTGAGCAGAAAACCGGGCCTGACTGAAGACTGGACGACTGGACTTATAAACCGCACTACGTTGACTCAATTTTTTTATGAAAATTTTTTTTTAATGGTATTTGTAGATGGAACAAGCACATCGCCCACCTGATGTTAAGTGGTAACCATTACCTACCTACAAAGCATGGCATCATAGATCACGTTTTTGGTACGTGCTCTACGATGCAACACCCTGCGTCCATCAACTTGAGGCATGATGATGATAAGCCTCTTGTGCCTGTAATTTCACCGGCACCCACACCCTTCCAACCAAAACACAGCACAGCTGCTTTACAGCAGAAATAGGCATGGTGGCAGTACTTCCCCGGAGGAGCCCTCCACAAAAAACTCTACTACTACAATTATACTTGATACTGGCGAAATTGTGGAGAACTATCCCAGAAGCCATCAAATAAAGAAGCCCTTGCAAAGGCCATCAGTGAGGCTGCTTTATCTAACTTTTTATGCATGTTTCAGGATACAAAAAGTATTTCGACCTTAATATAATAGGCTCAGAGTACGAATTAGAAAACTTGCCTTACGACTACTCTAGCATACTGCACTACCCCTCGAGAGCTTTTTCCAGGAACGGAAAAGTGACAATATTGGCTGAGGTAAAAGATATATTTATTTATTCGAATACTTATAATAAATGCGAACGTAAAAGCCTGCTAAACCAGGTCGTCGGGAAAGTACCAAAAATATTGAAGATAAAAAAATTCAGTCAAAGTAACCTTTTGGTTTAAAACAGGGGTAAACATTCAATAACTAAGTTTGACTCGAAAAACAAACAGGTCAAGCTAATTAAAACCGTTTAAAAATATCACAAAGTGTTGAACTTCCATTTTATAATTTAAAAAACCGGTCAA
Source organism: Horisme vitalbata (assembly GCA_951804965.1). Lineage (NCBI taxonomy): Eukaryota > Metazoa > Arthropoda > Insecta > Lepidoptera > Geometridae > Horisme > Horisme vitalbata. The sequence continues at coordinate 10,534,463 of OX638106.1, read as the reverse complement.
GTGCGAGTAGAACTCGCACACGAAGGGTTCCGTACCATCGTACGTAACACAGTTTTCATCTGGCAAGGGAGGTAAGAACTCTGAACCACATAGTGTCTGCGATATTTTTGCTTTCTAGGTATAGTAGTATCTAAGTAATACTATAGGTAGTGTTGCCTTTAGAAATAGCACAATAAAGCATCATGTAGCCCGAAAATAAGCAGAGCTTGTATTATGGGAAACACATGATTGATATACTTTTTTTTTTTTGTAAATACATACATATCATACATTGAAAACACCCAGACCTGAGACAAATATCTGCAGAACATGCAAACATTTGTCCCACAGCTTTTTATTATTTGGTTTTAAATCGGCAATAGAAATACACATTGAAAATTTTAACTCTATTATGGTTCATTTGGTACAGCCCACTGACAGACAGACGAACTAACAGCAGAGGCTTATAATAATAGGTATCCATAATCCCCATGCTGGGCAAGGAGGTTGGGGATCGCAGGACACAGCTTTTCGCACCACCGACGCTTCAGCCCCTCAGTGGCCAGGGGATTTTGCTGTGCTGGTGTAAGGGGCAGGTCCCGCACCATGTTATAACCACCTTCGAGCAATGACATACCGTGTGTCCTAAATTGTGATTTATCTCCATTCATCTAGTATAAAATTTGATTGGCGCCCGTGTCATGTCCGCGCCCGACGCCATTTACATGTAGGCTGTGCTATGCCGCAACCCAACCCGACCAAACTATCACCTGATATAAAATCTGCAGTCTTCAAGTTGCTTATAATTTGTTCTATTCTCAATAGCAAGGAGTCAAAATTGGACAACGCGAAGGCTTAAGCGAGATCGACGTCGAAAAGGTCGCCCTGATATACTCCAATGAATGCATCTCAAGGAACAGAGAGTACCTCTTACAAACATGTCCAAGTGTGGTCAAATCCGTGACGAAACCCTCAAATATATCACAGAAGGAAATAGAAGACTACTTCAAGGATAGAATCTGGTCATTTGGGATCATTAACTACAAGTTGAGGGATAAATTGGAATTTAGTAAGTTGGTGCATAAAATACTAGCTTCAGCCTGCAGCTTCGCTCGGATGGTACCCAAATAAAAAGTAGCCTATGTATTAATCCAGGTAACACTCTATTTATAATTCAAGTCTCATTCATTCCGTTCAGCCATTACAGAGTTGTGTGGGAACAAACATGCACACAAATTTTCGCATTTTATTCAACATCATAACATCACATCGCAAAGGAAGGATGGCGACTAGGTAAAAAAAGATTCTAATTAGTCCGTCAGATAGATCAACAAAAAATATTGGACACGTATTTTTTTATTTATCAAATAAATAAAAATTGACGGAGCTAAAGAGCGTCAAAGTTCGGGAGTGGGGTGCTCGTAACGTCACGGCTAGGTAAAAAATGTACTAAGCCGTGACGTTACGCGGAACTTCAACGCACTATAACTTTGTCATTTTTTGTTTAATAGACAAAAGAAAAAATACTTTTCCAATATTTTTTGATACTGTAAATGACGGAATATTTAGAATTTTTAGTCGTCATTGCTAATGTTATCCAAAAATACCTTGTACCTAGTTTGTTTCACAAGCGATACATTGCATAGAGCGAATTTGGAGAGAAAAGAAGAGAAAACCTCCCTCGGTAATATTTATTTCATCCATTCACACATTCTATGCTGTTACGTCCTGACTGTCCTAATCCTGCACGTAAATAAGGAGGAAATAGCATATTATTTTCGTAACAATAAAAAACATTTATTGGCTATATTGCTTCCACCTGGATGAGACGAGCAACGGACCATCTGTGTACTACCATGTGACAGCAATAAATGTATTGAGTATTGAGTATTGAGTATTGAGTATTGAGTACCATGGCGATTGGCACGCACGTAAAGAGGCATGTACCCCAGCAGTGGGAGAAGTCGAGCTGCGAATGCTAATGATTTAACTTTTTAAGTGTTATTCCATCATTCAGCTATATTTTTCATTAATAATAGTTATTTGTTATAATTATAAGAGTGCAAAGTTGCTTTATAAACGCGTGCTCAATTTGATGACCGAGCAAGCGAAGGATTCAAAAATTAGAATCCTGAGCGAGGGAATCTAAAGAGCACGAGTTGAAAAATCTTGGCACTCGAGTGCAACACGTAACTTTTCATCCCACCTCAGCGAGGAAATGACTAAATGCAAAAAAGAACATTCGTAGCTAACATTTTAAGTTTAAAAAAAACACCAAGAAGTTTCCGAGTCTAGTTTTTAACAAATTAAAAAAGGTTGCATGATAAATTCGGCACCATGGATGTAGAAGTAAATAGGTTTAATGATGTTTTGAACTCACAAACATAGTGCACACCATTGATATGTATTGTTACTATGGTGCACACGATGTTCTTAATTCAATTTACTTTATCCTCTAACGGATAAAAACGACTTTTGCACTCAGATATCGAAGATCAAAAATACTCTTTCCGAGATAGGGGGATGCAAAAGCTTTTATTTAACTTGCTTTATAACTCTGTATGTTCGGGTGAAATCTTGCATCTCAATTTTGAAGCAGATATCTTCAACCGATTGAAATGAAATTTTGTATACACTTTTAGTTTGGATGACAATGGATTGTAAGCTGTGTGACGTCATTCTAAATCCAATATTATATTAACATATAATATTACATTACAATATTTTAAAGCTTTTATTTTTATTTAACTTATATCTTTCCTTAGCTGTTGAAGAACGTGAAAACATCAATGCAGTGTTCCGTCACATAGAACAAGAGACCTGTTTACAATTCCGTGATGCGGCTGCTGATGAGAAAGATGATGATGATGATGATCAAGCCAATGGTAAAAAAGAATCTAACAAACCAGTAAATCAATCTTCTAATGCCACTAAAGTTGAAAAGAGAGTGGATAACCCTGAACCAAAAGTAGAACCGCCAAAACCAGACGCCGAACCTGAACAGCTTCTTATAGTTGGCTCTGATCTCGATCTGCCTGAAAATGAAAGTCCTGAACATGATGATGATGATGATACACGTGAGCATAGAGCAAAAATTGTTATCACAAAACCTAAAAAAGTAGATGATTCGGACAATGTAAATAAAAAAGATTTACGTGATAACGAAATTTCTAAAAATGATAATGAGAAGATAAACTACAAACGATCTGGGAAACTATTCAAAAGTCTTAAAAATAAGAATATCACAATGAAGAAAGCTCTACTTAGGAAAGGTAATGAGCCAAATAGTTGTAGTGTTTATTTCAGAATCATTATTAAACTTGGCGATTGCTTAAATCATCTTTTATAGATGTTAATGATGATGATGTTAAACTTCATGGAGTATTATGAAAAAAAATAACAATTCTGGCACATTTACGCCAGCGCTCAATATACCTACCTAAAAATTCATTACCTAACATTTTTATCACCTACCTATTTACCTTAACCAGTACAATCAACTATACATTAATACCTTTATAGGCAAAGGCCTCTCCCAATATTTCCACGGCCTCTTTCCATTCCCGCTCCCCTGCTAACGGTAGCCCACGAACCTAATCCTAGAGTGTGGGGGATTATATCTCAAAGTGAGCAACCTGGAAGTCCTGGGTCACTCCGCGAAGGCTGCGAAGACCCCAGAAAACTTCTGTGCTTCTGGGCGGAGTTAGGCTAGCTAAGTAATTAGCTAGATCCCCCACAAATGGACCAACAGAAGTCCGATTGCGGAAAAGAGAGTCCACCTTACTAACTTAATCACCTGCTTACTTTTAGGTAGTCTTTATTCCATTTTGAATAGGATTTCCTAAACTCAGGTAAGTTGTTCATGAATTTTTAAATTCAAAGTACCACGTGCATTTATTTCAGCAATTGCAAAGAAATTGAAACAGAAAGCAAAACGGTTCCGTAGAGACACCAGCAGTATTCCACCAGGTACAAGACGTCACGCGAACTCTATATTAGTGTTGAAGAGAACACCTAATCCAGCATGTATCTGCCCTGAGCCTGGGGCGATTGGAGGAGACAAGGTTAGTTCTCGGTTCCACTTTTTAATCAGCCATTCTTTTCTACTTTTTCAGCCACAAAAGTAAATTAAAAGTATAAAGTCCAGTCATGCTCTATAGTTGAGGGTTGTTGATCAATGTTTTGGTTAAATATAAACAATTGGAAAGCGGCTTGTTCTGGTCCTCAGTTTAGTGACTTTTTTTTTGTATATAGATAAAACAAATCTTAGAAATTTTCATAAATTTTAAAAATAAGTAAATTTATGTCTAATAGTGCTTTCTAGACATAACAAGGAAGTTTGTTTAAATTGTCAACTATTGTTGTCCATTTTCCAAGATTTTGTATAAAAATGCTTTCTAGACATAACAACGAAGCAAATGATAAAAATATTTTTTTGTTTAAATTATTAACTCTCCATGTTCCAAGATTTTATATTCGAGATAATTTTATAGAACTCTATAGAGTGACAGTCTTCAAATGAAAACTGTCAAAAATCGTCCAAGCGTATTTGACATAAATAAACATCAAAATGCCAAATTTGCACTACCTAATTTAGACCTTAAGTTGCTTGAAAAGTGTTCAAAGTCCGCGCAATTGACAGCGTGCGCAGAGTTTTGGTGCAAACATTTTTTTCCGCGTTTTTCACTCAAATAATTCAATGATAATATCCCAAAAATTTCGGTTTAGGTGTGACCAAAGAGTTTGCATAGAAACTTTTTATTTTATGAGTGTGACTTGAATTGATGCATGAATACGAAGGTGAAGTCGTCGTCTTAATAAATTAGTAGTTTCATGTTTGCCTTCAGCAATTCGAAAAATCTCTAATTTGATTTTCCGCCGACAGTATACCTACAAAAATTCATAACCTCATTTTTATTTGAAACTTGAAATACTGATCACACGCGTTCTTACATCGCTGAGCGGTTATGTAGAGCTGTGACGCTTCAATGGTTAACGGGAATAGTAGGCAGTGTTTACGCAACGTTTTTAACGAGGATCAGGCGTTCGTTAATTGGAATACATAATAAACTAGCCGGCCCGCCCGCAAGTCCATTTGCGTGTCCCTATCAGGGTAACCACTTCGATATATTTGAAAAGATTCATCTGTGCTCTTAATTATTTGGCCATACCCTAGTACCTAGTACTACCTTAGTATACCCTAGTACGTAGCCAGAGCCCCGTTTGTTAGTTAGCAGGGTGCACTACGAGCAGCTGAGGTTGGCTTGGGTTCCAAAGAAAAAAAAATAAGATAAGATAAGATAGATAAGATAAGCATTTATTTTTGACATACACACACGTAGAATACATAAACTTCATTAGTGAGATAATGAGGAAGGAATACAAAATAAAAAATAAAATGCGTTAAACATAAAATAAAAAACTTAATATCTACCGTGATGAGCAGGCCAAAAAAAGGTCCCATCTCAGCTTTGTAGCTACACCACACTAATGCGGGCAGCACTGGTTTTCAGAAATACAATAGTACTACCACGCGGAAGTACTATTGTATATACGTGGGTGTATGGTTTTCACCCCCATCTTTGGAACCCAAGCCAACCTCACCTGCACGTAGTGCACCCTGCTAACTAACAAACGGGGCACTGGCGGTCGGTTGATTGCGTCATAGCGCAGCCTAACACCGGTATATCTAAATTCCCTGGCCGCAGACGGGCAGCAGCGTCGGCGGTGCGAGAAGTTGTGCGATACCTAACCCGCATACCCAGTGTGGTGATTATGGACATATCCCCCTTTATTAGGGGAGGATATCCAGCAGTGGACTGATTTAGGCTGGTGTGGTGTGTGGTGGTAGTACTATTTTTCTTTTTTTATGGGACCTGAAGATGGAACGAGCACATGGCCCACCTGATGTTAAGTGGTAACCATTACATATCACACAGCATTGCATCGATGCATTGCCCTGCGTCTGCAACTTGAGGAGCCATGCCTACCGACTAGATACCTTTAATTTAGGTTAAGTGTTTGGAAGCCACGAAATGGTCGGGACCGACTTGGAAGAGGGCAAGAGGTGGCGTCCTCTTGTCATCTTTTCCTAGCATGATAGCTGGGTGGACGAACAAAAAAAACACGTAGGACAAAACTGGATGGCAAAAGCTGGCGATTGAATAGCATGGAAAAACTTTCGAGGGTAAAGACAGGTTTCTTAGGTCTTTACCCAAAAGTTCAAGACCCACTTTTTAATTTTAATTTTCTTTGATCTAAGTAAACTCAGTACCTATGTAATGAGTAGTAATTTTAAGTAATAAATGAGGCTTTATAATTGTTATTATTATTTGTGTGCGTATTGACAACGATCCTGTTTTTACAAACTTTGGCATTTCATCTGTCGAAATTCAATTGACAAACTGCCAAAGTTTGTAAAAACAGGATCGTTGTCGATCATTTCTGTTTGCAACAGAGTTAGCCGATCACCCCGCTGAATACTATTTTAGTAATAAAATTTTATGTTGCCATTAATATACTGAAAACCTGAGCTGAAAACATGTATTTCATCATCTTAATTTCAACCTTTATCGACCCACTGCATAGACCTTCTTTTGATTATGCCACTTGCCTCGATCCTGAGCTATTCTGAACCAGGTGCGCCCACTGTCTTTCTAATAATATCATCAACCCATCTCGCTAGAAGACATTCCATACATAATACAGTTCTCCATTCTTTTAATTATATTCTTTCCATTCTAGGTTGTCTGGAAGAAATCGCTTTAAGCGATAAGACCACCCATCGCACCTGTATTACTATTACATTTATCTGTTTTTGTAAATTTTTGGTTTTTAATTGGTGTTGTGTGCAATAAAGAGTTCATCTATCTATCTATAATATAAAAACATGTATTTACCAACAAATTATTTTTTACAGTCGCTAGATATAAGCGCCGGCTGTTTCAACTCAGTTAATGATTTGCTACACTTCTTCGTCCATGTGTTAGGGTTGGATCATCAACACAACATGCACGATAGGGACAACTATCTACACATCGTCTGGGAGAATCTAACTCAAGGTAAGATATTGTAGGATTCACACCTACCGGCGCGCGTCGGAGAGCATCGGAGCGCGTTAAAAACATGCTAGAGGAAATTGAAACATCCACAAAGCAGTTATGTTCCTTAATTGCATCAATTTACGCAGCTTTGTCAAACACTGACATAAATAGATCCGCTGCGTAAATTGCATGCAATTATGGAACTTAACTGCTTTTTGGACGTTTTAATTTCCTTTAGCATTTTAAAAATGACAATGTGGGTAAATTTTGCCCCACCTGTATACTTCTCATACACGCATTCACAATACAGTATACACATATATTTAAAATACCCAGATCCGAGGACAATATTTAAAAATCATACAATCTTTTGTCCCGCGGCAGGAATCGAACCCGCCCACTGCGCTACAGAGGTGGTAAAACAAATTGTCGTAAAAAAATAGAAGCGCGTTGAAGTCTTTTATTGGGCGGGTCGTACCACTGTAGCAAGTAACAAGTACATAATCCGTGCTTAGGAAGGCAGATGTTGGTCCCAGCTTTTTCAATCGTTAAGCCATGTCGGAGGCGTCAGGCGGCCTAAAAACTAGTTGGCCACTAACTCATACAAAGAAGGAAAGACTGTGCGTAATGGTTAAAATTAATTTTAAAATATATTACTAACTTTAGCCCAAGGCTCGCTCGCGTGGCACCTGGATAAAAAGCTATGTTTATTCTAAGTTTCAACGAAATCTGTTAAAAGAAGTTATGGAGATACCGTACAAACATACAAACTTACACGTTTATGAAACCCCTCTATAGCCAAATGTCATTTTATAACGGCTCGATAGAGTAAGCTTGTCCCATAGATAAAGTATATTACAGAGAAAAAAATCCAACCTCTTTGGCTTGTAAAATGTCATGTCACCTACATGATATTTTAATGCCTTTTTACCTATTTGAGGATTATAGAACTGTTATGTATAGGACGTTTAATGAGAAAATATTTTTTATATAATGTGGATGATGAGATGATGCAAGGTAAGGTACACAAAGCGTCATGATCTGGTATACCCCTTTCAAGTATAAATTTAAACTGCTGCCGAGGAGGCTACCATATTCAAATGGCCAAAATCAATACAAAAATATTTATACTTTGCTGGGGGATCGAACCAGTAATTTATCCTCACAAGTTTGTGAATTAGACGCTCTAACCAACTGAGCTATCGTAGCGGTTGGCGATTATGACGAAATTTTAAGTTACATTATACGTTTATTATTTTATCTAGGTATTAATGGATGCGTCAGTTAGTAACTTTTTTCATTTGTTTATCACGGTAGTGCGCAACTACTTAAAATTATTCTGTGCAGCACTGGACTATTGAGGGTAGTTGTGTATTAAATGATAGTTCAGAACAAAAGGTTACTTGATTTTACTTGAATTTAAATAATTAGGTAACTTACCTACTACACTTAAAACGTAGTCCAATGTGTTTGTAACGAAAATAAAAAAAACAAATTACATACACGTAATGAGGGATTTGAACCCAGTAGTCTTAACGTGTAGATTAATGTCGAGTGTTGTTACCGCCACTCCACCATCTCTTATATCTATATGGGTGAAATTAAATATCCCTAAGCAAGGAGGAGAAGGCTTATAAAACACACATTTGTGCAAAAAGTTCGAGATCCACGACCGACACCGCGACGGTTTGAACCTACTAACTTTAACTAGGGGGTTTACCAGACTCTGACGCTTTCTGTACCTTTGGAATCTTGGTCCACTAAGGCTCGATCACGAAGAATAGCGAAAAATTATTCGTATTGTAGACGTAAATTTTGACCAATGGGAAAGCATAGATTCTAAATAACGCTTCGTTATTTAGAATTTACGCTCGGGTTAAAATATTCGTACAAATCCCAAAAGAGGATTACAGTCAAAGTTAGGTTAAGGTTTAACAAAAAATCATTTTCAGATGTACAACTTGAAATGCAGGAAAAATTACCACCAGCAGCGTCTGTCGGATTCCCGTATGACTACCAAAGCGTCATGCACTACCCATGGCTGCAGATCAAGAACGGGAAGACGAACATCATGTACCCTATTTGGGTAAGTCGATAAGGAACGAAAGAATAAGCTGAGGACAGGGCGCAATGGCGCTCATTATGGGTGGCCTAAGTCCAGCAGTGGACTGCTGTAGGCTGATGCTGATGATGATGATGATGATGATAAGGAATGAAAGAATAAGAATCAGAATATTTTATTTGCAAAAGAGTATGGTTGTACAAAGATCTTATGAATGTCATTGAATTGTCATTGACACGCACTTACCGAATAATACGGCATGCAAAAACAAAGAATTAATGAAATAAAATAAACAATCTACAATCTACGTTTTTCTAAAATTAGAATCCTGAGCGTTAGCGAGGGAATCAAAAGAGCACGAGATGAAAAATTTTTGCACTCGAGTGCAACACGTAACTGTTCATTTCACCTCAGCGAGGAAATTACTAAATTAAAAAAAAGATAAACAAGTACATAACATTTAAAGTAAAAAAAAAGTACACCAAGAAGGTATTGAGTCTGAGGTTTTATCAAATTAAAAAAGGTTGTATGATAAATTCGGCACCATGGAGGTAGAAGTAAGTAAATTTTAAAATCCTTCGCTTGTTCGTTCATCAAAATTGAGCAAGCGGTTAAAAAGCAACTTTGGACTCTTGTATAACAAATAACTATTTTTCTTTAACTGTGCAATCTGCAAGAAGATTACATTACCTACGTTTTTCAATCAGTATCTATCTAAAACTAGTTGAGTAATTGCCAATAGATTTACTCTCAAAATGAGCTCCAAAACGTAAACTATGAAAGATTTCGAGTTCTGCAAGTAGTTTATGAAAGTTTTCGAATTGTGCAACTCGTGTACCTACTAGTGGCACTGTACTTTGTTATACTCATGTTTTTGTTCCAAATAAACAATTTTTGGGGTGTAAGGGATTCCAACCTCGAACTTCGGAATCCAAGCCAACATAACCTCCCCGTGGTGCACACTGCTGTATAACAAACGGGGCTCTGGCGGCCGGCTGATTGCGGTAAAACGCAGCCTTACACCGGTACTGCTAAAACCCCTGACCAGGGTCAGATTTGATACATTGGTCGCCCTAGGCATATGGAAGATTGCCACCCCCCTACTCGCTGTAAAGCACAACAAAAATACCAACCCCCCGAGCCTTCTCTTTGCCTTTGGCTTTTCGAAAGGTGCGCTTGACTTCACTAAGGTTGCAAACTTTTTCGGGAACTAACCACCCATACGACCATTATTAGTATTATGTTATCTGTGCCTCTGTTAAGCCTGGATACCAGACACAATTGAATAAACACCTCGCTTTCCGCCATATATGAAATGAGGGTTGACTTTTCGGTACATACTTAAATAAAATAAAAAACAACAAAACAACAAAAACAAGTTTTGCCGCCCCTGGCCCAGGCCTACTTGCCTTATTGGGAAATCCGCCCCTGCCCCTGACCGCTGACGGGCAGCATCGGTGGTGTGAGAGGCTGTGCCCTGCCCTCTTTATTAGGGGAGGATTGTTACAGGCCAGTGTGGTGTGGTGTGCGGAAACAATTTTTGATTTTGACATCCTTTTCAGAATGACGGCTGGGCAATGGGTCATTGGCAAGGACTGAGCTCCACCGATGTTCATAAACTAAACCTACTTTACTTCAATCAGTGTGTCGAGAGGCAGAAACATGAGAAGCATTAGTGTTAAACTAGATAAATAAAATGAATTAATAATTAATTTCTTGTTTTAATGAATGCGTATACACAGATAAAACTTAAGCTATACATCAAGGCGACTATACATGTCAAACCTCCCTCTCGCTCGCACTATTCAACATTTTTGAAGATATAAAATCACTGAATGTAGTTATGCAAAATAGCAAACCTCCACGGCCTAAAAAATAACAATACAAAGGTTCAGCAATAATATAATTTTGATTCTATCACGTTTTCTTACCAAAAAACTTGCACCAATGTGATCAATTTTGGTGGCACATCTCAAAGGCGTCTCAATTAGACCACGCCGTATTCAGTCTTACCGACTAATTAAACTAAATTACTTATTATAAGCCTTTCAGTTGGTAACTCTGCTTTCTGAGCTGTAGGCCGCGGGTTCGATTCCCGACCAGGACAAAGATTCGTGTGATAAACATTAATATTTTGTTTTTTAAATATGACATTCGGGCATTTTACTTCTGAGGCAACTTACTGGAACTTTCTGATCAGGAAGCGTCCTTTCTCACGGTCCTGTGCAATGTCCATCCATTTGACTACAGCTGTTCTCTAGTTATCATCGTACCAACGCATTTGAGGTCTTCCTCGTGGGTGCTTGTCCCAAGGTTTCCACTTGGTCAGCGTTTTGCACCACAAAACAATTCTGGCAACGTCACCATTGCCACTTTGAAATTGCGATACGTTTCATGACATTAGTGACTTTTGACTGTTCCCTAAATCTGCTGAGCGTGCTTTACAGCTCCTGTACTATTCATGGAAAAATGGTAGTCAGCTTCAATGACGGCCTAAGCTGGGTTACAAGTTAGGGATCCTTCAGTGGTTAGCGGGTAGTGAGCGACATACCAGCTCCGGTACCATTCATGGACAAATGGTAGGGCGCCCTCAGCGCACGAGTAACTCACCGAGTACCGGGGTGCACTTTGCATCTCGGCAGCAAGACCTACTGCAATAAAGTCTGGTATTTGCCAGTTTAATCGTCTGCTTCATAACCTACCGGTTGGTAAGGGGACGTTTAACATTTCGTAGATTTGATTGGGTATGTTCCCTAAATATTCCTTTTTATGGATTAATCCCTTTAAAATTCTGGACATTAGCATAAGCATACAGCCCCAAACCAAGCAGAGCTTGCAATATGGGAACATTAGGAACTGCATGACTAATTTTACTACTTACCTTGTTTATGCAAATACATAAATAATTTACATAGAAAACAGCCAGGCCCGAGAAAAATGTTTGCAAATCACAATACAAACATTTGTCCCGCGGCGGGAATCTGATCTGGTCATCGATGTAAAGGGTTTCAACCCTCATCTCCGGAAAGGATTGTGGCATAGCGCAGCCTTAATTATACGGTAGTTTTTATGTTCTATTCATTCTTCCTTTCCTTCCTATTTTGTTGTTTTGTCTTAGTTTTGTGTGTAAATTTTAGAATTATAATAATGGCTTATGGCTAGTATAATAATTTATTATTAGGTTTAGGTTTAGTTTTAGGATTGTTTTTTTTATGGTACTAGAAGATGAAACAAGCACATGGCCTACCTGATGTTAAGTGGTAACCATTACCTATCACTTAACTCGCATGCCCCGCGTGGGGATTAAGGGCATATTCCCCTTCTTAGAGGAGAGGCCTTTGTCCAGCAGTGAATAGGCTGGTGTTGTTGTTGTTGTTGGAAATCGAACAAGCAACCTTCTACGTCTCAGGCGAGCCTTCGACCAATGCGTCACATTGGTCGTTAATGGCCACATCTGTTTTAATGGCTCATTATATTTGCTGAGCATTATCTAAAGATACATAACGGGAAGAAAGTCATGAAGAAATTTGTTTTGTTCTTTTAAAAAACTAAATTAATAAGTATGATCTTCTCTATAGGTACTCCAGCGGCCGCTTAGTATAGTTGACCCACAGGGGGCCGTCCATTAATCACGTGAGGCTCGAAAGGGGCCTCCCCCCTTTGATGGATTTGACAAAAATCACGAAATATCACAAGGGGGTGTATTAAGATATCACGGGTTTTTATTTTTTCGTCAAACGTGCGATTTCTAAACCGAAAAGTGGCGTGACTCGCCCCGATGCGAGGTTTCAGAATAAAATTAGATTATACTTTTCTTAAAATTTTAAGATTCTTTGCAAGTACCAAAAAATACACGTGATTTTGGGTGGGGGAGGGGGGTTAGTCTTAAACCTCACCACCTATCACCAAGAGTATTTTATTTATTTATTTATTTTAGTTATTGAGGAGGGGTTAAAAATGCTAAGAAAAACATAACATGATTAATGGACGGCCCCTAGGTGTAGAAGTAGAACCGGTGGAATCCGGTGTAGAAGCTTTGGTAGTATGCTTTAAAGAGCGTTTCTTTTACTTTTTCTGTAGCTACACCGGGAAACCTACGGATCAACATATATTACTTCATACCGCTAGAACCTTACGCTTTCTTTCAATGTCAGCATTTTCCTTAAGATCATCGGTAATATAAGTCCAAGATGCAAAGAACTGCAAAGAACTATGAATAAAGCCACCTAAAGCATATAAGAAATCTTAAAATTCATACATGGTCTGAACATCAACTCATACGGCTGATCTCTACTTTCTTATGTACATATATCATTAGCTAGAAAGGGATGCATACTTCTTTCAATGCGACTTAGACATAGAAATAGACATAGACATATATTTACTTGCAACTGAACACACAACACAACATAAATAAAAAAAGTAACAAACAAAATAGAGAAAAAGTTAACATAAAACATGGTGGGATGTGTGCTACAGCAGCAAAATGGCTTCGACTCAGCATTATATCCGCTGTTTTAGCAGCGGAAGCTGGTATTCTGCCGAATCCATCATGTTTGGAGCCATTAAACCCTGTAATACTAAAACTTCAAATGAGTTCAAAAAGAAAATCGCACCAGGGCGCTCCAATTTAATAATTAGAATACCTTGGTACGAAGTCGCAGCAATCGCATTGAGATAAAGTATGCATGCCTTTCTAGCTAATAATATATGGAATGGACATAAGAAAGTAGAGATCAGCCGTATGAGTTGATATTCGGAGCATAGTGAATTTGAAGACTTCATCTATTTCTCTTTTATAATCTAAGGTTCTGACAATCAAACATTTTGCAAGTTGGTTAAGAATTTATTTCCATAACTTTTCTTGTATAAATTATTATTTACATTGTGTATTCATTCTAAAGTATATTATAGTTATTACCTCCACCCCCATCATTGTCCCCCGCGCCGCCATTACCGTTAGCATCGCCATCACCAGCATCATCGCCGTTAGCATCTGCATTACCATAATCATTTCCAACATTACCATTACCCTTCACACCATTAGCGCCTCCACCATCATCACCAATACCATAATCATTACCAATATTACCATTACCTTCCACACCATTAGCGCCAGCACCATCATCGTTATTACCATAATCATTACCATTATCGCCATTACCTTCTACACCATTAGCGCCTGCACCATCATCGCCATTACCATAATCATTACCAATATTTCCATCACCACCATCCTCGCCATCGGCGCCTCCTCCGTCATCACCATTGCCGTAATCAATACCATTATTTCCATCAGCACCATTATTAGCGTTACCGTTATCATTTGCATTATTTCCATCACCAACATACTCAGCATCTCCTTCATAATAATTACCATTATCTTGACCTACACCGCCATCACCATCAGAAGCATAGTCTGCCTCATCAGCTTCTACGCTCACATATGGGCGTTTATTGATTAAGGCTAGGACCCCGGGACTGTTGTGAAGAACTGTCTTGCACTTCTCGAGGAGTGCACCGACTTTACGCTTGTTGCATTCGTGGCCGAACCAAAGACGTAGTCTCATCACATCGAGTTGGGAAAGTTTTTCTGAAGGTGCTATGAGTAGGCCTGGGACCTGAAATAATAATGACTGTTTGCACCAATAGTTGCCATATAGCAAAGTTTCACCTAAAGTTGGTACAATAGGATAAAAAGTTACTTCCTTGCTTTACTGCATTTGATATTCGGTAGATACCTACTGATGTTTTTTGAAACTTTTCATTTGCCGTACAGCCCTAGGTGACTGACTAGGGTAAGTAATAGTCAGTTGTGATACTTAGAGTTGTTAATGATAGCCTAGATATTATAGAGATAGAGATTATAGAGAAAGATATTATAGAGAAAGAGATTATAGAGAAAGATACTATAGATGGACTAGATATTAATAGATTGATTAGAGTTAGATGGCTAGGTGATTATAATTCTTTATTTGTCTGTGGTAGATCATGAAAAGCCTAGCAAATAGGGCAGAGGCCATCCTATTAGAAAAATAATTTAATGGAAGTAATACCTTGCGAGACGAGGTGATGAACGATGGAGTAGGATAATTACAGAGTGGTGGCCTAGGGATGGCTTTCGGAGTGTGGCACGTACGGCTGCAAGATGGGCAGACGATACTGTCAAAGTCGCGGCCGTACGTGGGTTACACTAGCGTAGGATCGTGGTGGATGGCACAAGTTGAGGGAGGCATATACCCAGCAGTGGGTGAAATTGGGCTGTGGATGATAATGATGATGATGATGAATACCCTTGGTGCGATAGTAGGTCCTCCATTCATGCTGAAGGCTCTATCGTGGAAATGCATGATACTCATCGGGTCGTACTCCACCACTTTGTAGGGCGCATCCTCGTGCTGCACGCGAAAGAGATAGCGGTAACCTGCGGAAAAGAGCAAGTATTGATAGTCTTTTCAAAGGTTCTAGAATTTTCACTCTTTCCTGGAAGAGAACAAGATTACTTTTGGCTGCACAGTGTGGGTGAAAATGGTAAGAGAAAAAAACTATCACATCAAATTTTTGTTTGTTGTATGCATGCGAATAGAAAAATAATGCTGGATATCATCACACAGCATCATTTGGCCCCAAACCAGGCAGAGAACTACATGACTGATATGATATTTATATACAGGTACACTTTTTATTGTAAATTAAAAATAAATTTACACACACAGACACAGAAATCACCCAGACCTGAGACAAATATTTGGAGATCATACAAACGTTTGTCTTGCGGCGCGAATCGAAACCGTATCCTTCTGCGTCTCAGTTAGACTGGATTGGTCACAGTCTGTTATCATTATCAGTTTCTACCTAGGAATTATTACCTTGTATGATCTCGACAACCGCTAGTAGTAATGTCTAAAACCTTTATCATCATCGGCCTATTGTAATCCACCACTGGCTTTCCCTAATGAGCGCATCCACGGTTCAAATTGTCCATTAACCTAGTGAAAATGGTCTGAAACCATTTCGTATTTTACAGGATTGTCGGCAAATAATTGTTGAAAAACCGACAACCATTGCGGTAAACGAGTTCTTGAGTGGAGTCCGCGGCTCGGCAAACACAGTGTAGGATGCCCTTCACCCAGGTGGAGTAACGTTCTGCGAAAGGCTGCTGGTAGATAGATGCGTCATGCCGAGGACAGAGCACAATGGCGCAAATGGGGAGGCCTATGTCCAGCAGGACTGCTATAAGCTGAAGATGATGGCAGATAATCTTACTTGGCTGTATATTCTCCCACAAGATCCTGATGTACTGGTCCCTGTGAGGATGAGACACCTCATCTTTGAAGCCGATTGCGTGAAGTACCACGTGTAGAAGTTTAGAAGAGCTCATGCAATCGTAACCTATGACAACCACCTGGAAACCATAGGAGCTTATCAGAATCTTTCTGATCCCAAATCTTAGCTAGAAACGGCAAATTTTAACGACTGAATTCTAATTCATAAGTCACTTAGCCCTATATTTCACCGGGACAAACCCAATCAAATCTACGAAATGTTTAACGTCCCCTTACCAACCGGTAGGTTATGAAGCAGACGATTAAACTGGCAAATACCAGGACCTGCGAACAGTAGGTCTTGCTGCCGAGATGCAAAGTGCACCACGGTACCTACTCGGTGAGTTACTCGTGCGCTGAGGGCGCCCTACCATTTGTCCATGAATGGTACCGGAGCTGTTATGTCTTTCACTACCCGCTAACCATTGAAGGAAAATTAACTTGTAACCCAGCTTAAGCCAATTTCGTGCTGATTTCACTGGGACACCATGGCGGCGCAACCAGTCACCGGCTACAAACAAAATGTATACAGCTCTAAAGACAGTAACTCACCTGGGGTGCGTTTGGTAGCGAAACCAATACCACCATACATTTTGTTGGTAGCAACGACTGGTTGCGCCGCCATGGTGTCCCGGTGAAATATAAACCTTAATATAAATTAAATGCTGATCATTGTTAACTTAATATTTTAAGGCTTCCTGAAAACAATACCTGAGAACCTTAAACTTCAATTATCCTTACAATTTCTCCGTTCTCTCCAAACATAGGTTCATGAACACAATCTCGCTCCTCAGTTGGGTTCGTGAAGTGAACCCAGGAACCGCTCGGTTCTGTAGGTTTGAACTCTCTCTGTTTGAAGACCACGCATGATGAAGCTTCCACCACATCCATAGCTTCGTGGATCCTGACTGTCATTAAGGAGTCTGCAAAGAACGGGTGATAAGAGGATGAATTGTTATTTTGTTGATCTCATTCATTCTTTATAACTCTCTACCTGGCCTTTTACCAGTACGTCTCCGATTTGATTAGAGAACGTACCTACTTCGAGGTCTTCCCTTCCAACTGTCCCATTCACACTCGCTTCATATACTTTTAAGATTCATTTTCGTAAATCATTTTTTCTACATTCCCAAACCACGCCAGCATACCTGTTGACACTATCTTTATTCACTTCAAATCATCATCATCTATATTCTGCCTATAGCTGTCCAATGCTGTACCTACATAGGCCTCCCCTAATGAGCACCATTGCGCCCTGTCCTGAGCTTGACGCATCCAGCTTTTCGCAGATCGTCACTCCACCTGACCGGAGGGTGTCCTTGACAAAGTGTTGTGTGTACTACGATTCACTCTACATCACTCTTTTAATACACTATTCCAGATTCTCCCCAAGTCACACCACACTTTTTAGACCCCTCATTTCTACTGCAATGAATGTTGTGTCATCGGGTGGTATTAACTGTTATGAATGACTTAATATGGTTCCTCCTCTTCCTTCGTTGTTCTCGCTACGCTAGATGCCTAAAAATTTATAATTAGTCCGTCATTTAAATTATCAAAAAATATTGGACACGTTTTTAATTTTGTCAATTGAACTAAAAATGACGAGATAATTAATTGAATTATAGTGTGTTGAAGTTCAGCGTGACGTCACGGGTAAGTACACTTTTTACATACAAATGACGTCACGAGCCCCCACTCTCGAACTTTGAAGCTCTATAACTTTGTTAATTTCTATTGATTAAATAAATAAAAAAATACGTGTTCAATATTTTTTGTTGATCTAACTGACGGACTAATTAGTTTTATTATTTTTTTACCCAGTCATCATCCCTATTCTGAATATCGGAACTCCTTTGGTGAAGTCTCTTCACTGTCTGTGCCTCCATCGGTTTATATCAGCTGCCTGATGGGGAGCCAGACTGACTGATATCTTTAGATGTACTTGATCCGTCCATCGTTTGGGACTTCTTCCTCATGACCTCTTACTCTCCACCTTTCCAGTCACCATCAGGCGCTCCAGATTTACTTATTTTCCTTACCTATCAATTTATTTTACTTACCATAGCTCCCTGAATCAATAAAATACGGTACAATTCCTTTTGGGAACTGCATAGCCATCTTTTCCTGTGCATCATTGACTTTAGCTGGATCCAAATTTGGCCGAATATCACTTCCAACTACAAAATAAAGTATCTACGTGTTTAAATCGGAAGTATTTCGATAAGTGAGGGTTATGTAGGTACCTAAGTAGTTCTCTAATATAAGTAGCTAAATAATTAATATTTAAATAATTGTGGACATTATCAAACAGCCTCATCTAGCAACAAAGTAGAGCTTGTAATAATGGAACCACAGGACTTATTCTATACATTTTTTTTTTTCAATAAATACATATGACAATGAACACATCGAAACCTAAGACAAGTATTTGCAAATCATACAAACATTTGTCCCGTGGCGGGAATTGAACCCGCAACCTTCGGCGTCTCAGGCAAATCAGGGATAACGTACTGTATACCAGCTAGGTAGGTACATATACATAAAATAATTTTGAGAAAATATCAAAAAGGAATAAATTAACTATCTTGCTTTGAATTCCAAATGCATAAATGCACAAATGGCATAATAATGCACATCTATGTCCATCATCTAATCAAAAAAATTCAGAAAGAAACACAGAACATGGTGGGTACGTTCATATCCTACTGACTCGTTTATGGACCTACTACATAGATTAGGTAATTACAATACCTACCAATTTTCAGTAAAAATCCTATAAAAATTGCTTTTAAATTTGTACCTACTTTTCACTACTTGACACTGGATACAGCTCAACAGAATATTTTGTAAAATAAAAACCAATGCAATGAAAACAGTAGTAAACATAGTGCAACTTTTAATAAAATTACAATAAAAGCCTACAATAATATTTTCAAACGTAACAACGTGGTAGCATATTATGTAGGTAGGTAGGTGCTACCAATTTTATGGGTAAGGACCTAAATCTAACCACTCTATTACATAAAATATCACATTTTTTTTTACTGTTTTCCGTCTTCTGTCAGACGTATTAGGATTGTAGAGCATAAAATTCAATGCAACTTTCTTAGACTGAGTGGTACAGTCTACCTACACGTTCCAAATTGTTATCTAGGTAGTACACATATTTCTATGGATCGGTGTTATAAATAAATAGTTTTGTTACTTAGATTTATTTAACAAGGTATTTTGAAGTTGTGAATATTTGTTGAGTTAGTGCTAAATTGTTTTTTTTTTTATTTCTTTTTATTGTCCCTGCAAAAACGTTATTTAAATTAGACGTAGTATGTACAAGCTTTAATAGATTAAACACCCAACCGCACCTAGCCCAGCAGCTAACGGTGTGCGGTTAGGGTTATTATTAGTTTCTCTGTCGTTAGAAATAAAAATGTAATAGAAAACAATCTTTAACTTTTCCACCAATGACAAAAGCCCACACCCCTACCTAGTAGAGGTTGGATCTAAGTACGAAGTAGTATTATTAATTCCATGGTTGGGTCAGACTTTTTAGCTACCCATCAAGTGAGGGGTTCCTACCAAGTACCTACATCCTCGGAACCCAAGCAAGCTTATCAAATGGGCGTTGGCAATCGGCTGATCGCGGCATAGCCCCGCCTAACACCGGTACAGCTACAACCTCTGGCTGCCGACGCCGACGGGCAGCAGCTTCAGTGGTGCGAGATGCTGAGCCCTGCGATCAGTGTGGGAATTATGGTCATATCCCCCTTTTTATAAAGGATGGCCTATGTCCAGCAGTGGATGATAAAGGCTAATATTGTTGCAGTTATCACCTATCAAGAAGCTTCTTGATGATAATGGATATCATTTTGCTTCCTTTGCTAGATAACTATTAACTTCTTGAATGCTTACACAGATCTTAACAAGACATGTTAATAGATTTTATGACTGAAATGACTGAATATGCTGCTTTTTAACAATTTTGTAAAGGAGAACTGACTGCGTAGTGCAACTGTGTCAAGTCAATAACGTCATTACGTCAATGTCATACAAAAATATTTTGTTTTCGTTTCGTTTCGCTTTTGGATTGGATGGAAGATTTTTAGTCAATCCTCTCGTTATAAATAGCGGTGGCGGCTGAATTGAATTGCATTGCATACTAAAAGTGATCAAAAACATTCAACTGAATTTTATTAATTCAAGATGCGAAACTGTTTGGTGCTGTTGTGTGTCATCTTCGTTATTCCTTTCGCCTACCAATCCACAACCACAACTCCAAGCGGCTCTGTGAACTTGGATGAGCTATCATTTTACAAAGTTATCAATAAATTCGAAGCTTCATTGGTGAAGTTTGACGTCGCATATCCGTACGGTGATAAGCATGAAGCCTTCGTGGCTGTCGCGAAGGATGCTAGAGACGTCGACGATCTATTGCTCGCCGAAGTCGGAGTGAAAGACTACGGCGAGAAAGAAAACGAGGCGCTGGCGCGGAAGTACGGAGCCACGAAGGAGAACTTTCCGCTGGTAAAGCTGTTCATTAAAGGTCGGAGCGAGCCGCTGACGTTTGACGACTCTAAAGGCTTCACGAGCGATGCGTTGCGCCGATTTGTCAGAGACAACACCGGCATTTACTTGAGCCTGCCCGGATGTGTGGGAGAGCTGGATAAACTCGCCATCAAGTTCATGAAGTCTGAGGATAAGAAGACTATTCTAAAGGAAGCCGAGGATGTCCAGAAGAAATTGGCAGACAAGGTATGCTAGGGTACTTAGTCATTCTAATTTGAAGTGCGGGGAAAAGTTCTGCACTGATGTCCTGCATTGGAGTGTACTGTGCATAGCCATAGCCAGGTACTTTGTCATTTTATAGCTTTCATCTGCAGCTTTGTTCACGTGGTATTCAGTTAAAAAGTACCTTAAATGTAAACTCTAACTTACTTATAAATATATATTAGTGTAATTATTATAAAAAGTCCCATCTATCCCTGAAGGAAAGGCACATAGATTTCCTTAAATAATTTATAAAATTATCATACAAATCAATCAATGTTGTTTGTTGTAGCATTTTTCAAATGCTTTTGCTAAAGTTGACTAATAAATAAATAGTGCGGGACGTAATCACACAGCATCATGTAGCCCCAAACTAAGCAGAGCTTGTATTATGGGAACCACAACGATTGATATTTTTTTTGTAAATACACACATCATATGTAGAAAACACCCAGACCCGAGACAAATATCTACAGAACATGCAAATATTTGTCCCGCAGCGGGAATCGAACTCGCAACTTTCTGCGTCTCAGGCGGATCTTTGCCCACTGCACCACAGAGGAGATCAAAATAATCAAATGTTTGTTTGTAAAATAAACAAAATTTGTTTATATGTAGATACTAGTGTGCAAGTTCTGTATGATCTATAACCAGATAGGACTCTATAGAGTAACAGTCTTCAAGTAAAAACTGACAAAATCTGTCTATGTGTATTTGACATAAATAAACTTCAAAATACTAAATTTGCACTGATTTAGATTAGACCATAAGTCGCTTGAAGTGTTTAAAGTTGGTGCAATTGACAGCATGCGCAGAGTTTTGGTGCAGACAATTTTTATTTCCATGCTTGTTGATGAATAGACAATTTCGTTTTTTTATTTCAGGATGCTGCATCTGGAAAGATCTACAAAACCATAATGCAGAAGATCATTGAGAAAGGCAACGAGTTTGTTGAAACTGAAAACAATCGAGTTAAGAAACTGCTCAATGGCAAGGTTTCAAATGAGAAGAAGAAGGAACTAGAAATCAGACTTAACATTCTGCACACATTCAAACTCTCCAACAAGCAAAAAAGTGGCAAAGAAGACCTTTAAACTTAGGAACAAAGTGCACCTTATTGTGATATGAATTAGGGCATAACATCCAGTATTAATGCCAATTACATGCACAAATCACAATGTTTATCAGACAGGATATCATGTTCATATTATGAATGTATGTTATCTGTAATTTGATTCCAAATAATGATATTTAATACCAGAGCCTCTGTTTAATGTAGCTTTTATAATGCTACCATATGGCACAAGCATTTACTTTGATAAAGGCCTAAATCTCACACTCACTAACAGTTGCCCTATCAATCCAGGGTAGGTACAACAAAGGAGAATGCCGAGAACCCGTACCAATTGCGTCAAAACCGAACGTATCCCATAAAATTTATTATATTTTAAATGTGACCGTAACATTTTCTTTAGTTTTACACACCGACGGGATTAATAATCAAGTAAAAAAATATTTTGTTGATTTGGTTTCCGCCGCACTTCGCCATTACACTGCAACAACCAATGATATATACGTTACTATGGAAATGTAAAGTATTACTATGGAAATAACCCTCATTTTCTATTATTTTGACAGTAGAATCGACTAAAAACTTTTTAGAGAATTTTTTGACGCACGCACTTTAACAGTCTTGGTACCGAGCGCCATACATCAGACGGCATTCTCCTTTAGTCATAGCAGATTGTAGAATGCCTTAACACTAACTGTGGGCCTGAAGGATCTACCCTACGCTGTTTTTAAAAGTGATAGATGACTTAACACGTTGACTGCTGACCTCGGACTCGACGCTATGCGCCATGTATGAGATGCAGAACATAGACGGTTTTGTTATTCAATACTCAAAGGTAGATTTTTTTTTAAAAGTGGGTCTTTTAGGCCCAGTCAATAAGACTGTGGGCCTAAAAGACCCACCATAGGAATGCTGTGTATTTAAGTGATAAATGACAGTTTGCTGCTACTACCAACAGTAAATTACAGTTATTCGGAGTTCATGCCCTAAATATTAACACCAAACATTCCTTTTAGCAGCTAAGTGTGTGTACTTATTATTTAGCATGTGAGCTAATAAGGTCTTGAAACAACTTAGGCGTAAGCGACGCTAACTAGCGAAAACCTCAAGAAAACGCGAACGGCATGCTCGATATTGGAACAGCAGTAGGCTACATTCAACTACATTGCCGCCTTAGAGCTGTTTTTATTCTAATTTCGTTGCCGACAAAGACAAATTAAATAACAAATAAGTTTATTCATCTACATTGTCAATGGCGCCCTGACGCATCTCTATTTTAAGGTCAATCGCACATTGAGCCACTAGACGCAGACAACAATCGCGCTAGGCTTAGTCGCGGCCACCAGTCGCTGCTACTTTTTTTCTTCTCTGTCGCTGTATAATTCAGAAGCCGGCTACTGTGGCCCGTTGTGCGCGCAATGCGAGCGACAAAACGCGGCCACAAGTAGCGAACTCGGGCGACTCCTTCAGCTTGTGGCTCGAGCGCGGCCACTAGAACGTTCGGTTTGCGCAGATACTATACAAAATGTATGAAAAAAC
The DNA here is from genome assembly GCA_951804965.1 of Horisme vitalbata. Taxonomy (NCBI): domain Eukaryota; kingdom Metazoa; phylum Arthropoda; class Insecta; order Lepidoptera; family Geometridae; genus Horisme; species Horisme vitalbata. The sequence continues at coordinate 10,510,676 of OX638106.1, read as the reverse complement.
TCTCCCGCAGGTCGCGACTAGTGGCTTAATGTGCGATTAACCTAAGTTTTAGCGACTTTACGTTTCGCCAACTTCGTCATAAAATGTCAAACACTTTGTTTCTGATTTCACGGTTGATAACACCACTGCCTGTTTTAGTTTACTAGTTTGTTAGAAATCATGTTTTTATGATGCACTTACTTTTTAGTGTGCGATTGCTTTGATTATTTATAAGTAGTTTTACGGTTTGTGCAATATAAGTGTGTTGACATGAGTTTGATAAATATTAAAATATGACATAAAAAAATATTGTTATTTTCTAAATTCATTTGGGTTATCGTCATTCATAACTCATCAAGCTTCCTTTTCAGCCACGCCCACGCCCCGTAGCTTCTACTTTTTTGATAACAGTAGTTTAGGTACCCACAGAAAAGATGAATAGTCCTACTATACCTACTAGTAGTAGGAGTACTTATATTTTTTACAGTAGGTAATTCAAATTAGGAAAATTACGAAAACAAAACAATAATTGCTTTAAATAACATCTATTTAGATTTAAAACGAAAGTTTTGTCACAAATACAATAGAGCCGCAACTTTTATAAAATTTCAAAAAAACCGGAATGTAGAATTAGCCTATGATATTTGTGACAAAATTATTACAATTCTGTACGTAAAGAATACAACCAAACTTATTAATTAGATAGTGGGGGCATTTGCATACAAAACATCCATCTATGTTGTACACTTAAGCATGAGTAGGTACCTTTTAAACCATGCTAACTAAACACCTCCCATTGGCTCAAACGCTTTCAATTAAAAAAGCTATCTACACAAGTAGGTACCTACATATTTCTTAAAATGCAGTAAAATATTTTTCATTCCACACTCACGCCAAAAAAACTCGTTACATTGTATTTAGAACCCCGGCGTGATGTAGAATAAACAGCACTAATATTATAGACATCAAAACTATACTAGCTCCTCCATCTACCATCTTCAATATCAAAAGTCAATTCAATTTACAGCAACAACCCTTTTACCATCATACTTGCTGTGCAAAACCGACATAAGTGCAATTAAACAATGGCATAACACACAACTTTAATTTGGCACTTCCAACGTTTTTGCACCTTACCTTTTTATTTTCTCTGTATCTCCCAGTATTATGGACAATAATGATCGCATTATGAGGTGATCTAATAGGTTTTTACCTATGATATTGGCGTTTTTTCACTCTATTTTATTTTGTATATATATTTTTAACTCGGCAGACATATATAAAATTAATTTATATTCTGAACATAACATTATTGCGAAGATTGAGAATTCAATAAATACTATTTTTGGGGAAGTTCATCCCCAAAGAATTTAAAACAGTTCATTTCATGTGTTGTCGCTTTAATTACTTAAATTTGTTGTATTTTTATGAGTTAGTTTTATTTTTTAAATAAGATTACGCATACTTGTCACAAAATTTCTGGGAAATAGGATTTGTAGTTCCGGAAAAAAAAATGTATTGAGAAATCAATTTTCTCAGAATTCTCCATACAGAACGCCAATTTCATAGGTAAGGACCTAATATTATGCTAGTTAATATGAAATTTAAAACATTTATTTTATTTATCTATTGAATATCAAATCCATATATTGAATAGAAAGTTCGTTACATTTAAAAAGTTGTATAAGTATCGCCAATCATAACTATTTATTACATAAAATTAAAATAAAGTAATACATAGATATTTGATATACAATTAGACATATACAAATTTCGGAGACATTAAGCCAAGATAGTTATCAAACGTGATCATGATCACCACCTGTGTGGACTAATGTACGATTTTCACTTACCGGCGCGCGTCGGAGCGCATTTTATAACATGCTAAAGAAAATTGAAATATCCACAGAGCAGTTAAGTTCCTTATTAGTATGCAATTTAAGCATCTATTACTACTTTATCTACTCACGGATATATTTATGTCAGTATTTGACAAAGCTCAAAGCTGCGTAAATTGCATGGAACTATGGAACTTAACTGCTTTGTGGATGTTTCAATTTCCTCTAGCATGTTTTAAAATGCGCTCCGATGCTCTCCGACGCGCGCCGTTAAGTGTGAATCGTATACATAAGAGTTACTGTCATACCAAACTACATTTCTTAATATGAAATTTTTACCAATATATATCCTATTTTATAACTAAATGCTGACACGCAACAAGTTCATATTCCACAACACAACTCATTGTCAAGTACAGTTTTTTTAGTAACTTTATAGCAAACGTCAATGTAAAAATTGTTTTTTTTTTTATCTAAGAAGCCATTTAAAAAATACAGGTAAAGGAGAAATAATGTATTTACAAATACAGGTCTTATTTGGTTTTGTTTTTCAAATGCTTAAAGGCGGACCAGATAACTGAGACCTGCCTGGATATTGCAGAGGCGCGGGGAACGCACCTCTAGGCTCCTCCGCCCGTTCCCCACGTAGGGATGATCGAGAAAATATCGATGTTAAACATCGACACATCTATGTTACGAGAATATCGAACTATCGATATTGTACTAGACTTAGAAGTCATTTAGCGTCATCATCATCATCAGCCTATAGCAGTCCACTGCTGGACATAGGCCTCCCCTAATGAGCGCCATTGCGCCCTGTCCTGAGCTCGACGCATCCAGCTTCTACCAGCAGCCTTTCGCAGATTGTCACCCCACCTGGCCGGAAGGCGTCCTACACTACGTTTGCCGAGCCGCGGTCTCCACTTAGCGTGAATTGAACTCGATAGACCTCGAACTAGGTAGGTCCAACTTCGACAAAGAGGTCAACCGACGAATCCAACTCGCATGGGCAGCGTTCGGGAAATTGCGGCATATCTTCTCGTCACAGATACCACAAAGCCTCAAGACAAAAGTCTTCAATCAGTGCGTGTTGCCAGTGATGACTTGTGGTACTGAAACTTGATCGCTAACTAATGGCCTCATACACAAGCTCAAAGTCGCACAACGGGCTATGGAGAGAGCTATGCTCTGAGTCTCTCTGCGTGATAGAATCCGAAATGAGGAGATCCGTAAGAGAACCAGGGTAACCGACATAGCTCTCAAAATCAGCAAGTTGAAGTGGCAGTGGGCAGGCCATATAGCTCGTAGAACCGATAACCGCTGGGGAATAAAGGTTCTCGAATGGCGACCGCGAACTGGAAGACTAAGTGTGGAGAGACCCCCCACCAGATGGACCGATGACATCGTCAAGATTGCAGGTAATGGGTGGATGGAGAGGGCTCAAGACCGTTCTTCGTGGAATTCCTTGGGGAGAGATGTTCAGCAGTGGACTTCTATAGGTTGTTGATGATGATAGACCTCGATGACTTTTCGTTTCATGTAAATTCATCTTCACACTAGTATAATATATCGCCTATCAATATAACTAACGAACTAGTCTGAACGAAAACATATCAATTCCTTCGCGTTCCTAGTTAAAATCAATTGTCAATGTCAAGCAATAATTTATTTAGTATGAGCCAGCTCTTGACCTCGAGGCTTGCGTGGTCAAGAATGAGGTTGACTATGCGGCGAGCTTTCCCAGAAGATGCCTATTAACTCTCTTTTTGAAGCCGTTAGGGTCGTAAGTCAATGGAAAAACTTACTGAAGAATTAATATGAACGTAAAAATATCGATGTTTTCCTTTCGATATCTATCGTACATCAATACTTTGGATTAATATCGATCATCCCTATCCCCACGCATCGCGCCCTGAAACCCATGTCAAGAGAGTGGACTAAGATAGACTACTTTACCAATAGTATAGTGTTTTCATTGAAATTATTAGCCTGAGAAGATAGATGAAGCAACACATAAAAGTTACGACTGGCCTCTTATAAAGATCATAACAAGTCAATTTACTTATCATCCACGTTGAGTTTCTTAAGTTGTAGGACTACGCCATCTTCATTTCTCTTTCCATTAGCTGGTGCGTTCTCGCTCGTTGAGTCCGGTGTGTCGGTGTCATCGCTTCTTGTGGTGCTGTCGCTTGTGGTCTCTTCGTCAGATGAAGGCATATCCTCCGTGTAGAGGCTACACTTGGTCCTAACTATTTCCTGTGCTTCGGCGAATTTGGTTTTCCACAGATCAGCATCTGAGAATATTGGTTTAAATATTATTCGCTTCGCCGCGCTAATTCTACGGCAATAACGTTCAAAATCGAATGCTGGCTTTATTATGGCTACTTAGTGTGAGCGATTTTTTGGAACGATGTTCCTTATCGCGCGTTGCAAAAGGGGCTAGACTGAAAAAAATAAGAAAAGGCTGATGACGTCATTGTATAAAGACTTGTGCACTTATTTCAACCGTCTATGGTGCTCGTTAGCCTCGCCTTATAGGCTTGGGATGCCGCGCCGCGACACCCAGTTCAAATCGCTGTGGTAGTTACGGCTTTTTGCATGTTTTGAAACGAAGAAGTTCCTTATCGCCCGTTGCGAAAGGGGGCTAGACGGAAAAAATTAAGACCAAAAGTTGTAACGACACTTTTTGCTATAGTATAGACACCTCCTTGAGGTGCAGATCACTTTGGTTAAGCAACACTACGCCCGGTCATTACTTGGATGGGTAACCGTTTAGTGACATTTAGATTTGAGCGCTTCCGTGCTTCGTTTTCGACTCGTTCGGCACGTTAAGATATTGGTCCCGGCTTTTCAGTCGTTAAGCCATGTCGGAGGCCTTCGGGCGGCCTCAAAACTCCAACACCAGAGTTGGTCACTAGCTCATACGAAGAAAGAAGGAAGGAATAAAAATGTATATTTATTTATCTCGGTCAGTCTCAGTACATAACATATTAAAATTGTTTTTATCATTTACGTAATATTCATAAATGATAAAAAAACCAATTACATTACTGAGACTAACCGAGATTAACAAAAAGATGTTTTTAATCAAATTCAATTCAATAATTAAATAATGTTGGACTATCACACAGCATCATGTAGCCCCAAACTAAGCAGAGCTTGTGTTATGGAAACCACATGATTGATATATTACATATATACTTTTTTATTTGTAAATACATACATATCATATATAGAAAACACCCAGACCCGAGACAAATATCTGCAGAACAACCAAGCAAACATTTGTCCCGCAGCGGGAATCGAACCCGCACCTTCTGTGTCCCAGGTGGACCTTCTCCCACTGCGCCACAGAGGTCATCAATCACACAGGTCGAGATGTCACAATACACAAGAATTTGTAATTAATTTTAAATACAAATATTTTAATAAGTTTGATATCCCATGTTCTTGTGTATTGTAATTTGAATTTGTTTAAAAAACTCTATTTGTTATCCTCCGTTAGTCTCAGTGAATGCAATTTGTTTTTTTATAATTTATAAATAGAAAAATAAAATATAATAATAAGAAATTAAAAATATTGCTTACTCTCAGGGCTCCTGAACCTGATAGCGAGCATCTCCTGCTTGCAAGTTTCATCAGCGAAGTCGGCAAACACGGACCAGTTGAACGCTTTATTAGACCCGCAGTGCGCATTCATCCTTATATCCGGTGTGATGAAATGATTGGCGCAAACCTTGTGCGTCTTCTCACGCCTCATGACAACTCTTACTGTATTGTTTTGTTTATGACGAAGCAGCTTTATATCACCTGTTCCTCGCTCCTGAAATGTTTTACTAGTTTTACTCTATGAATGATTTATTTTTATTTATTTGGGAAACAAACAGAACAATAAAACTTATAAACTAAAAGTAATAATAGGTTGATCACAATCCAATAAAGCCCAAAATTGAGGCAGCAGCAAAGCAAGACTGAGTTAAGAGTTGTTTTTGTAATCTCTAGATAAATAGGTACCTTCCATTCGTGGTCCACGGTATCGTATCTGTACAGCCTAGAGCGAATTTTCACCAACTCTTCTTCATCCTCCTCGTTAGTAGGAACGTCCACCAGGGGCAGGGATATTATCGGCTCATAGTGAGGATCGTGTTCAGTTTCTGGCTCGCCACCCTCGCTCTCACTATTACGCCGAACGCTTTCTTCTGTCTGCAAACAATGAAATGAAATTAACAATAGAAAAACTGGAGGAAAAATCAATGTTGATGTCAATTAGGTTTTCCTAGTGAAGCAATGGATTAATAAGCACCAAACTTACTGGTGAAGACATTATTGTAGGTGCAGAACAAAAGGTTGAGATTTATTTTGCTGAAAAATAGCGAAATACAAAAACAAACTCGAAAGCACTCGAAAGCAAGTTCAGTTAGCGAGTGAGTGAATGATTATCAGGGTGACCATCTTAAAAATGGCGATTCTGCCTGCCACACACGACACACCTGGCCCAAAATTTATGGCCTACCGAAAATCTAACTGACATCAGAAAATGCCATAAATATGCCTTCATACTATTTCCCATATTCATATATTATTGGAAACAGAAAAAATCAAATACCTACATTATATTCATTTGAGCTACATACCTTTAGATCGTTTGTTACGATCTGCAGATAGGTCAAGGTATACTATATGTTTTTACTAAATATAATACACATCACATCACGTTTTCAAAGGACTTAATTAATCCAAAAATATTTAACAATTTTAAAATGGATTAACCGGAATACATCTGTTTAAGGAGTACATTGAAAACTGACTTTTATCCTTAATATTTTTTTTAAATAAATACTTAAGAGCATACCATGTACTTACACTGCTGTTCTTATTTACTAATAATTCATAAGACTACGAAGAAACGGTCCGATACAAGTAGGTATCGATACTTTTTGTTAACTCATGTCATAACCGATACGGTATCGATATTCGATACCTAGATGGTATCGTTTCATACACAAAAGTAGATTGGAATTGGAAATCAAATCAAGAAGGTGATACGAATATGAACCCTATTTCAGATTTATTACTGTTCATAATTCATACGACATACCTGGGTAAAAACAGACCAAACGGGAATTCCCCAGCTCTTCTGATCAGGAAATAGAAGTTGCCAGTTTTGTAAAATAATTATCTACCAAGTAAACTTATAATAGTTTTTTTTTTTGCATACAGATTATTTCATTGAAAATTATAAATAATACGATTTTTCATGGAATCTTTCAAATCTGCAAATATTTGTCACTTTTGTAAATCGTCACCCTATTCTGCCATAGCTAAAATTTGGGACCCAAATCTGCCAAAATGGCAGAAATCTGCCACAAATGGTCATACTGATGATTATGAATGAATTAGTGAATGAAGTGAATCACACACATTCATGAACCAAAACAAATGATTGGAATCCGAATGGTCATTTTCCTGGTTTTCTGTTCCTTCCCGTGAACCCACAATGAACCAAACCAAATGACTGGAATCCGAATGGTTATTTTCCAAGTTTTCCGTTCCTTCCCTAGTTAAACTAGTTTTCTTTTCATAAACTGAAAAGAAAACTATTCACGTGTGCGTGAGAAGAACCTCGAGCATTTCCCCATTGTCCTGGCGTCAACTCATCTGTAATCCCCGTGTCAGTTGGTCTTGTCCAATGATGCCTTCCCAGTTCTTCTAGACGGCTTCTCAGGACATTTCGTTGGTTATCATCAGTGCAGGTCGCAGCTGTGACTGCTGTGGCTATCCCAAACGATCGATACTTTGATGCTTCCAACAGCAGCAGGGGCAATAGTCGCCGTGAAAGCCACAGGTCAACGGGTTGTAATCGTAGTGGGGCCATTCCTTGTACATAATCATGTTGTCGATAGTTGTCATATCTGTCATGTCTGTGTCATTCAAATCAATGTCATCAGACAAAGTGGTCAAAGTCAAGATAGCTATCAATCTATACCACTAAGCCTCCCCCACACAGGTGCGTTATTATCGCATGCGTTTTTATGCAATGAGTCTCAACATTTTGCACACAACTGCGTTATCGCAGCAATATGTTACTTCCTATCTGTCATAATACATCATCTATTAAAAACAGTTATCGCATTAACGCCATACGATATTATCGCACCTGGGTGGGGAAAGCTTTACGTCTAAGGTAGTGCGTGCTTGCGGGAGCCAATATTGCGCGGCCTGATTATTCACAGCCTGATTATCCATGTACACAATTGGCCATGGATGATCAGGCTGTACATGTTTTGCACGTGCTGATTTTTCACACCCATGGAATGCACAGCCTGATCATCCGTGCACACGCCATCGACGAGACTTAAGCTTCGTTTACAGTACTTACCCGAGGTGCCAAGAATAGACTAGGATAGTGCTATGTTCTTGTTCACAATGCCAATGAGTATACGGTGCACTTTGGCTAGAACTAAATGTTTACCGATGTTTTTAATAATACAAACAAAAAGGCAAAACAAAACAAAAGGCACCAAGCGCAGTTATCAATTTAATCAATCAATCTAATTCATTACATAACATAAAATAGTAGATTAGATTGCAAAGTTACTATGCAAACCCTAGCTACCGGCTAAACCTAAAGAAATTCGATAAAGCTGAAATGGCAGTGGGATGGCCATTCTGGCGAAGAACCGGCAACCGTTTTGGTGTAAAAGAGTGGATAACTGCGTCTCAGCCAGCCCTCTTAGTAGACGCCCAGGTGGAGTGACGAAAGGTTGCTGGCAGAAATTGAATGCGATGAGCTGAGCACACGGCGTAATGGCGCGTACTATGAGAGGCCAGCTCACATCGCTACTTCAAGGGCAAATGTACTTTTTAGTAGTGCAGAGCAGCAGTGCTAACAGGATTTAACCCGGCAGCAAAGCGGGCACCACTCAACTATATTTACGTATCACAAATACGTTATCTACAGCGTGAAGGCGGGGCATGGGCTGTAGGGTTGACCCTAAACTGCCTTTCGAAGAGGATCAAGGAGCATCTCTATGGTGTTTGTTTTCGAAAGTGTGAATGAAGGTTCAGGAAGTTCTTTCGACACCAGAACATTGTAATATGAGTGATTTTTTGTGACACAAGCTTTCTTACCGTGGGGCTACATGCTATGTGAAAATGTCTAGTATTAGGTATAACTATATTCTGCCTGCAGCTATGGTAACATGTTGATGTTATCCTTGGTCTAGAACTATAGACCTGTTTTTGTATGTAGGGGAAACAATCATACATCTCCACATTACAACAATTTTTACCTTCATAAAATATGTAATAAAATTTCATTTTTTAATTTAATAATAAAAATGTATAATCTAATAATCTGTGAACTGTGAATCTATGAACAGTCTGATAACGAAGAGCCGCAACCAATATTTATTGGGCTTTCGATTGGCAGCTTGATCAAAAGTCAAATACAAGAGGCGGCCCTCCTAGACTCTGCATGCCCTGTGAGGAGGATCCTCCCACTGCAGCCTTAGGCCCAGCAGTTCCGAGGCCAGCCTTTGATGGTTTCTTCCATTTTTTTCCGTTTCTTATTTCAACCCTTTCTTGTTTATTTTTGCTAAAATTAGACCATGTCACAGAATACACCATGTGCTTCTCCTGTTACTTAGAATAGTTTTGCTTTATAAACAAACATTTGAATAGGTTATTTAGGATAATCTTAGAATATAAAGCTACTTAAACAATACTTTCCTAACTATATCATTTTATCCTGTCCTATACCTATGTATCATAATATAATATTTATTGTTCATAAACTTAAACTTTGTTGAGGACTTTCCGTTTGATAGGTATTACTTCTGTTTTTTTTTATAGGTATCACTTATTTATTATGTTTATTAAATTAAGTATTCATTATATTATATAAAAATGCATCATCTTTCTGTTTAGATCTCATAGTTTTCATTACAGATCCGATTTCTATAGTTTTCATACAATTTTATTAATTGTTATAGTAGTTTTGGCTTATTTTAAGTACACTATACATTTTCTATGGCATTTTTTAAAATTTATTTGTAGGTACATTAATTTCTTTCTTTTTCGTCATGTTCTTTTATAAATACTTTATTAATAACCTCTATATATAAAGTTTTAGTTTAAGTCTATATATTTAGTTTTTTCTAGTATGTACGTACGTCCGTTCGTGACGTCACCAAAAGGGTTCCAACGGAAGACCAGCGCTTGTTGTAGGTATTCGTCTACAACTATCAATATGCTGAGTTAGGGCCTTTTTGCAACAGCGATGTTATTAACATGTATTAAACTAACTGAACTTTTATCTTGTAAACTGTTGTTTCAAATAAACATTCCTATTTCTATTTCTATTTCTATTTCTCCAATGTCCCAGCTATGACTATACTAAAATTCATTAAAATTATTGCAGCTCTTTAGGCATAAGAAACATAACTAACAGACAGATTGACAGATGCCTACGGCATTAAGCCCACCCTTGGTAACATTTTTAAGTATGTGCAATAAAGTTTTCAAACAAACAGAGTTTCGCATTTATAACATTAGTTTGGGGTTTGGATTGCTAAATGTAATTGTAACTAGATAACTTTTTTTTTCATCTTTTGGTGTTTGGCATTGCACTTACCTATCTTCCATCGGCGAGCGGAGCGAGCCGCGAAAAAGTTATTTGCAGAGAATGTGCTATTATACCTAGGTATATGATAAAGATAAATTTTCATAGGAAATTGTAAATGCAAAAGTCAGTAATTCATTACTGACTTTTGCATTCGACTTCAACTTCAACTTTTTCAACTTTTTTTTCGACTTCAGTCGGCGAGCGAATCGAGCCGCATTTTTTTTCACTAAAACCTTTGTATATTGGTCATTTTTATACTATAAAAACAAAAACAGTATATATTGATTTTTATACCAGCAAATCTGCATAATTAACCAAAAACTGTGGATGATCCTCATGACGGAAACAGGATATCGTTCCATTACTTGTTTTTTGTATGGACACAGTCAGTGCCAATATGCAATATCTCGCGTTCCAGCATATATGAAGTCAAAGTTGACTTCTCAGTGCATAGTCCCTTCACTTATTATAGAAATAAAATCGGCGAGCGTAGCGAGCCGTAAAATTTTTTGTGCACAAAAGAAAAAATACAAAGAAAATGATGGCATTTTTAAACTACAACAACAGACGTAAAAAATGTAGTCGGCGACCGCAGTGAGCCGCAATCTGTTTTTATCATTCTAACTAGCGCTATTGTGTTGTGTGTGCGTAATTCGTCATTGTTGCAAACTTTATAGGATTGATTTAAAAATATTTGTGCGTAGTTAAGTACCATTCACAACCATAAGATGGTAACGAAATCGGCGAGCAGAGCGAGCCGCGAAATTTTTCTATCAGAGGTAGGAAAACTACGATTTATATTTGAATTTCAACCAACCTATATGTATTAGGATATCAACTGTATAAGAATCAACGAAGACTTGGTCCTGATCTGGTCATTTTTGCACCCCACAAGAAAAGACAACTAAATTTATATCTGGATATCAAACTAATAGTAATTAATTAATACTACTTTTCATGACCCAAAACTTGGTCCTGGTCTGGTACCTAATTTCTGTGCCCCCCAGAAAAGAATATAAAGATTTATTTCCGGATATCAACCTAATAATTAAAACTTGGTTCTTGTCTGGTCATTTCTGCGCCCCTAAGAAAAGAAAAAACTACGATTTATAACTGGGTATCAACCTATTAATTAAATCTTGGTCCTGGTCTGGTTATTTTTGCGCCCCCCAAAAAGAAAACTAAGATTCATAACTGGATATCAACGAAATAATTAATGAATACTACCATGCATGGTCTGCGCAATGTGCCGAGGCACCGGTGGCCTTATTTTCGGCACTGGATTATTCTTAAATTGTTAGTTATATGTTGTTTGTATATTATTGTTATATTGTTAGTTATTATTGGCAATTCATGAAAGTTGATAACTTGTTACAACTCCCTTATTTGAGGTTAGAAATTAGTAAACTATTTTCTGTTGTAAAATTGATTTATTTCGTCGAAAATTAGGTGTAGGGTTTCAAAATGTTGTCAGAAGATGTATATTCCATAAAGGCATCAGCCAATGCAATCATAAAGTGCTTTCCACAAGTAGTTCAAGAGCTAGAGGCAATTTTCAATTTTCATATGATATATATGATAATCGTTCCAAATAAACCTATCTACATAATAAGTACCTTGTGAAATACTAACAATTTAAAAGTTTTAAAAAGTTCATATTATGTAGTGTATTTTGCCGGAGTTCAGGGGGGGGGCAAGTGATACAGGAGGGGGGGGGGCAATGAACTTAGTAGAATGTCGTGTTTACGACTTATTTTATACTTGTTGAAGATTTTTATCGGTTGGTTATGTGAAGCCACCGAAATTAGTCTGAAAGATTTAAGGAAGGAGTTTATACAGACTGATGTTGACCAATGTGAACGCCACAAAGACATGAGTGAATTTAGGGTGCACTCAGCCAGCTCGCGGGGACGCCTATGTGCGGCAGTGGAATCCCTGATTGGAGTATTCCCATAATCCCCACCAGGTCATGACCACTGGTGGGGATTGTGAGAAGAAAATATCCACTCATAATCCCCACCGCGTCGACGATAATTGTGCGGTGGGGATCATGAGCATGATAAAATTTTGTTTTGTCAACACTTCAAAATTTCAACACTTTAACACTTGAACATTCCAACACTTCAACATTTTAAGACTAATACTTTCACACTTTAACATTTCAACTCTGCAATACTTCAACACTTCAATATTTTTACATTTTAAGACAAATGCTTTCACACTTCAACATTTCAACACTTTAACATTTTAAGACTAACACTTCACTATTTCAACATCTTTAACACTACGTCCCACGGCGGGAATTGAACCCACAACCTCATACACACGTTTAAATCATGCTTTTCTGAAGCTCATACAAACATTTGTCTCGCGGTGGGAATCGAACCCGTAACCTCAATACCTACGTTTAATTCATACCTATCTGAAGTTGAATCTCGGTGGGGATTATGAGTCGATATTTTTCTTCTGTTTCATTATCCCTACTAGTGGGCCAGACCTGGTGGGGAATAGGGAATGATCCACGACGGTGACGTAACCCCCCATCTAAAAAGTCCCATCGGACTTTTTCAGGCCTCGGTGGATTTTTTTAGATCATTTGGTCTACTGGACTTTTTAGGACTTTTTTGTACTTTATGAAAATAAAGATTAAGAATTAAATTAACCTACTAATAAAAATTCGTGGCTCGCTTCGCTTGCCGATTTTTAAAACCTACCTTTATTTGCGTTACAATCCCTCAGATTACCCAGATAGGTTAGGTGTATAGGTATTGTAGCATTAGGTAGGTTTAACTCTAATTAGGTACCTGCCAAAAGGTGGCTGGTGGCTGGCTTCGCTCACCAACTTTGTTGATAATTAGAGTAACTTTCACCCACAGGTCTAAGGCTTGAGTGTTTTATAGAAATAATATGGTGATCAGGATCTGATGATGAGGCAGGAAAGAGAAATCAGGATGTTTTTTCTGATGACGAACTCGTTGAAAAATTAATCGACGAGATCGAAAAGAGACCTGGGAGTTTTTTACCAGCTCGATCGCATTTGCGTTTACGCAAATTTTATATGGAATCGAGGTAGTGCCATCTAGTGAGAAACGCGTGGCACTGACTCCTTTCCATAAAAATTTGAGTATACCCTGTTCTTTTTAATATAACGTGTGAAGAATACTGAGATAATCATTTAAAAAAGAACAAATGGGACGAGGAAACTATGGAGCTAGTAGGTGTTGAAAAGTGGGGAGAAATGTCGGCAGAAGAAAATCTTTAGAAATTATGTTACAATGCAAAAAAGCATGGTTGGCATAAACTCTGGCCCACTGGACGGTGGGAATTATGACACTGACATAAAAATGTTAGGCTCACAATCCCCACCACGACAACGACGATCGCGCGGTGGGTAATATGAGTAGATTATTTCCTTGTCTCATAATCCCCACCAGTGGGCTGGTGGGCATTATGGGAATAACCCTTAATAGGAACCCTTGGTGCGCGAATTGAACTCGCACTTGGTAAGCTTTTTTTTCACGGTATTTATGTAGTTAAGCGTCTCCGCCCACGACCGATTTTTTGTAGGACAGTTAGGGAGGGGAACCTCATGGCAAACTCAAGTGTATACCAACGAGGTTGGATCGACGAATGAAGTAACGCCATAAGAGACAAAATGTTGGAATTGGATTGTACGTAATTATATAAGTATTTTATGTTCTATTACTTTTTTGCGTAAAGTTCATAGTTTAGGAGTTAGGACACTTTCAAATATAAATGAAAATATATTTTTCTGGATTCAGAAAATTAGGTATTAAGGGCTTAAATGGTTGGAATTAGATTAAACGCATTGATTTAAGTATTTTATGTTCTATTACTTTGTTTCGTAAAGTTCATAGTTTAGGAGTTAGGACATTTTCAAAAATAAACGAAAATTTATTTTTCTGGATTCAGAAAGTAAGGCCTTTAGGATTTAAAAGTTTGGAATTAGATTATACGTAATGACATAAGTATTTTATGTTCTATTACTTTTTTTCGTTAAGTCCATAGTTTAGGAGTTAGGACACTTTCAAATATAAATGAAAATTTCTTTTTTCGATTCAGAAAGTAAGGCCTTTAGGGTTACAATGGTTGGAATTAGATTGTACGTAATGATATACGTATTTTATGTTCAATTACTATTTTTCGTTAAGTTCATAGTTTGGGAGTTAGGGCACTTTTAAATATGTATGAAAATTTCAATTTCTGGATTCAGAAAGTATGGCTTTAAGAGCGAAAACGGTTGGAATTGGATTAAACGTAATTATATAAGTATTTTATGTTCTATTACTTTTTTTCGTAAAGTCCATAGTTTAGGGGTTAGGACACTTTCAAATGTAAATGAAAATTTATTTTTTCGATTCAGAAAGTAAGGCCTTTAGGTTTAAAATGGTTGGAATTGGATTCTACGTATTGATATGAGTATTTTATGTACTAGCTGACCCGCTCGCAACTTCGTTTGCGTGTATACTATTTTTTTACGTATGTCCTTTCATGTGAAATGTTTCCCAAGCCTGGTGATTTGACAAGGAATCCTAAATATGAATGGAATAAAAAGTAAATATACTACATATTACTACATTACCTACCCCGTAATGTAGTCATATGTAGAGTACCTGTTCCTGTTCCCACTCTCACTCTTTTTTCCGTTCCTGTTTCCGTTGGCGACCCGTCGCCAAGTTAACTGCCTGTATAGGTATGATGAATGAAGGACCCTATACACGACATGTCTGTCGCAGCATCGTCGTATATAGGGGCAGTCTATTCGTCCGGCGATCATCGCCAGGACGGTGTTGGTGCTGGCCCGCGTCCTTCGCACGAGGGATACACACCTCTTCCGCATAGTGGCGTAAAAACAATCGGTGTGTGCTTGCGAGAACATGCCGTAGGCGCTGCAGTATCGGGGCAGCCCCAATACCGCTCTGAACGCGTTATTAAACTGGACGCGGAGGGAGCCATACGCCACTTGAGTGTACTTAGCCCACAGGCTGCATGTGTATATTTGCAAGTGCCCTAACTCCTAAACTATGAACTTTACGAAAAAATGTAATAGAACATAAAATACCTATATCAATACGTTTAATCTATTTTCAACCATTTTATCCCTAAAGGCCTTACTTTCTGAATCCAGAAAAAATAATTTTCTTATGTATTTGCAAGTGCCCTAACTCCTAAACTATGAACTTTACGAACAAAAGTAATAGAAAATAAAATACTTATATCAATACGCAGAATCCAATTCCAACCATTTTTGCTCATAAGGCCTTTCTGAATCCAGAAATCGAAATATTCATACATATTTCAAAGTGCCCTAACTCCTAAACTATGATCTTAACGAAAAAAAGTAATAGAACATAAAATACTTGTATCAATACGTACAATCCAATTCCAACCATTTTTGCTCTTAAGGCCTTTCTGAATCCAGAACAATACATTTTCATACATATTTGCAAGTGCCCTAACTCCTAAACTATGAACTTTACGAAAAAAAGTAATGGAATATAAAATACTTATATCAATACGTAGAATTTAATTCGAACCATTTTAGCCCATAAGGCCTTACTTTCTAAATCCAGAAAAATAAAATTTCATTGATATTTGAAAGTGTCCTAACTCCTAAACTATGAACTTTACGAAAAAAAGTAATAGAACATAAAATACTTATATAATTACGTACAATCCAATTCCAACATTTGAGCTCTTATGGCGTTACTTCATTCGTCGATCCAACCTGGTTGGTATACACTCTGTGCTCCCCTCCCTAACTGTCCTACAAAAATCGGTCGTGGGCTGAGCCCATCTATCCTGGGTACATCTATCTATACCTACCTACTGAGGGTTAAATTGGGTTATTAGGTAGGACTGATTAGGTACCTTTGAACTGTAAAATCAAACGAATTATTTTCTTAACTTATATTTTATTTATTTTTACTATAGTAGTGATATAAATAGCAGGTAAGGAACTTAACTTACATGCATGTATTTCATAACACGGTGTAGGTAAAGATGTAACCGATTAATCTAAACCCCTAAATCCTATTATTAGACATTGCATTCATATAAAAAAATCAACATAAAAAAGTCTAGAAATCGAAATAACAGAAGTTATTTATTTGTATAAACGAAGAATGAATTTATAAGTTTTAAAAATTATACAAAATATATGCGTAACTATACTAGCCCAACAGATATTGAAGAATAAGATCTAAGATGAGTCCCTAGAAAGAAAATAAACTACAGAAAGTTAAATAAACATATTATTATGAATTACATTAATGATTTTGTCTTAGTCAATAACAATACTCATAAATAATACAATAGAATCTCTATCATATAAAGATTGGGGATTTCATAATGGTAATGAAATTATTTTCATGGTAATCTTAAGTTGTACATGATCAACACACCCTTACTGATCAGTAAAGGGGCGAAAGTGTGAGTGGCAACATGGCTTGAACCCAAAAGCACACTTTACTACAAAGTCTGTGTTACCTATATTTTTGTATGAAAATGACATTTGTAAAACTTATAGTTAACAAGATATAGCGAACACTGTAGTAAGGGTGTAAGGGGTTCCAACCTCCTTCTACGGAACCCAAGCCAATCTCACCTGCCCATGGTGCATCCTGATAACAAACGGGTCTCTGGCAGCGGCTGACTGTGGCATAACGCACCGGCACAGCTACGTCCCTTGACCCTCAATGGGAAGCAGCATCGATGGTGCGAGAAGCTGTGCCCTGCGATCCTCAACCCGCATGCCCAGTGCAGGGATTATCGGCATGTTCCCCTTCTTATAATGGGAGGCCTATGTCCAGCAGTGGACTGATTTAGGATGTTGTTTTTGTTGTTGTATGTTTTTTGCACTCAAGCCACCGATGAGCACCGTGCTACCGCTCGGTGGCTTGGCTCATGAGTGGTGGGTCCAGATAATAAATCCAAGTGGAATATTGACACCGGCTATGTGGATAAGGCAATCCACAGAGCTTTCTTGTGTTCACTTAGCTGTAGCAGAGAAGAGTTTAAGAGCTCTGCATTGGTCTGTAATAAAAAAAGTATGAAGACAGTTAATGATAAAAAAGGAAATGGTGTACACAAGTGTACTTGACAGATAATGCCATATGTAAAACTCAAAACAATGAGAGTAAAAATATAATTATTAGTATCATCATAATCTGGAAGTAAATGGAAATGTATGTTTGTTTGTTAAACTTTTACCTACTAAAATGTTTGTTTATAAATACAGTAAAATACTAGTTTACAACTAATTTATACATCATATTTTACCTCTTGTTTGTTGTCTGGTAAAGCTAATTTACTTCTTATTTGATCAGTTACTAATTTATAAGGCACAGCACACAGCTGATGATCCTGCTGAAGATACAATCTGGAAAGTATTTATTATCACAATTAATAAAACAGCCAATGTAATTTTTATTTGACCCTTCTGCGCAAGGAACTATTATTGATAAAATTGACATAAATAAGAATAATTTCATAACATTGTAAAGTGTAGTACTATGATGGATGACAAACAATAGATGGAAACTTATGTCTGAAAGGACTTTAGAAAGCTAACAAAGATACGCCCATCTCTGTTCTAATGGAATAGAAATGAAATTCTTGGGCATGCCGATTTCCTCACGATGTTTTCCTTCACTGTTTCGAGGACATATTGATTCAGCAGATGCTCAGACTGCAACAAACAAGAACCTAGAAGTATTTTCCGTTTCTTCACTTAACTATTTCAAGCGGAATAAAATAAATGACGACTTACCGAAGAAAATTTGCTTTCTCAGGTTTGGGAAATCTAAAGATAATGGTTTGGGTCTTTGGTAATGCTGAACGCCCAGACATAAACAATTAAAATTCATTTCATTAGCTAAACACAACGAAAAACTTTTTCCGCCATGTTTGATTCAGTGCTGCCAGGGCCTTTGAGTCATAAGTTACTTTTCATTTCCTGAAATGTTACATTTTTGCTACAAAAGTTACATTATCGTCTTATATGACACTGATGTCGATTCTGTTGTGCATTTTTCTAAACTAAACTAATTTGACATTGCTAAAAGTGATATATCCCTTTCTTATAGGTGTAAATGATAAGGATAGCTATAACTTTAAAGCTGCCAAATTTAGTTAAGTTTAGAAAAGTGAACAACAAAATCGACACTAATGTCTGTTTTCCTGAACGAGCATAATGCCTGAAACTGTGATATTTGCCGATAGCTTCACAGAAATTAGCAATATTTATCAAAATTTCAAAATTTTTTCGTTGACATTAATCGAGAATTTCCCAATAACTATTTTGTGCTCGCTATTCAAGGAACAGAAAATCATCTTGGGTGGTGGGCGGACGAAAACTGTAGGCAATAAAAGGGTCTTTAGGCACGAGGCCAGTCTGCGCTCCGTTCACTTTGTCGTCAGTACGAAAATTAAAAATGAAATTTTAATGTGTGCTTAATTTCTAAATTACATTCTCAATGCCTTTGATAGTTCCACGTAGTGTGAAATCTGCAGTTTTATTTTATCTAATTACGTGTTTTTAGGGTCGGTAGGCATTAGCGTATCTATTCTATTTTAAGTATAGGTTTACAAAAGAAACATAATAAAGAAAACGCTTGCAATTTCCACAACACCTAGGTAACTGTAACAGTAGATGAAGAAAAGGAAATCGGTGAGAGGAGTTTGCCGCGTTTTTTTTGTAACAAAATAAAAACGGGATTGTATTTTAATTCGTCATTTCACAACCGAATTGGTGAGCGGAGCGAGCCTCGAAATTTTTCTTGCATAGGTGAATACAACATATAAAAAAGAAACGATTTATATTTAAATATTAACCGTATTATTAATATGTACCTACTAACCATGCAAGACCCAAAACTTGGTCCTGCTCTGGTCATTTCTGCGCCCTGTGCCACAACCCTGCCCTATTTACGGCACTCAGTGAACCACCAGGCCAGGCGGCCGTCAATTGATTCAAGGCTACGATTTTAATTTTAACCTATCTAATATCTATTGACATTAATATTCACATACATTCATAGTTCATACCTCATTACTTGTTCATACCTTCCGTTCATACTTGCTTATAGTTCATACTAGCGTTCTATGTTCATACTTCTTACTTCAAGATGTTTACTTCAATATTTCTAACAGCTGACCCCGCTGACAGCTGACAGCGACCCCGCGCCCCTTACGAGCGCGGAATCGCTGCCTCAGTCGAATGGAACCTACCGCGCGCACCTTCGATCTGTGCCATTGTTATCTCGCGTATCTACCTGTGCTTATAACTTTCTATATTCCTGTTTCGTACCTATCTTAATTCTATTGTACCTACTTTACGCTTCTTCAATTCTGTATGTGTGTTCAATTCCTTCAATTCAGTAACCTGTGTTGTGGCTCTGGACATTAAATGCGAACTGGACTATCTATCTACGTGTTTCTACTTTTTCATCCTACCTGAACCAGTATCTGCCCACACTTACCACCCCAAAAAGTCAAAAGATACGAAAAATGTAAGAAATGTAGCCTTCTGGCAACGCTGGTTTGATCCAAAGAGAAGAGAGTTTTGAGTTTGATCGACCGATGTCACAGAAAAGAAATCGGATTTCGTTTAAAAATGTTGCCAGGAGAAATAACGTATACTTATTATTTTATTCATCATCATCAATCATATCGGTAACATAAACAGCCCAAGATTAGGTGACACAGGCGATAGTAACAATATATATCAATGGACACAGATGTGTCGCTGTTTCGAATTCGACTGTGCTTGGGTTTTTTGCATTCAAAGAGTATAAAAGTATAAATATTTCTTCCTTTTGTTTCACTAACCCTTTCTTTGCAACATTTTTCTAACTTTTGTAAATTTTCATTTTATTTTGTGTAATAACACTCTAGGATTCATAGAAAATCCTATTTGAAAAATGAGTGTAATACCCTATTTCATCTGGTAATTTGTTGTCGAATGACCTATTTACTCTAGCTAATCTAGTTTTTGTACACGCAATTTATTTCTATTTCTTGTATTGTACATATATGCCTATCTCCAAGCCTTTTCATTTGTGCAAATTTTTCACTAGCAGACATTACGTGTAAATGTTTACAGAAGGCATTGTCAATATTTTAATTGTTTTAAAAAGTTTTTTTTTTTACAAACTCGTAAGCCAAGCTTGTAGATAGCCCTGACAGGTCTGTTTTGAAGTACAAATATTGATTCTGCCCCTGCAGCTCTTCCCCAGAGGAGTTTGCCATATGACATGACGGTATGAATGTAGCTACGAGGCGAGCTGTGGCGGTATTTGTTAAAGCGCCTACACACGACCCTAAAATCAGAGGCAATATCGGGAGAGTGGTAGTGGCATAGATCTTTTATATACTACCGTTAGATTGGCAATGCAAAAGGGAGGGAACTTATTATACGCGTGTGTTAGAGCGAGATAGATAGGCGAGACCATTCATGTACACTCTATCGGCCTGTATCGGCCTGGCGTCATTCGTGAAAGATAGAAATCCTGAATATTTTACGAAGTCTCCATATTTTACCGTGTAATTTATTGTTCGTGAATAATGGTGACTTGTGCGGTACTTGAATGTACCTCATCTAAGAAAGAAAACCCACAGAATTATACGTTTCACACGTAAGTACCATTGGAATGTTTAGCTGTATATTTCCAATATTTTAGCATTGCTACCATAGTTTATTACACAAAAGGATAGGGAAAATTATTGCATTTTATCACATCTATTCTCTAAATGTATAGGAATTCTATTCAGAATCTTATCAAATAGGTACGTGAATTCCTACTATTTTTAACCTCACTTTTGTAGAAATAGTGATTGATACTATCGATGGTATCGATAGTCGATTATTTCGATGCCTAGCATCTTGTCGATGTCTCTAACTGACAAAAGTAATGCTTCGCATGCAGCCATAGAGGTAATTTTAATTTCATATTTTAGGATTCCGTAAGCAATTTATAAATATACAATTATAATTTTTCAGATTTCCAAAAAATATTGAAATACGACAAAAATGGCTAATAATAATATAAAAAAAAGGAATGGGCACCAAAAAAATATTCTACTATATGCAGCAAGCACTTCGAACAAAATTTTTTTTTTCAACGTGGAGCACAAAGAGTGAAGTTTCGTTCAGGATCAGTACCCAAATTATTCAGGCCAGTAAGTTATCCTATACGTTCTAAAGTATGTTTACTACTTACTCGTAAATTTACTGAATTTGTTGCTATTTCTATTAATTTCACTGTTGGAATGAATATTCATTATATACATAGAGAGGTACATACATTTTTCATCATCATCATCATCATCATTGGCCTATAGCAGTCCATTGCTGGTTATAGGCCTCCCATTATGCCATTGCGCCCTGTCCTATGCTCGACGAATCCAGCTTCTACCAGCAGCTTTTCGCAAATCGTCACTGCACCTGGCTGGAGGGCATCCTTTACTACGTAACATACATTTTTACAATAGGTAAATTCGTTTGCAGGTTGTATTAAAGTCAAAACGCAAAGTATCGTCATATGTCTACAGAGATACATCGCCGGTACCCAAAAGCTCTACAGCAACGTTTCTCTTCTGGAAAATTCACCGAGAAAGAAAAAAATTAAGAAAACTATTGACATCCATAAGAGACGCATAAATATGAAACAAAAAAATAAATAAAAAATGTCAGAGTACAAAAAAATGAGCGGACCAAAAAGTGGTAAAGTTGTCACAAGTGATAAAAAATCTAGAAAGTTTTCCGTCGCTTCAAAATAACGTTAGTGCCGTAATGGGATCTTGTTCTGACGATTTATTACAGCACCTCATTGAAAGAGTAGAAGACAAAAAATAAAATAAAAATCTTAAACAAGAGTATGATACGCAACTGAAGACATTTGCCCTAACTTTACATTTTTATAGGACATAGGTGGCTTTATTTGTCCTTCAAAAGAGGTTATGAGATCGGTATTCGGTCTGAACGAGTTTTTCGAGCACATTTAAAAGGAAAAAATGTAAAAGAAAATATGTTCTGAAAGTTAGTAAATAAATGTCCTGTGTCCTGTAAAAACTTTTTTAACATACTTGATATAAGTATGAAGCAAAATTTCGAAATGTTTCTAAAGAAAGTTTACGACATTTTTACAACAAATTAGTTATCTGAAGGAAAATAAAAAAAAAAACAGTTTTGCACATGCAAACGTATTTAGTTTTATTTTTGTTCCCTCAACATGATATTAACTTTACGAGTACATTGCATCAAATAAACAGAAACGAAGACGTTGCAATCTCTAGGTACCTATCGATAATCGAAGTTGAGGTAGGCAGTGCATAGCACATCACTATTTTTGTTGCACACATGCACATTACACACATACTCGTGTACTATTGTTTTGGTCTCGCACCTAGTTCTGTATTGCCAATCTAACTGTAGTATAAAAGATCTATGGGTAGTGGGGATGAAATCAGCTACTACTCTACACACGTCCCTGCCAGTTAGTACGTAACCTACCCTGAAGCAAAGCGCTCGTCGATCCAAGATGCCGTCTACACTTTCAAAAAATCAAAAAATAGGCATCGCTCTGGCTGTTGCTACGGTGCGACCAAAACAAAAGAGAAAGGCCTGGGATAAGAGGTGGTTGATGAAACGCCATGAATTGAGTCACATGTGTCACATCAACGTGATGAGACATTTACAACCAGCTGATTTAAAAACTTTCAAAGGATGGATATTGGAGGTTTTATATAATATTAATACTCTTTATGTTTTTGGTCCCATATGTACTACAATTCCTTGTAGATATCAATTATTTTCGTTCAGGCCTCTTGCTACTTCTCCTTTACCATATCGCCGCAAGAAATAAAAATTGATTTATAAAAACACGTCCAGTCGCCACTACAGTCGCACGCACACTGCGGTGAAATGCGGTTCCGATTTCACTACACACGCACGGACAACGCTCATTAGACGATAATCGGCCCTAAATCGTGAGCTCGCCCGAACCAATTTCTGAGTTAGGGGTAATAATAATAATACTTATCACGATTTGCCTACTCACGAGGCGATCAATGGAGCGATCTAGGGCGCTCCCCACCACTCTCCCGATATTGTCTCTGATTTTAAGGTCGTGTGTAGGCGCTTTTAGTTGACTTACTTTGTGGATAGCGTATGCTGCAGACCTAAGTAAGTTTGTTAGAAAGGGTTGTAATGTGTGGTTAAGTTTTGAGTCGACAGTTAATCCCAAAAATACATAAAATACACTAGGCACAGATTTTGGTTCAAAGCGTCAAATAAAAACTCCTTGGCCTGGATAATAGGCTTATTTTTTTTAGGTAGACCAATAGTACGTACTTAAACTATGTAGTCAGCTTCGACAAAGAAAAGCTAAGTAGGTTTTAGATGGGGTTTGGTTGACCAACTGAATTACTCAAGTAGATTGGTATTATTATTACATTAGTAGTCATAAGTAGAAGTTATCTATATACCCAGCACCTATAACCAGCTTATTGGTTGTAGACGAATTATATGTAGGTAACCATGAATGATTTGATTATGCAGTTGCGAATTCAGGCGCGGATACAGGATTTCGTTTAAGGGGGGGCAATTTTGGTGTTTGGTAATGTTTTTGACCTATTTTCCAGATAATACATTCTTAGCAAAAAAAAAAAAAGGTTTTATTTATTATAACGGTACATACAGTAATATGAATTAGGCAATAGCAAAAACAAATTCCGACGAGCGAAGCGAATATAAATATGCTAGATGAAAGGGCAATGCTGTCTGATGTATGGCACTACCAGTACCAATGCTAAAGTGATTGCGTCAAAAAGAAACCTAATTTTTTCGATCGAAATTAAACTGTAATTCATGGAATAGTAAGTATTTTGTAACTTCACCAATTTTCAGGATTTTGTTTTGGGGTGCTTGACTTCCCTAATTTTGCCAACCTTTTCTGTATCCTGCCTTAATAGAAAATCTATTTCACGTTCCAGCATATTAAGGTCCCTATTGCCACCAAGTTTAAAAATCTACCCATTAAGGTAAGTGAGATAGATAAGCTCGTAGGTACCTTATTATTATTAATATTATGTACCAATCATAGATCTTTAATATATTTTAAAGATCTATGGTACCAATGTTTAATATACGTATTTATACCATATTCTTTGAAACTAGTCGCTGTATATAATATAAATTTAATAATTTGCTTTCTTCTGAAAATTTATAGATAGGTAAGTTTCTAAACTTTTTCAAAATAACATTTTTTTTTATACGTGATATGTACCCTTCGAGCAAAATAAGTCGAAGTATGTACCCTTCCTCTACTCTGTTATCCTGGAAAGAATGAATGAACTTCTAGAGGGAACGTATTTACTCCCAGCATGTTTACAAACACAGGTTTTTTAAGGTGTTTTGTTGTTTGTTTTCCGTTTGTACACGCCCTTACCAAACCTTCAAATTATAGTCTGTGGTTATTCAATTGTCGTTGATTAATTAGTGATTTTAAGGTCTATGGACGTTTTTACTTGTGACGTTCAAACGAGTGATGGCTGCTAAAAAAATCGACCAATCAGAAGGCATGTGCATCAATAATCAGGCTGTGATTAATCAGTCCGTGCATAATCATCACGTGTTGATTTTTCACAGCCAGTTTTTGGTGGACATTTTGCTTTGCTTTGTTTGTACATGGATGATCAGGCTGTGCATAATCAGGACGTGCAATATCAGGACCCCGTGCTTGCCAATCCAGTGTTGCCAGTGCGCACTTTTTGGTCCGTTTTCGGACTTTTTCGGACCTCAGCGGACTTTTGGAGGATCATGAGGCCTTCCATTTTTTTTACCTTTGATACATTTTTGTACTTTTCGCTGATTTTTAATACATGCTTTTGATAAAGGTATAATTACTATCCCTAAGATAGGTTAAGTATCAATATGGTTATTGTATTTAGGTACATTTTTGTACCTACAAAAAGGTTAACAGGATACCTTCGCGCACCAACTTTGCTGATCGTTTGTTTTTATAACTACTGACTTACAGAGAGTTGTTATTAGCCTTCAGCGAGACGCGCCTTTCAAAATGGCCGATGTCCTAGGTTAAACGTTCGCGCTCAACAAGGCGCGGAAGGTCAAAGTTAAATAATTAAAAAAAAATCTTTTACCCTTTTTTTTGTAATGTTTCATAATTATAAATGTAATCTAGTACTTAGATCTAACTTCCTACACGTAGAACTTTTTTTATTTAGCATTGAAGATGAAAAAATATTTTTTCCGCTATTTTTACAATAACACGATAATTCAAAAATTCTGAGAACTTCTGAGAAAACTTACATTTTTATTTTACTATTTATTAGCTTTACATTAAAAACCCACACAAACTACTTATTTTTATTTATTTTGTTACACACGCCGTTTACGGTCGCCCGACACTTACGTCCCATACGTATATGGTGTCTCGACCAACTCAGCAACAACTCTTATTATTATTATTTTCCGATTTAGCAGTGACACGTGCTTTTATTTTGAAGCCTAGTGCTTAAGCCCTGTCCTGTTCTTCTCCTTCAAGATTCTATTAAATGTCAATGCCATGGTGACAAATACTTAGATTTCTTGAAATAGAGGCAACTGAGAGGAGCCGAAGTGCCCCATACGGCACTTCGGCCGATGCCCGAAAGCGCCATTTACGGCGCTTCTATCTGCGACTGATGACTTTAACTTTCATCCAGATAAATACTATTCCCGAGGTATAGAAAAATAACTTTAGATGCGAGCGAAGCAAAGGCTAGTAGGTTATATAGAAAAGTGGCCATGGTCTGATATAAAGGCAAGAAATGAAAGAGCCTATTATTATTAAATACCTATGGAAAATAACAAAACAATTTTTTTTGTCATACATCGGACTGTTAAGACCTTGGTTCCGGATCTTTTTCCAGATTTACTGCCGGCAACACTGTTGCGCTATTGTTTGTGGTGGTGTAAAAAAAAAAAAATTAGATTTTTTAATTTTTGTAAATGTTATTTACAATTTTGATGTTGTAAAAGAAATGTAATTGTAATTTGTATTATATATGTTCCTGAATCTGAGATAGGTAAGTACCTACGAATTTTATGATTGTCTTGTCCGGTATTCGCCGAAGTCATCGACTTGTTTCTCGACCTATATTCCTAGTTATTTTGAGATTTCTTCCTGTTTAGAGACTTTCAGGCACATTTTATTCTTTATCTAGGTACTGTTGTCGCGGAACAATGTTCTATTTTCAAATTCCGATTCGCCCCTCTGCAATGTCGCACTCATTAGAAAAAGTTTTATACCAATGCTAGTGGCCTCTTTAATACTGTTCGGTAATTAATTAATAAATAGTTGTGCTTATTAATGTGTTATAATCAGGGAGTACTAATTCCATGGTTTAAATTCTCTCCAGAAAATGGTGACCCGTATTCTGGTATTCTATTTTTTTCAGCCCGTAATATGATGGCGAAAGTGTTAACTGAAGAACTGCGTAACCCAAAGGATTTGGATGTGAACCTGAAGATGGAATTTGGTCCATTTGAAGAGATTCACAAATGGAAACTTCTCTCTGAGTGCTATGAGTTTGTTGGTGCCAGGTATTTCTATAACCACCTTTTATACTTACAATCAATCAACAGCCACAGGGTAGGCTGGTAGAAAACGCTGCTAGTATTAAGCCCACATTTTTCACATTTATCGGGCAAGTATAAAAGTTAAGTTACACAATTTAAAAAAAATCAAAAGTATTTTTATAAATTGTGTAGGTAAGCTTCCTTTTTGCTTGATTGCATCAGTCTGCTTTGCTAGCGTAGTACCTGTTTTTTTTTATGTGTGTCTTAATCCAGAGTGGAAAGTACATTCATCCCAATTTCATTGAGTTCACATCAGTCCCTCACATGGAGTAGAAAACATCCACAGATAATGTATATTTTTAAATTCTATTCACTATTTTCAAACTAGACAGGGACTTCAACCTGTATCTCTGCCTAAAGCTGGCTACCATCCATAAATTTCTTTCTTCGTTTTAATATTAACTTTCACAATAATAAAGGTCGATTAACACATAATAGTGAAGCCACTGTTCCGACCTTCTGACACAGTACCGGCACAGTGTGAAATATTCTTTCATACATTCTCTATGAACGCATCTCCAGTTGTCAGGGTCAGTGACGACACAGTGTTGAACTGAGTGGACACATTGCTGGTACTGTGACTTCACTGATATGTGTGAATCGACCTTTATTATTGTGAAAGTTAATATTAAAACGAAGAAAGAGAGAGAACCTTTATTATAATTATTATTTGTTTATACACAGGCAGCATAAAGCTTATATGTGTATATCGGGGTTAATTTTCAGTGCACTTTAAATAATTACCTTTATACTTTTTTTTTATGTTTTTTTACCTTCATAGTTATATTATATTTTTGACTTTTTTTTGTTACTTATCTGATAGAACTTATAATTTTTTAGACGGAGCAAGCATACCGTAATAGTTTACAAAGACGCACTCTACGTGTTCGGAGGAGACAACGGCAAATGCATGCTGAACGATCTGATCCGATTTGACATTATTGAGATGTCTTGGACAAGAGTTATGTGTATGGGCTCACCGCCAGCACCAAGATACCATCATTCTGCAGTGGTATGTATTTTTACAACAACGTAGGTACAAGCAACCCAAGGAAACACACTTTGCCCACCCATATTGTACACAACTGGAATAAGCTTCCAGAAACTGTAGTTAGTGCTCCATCAGTGAATTCCTTTAAAAATAGACTGGACAAATACTTAAAGTGCACTAAAAATAAACCCCGATATACACATATCAGCTTTAAAGCGGCCTGTGTATTAAATAATAAAAATAATAATAACGTAACATGTAAAAAATATGTGGAACAAAATAGATAGATAGATAGATAAACTCTTGATATTGATAGCACACAACACCAATACAAAAAAAAATTATGAGAATAGAGAAATGCTTAAAGCGATTTCCAGTCAACCATCAATAAGTTACCTGAAACAGTGATAAGTGCTTCCTCAGTGAACTCATTCAGAAATAGTCTGGATAAACATTAAAAAAACAGTAGACAGATACTTTCAGGCACATTAGATTTACACCCCTACAGTCTGTCCACGCTGCTACCTGTCGGTGCATTCGGTCATTTCAGTATTTAGCTGTGTCATTGTTAGGCTGCATTATGCAGCTGTCAGTCGGTAGACAGAGCCCGGTTTGTTAGTTATAGGGTGGAAAATTTGTGGAAAAATGTAGCGGCCGAAATTTTTTAAACCAGAACCAGTAGTGTGCAAATTACTACGGTACCTTACTTACTTACCTCAATAAGATTCTTAAAGGTAATAAGGTACACTGATCTCAATAAGATTGCTGTTTCATGCAGATAAGGGATTTGATTAATAATAATAAATATAATAATAAATAATGCTGGACTATCACACCGCCTCATGTAGCCCCAAACTAAGCAGAGCTTGTGTTATGGGAACCACATGATTGTTATATTACATATATACTTTTTTTGTAAATACATACATATCATACATAGAAAACACCCATACCTGAGACAAATATCTGCAGAACATTCAAACATTTGTCCCACGGCGGGAATCGAACTCGCAACCTTCTGCGTCCCAGGCGGACCTTCGCCCACTGCGCCACAGAGGTCGTCAAGCGTCGTCAGAGGTCCTCGTAATTATTAAGCTTCTGGCTAAGCTTATTAACAAAGATTATTTTTTCAGGTCCATGGACAGTCAATGTACGTTTTCGGCGGGTACACCGGCGACATATTGGCTAACTCAAACCTAACCAATAAGAATGATCTGTTCGAGTACAGGTTCTCGACAGCATCCTGGAGCCAGTTGAAATATTCTGGGCAGACGTAAGTGACAAAGATTGTCTTACGGCGCGGCTACATTACCGCCCTACGCGCTCTGTATGACTTTTCACTCGGGAGACAGAGGCAATACTCGAATCTTCGCCGTAGAGCGATAATATAGCCGGCGCTCATGATAATAATATTGACCTATTTTGGTACAAATTGTCCTACCCAGTATTGTACAAAAAATCCTCACCAAGAATAGGATAAGAGCATACTTGGCCAGTTTGTATTGCTACAACAACAACAACATCAGCATATCAGGCCACTGCTGGACATAGGTCTTCCCTAATAAGAAGGGGATATGCCCATAATCCCCACGCTGGGCATGGGGTATGGTGGGTTCTCTTAGTATATCGTTTTAATAAAGAACTAGCAGTGTCGTTTTTTGTTCTTTTCTATTCTGCTTCTTGGCTATCTGTTCACAATAGTCCGATGCTTCTGGGTTTTTTAACCAACTTCAAAAAGGAGGAGGTTCTCAATTCGTCGGAACCTATTTTATTGCTAACTTCTTTTGATGTATGTTCACCGATAACTCCATCAATTGTGAAGCGATTTTCAAAATTTCTTTTTGGTTTGAAAGAGTATACTTTACAGGTGGTCCCTTATAAATTTTATTCCTGAGGGATTGGTACTTTTCCTCAAAAACTCATAAAAACCTCCTCACTTGTAATTTTCGCCCTACGATCACCAATATCTCCGTCAATTGTGAACCGATTTTCAAAAATCTTTAGGGCAAGTAGTAAGTTAGATTTATTTGAAGTCGGTTTTTTTTTAAGTCTTACTTGTTACGATATGGATAGGTAGAGATTATACTATTATATATATACTATTAGCACGGACTAGTTAAGTAAATAACTATTAGTGATAGAAAGAAAGAGGAATATCACCTGGATTCGAACTGTATGTAATGATATTTTGACGCTATGACACAGAATCGCGAACAAATATCAGGAGGGCTAACCCCAAATAGGGAAATAGCCAGGAGATTGATGGATAGGTAGAGAGATTAGTCCAGTGACTAGTCTCTCAGTCTTTGTGTGCGAATCTTTCCGCTGGTCCTTGGATTCCATGTAATTTCAGTCGAAAGTATTTGAGAATGCCTGTGCCTTGGGGCCATTCAAGTATTACGTAAGCACTGTAGGTGGGGTGTTGGGGTCTTTGCTTTGCTTATTTTTGATGACATGGGGGTAGGGGGGTCTAGATGGTTATTACGTCAGCAGTATTTATATTTTTTGATAAAGGCAACTCACACATTTTAGTTTGAAAAAAAAAAACGAAATTCATTTTCGGGGATTCCCACAAATAACGAATACTTTTCAGCACGCTTAGAACCGAGTAGATAATTTACCGTGCGCTATTTCTATCGTCAATCTATTGTTTCGTTTCGGTACGATATTGGTACCAATCACTGTTCTCGAACGTCAAGAGCGATATCGGTAGAGCTGTAATCCACTAAAATCGGTATATTTGGATCCAAAACCGGTATATGACAAAAAATATACAGTATTCAATCAAATTCATTTAAAACCGAGTTTGCTTGTGAAGAAGTTTCTTTACAGAGTATTTCCCTGATGTAATGTTATTTAAACTCTTACAATAGGCAAAACTTTCGCCTTGACGACTATCTTGCAGTCAGACTGAAAATGTTTCTTCCCATTCTTTTAAAAATTGTAGAGATTTTATTCTTTTTGCACTCGCGCTTGTACACCGTTGCTCGTCAGACGACATATTTTTAACTTATTAATTATATTATTACTATATTTTTTCGATATTAAGATTATGAAACTTTAAGGGAGGGAACTGTAAGTGCTTTGCTTAGTTTTGCTGACAAGGAGGAGAGGGGGTTTTAAAAATTGTAATAAATCTGATTACGTTATACTTGAACGGCCCCCTTGTACTTGAGCGGCTAGTTCATTACTATGTTTGTACTAGCAGTTTATCAGTGTAATTTTGTTATCAGGGAGCCAGTACCAAGATCAGCTCACGGTGCGGCCGTGTACAACGACAAAATGTGGATATTTGCCGGTTACGACGGAAACGCGCGACTCAACGATATGTGGACATTGAATTTAGTGGTGAGTAACAGTAATAATTGGATCATGGTGCTGTATAGTGGTGAGATATATTTATTGATCATGCAAACATTTGTCTCGTGGTGGGAATTGAACCCGCAAATTTCTGCGTCATAAAATTTGTACAGATAACGTCTGTCGGGACACCACACTACACCAGTCTATATCAGTCCTCTGCTGGACATAGGCCTCCGCAAAAGGGGATATACCATAATCCCCACGCTGGGGCATGCCCAGGGTTGGGGATCGCAGGGCACAACTTTTCGCGCCACTCACTCTGCTGCTAATCGGCGGCCAGGGGATTTAGCTGTGCCGGTTTAGCTAGTAATGAAGTAAGGCCTTGAGTGCTGAAACACAAATGTGATTGCACATCCTCCACCTCCTCGTGGATAGCACAGCGTCATGTGCTAGTCCAGCAGCCAACGTGTTTTTTTTTGTATGTCAAAGCTGGCAGACACCGAAGGCAAGGAAAGTAGTCACCGTCGCCCTCTGGTGATGAAGGTGTCCATCTGTATCACCAGAGGCTATACTGATGCGCTGCCGGCCCTTGATGAAATGAAAATTACCCGCCTTTTAAAGTTTATATGTTTTAGGGCGAAGTCCACCAATGGGAGCGAATAGAGCAGAAAGGAACGTGCCCGCCCACTTGCTGCAATTTCCCCGTTTGTGTGTTGCGCGGGAAAATGTATGTTTTCAGTGGACAAAGTGGAGCGAAGATCACCAACGCACTGTTCCAATTCGACTTTGAGACGCACACGTGAGTAACTTAAACTATAGTTGATGATTTTTTCCGATACAAAATGTTAATGTAAATGGACTCCCTTTCCCGCAATTGGAGTCCAGTTGGTCCATTGTGCGTGTGGGAGATCTGGTTAAATACTTAGCCAGCCTAACTCCGTCTAGAAGCACAGAAGTTACCTGGGGGCTTCGCGGAGTGACCTCGGGGTTCCAAGGATTTGTTCGCGTTGTGATGCAACTCCCTCGCATTCCAGGATTACGTGAGATGCTGATTCTTCTTCGGTCAGACACCCTCTGGAGAGTGGGCTGTCTGTTGCTCCGATGTTGTAGAGATGTTTGTTCAGAGGAGAGCGTCCCGTTATGGTACCAACGATGTTTTTCCGATACAAATATTATATGTTAAATTTAGAACCCAAAAATATTTGTAGATAAGATTATTTATTTCACACAAAAACTAAATACAGTTGCAGTGTACCTAACTTAATGTGCTATTTCTAGAGGTAATATTATCTATAGGAAGGATAAAATAACGCAGGCACTATGTGGCTCAGAGTTCTTACCTCCCGTGCTAGTTGTAAACTGTATGACGGCGGGGATCATGCGAACATTTGTCCCGCTACGGTATCGAACTTGCAACCTCTCAATCTTTTTGTGTTTGAATGTAATTAATAATACAGGCTAGGGCAAAATTTTACCTCATTGAGGACAGCAATTTTTTCTTTAGCAGTCAGGTTTTACTCTTAGGAAACTAAGTTTCGTTCAAAAACTTCAGTGGTATATTCATTCTTGCAAAAAAGTTTGTGTTCGCGAGGTCTAGATACTTTTCGCAGAACTATTAGTTTATAATTGGTCTGGAAAGCAATAATCATCTTTATATCTTAACAGTTGGAGTCGAGTTTGTACGGAACACCTACTCCGCTTCGCTGGCCCAGCGCCCGCTCGCCGCTACGGTCATGTGATGGTGGCGCACGCCAACCAATTGTATGTGTTTGGAGGAGCCGCTGATAACACTCTACCCGGCGATGTGCATTGCTACGATCTTGATACGCAGAAATGGTCAGTATACCTATAGACATAGAATTCATTTTAGTTTACCTATAGGGACGGTCACCTGATCATAACGATTTAACCCTACCTGGCGACGTACATTACTACAATCTTGATACGCAGAAATGGTCAGTATCACTTGTGAAATAACATTTATTTTAGTTTGTAATTCCGTGATTGTGGCTCACGGCAATTGTATGTGTTCGGTCGGAGGCGCCGCTGATAAAAACCTACGTGCATTGCTACGATCTTGATACACAGTAATGGTCAGTACAACTAGAGACATAAAGTTCATTTTTGAGTCCTTAATTTTTATTAATTAATTATTTATTCTTGAGACTCGCCCACTTGTACTCTATGAACTTGTACAACTTGTGAGTATTTATTGGGACTTGTAATCTTGTAATAGAAAGTAACTTCCGCACCTAGCTTCGCTCGCGTGATTCACCGGGATAAAAAGTAGCCTATGTTTTAATTTAATTCATAAACTATGTATATTCCAAGTTTCATCCAAATCTTTTCAATAGTTATTGCGTGAAAGTTTAACAAACAACCATCCATCCATCTATCGCCCATCCTCAAAAACTTTCACATGCATAATATTAGTTGGACTTTTGTATTCTTGTAAATTGCCAATGCGACTTGTAAACTTGTGTTCTTGTAAATTATTATTGTGACTTGTAAACTTGTATTTGACCAGGTCGGTGTTAATGCCCGCGCCAGACTCTCAGATCCCCTCCGGTCGTTTATTCCACGCCGGCGCGGTGGCCGCTAATGCAATCTACATATTCGGCGGTACCATTGATAATAACGTGAGGAGTGGGGATCTGTTCCGGTTTCAGGTAAATTATCTAATGTTCGTAACGGGGCGTCCATTAATTACGTGAGGCATTTAAGGGGTGAAGGGTTCGAGCCAAATCTCACGTGGGGAGTCCCGGGAGTCCCGGGAAATATCACGTAATTTTTTTCCTCAAGAAAAATAAAAAACTATTTCAATTCCACGCAGGAAAAGAAAATAGAAAAAAAAAATGCTAGTTTATATAATATTAGTGTGATTATGTGATATTTATTCCTTTGGTTTATATATATAAATAACGCTGGACGTTATCACACAGGTTCATGTAGCCCCAAACTAAGCAGAGCTTGTATTATGGGAACCACATGATTGATATACTACACATAATACAGTTTTTTTTTGTAAATATATACATATCATACATAGAAAACACCAAGACCCGAGACAAATATCTGCAGAACTATATTATAATCTACTATTTTGATGAATTTAAATTCAGTGGTTCATAATTTGGTTGATATTTCAGCTATCAAACTACCCCCGGTGCACGCTACACGAAGATTTTGGCCGTATACTGAAATCACAGCAGTTTTGTGATGTCACGATATTGGTTGGCGATGACCAGACTCCCATATTGGCTCACCAGGCAATCATAGCGGCCAGGTCGCACTACCTTAAAGCTAAAATCAAGTAAGTCATCGTGACAAGGGATCTTTGTCGCTATGAAGTTAGCCTCAGCAAACAGTTCGATCGACTGAAAAATTCTAATTAGTCCGTAATTTACATTATCAAAAAATATTGGACGCGTATTTTTTATTTTGTTAATTGAACAAAAAATGATAAATATATAGTGCGTTGAAGTTCTGCGTGACGTCACGACTCAGTACACTTTTTACCTAGCCGTGACGTCACGAGTCCCCACTCCCGAAATTACGCTCATTAGTTCCGTCATTTTTTTATTTATTTCATAAATAAAAATAAGTGTACAATATTTTTTGTTGATCTATCTGACGGACTAATTAGAATGACTATTTTTTTACCCAACCGACATACCTATTCGATCAATCCTACATCCGACCCAAAAATAGAAACTACGCGCAGTAAACTTTAAAGGATGTCTAAATGTTATGATTTTTTTTATGGTAAGTACCTGCAGATGGAACAAGCACATGGCTCACCTTGTGTTAAGTGGGTGTCTATAACAAAGCATTGCACCGAGGTCGTCAATTTAAGAAGAATCATAGTTTCGCATCTATCAGGCGTCCCGTGATGGTTATTTTTTTAAATACAGATCTTAATGGGGTGATTAAAGGTTTGCAAGACTACGTATTCTTTCACATTGTTAGCGGACTAATTGTTATGTAGGTAATTTTTGTTTTTCTATTTTCTAGTTGTACTAATTGTACGAATCTCACTTACCTGCGCGCGTCGGAGCGCATTTAATAACATGCTAAAGGAAATTGAAACGTCCACAAAGCAGTTAAGTTCCTTATTTGCATGCAATTTACGCAGCGGATCTATTTATGTCAGTGTTTGACAAAGCTCAAAGCTGCGTAAATTGCATGCAAATAAGAAATTTAACTGCTTTGTGGATGTTTCAATTTCCTTTAGCATGTTTTAAAATGCGCTACGATGCTTTCCGACGCGCGCCAGTAAATTTGAATCGTACATTAATATTGCCTATGATTAGACTAGGTTATAATATTAGGTACTGTATTGTATTTAGTGTGCCCGTAAAGATGCATGTTTGCAAGGAAAATAAAATAACAAAACTATTTTTTAATTAATTAATTTATTTATTTTTCTCATACAGAGAAGCACGGTCAGAAAGAGACAAGCGTCTAGCATCAGGTGAAAAACTCAATCCTGGAGAGTACAAAATGTTACCGGAAGTGACCGTCAAAATACCGGAAGCAACTCCCGAAGCGTTCAAAATGGTCCTCAACTATATCTATACAGATAGAATAGATCCCACCGAAAAAGGTAGTATATTTTTTGTCCATTTTTGATATTTATACTTTTAGGCATTATTAGGGTTTTTATAGGTCCATATTAGTGCAAAGATATTAAAAGGATGGTATTATTTAACTACTGTAATAGATAATAATTGTTTAAGATACTCTATTGTAAAAGGTAACCATAAGATATCGCAAGGAACAATATTTAACTAATTACACTATTATTTTCAACAAAATGCAGAATGTATACACCGCCCTCCCTCCCTCAAAGGAACATGCATATCAGTAAAAAAGAGTAAAAAATTACAGCTAGATTATAAAATCCGTACACCGTCTACTCACCCTTCTCCTCGAATTTACTGCCAAACAGCAAGCCGCAATTGTGTAACGATTGCAACTTTCGGCTAGTAGAAATATATTTGAATAAAGGTTAATACCAAACATCCACTAATCCGCCAGGTGGAGTGGACGATCTGTGAAATGCTGTTGGTCTTTTCTTCAGATCAAAAACTTTGTTCTCTCGACGTCATCGAATAACGTAGATAGTTATTAATTAATAAATAATGATGGACATTATCACACAGCATCACGTAGCCGCAAACTAAGCAGAGCTTGTGCTATGGGAACCACATGATTGATAAACATATATATATAATATTTGTTAATTTTTTATATTGTAAATACATCCATATCATACATAGAAAACACCCAGACCTGAGACAAATATCGGCAGAACATGCAAACATTTGTCCCGCGGCGGGAATCGAACCCGCAACCTCTGCGTCTCAGGCGGACCTTCGGCCACTGCGCCACAGAGGTCGTCGTGTAGTTTAGTGTGTAGTAGTTATAGTGTAATCTGTGGTACATCGATGCGGTAGGCAGTAACGTAATTTTCGCCAATGTCCGTCCATTAATGGCCGATTCCTATTTATTGTACCATAACCGATAACGCTTCGTTTTCTCCTGAAAAACTTGTCAGTTTTTTTACAGGTTTTCAAGGGAAAAAGAAGCGTCATGGGTCGTAACCCACATATATATATATATATATATATATATATATATATATATATACCCCTTAGATCCCGTTGTATATATTAGGAATCGGCCATAAGTCAACCATATGACATATAAAGATGCCATATACTAGAGTCTAGTGTATAGTATATGGATGGTATGGTAATCATAAAGCTATATTAAAACTCATGTTCCTAAAAAAACCATAGCCTTTAATAATTACGCGCGCCTGCGTTGAGTATGAGGACAGGAAGTATTGGCGCTCATTGGGGAAGGCTTTTATCTATCATTTGACGGCCTCTGTGGCGCAGTGGACGAAGGTCCGTCTGAGACGCAGAAGGTTGCGGGTTCGATTCACGCTGCAGGACAAATGTTTGCATGCTCTGTAGATATTTGTCTCGGGTCTGGGTGTTTTCTATGTAAGATATGTACTATATATTTACAATATATATATATATATATATATATATATATATATATATATATGTGTAGTATATCAATCATGTGGTTCCCATAATACAAGCTCTGCTTAGTTTGGGGCTACATGGTGCTGTGTGATTACGTCCCGCATTATTCATTACTGCTACAGGCTGAGGATGAGATGATGATGATGACCGAGTGACGTCATCCTATTAACAGTTTAGATGTTACTAGACGTGGATCCGGCTTCGCCAGCGACTATACTGCTAGTGATGGAAGTTCTCCGACTAACACTCCGGCTGAATATACCGAGGCTACGAGGGCTCTGCGCGAGGTTCCTTCGAGCCAATCTCTGCTCGAGCAACGTGCTGCCGGCTCTACACGCGGCACATCACGCTAACCTGCTGTGTATCAAGGAGTATTGCTTGAGGTATGTGTAACGTATCAATGGGTATTGCTTGAGGTATGTATAATGTACTATTGCTTGAGGTATGTTTTATTAAAACACTTACCTATTATTAGTTTATCTATCACAATCGAGAAATCAGTGTAATACGTTATGAGAGACGTAAGTTGTGTGTTTGGTGTAAGTGTATATCAAGGAATATTGCTTGAGGTTTGTATAATGTATCAAGGAGTATTGCTTGAGGTATGTATAATGAATGTATCAAGGAATATTGCTTGAGTTATGTTTTATTAAAATACTTACCTATTATTATTTTATCTATCACAATCGAGAAATCAGTGTAATAAGTTATGAGAGACTTAATTTGTGAGTTTAGTATGTATATCAAGGAATATTGCTTGAGGTATGTATAATGTATCAAGGAATATTGATGTGTATCCAGGAGTATTGCTTGAATTATGTTGGTCTAGCAAGGAATATTGCTATGTATCAAGCATATTGCTTGAGGTATGTTTGTCTATCAAGGAGAATTGGTAGAGTGAAGTGACCATTACATTACATTACAGTTTGGTTTTCAAGGAATATTGCTGTTTCAATAAGTATTGCGTGATGTATGTTATCAGAGGTTATTGCTGTGTATTAATGAGTATTGATTGAGGTATGTTTGGCTATTGAGTTATCGTGTATCAAGAAATATTGCTTGATAGAGAAACACATCGATTATTTGCTTATAAATAAAGCAAAACTATAAATATAGTCATTGGATTCATCACAATTTTTTTCATCTATCATTACTACAGTTGCATTTTTCAGTACTATACACAAAGGTTAGCTGGTAGAGAATGCTTCTTAGCATAAAGGTAGAATTTTGGGCAATAATTAATCATCTAAAACCCATTGTACTTTAATTATGAATATCAACGGTATATTTACCATGATTTGTGAGTTCTGTTGTTTCCCGATATTTCGACGCAGTTGCATGTGCCATGATCACGGGAGGAACTGAAGTTGTACCATTGTACCTTTTATTAATTGTAAATTTTCCTGTAAACTGTTGAATTTTTCTGGTATACAATAAAGAATTTATCTATCTATCTATCTTCTATACTACCACAGTTCATTTTCCAGGGCATCGCGTGAACGAATGGAGTGGCAGTTTATAACAATAATTCCTCACTCAGGTTCGTAGTGAAAGACTACAACTTCACGCCAATAGTGATGAGCGAAGAGTTTGAGCTGATGCAGCAATCTCTTATGGTGGAAGTCATCAGGAGGAGACAGCAGCCGCCGACGAAGCCTCCAATCAACACGCACTACGATAATGATGATGATATACCAGGTAAACAAATAAATTATATTTATTAAAGGAGAATGCCGAGAACCCGTACCAATTGCGTCAAAATCGAACGTATCCCATAAAATTTATTATATTTAATAAATGACATTAACATTTTCTTTAGTTTTACACACCGACGGGATTAATAATCAAGTAAAAAAATATTCTGTTGATTTGGTTTCCGCTGCACGCCGCCATTAGACTGCAACAACCAATGATACTTAAGTTGCTATGGCAACTAACATTGATGTAAAGTGTTACCATGGCAATAAAACTCATTTTCAATTATTTTGGCAGTAGAATCGACTAAAAACTTATTGGAGATTTTTAAGACGCACTCATTTTAGTCTTGGTACCGAGCGCCATACATCAGACGGCATTCTCCTTTATTTATTTAATTATTTATTGCACTTTTACAAAGATTTGTACAATTGGTGGACTTAACGCTAAAAAATTAAAATGCTTTTAGTTTACAGAATGAGACAATAATATAAAAAACGGTAGGTACATAACTATTAAAACACATTAACAACATTAAAGATAAAATAACAATAATAATACTTACTACCAAATCACAGATAATTAAAACAAAACAAAGTAGGAAATAATATATATATATCGTCCTCCTTGTCGTGTCCGACAATGGCGAACCAGACTTGTCATTTTTTCCGATCATGTGCCCGAATGTGGCTCGCAAATCCAAATTTGGTTTTAATGATCCTGTTGCATGGCGCACAATGCAACTGACCACTTGCATTAAATAATATTAAGTAGCTAATTAGGTAGAACAATGCTTGTCACTGGAACTGAAATAAATATTATGCACAAGGCGTTTAAACGCTAGTTTGGATATATTTTATATCATACCTTATGGATCGGTGGGATAGATGAGGGTGTAAGGGCTTCCAACTCCCGTCTCCGGAACCCAAGCCAACCTCACCTGCATGTAGTGCACCCTGCTAACTAACAAACGGGGCTCTGGCACCTAACATCCCCTGGCCGCGCACGGGCAGCGGCGTCGGCGGTGCGAGAACCTGTACCCTGCGATCCCCAACCCGCATGCCCAGCGTAGGGATTATGGTCATATCCCCCTTCTTATAGGGGAGGCCTATGTCCAGCAGTGGGCGGAATAGGCTGGTGTTATTGGTATGGATAGATCAGCGGGGTGATCGGCTAACTCTGTTGCAAACAGAAATGATTGACACCGATCCTGCTTTTACAAACTTTGACATTTCATCTGTCGAAATTCAATGAACGTCAATTGACAAACTGTCACAGTTTTTTAAACACAAAACCGGTTTCAATCATTACTGTTTGCAACAGAATTAGCCGATCACCCCGCTGTATTACCTACCTACATACCATCAGATTAATTAGGTCTCTTTTTTGTTTTGTTTAGTTATATTACCTGAGCTCGTGTGCTCAGGTAATATAGTGCTTAGATTTAAAGATAAGTATAGATAAAGATTATATTTATTTCATCCAAATTATAGAAGTATGTGAGTACCTAAATAACCTTTATGCCTTTAAGTACATCAGTACACCCTTTGGCGGATGTTGATACACAGAAATTGAATGGAAAACTTTTGATTAAATTTTTACACAATCTTACGATTTGATTGGTAAGTTCGGTTCCTTTTTTTGGAAAAGTGTTCCTGTTGGAAACTAGAATCAATCAATACTAACTTTTTTTTTAAAATGGCATTTTCAAGGCTGACGGTGCATTTTTTAAAAAATCCGAAAGTACGGTTGATTGTTTCTTCAAAATAAACTTATAGTTTCCTTAGAACAAAACCACAGAATAAGGAAGGTAACGAAAACTACAAAATATAAGGTGCCCTCAATGAATTAGAATTGTGACCAACCCTGTATATTATAGAGGTATATTTAAGAGACATACCCTCAATTTCAAGGTCTCTAGACTTCGTTTTGATTATACTTAACTTACCTTAAAAAAAGGCGTGAAAGCCAAACAAATAAACAACCGAAGCTCACTTTCGCGATTACAATTTCAGTTAGGATTTAGAATTAAATTAGTTCTAGGGTCTTAACGGCTTATACGGGTCAATATTTTAGTGTAGATACAAACATATCTACACCCGATGCACATTCCCGTTATATTATATCTTCTGGATATTATTCCCGGACTTCAATAACAAGTATTGTTGAATGCCAAATAACGCCAGAACAATCCTAACATGTTGCAGTATTGGATAAAATATAGATCATGCCAATTATGAACCACTAGCTTCCGCCTACGGCTTCGCTCGCGTAGTACCCGCATATAAAGTAGCCTATGTGTTAATCCAGGTCACAAACTATGTATATTCCAAGTTTCATCAAAATCCGTTTAAAAGATGTTGCGTGAAAGACAAACATCCATCCTTTCTCACAAACTTTCACATTTATAATAAATGTAATGCCTGTAGCCTGTATGTTAATCCAGGTCGCAAACTATGTATATTCCAAGTTTCATCCAAATCCGTTCAGTAGTTTTTGCGTGAAAGAGTAACAAACATTCATCCTCTGTGGTGCAGTGGGCGAAGGTCCGCCTGAGACGCAGAAGTTTGCGGGTTCGATTCCCGCCGCGGGACAAATGTTTGCATGTCCTGCAGGTATTTGTCTCGGGTCTGGGTGTTTTCTATGTATGATATATATGTATTTACATAAAAAAATCTTACTAATGCTATTATCCTACTTCCTACTAATATCCTACGAATATTATAAATGCGAAAGTTTGTGATTAGGTATGGATGTATGGACAGGCCTCTTTCACTCCGCAGAATAGGTATAAAAATATACCTACGCATCGCCGGCCTTGCGAGAGTGGTTCGTTACGTCGGTCGGTTGCCGCGTTCTGCCCGGAACGAAAGTGTCCTTGAGCAGCCGCGGCATTTTAGTTTGTTTTTGATAACCTACACTGCCTACTTAAAGTTAAACCAAATAAAAATGTACCTAGCTTGGGTTTCTAATCTTGCTCTCAGTCTACATAATCAAAATCATAATACCTACTTACTAAAGCACTATGTAGGCCTACCTATACCTACCAATGGCACAAAAATTGTCTATCAAAAAATACCTACATAATAATATTACGTTTATTTATGTAGGTAGGTACCGCATTCAAATAGAACTTGTACCTAAGTACCTACCTACTTAAGTAAATACGGGAGACTTTGATATCTAAACAACGCATTATTTGGTAGATAAACTTTCAGTTCTGTACCTACTATTGGTATTATTTACATTTTCTTATTATTATTCAGGCAACCAAATGCTGTGTAGTATTTTTTTGCCTTCATTTGGCGAAAAATATAGGTACATCAAAAACAAACTAAAATGCCGCGGCTGCTCAAGGACACTTTCGTTCCGGGCAGAACGCGGCAACCGACGTAACGAACCACGCTCGCCAGGCCGGCGATGCGTAGGTATATTTTTATACCTATTCTGCGGAGTGAAAGAGGCCTGATAATGCGTTGTTTAGATATCAAAGTCTCCCGTATTTACTTAAGTAGGTAGGTACTTAGGTACAAGTTCTATTTGAATGCGGTACCTACCTACATAAATAAACGTAATATTATTATGTAGGTATTTTTTCATAGACAATTTTTGTGCCATTGGTAGGTATAGGTAGGCCTACATAGTGCTTTAGTAAGTAGGTATTATGATTTTGATTATGTAGACTGAGAGCAAGATTAGAAACCCAAGCTAGGTACATTTTTATTTGGTTTAACTTTAAGTAGGCAGTGTAGGTTATCTACTTAAAAACAGTCGGGTAGGTAGGTGTAGGTAGACAAATCGATGTGGTAAGTTACCTAAAGGTAGGTGTACTAACAACTAAAACTAGATACCCAGGTTACCTACAAACCAAATGTTGTTTTTTTCTCTTGCAAATATCTAGGTAGGTACCTACCTACTAAAATTTCTCTTAAGATTTAGCATGATGTACCTACCTTAAACAGTGATTATTCAGTTTTCGTACACAAGACACCTAAACACTTAAGTAAGTGTTAAGGACCCAAGTACCTACCTAGTAGGTATGCCTATTTTCTGAGCTCTTATGTAAGTGTTAAGGACCCAAGTACCTACCTAGTAGGTATGCCTATTTTCGCAGCCAGCCAGTGTAAAATAGTTTTCTGATCTAATACTAGGTAGGTAGATATTATTTGAATTATCATTGTTCCTAAAAAGAAATAGGTGGCTAGGTAACTGGATAGTAAAATGTTCAACAACAACAGCATAAGAAGGGGGATATGCCCATAATCCCCACGCTGGGCATGCGGGTTGGGGATCGCAGGATACAGCTTCTCGCACCGCCGACGCTGCTGCCCGTCGGCGGCCAGGTTATTATTATTCGTCACAGAATAATTCTCAAGACAACCCTAACGTTACACGTGCCACGTCAGTAGAGATAGAGCTACACGATAGAAAGGGATGCAAGGTGTAGGTTAATATAAATGTTAGGCACTGAGTTCGGTGCGAGCTGAATAGCACTTTATTGCGTAGCAACTAAAGTCGCTATTTATTTAAATGAAGCTTCTGTCCTCTCTGTATTCCGTGCCTCTACATATTAGAAGTAGCTTTTTTTGTAAAAAATAATCCTCATTTATTTCCTAGGCTATCTGACGTTGTAACTCGAAACAGACGAGATAATACTAGGTTACAATCACATCCTGTTAAAACAGCACTAATGCAAAAAAGTGTTGTTAGTGTCGCTCCTAAAATATATAACAAATTACCTAAGTTGTACAAGAACCTGGCCGAAAAAAAAATTTAAACAGAAAATTAAAATGTTATTAATTTCAAAATGTTATTATAGTCTAGACGAATTTCTCAATGATAAAAAAATGTAGTTAGTTTTAATGTTGCATGCCATCTCTCTACTAATTTTGCATACCGCAACCGGTCAAGCATGTTGTTTCTTATATATAATTTATTACCTTTTATACACATGTTTTTTGGCAAATAAATATTTTTATCTTTTTATCTTTATCTTTTATCCAAGTTTCATCAAAATCCGTTCTGTAGTTTTTGCGTGAAAGAGTAACAATCATTCATCCATACATACTCACAAACTTTCGCATTTATAATATGAGTGTGATTATTATCCATCCTCAAAAGCTTTCTCATTTATAATATACTAATATTATATTACTAATATTATTATGAAACGTAACGCACACGTCGTAAAAAAGTTTGTATTTCTGACCGACTTTTTGTAGGATCAATACGTTTCATTTTTCTCCTACAGAAAACCGGCCCAATTATCGGTTCTAGAAAAAGCCTGATGTAGGCGGGCAGCCTTTCTCCTACAAAAAATCGGTCGTGGGCAAACACACTTAATATATTATATTTCTGTACAGGTACAACCTTAGAACAAGACATGGCAGTTCTACTGAGCGGCGAATGTGACTTGAGCGACGTGGAACTACAAGTTGGGACCAGCTTCAGGCGCGCCCATCGCTCCGTTCTAGCAGCGAGGGCTGCTTACTTCGAGGCTATGTTCCGATCGTTCTCACCTATCGACAACCGAGTCATGGTCAGTCGACAAAGTACTTACACACACACACACACACATCAGCCTATATCAGTCCACTGCTGGACATAGGCCTCCCCTAATAAAGGGGGATATACCCATAATCCCCACGCTGGGCATGCGGGTTGGGGATCGCAGGGCACACCTTC
Organism: Horisme vitalbata; assembly: GCA_951804965.1. Classification (NCBI taxonomy): domain Eukaryota; kingdom Metazoa; phylum Arthropoda; class Insecta; order Lepidoptera; family Geometridae; genus Horisme; species Horisme vitalbata. The sequence goes on along the minus strand of OX638106.1, from coordinate 10,465,834 downwards.
TCGCACCACCGACGCTGCTGCCCATCAGTGGCCAGGGCATTTAGCTGTGCCGATGTAGGCTGTGCTATGCCGCAATCAGCCGGCCGCCAGAGCCCCGTTCGTTGTTTAGCAGGGTGCACCACGTGCAGGTGGGGTTGGCTTGGGTTCCGAAGATAGGGGTTGGAACCCTGTACACCCCAAAGTACTTACAACGGATTTATTTCCCTCTGAAGTTAGGTTCATCAAACGATTCGACCAACCCTAATTTGTATTCGGATTGTTCCGACCCAACTTTTTCTTGTTTACCATAGCAAGAAATTGGTTGGTTATCATTTGGACGTAGGTACGGTATAAAATGTCTACTGGCTAAAATTACAGAAAGTTATCTTGAGTTGATGACCTTCTGTGGTGCAGTCGGCAAAAGCCTGCCTGAGACGCAGAAGGTTGTGGGTTTGATTTCCGCTGCGAGACAAATGTGTTCTCCAAATATTAACCAACGTGCAACAAGCTTATTACTTTATGTTGAATTATACTTATTATTATTATTTAATTATGGACGAGCAGCTTGACGCTGATGTGTCCATTTGACAGACAGTGTTAAAAACAAAATTAAGTTATTGTTTCTGTCACTTTTTTTTATCACTGATTTATTTAGTCGAAGCCAGATGTCGAGCTTATTTTTGAAGCTGTTTACTGATGTGCCGCTTTGTGGAAATAAACTACAGGGTGGTGCTGTAATGGCGATATTAAATGAATACACGGGTAGTGCTACTTGTCGGTAATCATAAAAAATGAAAGCCTAAAAATAAAGTCCATCCAGAAAATTTAAATCATGCTGTGTAAGGGCTACTTGTCATTGCCATCGTCACGCGCTTCTGTTTAGACGCGCACGTATGGTACACAGCATCATTCAAATTTTCTTACCTCATTTGTGACTTAGTTTGTTTCCACACCACACCAGTCTATGTCAGTCCACTGTTGGACATAGGCCTCCCTTAATAAAGGGGGATATGCCCATAATCCCCACGCTGGGCATACAGGTTGGGGATCGCTGGGAACAGCATCTCGCACCATCGACGCTGGTTAGTTAGTTTGTTTGAAAAAATATAATTTAAAAAGATGGGCTTTAGTTTTAGGATTTAATTTTTTAAGATAACTGATATGTAGCACTACCCGTGTATTCATTTAATGTCGCCATTACAGCACCACCCTGTAAATGAATAAGCGTAAAGATAGCAATACTTTGAGCGTTGTGTATCTATTGACAGATATTAAAAGAAATGCTATGGATTACCAATGAGAGCAGAATACAAAAGTAAGTTATATTGTTTATTTAGCTACAAATATGAATTTTATCTACAGCTCGGTGACATGATTCCGTGTGATGAGTCCTTTGATGCACTGCTTCGGTACATCTACTACGGCGACACCAAGATGCCACCGGAGAGCGCGTTGTATCTCTTTCAAGCGCCAATATACTATGGTAAATCCACCAAAAACTATATTTAGATTCAAAGGAGAATGCCGAGAACCCGTACCAATTGCGTCAAAACCGAACGTATCCCATAAAATTTATTATATTTTAAAAATTACACTAACATTTTCCTTTAGTTTTAAACACCGACAGGATTAATAATCAAGTAAAAAATATTTTGTTGATTTGGTTTCCGCCGCACGCTGCCATTAGACTGCAACAACCAATGATATATACGTTACTATGGAAACAAACATTGATGTAAAGTGTTACTATGGAAATAACCCTCATTTTTTATTATTTTGACAGTAGAATCGACTAAAAACTTGTTGGAGATTTTTTTGACGCACGCACTTTAAGTCTTGGTCCGAGCGCCATACATTAGACGGCATTCTCCTTTATTTAGATTAGTGTGATGCAATAAAGTGATGGTTCATTCATTCTTTGATTCACTCAGTCATTTATAATTTCATTCCACTTACAGGTTTCACGAATAATCGCTTACAAGTATTCTGTAAGCACAACCTACAGAGCAATGTGACGCAGCATAATGTGCTAGCTATCTTGCAAGCAGCGGACAGACTGGGTGCCGCTGACATCAAGCAATACGCGCTGAAGATGATTGTACATCACTTCGGTTCGGTAAGACGGATCATCATCATCATCAGCCTATAGCACTGCTGGACATAGGCCACCACTAATGAGCACCATTGCGCCCTCTTCTGAGCTCGACGCACTCAACTTCTACCATTCACCAGCAAGCTTTCGCAAATCGTCACTCCACCTACTAAAGAAAGAAAGAAAGAAAAGTTATTTATTTTACCCAATGCATAAAAGTAGGTATATAACTATAGTACTTATACATATATTATACACAAGTACTAATATATACTATATATAGCACTTATATACACATATATATGTATACAATTATCTTAAAATTAGATACCTAGATAAAATATAAAAATTAGCACCATAGGGTAAAATAGGACGTTTACTCAGCATTGCTAGCATCAGAGATCAAGCTCAGATGCTGCGCTGGTTTTCAGTAACTACGTTTGCCGAGCCGCGATCTCCACTCAAGAACTCGTTTACCCCAACGGTTATCGGTTCTTCAGCAGATAGGGCCAGCCCACTGCCACTTCAGCTGGCTAATTCTCTGAGCTATGTTGACAACTTTAGTTGCCGGATAGTCTCGTTGCGGATTCTATGCTTCAGAGAAATTGGATACCTCAAGCTGATCCAAGGAGAAAGGGACTATTATTATTCTTATTATTGAATACAAGGATTTCATATTACTGCGGCGATTGAAGACTTATTGTGCGTGCCAATATTATTTTTCGTCGCCCCTTGGGGCGCGGTCGGGGCGTTCATAGAACACTACTGAGCCTGACTGCTGACAGAAACTGTAAGACCTTTTTGGGTCTGAACCTATTCACACCCAAAAAGGTCGTCACAGTTTCTAGTTTGTTTTTTAACCAGTCATCATCCCTAGATGATGTCTGGTTAAAAAAAATAATTCTAATTAAACCGTCAGTTAGATTAACAAAAAATATTGGTTACGTTTTTTTTTATTTATCAAATCAATAGAAATTGACAAAGTTATAGAGCAGTGTACTTACTCGTGACGTCACGCCCAACTTTAACACACTATATCTTTATAATTTTTAGTAAGTAAAGAAAAAATATGTGTCCAATATTTTTTGATAATGTAAATGACGGACAAAATAGAATTTTTTAGTCATCTAGCCTATTTTCGTAGCTCCTCTGAGCTTAAAAAAAACTTGCCCAGAATAGCGCTACGTTTCTGCATTAGTGGCCCACACTCTCCTTCCAGATGAAGGGGCGATTCATGCGCCACAGAGCCATTAGGCTCTCCCAGAAACTTTTGAGTCTACCCGTGACAAATATTAAATTCAACTTTATATTTATGCTATAAAAGCTTCTGCCAGCGGCTTCGCTCGCGTGGTACCGGGATAAGAAGTAGCATATGTGTTAATCCAGGTCATAAACTATGTATATTCCAAATTTCATCCAAATCCGTTCAGTAGTTTTTGCGTGGAACAGTAAAAATCTTCCATACATCCTCACAAACTTTCACGTTTATAATAATAGTAGGATTTATTTGGGAGCTTATGGGGGCAGACCTTTGTCCAGCAGTGGGACGAGAACGAAACAAAACCTACTACGCTCGAAGATATGTATTTGATTAGAAGGTTGCGGTTCAATTTCCGCCGTGAGACAAATCTTTGTATGATCTGCAAATATTTATCTCTGGTCTTGTACTCCAGTCATTACGTCGGAAAAACAGCCTAGCAATGCAAGTGAACCTAACCAGCTGATTTTTGGTTATAAATTGGGGGAGGACCTAGCAAAGTTTAATTTCAAATTTTCGCCCAAGATTTCATTATGTGCATTCTCTGCCATCTTGGAAAACCCTTGAAATTCGTTTTTTTCGCTATAACTCGGCTGTTCGTCGAGATACGAAAATTGGTCTGAAGACTTATTTGTTACTTTTTTATTATCCTTTATAATGTTGCCCGAAGCATGTTTTGCGTACCGTTTATAATTTAGATATTGCAAAATTGAGGTAGTGGTCGTTTTTTTCCGTTTTCTTTTTTCTCGTGATAGATATTAAAAAATGATAAATGACAAATTTTAGAGCATAAACGTGCTCTAAAATTTGTCATTTATTTTACCTACAGTTTTGTTTTTCTATATTTTTTTGTGGAACAAATATTACTACTTTTAGCGCGCCGCTAAAAGTCGGTAGTTCCGTGCGGAGTTACGATTTCGAAGCTCGCAGGGTTGTATTAGTTTGCCATAACAGATTGAAAGAAAGGCTGCTGGTAGAAGCTGGATGCGTCGAGCTCAGGACAGGGCGCAATGGCGCTCATTAGGGAAGGCCTTTGTCCAGCAGTGGACTGCTATTAGGCTGATGATGATGATGATGATGATTGAAAACGAATATAAGTAATAGGTATATCAGTAATGTGGCACCCATAATACAGGCTCTGCTTAGTTTAGGACCAATGATGTGTAAAAATTCTGGCATTATTGTATATCATAATTATGTTTTCTTCTACAGGTGGCCCGCCAAGAAGCCGTCAGAAACCTATCCCAAGCATTACTGGTCGATATAATATGGGCTTTAGCTGAAGAGACACACTTTACGTCGCCCAGGTTTCCAGAGCCCCGTGTGCTACCTTCCTCGTCATCAGCCGATGCTATTTCTGAGGATGCAGATAATAGATACCGGGGTGGAAAGTCTTGACCAAATGATGTTGGCTCCATAACACATGCTGAACTGGATCGTGCATTAGAACACCAGCCTATAGCAGTCAACTGCTGGACATAGGCCCTTCCCTTATAAGGGGGATTCGCCCGTAATCCGGATCGCAGGGCTTCTCACACCGCCGACGCTGCTGCCCGACGGCGTAGGTGTGCCGGTGTTAGACTGCGCTGTGCCGCAATCAGCCGGACGCCAGAGTCCCGTTTGTTACTTAGCAGGATGCCCACATGCAGTTGAGGTTGGCTTGAGTTCTGATGGAGGTTGAACCCTATCACCCCAGATAGGGCCTTGATATAGGGCAGTAATAAGTGTGCCCTTTACGGATCGGATATATTCAAGTGTTATTTCAGGCAACCTAACAGTTTTTTGTATTAATCTGACTGGCTTGTTTTTGGATAAGAGAAGTTATGTGATCGTTATTATTAGAAACAACTAAGCATCCACGATATCCACATCCACATACATTGCTATTGCATATCTTCATGCACTGTGAGGTTCCAGAGGAATTTCCTCCCGAGAACAATCAAGCTGTGGAATGGTCTCTATGCTGAGGTTTTACAATAAGCACCGTTTCAACAATGAAGTTTTAAATTTAAAAGGGTAAGCGCATGTCCATAAGCTACGGGAACCGCTTACCATCAGGACCGTATGCCTGTCTGCTAACTTTGTAGTATAAAAACAATGTTTTTCGCGTTTCTGTGTAAATGCTGCAATATTTATAAACCAAGGTGTAAAATCCTGATTTATAGTGATAATTCATACCTCAAGCTTAGACTGTTTAGGTAATTTTAATCATGAAACTAATGTGAATTAACTCATTTAAATAGAAAAACGGGAATTTTCACGTACGAGTTGTGTACCGAGAGTATTATACGTTACGCGGAGGAAGAGCGTCGCTTTAACTAACTTAAATTCTATTTAAGTCTCCCTTTTATAAATCGAGCATTTTCTTTTCCTCATATATTCGCAATTTTGTTTTAAGTCCAGTATTAGGACTATGAAATTGGCGTTTTGTATGGACAATTTCATTTTAGTATTTTTTCTGGAACTACAAATTCTATTTCACTAAAATGTTGTGTATGTAATTGGACAACATCGTGAAAAGTATGCATAGCCTTATTTATAAAAGAAAACTAACACAAAAAAATTTAAGCATTGAAAGCGACAACAAATTTAAATTTATAAACAATTCGTTTATAAATTTAATTTTTTGGGGATAACTTCCTCAAAAATAGTATTTATTGAAATTTCAACCTTTGCAATAATGTAACGTTTAGAATATAAATTAATTTTGTATATGAATGTTGAATTAAAAAAACATGTACAAAATAAAAAGATTGAAAAAACGTCAATTTCATAGGTGAGGACCTAATAATTTAATGACACTGTCATTGGCAAACTCGGGGGTTACCTACAACCCTTAAAAACGCCAAAAATAAGAAAAATAAAAACTCGCACTGTTGTAGAGATTATTGATAGAAGTTAAACATCGATGTGATCTCTTCGAAAACATCGATGTTACGAGAATAATATCGAAACATCGATATCATGCTCTTGGTTCCGTACCCAAAGGGTGAAAACGGGATCTGTTACTAAGACTGTCCGTCTGTCTGTCTGTCTGTCACCAGGCTCTATCTCATGAACTGTGATAGCTAGGCATTTTATTGAATGGGAAGTAACATTTAAATTTGAATAGACCGCATTTTTCGTTAAGGCAACTATAAGGGTCAAACCTCCCTCTCGCTCGCACTATTCAATTTTTTTTAAGATAAATAACAATACAAAGGTTCAGCAATAATATCATTTGATTCGAACATCATTGTACACTGTGCGTCGGTGCCTTCAGCGATTATAACGGTACGTGAAAGTTCCCTATTTCAATATGAATATTTAGGTAATGTTTGCTGCCCTTTAAAAAGTCTTTAATAATATATACCTGTGCCTTGAACACTAAGCCTCTTGGTCTAGTGTTGGTGTCTGTAATCTAATAAGTAACGACGTTTGTTTTTGTCAATTAACTAAGTTATTGTAACTGCCGTTTGATATTAGCATTTTAAGTTGTTATACTTTTAGTGTTAAGGTTGGTTTTAGGTTGAGTTCACCAAAATTGTATTTTCAGAATAGATTATCACGGACAAGCATAAAAATAATTATATTAGGTTATTTTAATTGTGTTTTGAGTGCTGAATTAGTGATGTACAGTTAGCAACAATATAGTAGATTGACACTTAATTTGTTCAATAAATTCTAAATAAGCTTAATTTTTCTGTAAATATTAAGCTTCTGGCTAAACTTACAAGCTTATTTTGAATTTTTTTGTTATATTGTAACTGTTATATTTAATTCAGAAATCGTGTCGATTCTGCTGTTCACTTTTCTAAACTTAACTAAATTTGTCAGCTTTAAAGATATAGCTATCCTAGTCATTTACATCTAAAAGAAAGGGATAGTATCACTTTTAGGAATGTCAAATTAAGTTTAGTTTAAGAAAATGCACAACAGAATCGACGTTATTGTTTTGGTTTGATCCATTGACTGCGAGACTCTCCCAGCTGCATTATAATAGAAGACATCAAGCGATTACTATTTTAAAACACATTTTGTTCATCGATTTTTGTAGCTGGCAGTACCAACCTTTTGGACACTCATTGCTCAGTATCTAATATAGTAATGTGTAATACTGTTTAGACTAACTAATATTGTAAATGCGTAAGTTTATGTGTGTATCTTTGTAACAGCTGAATGGATTTGGATGAAATTCGGAAATACATAGTTAAATGACCTTGATTAAGATTTTATCCTGTTACCAAGCGAGTGAAACCATATTGGAAGCTAGTAATCAATTAAGTTAAATGTAATTCTATCTAATTTATGATATTTTAGATATAATTAAATTTGATCAATATACAGTTGAATGCATCAACTCAATGTTATGGTGAATGTTTCATAGAAATTGAATCAGAAAACTTTATTTTTATTTTTAGCTCAAGTTACTCCGTAAGTTACTTTGTGAAAAGTGTTTCTGTAGAAAAATAGAGTCAATTGAGACCAACTTGTTTTTTTATAGACTGACTGTACATTTTTTCAAAATTCCGAACATGCAATTAATTTTTCTTTAAAATAAATCTCTACTTTCCTTAGAACAATACCTTCTAACTACAAAAGAAAAGGTGGCTGCCCTCAATGAGGTAAACTTTTACCCCACCCTGTATATCTGATTGGTGAACTTAAAAATCTAGTCTTAGGAAATAACGCAACATTAGAATAAGCCTAAATTATGCAATCAAAGATTTTTATGTTATGAGATTAAATGTTTTTAATCAAATTATGTTAACATTTTCACTAATAAATTAATTCATTATTTTAACAGTTGTTTTCTTGAGTTACTTCTGGTACTTGTGCTCAATGTGTTTCCATAGTTTCTGAAAATAAAATAGTGAAATCAATAAAGGGTAATGGTGATAGTAGTCAAAAGTTAGGCCTATGACTGGAGGCTTCAGACCTACAGTAGAAGACTGACCTTCAGCTCATGAAGAGATGTGTTTTTAGCGCATAAACCAAAACTTTATTTAGTGTGGATGCTCAAGATTCCTTAACTGTTCAGGATGAAGAGTTTGGTCTGTATAATGTAATTTTTTATAGCTTTAGGTTATTTGATTTCTGGTAAGCGAGGTGTGGTGCAGTGGGCGAAGGTCCACCTGGGACGCAGAAGGTTGCGGGTTTGATTCCCGCTGCAGGACAAATGTTTGCATGTTTTGCTGATATCACAGGTCTGGGTGTTTTCTATGTATGATATGTACGTATTTACAAAAAAAATTATATATGTAATATATCAATTATGTGGTTCCCATAACACAAACACTGCTTAGTTTGGGGCTACATGATGCTGTTATATAGCACTCCTCCAGCATTATTTATTCACGGGGTTTGCTGCAGTTTTTTTTATGGTTACCTCTACTTCTACTAAATGTAAGTACAAAAAATACCAGTAATACTGTTTACGGGCAGGTAGGGGAGGAGCGGTGGTATATAGTCGCGGTTAAGTGTGATAGCTCGAATTGATTCATTTTGAAACTGAAATTATCAATATTGGATTTTATCAGCTGATAATTTCAGGTTAGAATAGTTTCATAACACCGCCATGAAACTACGAGGCTTAGGATTCATCTTTCAAGGCTCTTAAAGTGATATTACGGGCTGAGGAGGAAGAAAATCTAAAATTACATAACGAAATACTCACTCCCTTGTTGATATTTTCGAATATCGTTGTTGCGGCCAGATCGAAGGTCCTTTCAAAGAAGAAAGCTCCTGCAGCACCAGCCAGAAGGAAGGTGGATGTACGCTTGAAAACGGTACGGTTCAAGGTAGCCCACAGCGACATTTTCGTAAAATTCAAGAAAAACTTTCTCGTCGAATGAATTTGCTAGAAAAACGCCGTAGACAACTAGTTTTTTCTTAATACGACTGACAATGACAATCACGAACATCACTCTCAAAATTTAGCCATAGACAAAGGAAGTTCAGTACAATACTTCTTCCTAGTCTATGAGGCTTGTGTTAAGGCCTTGGGGGGGGCCTTACCTTACCTTCATAGAAAAATATATTTGTTATTATCAGTGATCGGAATTAGGTGAGCTAAAATACCTAAAGTTCGAAAAATAACAGAGACTAAGTGGAGACGCCTTGCGACTAAATATTTTTCCGGGAAAATTTTCCCGGGTTTCGAGAAATTACTTAGGTCCATCTAAAATTAATACAGTAAAATAACAATCGAATTAATTTCCTCTTCTTATTATTGATAACAAGAAGAGGAAACGAATTCGATTGTTGTAAAAAACGGTAAGCACGATTTTTATTGTTTTCAACAAATAAAATGAACGATGTAAGTAAGCGCGGAAGCTAATGTGATTTATAAACCAGCTTTAGTAAATAGCTATAGTAATAAAAACATTTATTTAAGCAAGGGAATAAAAAAGCCATTTTATAGTTTTTGTACCATTTATTCATTTTGTACAGATAATGGAACTCAAAATCAATAATTAAGAAAGTAACCAGTCCTACCTAAGATACACAGTCGGAACTCTAAACATTATTTCCATTGATGTTGAATTTGTCCCTTAATCTGAATCGCTAACGTTTTCATCATGGACGGAGTATAAAGAAATATCTTCGTCCGGAGAATTAAAGAAAATCATTAGGAGTTTTTCCATATTATCTATTTTCAAACGATTTCTTTTTGTACTTAAAATCCATTTATACGTAGAGAAGGACCTTTCAACATCAACTGAAGTTACAGGTACATATTTATAGAATGACAATAATTCATTTTCATTATCTAATCCTTTATCTATATTTTCACAAATGTCTCTTAATGCATCTAGATCGGGATTTCTGTCCATAACGTTTTCTAATTTTTGTTTTACTGGTTCAGAAGAACACCAGCTTAGAACAATTCTTGCTTCATCAAAAATATGGAAAGATTCCGTCAACAATAAGTTAGACTTTTGCAATTTTTTTAATGAAATTTGAATTATTTTAAAATATTCGTCAATGTAATCTAAATCAGTTTTTAAACTTTCTTTTCCTAGGACAGTTTTAGCATGCCTGATAGACAAAGAATCAGAACTTCTTAGAAGTCTTACAATAGTTTTTATTTCTTCGTAATATTCAGCATAATACGAAGCTGCTTCTAGCCATGTACCCCACCTTGTTATGACAGGTTCAGGTGGCAATGGCAGGCTCGGAAATTTTTCCCTTAACAATTTTACTCTATTAGGAGCCTTTAAAAATATTTTTTTTACATTTGAAATTAAAGTATCCACATCCGCATATTGTGTCCGTATTTTTTCTGCAACGCGGTTAAGAGCGTGTGCTAAACAGGTAACATGTATCATATTTGGCAAGGAGTTCTTTAACATTCTTCCTGCTTTTAACATATATGCTACGCTATCAGAACATAAAACTAAAACATCTCCTACTTTGTCTTCATACGAGTCTCCCCACATATTTTCTAGGCATCCAATCACAAAATGAGCTATTGTCTCTCCATTTACTTTTTCTAACATTTTGCAAGCTATTAAAAATGGTTTGTTTGTTGCGAGATTTAAAGGTTTTACAAGAAAATTTACAATATAACGACCTAAATAGTCGGTAGTTTCATCTAGAGATATCCAAAGTTTCTGATTAAGAACATGGTCATGGATTAATGCAATTTTTTTTTTAAAAACTACGTCTAAATAAACCTTTCTCAATAACGATTCATCGGGAATCCTTTTAACATTTGTACATTTACAACACATATATTTCATTAAAAAAGTTTTAAACTCTGGTCGATTTACTCGTGACCAGGGTATGTTACACAATATAAGAAATTGTATTAAATCTAAATAAAATTCTTCGTTCACTTGCCTAGCAGTACCTTGATGTTTTGGTCCGTCAATATGCCTCTGTATATTGCTTTTTTTGCATACAATAGAATTCTCACATTTAGAACAAAATATCGTGTTGCTAGCGGGGTCGTGGTACAATTCGGGGTGATCTCTAATCCACGACTGTACAATCCCGTCGGTAGGTTTGGTCGCCATTTATTTGCTAGTTGCGTTGAGGCAGAAAAATTACTGAAAACAATGAGACAAATATATAGTTTCTACACTTTTCCAGGGACGTCTTCGCGTAAAATATAGTTTGATGATAGAATTGCCAGTAGCTCCAACATTTGTGCACGAACTCAAATATAAAACACTGAATAAAATTCCATAAATAAATAGTTGCATAAAATTGTTTGAATTTGGTAAATTTATCAAAAGCAGTCTAATATTTAGAATGTTTTAAAAGTGTAGTACAAATCAAAGACTTACCAAGTAATTTGATTGCCGTAAAGCGCAGTAAATTTCTGGTTGCAGTAAATCGTAGTCCGTAAATTCAAGCCAAGGTAGATAGGTACAAGTAGTGATATGGTTGCAATAAATCGCAGTCCGTAAATTCAAGCCAAGGTAGTTATGTGAAGCAGATCCAATAATCGATACGAAAACAGGTTAATAAAATATTCACGAGTCTAAGATACACACGCTGCCGAGGTAACTACAGAAGTGATGCACGCACGCATACAAGTTATGACGCCGTTTGGATGCAAAACACCCTCACCCTTCAACCCTTTTGTCATTGTTTACTTAAACAATGATTCGTTTCCCAGAATAGCCAAAGCATGCTGTCCCTTTCTTAGCGTTTGTTGTTGTTGTTTATCACTGGTTTGCTGTGTATTGCTACAAACACTTAAAGGGACAGCATGATTTGGCTATTCTGGGAAACGAAAACATAGGCGAATCCAGTTTTTTACCTGAGTTAATAACAAAATAAATCTTATTGAAGTTTGTTAAAAAGGAAAATTAATTCAGTTAGTTTTCTGTATGAATAACATTAATATTAAATGTACTTAACTGATATCCTAAAACTTGGAACAAATTCCCAATTTCCGGGAAAGATTTCCCGGAAAAAAATGTTAATGGTAAGGAAGTCTCCATTTTTTTTGACTCTATTCTTTGAACTTTAGGTAAATTAGCTCACCTAATTCCGATCACTGGTTATTATCAATAAATAGAATTAAAAACATATATGATTCCGTATAGAATGTTTCTAATTACAAAAATTTAAAGTAATGTTGTTGTTTTTAAATTATCAACTGCAATATTATCAGCCTCCCACTTCATAAAACATTAAACGTCATAAATATTTATTCTCACCAATTCTCACTAATCTATGTAAAACCATGTAGTAATTGACCTGAGAAAATCTTTGTTATTAAGTTTACCCAGAAGCTTAATAATTACGACGACCTCTGTGGCGCAGTGAGCGAAGGTCCGCCTGAGACGCAAAGGTTGCGGGTTCGATTCCCGCCGCGGGACAAATATTTGCACGTTCTGCAGATATTTGTCTCGGGTCTGGGTGTTTCTATGTATGATATGTATGTATTTACAAAAAAAAAATGTATATGTATATTTTATTTACATGTAGCCTCAAACTAAGCAGAGCTTGTATTATGGGAACCACATGATATACATGATATTATATTATATAGACCGCTTATATATTTAGTGGAAATAATGAAAACCAAAATCAATTTATTCATTTACCTTTTATTCATAATATAATATTATAATCTTACATTAATAAAATTCAGGGAAACAGTATCATACATGAATAAATACAATGCTAAACAATTAACTTCCTTTCTGTATTTTATGTTCATAAAATCTATTTATTTCAGAAAGAAATTAAAACGTATAAGAATAACAATATTAATTAGATCATACAAAGTGAATGATAGGAATGATTGGAATGAGTTATTTCAACAATGATATTCTCTTGCATTATACTCTTTGCATATTTGTGTGTAAGAGTCAAAATTCAACAATGTAAGTCTTCTAGGGGCCACAATCTAATTCAGATGCCTAACTAATAAGGGCACCTTAGCATTGCAAATGTAACATTGCAACAGCAACCTACCAGTCGTCTACCATTATAGCAGTTTCAGACTATGTAAGTATAAGCTAAACGCGCGCCACTTTTGCACTTCAAAAAACCCTGATTGATTAATGATTATATATGTTAATATAGATAAATATTTTAGTCACATTAGACATATCCACAGATATAGAAGAGAACTAGATGAAGTCTTAAAATTCACTATGTTCTGAACGTCAACTAATACGTCTGATCTCTACTTTCTTATGTCCATATATCATTTGCTAGAAAGGGATGCATACTTTATCTCAATGCGATTGCTACGACTTCGTACCAGCGCATTTCAATGAAAATGCATAGAATTTTGTTCGATCGCCCTGGTACGATCAACTTTTTATCTCATTTGAAGTCGCATTGATATATGTATGCGTCCCTTTCTAACTGATGATATTGGACATAAGAAAGTAGAGATCAGCCGTATGAGTTGATGTTCAGAACATAGTGAATTTTAAGAATTCATCTAGTTCTCTTCTATATCTGTGGACATATCGCAAGAACTGTCATAACTCTATGTAAATTTGACAGTTCTTAACATTCGTGACGTTATTCTCTATTACTGAGAATCAGGGCTCATAACGCGCGTATACGCGCTTATTTCGGCGTATTCGTATGAACTCGCACGTTGGGTCATTTTCTCACAGCTTGCGCTTATAAGCGCGTCAACGCTCGCATTGTAAGCGACAAACGAGTTATCCTCTGATGAAGAAAGAAGTTAAATAATTGGTTACTTATTAATTGTTTTACAGCCTAAATGAAAAATAATAAGTTTAACTGTAACGACACTCTAATAATATTTGCATACCTGCATGCAGGCTGAATACATGCCCTAGCTATAAGACCTATTCGTGATAATAAATTATGTATTTGAAATAAACATTTGATTCTTGAATCTCAAACCAAGTGACAAAGTTGCGTAGAACGCAATTCTTAGGCCAATTAAGTTCAGCCCAATTTTGTCACGTGATTTGTGAGAGGACAACTTGTTTGTCGCTTACTATACAAGTTGCGTGTGGCATAAGGTGCTTATACAACGCCTACGAGCTTATACGCCTAATCTGAAACCACTCTTAGGTTAAACTGGCGAGCGGTGACCCCAGAATATAAACATGGCGACTCTTAACTATCTAAAGGCATCAACATTAACCGAAGTGATCTAAACAAAAGCATCACGCGTGTTTCAATCTAGCACGCAGCAAACATTACATACTCCAAACTATGATAATCATACCACTTAAATATTAATATTATCTAAATCTAAACTAAATGTATCTAAAAAATATAACTTCAAACCGGTGTTAATTTCAATATTACAGGCTCTGTTCTGAAACACTATATACATAAAACAATATTCGATATTGGGATAATAATGTGCATATAACAAAATTATTGCACTGTGTGTAGGCCCGCTCTCAACAATTCCAATAATAATGAGTTGTGAAGAATGAAAATAAAAATAAATGTTTCAATACATTAATAATTTCAAATAATTTAGATATTGGACTCAAAAACTTGACGGCAAACCACTATGTACATAAAACTATGCTATTATTGTTTTCTATGCACCTAGTGGTATATCTAATTTACCGCATTCTACACGTACATACAAACTTTTCATAATAATGTTCATAAAAGAATATTTTTTTTTCATTCAAACTAGATTTTTAGAGTGGTGCACTCACAAGATATTTAAGAATTAAGACTCAACTGTCAGTACAATTTTACAACAGCGAGTACAGAAAATCTACGTAATAACGATAGAATATTACATTTTCTTTATCTATTTAAATTTTCCAATATTTGACCTAATAGAAATATTTTGCAAAGCTGTTATGAACTCTCATACTCGACAAAAATAAAGCACTTTCTTTTAATGAGAGCTATTAGCGAATATATTAATATAATTTGTACAGGCTAACATATCGTATTCTTGACCAGCCCAATAATCATCTCATCTCTGCGCAACCCCGACTAATACTTGCTTAACTTAGGCCAAAAGATGAGAAAAACAAAACAAAAAATCGTAGAAAACTAATGATATCCAAAGTTATTGATCCTACCGACAGGTAACAGGGTCGGGATTGTATAGAGATGGTTAATAGCTGAATAACATATCGATTGACATGTGTGTTTGGTGTCAAGTTTGTAGCCAAAGATTTTTTATAACCCGTTCGTTGATCGGTCCACATTATGCTATATTTTCAAAATCTCTGGCTCAATCCCTTGGCTTTGCAGATGTAGACACACACGACAATGACCGCTTGCTCAGAATCGAGCAATCCCCCCCCAAGAGGGGGAGGCAATGCCCTACATGCCATAGCCGTGATAGGGCGCAGGTGACGGCGCCTGCGCAGCGTAGGCGTAGGGCGACGGCTGGGCGGGCATTCCTGGGTAGGGCATGGACGGACCTGTGGACGATATAATGTAACATTACAATTTACAACCAACACACATTATTTATTTAAGGCGAAAATAAGGGTCAAATTTTTTGGTAGGAAAACGTGTAGAGCCCAACATATTTTCCTACCAAAAAATTTGCAAAACGTGATAGAATCAAAATGATATTATTGCTAAATCTTTGTATTGTTATTTTCTAGGCCGTGAAGGTTTGCTATTTTGCATAACTACATTCAGTGATTTTATATCTTCAAAAATGTTGAATAGTGCGAGCGAGAGGGAGGTTTGACCCTTATAGTCGCCTTAATCGTATGACGTAGGCGTTACAAATAACAGATAATTAGCTAAATGTCAAGATACAAACTAAATTAAATTTAAGAATAAAAAAATAAATTTCATATGTCAATGTTCAGGTTCTAAAGCCAAAAGATTGCCTCATTAATCAACATGAGTAATTAGATCGTTTCCCCAAACTCGTTAATTCCGCGTAGCAAAGTTTCCATTCGCATTTTTCCCCACTCGAATTTCTACCCATTCACCCTGATTTATCATTAGCTTGCTTTTATATTCTCAAATATGGCGAACTGATATTTATCCTATATCATAAGTTTAACAATAATTAGTTTTTTCCCAAATATTATTATTTCTTACGCGGAGGTTTCTTATTCTAAAACTTATTATATTTCCCAAGTGTGATTTATAACTTACTTATTTTTTTTATGGTATTTGAAGATGGAACAAGCACATGGCCCACTTGATGTTAAGTGGCAACCATTACCTATGCAAAAGCATAAGCATTGCATCGTAGATCACATTTATAGGAACAATATCGCGTAAGAAATAATAATATTGTGATAAATATCAGTTGGCCATATTTGAGAATATAAAAGCAAGCGAATGATAAAAAAGGGTGAATGGGTAAAAATTCGAGTGGGGAAAAATGCGAATGGCAACTTTGCTCCGCGGAATTAACGAGTTTGGGGAAACGATCTAATTACTCATCAACACACATCATCATCATGATCATCGGCCTATAGCAATGTCCAATGCTGGACATAGGCCTCCCCTAATGAGAGCCATTGCGCTCTGTCCAGAGCTCGACGCATCCAGTTTCTACCTGCAGCCTTTCGCAGATCGTCACTCCACCTGGCCCGAGGGTGTCTTACTCAAGAACTTGTTTACCACAAAGGTTATCGGTTCTGCCACTTCAGCTTGATAATTTTCTGAGCTATGTAGACAACTTTATTTCTTTCTTTTTCAGATAGTCTCGTTGCGGATTCTATCCTTCAGAGAAACATCATCATCAGCAGCAACCTAGAGAAGTCCACTGCTGAAAATAGATCTCCACCAAGAATTTCCACTGAATACCTTGCTACACAAGGAACAATTCGAGGTGATAACTAAGAATATGTGAGGCAGACAGACTCCAATTCCGACTGTCACTCCCTCTCCCAGTCTCACTCTTACTACCGTTGCATTAGAAGTTTCACATCACAAAAGAAGAAGCTCAACCCAATAAATTCTTCTTCTCGTAGGTATCAAGAATTATTGAAAACGACCCGGAATGTACCATGGAGTCCAATTGTAGGAGAGGGAGTCCATTTATTATTATTTGATTATATACAATCTTTGTACAATCTGTTTTTGAAAAGGACATTCTCTTCTTTTTTACATTTTCAACTCAATCCGGAATAATAGTTAGCAGATCATTCACACATTTGCTCCACAGCGAGTAAACTAAACTAAACTAAAAACCATTGTAATATAAACCTCAGAGACCTCAATGACTCAGAGCATAAGATCTTACCCGCGGTGAGCATGAGTTGAGGCTCCATGATCATAGCAGGCTTGGTCTCGTTCTCTGCGCTCTCAGTGGTACGTTTCGCGTCGGCTTCCTCCAATTTCTCTACTTTCGTTGTTAGTTCACGAACGGTCTGTGAAAATAATGGGTAGTGCCGTATTAGTAAGCAAATAAGTACGAATAGCAAAGGAGTTTATCAATGAGTAACGCGAATAATGAGGCTTGTGCGATCTTCATGCCTTACTACAAAAGTTTATTTTTGTATGGAATTGAAACAGCGCCTCTAGCGGCAAGTTTGTAAAACTATCATCTTGGACTAATTTTGATACAAAGACCACGTATTTGTATAATAAAGTTTTAGGTATTACATAAAGCATAAGAATAAATTAAAAATCCGTCGTCGCTGCTAACCCTTCTCGGAAATAGGCGTGACTTCCAATTTCAATTGCCCTTTTATCCTGGAAAAGGAGTTCCAGGTAGCTAAATTTTAGATATTTTCTATCCTGATTTATATTTATACCTCGGAGTGAATGCCGAAAATCGGAATGGAAAGCCATTGCTTACTATATTTTGCAACTCTTCTCGTGAAATTTAGTTCGTCTTCCCATCTTTTACGTTGACGACCACTATTTCTCTTGCCATTTCCAGGGCGCCGTTCTGTCAGCATCGAAAGAAGGCACCTTCTTTTCGAAAGTCACTTTATGTATGTATAAATTAAAAAGACGGGCGTTTGATATGGGCAGAACAATATATCAAAATGGCACCTTTTAACAGTTAGATATACCAGAGTTTACAAAGATCAAATTTTATAAATAAAAGTAACAGTTATATCAGGATCATAGCTTAAGAAGTTAAGATCCATGATAGCTTGTGCTGTGTGTATGTAAATTAAATGACATAGACAAGTAAACAAACAGTAAACATCATTACCTGAATAAGGAATGGCATAGCAAAGTCCATGATGTTATGTCTCCACGCTAGTTCGATGACGACGTCAGGTTTCACCAGGTCGTAACACTGAAAGTTAAAATGAAAGTGAGAAATCCGGAAAGATTTATTATCGACATAGAACGTTTAATGTAGGGTTTTTACCCGCTTTTTTACTCGATAGCGATTTCAGTCATAGTATAGTACATAGTAAAGTATGTTTGGAACTTGCTTAACGATGCGTCCATCAACTTGAAGCATGAAGGTGTTAAGCCTCTTGTGCCTGTAATTTCAACGGCACCCACACCCGTCAAACCGAAACACAGGAATGCTGCTTCACGGTAGAAATAGGCATGGTGCTAGTACTTCCCAGGACGAGCCCTTCACAAAGAACTCTACTACTGCTAAGATTTAAATTATCAGGCCAATGGGACAGTTTCTTACATGGTATTTACTTTACCTCTTTTCATATAGAAGACATGTAACCTAACCTACTTAGGGTATTAGTAGCGTCTATAGCTCATCTATCCTTTAAAAAGTTATAATCACTAGGCTTTAAGTTGCAGCCTAAGTTCTTTTTTCTCACATGCATGAGGTGTTTACCTATAAAAGGATGTACACATTGCTTGTAAGACCATTTTAGATTGTTCCTTGAAGTTATTTTGTGTATTTACTGTTGGAAGACCTAACCACAGAAAAAATAAAACTAGAGTAACCTAACCTACTAATATTATAACAGTGAAACTTTGGATTTTTGTTACTCTTTCACGCTAAGACAGCTAATCGCATTTGGATGAAACATCGAATATACATAGATTGTGGCCTGGATTAACACATAGGTTTCGTTTTATCCGGGTACCGCGTGAGCGATACCAAGTATTTAGTAAATAAATAAATAAATAACAATAAAAAGATTTCAGTAAATAAATACAATAAATATAGAGTAGTTCTTACCTGGTAGAGACAAGCAGAGAAACACTCATAGTTCTCACGTTCCAGAAACCAGTTGAGCAATTCCTCGGCCACCTCGGGCTGTCGCGATTCAGACGCGTATTCCATCGCGTCAGCGTACAATGCGTCCTTCTTGCAAAGTTCCACGCTCTGTTTCCATCTGTTGTTGCCTGCGATTATATAAATATAATAGGGATGACGACTGGGTAAAAAAATAATAATTCTAATTAGTCCGTCAGATAGATCAAGAAAAAATATTGACTTATTTATTTCTGAACCTTTGTATTGTTATTTTCTAGGCCGTGAAGGTTTGGCTTGAACTTTTAAAAGCCGGGAGTAATCTCTTAACGGGAGGCCACAAAACGGCGTTGCGACGTCGCATCCCAAAAATCTAAAAACAACGCTTCTTGGAAATATCCGATGCGTCACCGCCGACAGAAGTATTCGTACGATGCCGTATTGCAATGAAATTTCTGCTCATAAAACGAAATGCGACGCGTCGACGCAACACAGAAATGACTGGCTTGTACTGTGAAAGCCTGGAGTCGAAATCTTAACGTGCGTTTTGAAGCACGAAAACGCTCTGATACAAATACCACTAAACGTAGTGTGTCAGATACAAATTCATCCATTTAAATTGTGACCGGAGGGTTCCTTAGATAATGCCAAAGTAAGCCACGTAGTTTAATACCTTTGTATAGATAGGCAGCAATTCTTCTAAACTCGGTGAGCTCGTGCTTTTCTAACTGCTGCGCCAGCGCGATAGTGTCGAAGTTATCGAATGCATCTATCGATGTTCGTAGTCCCTGTAACAATGAAAATAAATTAAACCTAGATTTGATCCATATCTACATATCTATAGAGATTATATTATTATCTAACTTTCCCAAGGTCCATGGAGAGATCTGGAGGAGATTGGATTACCCAATAGGGTAGGGTAAACGAATAAATTAATATAAATATTAATTTATTCGTTTAGCTGATTACAAACTCTTTATGTTTTATGCAAATAAATATCTTGTATACATAATAATGTCTTAAAATCTATGGTTGGTTTGTCTAGACACTTCTCTATATAACGGTATCAGTTCTCTATATATTACGTAAAGTCGGTAGTCAAGCATTGAACCAATCAGCCACATAACCACCGCAATTTCCGCTTGCAATTTAGAATATAATTTTTCAAGTCAGTGGATTTGGTTCAACAAGTAAAATTAAATGAAGAAAAGAGGTCATATCCTACCTGATAATCTTCCTCATCAATAAGCAGCGAGTTCAAAGCTTCATTTACAGCCTTGTTGTTCAGACTCTGCACAGATCTCAGGTACGCCTTGACGAGTTGCAAATGTCCAGCCTTCGTGAAGAAGTTAACTGCTCTTGTGTGGTCCATACGGGGTGCTAGTACTAGAAGCAGGTCGTTGAGTAAAAGAGGTTTGTAGTCGAGGTAGAATTGGATCGCTTTGTAATATAACTCCATGTTCGCAACCTGGGGATAAAAAGTTGATTACAATATGGTGCCAATGACCAGGACACATTCACATAGGTTTCCATGGCCTCAATATCAAGTATAACTTCTACTCAAAATCATCGAAAATATGACTAATTCTACATCCGAGTCTACTGAATTTCTCTATTCACACTCACTCAGCGTTTACACAGTTACATACGTTCTTTGGATTTGTATACAAACGAATGACAGCGCCGCGTTTTGCGAGTGAGAAAACTACAATATAGAATTGTAGAGTATGGGTGAGAGATAGAGGAAGAAACAAAACTGCGACAGAGTGGTTCTGATACAAATTCACACGCATCGCCCTTCTATTGAGTAGAAGGTTTACTTTTCTGTGGTTATATCCAATCTCTACATAAACTTACTTTGGTGATGATATCTTTGAAGTGTCCCTCGCGCCACGCCTCCGTCGGATGTTGCATCATGGTCAAAGCCGCGTTGTCGTACTCCTCATACTTGTCATAAAGGAACACTAATTCCGACCACAAGTGGGCGTGTTCTGCTGCGCGGAGAACCTGAAATGAAAAGTAAATAATAAGGAACCATCTACATGGTGGGTTCGAATTTGTTTGTTATCCCGAAAGGAGGTAAATCTACGAAGATAAACATTTATTTTACGATGATTAATTGACTCAGGCGTGACTATATCCATTACAAATTATTCTAAAAGGTGAACAGCTTTAAACACAGTATATGCACACGTATGCGATTTGTTGAACTGGTCCAAGTTTGTCTTTTAGAATAGATAATCTGAAATGAAATAAAATAATCAAAAGGAATAAGATTATTTTACGACTTTTAGAATTTTATAGTTGTTCATTATCGATTTGGCCTGTAAATTACATCATAATGTTACTCAAAAGATTTTGAAGCACCCTTAGAACGGCTGATTTTGTAAAACTTTGTCCTTTATATAGGTACTGATAAAGAAAATTGTAGCTCCTTCTATTGTTAAAGCTGCGACGCACAACACAAAGTTAAGCGAAAAGTTTTGAATCACGTATGTTTAAGCGGTTCCCCCAGTTTTGGACAACGATGGTCCAAATCACCCCCTGTCGGGAAAACATACGAATTCAAACTCACCCTGGTTAATATAAATAAATAAATCTGAGTAGCCTTTATAAGTGTGACGGTTAAATCTTTACCTTAGGAATGTTGACACGTGACCAGAACAGTTCGAGATGTTCGCGCATCTTCGCCGGCTTGTACTTAGAGTAGAGGATAGCGAGTTCCGTGAACATTCCCATATGGGCACGCTCCAAGCCAAGAGCCGCTTCGAGAAGACTGATGAGCTCATCGAAATGTCCTCGATCCTGTGGACAAAAATAATTTATTGTTTACTACTAATATTATAAACTAAAATGTGAGCGATTGAAATGCCCTGACCGTCGACGAGCAGTAGCGTCGGCGGTGCGAAGAACTGAGCGCTGGGATCCCCAACCAGCATACCCAACATGGTTATTGTGGGCCATCCCCCTTCTTATTAGGGGAAGCCCATGTCGAGCAGTGGACTGATATAGGCTGGTGTTGTTGTTGAGTGAAATGTTGGTACCTACCTCCTTCACACCAAATCTACAGAACTGATTAAGCTGAAATTTTGCACATATTTATATCTAGCCCATGAATATATATAGGCTACTTTTTAACCGGGTACTACGTTATGCGGCCTTTACTCGGCTGACTAAAGCCGCTCGATTTTGGCCGCACAGCGAAAATCAACCGTGTAAATGGCATTCCATAATAGGCTTCTTTTTAACCAGGTACAACGCGAGCGAAGCTGCGGGAGGAAGCTAGTTCATTATATTAAATTGTAGCCTTTTAAAAGGGTTCTTATGAGGCCTATGTCCAGCGTAGCTAGCATAGCTAGCGGCATGTAAGTCTAGCGGTGAACGAAACTTCTGCGCATGGGTCTCTCGCTCTCACTCGCCTCTAGCTCCCATATGATACCTTATTTTTGAGTTCTGCACAATAACAGTCAGCGCTAGACTTTCGTGCCGCTACTTGTATGTCATCTATGTACTATAGTGCAGCTTATAAAAGCTGGTTATACTAACCTGATAGTAGTTGATAAGGTCTTCCAACTCATCAGCGTGCACGACAATGTGAAGGCCGCACATCTGAGCCAGTCGGAACTCGCCAGCGTCGACGCAAGCGAAGCAAACCTCCTTCCATGTACGGGTGGAGTTGGCTTTGCGGGCGCTGTCGACCGCGCCTGGGAATAAGGTTCAATTTTGTATATTTTATTCTTGCTAGTAGACCTAGTTTCTTTTCCGAATGTCTAGTCTTCTTCTTCATGGTATGGGCATGTAATGAGGAGGAATGAAAACCATTTGACTAAAAGAGTGATAAGTATGAATGTGACTGGATGTACGAGTAGAGGGAGGCCGAAGAAGAGATGGATGGATGGATTGTGTGAAAGAGGATATAGGAGTGAAAGAAGTGAATACAAAGTTGACATCCGATACGAGTGAATGGAGAAAGAAAATATGTTCTGCCGACCTCAGCTAGAGTAAGGGCCAGGAAATGAATGAATGTTAATAGTCTTCTTCCTGCCCCTCTTCCCATTTCATCCAGGGTCGGGCCTTCTAGTATATCATCGCCAGGACGCTCTGTTCTGGGTAGTCGTAGATGTGACGTTAAGGCACCATGGCAGTCTACCTCTGCCTCGGGGTTTGGTTGGGATGTTTTGGACGGTTCTGACTGATTACTTCTTCTCTACTTTTTTCCGACCGTCTAGTCTAGACCAATGAAATATACCACTGCTAAGTATGGTAGATAGATTTTGGGAGGGGTGTTCCAACCTCTACGTTTGGAACCCAAGCCAACCTTACAGGCACGTGTTGCACCCGGCTAACTAACTAACGGGGCTCTGACGGCGGCTGAGTGCGGCATAGTGCAAAAATCGTCCTAAAATCGGCACATAAATCCCCTGACAGCCAAAGGGCAGCAGCGCCCTGAGAAGTCCCTCTGCGTAGCCTGGTATTAAGGGCATATCCACCTTATTTACTCAGATGCCAAGATAAACGATTTAAACACAAAGGATTTATTTTGTTCAAAAGCTTCACCGACACAGAGAAAAGAGAATATTCCATGGTAGATATTCGTCCGGTATCATTTACTTTGTGGGCAACAGCGCTACTTTTAAGATTATTGGTGAATTTTTACTGCAAACTTAATGAAATACAAATTGCAAACATACCTTGGAATTCCTTGAGATGGACAAGCGTGATGGCTAAACGTGCGAAGTTGCTAACGTTATTGTACAGCAACTTCGCGGCATTGTACATCTTATCGTCGAAACATCTATCGCCGATCTTCTGTATGTCCGCGTGGTTTGGTCCAGAGATGAACTCCTCTAGATCAGCGAGGCGGCCGGTGCGAGCGTATGCGTAGATCAGCTCAGACTCGATGTAGGATTCGCGAGCCTTCTTGCGGGCCATCTGTGGAGACAAATGGGAACTTTTAGTTCTAGATTTTGAACTAATCTGCATTCCAAATTATTGCTATTGTTTATTCAAATTTACACCGACGAAATACTCGAGATGATCACAACTCATCAACATCATTTATAAAGAACTGGGCTCATGACGCAACTGATGCAGCTCCTTCCATCTGCTTCTCTCCAAAAAGCCGAAATCTATTCTAAGCTTGTTATCCATATTCCAACTGCCTGCTGAAGTAGCTACTTCATAAGATAACCCTTTGAGGGATAGATATAATGTCTTTAAGCCATATCGGAGGCATTCGGGCGGCCTAAAACTCTGACACTAAAGATGGCCACTAGCTCATACTAATAATGACGGCCTCTGTGGCGCAGTGGGCGAAGGTTCGCCTGAGACGCAGAAGGTTGCGGGTTCGATTCCCACTGCGGGACAAATGTTGTTCCGTAGATATTTGTCTCAGGTCTGGATGTTTTCTATGTATGATATGTATGTATTTACAAAAAGTATACATATGTGTCGTATATTAATCATGTGGTTCCCATAATACAAGCTCTGCTTAGTTTGGGGCTACATGATGCTGTGTGATAGTCCAGCGTTATTTATTTATTATTTAAATTTAATAGACGGAGATCACAAAAACTGACCTGCAAGTATCTGACAAGATCGTCCCAAGACTGCTCCTTGGTAGCCGTGTCCACTACATCCATGTACGCCGACGGATCGTCCGCCTTGATGTAAGAGTCGATGGCTTCCTTCACCAAGCCCTGCTGTAGCTGTGCCTTGGCCAACTGCGACCAGACACCGGGCTCGTTGCAGCGCTCAGCGAATTCGTTAGCGCGCTCTAGATCCTTCACTTGCTCAATCAGGACCTGGGAATTATAAGAAAGTTTTTGTTTAGTCCAAGATAGAGTATTCTCACTCACACACAAAACTTCATTGAAAAAAAAACAGTGGTGCTATAGTCCCGCATACAGTTCGGAACGCAGCAGCAAGGGCCATTCCAATCCTAGCTCCGAAATTGCACGGCCGTTGACAATTCGATCAACCGTTCTGAAACCAGCGCTGTTCCATTCCGGAATAGGTTTGGTGCAGCACATGCTGAGACGGGACCATTTAGACCCCTCGCAATACGAAATAATACTTAATGACCATTATTTCTAATTCTAATTCTAATTTGAAGTGGGGGGAAAAAGTTCTGCACCGACGTCCCGCATTGGGGTGTATTGTGCATTGCTAACCTGACCCCAGCCAGCCCAACTCCTTAAAATAACGGAGAAGGACTCTGGGTTGGTGGCAACATTGCTCTAGGATTCCCGATACCTGCGTTTGTGAGCCTTGATAAAAAAAAGACCATTATTTGGAGTTCAATTGCGAGAAAGATTACGTATTTACTTATTTTGTGTGCATTGTGGGTCGACTAAATGAATTTCTTTCTTTCTTTCGTTCTATGCGCCAGTCCAAACTGCGGTCGTGTTAAAAATCTTTTACATGCACAGTTCGGAATGTAGGTAGATTAGTAGACCGAGATCCAAAATGTTGTCACAATAAAAGCGCAATCAACAAGACAGTTTGATCCACAATCGGGACTGCGCGGATCTGTCTTCAGTTTGGAACGTGTTCCAAAAGCGCAGATCGAATTTAACGTGTGGCAGGCGCTATTGTTAGATTGATTCGTCTACCAGTAACTATCCTATCTAACTATCAAAAACTTCAGTTCCACCCGTGATCATGACGCTTGCAATATCGGGAATATAACTAACAAATCATGGCAAATATACAGTTAATATCAATAATTGAAAACAATATTTCAGTTCTTATTCATTTTCATTTGTATTCTTCAAGGGACGGTATTCTAGAATAGATTATGGAATGTTTATATTTTCTAATACTTGAATAGCCGAAGTGTTGACATCAAACTTCTTGAAGATGGCAAAAGCTTCCTCGTAGAGTTCGTTGTTGATAGCGATATTGGCGATATCAGGGGCATCGTAGTTGTCGAGACGGTTGATGTATTCCATCACTCGGGATCGGTCCGCCTTTATTGCTGTGGAGGTAAGGTTCAGTTTAGAATACGACGTCAGAACTTTTTGATGCCAAGCTACTTTAGCTTTCGTGGTCATCTTTTTTGTCTGTCTAAAGGCGATATTACACGGTTCAACCAAATTGGTTGAATGGAGCAGAAATGAAAGGAATGCTGTTTACACGGTATCTGGAAAGTAAACTATTCATTCAATATATATTCTTCGAAAGATTTCGTCGAACAAGGTCGTGCGTTTAGGAGTTGCATAAGTATGTGATCAATGATCATTTAATAAAAGATCTATCAAAAAAGAAGCTAAGAAAACGCCGTCGTTGGAGGGTGCGTATTAAAGAAGGCACGCCTTAGGAGCTTCAAACTGTTAAAGAGAATTCGCAGAAGAGGATCCAGATTCATACCTTAATCATCTTCGTATGAATGAAGCAAAATTTGAACAACTTCTTATATATATATGGTTACACTGTTAATTCAGAAAGAGACTGACTGAAAGTGAATCGTTCAATTCTTGTGTTTACACATTCATTTCTTGTTCAACCGCATTGCAAGTTTTTTTTTAACAACAACATGATGATGACAATGACTTTGAATATTTAAATTTTATGTTTACATTACTATAAAATTCGGTTGCTTCATCCAAAGTAAAAGGCAAAAGTGAACCGTTTAATTTCGCCTTTAAAAATTTGCATGCACCATTTGCACGATTTTATAAAATATAGCAATGTCAACGAATATTTCAACCTGACGCGACGGCGCCGTATCGTAAACGTAACGAAAAATTTTGGCGAAAAAGATGACGATTTCCTTACCTGTAAGAATAAGCAAGTTCTGCAGATTCCTATGGTCTGAGAACACAGAGTTGTCCAGTACAATCTTCTCGAGCAGTTCGATGAGCTCATTGGGCAGATCAGCGGTCATGAACGCCTTCACTGTGACCGAGATATCTTCAGGGTCTTGGGTCTCAGACAGGGCAGTTTGTACCACCTGTGGATAAAAGCACAGTGAAACTACCACATACTCCCACAATGTATTTATGTTTCGCTGAAGCTGACTAAGAGTAGCGATGTAGCTCCCATTTTTGTGATCAAAACGGATTGTACTAGAATTGGTTGAATCATTTCCCGAGTCTAACTTCAGAGGGACAAAGATCCATGTTGACACTTATAGTTTAGAACATGAAAAGCATAATAAGATACTTTAGTACAGATTCTATCAGAGTACTTCGCGAGCGTACCAGCATGCGAATTCTTGTACCTAATACTGACTAACATTATAAAAGTGAGTTTGTTGGTTTGTTTGTTATGCTTTCATTTTATGCATGATGAATTTGATGTTTTGTTTGTTGTCATGGGTACAGAAAAGGACATAGGGTGCCAATCCTGTTCCAGGAGGCATCAAATAATCATAATCACAATTTGATAAAATCTACATCGACGCGATCGAGGCCAAAGTAAAGCTAGTATATTAATTAATCCAGTGCTACGAAAGTTACACAAATTAAAACATTTCGACATTGTCTAGACTAGACACATAAGTGAAAGCTGCTCGTCTATAAACAAAACAAAATGATGAAACTCAAGACTAACCTGATCAATCAGCTGTCTCTTGTAAGGGTTAGATTCAGCCAGCACTTCCAACCAGAGATCCTGGTCGCGTCTCCTGACGAGATAACGCGCTTGCGTCTTGAACAGAGAGTTGTCATTGCAAACTGCAATCAGTTCTCTATCGCATTGCCCTCTCTCGTAGGCGACGCAGGCTAGGTGAGGATCGCGTTTCTCGCAGTACCGCCCGACTACACGGGAATCGTACCTAAGGATAGTAGAAATTATGTAAAAAAATCCATTCATAAGGATCTTTATGTACAATAGTCACGACGTACCTATGTCCCCATAAAGATGGCTGCAAGTAGCGACGTTGTTACTTTGGGTCGGATTGTATTAGGATAAGTCGAACGGTTTGCTAATCCTTACTACAGAGGGACCTAGATCCATTGTGGCTATTTAATGTACTTATGTTCTGGGACTTCTGCTATGAAAACTGATGAACACTCAGAAACAGAACCAAATTAGTGTTGATAGAATTGATGATAAGTTACGCGCGATCGCGACGAAGACATTCAAAAAATACAAGGACTAAGCTGACATGACACGAGGACTTATGAATAAAAAACACATATGCACGGTTTCCTTAGTGCCAAAGAATTAATTCTGATTCGCGCACAAGCTGTTCCCTGTAATCTCGGGAATTATTTCCGTACGGAAAATATAAGTAGTGCAAAATATAATATTCGGGTTTACGAATTTGGATTACCGACCAACTTCTGAATCCAATTGAATGCCTATTAAAACTTATAATCTGTAAACTTTATTGCCATTTTTAGCAAATAATATGGCAATTTCCCTGACACATTGATGCACTCACCATTGGTTCTCCTTGAGGAATCTCTCTGGGTTGTTGTTAGAGTCGATGTATATTTTAGCGAGGGCGTTGTGTGTCGCCGGCTCCACGCTGCCATCGTGCACGCGAGTTTCCAACCACGGAAGAAGAAGCTTCAGTCTACAAACAAAACATAAAATAGATAGATAGATAGATAGATAAATTCTTTATTGTACACCAAATTAAAAAATACAATTTGCAGAAACATTACATTTAAAACGAAAAGGTACAATGGGCGGTCTTATCGCTAATAGCGATCTCTTCCAGACAACCTTTACGTCGTAAAAATACGTATATTATGATTAATATATGCAAAGATATTCTACTAATATTATAAAAGCTGAACTTTAAAAGATTGTCCCACAATGTCTGAAGACCCGTCTATTTAACCAGTGTGTTTTTCCCACTATGACTTACGGTGCCGAGACACGGACGCTCATGCAGGAGGCTCTGTACAAAATGAGGGTTACACAGATAGCCATGGAACAAGCCATGCTGGGCATCAAGCTTTTAGTAGTAGAATAGGCTATTTGACACTAGTGAAAATATGCAACGACTTTGTGGTCATCCTAATAGATATTAATGAAATAAATGGTATTTCACTATATTTATAAAAAAAGTTCTTTATTTTTTGCTTATTTCGTGTAAAAAGTATATAAAGAGTATATCAGGGGAAGCTTGAAAGTGGAACCCCGGCTGATAAGGTGAGGAGTGGAAGACTGGCATGGTATGGGCATGTGATGAAGAGGGATGGAAACCATGTGACTAAAAGAGTTATGAGTATGACAGTGACTGGATGTACGAGTAGAGGGAAACCGAAGAAGAGATGGATGGATTGTGTGAAAGAGGATATGAGTGTCAAAAAAGGTGAATACTGAGTTGACAGCCGATAGGGCGTGAATGGAGAAAGAAAACATGTTGTGCCGACCCCACCTAGAGTGGGATAAGGGCAGGGAAATAAATGATTTCGCGTAAAAAATCCCAATTATTCATGAACATTTCTGAACGAAAAAAACACTCTGATTGGTTCGATTTCACGTGACTTCACTCGATAGTAAACAAGTGTCACGACGAGCTTCGTAGTTAGTCCTTGGAGTGTTTGTTTTACTTGCGTGTGACGTCGGACGAATCATTTATGGAGTCCGTCATTACAGAGACAGCGTTTTAGGCGCGAATTTTACAATTTAAAGTTTAACATTATTGTATAGTGAAAATACTGCATATTTCCACATTTATTATAACACACACACGCACACACACACACACACACGCACGCACGCACGCACGCACGCACGCACGCACGCACGCACACACACACACACACACCCACACACCCACACACACACACACACACATACACAACTTTCATAGTGTTATAGTCTTTGATTTAATAAGCTCATATAACTTTTGTTTAATAGCAGAACTATGTTTGCTTTAAGGCGGCGGTCGTTGAAACTGCAACTCAGTGTTTACTTTTTCAGTTTAATCGTACATATTTGTAACCTAATACCTAAGTATGTTCTGAATAAATAATATATTTTTTTTTGAATGTTTATGTATACCTGTTCCTCTTCTCAACCTCGGCAACCAACTCATCGGTAGAGAACTGTCCGCGGACCACAAGGATTAAGTTCTTGATGATGTCTTCGGCGCAGTCTACGTCCAACAGACCACCGACTACAACTGGCAGACGGGATGGGTTCACCTAGAACACAATTGTAATTTGCAATAACAATTAAGGAATTCTCATCTAAAGATTGCTAAAAAGTTAGTATTCATATTCAAATCTCTGTTATACATTAATATTTTACGAATGTCTATAAACTAATTAAAAACGGAACATCCTTGCTGTAGCAATATCAATGTTGTAGTACATATAATTTTTGATAGCATTTTATAAAATAAATAGCTAGAAAAGTAATTAAAATTTTGCTGCTTGACCTTGGCACCTAATTGCTCATTATTTTCAAACATTCAAGGTATTGTTTCAATCTCTTTACGACCAAAGCGACGATATATTAGACTGGTAATATATTTGACCATTCATAGCTAATCAATTGTCAAAATTATATCCCACAATATGGGTATTTTATAATGGCTATACAGATCGAATAAATCCTTAACAAAACAAAACTACACAAAACAAACAAAAAAATGCAACTTTGGCATCTATCAGGCACAGACTGGCAGTGATTCTGATTAACACTTTTTAACCTAAACTACTTTTATATAACTGAAATTAATTTCGTCTTTGTCCATTCATAAAAGAAAGAGACAGCTACTTTAAGTTTACCGATAAGTTCTGTGAATATATTTCATAATCGACATTGAAAAATAGACCTTACCTTCTGCACATAGATCTCGATGTACTTTTGAAGGCTGTTTCTGTACAAATACAGGACCAAGTCGTGTACAAAGTCGAACCGATCGCACACAATGATCAAGGGCAGCTGATCAGGTAACTTGGCTTCCTTGAGGAAGTTCTTAACACGTTCAGCGTTGTAGCAGTTTGATTCGCGGCAGATACGCTCCACTTCTTTTATTTGTCCGGTTTTGCAGGCAGCCTGGAGGTGAAAATAAGATGAAGTAAGAAATATAACAACAAATGGAATGTGCTTATCAAACGAATGCTTTCAGATCAACTACTATTATGGTCACAGTAGATCTTTGTTTATCTGAAGCTAGGTTCAGTAAACAATTCGGCACAATAATAGGTACTTTGTCGCTACTTCAAACCAACTTCAGAAAGACAAAGATATGTTGTCAGTCGTGTACCTACCTGTAACTAATTTAATTTTTTTTTGGATAGAAGTGTAAGTGGCAAGTAAGTGTTTTTTTTTTAATTTAGATTTATTTATAATAAATTACCTACAAAATAGACTTTAATTTCTATGGTATTATTTAAGAGGGACGATGTAAAGTTTACATATACTACACTTGCCCATAGAAGAATTTTTCAATCTTCAGAAATTACGTCATAAGTCAGTTTATGTAAAGCATTTTACATGTTTAGTCACAATGTTGAGTTCTTTTCTGAATAAGATCACTTTTACCTATCATTTCAATTGACTCTATACAATGAAAAGTATTCGATTGGAATAACATAAATAATTTATTCATACCTGAATATACTTGAAGTGGACTTCCGAATCCTGGCTGAAGTTGACAATTGAGCCAAGGAAGTAGAAAAGTCCCTCGTAAGTCTTGAAACTCTCAAACAGCTCAATCAGTGACTTGGTAGTCAACTGCTCATGGTACTTGGTAGCGATTTGTACGCATATCTGAAGGTTCTGACGGATGTTGGCTTGGAGCATCGCTTTCAGGCATTCCAAAGAGTCTTCAACAGAGAGGCTTCCAAAGTAGGTGACTAGCCAATCAGCTGGGAGGAGGTGGGTGTGGACCTGAGGATAATGGCATAGTAGATATGTTTTTAATATGTTCAAATACAAAAGAGTGCCAACACACTACTAGAGAGGGCAGATTTGTGGAATATAATATATGGCATAACCAAACCGGCGAGAGCGGTTCTCATACAAATTCTCACGCATTGCCCTTACATTGGGTGGTAGGTTTACTTTTCTGTGTTGACCTACACTTAAAACATTTTGTTGATATTATATGTAAAATACGAAATTCTTTGAATCAGATCAGTAGTTCCAAAGACTACTCTCTACAAACTTGCAAACTTTACAACAATAATAAACAGAATATATACATGGATAGTATGGGGATAGGGACATATGTGTGGGAGAGACCTTTGCCTAGCAGAGAGACGATACAGGTCGATAAAAAAATGTAGTATACTAACCACAGCTCGCTTGATGTCATACAAGTCAGTGTAATGCTCGAGGGCTCGCTGCAAAAGACCCGCTTTCTCGCAAAGCTGGGCGACGTGAGCTCTGTCGTAGTGCGTGAACATAGCATTGCCGAGAATGGCGTCCGCTACTTGCGGAGCTGACATCAGGTTCATTTCTAAGAGCCTGAAAGGAACAAGATATTTTATTAAAAATGGTTATGGGTTGTAACATTTTTGTAATATGAGTTTCGCTTAGTAGACGCCAGCTATTTTTGTGCGCGGTCAACTTTCAAAGCTATGTTATTAAGAAAGGGGTCGCCAATACATCTAACTCTACTATGTATCACTATGCGTAAACTCATTATGCGTCAGTTTTGCCTAATAATCTTTATTAATTGGCAAAGGTTTAAAAGATGGCCACGCAATTAAAAAACATGCCCATAAATGGGCCAAAATGTTACAACTCCTTTCGTCATCAATATCAACATCCTAGGCAGAAGAGAAATTCTAGGTCTCGCTCAAACTTTTCCATTATGAATCCACACCTTGATCACCGACTTTTTGAGTTCCCAATTTTGTGTTTTCTATTGGTTTCTCTCATGCAACTTTCCTACACTTAATCTTCCAGATTATCACTATTATTTATACCTATTTGGGAGATCTTTATTAACGATTTTCGTTTCTAAAAGCTATGGTGACGTATAATGTACAGCATTGCCACTTGGAAATTGCTGTGACCCTGATCCTCTTTTCTTCATATAATATTTTGGAACTGAGAAACCCCAAGTATAGCTCCTTAGCTCCTCCGGAAGGCAATGCATTTCTAAACTATTCTCTAGGTTCCAGTGATTGTGGCCAAAACCACCCAAATCCCTTTCAAACTCACCTAGTCTGCAGAGGTCCTTCCTCAGGTCGGTTGTTCTTCAGAGCATCCAGGAGGAAGGCAGTGCATTGCTGCACCATATTCTGTTCCATGAACACATCGACTATCTGATTGATATCTGCCAGTGGTGGGTCTTCTGCGACCAGCATACCGGCGAAACCGGCTCCTTGTTCCGGGTTCGTTCGCATCACGGAGCGAAGCAGGAAGATGTAGTCGGGTGTGTAGCCAACCTGAGGGAGAGAAGACAGAATGTGTGAATGAAAGTATAAGTTGTAAGAAGATATGAGAGTGATACAGAGCTGCCACTACACTACTCACGAAGTTGATCGAAGTCAAAGTCGGTCAAAGTTGACGGGAGTAAGTACGTGACCACATTTGAGCAACGTCGCCCGGCTGTCGAGTTCATTTGACTCGAGCGACAAAGATCGGAAGTCGCCCATGGCGAAGCGAAGTGGCTCGAGGCGAAGCGAAGTGCCCTTTCACAGTACTCACTACGCCGAACTTCAATCAACTTCGCGAATAGTGTTGAGGAAAGTGTTGGAAAGTGTGAGAATGGGAGTTTGTTCAACGAAAGTATAAGGAATAAGTTGCTTGATGAACACTGTTTTTAGGAATAGAAATGAATGAAATTTTGTAATCTTCCATTATTAGAAAATATATATAAACAATCGTAAGATGGAAATCATTCCGAAAAAAACATGGTATTTGGTTAAAATGAAGACATTATGACGCCGTTCCGATACGCTCTCAAAAGTAGAAAAAAATAATATACATCTCTATGGAGGGTACTTCATCCGGTGTCCACTTAGTTGTCCAAATGTGCAACCAACGATACATTTTGTTGGTAGTGCGACTATGTTGTGCCGCCATGATAATTATCTATCACGGGCCTTATTTCACTGAGCTTTCATTGAAGTATTTCAGACAAGATAAACGTAGCCAGCTAGGTTTAATGCCTTATCATGCGTGCGTTAAAATAAACCAATTTCGACCTTACCTTCTTAGCATAGAGCACAATCTTCGGGAACTGGCCAGTCTCCGCGAAGCACTGGATGACCTTGCTTGCGACATTAGCCCGCAGGTAGACGGACAGAGCTAGCGTCGGATCCACTTGCTTCACCAGGTCACCGAGCTCCTCAGAGCATTCCAGCTTCTCTTCCTTCAGCCATTTCTCGAGGAGTTGCTTGCGACCTAAGCGAGTCAAATTTTTAACTTTTAATATGCTGACGTCAAGGTTTTTTTCGAATCTGTAAGAACTACAGTTGGGCGATCACGAACCTGACGTATAGTAAGCGTGACGAATAATTTTGACAAAAAGCGTTACTTTTAAATCTACGCTTTCTCATTGGCCAAATTTCGAGAAGTTGAAATATTCGTGATCGCTACTTTAGTTCTTACATATTGATCTGTTGCAAGTACGATGTCATACTATAATATATTATTACAATAGCGCAGTGAGTTACAACTGCTGGGATGCTAGAGATGTTCGCATACGATACGATAAACGTTTGTACTTTTGGTTGGTATGACATTCAAATCATTTTATATCATGACATTCAGGAGACTTATAAAATATTAGAAATTCCATCTTGCAGACTAAGTGGCTCGACAAATAATTGTATTTATTTTCTATTCTATTAATAGTTTATACCTTGCAACAGAACGGGCCGGCAAAGCTCAAGCGACTCGAACTTGTTGAGTTGCGCCTGGTCTAGCAGTATTCCAAAGTACTGCAGCAGCGGCGAGGTCTGACCCGGCTGAGTGGGCACTTGCTGGAAACGCTGGATGGTCTGCGGCGTTCGAAGGATGCCGCGGGGGGCCATTGCTGCCACCTGCAAGAGAATGGACTTAATAAGAAGTGATTGAAAGATTTGTCAAAGCAAGAGAAGAGTACTAGGGAATTTAGAACTGCGATCCCCAACTCGGTTGCCCAGCGTGGGGATTATGGGCATTAACCCCCTAAATGATGAATACGACAAGGAAATGGCCCCCAGTTCCCGGCCGCCCCGCTATTTGTAGCGGCCATGGTAACGGTGGGGCAGGGGGTGCTAGCAATCACCGGGCTACTTCAGGTTACCTAAAACGACTGACCCTGCGCGTGAGAGTAACACATAGAACAATCCAAGCAAGAAAATCTAAATAATCTAAAACTGTAATGAAACTAACATACTGACCCATCAACACACCGCCTAAGCCGCAAGGCCTAGAGACGAAGTCGGTGGTCACCCACGAGTGATAGATAAATCACAGTCACAGCAAAAGAAAAGTATTTATTCTCAACATGGAACATTTCACTAAGCAAACCAAAATGCCTTTTTCAATCTGGAACTACACTCGAGAGCAATGAATCCGGGTCACTCAAAGAATCCAAAAAATCTCGGAAAGTAAGAATGCTAGGTTAATGCAATAAATTGTATTTAATAGACAATTTAATACTCCTTAAATGAAAGTATTAAAACTTCTTAGTCATTGTAAAGTTATATCATAAAAAAATCAAATTTGAAAAGGGAACACTGTCGAAGATGGAACTAAGAAATTACAGGATTTGTTTTTGCTTTTGTTTGTAATCTGTCATTTATGTTGGTACATAAACCAGGTTGATAGTGCTCAATATTCATTATTCAAGCTGAAATCATGTCGCTTACACTTGAAGAATGCACCAGAATACTTACATTGGTGGAAACCGGCCGGAGTCAGCGCGATACAGCCAGGACTGTCGGTGTATCGCTGTCAACAGTACAAAGAGTTCTCCGACGTTACGAAGAAACTGGTTCTAACCTACGCAGACCAGGAACGGGCAGAACTAGGTGTACCACAGCACGAGAAGACCGATACTTGGTGAACACCATGCTTCGAAATCGCTTTCTCACAGGAACTGAACTCGCAAATCAGTTTCGACGCCTCGGAGGAAGTAACCCAAGTGCATGGACAGTAAGACGTCGGCTTGCTGAATCTAACTTAAAACCCCTTAGACCTGCAAACGGCTCTAAACTGGAGCGTGGCCATCGTATTTCAAGACTAAGATATGCCCAGAACCACGTAAATTGGAGTATTGAAGATTGGTCGAAAGTTATGTTCTCCGACGAATCAAAATTTATGCTCTACAAGCACGATGGAAGACACAGAGTGTATAGAAGACCAGGGGAAAGATTCAAGCAAGCATGCATCGAAGAAAAAGTAGCCTACGGTGGTGGGTCTGTACTTGTGTGGGCCGGAATTTCCTCTGAAAGTCGCACAGAGCTGGTGATCATAGAAAACGGCTCTTTAACTAGCGTAAGATATGTGGAAGAAATCCTCAACGAACACGTTGATCCATTTATGGTCAATTTGGGTGAGGATGCTATATTTATGCATGACAATGCCCGACCTCATACAGGTAGGATTGTGAATGACTACCTTCAAGAGATGAACATTACTTGTATGGAGTGGCCAGCGCGCAGCCCGGATATCAACCCGATCGAGCATGCTTGGGACGAGCTAGGGAGATGCGTAAAACAACGAAACCCTCCCCCAATCACGCTTCCTGAGCTCAAAATTGCTCTCACAGAGGAATGGGAGAATATTCCCCAAAATCGTATAAGGAACTTGGTGTACAGCATGCCAAACCGCGTAAACGCAGTAATGGAAGCACGAGGAGGTAATACGAAGTATTGAAATTCAAGAAAATCGTCATAAAGTTCAAAAATTTCATGTTTCCTATTTTTGTTTTAAGGAGAGATCAGCAGTTTTTTTTCTTTATGTAATTTTGTGTAAATAAAATGTATTTTAAAATGTATTTTTTTAACTTTCATTTAAGGAGTATTAAATTGTCTATTAAATACAATTTATTGCATTAACCTAGCATTCTTACTTTCCGAGATTTTTTGGATTCTTTGAGTGACCCGGATTCATTGCTCTCGAGGGTAGTTTGTATTTCTTGCGAATTTAATACCTACCCTCCTAATAATTTCTAATCAGTACCGTTACCAGTTTTTTTTAAAAGCAGGCTTGTAGTTAGAATGCAGACTCCTGTCCATGAATACTGCTCTAAGCAACGGTTTACCTTAGCAGCCTCTCCATACTGTCCGTTAGTAAACAGTATATTGAACTTCCTGACGAACAGCTCTTCTGCCCCAGCCAGGTTGTTTCTCACGGCGATGCGGAGAGCTAGGTCAGCGTTCTGTAGCACAGTGTTGATGTATGGAACTATAGAGTCTTCTTCCACGGTCACGGATAGCACTTGACCTTTGCGGTTCACACCTGAGGAAAGAAATAGTTGAATTAACTGTGGAAGAGCGTAGCCATGGGGTGTACGGGGTTCCAACCCCCATCTTCGGAACCCAAGCCAACCTCACCTGCACGTGGTACACCCTGCTAAACAACGAACGAGGCACTGGCGGGGGCTGATTGCGGCATAGCACAGGCTACATCGGCACAGCTAAATCCCCCGGCCACTGACGGGCAACAGCGTCGGTGGTGCGAGAAGCTGTGCCCTGCGATCCCCAGCCCAGGGGATTACGGGCATATCCCTCTTTATTAAGGGAGGCCTATGTCCAGCAGTGGACTGATATAGGCTGGTATGTGTGTGTGTGTGTAGCGTAGCCATAGTCCATCAGCGGGGTGATCGGCTATCTCTGTTGCAAACAGAAATGATTGACACCGATCCTGTTTTTACAAACTTTGACATTTCATCCGTCGAAATTCAATGAACGTCAATTGACATACTGTCACAGTTTGTTAAACCAGGATCGGTATCAATTATTTCTGTTTGCAACAGAGTTAGCCGATCACCCCGCTGGGCTGTGTGGGAAAGTCGCGAAGTGGTTCTAGATGCTAGAGGCAACTTGAGGACAACCGCCTGTATGACTTCATACAGGCGGCTTCTTGTGCCCTTAATTGTATAAGTTGTATTTGCTCACACCCTTTCAACCGAAACGTATTGGTACTTGGCGGCAGAAAAAGGGATTAATACTACTACGTACTTCGGTCGACTGAATAGTCGAAAATAGTATGTTGAATAGTAAGACTTAGTGTTCACCAGTACTAAAATTGTTTTCATTTTATATAATTAAGGGCGATATTTTTCCGTGGTCACTTCTGCGCTTCTTACCAACTTTGGGGTTTGGTAACTACCCTGAGAGTGAGACCCAGTATTCGCCGAAGGAACAGAAAAGAGAAAAAACTAATAGAAACGTAGCAAAATGAGTCACGTCATTTCTGATCTCTCACATCTCTTCTAAAGGCCAGCGCAAATCGGCAGACGAGGATTTTAAAATTGACAACGTAAATTCGCACGTATCTAATAGTAACAAAGTATAAATTCCAAAGCTCGGAGACACTATAACTGAGTCTCAGTCTTGGCCAACATTTTTCGTTACACTTACACTTACGCAATCGGTCTACTGAGCATCAAAGAGGAAGCCCCTTGACGTAAAGTTATCGATCTCTGATTTTGGAATTTATAATATCTTGTTACCATGAGATACGAACGAATTTACGTTGGCAAATTTAAAATACCCTGCCCTGTCATCCATTGATTTGTGCTGGCCTTTAGATGGCGTTAGTTGGGAGTATAGTTCCGGTCATTGCCACTTCATTTTTGAAGGATACAAGTTTTAGCCAATATTATTATTGATTCTGCTGACTATTGGTCATAAAGCTAACTTGTCGAAGTTTTACAGTAATATTACTTAGTCTACGGATAACAAAGTTATTTTGGCTACATATAAATATATTGAATCCCCTGCACTGTCATCCATTGATATGTGCTGGCCTGTAAAGGCTGTGGAGAAGATGGTTTCGTTAATTGCCACTTCATCTTTCAAGGATACAAGTTGTAGCCAATATTAGTGTTGATTCTGCTGACTATTGGTCATAAAGCTAGTTAGTTTTATGATCAATAGTCAGAATCAATCAATGTGTAACTTCGACAAGGCAATAGCCTTTACAGTAATTACTTAATCTGCGTATAACAAAGTTATTTTGGCTACATACTATAAATATATTTAAAAATCCCCTGCCCTGTCATCCATTGATTTACGCTGGCCTATAAAGTGCGGTTTTGGACATAGTTTCGGTCATTGCCACTTCACCTTTGAAGGATAAAAGTTGTAGCCAATATAAGTATTGATTCTGCTGATATTGGTCATAATGCTAACTGCCTTGGCTAAGTTTTACAGTGCTATTACTTAGTATGCGGATAACATAGTTATTTTGGCTTCAACGACATGTGTTATGCAAGGAATGTTGTATAAATATTTTGGAGTGTAGCCAGGGGGTACCACCACAATCAGTAAGATCGAGATTGTTTAGCCATAGACACGCTGACGACTACGACGGGACTGTAAGACGGTATAGGTGCAATACAAACATTATCTAAAACGTCTTAAAGCAATACAGTGTCCTTTACATACCGTATGCAGAAGTTTTTACGTTAGTTCTAATGAGACGAACATGTATGTTTTTATGTAGCAACGTCGTTCAGCGTGTGCTGACGACTACGACGGGACGGTAAGACGGTATAGGTACAACACAAACATTATCTAAAACGTCTTAAAGCAATTTAGTGTCATTTAAATACCGTATGCAGAAGTTTTTACGTTAGTTATACTGAGATGAACATGTATGTTTTTATGTAGCGACGTCGTTCAGCGTGTGCTGACGACTACGACAGGACGGTAAGACGGTATAGGTGCTAGACAAACATTATTCTAAAACGTCGTACTAAAG
This sequence comes from Horisme vitalbata, assembly GCA_951804965.1. Lineage (NCBI taxonomy): Eukaryota > Metazoa > Arthropoda > Insecta > Lepidoptera > Geometridae > Horisme > Horisme vitalbata. The sequence goes on along the minus strand of OX638106.1, from coordinate 10,425,685 downwards.
CAATACAGTGTCCTTTACATCCCGTACGCAGAAGCCTTAACGTTAGTTCTACTGACATGAACAAGTATGTTTTTAAGTAGCGACGTATGTTTGGGTCGGATCGTACTGGGATTGGTCGAAAAGGCCTATTAGACCACGCGGTATTTAGTCTGTCTTAGTAAGACTGACTAATTAGTCAAGCCCAACTTAGTTGCTTACTCCTATTATACTACTCTAAGTGAATGCTGGGTACGGATAGCGCGTTCCTGTATACGCGTAGTCGGGATTCGCTGTGCACGCGTATATTAGATAAGCGTACGGTTAATGTGGACCGCCACGAACCTGAACGCGAGGTCAATCGATCCATAGCGCTACGCTAGCCGAATCCGATACTGACCACGGGTCGTGCTGCGAGCCAGCTCGCACGGCACGCGTTCCCCAAAGTGTACGCGTAGCTGCAAGTACAGACATGGCGTTCCAAGATACGCGTAACCCGACTACGCGTACCAATATACGCGCTATCCGTACCCAGCTTAAGACAGTCTTACTAAGACAGACTAAATACCGCGTGGTCTAATAGGCCTTGAATTGTTTACTGAGCCCAAATTCAGAGGGTCTTCGATTCATTGTGAGTACTGTACCTAGTCGAAAATTGTGTTTAATGTAACCTTAGAAATATTATTTGTGTTTTTATTTTGTTACTACTTCAAACCAAAACTACTGAACGGAGGCACATATTTAGTTCTAGAACAGGACTAGCATAATAATAAACTACATTTAATGTAGGTACCACGCGTGCGAATACGGGGGCGGAAGCTAATAAAATATCAACAGTTTCGTTGCCACGTTTGTTTTGCTTGGATCTACCTATGTTATGCTCAATTCATTAAACAAATTCAATTACCATAACCATATTGAATCTAAATCCAACGCAATAAAGTTTATTTTATACAAGCAAAGAACTCACCAATGATACCACCGGTGGCCTCATGAGGCGCCGTCACGAAGATTGTATCAGACGAGATTCGATTCATGTAGATACATGCACCGCTCTCAATATCGTACATGTGTATGTATCCATACTTAGTGATCAGATATATGACGTCATACTTCGGCGAGACTTGCATCGCTACAGGAAAGTCGTTCTGAGCTTCAGCAGGGAAGAAGACATCGACCGCTTTCTTAGGGAAGGGTTGGTTGCCAGTGGGTGTTTGGCCGACCTCTGTGAACAAATAGATAGGATAAGTTAATATGCATGGGCTGTGTGGTGTGGACCAAAGGTTAAGTCCTGTACCTACTAAAAAGTCCAAGTAAGATCTATTGTTAACTACATTTTGGTTCTTGAACCTCGAGTCTTTGAAACTTAGGTCTGATAAATTATCAGGCTATCATCATTTTGCCGCATTGTCATATACAATAATCTAGAGAAATTGTGATTAGAAAAGACAACATGTAAGCAAATAAGGTCCGCAATCATGAACCATGCTTAAGGTCCAATATCCCGGAGTTTATCTATCCGAGCTGAGATTTGTCTGACTGACAAAAAAATTAGTTTTATATGATCGTAATTTGTTTTATCTGGTCGCAAGAATCCTTGATTCTTGAATCCTATGAAATACAATTTTATTCAAAAGTTTTCTGTCTACGTCGACTTGCATTCAGACCTAGGTTCAACTTAAAGACTATATACATCCTCTTAGGTTCAACTCTAGGTCAACTTAGATTCAATTCATAATTCACCAAGTTCAACTCTAGGTTAGGAACCTTATTGATTCTAAACTCACCAATAACATGCAGCTTGCCGCCTTGTGCTGTCCTAACGGCGAAACAGAAGAGCGTCGATGCCTCAGCATTGCCCTCCGCTTTGAAGGTGGCGAACGAAGCAGCGTGTCCCTCGATGGGCTGAGAGCATTTGCGCTCTACAGAGTAGAGTTGCATTGCACCTACCACGCGGTTCTGCTGCGCGGAGATACCTAGAAAGGGAGTCCACTTGATTACATTTGTTTATTTATTTGAATCATGTACAGTACAGTTTCGAATCAGGTCTTAGTAGTACAGTAATAATTGGTAAGTAACTACACCCTGTAAGGGCACTGCAAAGGTGAGGAAAGGTGAGTGTGATCGTCAAGATTATTATTATTAAGTATGTTCATTTAAATTAAGTATGTTAGATGTGATAATTTTTTTCTACAATATTTTATATGTCAACACAACAATAACATTCAACAATTATATTAAAAATCCAAAAATTTCACTATTATTATTGTCATAGAAGTTGGTGGAAAGAAAAGACTCAAAGACCGAAAACTTTACCTATGGTAGGCAGTGGACTTCTATAGATTTTGGTAGTACCATCACCAGCCTATATTTAGTCCACTGTGGGACACAGGCCTTCCATAATTTGAAGGAGGATATGTCCATAATCCTCATGCTGGGAATGCGGGTTGGGGACACAGGGCTCAAATTTTCGGCCCGCCGACTCTGCTGCGTTATGCCGTTGTCAGTTGGCTGCCAGAGCCCCGTTTGTTAAGCAAGGTTCACTACTTGACGGTGAGGTTGCCTTAGGTTCCAATGGAGGCTGCTGGTAGTCGAGCTGTCAGCTGGCTGCCAGAGACCCGTTTACCCGTTAGTTAGCAACGTGCACCACGTGCCAGTGAGGTTGGCTTATGTTCTACAGATGGTGGTTGCTGGTAGTCGAGCTGAGGTAGTCGCAATGGCGCTCATTGGTGGATGCCTATGTCCAGCTATAGGGATATAGACTATAGGGTGATGACGATGATGATAAATTCAATATTATTATAAATAATTATTAGTACCCTGGTTCCTTCATTCAATAAGAGCTGAAGAAAAGTGTCCTAGCGATGCGAAAATAACTCGGAATCGTCAAGTTGACACGTCACTGATCGATAATAACACGTCATGAGATCACCGACCCGACCCGGCAGCGTAATAGCACAATTTATGGAATACATTTGCAAAAGAAATTCCAATATATTTTACTACAACAAGTTCCAGAATAGGTAGACAATTTATGACTACGAAACTGGCATAGACAGGCTTTGAATCAGATGTTATAAAGAGACAGAGCATATTCCAAAAACCTTTACATCTCTCTCTCTTCTACAAAAAAAACCATGTAAGAGTCGGACTAGTGCACAGAGATAGGTATAACTATTATTTTTATGTCATAACAAATTTACTATTTTCTGATTTTTCTTTTTGAAATAAGACAGCTTCTTGCCCAATTTCATGATTCAAGTCAAGGTCAACGGGTCGGTCGGTTATCATGCGAGTGTCAAAACATGTTTTTAAAATTATTTGATATCAATTTCAACTTGATAGCCCCACGCGTTCCTAAGAAAAAGGGACCAGACAGACAGACAGACAGACAGACAACGAAGTGATCCTCTATATGGGTTATTTTTTCCTTTTAAGGTACGGAACCCTAAAATGTTCTGGTTGCGTAAAATATTCCGTTAATTTAAAGTTAAAATACAATCCACGAAGGTATTCTTGGTGAACTTTACAAATAATTAATTTGTAAATTTTTAATTGTTTATGAATAACTTTGCATATTCTAGAAGCCTTGCAAAAAAGTATGACTGGGTATCCCTTAGTCCTCCTTTGTAAAGATTTTTTAATAGTTTTCTGTACTAAGACGCAATTTTTTCTAGTGTGGACGTTACCTAAATGTTAATGAAATTATTTAATCAACAAGTATTTATTTTAAAAAAAAAACCCGACTGCATAGACAGGAAGTTTTTAGTACTTGTTAGATATGTAGTCTTTTTGAATTCAGAATGGCTTCTTAGTCGCCATATTCGATTATTTGAAATTTCATATAGGCTATGTCACCATTGTGATCTAGACGAATCCAACGACACCTCATTAGTCAAAATCCGTCCAGCCGTTGGGGTACAGCGACCGACATATAATATTACAAACATACATACACCCTAAAAACATAACCTGACTGAAGAGGACTTCAGTCGGGTAAAAAACCGACATCAAAGAAACTTATTTTGTCTTCGAATTAAATGAGGCCAAGCGGGAAAAATACAATAATAAAAAACTATTTTTCTAAATCGATTCTTTAATGACGGAGTTATGAGGTAACAAACATAAAAAATACAACCGTATTGAGAACCTCCTCCTTTTTTAAGTCAGTTAAAAACAAGTTTGAACCACAAATAGGAACCTATACCTAACCTACCCAAATGTACTAATCATTATCTTTTAGAGATCTTTATTCCATAAAAATTAAAAAGAAGCATACTCACCGACAAGCAACAACCACTGCTGCTTCGGATCCGTCCTGTAGTTAATGATCTGGCAGTCAGCAAGCGATGAATGCCTGTCGAACATCTTCACTGGGGTAGAGTCCCCCTCCATAGACCAGTGGTAGACGCTCATCTTAGTGACAAGGGCCAGGGTGTTGAGGGATATCCACTTCCAGAATACCACGTCTTCGTTCATAGTGTGTGCTTTCATCTTCGATTTCATTTCGATGTTGAAGATTTGAAGCGTTTTTTGAGCTGTTGGGAAAAAGATAATAAATAAATAATGCTGGACACCATCACGCAACTATATGTAGCCTCAAACTAAGCAGAGCTTGTATTAAGAGAACTAATTGACTGATATAATACCAACATATTTTTTTTTCCACACCCAAGAAGAAAATATAATTGAAAATATAAACATTTGTCTCGCGGCGGATATAGAACCGCGTTTTAGGCGAGCCTTCGCCCACTGCGCCACAGAGGAGTTTGTGGCACTTCGCTCCCGCTTCGGAAGGCACGTTCAGACCTTGAGGTTTTTCAGTTGCTAAGCCTGTCGGAGACCTTCGTGCGGTCTAAAAACTCCAACACTAGAATTGGCTACTAGGTCATACGAAGAAAGGAATGATAAATGATAAATTATGTTTATTTTTTGTGGCACTAGGTCTGAGTACATTGATCTTTAAGATATTTGTATAAATATATCTAGTCCAAACTAACAGGCTTACAAAAAGGATCGAAGGATGTTTTGTTTGATGTGAACTTTATTAACAGTGGATTATTAAAAGTCAAAGACTACGACGCAAAGCTGTAATCACAAAAATGCCTATCAAAAAGTTCATGAGCTGTTATTTTATTGTATTGGCTGTTCATTACTACAAAAAGAACCATTGTAGTATACAGCCATGCTCTAACACAAATTCCATTTGGTTATTTTGGTATTCATGTAGGATGGAAACTCTGCTCAATGACGCCCATACAACCACGGAAGACCAGTGCTTTCGCAGCGGGTTTCGCTCTACCCTAGCATATGCAGAGTGGTGGCCCTTTTTGTACCAAGTATTAAAAACAAACCTACTTTTAGAAGGTTTAACCAATACCTACCGTGACCGTCACTCTCCCAAACTCAAATTCACCCTTAATCTCGCACTCAAATTCGCCCTAAATTAATTACTCTCAAACCCAAACTCGCCTTCAAATTCCACCCTCAAACTTGCCTTCAAGCTCACCCTCAAACTAACCAGCAAACTAATCGTCAACTTAACGCTCAATCTCGGTCGTGTTAGAACTATTTAGGTAGACAGTCGCAGTTAAGCGATCGTCGCGAGACCGTATCGCGAACCTGGCCGCGTCTCCTTCAGCTCTTATGCGGGGGGGGATAAGACCCAAAAGCCGGTCTTATCCTCTGCATAAGATGTTTCACATAAAAATACTTAGGCTACATTTAAGCTGTTCGCACATTACATCGACTCAACGCCCACTCAACTCGAACTCAACTCACAGTATGGCATTGAAATGTAAGCTTTATGTTATGTTTCTTGTGAATTTGTCAAACGCGTCCGTGACGTCAATAGGTTAACAACGCGTGGACCACGTGACAACGCGTGGTCTACGCGCTTACCTTTATCTTACAAGTTGACAAATTCACTCTTAAGAAACATAACATAAAGCTTACATTTCAATGCCATACCAGGCCTCTTTCACTCCGCAGAATAGGTATAAAAATATACCTACGAATCTCCGGCCTTGCGAGCGTGGTTCGTTACGTCGGTTGCCGCGTTCTGCCCGGAACGAAAGTGTCCTTGAGCAGCCGCGGCATTTTAGTTTGTTTTTGTTAATGTACCTATATTTTTCGCCAAATGAAGGCAAAAAAATACTACAGAGCATTTGTTTGCCTTAATAATAATAATAAAATGTAAATAATACCAATAGTAGGTACAGAACTGAAAGTTTTTCTACCAAATAATGCGTTGTTTATATATCAAAGTCTCCCGTATTTACTTAAGTAGGTAGGTACTTAGGTACAAGTTCTATTTGAATGCGGTACCTACCTACATAAATAAACGTAATATTATTATGTAGGTATTTTTTCATAGACAATTTTTGTGCCATTGGTAGGTATAGGTAGGCCTACATAGTGCTTTAGTAAGTAGGTATTATGATTTTGATTATGTAGACTGAGAGCAAGATTAGAAACCCAAGCTAGGTACATTTTTATTTGGTTTAACTTTAAGTAGGCAGTGTGGGTTATCTACTTAAAAACAGTCGGGTAGGTAGGTGTAGGTAGACAAATCGATGTGTTAAGTTACCTAAAGTTAGGTGTACTAACAACTAAAACTAGATACCTAGGTTACCTACAAACCAAATGTTGTTTTTTTCTCTTGCAAATATCTAGGTAGGTACCTACCTACTAAAATTTCTCTTAAGATTTAGCATGATGTACCTACCTTAAACAGTGATTTTTCAGTTTTCGTACACAAGACACCTAAACACTTAAGTAAGTGTTAAGGACCCAAGTACCTACCTAGTAGGTATGCCTATTTTCTGAGCTCTTAATGCAGCCAGCCAGTGTAAAATAGTTTTCTGATCTAATACTAGGTAGGTAGATATTATTTGAATTATCATTGTTCCTAAAAAGTAATAGGTGGCTAGGTAACTGGATAGTAAAATGTTCAACAACAACAGCCTATAGGGGAGGCCTATGTTCAGCAGTGGACATAGGCCTCCCCTATAAGAAGGGGGATATGCCCATAATCGCCACGCTGGGCCTGCGGATTGGGGATCGCAGGATACAGCTTCTCGCACCGCCGACGCTGCTGCCCGTCGGCGGCCAGGTTATTATTATTCGTCACAGAATAATTCTCAAGACAACCCTAACGTTACACGTGCCACGTCAGTAGAGATAGAGCTATACGATAGAAAGGGATGCAAGGTGTAGGTTAATATAAATGTTAGGCACTGAGTTCGGTGCGAGCTGAATAGCACTTTATTGTGTAGCAGCTAAAGTCGCTATTTATTTAAATGATTGCGGGGAGTGAAGCTTCTGTCCTCTCGGTATTCTGTGGCCATACTGTGAGTTGAGTTTGAGTTGAGTCGGCATTGAGTCGATGCAATATGCGAAGACCTTTAATCGGGTACTACGTGAACGAATCCATTTAACATAAGGCTTTATTTCATCTGATAATGCTTCACAACATTTGGACAACATTGTAACAACTTCTAACTATTCTCTGTCATGCAATAATATTCAACTGAAAATATCATTAGGTAGCGTCGTTATTATTAATGCATATGAGTCACGTACTAGACTTAACAACACAGCAAGCTGCGAATTTTCACACCCTTTAAATGCGCTCCTTAGACGCTACAGAATGTACCAATTATGCTTGAAAGAAGTAGCTAGAAAGTACGACTTGAGACTAAGCTAGTGGTCATACCTATCACAAAGCATTGTAACATAAATAAATAAATAATGCGGAACGTAATCACACAGCATCATGTAGTCCCAAACTAAGCAGAGCTTGTATTATGGGAACCACATGATTGATATACTACACATATAATTTTTTTTTTGTAAATACATACATATCATACATAGAAACACCCAGACCCGAGACAAATATCTACAGAACATGCAAACATTTGTCCCGCAGCGGGAATCGAACCCGCAGCCTTCAGCGTCTCAAGCGGACCTTCGCCCACTGCGCCAAACATCCGTAGAGGCCGTCAAACATGGGTCATGATATGATGCATGTTTGGAATAAAATTTCGTTTGACTCCATTCAGTGCAAGTTGTTGGCACATGACATTGCTATAGTTAGCTTTATTAAAACTTAATAAAACAACTCTGCTATAATTAATATTTTAAAAATCGGTAATCGGAGAAAATTGGCAACATGGATTTGCAAAAACATCCTCTTACCCCAAAGGCATACACCGTCTCCGTTCCGTGTCGTGGGTAAAAATATCAGCTCGCTCAATTCTAAATTGAATCTTTTTAAAATCCTTAAGTATCAGAAAGTAAGTTATTCACGGCATTTTGAGAAGGTATATTTTTATACGAAAAAAGCCTTACCTAATTGTAATAGACGAAAAACTTTCCGTTTTCGCAAACGAGACGTAGCTTCTGCCTGATTATGTCATGAATATCTAAGTTATTTCCTTTGATAACATTAAACCCACCCAAAGTTCAACATCCTATTCATAGTTGACCCAAATTTACCCACTTGATGAATATCCCTTTTCTAATTAGTTATCAAAGTCTATCCGTATCTGTTATTATGGTAATCAATATCAGTGGGTATTGGTTGTTTTTCTTGCTCACTCTGAATCTGCATTTAGATGATGATTATTACAATACCAATTTAGAGTCAGAACAGTCCTTCTGTTCTAGTAGATTCCCTTTTCAATTTGAAAGCAAGTCAACAACAGCCAATGAAAACAGCAGTCTTTTACAGATCCAAAACACCGTTCTCTCTACGTCATCAAACAACGTAGGTAGTGATTATAATGCAATCTGTGGCACAGCGATGCGGTAGGCGGTAACGTAATCTCACTGCTTTCGCCAATGTCCATTAAGTGAACCATAAAGATGCCATACACTAGACACCATATTAATCAAGCTATATTAAAGCTTGTGTTCGTAAAAAATATAATAGATTATAAGAATTTCGCGCGCCAGCACTGAGCTGAGGAAGGGGCACAATGGCGTTCATTGAATGAGGCCTATGTTTATCAATGGACAGCTATAGGCTGATGATGATGGTAATGATGAATTTCGCACGCTAGATACAAATAAATTCGATCATTGACATCGCCCGTGTAGTACTAGGCTGAGTGATGGCGATTGTAGACCTAAGTTATGGTAGACATTCTTTACTACTATTTTGGTTGCGATGGTATAGTATTGGGAGTTACTTACCCATTCTACAGCATCTTAAACAGTCCAACCGGAAAAAAAATCATAAGATTAGACGTACTGTGTCCGCAGTCTAATCTTCTGAATAATATCCAATGATCTTTTATATTACAGCTACTAACTAGCTGGCAAAAGCTAAGCGACCTCGCTCGCGTTAAAAGTAATTTATATATCTCTCGGAAAAAGTATTTCCATTAGTTTCTGGATGAAATTGTACGCGAAATTTCATGATGATCGGTTCAGTAGGCGTGAAAGCGTAACAAACAAGCAAACAAATAAAAAGAACTGTCGCATTTATAAATTAGTAGCATTAGGAAGTTACGAATGGTACCTCTCTGTACAGAACAGGAAAACCTTATTACTATTTAACATGAAAGATAGATATATAGAAAACTCTTTATTGTACACCAAAAATACAAAATTTATAGAACTAATCCGCGGTTATACAATGGGCGGCCTTATCGCTAAAAGCGATCTCTTTCAGGCAACCTTTGGATAGACTGGCTTTGGTTGGTACAATGATAAAATTGTAAGTTTCCTTTAACTCGTCACAAATGACATCATGTGAGTCATTCATAATCGTCCCTAGATTATCATTGTACTGATTGTCAAAGTCATTGATAAACAACGTTTAAAGTTTTAAAAACATTTATGAAGCGAATCACTGATATCAATTTAGAATAGTCTTATAAGCGTGATTTTATTTCGAATCTTTGAGCGGAGCGAACGGATGATGAGGAAATGGTATTATAAAAATTCTCTGACGCACTATGAAATAAACCTAAGTCACTAAACCTTACCTCCTAACCTAACCTTGCCCCCTAGAGCAAGCGTGTTTTCAGCACGAAAATACACACTAGCACGTTGACTGCGGGCTTCGCACTCTAGAGTAACTGTGTTTTCAGTGCTCAAAGTGTTAAATTTCAGCTTAAGTTTAAGCTTAGTGCCAAGATCCTAAGTTACAAAGGTAGGCAAAGGTAATAAAAATAATTTCGCACCAATTTCCGATCAATTCAATTCTGTGCCAATTGACGCTAGAATCAATACGGTAATCGCTTTCCTCCCACGCAGCCTACTCTGCGTACCTACCTATAGGTAGTTGAACTATATCGATCAAAAGGAGCGTCTTTCTACCGTCATCACGATCATGGTGTCCCCATCGAGTAAGAGCACTGAGTAGATAAGACTTTATACTTGCCACTTCCTCCTAAACCTTTATTGTATTATATTTTCACTACAGTTCGTATTATTCATTTTTATTGTAGTCTACCTATGCATAACATTTGTAGATACACAAAATTTTGTATGGAAAGAAGGCCGGTCATTTCAGACCTGACCATAAATGGAAGAGACTAAAAATGCGAATTATGTATAAACTCTTGATAATGGAGTATGGAAATTATAACTAATAACTTTATTTATTAAAGCTGGAATGCTTATTAAATTAATAATAAATACTGATCGCAATACGCCATATCATAACGTATCATGGTGATTGAATGCACTCTCCACCAACAATCGTGCATCTCTCGTGCCAATGTCAACTGTAAAACAAAACTGTCCATAGCAAAGCACGCGTTTATTTTTGGTGTGTTGCCACCGCGGCTATTTTATAGGCCAATTCTAGTACTATTTTCAGTTATACATAAAGAAACAATCCAGCTTTTATAGGTGACGTCGACATTATTTATAAATGGTTTTCCCAAAGTGACCACCAGTATTATAATACGTAGTGACTTGTGACTTTAGAATAATTGAGTAACTTGGTTGTTTTTTGTATAATTGCGCGAGTGTCCTAATCGAGCCTAACCAAAAAGTATAAAATAAACACCCATCAAAATTATCCGGATTTAATAAAAAAAAATATTAATCGCATATAACATCCTGCAAAAGAACTACCAATTAAAACATAGGTCATTTTTAGACGCGACATTTTATGGTCAGGTCACAGTTTGTATGAAACTGATTGATCTTCTTCATTTATTTGTATTTTTTTTCATTCGGAGAATAGCAGCTCGTCTTTTTATTAATAATCTACTGCGTCTTGTTTGTGACGTCACCAAAAGGTCTCTAACGGAAAACCAGTGCTGGTTGTATTTGTCTATTCATTTTTCTATTTTCCGCTGAAGACGTCGAACCGCTATATGACGTAACGCACGAATCGTCTTTGTTTTATTTTTTTTACAGCATTTATAGACAATAATATGACAGGGCAATTTGAAGACAGTCAGGTCACTTTGCATTAGATACCTTAATGATAAGGTCATCAATTCATCAGTCATCAGTTTTGAGTTTTCGACAGAGTGATCCGTGATTTGATTACACATTGCTACTGTTACATAGGTCATCACCAAACACCTATGACATACAATATAATGTATGCGCATAAAGCGGTTCACCCTTTCATCATGCGCACCGCCAAGGAGTGAAACGCCCTACCAGAGTATGTGTTCCCTGATAATTATAATATGGGCGTCTTCAAATCACGGGTTTCTTCTAGGCAAGCGTGCTCTACCGTAAACTGCATCTTCGCTAACCATCAGGCGAGATATGGTCAAACCCAAGCCTATACAATACACTTTAAAAAATTGCCTTGACCCCCCCTCACTAGGATTTTCTCCTATCTTCGTTACTTTTCAGAAACTGTGAAGGTACCTACACTGCAAATTGCAAAAATCATGAACTTCCTTTTTTGCCAACACTCATGTCATTTTCAATTTGATGTTAGGGAATATTTGTAATCAGGTTATGGTAGGGTAACCCTGACATGGGTCTAATGGAGGGCCATGTTCATACACAAAATGTATTGAGTTTGACCGGTGAGAAGGCTTTAACTTAGCACTCCATCGCGGCTTTCTCGTAAATACTGCTAAGATGCGTCCCTTATCGCGTAATCGCGTTACGGTGTCTGTGCTCGAAAATTGAACTTCCTTTTACGTAACGGAGCATTGTGTCTTGCCTTGCCACGCATAGCACGCTAAAGGCTTCGCGAGTGTTGATTTAAGAGCTTATTTACAAGGGTGGTTAATGGCTATTGGTGTCTATAAATCATAGACAAATATATCTATCAACCGTCGTCAGAAATTAGGTCATTGACACGCTTTTCGTGACGCGTCACGATATTCCTAAAAAGTTCACGCTTCTATTTTATTGATGTAGTCCACGATTTTTTTCTGTTATTATTAGTAACAAAGATAGGATGTTGGCTGTTGCATTTATTATAATAATTAGGTATTCAACTTTTGAGACAAAAAGTGAATAATTTTTACATTGTAAGTTGAGAAGAACCCCGATATAAGTTACTCCATCGTCGACCTCATCCTTGCCTATGCAAGCCTCGAGGTCAAGAGCTGGCTAATAATAAATAAAAAAATCGTGTTTCTGTTAGCTAACTCTGTCATAATATTGATTACATCCGAGCGCTTCCGTGATTCGTGGTCCCGACGGCCACTAGCTCATAAGATAGAAAGCAAAATTCGTTCCAGAAAAATAATAGATTGAGATCATAATTTTTTATCATGGACCCCAATTCCCCATTCAATAATAGTGAGTACACACCTAAAATATAGATAAAATACTTTATTGGTGCTAAAATCAAGGCGTCACTCTTTCAACTCTAACCATTGTGATATTTGTTAGATAGAACATAAACTAGAACGAGACATAAAATAATAATACCACGTGCGAAACCATAATATGCAGATATACTAGTGAGTGCTGAAAATACAACTCTCGTTATGGGCCTGCTGGCCCTAAGTCATAAAAGACAAGACTAAAGATAGTACAAGGACACAAAAAAATTACAGATTTACGTCGGAAGTCGAAAATGTCAATAATTTCGTGACCTCGAACTTACAGATGGTTTTTGTGTATATCATCGCCATTATGGATTATTTGTTTAACATTTTAAGACTTTAGGCCCTTAGCTTACGTAACAGTTTACCAAATGGCTGTCGCTAATGATAATGACATTTTTATTTTCATGAATATACAGGTATATTTTGGTACTCAAGCGAAGTGCAAATGTATAATTATTTTTAATTTGAAATCTTTTATGAAGGTAAATACTAAATAAATTCAATAATTGTAAAATAATAATATTGCAAAATAAATAAGCTAACACAAAACATAAAGTCAACTAAATTGTATGAAAAGGGCGATGTCGGTCCGACAGACGAGAGCTATCGTCCAATATGTGAACACGCTCTAAGCAGTGGATGTGACTCCGTTTAAGATGGAGGTTATTGCATCGAGAACGTAATAATGACATCATCGATGCTCATCTGCATATAACTATCATATACCACAAGTTATATGACAGCTTTTCAAAAATGGCAAAGTTTTATAGAGTTTATATCCCCCACCGACACAGCCACTCAGCACGGCAGTGACTTGGAGACAGGCTATGTCGATGTGTTTCGGCGGCTTTGGTGTGTAGAGTAGAGTCCATTACGAATCAGGATTGATAAAATAATGTTTTAAAAAAACGGATTTATTTGATTTAAATCGGTTTTTTTTTTTACAGGATCTTTTTTAATTTGGAAGCCAGTTATATATATGGACACGTGTGTGAGTGCCGTAGTTTATGTCGGGGAAAGTCCCTTGACACATTTTGGCTGATTTTGTCGCAGTAACAAGTGAATTAATTCAAAATTAAAAAAACCCGTCTGCTATTATAATATCGATGTACCCAGTGACACTATCACAATCAAGACGAATTTAACGACACCTCGCAAGCAAAAATTCTTCCAGTCGTTTGGGCTGAAGGGCGTGCCAAAGAAATTGACATACATACATACATACGCTCAAAAAACATTACCCACCTTCTGACGCAGTCGGGTAAAAAAGTATTGATTTAAATAATTGATTTTTATAAAAAAATGATTTAAATCATATCAACCCTGTTACGAATATCTTTAGGCAACTGCTGGACGTAATCAGTAATCACACAGGTTTGGTGATCATAATAGTGTTAACTATATTCATATTCATATATTCATGCATAATGTTAAGTAGTAATGTAGGACACATTACAGCTTCTAGGTTTAATTTAGCTTATGAGTAGGTTGGTAGGCACATGGACCCTGTCAGGGCGTTGCAAGAAAATAATTTACAGAAATGTCAAATATAGGTACAATAATACATAAGCGATGGATGGCCCATCATTTTTCATCCACTTCAGGACATGACGGGAGACGAGAGATGTTAGTTAAAAGACTGACTCTAAAGGTGATTCATTCAATGCATGTCTCCCTAGAAGCGCTCTTGGCGTGGTTTACTTTGTTGTCCTTGTAAACCATCACACTGCCCGGTCACAATGTGAATGGGTGACTGTTTAGTTGACTGTTTGTTTTTTATCTGAGCGCTTCCTTGCATGGAAAGCGTTTTAAGATTTTGGTCCCAGTTCTTTCATTCGTTAAGGCATTTCGGAGGCTTCCGGGCGGCCAAAAAACTCATACGAGGAATGTTTTCTTTGTAGGAATGATTTTATCATCAAAAGTAAGCATTTTAACTTCCGCAATCGAGAAGACATGCACAAAAGCGTGGCCCTGAACAAGAAAACAAAGCGTGCGTTGACTTCAGCATTCAAACTTTCTTTGAAACATTATTTTCATTATCAACTTCCGTTGTAGCTTTGTGCCAAGAATACAAAATTCAAAACATAAATAAGTGACTCATTGCCAGCTCTGTGATTCCCAACGGTCAGCGTTATGCGTGATGTAATCAAGATTATTTTAATTACCTTTATTTTTTTCTACTTAATGAGTACTTGAGCACAGAAACGCTGAATGACGCTAACAGTAAGAGTAGTCTAAGAAAGTTGTATTATTAACGATCGTTTGTATGTACGAAGAAAAGTCTTTTGCTCTTCTTCAATCCCCATTCACAACTTAGCAGGCTTAGATACAATAGACTTTATGGAGAATAACTAGGTTTCTTCGAGTATGCTTATTTGGGCTGCAACTTAAATGGCAACCTGCCCAAGGACATAACGTCCATCTTCTTTATTCGACACAATGACAATGTAGGTTAAGTTGAGGTGTCGACTATTTGGCACAGTTTGAAATCTCATTTCTATTCTATGGCACAGGATACTATAAAACGCCTATAATTTTGGTTTAAGCCTGACAACGCGTTTTAGGAATATAATGGATATAATAGGAATGGATATAATGAATATAATAGGAATTTAATGGAAGACTGATAATTAATCGACATTATTTCGCGTGCTTTATTATTAACGACGGTTACTACGACGCGCTACGAATATTCAATTACATCTTGTTATTTTTAACCGACTTAAAAAAAAGAGGTTCTTAATTCGATTGTTTTATGTTTTTTCGTCATGTCATTATGCAAATCTATTTCTCCTCAACTTCGTGAAACTTCGACATGGTGAAAAGTTTTAAAACAAATTCATGGGATTGCTCTGTACTGCATGAACACATTCAATCTTTATTATTAGCCAATAGTGAATGTGAATGTCTGGAGATGATAAATACATACAATGTAGGTATGATCGTTAGTTTGTTTACAAAATCCAATTAAGTCATCATTTAGCTTTATGATAGGCAATTACTTAGATAAATTGTAAAATCGAAAATACAAAATAAATTGTATGAAGGGCCATTGTGAATGGCACAATTTGACCACCATATAGATTTCATTAACCTAGTCATGGCCACTAAAAATCTATCATCCCCTTGTCCTTATAATACGTTAAGTGGGATCAGCACAACACCCTTTCTTCTCCAAATTACCTTTGTCAGTCATCATCTCAACACAATCCTTTCTCAATCATGTCATCTTTCACACAGTCCATCCATCTTTTCTTTGGCTTATCTCTACCAGCACATTCATCCACACTCATTCATATTTCTGACTACTGAGCCTTTTTCAGAGGCTTCAGGTGCTCAGGTGCTGCAAAGGCTCAGTAGTCAGAGCCAGGGCCTTATATTATTTATTGACCCACTCTCGCACGAAAACGACGCACGAAAGAGAATAAAATGTTTGAAGTACGTTGCTATTGCTATAAGAGGTATTGATTACGTCTTCACCTGCGTCTAACGCCGTTGATCAACGCGATCTAAAAACTCCGACGACAAAGTTGGCTACTATGTACGAAGAAGAAAGGAAGGGTGTTTGACATTTTGTTTCAAATACTTGTTCCTTCTGCACGCACAATCTAATAACTATAACACTTGAGCTAAAATTTTTCACTATAGAGTTCCAGGAAAATCATATAAGGTTACTTTTTATTCGGGTATCATGCGTGCGATGCTGCTAAAGGAATGTAATGAAAAATTAAAATCTCACCCTCAACTCCAGCCTTCCCCTTGAGAGCAATGACCTTGCTGGCCGGATTCATAATAGCTGAGTCAGCGCTGATCGGCCGACGGATCGGGTTCGTCGGGTCGGCCATGTCGATGATGACAACCTCAGCCGTCTCACCAACCTTCTCTCGGACACAGATAAACTTGTCAGATTCCATCGTGAGAGTGTTGAACGAGATGGATGCTGGGTTGATCCCGACATTTGTGAGCTGAAAAGATTTTTTATTAAGATTATTATTATTAAGAAAAAACAAAACAATGTATCCTGACTTCCAATCTGGAAATTTTGGGTTCGAATCCCAGACATGCACCAATGGATTTATAAGCGACCACTTTCAACCACACCACACCAGCCTATATCAGTCCACTGCTGGACATAGGCCTTCAAATAAAGGGGGATATGCCCATAATCCAACCGCATGAAGGTAGGGGAAATTTTAACTACACTGTGCCGATGTAGGCTACGCTATGTCGCAATCAGCCGGCCGCCAGAGCCCCGTTTGTTAGTTAGCAGGGTGCACCAGGTGCAGGTATACCGGCATTCCCTAGAACTAATAACCTAATTCTTAAGATTTGCTAGGTTAGTATTCCAATAAAAGCGGAGATGAGCTTGCAACCTGTCAAGTGGAATGCTAACTGCTAGCAAAAAGATTGCATGTAATGTTTGGATTTGTGTCCGACTACCCCCTATATGGTAGTTTCAATAGATTTGCATACTGAACAATATCAGAGGTTGTCCATATTGGAGAAAAAGTTGTGATGATATTGTCATGATTCATCATGATCTCAGCATTGTGATCAGCCACTGCTGGGTAATAGGCCTCCCCTTGTTTTTGCCAGCCTCCTCTGTCCTGGCTTTTCTCATACATGTATGCTCAGCTACTTTTGTTATGTTGTTAACCCAATGGGCTGGAGGACAACCAGGAACTCTGCCCAACCTCGGGAACCACTTGGTCAACTATAATTAGCCTGAAATGTCCCACAGCATAGCGAAGACCCCGGCTTCTTTCCACTCGTCTCCATTGGGCTATGGTATGCAAACTTTTCAAAACTTGAAAGGAAATGGTAATAATGATTAGTGATTTAAGAGTCATTTTTCTCTTAATTTTTTTGTGAACTTTTGTTGAATAACAAGAATGTCAGTTAGAGTTTTCAGTAGCAAACTCATAATATGGACCTGTAGAGAGTATTAGCTGCATCTGGATTTAAAAGTTAACAGTAAAAAACACCCAGCAGAAAGTACCTAAGTAGCTAGAGTTTTCAGTAACCAACTCATAAGATGGACTTGTAGAGAATATTAGCTGCATCTATATTTAAAAGTTAGCAGTAAAAAACACCCAGCAGAAACTTGGATTCTCTGTTGTGGGTATCAAAAACAATGGGTAAACTAGTACAACACCAACCATACTTCAAACAAATACTCTCTGAACATAAAAATATTACACCTTGCAAGTGAAACTGGCTATTGAAATGTCAAAATAATTCCTGAATCCTATTATATCAAGGTATTGCTTTTTCCTTCTCAATAAATCTGGGTCATCTACTGTAATGGTCTTGCCTTTTAATTCAATTGTAGTATTTACAGGAAAAATTTATTCTTACTTTTATTGACTACTCAATAAATAAACAAATTAATTCAACAGCTGTTATAAAAAGAACATAAATTCTACAATTAGACCATAACTATCACTTATTTGGTTATTGCTGCAAGGGGTTTCAGGGAAAACCAATTTTAGGGAAAATTTAACAACTCCCACCCTAAGAGGGTGGTTTCTCCCAATGGGTGGTGGGAGGTGGGTGGCGGTTAACAGTTCTTATTAAATCGTGTGTGAAAAATTTTTGTTACTGACTGGAATAGATATATGAAAATCTTTTTCATCATGATAATCTTTTATGAAATTACCACAAAGATGAAGCGAGTGAATATTCTATAAAAATTATTAAAAGTAGCATCCACCCGCAGGTTCACATGTCGATAAAAAGTAGACTGTGTGTTAACCCAGGTCACAAACTATGTACATATATTCCAAATTTCATCTAAATTCGTTCAGTAGTTTTTGCGTGAAAGAGTATCAAAACCATCCATACTCACAAACTTTCATATTTATAATAGAATCCACAATGCATTTTAGCTTTTGATGGTAAAAGCTGACCAGCTAAGCCAATTCACTTTGATTTCCTAGTAAAATTAAGGAATTATATTTTGTTAGCAATAGGAAAGTAAATTTGATCCTACAGTCATTCATTTACACTTGCTGATAGTGAGATAAGTGATAAGAATCTTGAATAAACTTTGTCTATAGACAAAGTGAATGAGTACTGTAATGTAGCTGGGTGCAATTTGATTTGTAAGAATCCAACTGAATTCCTATAGGAAATGTGCAAGTGGGATAATCAGTAACATTAGGGAGGTGTTAGGACTTATTCATTGTTGGAAAATAGCCTAATACCTACGTGAACCCTACAATCCAGAAAATTTGGAACAAATCGATACCGGCCGCCCTCCCGTAGGTTGGGAAAGGGGGTGGAAACTGTCATAACGATAATAATTGCGCAACGCCGCCACCTACCACTAATACTATAGTACGCTTTACACATAACGAGTAAACCCACGATAAAGCCCCTAGAACTACCAGTACCCTCCTCTTGAAAACAGAGGAAGCGCTATCGGCAAATTCAATAATCTGATGGGCGTACATACCTGTAAATGCTCCTGGAAACGTATTGGAAGAACTTGCGCCATGGCTGCTTACACTTCCGCCCTAATAAATCTGAACCGAACAAAAAAGCGACCCTTCGAAATCGCGGTGTCTGAAAAAATTTCACAAATCAATTTCACTGCTGTCTCATCCGAAAACACTTTTGACAATCAACATGGCGTTCATGTCCGCCAGTGAAATGACAACGGCCGGAACACCATGAGGATATTTTGCTGTGATAAAACTGAATTCACTCACAATTAAATAAAACTCTACATGAAGAAAATATATTTTTTTTGGCTACTAATTCTATATCTCAGAAATTATGACGAACAATCTACACCCACGGCTGCCACATACACAAATGAAATGAACGAACGAATGAATGAAATGAAATAAATTATGAATGAAATGGCAGATCGTGAAAGAAAGTTGAAAGAAAAGGATGACAGTATTTTCCATAGATGTTCCATAGACAGTGGATTTGTTTCAGATCGGAAATCGGAAAGCTGCGTTCAGATTGCAGAAATGAATGTCATTCTTAACCTGTCTTTAACCTATAGACTAGACCCTTCAGATTCTTAATTCAATGGCTTCTGGGAAATGTAGTTGTCCACATTTTTGGAATTTTTTTAATCATAATCTATGGTTTTAATTATAATTTAGATCAATAAAACACTAGAAAATAAAATATATCAAAACTGACACAATCGTCGTTTATTTTGTTCACCCCTCCACCCCTTCTGAACCTAATTTTTTTAACAGTATTTTTTTTGTAAATATCATTCAATGTCACTGTCAAACCAGCGAAGACATTTCAAAACGAGCAAGATAAATTGTTTTGTTTTGGTTTTCTTCCTCTGTACGTGATTTTGCATTTTTTAAAATAAATTCAATTAGAAACGTGAAAACTAATTACTCATACAAAATGGTAAAAACATTACGATTAACTATAAAACTTGAAAACCATACCATACCTGTTTTTGCCTAAAAGTGCTCATTTTGTGATTTCAGTTCGGTTTCAACATGTTTCATGAAATTCCGAGGCCTTTCAGCATGACCTACAGATGTTTCTCCGTATCTATGTTACCGGGAAACGAAAGACAGGATGTAGAAAGGGGAGGCAAAAGTAAGAACCCGTTGATTTATACTTTACTAGCTTCCACCCGCGGCTTCGCCTGCGTGGTACCCGGATAAAAAGTAGCCTATTTGTTAATCCAGGTCACAAACTATGTTTATTCCAAATTTTTGCCAAATCCGTTCAGTAGTTTTTGCATGAAAGATTAACAAACATCTATCCATACATCTATTTTCACAAACATTCACATTTCTAATATTAGTAGGAGAGTAGGATTAGGATTGCACAATCAATGTAAGACAAGGTGGGCCTAATGCTACATGTACATATCAACCCCCCAAACCTGTGGTTCTCAGCAAGTTTTTAATATTATGCTCAGAAGCATTGTAACAAAAACTACATGAGTTACCTATAATTTTTGTGGCTCCTTTCAAAAAGATTACATTAAGTTGATTGAATCCCATCTGTTCAAATTTTTGTGGCTCCATTCAAAAAGATTACATTAAGTTGATTGAATCCCATCTGTTCTATTCCAGTTATAATGCCACCATCTGCATTGGAACAGCTAACTCGACTCAGCGTTGAATACCCAATGATCTTTAAATTGACCAACAAAAAGACTAGAAGACAAACCCATAGCGGTGTCCTGGAGTTTGTGGCAGATGAAGGAAAAGTGTATCTACCTCATTGGGTGGGTATTCTTATAATCATCTCCCAAAACAAACTTCTGTAAACTCAAAATATGACAAACTTAAATATTGAGGGATAAATGAGAATGCCGAGAACCCGCACCAATTGCGTCAAAACCGAACATATCCCATAAAATTATATTATATTTTATAAATGACATTAACATTTCCTTAAGTTTTACACACCGACGGGATTAATAAACAAGTAACAAATATTTTGTTGATTTGGTTTCCGTTGCAGGCCGCCATTAGACTACAACAACTAATGATATATACGTTGCTATTGCAATAAACATTGATGCAAAGTGTTACTATGGCAATAACCCTCATTTTTAATTATTTTGACAGTAGAATCGACTAAAAACTTATTGGATATTTTTTTGACACAATCACTTTAGTCTTGGTACCGAGCGCCATACATCAGAGGGCATTCTCCTTTCTGCCCGGGTGGCTCCTAAATTAGCCTATCTGTTATTCTAGGCTTAGAGCAACATAACTGAAAATCTCAATCTGTTCAGTAGTTTCAGTGTGAAGAAGTAACAAACACACACTCAAACACAAACACATAAAATAGCATTTTCAAATTTGTATGAAAAATATATATATTTTGTTATTATTATTTGGTTACAAATTGAAACATACACTAAAAATTTCAGAATAATTAATACAATCTTAAAACATCATTCTCGCCATAGTTTCTAAGAGCAGTGAACACTGCAATGTGTTAAATAATGAATTTATTTAACACATTGATTGACATTGCACAACACAATCAATACTATCAAGAACAAATGACATGTCTTATATTAAGGATAATATTTATAGATCAAACTCAGCTAGTGTGACATCACTTGAGTTTGTGATCATAGTTGATTTTGGTCAATAAGTACCAGCCTTCATCATCCTACAGCAGTCCACTGCTGGGCTTAAGTCTCTCCTAAGATATGCCACTGAGGCCAATCCTCAGCTCTTTTCATCCACTGTCTGCCAGCTACCCAGCTACATTACACAAAAAGTGACTCCATACCAGCCTTAGTATTTATACTTTAAATAAACTAATTTGACTCATGATAGTAACATGAATTCACTCATTTCATTCATATTGAAAAACGAGAATTTTACACTTACCGTTATTTCGGGAAGGCACTGACGGCGTTTCGACTCTTCATGTTGATTAAAGGAGTCTTCATTAATACGAATGCGACGGTCTTCCACCGCGTCCCGTATAGTCAAAGGCGTCAAAATGCGTCAAAAATAGTTTTTCAATAAAAATAAATTAAAGTATGAAAATCATTACGACATAGTACGTATCACCGAGCGTTCGTGGATGAGACTAGCATAAGACTGGTGAATGGAACAAACTTCGTGAGGCCTATATCCAGCAATGGATAAAGTTGGGCTGTGGATTATGTTGATGATGAAACTCAACCCTTTTATTTCTAGATGATGGCCAACTTAGTGTTAGATGAAGGCGCATTGATACAGATAGAAAGTGTTTCACTACCAGTGGCCACCTTCTCACGGTTCCAACCATTGTCTGAAGACTTCTTGGACATATCCAACCCAAAAGCTGGTAAGAATTACAGTGAACTTACTAAGAATTCTCCAACTTTCAACATTTATAGGTACCACAAATCTGTATTAGGATTTTCATTCCGTATTTACGAAAATCCTTTCTTAGTGCACCCCAAACACTAGGCAAGGGAACTCCAAAATACTAGCCGTGATCAAACACGCCATCAGTGCTATCATGAAACGTGCGGCAAATGTTTGTTTTGACTTGGCGCGTGTAGCAGCCGTTCCATAATCCACACACAGCTTTTGATGCGCTCCAAAAACCCGACAGCTAGTGGATCAGCTCCATATTTGAGTGTGGCGCGCGCCATTGATAAGCTATTCTGGGCTTAAAATGAATTTGCCCAGAATAGGGCTTCGTTTGTGCATTAGTCGCCCACACTCTCATAGCAGATGAAGGGGCGATTCGTCCGCCTTTTTGCAGAAACTGCAGGTTGGAGTGTCGCAAACTTAAACATGTGCTTGTGTCCAGTCAAGGCTCTGACCATAATGCGTAGGTTGTTTCATGTTTACCATAGAATGTTTATCCTGTGCGATACACGAACCTGCAACCTACAGAAGGCAGAGTTCTATCGCTTATTCTTCTTTATTTCAGACATAAACTGATGTTTTACTTTTACTTTTCAGTGTTAGAAAACTGTTTACGCAACTTCTCTTGTCTGACGACGGGTGATGTCATAGCTATCAAGTACAATTCGAAGGCCTACGAGTTATGTGTGCTTGAGACCAAGCCAGGGAATGCTGTTATCATTATAGAGTGTGATATGAATGTGAGTACCTTTATAACTATGAACCGACATGGCATTGGAAATAGGTAGACCATTTAGCTGTTAAGGGGCAGAGGAACATTAGCCATCGCGGCTATGTCGTTAATATAGTCTCCAAAGAATAATAAGCTTTTAATAAATAGGTTTTGTATCTTCTAATCGATAATTTTGTTGCATTTTTAAGATGTTTCACATCAAAACTTATAAGATATTCAAAAGACAAAATAATAGTAAGAATTCCTTCTAACTAACCTTCATTAAACCTTCTTTGACGAGTTTCACAAAAACCTAACAGAAATTCGACGATGTTTCGCCTTCCCCAAACAGAAATCTTTTAAATCTTTTTGGCAAGCAACACGTATTTCCTGGGGATGCCATATGGGTAACGCGAAACATTGTCGAATTCTGTTGGGTTTTTGTGAAACTCAATCGGGAAGTGTGTTTTCTGAGGCCATGGTTGAGCGGACAAATTAGACTCTCAATCTTGTCTCCCAATGGTGTGACGACAATAGAGTCCATTTTAACGCCGCTAAAACACAGGCATGTCTTTTTTCAGCGAATAATGTATTGTTGACCTTGCTCCCACTTTTTGTGGTGCAGCAATTAAAGTAACCTACAGCGTCGAATTTCTTGTCATGGAGTTTAGGGCTAATCTCAACTATGGCACCACAATTGAGTTTAAAGCACAAACTGCGGCCAAGAAACTGGTCATCCTAAATAGGTTTAAGCGATACTTCACACCTGGACAGCTTCTCACCCTGTATAAAGCTCAAGTCCGATCCTGTATGGAGTATTGCAGCCACCTTAGGGATGGTTCAGCTAAATATCAAATTGCCTCACTAGATGACTAGACTCAGTTGAACGCAGGGCTAAGAGGCTCATTGGTCAAGAGTATCTTGCTAAAGCCAGGCTTGAGAGTTCGAGCCATCATCGCGAGGTTGCGTGTTTCTAGGTTGTAATTCGGAGAGTGTGCGCAGGAGCTACATAACCTTCAGACTTCAGACGCACTGTTAACTACCATCTGCATCAAATTGATATTCCAAAGCGCTTCCAAACATCATTTATAATGCGCATTGCTAAAATATGGAATCAGCTGCCAGCGTCTGTTTGTCCTTTGACTTACGACCCTAACGGCTTGGAAAGCTCGCCCCATCGTTGACTTCATCCTTGCCTATGCAAGCCTCGAGGTCAAGAACTGGCCCTTAATAAATAAAAAAAGACTTCCCAGAGAAGGTGACCGGAATTTGTACATAATATTTCGTCATTAGAATTTCTCGTAATTAATTTCCGCAGTCTCTCCAATTAACTATCAAAACTTATTCTTCAGGTGGAATTCGCGCCACCAGTGGGATACAAAGAAGAGAACCACACAACGCGCCGCAACGATTCCGCTGAAGGCATGGAAGAAGACCCTGCCTCTATGATGCCGGAGTCAAGCGGCTTTATCGCATTCAGCGGAGAAGGGAACAGACTTGATGGCAAAAAGAAAAAACTTATTAGTGAAAGTGATTCTGAACCACAAACGCCGCAAACTAGACAGGTAAAAAATTTTGCTAGTTTTTTATCTGTTCAATCGTAGAAATAAACACCAGTTCGTGTTCGTAACTACCAAGATTTATATATGTTTGAATTTTATTAATTGACAACTGTCTGGTCGAAGATCTCAGTAGTCAGGAGAAGCAGGAAATGTGAATGGCAGTGGCACAGCCAGCAAGTGTGTTGAAAAATGCGACAAGACAACCTCACCTCGTGGTGGACCCTGCTAACAAACGGGGTTTAAGCGGCCGCAAAAATCCGCATGCTCAGCGTGGGGATTATCGGTTTATCCCCCTTATAAGGGGAGGCCTATGTCCAGCAGTGGACTGATATAGGCTGGTGTTGTTGTTTGGCTTGGGTTGAGAGAGCCTTGATCTATTTCATTGATACTTGGTATCTACCCAGAACTGATCTAGCAACATAATATAATAATATAATATAATAATGCAGGACGTAACTAAACGTTTACTTATCAGCTTCTTATCGTTGGGATAGGTTTAAGAGCTGCATACGGACATCGCGAAGATTGCGCTGCGATCGTTCGCCACACATGCCTCAGACTGAGGCAAGCATAATGACAAACGTCAAACATCACGATATGCTCAGAGTGTGCACACAAACAACAACCCATGACACAATATAAAATTAGCTCTAAAGATAGAGAAAAGAAAAAGAGACGCTGGTTGTTGATCTGAATGTTTAGAGTCCCTTCATCATCATCATCAATCGGCCTATAGCAGTAAACAGCTGGACATAGGCCTCCCCTAATGAGCGCCATTGCGCCCTGCCCTCAGCTCGACGCATCCAGCTTCTACCAACAGCCTTTCGCAAATCGTCACTCGGAGCCGGAGGGCGTTCTACACTATGTTTGCCGAGCCGCGATCCTTTATCACTCTGTTATTATCATGGTTGGGACAATTCATCACGGTGATTCGATCTCCATAACTCGCACGTAACACAGCCCGGGGCATGTGTCGTGAACGGCGAACCGTTCACTGCGCACGGCTGTCTGTATGCGGCTTGAGAATTTTCCCAAACATCTCACAACTCTTGAGACGTTTAAAGTCGTTTATGTTTTATTATCATTGCAGCCCTACGTTCGTGGTATCCCCGACTACGATTTCGAGATCGGCACTCTGCGTTTCATTCGTAACCCGCGGCCCGCCAGTGCACGAGAGGAAACTCCCGTGGAACCATTCCAAGCCTTCAAAGGTGAAGGTTTCACACTTAGGACGGCTAAATCTAAGAATTAGTTTGTTATTTATTTATTAACTGGTACCTAAGGCTGCCCGCCCACGACCGAAAATCGGTGACAGATTTTTAGAGAAAAATGAAATGCCGCTTTGAAAATATATAATTTTTTTAAAACTAGTTCGCAAATCCATGTACACTGGAGCTGAGCAGAGATTTCATGGAATCCTATTGGTTAATATTTTTTCGTTTCTCCGCTCCGCAGCCTCGCTCCGCGTCAATTGTCAGGCAGCCTTAGTCGGAATTAAATCTTTTGTCAGAATTTTGTTGTATGCATGTATAAGCTCTGTTGTCTTTACAATACTTTAATAGTGTAAATACCTCTTTCTGTTTCATCCATTTTGATACTTTAATATACACCAGAGTTGGTCACTGGCTCATACGAAGAAGAATACTTTAATATTTTTGTTTACTCTTGGGATAGGGTAATAACAAAATAAGTTAATTTACTTCATTTCAAATACATAGTGATAACTTGATACAAGTAGCGGCACGAAACTCTAGCCCTGACAGTTATTGCGCAGAAATCAAAAGTAAGGTATCATATGGTAGCTAGAGGCGAGAGAGAGAGCGAGAGACCCATGCGCAGAATTTTCGTTCACCGCTAGACTTACATGCCGCTAGCTATAAGTCTGGTGATAATTTGTAAAATAAAAATAAAATATTTATTATTATATTCTGTTTTTTTATGTTTATACATGGAAATGGTGGAATAGAAAAAACAAAATTGAATAGAAAAGAAATAAATTTTATTAAAAAGAATTTACACTGGTTTACTTCAAGTCAAATGATAAGTAGAATTAAATGCTTAGGGAATTAATAAGTTAACTTAAAATCAAATAAAACCTAAATTTATGAAGAAACTAGCTTTCGCCTATTGCTTTACATATGTGGTAGGTACCTGAATAAAAATAAGGATTGCCTATACAGGGTGGGGCAAAATTTTGCTTCATTGAGGGCAGCAAGGAGTCTTTTGAAGTAAGGTTTGGTTCTGAGACAATTGTAATTTTCTGTACATTTTTTTCAGAAATCTGAAAATGCAATTATTGTTTTTTCCTTAAAAATAAACCTCTGGTTTCCTCAGAATAAAAGCTTATAACTACAAAAGAAAAGGTAGCTGCTCTCAATGAGGTAAAATTTTGCCCCACCCTGTTTATGTTATTCATGGTCCTAATCTACATAATTATGTGTCATATATAAATCTCAACCCATATACATAAATATGGTGCAACTTCATATTCAAACTTTAGCCTTTATAATAGTAAGATAGGATTTTAAGTTAACCATTTTAGTATTTTCTAGACATTATCTTACTTAATATACCTTAAAATACTGACTTATAAACCCTTCAATAAAATTGTTATTTTTAACTAGCTTCCGCCTACGGTTTCGCTCGCGCACCTGGATAAAAAGTAGGCTATATGTTATTCCAGGTCTAGAATTACATAACATGTGGAAAATTCAGCTCAAATTAATCATTAGTTTTGGCGTAACAGGGCACATTTCACAAACTTTCATCTTTATAACATAAATAGGATATTTCAAATGCCCAAATAATTCAATAGTAGTATATGAGTAGATAGGTACACTAATAAAGCGAAACTAGAACTAACCTATGTCTAGAATACAGAAGTGGCTTGAGTGCAAAAAACATACCTTTCTAAAAAGTGTGTGGTAAATCTATTTTTATATGGAAATGGACCAGCGCTCCTAGCAGGAAGTTTGTAAAACTTCAACATCTCCATTTAAAAATGTAGTTAACGCAAACTTTGAAGTAAGGTATGTTTTGTGCACTCAAGCCACAGTTCAGCAATATAAAACATCATATATTGCAAATTCTATTTCCTAAGGTTGGTAAGTTTTGCATCTATAAATTAATAATATGACAAGCCTTAATATAATACAGGATTTGTTCATGATGTTCAATAATAATAAACAAGCTCTATACCAACATTTAAAGCCATTAGTTTTGACTTTTATTAATAATATAAATAACTTGATTATGCAAAATTGGCTATATAAAGTGATTTCTTTAACTGGCACAGTATGAGAATGTTGCCATTAACCCAGAGTTGTGAGTAAAGTAAAGAGAAAGTTGTTACTATAAGGAGTTTGGCTGGTCGGTTGCAACAGGGTAGCAATGCACAATACACCCCAATGCGAGATGTCAGTGCAGAACTATCTCCCCTCACCTCAAATTAGAATTAGTATGAGGAAATTCAAAACCATAGCAGATATGAAAAGAAAGGAGGAACAGCGGGCCGCCTAGAGCAAGAGTGTTTTCAGCACTCAAAGCATTAATATCTATTTGACTCTACTGCCCCAATTTTTTTGTTGTATAGAATGAAATTATACTAACTTGAAATTTAGAAATTTAACTAAATTCCAGAATAATCTCTATAAACAGCAAATTGTTTTTTGGACAGATTCTCTGGATCTGCTAGTACCAGATTTCTCCATCCTGTTCTAAAAAGAAAAACCCTGTATGTTGGGTTAAATTCAGAGATACTTCATAGGTAAACCAGATTAAAATTATCAGTTCTTTTAATTTTGCAATAAATATTCTGAATAATTCTGAAGTAAGATGTGCTGTTGGATTAAAGCCTTTGAATCTATTAATGATTTTTTGGTATGTAATGTTTTAAAACTCAAAATTGCTTCATCAGTCACAATAATGAAAACTAACACTATTTATTGCTAGAATAATAAAATTTACACATGATTAAGTAGACAGTACTGGTTATCACATGGGGTCTTTCGCTACAAATCGCCACGTCCATAGAAGGACCTCCGTACATTGTTTGATAGATCAGGAAAGAACCAGCGACACTAGTTTTAAAGGATTAGAACCTTTTCAAGAATTCTTCTGAGCAAATTCTGGCACGAGCGTTCACAGCTAACTTCATCTCACTGATTTCCTTATCAATCTCTTCCATGAAATAGATTACGAAGTCAACAAGCTTGTGTTTGAACATCTGTTCTGTGTGGAAATTCGTGATCAGGAAGCTGATATGGTATCCATCCACGGGTTTCCGCCTGAGTACGATAAAGTTTTCCGCCCTCATCATCATAAATCTCATGAACTTTTTACAAAGAATCTTCTCGATCTCGTCTGCCTGTTTGATCATAATGCTCACCCTGATTGAGTTTATAGACGACTCTATCAGCACTTTCTCATTTGCATTCCGGGATATCACAACAGGGTTCAACAGCAGTTCTTTGCTGGTTCTAACCTCGACTTCTGGTTTGTTGTACCGCTCTACTACTTGTGATGAGAAGTGCTCCAGACACATTGCAGCCGTGAGAGTGTGGCGGACGGCTGTGAGATATGGTTTTAGCGTTGCAGACATTGTTGAATAATGCAAAATAAACGTAATCAGCTCTCCCGTTTACCACACCTAATTTGACAACTGTTTTGTTTGACGTTTGTCTGACGTCACGTCAATCAGATGATGAGTCATTAATAATGTTCCAGGGAACTGAAAGAAAACCATGAAATGTAGCATGGTTATTTTCTCAACAGTACCTTCATATTGCCAGATTGTTTGGTTGGTTGCATTTGAATTTACTTCTATGGAATAAATACCTAAATCATTATAAAAAAGGGAACGACGAAAATTATGCTTTGTTAAAAGTAAATAATTGAAAAAAATACCCAAATTGTAAATAATCATAAGAAATACATATTTCAAAATAATAAAAAAAAAACATTCACTCATTCCATTCCATCCATGATCTATCTCTCCTGTCAAACTTTTTTATACTGGCAATTAAAAACAACAATGGCGGACGTATTGTAAAATGACGCAAGTGTAACGTTCTACGGCATGCGTTTTATCAGTAATTCTATGGTAAAAGTAAAGTTTTTTCAATCAAAAACGCCAACAGTGAACACATGACCAAGTAGAGAATTAGTTTCACCAAAGTTTTACAATGGCGCGCGAGTTTGACCACCTTTTCAAACTGCTCATTATTGGTGACAGTGGTGAGTGGGCGAGGCCTATGATGTCTCCACAACAAAGTCCGAGTTTTCGTCATGAGTTGATGTGTTTCAGGTGTTGGGAAGAGCTGCCTGCTTCTGCGTTTCGCCGACAATACATTCTCCGGTAGTTATATCACAACTATAGGTGTGGATTTCAAAATAAGGACTTTAGAAATAAACGGAGAGAGAGTGAAGCTTCAGATCTGGGATACAGCCGGCCAGGAAAGGTTTCGGACGATTACCAGTACATACTATAGAGGAACGCACGGCGTCATCGTCGTATACGATGTTACGAACGGAGAGTCCTTTGCCAATGTGAAGAGGTGGCTCCACGAAATTGAACAAAACTGCGACGTCGTAAACAAAGTTCTAGGTGAGTTTGGAACGCATCTAACAATCAAATGAACATAGATTTACCCTGGTCTCATCTTTATAATCTGCCTGTAACGTCCATAAAAGCTTCAATAGCAACAGATGGATCATTTTAGGTAAAACAACAGATTGTAATTTCCCCCAAAAATACATTTGGTTCTAAATAATAATAAAACATATTCCTCAATCAGATATATACAATGCTTTCAATTGTAACTAGAGCCAACCAAATACAAATTACCATTTAAAACTAGTGATGTGAACAATGAAATCAGGAAGTTATTAAATGTATGCTAATCTGTTGTTGATGATTGCCAGCGCATTTGGATTTCCTTGCAAAAACAAAGAGTTTTGCAAGTGTACTGATGGCCTACATTCACTACTTACAAATCTGGTGTAGTAATGAGATTGTTAGGCAATGATTAGGCAATGCTAATTGCTAATTGAATTTGGAGGTTTTCTGTGCTGAAAATTCATGTCTGCTCATCATTACCTGACTATTTTATGGAGAGAGTAATTCTCATTTTAGGTGGGGGAGGGGAAAAGATCTGTACTGACATGCATTAGGGTGTACTGTGCAATCCCCAACCCGCTTGCCCAGCATGGGGATTATGGGCATATTAGAGAAAGTCTATGTCCAGCAGTGGACTGATACATGGTGGTGCAGTGGTGGTGCATTGCCCCTTCTGCTAACAAGATCCCAGTCAACCCAACTCCTTAAATTATACATATTTATTTATGTAGAAGTATAATAATTTTAAAACTGACTGTTGAAACCATACTGTTTCTTACTTGGATACCACATAGTGCAGCAAAAATAGAAATTAATGGAAAAAGTCGGAGGAGGCCTTTGCTGTAGAGCAAACAGATAAAGACAACCATATACATCTGACTAAAAGGCTATAATAACAAATAATTATAATAACTACATAGTGTAGAGCACAATATTCAAGGCCCTTAGTCAAAATGCTAAATGCTAAACACTGATCTGACAAATAGGGATGATGGCTGGGTAAAAAAAAAAAAAACTAATTAATCTGTCAGTTAGATTAACAAAAAATATTGGACACATATTTTTTTATTTATGAAATCAATAGAAATTGATAAAGTTATAGAGCGCCAAAGTTTGGGAGTGGGGGCTTGTTACGTCACTTGTATGTAAAAAGTGTGACGTCATGCGGAACTTCAACACACTATATCTTTATCATTTTTAGTTTAAATGGCAAAAGAAAAAATATGTGTCTAATATTTTTGGATAATGTAAATGACGGACTAAATAGAATTTTTCAGGCATCTAGCCTATTTGTATCTAATCTAATTGTATTTCTAATTTGAAGTGGGAGGACAAATTTCTGCTGATGTCCTGCATTGGGGTGTATTGTGCATTGTTTTCTGACCCCGGCCAGCTAAAGCCAATTGATCCCTTGTGTATCTGTAGTATCTAGTCGCTAATATTTAAAGTGCAAAAGCTTGTGTGAATGCATTTTGTGTGTTTGAATGTTTGTACCTACTCAATTCCGTAACAACGGAATGGATTTGGATAGGACTTAGAATGTACATAGTTTGTAACCTGAATTACCACTTAAGCAATGTTTTATCAACATACAAGCCGAACTGAGGGCAGAAACTAGTCTATATATATAAAAACCAATTGCCATGCATTGTCTGGCAAAAGCTCGAAAAATTGAATAATGTTTATCTGGTTTTGTTCACCTTTAATCAGGGATTGAAAGAAGAACCCCTCTCTTCAAAGTAAAAAAAAACACAAAAACTCAAAGGAACTGATGAATATTGAAAAAAAACAAATTTGTTAATTTTGTATGAACTCTGACAACATTTGTCTAGTCAGCTAGTTTAGAATAAAGAGGTCCATTGCATACTGAACAATTTGAAGATATCCATTTAATAGGGATGAAGTTCTGAAGAGTATTTTTTGTAAAAAATAAACTTTAAACTACCTATTTGATTTGTAACTTGATTCCGTTGACAATCAGTCCACATTTTTGTTATTGATAACCATTTATATACCATATAAAATCAACATCCTGCTTATATCTTATCATAAGCAATATTTTAATATATTAAATGAAAATTTTGTGAGTAGAATGTAATGATTATTTTGTTTTAAAGTGTTAACCCACACTTTGACTGATTGGCATCATAGCTCACTTGGTTGTAACTCTGCATTCTGAGCGGTTGCGGGTACAATTCCCACCCAGGACAAACATTTGAGTGGTAAACATAGATGTTTGTTCAGTGTATGTTTGTTTTGTATCTCATTATAGCTCACTTGGTTGTAACTCTGCATTCTGAGCAGTTGCGGATAAAATTCCCACCCAGGACAAACATTTGAGTGATAAACATAGATGTTTGTTCAGTGTATGGGTGTTTTGTATCTCATAGCACACTTGGTAGTAACTCTACCTTCTGAGCGGTTGCGGGTTCAATTCCCACCCAGGACAAACATTTGAGTGATAAACGTGGATGTTTGTTCAGTTGTTCATAGATATAAAACACCCATAATATATGTCTTTATATACATCATCATCATCAGCATATATCAGTCCACTGCTGGACATAGGCCTCCCCTAATGAGCGCCATTGCGCCCTGTCCTCAGCTCGACGCATCCAGCTTTTACCAGCAGCCTTTCGCAGATTGTCATCCCACCTGGCCGGAGGACTAAAAAACAGAGACAACAAAATGTATTAGTATTAGTGATTAAATAAATTCTGTTAATTATTATTTTTCAGTTGGCAACAAAAATGACTGTCCGTCGAGAAAAGTTGTTGTCACAGAGGATGCACAGAGGTTTGCCAACCAAATGAATATACCTCTGTTTGAGACTAGTGCAAAGGAAAACATAAATGTAGAAGAGATGTTCCTTACAATCACAAAAATGGTAAGTTTTCAATCATACATACTTGGACTGCCACCACTACCAGCCTATATCAGTCCACTGCTGGACCTATCCCCTGATAAAAAGAGGGATATGCCAATAATCCCCATGCTGGGCATGTGGGTTGAGGATCGCAGGGTAAAGTTTCTCGCAACGCCGATGCTGCTGCCCATCAGCAGGCTGAGAATTCAGCTGTACCAGTGTTCAGTTGTGACGCTATCAGCCGGCCAGAGCCCCGTTTGTATGTTGTGCATCACAGGCAGGTGAAGTTGGAAGTTGGGAGTAACTCTGCTCTGGACTGTTTTTCCTCAGTTATAAGAGGCAAAAAGAAGATGGATAAAAGTGTGAAAGATCTTTAAGATCAGTCATGTCGTTCACAAGCTCTGCTTACTTTGGGGCTTTAAGATGTTGTGTCACAGAATAATTGCACAAGCTCTGCTTACTTTAGGGCTTTAAGGCGACTATACAGGTCAAAGCTCCCTCTCGCTCGCTCTATTAAACATTTTTGAAGATTTAAAATCACTGAATGTAGTTATGCAAAATAGCAAAGCTTCACGGCCTAGAAAATAACAATACAAAGGTTCAGCAAGAATATCATGCTGAACCTTTGTGTTGTTATTTTCTAGGCCGTTTTTCTAGTTTATTTCAGCTACTTCCATAGCATTATTTGTTATTGTATTTTGTTGTGGGGGAATGCTGCAGATATCAACACCATATTTGTGTTGCAGAAGAGGGCTGTTCGTGCAATTTATAATATGGGCCCCAGAGAATCACTTAGAACTAAGTTTAAAGAAATAAATGTTATGACAGTGCCATGATATAAATATGAAAACTTAATGTATGTCCGAAAACATATTAACATGTTCAAGAAAAATAGCGACTATCATAATGTTAACACTAGAAATTAAGATAAACTAGCGGTTCCTACTGTAAGGCTCCATAAAGTTAGTCAATCTTTTAAAGGAATGTGGGGAGGGGTGTGTACGATTTTTTAACAAAATCCCAAATTACGTGATTAATCTATCTGTAAATAAATTCAAAAATGTTGTTAAACGTAATCTATGTAATAAAGTTTATTAAAATATCTGATTATTTAGATGACAAAAATGCTTGGGATGAAACTGCCTCCAACTCCATCAAAAACAATGTAATAGTTATTTCTTAATAATAGTTATTGGTTACGCGGTTTGCCAAGGTAGATTAGCGATGATGATATAGTGTGTAGAAATCAGTTGTTTAGATGGAAGGACCACCGGTGAAAGACCGGAAGCGACCTTGGCACCTTCGATATAGTGGAGAGCTGGTGGAAGCTGTAGTAAAATATCCCATAAAATGAACCGGCCGGCAAGGACTCGATGGCGAATTCCCCATACACTAACCTGCGTCTTGGTGGTTTTTCCTTGATGCGTGCCGGGCCCGGCTTGCGGCGAACAAACAGTGTCTTTCCTCTTCTAGTCACAATCTGGGGTTTTGATTAATAATTCGCGTAATGATAAAATAACCGCCCTTTTCGTTCGCGTCGTTCAACTTGACACTTACAGCCTTTTTTTCTTTTTCATAGCGTTTCGCGGTATGTGAGTGTATGTTCCAGAGCCGTACGTTCCAGAGCTCGCACCACATGAGACGGATGTTATAATGTATGCTGTTGTGTGTATGTGGGAGTAAGACGGAAAGAATCGAGTCCTTTAGGCGAAAACACGAGCTTAAATATCATAATAAATTAAGATAGGGTTGGCGTAAACATCCCCCCCACCTTGAAGGGTTACCTTAAAAAAAAAAGAAGTGGGTACGGACATACTAAGTAGCATGGAGACCCTTTATTTAAATATTAGGAAAAAAAGTAGGGTAGAATAAGTAGGGTTGTACATAAAGAATATCCACCAAGAAATACATTTTGTGCTAGAATTCATTTTTAATAAAATATTAAGAATAATTGGATAAATCTAACAGCGGTTGAATTGAATAGAAAGAAACAAGCGATTAATGTAAGTTATGCGTGAGTATAAATTTAAGAGTGGTTAGATAAGTTGTATTTCATGAATAGGCTTAAGCAAAATTATTGCGTTGGCAATGGACACAGACGTGTCACAGGTCTCACTAATACTCCCTTGGCGGTTCGAACGCTAACCACGCGAATCCTTCCATCTTTAGCGGGGTGAAGTGTTTGCACAACGCCTAAGGGCCAA
Organism: Horisme vitalbata; assembly: GCA_951804965.1. Taxonomy (NCBI): domain Eukaryota; kingdom Metazoa; phylum Arthropoda; class Insecta; order Lepidoptera; family Geometridae; genus Horisme; species Horisme vitalbata. The sequence goes on along the minus strand of OX638106.1, from coordinate 10,390,145 downwards.
GATAAGGGCGGAGCGTTATCATTTATTATTATAACCACCTTGCCCTGCTCTATCGAAGTCGACTCTACATGCCACTTTTCTCGCGTTTGTAGTTTATGTAAATATTCACTTCTCCACCTTTTCCAAAACGACTGGACCAGCTTATCAAGCAATACTTGTCTTTGCCTGATCTGATTCTCCGTTAAATCAATTTCCGGAGCCATGGGCAACGAAAGAAGCGGAGCTGTGTGCAAAAAATGCGCTGGCGTTAGGGCAGCAGGTTCGGCCGGATCTGAACTCAGCGCTGTAAGCGGCCGCGAGTTCAGCAAGCACTCTATTTGCGTCAGAACAGTGAGAAGCTCTTCATACGACAGAATCTGCTGCCCGATAACCCTGAATAAATGAGTCTTAACACATTTGACCATGGACTCCCAACAACCTCCATGGTGCGGCGCGGTGGGAGGAATATTCTTCCAAACTATTCTATTTTCCGTAAGCTCCTCCTCAAAGCGAGGGATGTATTCTTTATTTAAAAAGTCATACAGGTCTCTAAGATAAGACTTAGCCCCGATGAAATTTGTACCATTGTCGGAATACATGCAGCTCACTGGACCGCGACGGGCGAGGAAACGCTTAAGCGCTGAAAGAAAGCTGACAGTGCTCAAGTCTGTAGCCACCTCAATATGTAAAGCACGAGTAGTCAAACACGTAAAAATACAAATATACCCCTTTCTACTTCTAACTCCTCGAGCGCGCATGGGTGTATATGATATAGGCCCCGCGTAATCACAACCGGTGTGAACAAACGCCTTAGCGGCTTGGATCACACGTGCCTCGGGTAAATCACTCATAATTGGGGCGATAAGAGGGCGCGGTTTACTTCTGTAACAAATGTTACACCTGTGAATTCTACTTCGAACAATACGCCTCGCAGATAAAATCCAATATCTCTCTCGCAAAAGGGACATAAGATGTTCAGGTCCGGCATGCAGATATTTACGGTGATAATAATCAATCAGCAGATCTATCGCTCGGTCATGACGCGGTAACACTACTGGGTGTTTTTTATGATAATTTTCTGCGGACTGTTCGATACGCCCACCGACACGGAGAAGGCCATCGTCCATAAATGGACGAAGTTTCATCAAAGCGGGTGATACCCGCTCTCCTTTATCCAGGTTGTGAATTTCGGCAGCGAAATGGCGCTGCTGAACATCCTTTAACAACATGCGTTCCGCGAATTCTATTTCGCGCGCGACAATAGATACTGACTCCCGGCGAGGCAGTTTTCTCGCGAATCTAAACATGTATACTAATATCCTTATAAGCTTGGCCCAAGAGGAAATGCGTTCAATAAGAGTTTCTATGAGCGACTTAGTACTGTCACAAGTCAAGAAGACGCCAGGTATGTGTGTCTTCTCTTCTGGCACTTGCATGTCTTCTATTTCTTCGATCTTATTAATAGGCCAATCGGCGGGACTCAAAAGGGCCCAGGGTGGACCTTGAAACCATAACGGGTGGTCTATTATCTTTTCCGGTGTTAAACCGCGAGAAAGACAATCCGCAGGGTTGTCTTTTCCAGCGACATGGAAAAAGCGATTAATAGGAATGTTGTCAGTCGCCTTTACGACGCGGTTTGCGACAAATGTCTGCCACTTAGACGCTGGGGCTCTGAGCCAGCAAAGTACAACTTTGGAATCCGTGAAAGCGAATACATCCTCAATATTATATCGTGGATTATAAGTATCATGCACCCGACGCAAAACTCTTGACATTAACTCAGCCGCGCAGAGCTCCAATCTTGCGATAGATAGTGGTTTAATCGGCGAGACCTTGGACTTGGCACATACCAAACGCACAGTAACTCTACTGCCTTTCGTGACGTGCATATATACTACTGCGCCATATGCGCGCTCACTAGCATCCGCGAAAGCCATTAGCCGTACAATACAACCATCCGAAACGCCTAGATAGCGTGGAATTTTCAAACGATTCAATCTAGGGAGTTGTGAGCAAAATTGATGCCAAACCTCGGTAATCGTCTGCGGTGGAGATTCGTCCCAATCTAGCCGCATCAACCACAGATCCTTGATCAATAACTTCGCGAATAACACGACGGGCGCAACGAAACCCATTACATCCCACAACCTAGCCACAGTGGACAAAATTATACGCTTGGTGCATTGTCTTTCTGGGGTATGAACCTCGAACTCAAAACAATCGCTGGAATGCGACCAGCGAAGACCGAGAATTTTAAGCTGCGTTTTATCAAATTCAAATAGTTCACTGTTTTTATGAGACGCGGGAATGTTCCTCAAAACCCTTTCAGAATTGCTTGTCCATTTCACGAGATCAAACTGCCCCTGTTTAAACAACTGGATCAATTCTTGTGACGCGATTATCGCCCTATCCTCTGATTTCTCACTGAATACGATGTCGTCCATGTATATTGAATTAAACGCTATCTCTCGAGCCATTGTAAAGGCATCACCATCGTCGTCGATAAGCTGCTGCACGGTACGGAGCGCGTGATAAGGGCTAGACTTCAGACCAAAACACACACGCGAAAATTGATAAACGGTCAACGGCGCCCGAACATCGAATCTGTACAAGATACGCTGGAAACGCCGATCCTCAGGGCGTACTGAAATCTGCAAAAACATCTGTTTGCAATCTGCGGACAGCGCGATCGCGAATAATCTATAATTGAGTATAATGGTGAAAAGATCACCCTGTAAATTAGGGCCACTGTGCAAAATGTCATTAAGCGAAACACCGGTACTAGTTTCACAACTAGCATCTAACACTGCGCGGAGCTTAGTCGTAGTTTTATCTTGTCGTATTACTGCATGGTGCGGAATCACATAGGACGCGGTATGAACATTAATCTCTGAAAGGGGTGCGGGTGACAAATAACCTCTATCTAGATACTCGCGGATTACCCCGTCATAAGCTATGCGCAGCGTTGACGAGTATTGCAGCTTCTTTTCCAAGCATAAAAAACGTTTGCGTGCGGTTTCGTAAGAATCTCCTAACGAGTCTGCATCGGCACAAAACGGTAACGCTACTATATATCTACCGTCCTTATCCCTCTCCGTGGTTTCGCGATATAAATATTCGCACTCTAGTTCTTCCGATGAACGAATGCGAGACATTTTTGTCGGTAATTCATCCAAATGCCAAAATTTTTGGAGTAGGCTTTCCACTCCTTGTTCATTATCGCGCTGTACTATACAACAGTTGACGAGTGGAGCGACGTATGGTGCACGTACCGCGGGTACAGATCCCATCAAAACGTATCCAAGTACCGTATCAATCGCGGGCGGCATACCCGATGCGCTTATCACGCCTGGCAACAAGAGGTGTGGAAACAATGAGGCGCCCAAGAGCACGTCAATTCGTCCAGGAATCCCAAACGATACATCCGCGAGTCGTAGGCAATTCAAATGCGGCATCGCGGACACATTAACTGGAGCGGTCGGTAAATTTTCTGTGATTTTGTCAACAATTAATGAAGACGCCTCATATGTAACCTCTGAATCAAATCGAGAAGAAAAACCAAATGACACTGATCCCTTCACAGATTTTTCGGTGCCTCCCAGCCCCTTTACTTTTGATTGTTTGTGAGTCATATTCTTGTGTAAGCCTAGGCGCTTACAACAGTCCCATGTTATGAAGTTGCTCTGTGAGGCAGAGTCCAGTAAACACCTGACCTGATGTTGCCTACCCTGTGAGTCCATAGCGTTAACGACAGCGGTGGCTAACAAAATTGTAGACGGCATATCTTCTAGCCCGTCTCGAGTCGGCAATTGGCTCGAGACGGTACGAGCGATCTCGTGCGTAGCACTTGCAGGGTTTGGCGCAATGGAATTCACGAAACAGTGGGGTGCTTCCGACTCAGGCGTGGGGGTTACCTCAGCAATCGTCGAACCCTCGGAGAGTGGCTGAGCGGGTTTAGTGTCAAAATGCAATGACGTATGGTGCCTTTTATTACATGTCCTGCAAGCCGACTGTGAAGCACAATTGAAAGCCTTATGCCGTATACTCAAGCAGTTCACACACGCACTTAGGGATTTGACCGCCATAAAGCGTTCTGACGGTGACATCTTACCAAATGCAGGACACTTGAATAAATGATCATGCACAATCTCATCGCATAGGCACTTTTGTATATTAGATACAGCCACATAAGTTTGGGGTTGGGGCGGTTTGCGAGAAGGTTGCACCACACGCTGATTCGCTTTCCCAAAACTGGTGTTTTTAAGTATTTTATCTTGGTCGCGAACAAATTTAGTTAAGCTTTCAAAAGACGGAACATCCATATCTCTGACAGCCATCTCAAAGGATCTAACTGTTTCCTTGTCTAGTTTCTTAAGCGCAATTGTTAAAAACATAAAGTCTGTAACATCACTCAAACCCAAAGTTTTCAATGAGTGGGCCGATGACACAAATGTATCAAGGAACGTTTCAAAGTTAGCCGTAGTAGCAATTTCAAAAGGTTTATAATCGAATATATTACTTAAATGAGCGGTAGCGAGCGTGCGTTTATCAGCATATCTGCTGATGAGAGCATTCAAAATCATATCATAATTATCACCACATGGTGTTATACCTGCGAACGCGGACTTTGCTTTGCTTGATAATTTGCTAAGCAAATAGTACATTTTCTCTTCATTCACTAAAGTACTGTTATTGTGTATAATAGCTTTAAAATTTTCATAAAATAGCGGCCAACTCCGTATATCACCATCAAATGAAATAATTTCCAAAGGTGGCAATCGTACTGAATTTTTTAAAATAGGGGCATCTGATGATGGCTTTTCTTCATGAATGACAGAGGGCAACATTTTGTGATATGTAAATTTAATGCGACAAAACAATTCCTCAAAAGCATTAAACGCCTGATCATCAATATGTGCATTGGCATCACACTGCAGTTTACATGTGTTATATTTGTAGCATGCTTGTTTAAATTCTTCCCGAAGCTGGTCCAGATTCATGCATGCACAAAGAAATTTTTCTTTATTGCATTCATCCATTGCTACTTTGGAAATATCAAAAATTGTTTGAAGTCTGCCAAACAAAGCATTCCGAAGAGCTAATGCAACCTTTAATTCAACCGAATCACTTACTAAGCTCCGACTTCCACCTTCAAGTTTATCTTTTACAGACATGGTTAGAAGTAAGGCGTATTAACTATAAATAAGGGAGTACTTTTATGTATGTTCCTCGATATCAAATATTCTAACCAGCAACTAGCCTAGTATTGCCAAGCGCGGTAGGCTGGTAGCCCAATATAATTATATTAAGTTATCCAACAGGCCAGTAACTAATATTTCTTTATAAATTATTACAAAATAAGTTTAAATCAATCATTAGTGTTGCAAATGTTTCAATATTAATTTGTTATTGTGATTATCTACCCTATCAATCTGTTCTCTAAATAGACTTATAAAACTACCGATAAATGAAAACAAAGAAATATGTGTTTATCCAACCACTATTCTCACCAACTTGTTGTATTGTAATAACAAGGTAAATCCAGATGCAATCACTAAAATAACTTATTTTGCTCTATTCAACCGAACGTTTTCAATGTAGCACAATAATAAGTAAAATAATAGGTAAACACTTTCGAAACCTCGATAAACTGCGTAGGCTTTACAAATCTCGACAAAATGGCGTTACATTACAAATTCAAAGACCACGCGTACGTATGAACTTTAGCATAAAATATTGTCTTCGCGGGTGAAAACACTGTTTTACTAGAGGACCACACTTCTAAAATAAATAATAATGGGAGATTTTCAGGGCTAGTTCCATAAAGATATGAAAATATCCTGCTCGAAAGGACCAAATGGTTACGCGGTTTGCCAAGGTAGATTAGCGATGATGATATAGTGTGTAGAAATCAGTTGTTTAGATGGAAGGACCACCGGTGAAAGACCGGAAGCGACCTTGGCACCTTCGATATAGTGGAGAGCTGGTGGAAGCTGTAGTAAAATATCCCATAAAATGAACCGGCCGGCAAGGACTCGATGGCGAATTCCCCATACACTAACCTGCGTCTTGGTGGTTTTTCCTTGATGCGTGCCGGGCCCGGCTTGCGGCGAACAAACAGTGTCTTTCCTCTTCTAGTCACAATCTGGGGTTTTGATTAATAATTCGCGTAATGATAAAATAACCGCCCTTTTCGTTCGCGTCGTTCAACTTGACACTTACAGCCTTTTTTTCTTTTTCATAGCGTTTCGCGGTATGTGAGTGTATGTTCCAGAGCCGTACGTTCCAGAGCTCGCACCACATGAGACGGATGTTATAATGTATGCTGTTGTGTGTATGTGGGAGTAAGACGGAAAGAATCGAGTCCTTTAGGCGAAAACACGAGCTTAAATATCATAATAAATTAAGATAGGGTTGGCGTAAACAGTTATTCTTATAACTATTACAAATGACGTTAAAAAAATATAAGCCAAGCAGAGTTTCTTGACAATTCTTCTCTGTTTGGTCACGTTACGAATTGGTGGTAAATTAAAAAAATGACGTTTCAAAGTGTACTATACAGTTCCTACTGAATAAATGAATTTTGAGTTTGCGTTTGAGTTTTTAGCACTCAAAGCGTCATGCTTTGAGTTCTGAAACCACACTTGCTCACTGCTCTTCGTGCTAGTGTATCACATTAATATTATAAATGCGAAAGCAAATTATACACCTAGAACTTCCTCATGAATCACTGTTTATTGGTGAAAACTGCATAAAAATCTGTTTTTGAGTTTATTGCGAATATATTCTACAAGGCAACCTAACCTACAAATACAAATATTTACTACAAATTCCTCTAACTTTCTCTGACAAGTTCCACAAAATGCATACGCGTACACTGCCCTCCCGCCCGCAGATTCATTCAGACATGCAAATCAGAGAAAGAATTCGCTTGTTCTTTCTCTGTACAGACGCGGCGGGGGACTTTTTTTTAAATTTATAATATGTTGTGAATATCAAACCTCATGTTCACAGTTTGATGGTTTATTATTAATTAAATGCACATTTTGGTATGTATGTTCTATGAGTAATTTGATTAGAGTGAATATTGGGCCAAAAGTGGGAAAATATTCATGTAAAAACAAGGGAATTCAGTATACACAACTAAAATACTCGTTTAAATAAAGATAAGAAAAGTTAGTCAATTTTAATTTTCCTTTCCATTGTTATGATGAAAATAGCGTGTCAATGCATGAATTAAAATTCAGTAGGTATATTAATCTGTTTCTTTCTATTATCTACCTTTAAAAGGGTTATACATTTTATACACGTACATAATTGCTCCTGCGATCCCAACTCGCATGGGGATTTTAGGCATATCCCCGTTCTTACTAGGGGAGGCCTATGTCCAGCAATCGACTGTTAAGGATGTTGTTTGTTGTAAATTGCGCTCTTAATACAGTGATTGTATGCTCCCTGCTGGCACCCTTTCAGGGGTTGAATTTCACATCAAAAAAGTCATAAGCAAACTTGTTATGATGCCCGGCAAAAAACCGCCAGTGAATCGACGCGCTCCATGTTCGAGCTCTTCAACGATCACATTGGCGCGCGCACCAAACGGTATCCATTACGCGCGCCTAGAGCGTGCTCCAATGTTCGCGGTTTTGGTTCGCGAAGTCGATACGCGGCTAAGCCGCCGTCGCTCATTGGATTTGTAAAAGTACTTGACTCTTTTTTTTAATTTTTTTATAATCCAACCTCCACTCAATAAAAGAAGACCAAATTCACAAAATAATAAAAAAATATTTATCTTCCAGGTACTAAGATCCAAATTGGAAATGAAGGAGCGACAAAATGTCACATCAAACGACATAGTGAACATAAAAAAAACTCACAAAACGAAGAAGAAATGTTGCTAGTACTAGTGTTACGGACATTGCTTCAATGCTCAAACGAGAGGTGTGTTGCACAACCCCAGCGTTTTGTACCCAGTTTATATTTACAGAGATAGGTACAAACAATGTTTTTTGGTGAAGCAGGTGACCAATGCGTGAGGCTAGATACAAATCTAGCGACAAATGCGGCAGGAATTCGCGCGCGAACGCGTTTTATTGCCAAATTCAGAAAGCATTGCATGTTAACGAACAGATAGCGGTGCATACAAGTCTCGGCGACAAATGCGGCTATTTTCCTCCTACGTTTCGCGTTGTGTTCGCAAAGATATGGCGGTGCACGTAAGCCTGTCTGCCTACTAAATGCGGACATATATGTCGTTTCTGCTACGAATAGGGAGATTTCGCGTGAGAGGTTCGTCTCGAATACTCTGCTAGATTTGTTCCTAGCCTAGATAGATCTGTAGCGGGTGGTTTTGTTTTTCTATACTAACTATCATACCAGCTTCACAATACCCATAATTCTAGGATTTTTTTCTTTCATTTATTTATTTTCGTCATCGTTTATATCTTGCGATCAAGGTTGCGATGGGCCTAATTGCGGCACCAAAATCGCAATGGAAGACAAAAAATTAAATCAAGATGAAAGTTATTTTAATTGCAATCTAACAGAGATATGTTTTCCCAATACAATAATAAAACAGACGCGCGGTCCAGTTACAGATCTAAATAACATTGCTGGGATCAACATTCTCGCGAGCGTGTATATTTTAGAAATAATGACTCCAAAAATTCATTAGTGTAATGTAAAATTAAATGCATATGGTTAAATGTATGTTTGTATTCTTTTAAACAATAAATGTGATGGAGTGTTTTATGAAATCGTCTCGCATAAAATGTATTGCTAACAATGTAGATAATTTTGTGAGCGCATGGCGGTATTTTGACAAGTTTTTAGCTGTATCAAAAATATAGGAGAACACCGCCTCGGCTAATCACGACGCATCTATATAAACGCGACGTTGCCAGACCGCTGCCGTCCTGCTACCGCGCCGCCGATAATAATTGTTTAGGTGACGATACATGTCAAACCTCCCTCTCGCTCGCACTTTTCAATATTTTTGAAGATATCAAATCACTGAATGTAGTTATGCAAAATAGCAAACCTTCACGGCCTAGAAAACAACAATACAAAGATTCGGCAAGAATATCATAGTGAACCCAACACGTTTTCCTACCAAAAAATTTGCACCAAAATTGATCACATTGATACAAGTTTTTTGGTGAGAAAACGTTATAGAATCAAAATGATACTATTGCTGGACCTTTTTATTGTTATTTTCTAGGCCGTGAAAGTTTGCTATTTTACTACATTCAGTGAATTTATATCTTCAAAAATGTTGAATAGTGCGAGCGAGAGGGAGGTTTGACATGTATCGTCGCCTTAAACAGTATTTTTTTGCAATGCTATATTTATTTACTGTGTTACTGTATAATTCATTTGTGATTAAGCGCGTTAGTAGGCACTGTCGCGACTCGCGTCTGATCTACATAAGTACGCGATGCGGCGTGGTTGCGGTGTCGTCTAAGCGAGCCCTTACGCGGTTTAAATATTTGGCAAAGGCTGTTTAGAGGCTCGATTACTAAGATTAGCGGAAAGAAGGCTTAACATTTTAGCCAATGAGGATGGGGATTTACAATAACTCTGTCCTTGGCCCTAACTTTTCGTTACGATACGTCAAATTTAAAAATTCATCATCACCTACGTTACCCCTAGTACGAATTGCATAATTTAATCATGTAAACTTTCATAGTTTACGTTTTCGAACTCAGTTTTAAAGTAACTTCTTTAATTATTTACTGTACACAGAAACATAATACAGAAATAAATATACTTAAATGCTATGCACAAAGGCGAGCTTCACCCTGAAAGAGAACTTCTTTCGTTAAATACCTAACTGTTTTGAGTAAACATTGCTATCTGCAACACATTACCTGCATTGTTATATCAGTTTCTATTTAAAACCATTTGAGTTATTGCCAATAAAGTTACAATATTTATAATTAGAGTAATTGGTGCAAGCCGTTCTAGTTAGTAACAAATAAACATTGAAACTGAGCTTGAAAACAAAAACTATGTCATTTTTTGTAATAATGGTACAGATAGATTTATACGCGATATAGCTGCCGGTTTTGGATAACGATAACTGAGTACTTTCCGTAAGCGGAAGTTTATAAATACATATAGATGGAAAACCGCTAGATGTTTGTACTGCAGTAACCAATTTAGTGTAGGTATTATTTGAACAGACTCGTGTGCATGCTAGCACGCACTTTAATTATTACTGGTCAAAGTACCGCCATAGTTCAGCTTTAATGGGTGGTGTTCGTGTCATCAATAGTGCTACATAAAGCTCAGTTTTTCGCAACAAATTCTCAGTTACTCCTACCTGAATAAGTTTTATGATGTGAATAAAAATCTCATAATTTGCTTATAAAAACAACAACTATTGCAATACCTTTTAATTAACATTCGGAAATGTTTGTTTAAAGTTTTATCCAACACCGCCCACCTTATGAAGTGATGTGTATTAGTCATGGGTTTTTCGATGAATGTTAACGAATATTGTATTATTTCATAGAAATTAACTACTAATACAAACTTACGTATTGAAGGTCGTAACCTTTGAGCTGTATGGCTAAGCATATGCTGACACAGACAGTACAGTGCTTTAAGCGATATTCTTCTCAGCTTCTACTTTGATGGGTGACCGTTTAGTGGTATTTAGATCTGAGCTGATCTTTGTATGATGTTAGTACCGGAGTTTTTGAGTCGTTGGCTATGTATTGAGGCCTTCTAGCGGCCTACAAACTCCGACACCAGTGTTGACCAGTAGGTCACTTACACGACGATGAAAAAGTTTTCGATTCTGAACGATACGACCATGATTCAGCCGTATCCTACTCTCAAAGAATTCAACGGTCTTCGTAGTCAAAGTAATAATGTTCGCTCCTTCGTATCAAAGCGATTTAACTTATAAAATAGGACTCTATTATTGGTGCGATAGGATACCTGTTTGTTGGATGTTTATTTTTGACATGCCTGCGCCTAATCCTCGAATCATGTACGTCTTATGCATATTCATGCACAGCGTACGTCTATGCATATTCATTCGTTACTAAATCTGCTACGTTGTTTGTTTTAGCATACGCTAAGCCTTAGAGCGTGTTCAATTATGGACGATAGCTGTCATCTGTCGTGACATTAGACGACAGGCTCGATCACGAAGATTAGCGAAAAAGTATTCCAAGCGTAGACGTAAAATTTTGGTCAATGAGAAAGCTTAAATGCAAAATAACGAATAGTCATTCGCCAAAACTTTTCGTTTCGTCATGTATGCTATTCGTGATCGCTCTACAGAACGAACGATAGCTAATTGACGAGGGAGCTAAAAATGCGTTCTCCGTTCACACTATGAACGATATATCGTCATGACATAATACAATTTTCATAGATTTTCTTTCGCTGACGAAGCCGATGGTCCAACAAACGATGGCTACCTATCGTCCATAAGGAAACACGCTCAAAATGGGGGCTAGTAAAACGATCTCGCGAAACAGCGCCATCTATGTATTGCTTGCACTAACATAATTTATAATTTTGATGTATTTATGTATGTCTGTTTATGAGCTAATCTAATCCAGATAAGGCGATCCACGCATGAGTTGAGTCTCGCGTAGCCAATCAAACTGACGCACTTCACAGTCCACGTGATATTTTGCAAGCCTCATTGGCTAAGCGCGAATTGAAATCGCCCAATCTGGACTAACTGTAAAATATGTCTGCATTTAAATGACTGAAAGCTGTTGTCAACAATAAATTTACTGTATTACCGCAAACAGTTTCTATGCAAACTCTGTAACTGTCAACTGTAGATAGATAGAACTGTACACATAGTTTTATCAATATTTTAAGCTGTATTATGATTTTATGAGGCAGAGATTTTCCATTCTAAAACTGCGCTCCTCTCCGCATTTACGCTCACATAAATGAAATGCACAAGTAATTATGCTCATTGCCCAAATGGATACATAAGTTTAATATCAGTTTTGTCCATATCGTCCCATAGACTAATGAAGTGACGTTTATGTATTTGGTTTTTAAGGATTTTAGAGAAGCGCGAGCAATTAATATTTATTACTCATAAGGCCTGGACTAGCCGACCTGACCACCGCAACTCGAAGGGTTTGACGACTGGATGATTTCTAACAAAAAAAAAAACTATGTTAAATTAGCCCCCATTTATAACATATATGTGTTCTATAAGTTATTAGTATTACTAAAATCAAAGCAAAAGCTAGTTTCAAGAAATTATATTAATATAGATTGGGATCCAGTGTATACTTAGCAAATATAGTGAGAAAATATTTATTTAATTGGCATGATTTTGTGCAGTATTTTTGTATCCAAATTTCGTATTTATTTATTAGATTCTTAGTTTTATTGTCAATGTAATCAAGGCTTACTGTCGCATGTACTGAGGGCTTACCACAGGTTTTTATAGTTTACGAAAACTTTTTATGTTTCGGTCTCTTTCCATACATTTTCAGTACAGCGCCTCTTGGGAAATGTGTATGAACTACGTAAATGTATGGAAAGATACCGAAACTTTTAAAGTTTTCGTAAACTATAAAAACCTGTGGTAAGCCCTCAGGCTCTGGTTTTGTGGTGTTTAACACTTTGACTGTGGGCCTCGTAAATGCTGCCGCTCCGCAACATAAACGAGGTGTCGCAAAAGCACAGTGTTGTTTTTGCCGCAGTGGAAGCGTTAAATGTGACATGTTTGCGTTTAAGACAAATAAAATATGAAATCTGTCGAAACTGTTTCGGCCTTATCTCAGAATAAGGAAAAAAAACTAGAAATCTTAAAATTTACCATGCTCTGAATCTGAACCATCAACTCATACGGTTGATCTCTACTTCCTTATGTCCATATATCATTAGCTAGAAAGGGATGCATACTTAACTCAATGCGATTACTGCGACTTCGTACCAGGGCATTATAACGAAACTGCATAGCACTAGATTCGAGTGCCCAGATAAAGTTGAAGATAAGTATGCATCCCTTTCTAGCTGATCATATTGCACATAAGACAGTAGACATCAGCCGTATGAGTTGATGTTTCAGAGCATGGGGAAATTTTATATTTCTAGTTATTTTCCATAATCTGAGGGCTAACAGATGTTTAACCGCCGCCGGTAAGTCTATAGGTATTCGGTGCCCATGTGCCTAATTAGATTTCTTTCTGCCCTACTAGATGAATTGATCATGAAGATTCACGTAACCTTGGTGCCTATATTGTGTGATGAACGGAATGTTTAGTAAATTGCCAATGAGTGAAGTTCCATATTGTAATTGTCCATCACAAATACAGTTAATAGAATTTGAACATATCGAGCGAGATAAATTACCATTATTGGTGTATTTCGAAGAGATTATGTTATTCTGAAACCTAGTTTAGTTTGTGTATTGTGTAACTACTGTGTATTTGTAATAAAATGATAAGGGCAGTGTTGCCCTGATAATAACACCAAGTAAGGGCATTTTAACGAAATTGTATTGTTTTATTTGATTATTTAAATAATCATTCCGTACACATTATTATGTACAAGTACCTACGGTTCTTATGCATGGATATCTTATATAACTTACTCATTTTTATTTTTAAGATAATTATTTTATTTGTTAATAGGAACCAGCATTTTATTTGTTTTATAAAATGTAAATAGATATATTTTGCCCATAATAATAAGTGTTTTAGTTCTCCATTCGAGTTAATTCATTATTTTTAATCATTAGGGTCATTATAAAGGTGACTATCAATGTGGAAAGGCAAAGGTGCCGGAGCGGCTGCTAGGGTAAAGGTAGGTACCTAGTGACTACATATAAAACAATATCAAATAACCAAGAAATAATAAAAAAAATAAGGCTTTATTACATACTTAATTAACAAGATCGCCAGGAGTGGTGTAATAGAGAAGAGGCCTTTACTCAACGCGATGTGGGTTTTATATGCATCTAACAATATGTAGGTAAATATGTTTAAACTTTCTGTGCTTGAGGTTTTTGCTATGACTCGAGGGCTCGCCACTCTATGGCTCGCCGTGGTGTGCGTTACCCCAGCAGAATTTTTTCTTCTAGCATGAAGTGAGTTCCAGGAATAATTAGTGCATTACTTGCTGTAAATGTGCGTCAAGAAAAAAAATTTGTGCGTGCTGCCGTTTTGGAATAAATCGCAAAAATAGGTTTTCTGCTGGAGTAACGTTCTTCCAGCAGGAAAATTCTAAACGGATGATCCTAGACAAAAATGAATGATATGGGCAGGTAGCTTATATTTGTGCATAAAAGTGCGCAAAAAATAAAATTTGTGCGTCTTAAGGTTTTTGAGTTATTAACTTTCCTGCTGCGGTAACGTTTTGCAAAATCTTGGATCTCGGAAACCATTGAATGTGCACCTATAAAATATACATGCACGAGTAGCTCTTAATTTGTGCGTATTTGTGACAAAGTAAAATTAACAAAAATCCATACAGTTTTTAAGTAATCTAGCTTTTTTGAAAAACCTTAAAAAAATTCTAGCTCTTTAATGGACAGACGCACAAATTCATTGTAAACGGTGTTCGGTTCTTGTTGTTATCCTTTGTAACCACAAAAAGTTTCAAGAAGGTACATACACGCGTTTTTGAATAATATCGATTAAACCAAATCTGATAAGGCCATAACTTTGACGTCAAAATGCAAGAAACCTTTTCAACCCACAATTGTGGTATGAACAAAAAAATTAGTGCGTTTAATGATAATTAAACCCTGAAAATTTCAGCTCTCTACGTCCCATATTGAGCTAGTTATAAACGATAGTCTGAAATAAGACCTAGACCCTGGTTTCTGACCTGTGATCCGACCAAATTCGAATGACCACTAAAAAGCGACCGTGTCATACATATTGATGACCTTCTTAATTTTCCTTACCAGACGCATTGGTCCTGGATACACTCAAGTACAAAAGTTATTGATACTTTTGCAAACTATTTTAGGATTTAAGAGAAATGAAGTCAGTAGGTACCTATCTACCCACATACCTATCTTTTTAACCGACTACCTCGGAAGGAGGGTTATGTTTTTCCAAAATTTTGAACCTAAATGATTTTTAACGTAGATAGTTTGCTACCTAACTAGGCCTCTGCCTGAAGTCTCTACTTTCTCCAGTAAGGTAAGTAAAATTTACCTACCCTGGATCGAAAAACACATAGGTAAATAGATATTAATGGACAGAAACTACGGAACAAATAGGTAGACACGTTTATCAATAATTTTCAGTCTGGTTTTCATATTTTTTTAACTTATACCTACCTATCTAATTATAAGTAATTAGCTGATTAGGCCGTAGGTAGGTAGTAAATAAGTCTTCTAGGTACTACAGGTCTTCTAGTTTACTAGAGCACAGCTCATCACACCTACTGATTTAAACATTAAGAATAAAATGTACCTACTTTTCTGTTTGTTTTGTTTTTCATTATTTTCTGATTTCAATAAAAACAAAAACCTGCATCAAAATATTCATTTACTATTTAATACTACGAGTAACTACCTACATAATCCATCGGTTTGAGCTCTGTACCTATAGCTACCGGTACCTACCTACCTACCTATAAAATATATACCTAGCCTAGGTTTTTTAAGATGTGGTTACCTATATGACCTTCACTGTTATGAACTTATTAAATAATATTGCATTTGTTCCTAGGTAAAATTTTGTTTATTCATTTTAGAATAATTATTTCGATCTCGTCTTGCTTGGCTAAGAAAATGCTTCCAAGCGGAACTTCGTGCTTGGCATTGACACGACGTAACATGTTGTTGGTCATCTCTCTCGCACTTATTTATTAATTTAAATTCTACTCTGTCATTCTTAGCGAACAGAGGGCTTACCACAGGTTTTGATAGTTTTCGAAAACTTTATAAGTTTCGGTATCTTTCCATACATTTTCGTAGTTCATGCACGTTTCCCTAGAGGCGCTGTACTGAAAATGTATGGAAATATACCGAAACTTATAAAGTTTTCGTAAACTATAAAAACCTGTGGTAAGCCCTCTGGATTGTTGTAAAACATCACGTGGGGTAGGTACTTAATCTATGACGTGGGGAATCCCAGCCTACCTAGCCGATGTTGCCATACGTACAGAAATTTCCGTTATACGGTTAGTATTAAAAAGTTAAAAGTCCATCAGTAATACAGGTCCTCCGTCGACCTGAAAATAAAGGAGATCATTCAGGCTCCATACATTTTTGGGCTAAATCTCAAAGTGCCGGCCCAACAAAAATAATGTGATATTCCGGTAGCACATGCTTTTCTCATAATTTTTTACTAGTGGAGCAATGTTGTAAACTCAATATCTGCCGAGTTTCAGAACTTTGAAGATTATATATTTTCTACTATTTTTATAAAAACAAAACAAAAGTTATGTTTTCACATTCACTTGATTTAATACTACTGTGAGGCCAAAGCTGCAGTCATTCTCCGCGAAGTTCAAAAGTACGAATTTTGTTTGCATATAATTTTGATAAAGGCATAAATTCATTGATTACAGAATATTTACAATTATTTTTTATGTATAATCTACCAAAGCGTATGTATGCGGTCTACGGTAGGTACTTGCCGCCCAGATTTCGGAACCTAGCTTGTTTAGGAGGCTAAAAGTCGACACTTCATAAACGTGGCTCAGCAGCGTTATCACCATTCTTGGAAAAAAAAAACACATTTTTTCTGATCCACGCTTACGGTGTCTTATCAGAGTTTTAACATGTGTGATTCCATCTTCCGGTTTTTGTTAATTGATAATGTTAATTTGAATGTTTAATATTTTAAAATTCTTAATAAATATTCTTAAATTAATAAAACAAAATGTTACATATGAATGAATGCAATTTTATTTCATAAGTTCATACATAACATAACAGTGAAGGTAATGAATGTCACATGGTATCTATAAACACCTAGGCTAGGGATGGCCCTATTTTATTTTGTCAATTAAACAAAAAAATACAAAGATTAGAAGAATTAGAGAGAAGAGAAAGATTATTAGTACAGCAGTAGAAGCTTTCTTTTCATAATTAGACTTAATTAGAATTAGATAATCTACGGTCAAAACATGAAACGAATGGTACGGATCCGTCACCTTGCTGCCACGCCCTGATTCCTAAGATGCCATGGCTGATGATCGCAAAGCAGTAGACAGTCTGAGTAGGGGCGATTAGTATCATACTTTACAGTGCATAGTTAAATATTTTCAGGAAAGTTAGTAAACAAAAAGGCGAGCGCAGCGAGCCGCGAAATTTTTCAAGTAAAGGTGTACAAAAGAAAGAAGAGACAGACAACGTTTGGAATTTTTGGAATATCTAGGTAACTGTAACCCTAGATGAAAAATACGAAATCGGCGAGGGGAGCGAGCTGCAATTTTTTTCAAGTATTGCTAATTACGCTGTTGTGTTGTTGCAAACTTTTTAGAGTTGGGTACGGTAGTTTTGAACATTACACCCTTATTGGTCTACAATTTAGGGCATAGTTAGGTGCGACTACGAATCAAATGGAAGCAATCAAATCGGCGAGTAGAGCGAGCCGCGAAATTTTTCTAACATTGTGATAACAAAATATAAAAAAATAAAACCTTTATCTGGATTTCAACCCAATATATAATGAAGAATATATATTTAAATAAATGAGTGCGAGACGGATGACTGACTACGTCGTATCAATGCCAAGGACGAATTTCCGCTTGAAGGCATTTTTTTAGCCAAGACGAGATCAAAATAAATATTCCAAAATGAGAATGAAACGAAATGTAGCCAATGCAATTTTATTTAATAAGTTCATAACAGTGAAGGTCAGAGGCGCTCATGGCGTGGCTTACTTCGTTGGTCTTCGCAGATCATCTTGGTTAAGCAATACTCCGCCCGGACACTACTTGGATGGGTGACCGTTTTAGTGGCATTTAGATCAGAGCTCTTCCGTGCTTCGGAAGGCACGTTAAGATGTTGGTCGCGACTTTTTTAGTCGTTAAGCCATGTCCAAGGTCTTTTGGCGGCCTAAAAACTCCAACATCAAAAACCACAAGGCTAGGTATACATTTTATAGCTATAGGTACAGAGCTCAGTGTTCGCCGCCGATGGATTGTGACGGTAACTAGGTAGGTATAGGTATAGGTACTCGTAAATGAAAGAATATTTATATGCAGGTTTTTGTTTTTATTAAAACTAGAAAATAATGAAATACAAAACATACAGGCAAGTAGGTATAGTCACAGGTAGGTAGGTACACTTTATTTTTAATGTTTAAGGACCTACAATACCGAAATTCGATGCGGCGCGGCGCCACGGCGTGTCTTGTCTACTCGCCGGGCTATACTTCGCGCGCAAAATTATATTGGGTTCACGCGAGGTCAAAACAGGTAGTAGGTACAATATTTAGTCCAAAAGGTAGGTCCCTACTTAAATATGAAAATAGATGACCAACTAAGTATACCTAATGCTTTTTATTAAGTTTGTAGGAATCTTAGTAGGTAATATACCTATCAATAGTTACCTAGTAGCTAGGTTATTACTATTAGTGATAGGTACCTACGTTAAATTACAAAACAATATTTTATTATATTTTTGATGAGCTCTGCCCTAGTAAACTACATAGTAAGTATATTATGTACATAATATACATAAGTACCTACTTCCTAACTACTGCCTAATTAGCTAATTACTTATAATATACTAGATAACGTTTAAGTTAAAAATAACTAAAAATATATTGATAAACGTACCTACCTAGTAGTTTATGTACATATATATGTGTTTTTTGATCCAGAGTAGGTAAATTTGACTGGAGAAAGTCTCTGCCTAGCTAGGTAGCAAACTATCTACGTTAAAAATCATTTAGGTTCAAAATTCTGGAAAAACATAACCCTCCTTCCGAGGTAGTCGGTTAAAAAGATAGGTATGTGGGTAGATAGGTACCTACTGACTTCATTTCTCTTAAATCCTAAAATAGTTTGCAAAAGTATCAATAACTTTGTGTCCGTGATGCTAGCGTACACATAACCGTTTTCACGTTTGTTGATATGCCAATAAATAGAGCATAAATAGAGCATAATTAGTGCAATAATAAAATAAATAGTTCCTCTTTGGTTTAAGAAATAATGACCATTCTTTGTGTGTACGTCAGCATAACGATCAAGCTGGCGTACACATAACCGTTCTCAAAAACGGCTTAGACTATAGGAACGAAACTTACACACAAAAATAGAGCATAAATAGTTCCCGAGCTATGCAAAATTTCATAATGATTGCTCTTATAGAAACGGAGATAATGAACAAGACTTTGAAAAACATTCCGAGCTGGCGTGATGCTAGCGTACCCATTAAACAACGCAATAGTTCTTATAGAAAACGAGCTCTTCTTAATGAAAATTCTATATGGAAAAATAGTGCGTGAAATAGTTCCCCTGTCGGTAGTAATACTTTATGCAAATTCGTTGCGAAACAATACAAAAAATCCATGTGAAGTTCTAGGAACAAAATATACATTGTGGTACAGTCGCACATACAAGCAACTGAGTAATATGTTATTAGGTTGGTAGTGAATTTATATACCTACCTACTTACCTACACCGAACAAGGTAGGTAGCACAGACTTGAAACTAAATAGATGCGAGTGTATGTAGGTTATGTAGTAAGAATATAAGTAGGTAAGCATCTAGTTTTGTTACCTACTGTAACCTTCCATGAGTTCAACAAAACTCATGGAAAGTTATAAGTAGGTACCTATATCTAAGTGATTTTAAAGTGTTTCTTTCCTGTCAGCCAAAGTCCATTGTAAATAAATAAATAATGCGGGACGTAATCACACAACATCATATAGCCCCAAACAGAACATGCAAACACTTGCCCCGCAGTGGGAATTGAATCCACAACTAGCTAATTAAATTTGCGGGTACTTCGGAGAAGGCAAGCAGTATCTTGGGTTTCACTTACCCGGTTTTGATAAAATATAGCTTAGGCTTTTTGATACTTACTTACTGTGGCAGATTTAAATAATTGGGGGCATATAGGTGAATTGACAAAAAATGCTGTCAGTTGTGACTGACGAATCCCGAATCCGTTTTAAATCTGAATGATCCGTTGATTTAACGTAGCCTCTGGTTCTCTAGTCTGAAATAAAAAAAAACAGTTTTAAACCAAGACAAAAATGAACGAATTCTACCATTGTAGGTATGATAATAATAATAATAATAATAACAATAACCTAACATTTAATAGCACGACATATAAAAAAATAATGAATTCTTTGGTTTTCGTGGTCTATTTTCCTATACATTCATTAAGACCTCGGTTAGTCAAGGTTGACCAAATATAGCACATGGCTTTTAAACGATAAAATCAGTATCAAAATAGACTTAAGTTTTTTATACTTACGAAGATTCACATAACTGGAGACATACAGGTGTATTTTCAGTTACCATCCATTGAATTACGTGGCCCTTTGGTTTTTTATCCTGAAATTAAAACGTCATCTTTAAACCGGGCTATGCAAATAATAATTAACCAAAGAAATTATATAATTTAAAATTCTAATAAAAAATGAAACGACTTTCCTTTATATGTAATGAACTTATGGGGTGGGGAAGGGCAGGGAGGGAGTGAGGACTCTCCCTCTAAAAGGGGGAATCTCACAGTTTCCGAGAAAAAAATAATTAAGTTTTGAGGTTAACGAGAGAAAAAAAATTAAACAATATACGTCAAAACACACTACCGGGAGAGGGACCTATGACCTATGATCAGTTTAAAAACAGTTTCAAATCATAAAAATGGATATTTGATTCGGGTATTTGACCTCGTCGGCCCTGAGTGTCGCTTCGTCCACTCGTCCTCGCGGGCTAGCTCCACTCAGGATCTTCCACGGGAATTTCTGGTTCCACATTTTTTATATCCAATCTACGCATAGGGACCACAAGACTACGTGGCATCGGGGTGATCTGCGTCAGTTCTGTGATATATCTAGAACTTTTGCTACTCAAGTTGGGGTGTCCTAGAACCTACTGCTGCGGGAAGGATTTCCAGGTGGTTGTAAAAAATATAATAACCGACAGACAGTCGGTTATTATATTTTTGTATTCAATGTATTACCTACATTAACAACGAGAAATATCATTGTCAATGTCGAATTACCAAAACATACCACAGAGGCCATAAATAAAAAGAAGAAGATCATATTTTTGATATTCAGTGATGAAAAATAAATTTCCCGCAGTGTCATCAAGTTTGACGAAATTAAGTAAAAAATTTGAATTTTCAAATAATCATATCTCAAAAACTATTTGGTTCCGCACTATGCCATTTTAGATTTAGGCTTCCTAGATATAGACCTATCTGTGACAAAAGTTCCAGCCGCCTAGCTCACTACAAATAAATGAAAGTTGAGCCAAAAATTAATGTGCAGTGGGCAAAATTCATTTCAAATGCCGGCAACACCAAACAAAACAAAACAAAATTGAATTTCACTTTTTGGCTTATTTTCTTACAGATTTCTGCTCTTAATGTTGTTATTTATTGTGGAAGTCTAGTTAATAATCCATTTTTGAATAAATACCTCGTAAAAAGTACGATACTTACGCTTGAAAAGACAAATCCGGAATGTTTTGATCACTGCCACTTTTGCACCAAAATACACTACACCGATCCATTTTGATAGAGAAATCCATAACATTCATTTGTTATTATTGATTTACAATAGATGAAACATAATTTTTCCAGGTAATAATTTAGTTTCAAGCAAGTTTTTCACAAAATCTTCCGAAACTGCTGCTAGCTGCCAAAGTTTGTTTAGCGCAATGTTGCGCTAAACAACGAAAAAACCGGCACGCGATAAGGGACAGCAAATCTATAGTGCGGTCTCCCTTATTTGCATGAAGCACGCATAAGTAGTTCTCTTTCTTGAAAGAATGAGATGAAATATCTCGTCGTCTATAGCTTTCTCTGTCTAGGGCCCAAAGGTAAAAAAAAATAAGACCATTTCCGACGTTGACATTTACTTACCAAGATGTCATTTCAAAACAGTTTGGTGTTACCATACAAATACAAACAACTAGAACCAGCCAATAAAAACATAATGTTGACCTCTAGATCAACATAGCATTTCGGTAAAATGGGTAGAATAATGTTAAGGCATAACTTAGCTTTAATGCTTAAATAACAATAGCGTAAGCGTTGAACCGCGTGTCAGGGTGTAGCCGGACACTTGTAACCGTAAACGCTGTAGGAACTTATAGTTTTTCTTGAAAGAAAGCAACGCACGGTGAATTGGTAATTGCATGTATCTTTAATCGGAGTAACGAGCTTTCTCTGTTGATAATCTTTTTACCTTATTCCCATGGTAACAAGAGTTTTATCTAACACGAAATATTTTGTAGAAAAGTACCCGATTGGTTCGTCACGGACGAGACGGGTCCATCAATCAGTCATAGTCATAGCCATCTAGTCGTAAATAAAAAAATACAATTGATTTGAGTTCTCGACTCCTCCCTTTTTTTTAACAACGCAGGCACTTTAGCGCTTTATCTTATTTTGCTCGAAGGGTGGTGGCGCATGGCGCATGGTGTATTCTGTATATAACGTCCATCCTTATTTTATGTGATTGACTTGGCAACACTGTTGAACTTGCGAAAAGTCGAAAACATTTTTTTTTGTTCGCGAAGTTCTCAAAATCAAAATGACATACAAACGAAAGAAATATCATGTTGGTGATACTCATCTAAAAAAACGCTGGAGAGTTAGAAATAGGAAGAAGGATCTTGACCAGATCGATACTGATCTCAAAGAAGGTGAGGAATCAGCCCCATGAATAAAATATAGCAGGCATTTTGAGGTTATGTATTTGTTACTTTGAGGTTATAATTGCTCGACCCAATTTTATGTTGTTATTTCAGAGAATGCAGATAAATTGCTGAATCAGCAAGTAGATTTAGATCTACCCGGTGCAGCTCAGCATTACTGCTTGCATTGTGCGCGATATTTCATAGATGATCACTCATTGCAAGATCATTTCAAAACCAAAGTTCACAAGAGGAGATTAAAAGCTCTAGAACTTGAACCCTACACCGTAGAAGAAGCAGAAAGGGCTGCAGGTCAGGGCAGTTACAAACAGCCAGTAAAAAGGAAAATTGTGACACAAAATACTGATAAAACGATAACAGACCAAGACGGTGATGCTGTTTTAGAAGAAGTAAGTCCAAACAAGAAAACGAAAATTGACGAGGATGCTACGTAAATCTATATGCTTATTATCGGAGCAGTACTGTAGAATCAGTCAAGTGAGGCACTCCGCCTTGTTCGTAAATGGAGATAAAGCCACCGAACAGTTTGTTTATATCTCCCCACATGTTGATATCTCAGACCACCTAAAAAATAAACATTTAGTACAAGAACAGCTGAATAAAAGGAAATCAAACATCAATCTGAAGAAAATAGACGATCTTTGGTCTGTTTATAATGAATTGAAAAATAAAAAACTTGAATATGAGCTAAAGAAAGCAGAAATATCAAGAGAACTCGGGAAACTGATCAAAAGCGAACCCGATAGTGATACTACAAAGAAATTAAAAATTCAAGTAGAATTGTTAAAAGAAAACATTAAAAAATTAAAAGCACCTCTATGGTCTGCCGAGGAAGCTGCTATGGTAGAGGCATTGAGCCTACCAAACCAGTTGCATTCAAGAACTCCAGAAGCCGAGCCTACAGTGTTGTTCACCCATCTATCTCCCCCTAAAATAAAAAAGGACCACTTGCAAATAGGTCAACAGAGAAACCTAATAAATTTCATAAAGAATGAAAGCTATTACATCACTGGAGATGCTGCAATTTTCGAACTAGGCGCAAAATTCCACTTCAATTCTGTATTGAAGCAAAACAACTTCACACAGTTTTCTAATACTGATTTTGTGAAAAGCCTCATAGTGGAAGGTTGTGGGAATGATCATACTAATCCAGACTCCTCATTCATTTTACACCACAATGAAGAAACCAATGTAAATAAAGACAGTCGGCTACATCTAACCGGAGCTGCTTCCTTATGTTCCTTCATGGCTTACCATGCAAAAAACGTAATATATCCTAAAGTCCTTCCTTTGAAATACTTCACAATGGGTAGACAGTACATACCTTCGGCACATAAAGAGGACAACCTCTTCCATGTCAGTCAATCCTCTGTTATCGAGCTATTTGGGGTCACAAAAACTACTAATGACATAAACGACTTGCTAGAAGCAATTATAGATATCTTGAAGACCATTTACACAGGATTAGGATACCATTTTCGATTGTGTATCACACCTGCAGAGGGGCTACAGATGTGGGAATCTTTGAGAGTTGCAATTGAAATGTATTCCACCTCCTTAGATTGTTATATTGAGGTTGGTAATGTGTCTTTGAGTGGAGACTTCATACCAAAAAGGTTGATGTTTATGTACGTGGAAAACAAAGAATACAAGTTCCCTCATCTCTTATCAGGCACTGTTCTGAATGTCCCTAAGTTTTTAGCATGTGTTTTGGAGCAAGAACAAGATTTTCAGGTTCCTGAATGTTTTCGAGTTGAAAAATGGACTTTATAAATAAGGATTTCAAAGCTGTTATTTTTAATAACAAGTTTTATTAACTGTTCAATAAAATAATAACATGGCAAAATATTCTTATAATTTTGTACTTCCTAATAATTTCAATTTAAGTATCACAGAATTGAAAGTAGATAATTCATAACTCCTAAAGGTTGAATTGAAACTCTGTTTTCTTCCAATGAGGACTTTCCAAGTCCATTGGTGGCTGAAGACTGATTTCAATGACATCCACTATCCCTGTTTTGGTTATAACGATCAGAGTATGTGTCCTAGAAAGAAAATCTATTATTAGGTGCATGCAAGTTAAAACTAGTGTGTATGGGGTCAAATTAAATGTAATGTTTGTATTTTTCTCTGATAATGATTATTTGTCTACAATTTTGCACCCCTATGCACTTTTATAGTGTATTTAGAAATAAATGTTACTATTGCTTTTTGAATAGGTAATAAATATATTCAAAACACTTTTGTATTATCTCACTGAGAGATTTCTGAATAAGGGGGGGGAGTTATGTTTAATAATTCAAAACATTACCTAGTCCCGTAGCCCATTTCAGGTATGCTAACATATATTGAACTCAGCTGCTCTTGTATAGTTGGCCTTCTCTTCTCAAGCTCAGGGTCAGGTAGATGTCTGAAATTTAACATCAATCAGTAACAGGCATGGGGTATATGGGGATCCAACCGCTATCTATACCTTTGGAACTCGATCCAACTTAACCTGCCTGTGGAACCCTGCTAACTAACATGGCTCTGGTGGCTGATTGTGACATAGCGCAGCCTAACACTGGCACAGCTAAATTCCCTGACAACCGGCGGGCAGCAGCGTCGGGAACAGAGTCGGGAAAAAAAGTCGGGACCAACTCAACGTCTTAACATGACATACGAAGTTTGAGTTTTTCACAGCTCCAAGGGATTGCAAATCTGAGTATTTGATATTAATTTCAACGTAATACCTCCACGCATTCCTTAGAAAAGGGTCATGACAGACAGACAGAAGGACAATGAAGTGATCCCATAAGGGTAATGGATGTGACGACCACAAGACCGTGGTGCATGGCCCAAACTTCGAAGGCCTAAAGTACTTTATCCAACAGTGGATAAAGTCGAACTGTGGATGATAATGATAAATAAATAATTAAATAATGCTGGACACAATCACATCTTTTTTTTTTTTTTTTTTTTTTATTTATTTATCATTTAAAAGTTTTACATAATAAATGTTTTTAATTATAAATAGCAACCAAAAAACCACTGAGGTTTAAACATACTTGCTATTTGAATAGTCTCAAAATACATAAATTAATAGTTTTGATTAGGTTCTTAGGCTAAGTTACGTAGACTGGGTACTTAAAATATGTACCTATCTGGTAGGTTCCAGTTCATCTCAGCATGATCTAGCCCTAAATTAAGCAGAGCTTGTATTATGAGAACCACATGACTGATACACTACACTACATAGATATTTAATTTTTAAAAAACAAAAATATGCTTATTAAACAAAGAAAAAACCCCGAGACACATATTACACAGCAGAACGTACAAACATTTGTCTCGTAGCGGGAATCCAACCCGCAAACCTTCGCCCACTGCGCCACAGAGGTCGTCAGAGATGAATAGTAATACTGGTTATACTAACTTTTCAGCATCCTTCAATAGCATTATCAAATTTTCAATAAGCTCCTCTTTTTTATCAATTTTGTTAAACCTCTGGCATATCTCATACATTTTATTGCGACCAGCTTCTACTTTCTTCAAAGGTACCTCTGGTAGACTGTTGCCGAAACCTAAGCATACTTCTTCATGTGGTGTATGTTTGTCTGATGCGTTGCTGTATGTGGATATTGTAGGTAATAGGTTTCTGAAAATATTCGTTGAAAATTTAATAAATATTGGAGTCAAATTAAAATATTACTTGACACGTGAGCAAACACCGTTTGCATAGACATTGACTTGGCTTGAACTTTATTACAAAGTTGCTTTATTTTTGTACGGAGATTTTCATCATGATCATCAGCCTATATCAGTTAACAGCTGGACATAGGTTTACCCTTTACGCCCTGTCCTGAGCTTGACGCATCCAGCTTCTACCAGCAGCCTTTCGCAGATCGTCACTCCACCTGGCCGGAGGGCGTCTCAGAATGCGTTTCGATTGACGCGAGGCTGGGTGGAGAGGGCTGCGAGTTGGCCAATCACAATACTCGAAATGCTCGCTCACGTGACGCCAACAGTGGAGATCTGGAGGATTGTGATTGGCCAACTCACAGCCCGCTCCGCCCAGCTCACCCATGGTCACCACATTACCCCAACGGTTATCGGTTCTTCGGCAGATATAACCACTGCCATTTCAGCTTGCCAATTCTCTTGAGCTAACGGGTCAAAACCATACAAAAATATAACTAACGTAAACTTTGTAATAAGGTATGTTTTCACACAAGCCACTGTGCTAAATCTAGGATTCTGGGAATTTTGGGTATTTCAAGCTGTATCTCTGCTTCTATGTACCCAATTTAAATGAAATATAGCCAACATTAGAAAATATTCTGATAAACTATAAAACAACAACACCCAGCTCATTCAGTCCACAGCTGGACATAGCCCCCCCCCCCCCCCCCCCCCACCCCTCGCAGGGGGGCAATGCGGGACGTCAGTTCAGAACTTCTTCTCTCCCACTTCCAATTAGAAACAGAATTAGGTAGGTCTACCCAAATAAGAAGGGTTTTATGCCATAGGACAGGTCATCAGCCATAATCAGGGGGGGATGAGTTGCATAGGTGTAATTCCAGAGTATTGTACCAGAAATTGGTGGTATGAGTTATCCTCTTTGGTCGAGATCCTTCGTTGTTCTTATTTGTGCCTTCATATATACATTTGTATGATTATTAAGTATTTCCTTGTATATCTTAGTATTTTTGCTAGATTTTGAGTAGGATAAATACCTGAATTCTGCAGCTATGAACACAAAGTCATTGCATTCTTTAGCATAAGTTTTCATGGATTCAATGTAATCATTTGCAGATATTTCTGTTTTCATAAAATCGGACACTATTATCCCTCTGCCTGTAAATTAAATTTATGATTATGTAGGAACTATGAGAGACTGAACTGGAGACTGGGGGGAACAAAAGAATTTGAGAGCATGGTGGGAGACCTCAACCAATTGAGATGGTTGGCAGAATTTGGGGAATACCTTTGCACAGCAGTGGGACAAATGCCTGTTGGCCCTTTTCATGGGTAATATAAATAACTATAAGATAATAATTATTAGATACATACTTTTAGCATTTGATTTGGGGGTTCTTGGCAAGTTTAGGAGCACTCCCAATTTTCTACGACTTGGAGATATAGCGAGCCAGGTTCCTCCATTACAATCAGCTTGTAAGTCTCGACCTGAGAGATAAAAAAACAGATACAGTGCTATAAATGACTTGGCACTTGCTTCTGAAAGCTGTTCGGCCGTGCAACCTACCTTCCTAATTTGTTTTATTTATTTTGGGCCAACTCTTGACCTCAAGGCCAGGGATGAGGTGGATGGTGGGGCGAACTTTCCCAGAAGATGCCTATTAACTCTCTGTTTGAAGCTGTTTATTATCAATTCATTTTTGTTGAAGTGGCTTTTGCTGATGTGTCTACCTCAGTGTCAAAATTCAGCTTATTCTTGAACTAGTTTAAATAGAGGAAGCAGTAACCAGTTATTCTGGCAAATAATAACTGTAATAAGCTTTCAGAGACAGTAGTTAGTGTTCCATTAGAGAAATCTTTTAATAATAGACAAATATTTAAAGTGTACTGTCAGTATCTAACTTGGCTTGCATAAGGCCTGGACAGGCCAAATGGCAAACTAATTGCACCAGTAACTCAAATGGTTGAACACATCAGCTTATGCTGCCAGAATCCTACTAAAATTTTAAATGTGAATGTTTGTGAGGATGGATGGATTGAATTCTAATTTGAGGTGGGGGGAGAAAATTCTGCACTGACGACCCACATCAGGGTGTATTGTGCATTGACCCTTTGCTAACCCGACCCCAGCCAGCCCAACTCTTTAAGTAACGGAGAAGGACTCTGAGTTGATGGCAATATTTCTCTAGAATTCCCGATGCTGCCTGTGTCTGTGAGCTTTGATCAAGCAGCTTTTGTAACTAGATGGATGTTTGTTGCTCAATCACGACCAAACAAGTGAACGGTTTCAGATTCATCTTAGAATATACCTATATAGTTTATGACCTGCATTAACACATAGGCTACTTTTTATCCAGGTACCACGCAAGCGAAGCCACAGGCGGATGCTGGTAATAAATAAAAATGATTGGCCTTACATAAGAACATCTTTCAAAAGATAAACAATGCTTAAACTATTACCATTTCTGACCGTTCGATGATGACAAACAGTGACAGGGCTAGCTTTGAGCATTGATTAACTGTAAGTAGTGTTCATAAGAAAGGGGGTATGTTATTAAAGAACCACTGAAGTACACAAACAATCAACAGCCAATAATACAATTTATATCTTTTTCAAGATCTAAGTACACACCTCCAATAACGTTTGGATCTTCTTCCCAATACCACATATTTTTTGAAGGTCTCCTGAATGACTCATCTCTATTCGAAGCGACTATTAAGCTGTAGTCATTATCGTCGTCTTTGCTGCCGTTGTATATGAACAATATACACATTGTTTCTCGAATAATTATTTAAAGAAACTGTAGAATTTTCATTCAGGGTACACAAGTCTGATGTGCAGGGTTCCCTAAATTTAGTACTTTGCGACGTGATCCATATCTTATCAACTCTTAGTCACTAACTCATAAGTCATAAGTTTTTGGTGATTAACTCCGTAGAATTGCATGCAATAACTATATTTCGTATTGACATAATGATCAATGTTCTAAACCAAAACAAAACAAAACAAACAACCATAGAGAAATTAAAGAAACAAACAAAATCGTAGTTCTTTGTATTTATCAGCATGAAAAATTTTGCATATTTCGTGATCGGCATTTTTTTAACGTTACCGCACAGACTACTAGGATGCTAACGCATAACTTGTGTTACCGTAAGTAAGAGTAGTAAGGAATTAAAGAGAAAGAGAAACAAGAGACAATTTCTTGACAATTGACTCAAAGTAATTTTTTAAGGTAACATGGTAACTCTCTATAAAGGAATTGGGACTCCCCCGAAATTTGTTTATCTTTTGCTTAGCTATTGTTAATTTGTTACGAATGATAAGTGCAGTGCAGTGTTTGATTATAACGTCTTAATTATAACGTCTAATTTGAATTTGATGTGTTAATATAATGTGTAATTTCCCTTTATTAATCAGTAGTTGCATAATTTAAAATCAGTTCTCTCCTGCATCTTTTGTAAGTAAGTGTAACCCAAAGATTTTGCTTGTATAATTTATAGTATAAATATTTGAATACATACCTAAGTAATTAGTTCTTTTAAAAAAGAATGTTGTGGTAATGCTTTCTATCATCATCATCGTCGGTATCGAGAACGTGTGGACCGATATTGGCAGAATCTAAACTTCCAAAGTGACCAGAGGAAGGTGTACCGATACTGGGAGAAACCTGACCAATGTGTGATGGATGGGCGTGTACCGGACGCTGATGCCATGAATAATTTCTGGCGCAGCATCTGGTCTGTGCCCATCCAGCACACGGAGGGAGATTGGATGGGAGATTATTAATGCTTTCTATAAAATGTATTAATAATTTATTTTACCTAGTCTGAAATTCTGACCTAGTCTATATAAGTGAATGTGCATGATGTGGTCACCCATAATTAAGCGTCGCCGCCCACGACCGATTTTTTGTAGGACAGTTAGGTACGGGAACCTCATGGCACGGGAGCACTGGCCAAAAAATTCTACAAAAAATTACGAGAACAACTGTGTTTTGATTATTTTTTTATCTCTAAAACTGACCGAGATATAAAAGTGCAAAGTTAACATTTTCTGTCTCGCGGACCGAGCGCGATATCGTTGATGACGTCACGGGTCCCATCTCCACGCAAGCGACGCAGGGATTCAAAGCGTTTACCCGAATGTGCCCGTCGCGCGCGGAACTACTTTGTTTATTTTAAATAAGAAACAATAAAAACAACTTCAGTCCATTTAATAAATACTGTGTCGTGTCTCAGTTTAAAAATACGGCCACAAAAACACTCTTGGTCTTCGGATGAACATGGATAAAACCAAGATCATGCATAACCAGCATATAGATCCGGAGCCAATCGTTGTACAAGGCCATCCTATCGAAGTTGTTAAGGAGTATCTCTACCTCGGGCAGATAATGCAATTAGGTAGAAACAACTTCGAGAAGAATTTAGCTAGCGTTGGCTGCGTTCGGGAAATTACGTCAAATCTTTTCGTCGCCTATACCACAATGATTGAAAACAAAAGTTTTCAACCAATGCGTCCTGCCAGTTATGACATACGGTGCCGAAACGTAGACACTCACGGTTAATTTAGTCCACCAATGAAGAAGAAAACCATTTTTTGTTATATATGCCAAAAAAATCTACAAAAAACTACGAGAACAACTGTGTTTTTATTATTTTTTTATCTCTAAAACTGACCGAGATATAAAAGTGCAAAGTTAACATTTTCGGTCTGAGCCGCGGACCGAGCGCGATATCGTTGATGACGTCACGGATCCTGCCTCCGGGCGAGTGACTCGGGGGATTCGAAGCATTTACCCCAATGTGCCCGTCGCGCGACTTTGTTTATTTTAAATAAGAAACAATAAAAACTACATGAGTTCATATAATAAATGTTGTATTGTGTCTCAGTGTAAAAATAGGGCCACAAAAACACCCGAAAAGTTGTTTTTTTACGTTCCTAAGGATGCGAAAATCAGAAAAAATGGACAAATGCTATGAGAAGACACATCCATTAGGGCCAAAAACAACAGCATATATATTGTTGTGAGGATCATTTCGATGTCAATTGTTCAAATACCATGTGAAATACTAAGCAGTAGGTACTTAACCTTGCCATGTGAAATACTAACTAAGTACCTAGTAGGTAGACTAGGTAGGTACTTGGTTTTTGCTAGTAATATGCTTTTTGGGGTTCCATACCCAAAGGGTAAAAACGGAAACCCTATTACTAAGACTTCGCTGTCCGTCTGTATGTCTGTCTGTCCGTCTATCTGTCACCAAGATGTATCTCATGAACCGTGATAGTTAGACAGTTGAAATGTTCACCGATGATGTATTTCTGTTGCCACTTTTTTGCCGTTTTTTTGCTCGATTTTAATAACAGCAACAGGTAGACTCTTGAAATATGCACAGAATATTTTGTTTATATATTTACTTCAAAAAGAAATAATTAAATTAAATTAAAATTAATTAAGGGGGGCTCCCCGATGCATTTATATATTAGTAGGTATGTAGGGTACTCGACTCGCAGTTTATTGAACCATTCCAAGGTTAATGATTTCTTTATTTTTATAAAATATTCTGCCACCATCATATCGTGCACTATGGGAAGGTTGTTAGATTGGCCTTTTTTAAATCCTTCTTCCATTTTAGTTCTAAAACAATAATTTACACGATACACTCACTCAATCAGCATTCTTTTAAATTAATAATTTACACGATACACTCACTCAATCAGCATTCTTTTAAATTAATAAAAATAACCAGAGCGAACGAGAGCAAACAACTTAGCAGCGAAATGTACTACGGACGCCCGCCGCCGTATACGAGCGATGACGTCACGCGCTACTCGCGATCACTAGCGAGATTTATAAAACCTACGTAAACTTCCCATGCATATAACTTCGGTAATATTGCACCGATTAATGCGAAATAAAAACTAGAATAATGTGAACGGTCTAGACTTTGATTCTACGTACATAAAAGTGTAATATTTTAACCTTGTTATCTTCTTCATTCAAGGTCGCTCAGAGGGCTATGCTCGGTATCACCAGGCCTCTTTCACTCCGCAGAATAGGTATAAAAATATACCTACGCATCGCCGGCCTTGCGAGCGTGGTTCGTTAGTCGGTTGCCGCGTTCTGCCCGGAACGAAAGTGTCCTTGTTTTTGTTAATGTACCTCTATTTTTCGCCAAATGAAGGCAAAAAAATACTGCATAGCATTTGGTTGCCTGTAATAATAAGAAAATGTAAATAATACCAATAGTAGGTACAGAACTGAAAGTTTTTCTACCAAATAATGCGTTGTTTAGATATCAAAGTCTCCCGTATTTACTTAAGTAGGTAGGTACTTAGGTACAAGTTCTATTTTAATGCGGTACCTACCTACATAAATAAAAGTAATATTATTATGTAGGTATTTTTTCATAGACAATTTTTGTGCCATTGGTAGGTATCTACCTACATAGTGCTGTAGTAAGTAGGTATTATGATTTTAATTATGTAGACTGAGAGCAAGATTAGAAACCCAAGCTAGGTAAATTTTTATTTGGTTTAACTTTAAGTAGGCAGTGTAGGTTATCTACTTAAAAACAGTCGGGTAGGTAGGTGTAGGAAGACAAATCGATGTGGTAAGTTACCTAAAGGTAGGTGTACTAACAACTAAAACTAGATACCTAGGTTACCTACAAACCAAATGTTGTTTTTTTATCTTGCAAATATCTAGGTAGGTACCTACCTACTAAAATTTCTCTTAAGATTTAGCATGATGTACCTACCTTAAACAGTGATTATTCAGTTTTCGTACACAAGACACCTAAACACTTAAGTAAGTGTTAAGGACCCAAGTAACTACCTAGTAGGTATGCCTATTTTCTGAGTTCTTAATGCAGCCAGCCAGTGTAAAATAGTTTTCTGATCTAATACTAGGTAGGTAGATATTATTTGAATTATCATTGTTCCTAAAAAGAAATAGGTGGCTAGGTAACTGTATAGTAAAATGTTCAACAACAACAGCCTCCCCTATAAGAAGGGGGATATGCCCATAATCCCCACGCTGGGCATGCGGGTTGAGGATCGCAGGATACAGCTTCTCGCACCGCCGACGCTGCGGCCCGTCGGCGGCCAGGTTATTATTATTCGTCACAGAATAATTCTCAAGACAACCCTAACGTTACACGTGCCACGTCAGTAGAGATAGAGCTATACGATAGAAAGGGATGCAAGGTGTAGGTTAATATAACTGTTAGGCACTGAGTTCGTTGCGAGCTGAATAGCACTTTATTGCGTAGCAGCTAAAGTCGCTATTTATTTAAATGATGAGTGAAGCTTCTGTCCCCTCTGTATTCTGTGGTATCACTCTGAAGGATAAAATCCAAAGAGACCAAAGTAATCGACATTGCCCACAGAATTAGCAAGCTCAAGTGGCAGTGGGCTGGTCATGTATGCCGAAGAACCGATAACCGTTGGGGTAGGCAAGTTCTAGAGTGGAGACCGCGTCTTGGGAAACGTAGTGTAGGGCGCCCCCCGGCCAGGTGGAGCGGTGACTTGTGGAAGGTGGCTGGCAGAAGGTGGATGTGGAGAGCCAAAATTCGGGCTCAGTGGCGCTTACTGGGAGAGGCCTATGTCCAGCAGAGGACCAATACAGGCTGAAGAAGAAGAAGAAGTAGACTAGGTAGGTACTTGGTTAATGCTAGTAATATGCTTTTTAGAGTTCCATACTCAAAGGGTAAAAACAGAAACCCTATTACTTAGACTTCGCTGTAAGTCTGTATGTCTGTCTATCTGTCACCAGGCTGTATCTCATGAACCGCGACAGTTAGACAGTTGAAATTTTCACCGATGATGTATTTCAGTTTTTTGCTCGATATTAATAACGGCAATAGGTAGACCCTTGAAATATTCACAAAATATTTTGTTTATATAACTACTTCAAAAATAAATAATGGAATTAAATTAAAATTAATTAAGGGGGGCTCCCCGATACATGTATATTAGTAGGTATGTAGGGTACGTGACTCGCAGTTTATTGAACCATTCCAAGGTTAATGATCTCTTTATTTTTTATGAAACATTCTGCCACCATCATACCGTGAACTATGGAAGGTTGTTACATTGGGCTTTTTGAAATCCTTCTTCCATTTTAGGTTTAAAACAATTATTTTCACAATACACTCAATCAATCAGCATTATTTTAAATTAATAAAAATAAACAGAGCGCACGAGAGCAAACAATTTATCAGCGAAATGTACTATGGACGCCCGCCGCGCCGCGCCGTTTAAGAGCGATGACGTCACGCGCTACTCGCGATCACTGACGAGATTTAAAAAACCTACGTAAACTTCCCTCGCATAAAACTTCGGTAATACTGCACCGATCGATGTAAAATAAAAACTAGAATGTGTACGATCTGGACTTTGATTTACGTAAAAATGATATTGATATTGTAACCTTGTTAACTTCTTCATTGGAAAAGATGACAGAGTATAACTTATTGCAAATTGTGTAAGTGTAACATAATAAATTAAATTTACAAATTAAAGAAACACATTTCCACTGCCAAATATGCAAAATGTCAAAATGTGAAGGGCCAATGAAAAGTAATCAAGCTACTATGCATATTATTAGTCATAATACTCAAAGAGCAGAGTCTTCTCTTGCGCTCTTTATGTGCGAATATGCATCTATTTTAATAGTTGACCAATTCAGTTAGTTATTCGAGAACCAAATTTGGATTTTAGCATTTAATGTAACATTCTTAAAAGTTATTTAGCATTTTTTGGCATTATCTGCACTAAGTTTCAGCATATCTCCAAATAAAAAACGGCAACACTGTAAGTCACAAAGTTGAGTTTGAGCCCGAGGGAGGTTTGTTTGTTGGGATAGGGATGGGCAAATAGATAAAATATATCGATATATATCGTATCGATACTTTTCAAATGTATCGATATAAAAATATCGATATTCCTATATATCGATATTTTTTTCTCAAGAGGTGACCTTGATATTAAGCACTGTCAAAAATTTGATAATGAAAAATGAAAATACATATCTGGCATATTTATTATTATCGTTTTTTTTTTTGGTTTAGATGAATTTTTCTGCTGCTGCATGTTGAAGAACTTCAAGTATGCATGGTGATGCTTGGTTTTGAAGTGTGCAGCTAAATTTGTCGTGTTACCAAATGTTTTATACATTTTTCCGCACAAATTGCATGAAACAGGTTCGTTGTTTCCCTTTCCTTTTTTTGTAAAGAGTTTCCAAACAGAAGACATGATACTAAAAATCAATCACCACAAAACTAACAACAACACGTGACATTAACCAAACTAGTTCCTACTTTATCTAAATAAGAACCAAACCAAACCAACTGCCAGCCAACTGACAGTCAGTCAATGTCCTGACCAGTCCTGTTGTTGTTACAGTTGGCTTTTCAGAGGGGCTATTCACTAAGTCAGTTGTCCACCGAAATGATGAGCACCGAGGCTAGGTGTGCAACAAATGTACGTCAAATGATTGATTTGGTATTCGCTAACTACAGTTGCCAACTAGGATGACGTCATCGGTGTGCATCAATTGCGTTATAAACTGGGGTGTCTGGGTGACGTCACAGTGTACAACGAATGCCTGTTTGTGGTGACAGTTTCTATCGAAATTATATTTATTTGGTATTCCGTAACCAAAGTGGAGATCAAATTGGTTACCGACCTTCTTGGTATAAGGTCCTGCGAGAGACACTAGTTTGTAACAGTGTTTGGTGGCTGAGGGTTATGGGCACTGTACCTCACCGTGAGATAAAATAATATTATACCTAATTAACATAATTTGTTTTATTATCTCAACACAATTTGTTCTTATAAAGCTAGAAACAGTAATGTACCGCTTTACTAAAACCTACATTGTGTGACTGGTAATGAAATATGAATATTGAACATTTACCTACGGATCGGTAGGTAAATTAAATACTACTACCTATTATATCAGTTGCCCACCTCAATGTTATGAACCGGGCTAGGCATAGATTTAGTAAAAAAAATCCAACCTCTTTGGGGCTAGGTGGCTAGAATGTTATCTGGCAGTTGCACACTGTGATGACGTCATCGGTTTACATCGAATATTTCTATCGATATCTTATCATTTGGTATTCAGTATCCAAAGTGGAGATCAAATTGGTAGTCGATCTCCTTGGTGAAATGCATTGCGAAAGGAACTAGTTTCTAGCAGTGTTTGATGATTGGGAAGTGATCGGCACTATTATTCGACTAATTGTTGTGTGAGGTAGTCTATTAGAATTTGTTCTGTATTTACATTATTTGTATTTTGGTAGTACAATATTTAAATGAACTTTTTGTCTGATTTTTAATAAAATGTAGTGGCATTGATTCTTTTTGATTCCTTGTTTACATTATTGATCATAAAATCATTAGGATTTTTGATTTATTTGCCTAGCTATGTGACCTATCTCCAACTACTGATGAAACAACTGGCTGCCGTAGGTAGGCTTTCTTGAAGAGGGCTGTTGCGGTCGTGCCCAGCCCACGTAATGATCAGTGTCTGCTTTTTAAGTTGGGGTCAACCTTATGTCATACACAGGGTTCACATTGAGATAGTAATAAAGGGATAAAAATGTGAAAACTTGTAATTTTCAATAAACTTAATTTGTCAATGGAAAATACATAGAGTCTAATCCAGTATCTATATTAATCTTGCTTCCTTTTATAAACTAAAACAAAGATAGATTCAGAACAATAGCTACACGAGCAATTTTGGTAGGTATTCTATCTAGCTAGCTATATTGTCGTACCTATTTTTGTTTTCGCACTGAAACCTAACTCCTTTTAGCCTACCTACTTACTCAAAACGTGAAGGTGGGTAGCGTTTAATTTATCTATGGCGAAGGTACGCTAATAATTAAAGATAGTCTTTATTCCCATTCGGTTGGTGGTAAAATGGCTATATTTTAATCAGTCGTATAACGTCGATAGAATACTAGAGACGTTCAGTGGCTTGCTGAAAGCCACCTTTGATGCATCATCTTACAATCTCGTACGGAATACCGAATAAATTATTTTTTCAGTTACACACTCACTTCGGTTGCCCACCGAAGCTGTCAAATTTACGTTTGGCATTTCTTTGTTTACATTTTTATTCAAGTACGAGTTAAATTTCTCGTGGTTTGAGGTAAGGTTTGAGGAGATATAGAACCACCAAACCGCACCACATCACACCAGCCATTGGGAGTACAGTTCACTGGGAGATAGATACCCATAATAATCCTACGCTGGGCATGCGGGTTGGGGATCGCAGGGCACACGTTCTCGTACCCGACACTGCTGCCCGTTGGCGGTCAGGGAATTTACCTGTGCCGGTTTGCGCTATGCCGCATACAGCCGGCCGCCAGAGCCTCATTAGTTTGTTATACAGCAGGGTGCAACACGGGCAGGTGAGATTGGCTTGGATTCCAAAGATGGAGGTTGGAACCGCTTACACCCTCATATGGTACAAGACTAAAGAATCACGTTCTATACTAGGTAGGCCTAGAAATTACCTACTCAAGACAACAAAGCAAACAAATCCGGCTTCTACAATACTTTTCTTAGCACATTTCATCAGGGAAATCCAGTTGCATTCTTGCGGCTCCATCTTCAGACCCTCGTCATCAAGATTTCATGGCTTCATGTCAAATAATTTTGCATTGCCATCCGATTTCCAAATGCATGCAAAATAGCTCATTCAAAAACCTCGAAGTAGGTTAAATTTAATTACCAATAACCTTAAGGTTAACCTAACAATACTTTTATCTATGGGTAAAACTAAATAAAAGATAAAAAATTATATATATTTAGGATATTACTATATTTTCAGGTAAGTACAACCTTAGTAAACCTAGGTACGCCTTTTCCTGCTTCACGTTCTCGCCAGCAGAAGAAGCGCAAGTGTCTCGCTAACCTCAGCCATCGCTTTCGGCGCCTTGCGTCGAGTTCCAACGCAAGAGTTTGGAAAAATCGAAGGTCAATGTCCCTGACAGGAATGAGGTCGATAGGGAAGACTTTATCCTAGTGGAGAAGATACAACGACACTTCGACAGAGATTCGGCCCGCAACAAGCGCAGTACCGCCGCGATACCAGCCGACTATCAAGATCTGCCTCTCCCGTTTTGATGAGACGACCGGGGTCGGTGTCAGGGGTCGGTCCCAATGTCACTTCAGAGGCTGGAGAGCAGTAGAAATATTGGTTTCAAGTCCTACTCTCCAGATTCTGGCAAAGCACATGGATGTAGGTACTCATGGATCCGAATTTCAGCCCAGTGATTTCAGCCAGCTATAGAGAAGCGGCATCGAAGCAGAAGCTATGGCGAATAGCTATGGGCTTTTTTAATCATATTTATATGTGCCTGAAATAAACGATTATTCATTATCTTATTTATTTGTTTTAAAGTAAATGGAGCGCTCACATAGATGGGTTACCAAACAGACTTGGTTCTACAGCTTAGGCACTAGCTAGGATCTTTTAACAAGGCTTATTAGACCACGCGGTATTCAGTCTGTCTTAGTAAGACTGTCTTCGCACTTAGCGTGGTGTAATAAGAGTAAGCCACTAAGTCGGTCATAGTAAATCTAGTAAGGCAGTCTTACTAAGACAAACTGAATGCCGCGTGGTGTAATAAGCCTTTTTCTGACGTAGAATCAGATTTGTTAACTAGTTTATTTCAGCTACTTCCACAGCATTGTCTTACAGCATTGAATTGTGGGAAAATGTTGTAGATATCAAGACCATATTATTTTGTGCTGCAGAAGATGGCTGTTCGTTTATTGAGCAACTATTTGCTAGGCTAACGAAATAATAATTGAAAAACTTTGTCTTGAAAAAACAATGTTTTATTGCTCCATACTTATTAAGCGTACACTCAGGTAGGTAATTCTGAGGACGGAAGGTAGTCCACCAATATTCAGGTAGCTAAGCGCGGTGCTTAGCTATAGCTATCAAAATAATCTCGATTGGTGTTCTAGTTATTAAATGTGAAACTTTGTTTGGTTGGATGTATGTAGTCGAGAGACTAGTTGCCCTCGTCTCGACGCATAGGGTCGTTTTCTTGTCCCGCGAGTATTCTTTCGATTGCAGACGCGATACTCTCCAGCGCAGCGCAGCCATTTGATGCTCTTCAACCTTGAACCGACTCCACTCTAGATCGTAGGCCCAAAGCAACGGGGTAGTCTCCCATTTTGAAGAACTATAAAAACAAAATATGTGTTAAATGATAATAATATAATAATAAATAGTGGATGTAGAGATCCAAAGATCGGGCTTAGTCGCGCTTTCTGGAAAAGGCATAAGTCCAGCGGTATTTTAATATTTTGACATTCATTAAGGGCCAGTGGCTTAGCCAACACTAAATTGCATTCAGATTTTGGTGTTTAATAATGAAAATATGGAAGAGACATCCTCTTTGAGGTAAGGGACGTATAGCCAGCTGAGACGCAAGAGGTAGTGGTTGCGGGATCGATTTCCTCTGCAAGACAATGTTTCCATGATCTGCAATTTTTTTTTGTTCCATGTCTGGGTGTTGTGGTGGGTGGACTCGTAGTTTCGGATACCCACGAGAAGGGAAGGATTTGATACACAGGAGAATATGATTGTGTTGGGTCAAGCAATACTATGTTTCTATCTGCCTGTTGGGTGTTTCTTTAAGTTTACTGTATACTTAGCTAAATGTGTTAAGCAGTACCTGTGTAAGCCTATTTATAGTAGGTATTATTAAGTCTTATTTTTTATAAATCACTTTTCACAATACAATCACTTTCCTTATATTGAAATCTCACAAAAAAATGACATTCATGCCGTCAAACGATTGTCAAAACTCAAAAATATTATCGATAAAACAATAGAGACGTCCGGTGATTTTCTGAAAGGCACCCATACATATCGACTGTAGTGAATACCGAATAAATTATTTTTTCAGTTGCCCACTCATTTCGGTTGCCAACCGAGAGTCGGTTGTACACTGAGCTGTCAATTTTACTAAATAGGGGGGCTGGTTGGCTCCACTGCACAGACCACAGACGGGTCATAGACTATAGATAAAAAAAAAATATTTTTGTGTTCGAGGCGAAAAGATATTCAGCGTAAATTTGAGGCGAAAA
This sequence comes from Horisme vitalbata, assembly GCA_951804965.1. NCBI lineage: Eukaryota > Metazoa > Arthropoda > Insecta > Lepidoptera > Geometridae > Horisme > Horisme vitalbata. The sequence continues at coordinate 10,349,554 of OX638106.1, read as the reverse complement.
TAATATCGTTCTCGATATCTGAAAATAAATATAGAAAATCGATATATCGAAAAAAAGAAAATCGTCGATATATATCGATTATTTTCTGATAAAATATCGATATTTTGATATATCGATTTTTTTTACCCAAGCCTATGTTGGGAATTTGCAATAAAGTTGTTTTTGGTTGTTTTGTTGCGTGCTGTGCCGGTTTCGTTCGTATCGTATGTTGTTTTTGGCTTTTTGGAGTTGTTCTTGTTTCCTTTTCTGTATTGTAGCCGTAATTGCATTCAAACAGTTTCTGAAAGGAACTCTCAGAAAGACAATGGACAATTCTGTTCCCGTTGAGATCTCAGACGACGATGAAAGCTTCTCTGTTCAAGAAGATTCTATTCTCGTAAGCAGCGATGAAGGTCACAAAGACTGCCTAACTACTGATGATGAACTTCCGAGTGTACAAATTAAAGAAAAAAAAAATGCTGCCGTCAAAAATTTGTTTCCCACCGCTCCAAAAAATGATTTCAAAGGAGGTGCCGGTGAATCTTCGAAGAATAAGACCAAAGAGGTGATATCGCCTTCATCGACTGCTATTTTGGAGAAACCAAAAGATCCCGGAGTGAATAGAATGATCGAAGGGGTGAATGTGAATTTACCAGTGAACCCTTATGGATGTCAGGTGGCTCTCATGTCAATGGTGAGCAAAGTCTCTTGCACTTCTGATGCTACTTCTTGTCAGCGGTCAGGAGATTTAGCTAGACACTATGCGGTAATCAGTTGGCCACCAGAACCCCGTTGTTTGCAGGGTGCACCACATGTAGGTGAGGTTGGCTTGGGTTCTGCATCTTTTCGCAATAATAACTACTATGTTATCCATACCAACAGCATAATCACTTATTTTTCATATAATGCCTGTGTCTATCAATTCTTCTTCTTTACAGTTGATAAAGTCTATAAAAGGAAGTAAGAATTGTCTGTTGGAGAGTCCAACTGGATCAGGAAAGACTCTGGCACTTCTTTGTGGTGCATTGGGTTGGGTTTCAGCTGAAAAAGGTAATATCCGCGCCCAACGCCATATAAATGTGGCCTGTGCCACTCTAGGGCAAACATTTGTGTGTTGAACATGGATGGATGTTAGTTCTGTGTCTTGGTATGTGTTTAAGACTCTGAGGCCTCATTTAATAACTCAGTTGCACTCAAAATGGTCAATAGACAAACTGTCTAAAGTTTGTATAAAAACAGGACCTGTGCTTACCATTTCAGTGGGCAACTGAGTTACTAAATGTGGCCTCAGTACCCCAGCGTGTTACACTATTCAAAAACGTTCTTAGTTTACGTTTTCAAACTTAATTTTAAGGTACCTTTTTCGTTAATTACCTAACTGTTTTGATTGATAAACATTTCAATCTGCAAGAAGATTACAAAACCTACATTGTTCAATCAGTTTCTCTTAACCAGTCGAGTAATTGCCAATACAGTTACATAAAAAAAATAGCTTTAAAATGAAAACTCATACTTTCTAAATTCATACTGATACCCATAGTACAGTCTCAGACTTGGATCAGTTTGACCATGTAGAGTCTGTGCCATCCACGACTCAAGTCTTACTGCAAAAGGGGTACAACTACAACTCGATCACTATACTCAAATAATGGATACATACAAGCCATTTTGACTGCAAAATGTCTGCAATAGGACCTCTTATGGCCAGTTCCTATGTTATACCATTACCGATTACTCCTCGTTTTCTCCTGAAAAACTGTCAAATGTTCGACGCCTCGTTGTTTATTTTTGACAGATTTTCAAGGGAAAACGAGGCATAATCGGTAACGGTATAATATAGAAACCAGCCGTTAGACTAAAATAATATAATTATTGTGAATAAAAACGAATTAACAACCAAATATTTGTTTTATTTACTCTGACTCTAATAGATTCAGACTGATGGACAATTATTTTTCTTTTCAGAAAAGTTTGCCAAAGCGAAAGCAGAGGAGTATTTCAGTGAACATCCTGAATTGAACCAGGTGGAAGGTGCCATGGAGTATGTTACTTCTCCTATGAAAAATAATGTTACACCTGAAAAGATGTTTAGCAAAACTAACTTTGGTAAGATTTATTATCTTTTTTATCATTGCAAGATTGTATTTTTAAATTTTTCTATGTACCTACTTTCATCTCCCCCATTTTTTGTTATTTTGTACCAAATGAACATTTATTCTATTTATTTTTGTAAAAAAAAATATTCTAATCATTACACAGGAACCAGATAGATTTTTTTAATGAAGATGTTTAAATAAATCTAGAACTATGTATAAGAAAGTAGAAAAATATGGATTTAAAATTTCTGTAACTCTTGTACGAGTTACCTTTCCCTATATGTAAATGTTCATAGCTTTTGTTTTCGAGCCATAAAAGTTTCTTTTTTCGGCAATTACCGGAATTTTCTGAGTGAAAAACATTGCAACCTGCAAGAACATTACATTACCTATGCAGTTTGATATAATTAAAAAAAAAAAACCAATTCAGTATTCAATTCAATTTATCATACATCATCATATTAAGCTCGAAAACTAAAACTATGTAAAAAGCGTAAATTGTAAAAATGGTTTAAAATGAGGGTATTTACATTCTTCATATTATTTTTGAATTAATAAATAATAATAAATAATGCTGGACGTTACCACACAGCATCATGTAGCCCCAAACTAAGCAGAGCTTGTGTTATGGGAACCACATGATTTATATACTACTTAGTATACATTTTTTTTGTAAATACATACATATCATACATAGAAAACACCCCAGACCCGAGACCAGTATCTGCAGAACATGCAAACATTTGTCCCGCGGCGGGAAACTACGTCTCAGGCGGCGAAAGTCCGCCACTGCACCACAGAGGTCTTCGAATGATTTATTGCAGCATCATCAATTTAAGATAATAATGATTTGCCCTGTGTCCAGCAGTGAACTGCTATAAGCTCAAGATGATGATGAGGATATGATGATGATGATGTATTTACGACCTTGGCCCCGAAACTTATGATTAGGTATGACATGATTCTCAAAGCTGTTAGGCATTAACTTGAAAATATTGATTTAAGGTGAGAAGAGCATTTATGATAGTCCAAACAAAGAAAATGGCGAGGGCAGTAACTCAAAGCGCTTGCAACCGATGGATTATGAAGGTAGTCTCAATAAACATATAAACTATCTCCGCAGACCTCTGTGGCGCAGTAGACGAAAGTCTGTTTGTGACTCAGAAGGTTGGGGGTTTGATTCTCGCCGCGGAACAAATCTTTGCATTATCTGTGGATATTTGTCTCAGGTCTGGGTGTTTTTCTACGTACAATATGTATGTATTTATTTAAAAAAGTATATAAGTAGTATATCAATCCTGTGGATCACATAATACAAGCTGTGCTTATTTTAGGGCTACATGATGATGTGTGAATAGTGTCCAGCATTATTAATTGTTTATTTATCTAGAAGAACTTTTCAAAATGATAGTGAAAAACGTATCAAAATCAGTTGAGTAGTTTCGAAGAACTACGTCAAGCCAGCGCAATTCAGCTGACGACTGGGCAGCGATTTTAATTTTCATTATCATCTGGACATAGGCCTCCCCAGATGAGCGTCATTGCGCCCTGACCTGAGCTCGACGCATCCAGCTTCTACCAGCAGCCTTTCACAGATCATCACCCTACGGCCTACACTATGTTTGCCGAGCCTAGGTCTCCACTCAAATCGTTTTCCCCAACAGTTATCGGTTCTACGGCGGATTTTAAAACCAATTTCAAATCGTTCGTATCTAATGGTAATTTTATGAACTCCCAAGCTGAGACCATCAACTGAGCATCAAAGAGTACCCCTTGACGTAAATTTGTTAAAATCCCTTATCTGGCAAACCCAATTTCAGGGCAGCCAATCACGAAATCGCCCTAACCAAAATGGCGCTTGATTCTACCAATAAGAAACGTTTCAATCAGCCAATCATAAAATAGCCCAAGCCAAAATGGCGCTTGTTTCGTCCTATCAGAGACGTTTCTTACTTACCGTTATTATCCATAGAATCAGATCCGGGTCTAGTCAGAATACACAAGAAACAGAAACCTAACAATGAAAATGATGTGCCAAATGTGGATCATCAGATACAGAAAACTCCAGAGAAGAATAATAAACAGTTGCCAGAAGACACTCCTGAAAAAATAAGGTACGTACTCTACTTTACCTGAGTGTAGATTCTGTCCCCCCCTTATTCATAACCAAATGTCATTTTATAACACTAGATAAAATAAGCTTGTCCCTGTCATTTCAATGTAAATAAAAAGAGGAGACATGATATTTTAATGCTTTTTTAGCCATCTAAGGTTTACAGAACTGTTATGAATAGGATGATTTGTGTATAAGTGAATGGAGTGAAAAAAGAAAACATGATGTGCCGACCCACCTAGACTGGGATAAGGAAAGGCTATTATACTCTGTTTTACTTATATCTAACTAATTATCAAATTCACCAACTGGGCTGGTTAACAGTATATAATTGCATTCAACAGTGAACTCATTATGGATCATCATGGATCAATTATGGATCAACATCATAGTCTGAAACCGACAAAAGTTCCAAAATATTCATCACTAGCTTCCGCCCGCGGTTTCGCGTGGCACTAGGATAAAAAGTAGCCTATGTGTTAATTTAGGTCAAAAACTATGTATATTCTATGTTTCATTCAAATCCGTTCAGTAGTTTTTGCGTGAAAGAGTAACAAACATTCATCCATTCATCCATTCATCCATACTCACAAACTTTCGCATTTATAATATTAAGTAGGAAAGTATTATCATGATCTTCATCGTCAGCCCATAGCAGTCCATTCAACAACAAGAATCTTCTAGATAAAAATAGATTTTAAAATAATTGAGTGAGCCTGCCCGTAACCCACTTTGGATGGGCCAAAGTGGGTTACGGGCAGGCCACCCACCACCAACTGGGCTGGTTAACAGTACATAATTTCATTATACAATGAACTCATTATAGATCATCATGGATCAATCATGGATCGTCATGGTCAGAAACCGTTCTGGACCGACAGAAGAGACAAAATATTCATCAGCATCATCATCTGTCTATAGCAGTCCACTGCTGGACATAGGCCTCTCCAAATTCAACATTCATTTCAGATTTCAAAAAATTCACCAACTTTTTTCTATTTTTGGGTAACACGTAGGGTGTAAGGGGTTCATACTTCCATGGGCATCCAAGTTAACCTCACCTACATGTTAACTGTTAACTAACAAACGGGGCTCTGGCGGCTGCTGATTGCAGCAAAGCGCAGCCTAACACAGGCACAGCTAAACCGACTGAACGTTGACATGCCCAGCAGCATCCGACGTGCAGCGTAGGGATTATGGGCATATCCCACTTCGTATTAGGGAAGGCCTATGCCCAGCAGTGGACTGATATAGGCTGTGTGGTTAGGTACCCTATTTTACCGGGATGAAAAGTAGCCTATCTGTTAATCCAGGTCACAAACTGTGTTTAAACCAAGTTTCATTCAAATCCGTTCAGTAGATTTTGCGTGAAAGAGTAACAAACATTCATCCATACATCAATATATCCATACTCACAAACTTTCGCATTTATTTTAAGTAGGAGTAGGATTTGATAACCCATTGACTGTGCACGGAATGCTACGCTATATGCTTTTATATCATGCCTAATGAACTGTTGATCAATTATACCTATCATAACATAAACTTCCAAATAAGGTTTGCTTGTCTAAATATTTTATGCATATCCTGCGGTTACGTCATCGTCATGCGTTCTTGTGTCGCATTACCATACAATGATAAAGGTATGTCTAGCTTATATAATTAATATTTTGTTAATCGGCTCACGCAATTTATGTATAGTTGTGGTTATTTAGTATTAATGTATAGTTGTGGATATTTAGTATCTGCTGGACATATACCTGCCCAATTGAGCGCCATTGCGCTCTGTCCTAAGCTCAACGCATCCAGCTTCTACCAACAGCCTTTCGCAAATGTCACCTGGACGGAGGGCATTCTACACTACGTTTTCCGAGCCGCGGTCTCCACTCAAGAGCTGGTTTAGTTAATTAGGGAAAATATTAAAGTACCTACATCAGATTAGTGTATATAATGAAATACCTACATCAGTCGTTATGAGACGATAGACGACCCTTTTTTCCCAATTTATTTTGTTCTTTTGTAACTTGTTCCGATATAAACATTATTATTATGACACTTTATTTAGTTGTAAACTCATTATTATATATTATGATATAACGACGTAATGCATTACTGTGAGCCGTGGCTAAATGGGATGTAGGTATCTACCCCGACTTCCAATTCGAAGGTGGGCTCACATTTTACCAATGGATTTTTCGCATCGATAGATTTATTCGCATTACCACGAGCTCAAAACGGTGAAGGATCGTGAGGAAACTCCCAGGGTTAGTCAGCTCCACGCGTATTGACCATGTCCTTCCTGTGAGTAATCCGACTAGGCTGAGAGAATGGTATAGGTGCTGAAGCCTGCTCCATCTATATCCCAGGCACTACATTGTCACTACATTGTCCGGTAGTAAAAAGTCTTCTAAATAGTCTTCTTCTAAATCTTCTAGAATAGATGCAACGGCCTAAGTTTACTAACTGCATTGTATGTTATTAATCTACTTATTCCATCAAGGGATGTAAATAAATCACAGGTAGAGGTCACGTCACGTAAAAAGAACGCTGGCGATAAGCTGCTCATTAGGCGATTTCTCGGTATTTACAAGTACGCAAACACACCCCAGATCTTCCAGCGTTCTATTTACATGACGCGTACTGTAGCTGGGTTTCGTCGATTGAAAACCGGCAATAGCTGTCTTGAGTAGCGCTTTTAGCACATGGTCCGTGCGCAAGTTCCATCTACTGATATAAAAATATACTACACAGGCTATTTTGTTTTTATGGTACTTATTGATGGAAGTAGTACATGGCCCACCTGATGTTAAGTGGTAACCATTACCTATAACAAAGTATTGATTCGTAGGTCACGGATGTATGGACCCTGCGTCCATCAACTTGAGGCATGAAGGTGTTAAGTCTCAAGTGCTTGTAATTTCACCGGCACCCACACCCTTCAGACCGGAACATGGCAATGCTGCTTCACGGCAGAGTCGGCAGAAATAGGCATGGTAGTAGTACTTCCCCGGATGAGCCCTTCACAATGAACTGTACCCCTTTAATAAATTTATTATTTTTGAGTTAACTTATAATAGAATTATAAAAAAATACTTAGAAATCCTTCTATTCTAGTGATGAGGTATCTCGTTTTATGCATTAGGAATCTAACACAACCAATGATAAATTCCAGAAAACTGGTGGAAAACCTTCACATCAGGACATCGATGATTGTAAATTGCAGTGTACCAACTATCTACTATGGCGCGAGAACTCACAAACAGCTGCAGCAAGTGATAAAGGAGTTTGGGAGGACTTCCTACTGCGGACAGCTGGCGATGTCGGTTCTGTCGAGTCGGGAGCACAGCTGCATCAGGGAGTTCGATAAGCAGATGTGGGGCACCAAGAATGATATGTGCAGAGGCTGTATCAAGGTATAAACTTAGAAAGTGATGATGTATAGAATTGGGTAATACTTAAATAATACAGGTTGTACAATTTAAATAAAATAATCCTAAATAATCCTGGACGTTATCACACAGCATCATGTAGCCCCAAACTAAGCAGAGCTTGTATTATGGGAACCACATGATTGATATACTACATAGATACATTTTTTGTTGTTGTAAATACATACATATCATACATAGAAAACACCCAGACCCGAGACAAATATCTGCAGAACATGCAAACATTTGTCCCGCAGCGGGAATCGAACCCGCAACCTTCTGCGTCACAGGCGGACCTTCGCCCACTGCGCCACGGAGGTCGTTACTTCAATAATTTCAATTGCGTTAATTTAGATAGATAGATAGATAGATAGATATATCGTTTATTTGCAACTACAATCACACACATATACAACAATTTTAAGATTTAACAAGTAGGTAATTTGACATTAGGTATACATACAATATGAATAGTGAAGACTATATCTAGAAAAATATAAAAAATAAATTAATTAATTAATTTCAATAGTGGTGGATTATTTTATTTTATTTATATGATGAGGGAAAATAAACAGGATCTAGAATATGAAACAGCTACGAGCATCAAGTGATAAAGGATTTGGTGCCAATAAACACAATTAGCCAATAAACACAGTCTGTAGGTTCATATGATTAGGGAATATGAACAGAATCTAGTATAGCAAACAGCACAAGAGATAAAGGAGTTTGGGAGGACTTTTTACTGCTGGCGATGTCAGTGCTATCAAGTCGAGAGTTCAGTTCCATCAGGATCAGGATCTTGGTCCCCCACATCTGCTTATCAAAAGCAGATGTGAGGAATCAAGAATGATATGCAGAGGCAAAAGGTTGTCCAATTGCAATGATGATGGCCAAGAATAATATTATTTTAATTATGTAGAGGCTTTATTAAGGTCAAAACTTAGAATGATGATTATTTTGCTGAAAATCTTGCTGAAAATCAGCGCTGTATGGCTGTATCAAGTTATGCAGCACATAGCTGAGCAAGAACCTGTTTTCCAAGGTCACTCACTGCCTCACATGACAACTGTTTACATGCACGGATGATGCAAAAAATAGGTATGCAAGTAGGTTCTTGTAATGTTTAAGTTATTTATTTTTATTTTGATGTAACTTTGTGTATTATGTTACATAAATAAACCTGCACCAACCTTATATCTGGTAGATAGTTTTAAGGTTTCTGGTAGTTTTAAGTATATCTATTAAGGTCACCAATTTCCAATTCTTGGAATAAATTATTTTAATAAAATTTAGGGAATTTATAATAGGTTAAAACTATTCAAGGGCAAACTTCCACTGCCTGCCACTCCATCCACAGGTAACCTTAACCGTGCGTTTCCTAGGTAGTCATTATACAATGTTTATGAAACAGAGTAATCAAACAAGTCAATCGAGCAAACGCACAACTGTCATCAATCTACTTCCTCCATACATAGTGAGAATACGACATTAATGACAAAAGGTAAAGGTAAGGTAAAGATCAACGAGTCGGGTTGCATGTTAATTCAATGAAAATGCAGATTCAAAAGGTACAACGCACGGAGGCCTTTGAGTGGTCTAAAAACTCCGACACTAGAGTCTGTTACTAGCTCATACGAAGAAGTTTTCTTCTTCAGTCTTTCAGTGTAAACGCACGGTAATGTAGATTCAGAAGTACTTACGTATTGGGTAATTTCAGAACATACCACCAAGAGACCAGGACCCGAATACATCTAGAAATAAAGAAGAAACTAACTGTAAATACTACGATAATCGAAAAGCGCTCGACAAAAGTCGACTGCCTCCCGCCTTTGACTTGGAAGATCTGGTGAATGCTGGCCACGAGCTTACATCCTGCCCCCACTACGCTGCTAGAGAGATGGCTCAGAGCGCTGATATAGTATTCTGTCCGTACAACTATCTTATAGACCCGTCTATAAGAGCTAGTGTGAGTTACAATTGCTTTCCTTTTAATGCGACTATACAGGTCAAACCTCGCTCTCGCTCGCACTATTCAATATTTTTGAAAATATAAAATCACTGAATGTAGTTATGCAAAATAGCTAACTTTCACGGCCTAGAAAATAACAATACAAAGGTTCAGCAATAATATAATTTTGATTCTATCACGTTTTCTTACCAAAAAACTTGTACCAATGTGATCAATTTTGGTGCAAATTTTTTGGTATTAAAACGTGTTGGGTTCAACATGATATTCTTGCTGAACCTTTGTATTGTTATTTTCTAGGCCGTGTAGGTTTGATATTTTGCATATCTATATTCAGTGATTTTATATCTTCAAAAATGTTGAATAGTGCGAGCGAGAGAGAGGTTTGACATGTAACGTTGCCTTAAGACATTTTTTTAGGGTTCCATCCAAATTACCTATGCTGTCCCACTGCTGGGCAGAACGCCTGCCCGGGCGTCTTCGCCAGCTGCAGGAACTTAAAAAAAAAACATGTAGACTTATCATAAATTAGTCAGATGTTGATAGTTTTCTATTGCAGTTTTGATCCAGTTGCATTTTTCCGACTGCAATAGAAGAATTCTTTCTACCAGCGGGCCAAATCTCTTCATTACTACAACAACCACCAGCATATCAGTCGATTGCTTGATATAGGCCTTCCCTCATAAGAAGGGGGATATGCCGACAATACCCTTGTAGAGTACAGCGCACCGCTGAGGCTGCTGCGCGTCAGCGAATATGGGATTTAGCTGTACTGATGTTAGGCTGCGCTATGCCGCAGTCAACCAGCGCCAGAGCACCTGTTAGCAGGGTGTACTACTGGCAGGTGAGGTTGGCTTGGGTCCCAAAGATGGAAGTAAAAAGTTGGAACTCCTTACACCTCAAGGTTTCTTTCGAAGCGCTCATGGCGTGGCTTACTTCGGTGCTCTTCGCAGATCACTTGGTTAAGCATCACTACGCCCGGTCACTACTTGGATGGGTGACCGTTTAATGGCATTTAGATTTGAGCGCTTCCGTTCTTCGGAAGGCACGTTAAGATGTTGGTCCCGGCTTATTCTATTCAGTCGTTAAGCCATGTCGGAGGCCTTCGGGCGGCCTAAAAACTCCGACACCAGAGTCTACCACTAGCTTATACGAAGAAGGTTTCTTTCGAGCCTGCGCTAAACAATTTAGCAGAGGCTCGATCATGAAGACTAGCGTAAAAGTATTCGTATCGTAGACGTCAAATTTTGGCCAATGAGAAAGCGTAGATTCAAAATCTACGCTATGCTGTCATTGGCCAACATTTTTCGTTTTCGCATACGATACGTCAGTTTGAATTTTTTTGATCTGACCTATCTATATGAAAATAAGGTACATTTTTCCAGATGCGAATCAACCTACAAGATCACATAGTGATAATCGACGAAGCTCACAACATAGAAGACATGTGCAGGGATTCGGCAACGTTCACTTTCACTCGGGACAGTATACTGTCTGCTTTGAAAGTTAGTTGATTATTTTACTTATGTGTGTGAGGTTAATGGAAATATTGCAAAGAAAAGAGAAGAATAGAGTTATTTATTTGCTACAACAATAATGTATTGGTAGGTGCATAAACTATTAAGGTGTGTACCGACAGCGCGTTCCTGTGTTACGCGCAGTCGGGGTATGCTGTTCACGCGTACATTGGATACGCGTACAGTTCCTATAGGGACCGCCGTACCAAATTCACAATTCGAAAACTTTCTTCGTCTTATTCCAAAACAAAGACTAAAGATAGTCTCGGTTTAAATATGACATTAAATCATGGACTAGCAGAAACGTTATTACAAAACGAAGATTATCTCTAAACCATGGATTATTTAAGGTCTAAAGATAAACCTCCATGACCCCTAGTTTATCTATCGTGCTAATCTCAAAACTGGAACGTCAAGTGATAAACATCAAACAATGATAAAATTACATTTATTTTGAACGGTTGAATTATATAGAGATTGTGAAATAAATAACGCAGAAGCCATTGGATAAAGAATTGAATTAAATAACCCATAAATAAAGTCTGTGATATTACGTACGACACAATGGATATTATTGACTTGATGGATGATGAAGATCTACAAGACCTTGACATCATGGAGACTAGACGAGCCTATGCACCGCGTCAGCGAGTCAACCCATTTTTACTATGTGAAGATGACTTTAGATCTAAATACAGATTTACACGACGTTTCGGCGAAAAAATAGTTGAGCTATTGCGTGACGATCTGTCTCACGATCCTCGCGGATGCCCCTTGAGCCCAGAAATACAAGTGGTTATCGCGTTACGCAACTGGGCTCGTCATGAAGTAAGTGTTTAAAGCACACCCTTGTAATGTCTATGTTTTATGGCAAAAATATACCTATATGTATTTTTATTTATTTATCCTATGCTTTCCCACTGCTTGGAAAATGTTTTCCTCATAGCCTTCTCTCCTTAACGGTGGTTTACTGCCTCCCATCAGTTAGTACAAAAGGCATCGATATCATCGCGCCAACGTTTCCGAGGTGGCGGCCCCGGCCCATCTGCGGGTATCCATTGGGTGACGACAATGCATGGCTCACGAATATTAAAATAACTAATACTATTTTGATGTTTATTTCATAGATTCAAGACGATTCTGCAGATTTACATGGTGTGTCTCAACCAATTGTGAGCAAAACATGCAAGAAAGTTGCTGAAAGTTTAGCACGGATGTTCAGGACATTTATAAAAATGCCAGGAACTTTGGACCAGCAACAGGAAGTAATTAGAAAATTCCGCACCATTGCAAACTTTCCCACGGTTATTGGCGCTATTGACTGCACTCACATAAGAGTAAAGAAAATAAATGCTGATGGAGGGCAGCTGTACATTAATAGAAAAGGTTTTTCTTCAATTTAATGTTCAGGTACCTAATTAATATAATATAAATATAATATAAGTCCCTACTAATTCACTCACATATCCTATATCGCACACTAAAATTGCTTCCTGAATCGGGTACAGTAACTATGTGTAGTAGGCACAGCGCTCATGCTTTTACCTTAAATATTCGATCTGTACAAAGTGCAGAAAAGTATTTTGATGTTTGATTATTATTTTAATATTTTTCACTTAAACATAGTTTTATACAATAACCGCTTCTCTCCGCGGCTTTTCACGCGTGGTAGCCCGATAAAAAGTAGCCTATTATGTTATTACTGGTCGAGAAATACATATATATCATGTGCAAAACTTCAGCTCAATCAACTGCGATAAGATCCTGAGATATTAATTCCTAAAATGTTGACCCGGTTTTTTAAGGATATTATATTTTAACAAAAACTAAAACCCAGTATTGTCCCCCATATAAACTTTGCCACCTCCGTTAACCCATCCCCTTAGGGGTTGAATTTGCAAAAATCCCTTCTTATTCTGTGGTTTTGCTACTCGTATAAAAAAGAAGCTACACTCCTAAATTCTGGGGTGTACAGGGTTCCAACCCCTATCTTCGGAACCCAAGCCAACCCCACCTGCAGGTGGTGCACCCTGCTAAACACAGAACGGGGCTCTGGCGGCCGGCTGATTGCGGCATAGCACAGCCTACATCGGCACAGCTAAATCCCCTGGCCACTGACGGGCAGCAGCGTCGGTGGTGCGAGAAGCTGTGCCCTGTGATCCCCAACCCGCATGCCCAGCGTGGGGATTATGGGTATATCCCCTTTATTAGGGGAGGCCTATGTCCAGCAGTGGACTGATATAGGCTGATGTGATGTGATGACTCCTAAATTCAACATTGTATCTTCAGTGGTTAAGGCTGTGCGTTGATTCCAGAAAAAGGTCTTCTCTTTTACATACATAGACAGATTTACATAACTTAATCTCGGACAATAAATAACTACATTAAACGTAATAATATAGTAATAAAAAAAAACAGGAAATTATGAACAATACATTCATCAAATTGTATATTATTTCAGGTGGTTTGTGATGCTGACCTAAAAATCATGGACATCGTGACCAGGTGGCGGGGCAGTGTCCATGATTCAAGAATATTTAGAGAATGCAGACTCAAACAGAGATTTGAAGCTGGAGCATTTTCCGGGATATTACTCGGAGACAGTGGTTCTCCATGTACTCCCTACTTATTCACACCGGTACTGAACCCCACGACAGCAAAAGAAGAAAATTATAATAGGAGCCATATCCGTACCCGGAACACTGTGGAGAGATGTTTTGGGCTATGGAAAAATCGGTTCCGCTGCCTTTTAAGAGGCATGTTCGGGGGAATAGACACTATTAAAAAAACAATTGTTGCATGTGCTGTCCTCCACAATATCGCTATAAACATGAGGGAAGATCTGTTTCCCGGTGAAGAGGACAGCAATGAACAAGAGGACGTAATTCCAAATAGGTACATTATACCAAATACGATTCGGGGAAATATTAGAAGGCGGCAGTTCATTGAAACTCATTTCTAAAGTAGATTCAACGCAATCTTTATCAACGACTAGCTTCCACCTGCGGCTTTGCTCGCATTATTTTTCTATTCCCAGATGACTGATAGGATACTACTTAGGTACATTTTTTTTTAAAGTACTTTATGTCCTTAACTGTACCCTTGACAACGTGTATACAATATTTCATGATTATTGGTCTTTCAACTAGCTTCCGCCCGCGGCTTCGCTCGCGTGGTACCCGGATAAAAAGTAGCCTATGTGTTAATCCAGGTCACATGCTTTATTTATTCCAAGTTTCATCGAAATCTGTTCAGCCGTTCTGGCGTGATTGAGTAACAAACATCCATCCATCCTCACAAATTTTCACATTGATTATATTACTAGCTTCCGTCCGCGGCTTCGCTCGGGAGGATAAAAAGTAGCCTATGTGTTAATCTAGGCCATAAACTGTGTATATTCCAAGTTTCATCCAAATCCATTCAGTAGTTTTTGCGTGAAAGAGTAACAAACATTCATCCATTCAATTAAACATCCATACCTACTCACAAACTTTCGCATTTATAATATTAGTAGGATAGTAGGATTAAGTTGTAAAAGTTAGGATTAGGATAATAGCTCATATTATAATTTTCTTCTTTGGAGTACCTACATGGATGCGACTGCGTACCATAATTCAGCACAACGGACGCTGCGCTAGGCTGCCGAAATGCAGGCAGTTCAGAGCAGCGCTACCGGCCACCTCACCACGGCTGACCCGTCCTCTGTTAAAACTCAAAAGACAAGACCTTGGTTGTTGGTTCCCTCACGGACCACACTCCTTTGAACTAACACCTCTACAAGCAACAGACAGCCCAAGCTGCATCTGACCGAAGAAGAATCGGCACCCCACGTAATATTGGAATGCGTGGGAATTTTAGCTCAACGTGAACAAATCCTTGGAACTCCCAGGTCCGCGGTGTTTTGTTGACAACTGGTTGATTGAGACGCACATACCATGAAGCTCAGTATGAATTATATACGCCAGTCGATAGATACACGAGTAGATATCTATTTACGGGGTGGGTTTTAATAAATTTAACACATTTGGTTTTTTTTAGTTCTATTTTTGTTAAAAGGTAATTTATTACAATTTATTCAGAAGTATTTTCAGTTTCAGTAGTATTATATTTATTGTATATTATGTTCTTCTTCCAAGATCTCCATTTGGCTTTTTTTGAAATTGATGTTACTTTTCAAAATACTTTTCAGTATTTCTTCAGTTCTGTAAAGAAGATTAGGCATTTTTAAGTAATATGAACAGAAAAAAAGTGTACGACAAACCATCTTTAAATCGTTCGCCGTTAGTACATAAATAATATTTTCGCTGATTTCCATCTAGGGGCTGCACTAGCTTGGACTATCCAGTGTAGTGCTACCTACTATTATTGAGAAATTATATATAACCTATTATTTACAGCGCTTCTCTTCCTTTTTGTTCCTGGGGTTCTTGATTTTTTTCCTTTATTGCTGGGTAGTGCTAAAATATGAAAAAAACTTTGAATATAAAAATGTATCCAAAAGAAGTCATTTTAACAAATGTACCTAATTCTTAGACCCCAGCATAATGTTTGTATTGTTTTTAAAATATCCATTACAATGATTACAAACAAAAAAAAAAAAAAAAATTTTCTTATTATTACCTATTAATATGTAGATAAAAAATGATGTAAAAAAGATTTAGTGTAGATGTAGATAAAAAATTAAAACTTCAATAAAGTTTTGTTACCTTGTTCCTCTGTAGTTTCTATGATATGTTCTATAGGGTCAGCAATTGATTGATCTTGTGGTGTAGGTATTGGGATCTAAAACAAGTAATTATGTAGGTACATGAAAAATTAAACATAGATTACTATGTACTTTAAAAATATTACTAGTACTTAAATACTTACCACTGCATCACTATCGAAATCGTTAACTTCAATTACGAAGTCATGCGGAGCGATAGCCATTACAGCCAAGTCTTCAGGAGATGGCGATGGGGGCTTTGTGCCACCTCCTGTTTGTGATTGCTCCCTACGATGGCAAGACAAGTTGGATTTAGCCGCTAACTTTATCCGCTTCCAGGCGAGTTTTACTTCGCTTACACTGCGGCTGCTGCCAGTTAATTCATTAAATCTAAAAACGTCACAAATATACACCATATAAGCCATAAATAGCAAGGTATAGTACGCGTCATGTAAAAAGAACGCTGGAAGAAGTGGAGGGGGTGTGTTTGCGCACAGGTAGGTAAATACCGATAAATCGCATAATGCGCAGCTTACCGCCAGCGTTATTTTTATGTGGTGCGACCTCTATCACCATCACATCATTATTGTCAGTCTATTTTAGGCCACTGATGAACATAAACCTTCCCTTATAAAAAGGGTGATATATCCAGTCTATAATTCCCATACTAGACATGCGAGTTTGGGATCGTAGGGCAAGGTACAGCTTCTCGCATTTCTGACGCTGCTATTAGGTTAGGCAGCCAGGAGATTAAGCTGTATTGGGACGGCTTAATCTCCTACTGGGCTAGTTAGGCTACGCTAAACCGCAATCAACCGGATGCCAGAGCCCCGTAGAGTTACCTGGGCGCACCAAGGGTTGCTTGCCTTGGTGAGCAGGCGGCTGGGGTTCAGATAAGAGATATATGTTTGAAACCTACCCGGAACTACAGATTACCATACTGTAGAGCAATAACAAAATATTGAGTAAGTAGGTAGATAGGTACATACTTTAGCAATACATTTCCCCACTCTCTGTTTTTCATTATGTTGATGGATGTTTTTGTTGATTTATCTTCTAAGATTTGTGCGGAATGCGCAATAAGTTGACGTAATATTTCCTAGAATATTTGAAAATAATATTATAGTTACGTACATAAGCAAGACACGAGATACTAGATGAAGGAAAAAATAAATGTAAGGTGTTCCATTCTCCATCTACAGAATCCAAACCAACCTCACCTATCCGTGGTACACCCTGCTAACCAACAGACGGGGTCTGGCAGCGGCCGGCTGAAAGCGGCATAGCACAGCTAAAACTGGCACAGCTAAATTCCCTGACCGCCGACCGCAGCTTGGGGATTATGGGCATTTCTCCCTTTTTACGAGAAGGCCAATGTCCAGCAGTGGTCTACTAAAGACTGGTGTGGTGTGGTGGAAAAAAATATAAATAAGATAAAATGAAAATGACCGACAGCCATAAAGCATGGGCAAGAGGGTGGGGAGACTTACATCTAACTAGTTGCTATATAGCAGAAGTAACTGTGCCCCTTTTTCTATTTTATGATTAATCTACTTACTTTCTCTTCCGAACTCCAATTTACAGCTCTTTTTTTCTTGACTATTTCCATTTTTAGTTCAATTATTATATTCACTTGAAATGTTTCTCAATTTGTAATCTCGCGCGCAACATCATAGAGAAATTAAATGTTACGAAAAATACGCATAACATGAGACAGAAATGAGACAATGACAATGACAACTTTAACACCTATTCTTCTAACGTCAACTTGAAGATGAAAATTCATTTTTATTGTATTATAACACTAAATATGAACAAAGTATTGGTTTTGAATAATTTTTATACATTTAATTATTATTATGGTGCATAAACATCTAAAAAAATTGAACGTTGCATCGGGTAAGGTAGAATGCATCAAGTGTATCCTACCATTATCTTTACATAATCTGTGGATATAATCTAAGCCATTGATGATCTCTGGTACTAAGTAGTCCTTGGATAATCTTTGATTTGTAATACGATCACAATTTAATCCTCGGACCAGCCTTAGTCCAAGACTTGCTAGTCCTGGATTAAACCACGACTAATGTCATTTTTTGTAATAAGACCGTCTTAGTTTACCATATCGATCTCAATTTTAATGTACGTTTATTGGAAATTACGCAACTGGTTTTAAGTAGAAACTGATCGAACAACGTAGGCAATGTAATTTTCTTGCAGATTGCAATAATTATCACTCAAAACGGCGAGGTAATTAACGAAAAAAGGTACTTCAAAATTGATCTCGATATAGTATACTATAAACTTTTTCTCTTATAATTCTTTTCTCTGAACGCGAGATCAATCGATCCATAGCACTACGCGAGCTAATCACTCATCTGCCAGACCATGAACACGCGTGTCTATTTATTTTGCCGTCCAAATATAGCAGTCCGGGCGTGAACCTTTGTATTGTTATTTTCTAGGCCGTGAAGGTTTGCTATTTTGCATAACTACATTCTGTGATTTTATATCTTCAAAAATGTTGAATAGTGCGAGCGAGAGGGAGGTTTGACCTGTACAGTCGCCTTAACGCGCGACCAAAAAACCGACTGACGGCGCCATGAAATTCCCAAGAGTGTACGCGTAGCTGCAAGTATGGACATGGCCTTCCAGTACACGCGTAACCGACTACGCGTACCAATGTACGCGCTGTTCGTACGCAGCTCTATACTTAATTCAACATTATGCGAGTGGTATGGAAACAAACAACCTGGAGTGACGATCTGCGAAAAGTTGCTGGTAGAAGCTGGGTGCGTCGAGCTCAGGTCAGGGCCAAATGACGCTCATTAGACCTATGTCCAGCAGTATGCTGCTATTGGCTTATATTATTACTTACATGGATATGACCGTATAGTGGCATTTAGATCTGAGCACTTCCGAGCTTCGGAAGGCACTTTAAGATGTTGGTCCTGGCTTATCAGTCGTTAAGCCATGTCGGAGGCCTTCAGGCGGCCTAAAAACTCCGACAACAGAGTTGGCCACTAGAAAGAAGTAGAAGAATTGGTTGATTATAAATTGTCTTTTTGTTCTTAGATGTTTTATCGTGTGTTAGTATGAATTCTACTAATATTATAAAGGCAAGTGCGAAATGTTTGTTCTAAACGCCAAAACAACGGAACAGATGAGCTGAAGTTGAGGTTCTAGTCACACATTTGATGTTCTAGATTAGACCATGAATAACATTAGAGGTTACTATTATCCGGGTACCACATGTTGCTAGCAACACAGGTTTTTTATAATATTGTCTATGCCTAGGTTAGTATCTATGATTATTGTAAAACTCTTCTTCTTGTTTGCATTGCGATGCACAGCAGACGTGTGGGCTTCATAAAATTTATAATACAAGTTTGAATTACCTTATAAACGCCGTGTTAATTGACCAGCGCCATATCTACCTACAGTCCACTAGGACTCGCACAAATGGTCCTTCGAGCCGGAAACCGCGAGCAGAGACTAGTGAAATAATAGTAACTAACGATTACCCTAATTATTAATTAATTAAACTGTTCTTTCTCTAGGAATTAGAACACGCATCCGGGTACCGCTATTCAGATTCGTCAGGTTGCGTGGCGAAACTCATCGCAGTACTCAAAAGCTGGGATTACTGGTAATATGTTTTATTCTTACCACTATAAATGTATAGATACATACATTCATACCACCACCACCACCACACCAGCCTATATCAGTCAGCTGCTGGACATAGGCCTCCCCTAGTGAAAGGGGATATGCCCGTAATCCCCATGCTGGGCATGCGGGTTGGGGATACATACATACATAGACAGCTATAACATTACGTATTGACGACCTCTGTGGCGCAATGGGCGAAGGTCGGCCTGAGACGCAGAAAGTTGCGGGATCGATTCCCGCCGCTGGACAAATACAGGACAGTACGCGTGATTTGCCAATATTTGTCTTGGGTCCTAGACGTCCTCCAGCGAATTGGGTTGACGATATTAGAAAGACCGTGGGCGGTACCTGGTTCAGAATAGCACAGGATCGAGGCAAGTGGCATTATCAAAGGAAGGCCTATGCCCAGCTGTGGGTCGATAAATAAAATACTGCGGGACGTAATCACACAGCATCATGTAGCCCCAAACTAAGCAGAGCTTGTATTAGGAGAACCACATGATTGATATACTACATATATCATTTTCTTTTGTAAATACATTCATAGATAAAGGTTGAAATCATGATGATGATGATTTACAAAAAGGCATACTTATTAAAAAAGTAAAGTAAAGTATACTAATGGCCGATTCCTATAACATACCGATACGCTTCGTTTTCCCATGAAAAACTGTCAAATTTTAGACGCCTCGTTGTTAATTTTTGACAGTTTTTCAAGAGAAAACGAAGCGTTATCGGTAACGGTATATTATAGGAACCGGCCGTTAGTAGTCATGTGGTTCCCATTATACAAGCTCTGCTTAGTTTGGAGCTACATGATTCTGTCCAGTATTATTTATTTATTACCTTTCCTTCCGGCTTTGTCACAAAAAACTGTCTGATAATAGAAAATAGACCGATCATTCCATGGATCGGGCTGAATAAAGAATTACATATCACTTTCACTTCGTTAGAATTAGACCAATGTCAAAATATTTAAAAGCAAAATTGCTAACACCACAATTATTTTTAGGTTCGCTAACCAGACGTCACTGATAGAAAAAATGCCGATAAACAACAACGAAGCTACATACATGTGGCAGGCAGAGCATTTTGTGAAGACACTACAGAACCACAACATTGGACATGCCAACTATCATGGTTAGTAATATTATGCTACAGATGAAATAATAATACCTACTATGTACAGAAAGGACACTCGTCACCTCCCACACCGATCCGAATTACCTCACCAATAGTACCTAATACCATGGCTAATACGTACAGAAAGAACATTCATTATCTCCCACCGATCCGAATTAGTGTTATTGTCTACCGATATAGATAAAGATCATTTATTCACATAACACAAGGTTCAAACCTCTTATCTTAAAACCTAGCGCAATCTCATCTGCCCTGTTGTATAGCAAACGGAGCTCTGACCGCCGGGTAATAGCGCAGCTATAAGCCTGGCCGGAGGGTGGCACTCAAGAACTCGTTTACCCGAACAGTTGTCGGTTCTTCGGCAGATATGGCCAGCCCACTGCCACTTGAACTTATGGATTCCATCCTTCGGAGAAACTCCGAGCATAGCTCGCTGAGCGACTTTAAAGTTTTATTTATGTGACAAAAAGTAGCTTATGTTCTTTCTCAAGTACCTATCTAAGTCTATACCAAAATTCGTCAATATGGTTCAGCGGTTTAGGCGTGAAAACGTAACATACAGACAGAGTTACTTTCGCATTTATAATATTATTTCGGATGTGTTAAAGTGCAAAATTATGGATTACATTTTGTTTGCAGAATTCAGGGCATTAGCGGAGATGTTTTGCTACAAGCTAAGGGATGAGCCAGGGTCTTTACACGGCGTGACGCAATCTACGGGCACGCTTGTTGGATCCTTAGATCTGGCTTTAGGTAATGCTCTTACCATGTTGACAATCCTTCTATTGGCGAAGTGATTAAAACACACCAGGATACTTGAAGATGTTTATTTTAAAACCTATATATTAATTCGTGATGCACTAAGTCGGATAACCTTGATAGAATGGCCGTCTGCCAGTGACACTTCAAACTCGCTCCCTCGTCGTCGCGTCGTGCGTTCGTTCAATAATCGAAGATACACACGACGCTATAAAGGATTAGCGATTAAGTAGAGTTATTTTTGTTATTTCAGGCTACCTGTTCCGTCACGACTGCAAATATATGGACGATTTCAAACCCGTGCTGGTCCGAACGGTCGCTGGTGACGGCAGCAAATGGAGAAACTCGGAGTTCAAAAAGGTACGCGGACGTATGTTAAGACTGGACGGGTCTGGGTATAACGCAAATGGATTTATTATTATTCTTATATTTAACATGGTATTTTCTTTATATTTCATGATGCGCAGGAGGATTTTAAGAGAAAAGTGAGTTTATGATTCAGTTTGCCATTTTAGCTGTTATATTGTAGACCACGCAAGCACGCTTTACAAATAGTGTAGGTACGCTGGTACTAAATGTAGTTAAAAATAGTAGTAATGTATTTAGTATTTATATTATTATACACAAAATGTACATTTCTACCCAGTACTTTATTTTATAGTTACACACCATCGGCTTCAAACTGCAGAATTTCTCGCATATGGTTGGCTCACTCCACTTATCAGTGGTTTAATTGTGTAAAACACATTACTACAAATATCTATATTTTTGTATGGTGATTTCTAAGTTTTACAAACTTCCCGGTCCCCTACCGGATAGTGCCTAGTGCGTCGTTTGCGTTTAACGAATTTGTATGGAAAGGAGTCAGTGCCACGCGTTTTTCACTAGATGGCGCTTCCTCGATTCCATATAAATTTGCGTAAACACAAACGCGATCGAGCTGTTAAAAAACTCTCACTAGGCACTCTGTTCCATTTGAATAAAAAAAGTATAGTTTACGCAATTTTTTTAGTTTTTAGTAAGGTGTGTTTTACACACTCAAATCGCAGTTTGCTGCATTCGATACTGCCATTGGTATGGTACTAATCGACTGCAGCAGTTAAACGACGGATGCCATATCCTACAATTAGAAATAAGTAAAAAAATGTTCAGCATATAATATAAGGCCTTTTTAACACGCTTTTATTAGTTTCACCTGTATGTATGTATGTAACCGACTCCTTTGAGCTCGATTTTGCCCTACTTTGAACGATCAGATTTGATTCAAACTTTGCACACCTGTCAAAGGTCGATGACAATGCAATAATCCGATAAAAATATCCGATTATCCTAATTAGATTCGCCAGGATTAATTAATTTCTTTCCGCATCCTTTGCATGCGAGTAAGAGAGACAGAGCTAGTGCGCGAACTACGCATGCGTGCAAGCGTGTTTTTTTAGTTTTTTTAAACTATTATTATTGAGTCTAATATTCATTAAAATTTTGTAAGTGGCTTTTAGCAATTGTATGGGATGTAACATCGTACATTAGTGCATTAGTATCATTCTTGGACGTGTTTATGCAATAAAGTTTTTCAAGCCAGTAATTCTTTATTCCAGTCTATAGAGAAGGATGCGCTGGAATTACGCTTAATCTGCATGAACCCAGCGGTTGTGTTCGAGGGCCTGAAGGATTCCAGGTGTATTGTCCTCGCTTCGGGCACGCTCACTCCACTGATCAGCTTGCATTCAGAACTGGGCACGGAGTTTCCTTTGAGGATCAGCCCTAGCCACGTCATACCACCTGATCGGGTGAGACAATATATTTATTTTATAGAAAAGTATGTGTTAAAAAGAATGCTATCTCGTATAAATTTTGTTTAATAATCGATCGCCTGTCAGTGTTCTATAGAATAATTTTTTTGCGCAAGACTTACACAATTTGATTCCCACATCACCATTCCATTATCGTACGATCAGACGCACGGAATTTCGTCATCCGTAAAATTTTAAAATCTCGTAGCGTATAAGGTACTTGTTTTAGCTGTGGCTACCTTAAAAGAGTAAGCGCAGGAAAGGAATTTTAAATATTAAGATTTTTTTGTAAGAGTTGGGTAATAACTCATTGGAAGTCCTAAATAAATAAACAATAAACAATCCGTACACGGGTAGACATTTCTCCTGCCGCACGAAGCGTTTTGCTGCAACTTTCATTCTTAGGACAGCTAAGGAATGGAATGCTCTTCCGGCGTCAGTGTTTCCTGATCATTACGACTTAGGGGTCTTCAAGCGAAGAGTAAATAGGTACATTCTAGGCAAGCGTGCTACTCGTAGACCGCATCTTCACTTGCCAACAGGTGAGATGGTGGTCAGACGTAAGCCTAATATATAATATATAAAAACGATCTTTTGGGAAGTCAGTGGATGGAAAAGTCTTATTAAGGCCGTTTGCCGTGGAAAGTTCAACGTTGAAGATTTTTATGGTACTTGCTGATGGAACAAGCACATGGCCCACCTGATGTTAAGTGGTAACTATTACCTGTTACAAAGCATTGCATCGAAATTGATTCGTTGGGGAGGTTTTTTTTTCTACTGGAAGTATACACTCTCAAACATAAAAATAAGTATTTTCTAAATTGGTTCATCTACGACGGAGTTATGATGTTATGAGTTATGTACGAGTTATAACCAGTGATTGTAAATTCGGGGCGAGAAGACATAATAAGGAGCGGTTATAACCACCTCTTTCGGATTTGGAGGAATTCACGGGAATTCCGGAATTTTATGGAATTGTAGAATAAATAAATAAATAATCCTGGATGCTATCACACAGCATCATGTAACCCCAAACTAAGCAGAGCTTGTATTATGGGAACCACATGATTGATATATATAATAAATAATAATAAATAAATAATGAGGGACGTAATCACACAGCATCATGTGGCCCCAAACTAAGCAGAGCTTGTATTATGGGAACCACATGATTGATATACTATATACACATATATTTTTTTTTTGTAAATACATACATATCATACATAGAAACACCCAGACCCGAGACAAATATCTACAGAACATGCAAACATTTGTCCCGCGGCGGCAATCGAACCCGCAACCTTCTGCGTCTCAGGCGGACCTTCGCCCACTGCGCCACAGAGGCCGTCAATATACTTATATACTTTTGTTTTTGTAAATACATACATATCATACATAGAATGTTGCTGTGTTGTTTTCGCCTGAATCATACTTATAGACGAAATTTAAGATATACTACCGAATTGAAAAACTCCTCCTTTTTGATGATGCAACGTTGTTACAATTATTTTGAACATTTTCAGGTATGGATAGGTACACTGCTAACTCACCCCGACGGAACTACTTTAGAATGCAAAAGCAAAGACACCAATATGATTGAAACCCAGGACTCGATAGGTCAGGCCATACTGTGGGTGTGCCAAGTAACGCCCAATGGAGTGCTGTGCTTCGTACCTTCATATGCGCTGCTGAATAAACTTGTAGACAGGTGAGTGTACATAAACATACATATAATTTAACGACCTTTGTGGCGCAGAGGTCGTCCTGAGACGCAGAAGGTCGATTCCCGCCGCGAGACAAATGTTTGTAGATTCTGTTTATATGACGGCCTCTGTGGCGCAGTGGGCGAAGGTCCGCCTGAGACGCAGAAGGTTGCGGGTTCAATTCCCGCTGCGGGACAAATGTTTGCATGTTCTGTAGATATTTGTCTCGGGTCTGGGTGTTTTCTATGTATGATATGTATGTATTTACAAAAAAAAATTATATGTGTAGTATATCAATCATGTGGTTCCCATAACACAAGCTCTGCTTAGTTTGGGGCTACATGATGGTGTGTGATTATGTCCCGCATTATTTATTTATTATATTTATTTATTTATATTTGTCTTGGCTCTGGGTGTTTTCTATGCATAATATGTATATATTTACAAGTATAAATAAGTAGTGTATCAGTCATGTAGTTCCCATAATTTGGACTAGATGATGCTTTGTAAAAAGTTCTAGTAATCACATCACACTAATATTATAAATGCTAAATTTTGTGTGTGTGTGAGAGTAAGTTTGTGGTCGCTTCACTCCGTAACGGCTTAACGGATTTGTATGAAACTTGGAATATAAATCGTTTAAAACCTGGATTAACACATAGGCTACTTTTATCCCAGTATAACGCGAGCGGAGCCGCGGGCGGAAACTAGTATTTGCCTATTTATTAAGAGAAAAAAAATGCTGGACATTATCATTAAGCATCATCCATCATAGAGTCGCATGGCCTGATGTCGCTTTGACCCTCGGCAAATGGTTTAACTTTTGCGTCAGCTCAAGACAGGGAGCAATGCCGCTCATTAGGGGAGGCCTACGTCCAGCAGTGGACTGCTATAGGCTAATGATGTGCATTTATCGATAACCAGTTTTAGACGATTTTTTTTCCTTTTGACGTTTTAACTTTGGTGTATTTTCCAGGGCTAGCCCTATCTAAATCTAATCGCATACTAAAATGTATGAAAAGATGTATATTAAAAACCCATGTCGCGTGTATCTTTCAAGATACACTGACCTGGTAAAACACACCAGGCGGTGTACCGTAAAGGATAGATCGATACACTGGCGCTGAGAGTTTTAAAAACTACCTACATGCTGTTATGGATTGACTTTTTGATTGGGTACTACACCCAGACACCCAATATTTTAGATTATAAAATACTTATATTAATTAATATATTTTTGCATGCTTATACTCATTACTCATTACTCATGAACTGGAAAGGTCTTTACTCATTACTCATGAAGTGGAAAGCTCTTATTTTAAGTGAACTGTAATTTGTTCATATTATAAGAAACTATATAAACCGAAGGTACAAAATTCTAGTAGGACCATGGAATAACAACTTGTTTATGGCAATGTTTTTGTAGATGGGAATGCACGGGAGTGTGGCAACAGTTACGTAGCAAGAAGCACGTGTTTCAAGAGAGCAGAAACGCGAAAGATCACAATGATGTTATGGAGGTATGTTTCATGAACATCAGCCTATATGAGGCCATAGGGAGCCATAGGGAGCAGTGGACTAACTGCTGGCCTTAGGCCTCCCCTAATAGGAAGCAGAATGCCTTTTGAACCCGTTGCTCAGCAACGCTGCCGACGCTGCTGCCCGTCGGTCAGGAGATGAAGCTATGCTAGTGTTAGGCTGCGCTGTGCCGCAGTCAGCCGCCGCCCTGTTTGTTAGTTCGCATGGTTGTACCACGAGTACGTGATTTTGACTTTGGTTTCAAAAATTCGAATTGGAATCCGTTATACTCCAGGGTTTAGATTCTCTACAATTTTACCTTTATATTATGTATATAGGTATTATATTTTATTAGCTCTACCTGCGATGTTCGCTCGTGTTAATGTAGATTATCTCAATGCTTCTAGAAGTTTTTTTATCTCTGCCTCGGGAAAATTACTAGATGAATGGTGTTCTGACGTGGTCCTGACAGAAAAGGACATACCTTTTTTGTACCCCTGACAACGTGTATGTGAATTTCTTGATGATCGGTCGAGTACTTAGGCGAAAAAGCGTATCAAACGAACAAATTCACATTCGCATTCGTAATTTACTATACATTTTCCCATTTGCTATTACCATTATTTACTTGTTTTATTTTTTACTAGCTGACCCGGCGAACTTCGTACCGCCTTAGCGTAGCAATTTTCTTAATATTTTTTTCCGTAAGAACCTTCTCCTAATAATAACAAATACAACAAAAAAAGAATTAGTGAAATCGGTCCAGCCATTCACGCGTGATGCCGTGACCAAGGAAAACGGGTTTCATTTTTATATATATAATAGATTTAAAAGAACAACAGCTTACATGCTCACACGTAAAGAACTGTTGTTGTTCCAAATAACGAAACATAAATAAGTAAATAATGGTATAGCAAATTGGATTGGCAAAACCATCTAGTTCGTCAAAATTCGTTTTGCAGAAAATCATCATCATTCATAATCATCAGCACATAACAGTCCACTGCTAGACGTAGGCCTCCCTTAATGAACGCCATTGCGCCCTGTCCTCAGTTCGCATGACTTCATAGAATGTTTATACTTAATTGCAATTACAATAGACGTAACGAAGACATGTTAATTTTGCCTTCTACAACCCTCAAAACTTTTGAACAACAGTCCGTACTCGCGATTAATAAAAAAATATAATAAAATTCCAAATTACATTAAAAACCAAACCAGACTTGCCCTTTCGTAAACTAAAGGAATACCTTATAAATAAAAGTTATTTCTCCGTTGACGAATTTTTAAATGATAAAACCACGTTGACATTATTACAATCGCCGTACCTATTGTTGACTATTGACATTACCTACAATTGTATTCTTGACATTCCTTATATTTGACATTTTACTTGCTAACTTTTAGGACATTATTATCTTTTGACTTTTGTATTCGTTTATTTATCATCATCATCATCATCATCATCAGCAGCCTATAGCAGTCCACTGCTTGACATAGGCCTCCCCTAATGAGCGCCAATGCGCCCTGTCCTGAGCTCGACGCATCCAGCTTCTACCAGCAGCCTTTCGCAGATCGTCACTCCACCTGGCCGGAGTTATTTATATAATTTGTAAATTCTAAATGCATGCTAATTGACTTTAGTTTTGTTTAATTAAATAAATTATAAACTGTAAACGCATGCTCAAATCTAAAATTTTACATTGCAGCGCCCTTACAGGGCACATGTACTTACCTATAAGCTTACTTTAACACTTAAGCAACTAATGGCCTTACTTATGAACATCTTTCAAAAGATAAACGATGGTTAGACTATTGGCATCTCTTACCGTTGGATAATGACAAAAAGTGACAGGGATAACTTTGAACATTGATTAACTTTAAGTATCGTTCATAAGTAAGGGGCTAAATTTATATGTACGCAATAAACAATATAAACAATAAACAATATAATTCTAGGATTACTACAAGTACGTTGCGACGGACAAGGGAGCATTACTGTTCGCAGTATATAGAGGGAAGGTATCAGAGGGCATGGACTTCAAGAATCATCAGGCTCGAGCAGTCATCACTGTAAGAAACTATGTACACTTACCTGACTATTTCACTCTTCTTATTCTAATCTTTAGCATCACTCGTGTTTCATTAAACTTATAGTCAAATTTAATTAAGTATAATTGATGTATAATGATATACGGATTTTTAATTTCAGGTGGGTGTACCATATCCAAACACGTTCGATATGGCTGTGAAAGCCAAAATGGACTATAATGATAGATATTCGAAAGAAAGAAATCTGTTGACAGGGCGAGATTGGCTCAAAGTACAAGCGTATAGGTAAGCATTATAATTCTTCTAATAATATTATGATCAATAAATTAAAACGAAAACCGACTCAGGCCGAAAATTCCAAGTAAGGATGGGGTTTTCTGAGGTTTCCGGGGAAAGTACCAGTTCCTCAGGAATAAAATTTATTTGGGACCACATGTGAAGCTTTTAAGCTTTAGCTTTCGGTCCCCAATAGGGATGACGTCTGGGTAAAAAAATAATAATTCTTATTAGTCCGTCAGATAGATCAACAAAAAATATAATAAATAAAACTTGACGGAGATAAAGAGCGTCAAAGTTCAGGAGTGGGGGCTCGTGACGTCACGGCTAGGTAAAAAGTGTACAACGCACTATATCTTTGTCATTCAAAACCATCGTAAAATGAACCATCAAACACCTACAAACACATCGCACACAGAGCTCAAATTAAGCTGATTGGTGGTCCAGAACCCGCAATTCTACCCTACTCTCGTTGATTTCAGAAAAATACATACAAAATAAGAAGTCTGCCGACTAGACGGAACATCTCTAGTATCTTCGAGTATCTTATGTCACTCTAGTCCCACAGCGAAACTTTCCACCGGCTCGCTAACAAGCCGCTCGTCCCACTCGCGTCAGTCATTTATCATTGACAGCCAAACTCGCTCGCGAAACTAGGTGCCGCGACTTTACCAAGCCTAAGGGGTTAATGGAGAAAATGTAGTATTTTTGTTGTTTTTTATAGGGCATTAAACCAGGCAGTGGGTCGTTGCGTGCGTCATAAAAATGACTGGGGAGCGGTGCTGTTGATCGACGGAAGGTTCCAACATCGCGCTTACACAGAACATCTGTCAAAATGGGTGCTCAAATTCGTAAGTTGTACCACAACAAACAACACAAGTTCTCGCAATACCCAAAGGTTTGCTGTACAGGGTTAAGCTCGCCTTTGTACATAGCATTTAAGTAAATTTATTTCTTTATTATGTTTTCGTGAACAATAAAGGAATAAATAATTAAATAAATAATGCGGGACATAATCACACAGCATCATGTAGCCCCAAACTAGCAAGCTTGTATTATGGGAACCACATGCTTGATATACTACACATATAATTTTTTTTTGTAAATACATACATATCATTCATAGGAAACACCCAGACCCCAGACAAATATCTACAGAACATGCAAACATTTGTCCCGCAGCGGGAATCGAACCCGCAGCCTTCTGCGTCTCAGGCGGACCTTCGCCCACTTCGCCACAGAGGCCGCCAGAACACCAGCCTGTATCAGTCCATTGCTGGACATAGGCCTCCCCTAATAAGAAGGGAGAGATGCTCTTAATCCCCACGCTGGCGGCTGCGGGTTGGGGATCACAGAGCATTTTCTCGCCTGTCCATAGTGACACC
This sequence comes from Horisme vitalbata, assembly GCA_951804965.1. Classification (NCBI taxonomy): domain Eukaryota; kingdom Metazoa; phylum Arthropoda; class Insecta; order Lepidoptera; family Geometridae; genus Horisme; species Horisme vitalbata. The sequence continues at coordinate 10,319,446 of OX638106.1, read as the reverse complement.
CTGCTGAATAACAAACGGGGCACTGGCGGCCGGCTGATTGCGGCATATCGCAGCCTAACACCGGTACAGCTAAATCCCCTGGCCACCGACTTGCAGCAGCGTCGGCGGTGCGAGAAACTGCCCTGCGATTTCCATCCTGCATGCCCAGCATGGGGATTATGGGCATATCCCCTCTTATAGGGGGAGGTCTATGTCCAGCTGGGGACTGAACAGGGTGTTGTTGTAACAATATATATATTTTAGCTCGAACTTTAAACTGATTTATTTTTCAGCTCGAAAATAACCATCACACGTTCGAGAGTCTACAGAACAGTCCGAATAGCTTGGAATCGTTTATGCAAAATATGAATATAAGAGAGACGGAAGACTTCTAGTAGAACCCATACGAAAGAAATGCTAGGGAGATATCTCAGATCAGTTTCTACGCGGCTCCGCTCAAGTTGTACTTTGTATGATAAGGTTTTAAACCACTGGACTACACACTGGGGCAGTACGCACTGACAGATGAATTGCTTAGCGCCTTGAGTTTACAGTTGGTTAAAAAAGGTTGATACGTGGAACACTCACATTGTGTTAGTGAAGAGAATCAATGATGAATGATGACGAAAACCAGTTTGGTTTGTCAAACTAAGCCGCCATTTTGGTTTTCGTTATCACTACGTAGTACGTATATGTCAATGTCAAAGTCCCGCGTATCAACATATATTTAAGGCGACGATACATGTCAAACCTCCCTCTCGCCAGGCCTCTTTCACTCCGCAGAATAGGTATAAAAATATACCTACGCATCGCCGGCCTTGCGAGCGTGGTTCGTTAGTCGGTTGCCGCGTTCTGCCCGGAACGAAAGTGTCCTTGAGCAGCCGCATTTTAGTTTGTTTTTGTTAATGTACCTATATTTTTCGCCAAATGAAGGCAAAAAATACTGCACAGCATTTGGTTGCCTGAATAATAATAAGAAAATGTAAATAATAGGTACAGAACTGAAAGTTTTTTAGCAAACCTTCACGGCCTAGAAAATAACAATACAAAGGTTCAGCAAGAATATCATGTTGAACCCAACACGTTTTCCTACCAAAAAATTGCACCAAAATTGATCACATTGGTACCAGTTTTTTGGTACGAAAACGTGATAGAATCAAAATGATATTATTGCTGAACCTTTGAATTGTTATTTTCTAGGCCGTGAAGGTTTGCTATTTTGCATAACTACATTCAGTGATTTTATATCTTCAAAAATGTTGAATAGTTCGAGCGAGAGGGAGGTTTGAGATGTATCGTCGCCTTAACAATCTGTAAGAGGCTCTGACGGGCAAGAGGATATTTGGTTCGGATCTTAGATCATAGAAGAGACTTATAAAATAAAAGAAGTCTTAAAATTCACTATATATATATATATATTTATTTATTTAATTTGGACTAGGCACACCGCCGTTCCTGTTTGTTATGAAAGTATCTCTCCATCAAAAGGTTGCCTGGAAGAGATCGCTTTAAGCGATAAGGTCTCCCATTGTGCCATAATTTTTAATGCCTTTTTCCTTATGTTGTAATTCTTTGTATGGTGTGCAATAAAGTTATATCTATCTATCTATCTATGCTCTGAACGTCGTAGTAGGAAGTAGCAAGGGTTGCATACTTTATCTCAATGCGATTGCTGCGACTTCGTACCAGGGCATTTTAATGAAACTGCATAGCACTAGATTGGAGCGCCCTGGTACGATTTTCTTTTCGGACTCATTTGAAGTCGCATTGAGAGTATGCATCCCTTTCTAGCTGATGAAAAGTAGAGATCGGCCGTATGGGTTGATGTTCAGAGCATGAATGAATTTTAAGATTCCTTCTATGCTTTAGTCATAGTTCTTTGATTCGGATTGCACTAGAATAAGTTGAATAGTTTGCTGAGACTATCTTCAAGGAGGGAAAAATATCAGATGTAGATACAGATGAGTACTGACCGTGTTAATTTGTGCGCTATGCGTCTTTCATAGATTGTAAGTCATTGAAGTGTGAAAATATTTCTTTTGTTTTTTTGGCCTAGCCGATATATTTTTATAATAATAAAATGGCATTTATATAATCACAATTGTAATATTTAATTAATTACACAATTATCAATTATGTGAATAAATAAAAGTATTTTTTTACAAAACAACAGTTTTATTTCATTTATACAGGGTGGGGTAAAATTTGACCTCATTGAGGGCAGCTATCTTTTGTAACTACAAAAGAAAAGGTAGCTATCAAAAAAAAAAACAAAGCAAAAATGCCATTATTTTTTCCTTCAAAATAAAACTATAGTTTCATCAGATCAAGAGCTTCTAAGTCAGAAGGTTATGATCTGAGGAAACTATAGGTTTATTTTGAAGGAAAAAATAACGGCATTTTTTGTTTCTCTAAAAAATGTACAGTCAGCCCAGAAAATGACATTTGTCAAAAAATACAAATTGGTTTCAATCGACTCTATTTCCCAACAGGAACACTTTTTCCAAAGTAACTTACCAAATCAAATCGCAAGTTTTTGGGAAAATTAAAAAAATAAGCGTTTTCCATACAATTTATATGAAGCGTCATTTGCCACTACATTGAGTCCAGGTACCTATGTCATTCGAACACTTGCAAGGAAATACTCTGTTCTTATTTTAAATTGACCTTTCATAATGTTTGGAATTGAATGATGATACATCCGATTACCACTATGCGTCGAATTACATGCATGATCTCAATGTTATGGCGAATGATGTTTCATAGAAATAGTATGGATTTTTTTAAATTTTCGCGATAACACGATTTGATTTGGTAAGTAAGGTACTTCGGGAAAAGTGTTCCTGTTGGGAAAGTGTTGAATGAGACCCACTTTTTTTTGACAAATGCCATTTTCTGGGCTGACTGTATTTTTTTTCGAAAATCCAAAAATTCCATTATTTTATCCTTCAAAATAAGCCTATAGTTTTCTCAGAACAAGACCTTGTAACTACAAAAGAAAAGGTAGCTGCCCTCAACGAGGTAAAATTTTGCCCCACCCTGTACACGATACTAGTACAACTACTGATTACTGAAAAACAATCAACATAATAAATAGATTAAACAAACAATTATTTCTATAAATTCATCACTGGGTTAGTCTTGATTTGTAAATTGAACTACTTAAACAATACCTACGTATACATAAACTTTTATATACTATATATTATGTACATATATACAATGTGTCCCCAGCTTGCGGACATAGACGAACAATACACGTTTATTATGATATTTTTGACCAATATGCAAAGTATTAAAACAATCGTTCTAGTATTTACCGAGAACACAATGGTTTTAAAATTGTTAAAATAATTGATTAATGCGACGTAGCCATATTATTTAAATGTTTTATTTATGAAAAGCATGCATTTCATACTCGCACATGCATCCCTTGTCATCGTATTCGTGTCAATAATGATACAGTATGCTATTTTTTTTTATCAGGAATTAAATTTGTTAGAATATTTTGATTTTAATTTTTACTTCTAATTAAAACCAAAACTGTTTCACAGCATTTGTTAAAAGTAGTATTACGAGGGTGTTCATTCTTTGTCCACAGGCTGGGGACACGATGTATAACATAGCCGTTATCATTCAAAACCTATACTAAAACATCAATTTTATCACCACTTAAATATTTGATTTATTTGAGAGCTATCTATTTTTGAGCAATATTGAGTTATTATTAGTTTCATTATTTGGGCGTTATACAACATACCAAATAACAAAACTCAAAACACGCAAGGGTTTTTTGCTTGCTTTAGCAAGATACTCTTGACGAATGAGCCTCTTAGCCTTGCGTTCTACTGAGTTGATATTTGGCTGAACCAACCCAAAGGTGGCTGCAATACTCCATACAGGTTGCTGGTAGACAATGGATGGTCGATGGATGAGGCCAGGGCGCAATGGCGCTCATTAGGGGACTAATATTTAGAGGGCAATTTGCGGAAATTTGAATGAGGTTATTGGTACTAATTATACACGAAATGTTGTATTATGATTATGTAGGAATTAGCAAACTGCGACTTTTAGGTGTGAGCGGTTTGACAGTTATTCTTAAATCATGACTTTTTACCAATCCTTGATTTACTGTTCCTTGGTTATTTAATCCAATTTTCGAATTTAAAGGTATTACAAGTAATTGGGGCCCCATCGGTTTATTATTATCTATTTTTAAATTCTGAGGTGTCATAATGTTGTAATTTTTAACTTGTTCAGGTTTGATTAATTCCATATTGAATTTTGGAGCTGTCAGTAATTTGTTGCGTTCACTTCCTCGGGGTTTCAAAGCTTCTATTTTTAAATTCTTCGGTGTCACAAGATTTCTAATTTTAGATGTATTTATTTGTTCCATTTTTAAATTCTGAGGTGTCATAAGTAAGCTATTAACTGGCTTATTTCTATTATCTGTATTTAACTTCTGCGGTGTCACAATATTGCCACATTTAGATGTTTTAATTTGTTCCATTTTCAAATTTTGAGGTTTCAATAGTAAGCTATTAACTGGCTTAGGTCTATTTTCTGCATTCAACTTCTGCGGTGTCACAATATTGTCACATTTAGATGTTTTAATTTGTTCCATTTTAAAATTGTGAGGTGTCAATAGTAAGCTATTAACTGGCTTAGGTCTAATTTCTACATTTAACTTTTGTGGTGTCACAAAATTGCCACTTTTAGATGTTTTAATTTGTTCCATTTTCAACTTTTGTGGTATCAAAAGTAAGCTGTTAACAGGCTTAGGTATATTTTCTGTATTCAACTTCTGCTGTGTCACAAGATTGCCACTTTTAGATGTTTTAATTTGTTCCATTTTCAAATTTTGAGGTGTCAATAGTAAGCTATTAACTGGCTTAGGTCTATTTTCTGTATTCAACTTCTGCAGTGTTTTACAATTTCCACTTACAGATGTTTTCATTTGTTCCATATTCAAATTCTGATGTGCCAAAAGTAAGCTGTTATCTGGCTTGGGTCTAATTTCTACATTTAACTTTTGTGGTATCACAAAATTGCCACTTTTAGATGTTTTAATTTGTTCCATTTTCAACTTTTGTGGTATCAAAAGTAAGCTGTTAACAGGCTTAGGTATATTTTCTGTATTCAACTTCTGCTGTGTCACAAGATTGCCACTTTTAGATGTTTTAATTTGTTCCATTTTCAAATTCTGAGGTGTCAAAAGTAAGCTTTTAGAGTTTTTGGGTATCTTTGGTTTATTGTCTGGAGGTGTCACAATATTGCTAATTACAGGTACCTGAGCATTAAATAATTCCATTTTCGAATTCTGAGGCGTCAAAAGTAAGCTTCTACCGATTTTAGGTTTCTTCGGTTTATTTCCTTCTGAATGTGCCTTAGAGTTGGTCCGTTTAGTACTCGGAGTATTATTAGGTTTTACATTTAAACTCTGATTAGTCAAAAGGTCGTCATCTACGGATTTTTTGGATGTACTTTGTTCTATTTTTAAATTCTGTGGTGTCAAAATTAAGCTTTCAGACGGTTTGGGTCTCTTCCGTTTATTTCCTTCTATTTTTAATTTCTGAGGTGCCACGTCAATGTCACTTAAAGAACCTTGGGGTTTAACTTTTCTTTTAGCAATCTGATGTGTTGCCAAGATTCCAGTGAGTATGGAATTCTTAGAATAATTCTGCTTTTTTATTCTGAAACAAAATATAAGAATTATTTCTTGAACAGATTCTTAGACGGCCTCTGTGGAGCAGTGGGCACAGGTCCGCCTGAGACGCAGAAGGTTGCAGGTTCGATTCCCGCCGCGAGACAAATGTTTGCATTATTTGTAGGTATTGGTCTCAGGTCTGGGTGATTTCTACGTATGTTTGTACTAGCCTCCGCTCGCCGCTTCGCTCGCGTGGTACCGGGATAAAAAGTATCCTTTATGTTAATCCAGTTCACAAACTATGTGTATTCCAAATTTCATCCAAATCCGTCCTGTAGTTTTGGCGTGAAAGAGTAACAAACATTCATCCATTCATCCATACATACTCATAAACTTTCGCATTTATAATATTAGTAGGAGGAAGTAGGATTATCAAATAAATTAATATAAGTAGTATATTAGTCATGCATGTGGTTCCCATAATACAAGCTCTGCTTAGTTTGGGGCTATATGATGCTGTGTGAGTGTAGAGAATCCAGCAGCATTATTCTTAAAATACATCATCATTTCCCTGACCTTATCCCACTCCAGGTAGAGTCGGAACAACATGTTTTCTTTCTATATAATAAGATACCCAGTGACATCAAAATATTGAATAATTATTTATTTAAAATCAAATTGTTTACGTGGCTGAATAACAAAATATTTTATGACATAAATAAATTTTTAAAATTTAGATATTAGATAATTTATTATGATTATTATTGCATGCTAGTATATAGTGAGACATGAGTGCATTATTTAGATTAAAACCACCTTTATACCATGTTTGACGCAATAAGTATATTTGAATCTTTGAATCTTTCTCCATTCACTCCCACCGGCTGTCCACTCTGTATTCACTTCTTTCACACAATCCAATCTCTTCTTCGGCCTCCCTCTACTCGTACATCCAGTCACATTCATACTCATCACTCTTTCAGGACCTCAAACTAAATATCTATGATTAATTTTATTTTTATCTTGAGCATGTACCTACAAAGAAAGAAATTAAGTTATTTGGCACACAAAGGAAGGCATTCAAACAAAATTAAAAATATACACAATATTAAACAGTATGTTAAAAACAAGAAGAGAATATTGAACGAAGTGAAAAGAGGTATGCCAGGGCCAGGATCGTTAGTCGTAGGCCCTTGGTCTCTTGCAAACAGGCGAGTACACCAGTCCACAGCTGGACATAGGCCTCCCCTAATGAGCGCCATTGCGCCCTGTCCTCAGCTCGACGCATCCAGCTTCTACCAGCAGCCTTTCGCAGATCGTCACTCCATCTGTCCGGAGGGCGTCCTACGCTACGTTTAAAGACGTCTAAAGACCTCCGATTTGGCTTAGTGTACTTACGTTTTAGTACAATGCACCAGTTTGACGTGTCTCGCTAGTTGCGAGGGCGTCTTAAATCCTCGGCTACAGATATTGCAGTTGTATGGTTTCTCACCAGTATGAACCCTGAAATACACAAATAATATATACATTTTGAACTCATCTATATTACATTTCACGATACAAAATCAGTTACCTACAGGACTTTCATCTTACGTCACTATTACTGGAATATCAGTTTATTGCACTATCAGCAGGATCCCACGCAGGGTGCTCCGTGGTGGCCAATAGCTATGGTAGCTTTATCAAATGCTGCTATTGGGCAAGGAAGCTGCCCCACAGCCAGAATTGCATTGTAAACTTTGACGAGGGAGCCTCATAAATAAAACGTTATTATCAAAGAGCATCTGGTAATGTTTATTATAATTTAAACAAGGTCGGATAGAGTAGAATTTACCATAGGTAAGTTGTACCCCACACTAGGTCTTAAAAGCCTGTATAGCGGCGTCGCAGAGACACGCCATCGATGGCCTATTTCTCAAAATGTGCCTTTAACACTTCTTTAACGCCAGCAGTATGTAGGTACTTAGACTTAAAGTAGCTAAGAATGAACTCGTCTTACTTGACGTTTAGGAATAGATTGCAGTGGCACTTCAACTTTCCTTACATATTGTGGCGGGTTGGCTTATTCTCAAATAGATCTTATTCTAAGCGTTTTTGGGTCAAGGTTTTATCCTATTTTCCGTTACTTATCTTCTTTTGATAGTAATCTGAATAAATTACAGTGGTTACGCCATGACGGAGGCATTCGGTCTAAAATTCCAGAGTTACTCAATACGAAGAATAACAACGCAATAAAATTAATTGTATAATTAAAAATGAAGTGAACACGTGATTAGCACATCTCAAATGTGATTCAAACCTCCATCTCTGAACCTAAACCAATCGCACCAGCCTTTACATCTTTATTATGCAGCACTAAAACATCAATGTGGTATGGAGTTTAGTGGAAGCGGGAATGGTGGAATGGCTAGCCAGGTCTTGTGGGCTAGTTTTACTTACATACTGTGCCACAAACATACCTTGAATGAACAATGAAATCCCATCTTCTGTAGTACTTCTTCCCGCAGTCCTTGTATTCGCATTGGTATGGTTGAAGCAAGCTGTGGTCCTGCTCAGTATGCTGTTTGAGCTGCGAAACAAAATAACACGTTATGTTAGGTTCAATTAATTTATTTTTCAAATTCAATTCTGTAATGCCACTTGCAGTAATCGCAAGATAACCAGACTGGACATAAGCACTTCAAACTTCAGCGCATGTAAAGTCTCAAAGAAAACAGTTATTACTTTCTCAGCTGTCTGGCGGAGGGCATAGGTATGCCAACTCACAGGATTTCTCCTAGATTAGATACCTATGTTGTCCCACCAAGGAATTGTAATTGTAGTGAAAAAAGTTATGTACAATATTCTTAGCTTTTGTGATGTTTCTAACTGAATAAAGTAATTTAGTAAGCTCGGAAGGATAATGTATTTTAATGTAGACCTACACCTGACACCTGGACACCAATTGGCAAGAACTTGCACAAGAATGGCAAGAGTGGAGGGATGCGGGGGAGGCCTTAGCTTAGTAGTGGGAAAGCCTAGGCTAATAAAAATAATAATGTAGAAAGTTTTCCATCTTTCGAAGCGGTTCCAACCACCACCTTCAGAACTCAAGCCAACTTCACCTGCCCGTGGTGCACCCTGCTAACTAACAAACGGGGCTCTGGCGGCGGCTGATTGCGGCATAGCGCAGCCTAACACTGGCATAGCTGAATTCCATGAACGTCGACGGGCAGCAGCGTAGGCGGTGCGAGAAGCTGTACCAGCATGGGGATTATGGGCATATCCCCCTTCTTTTATAATAATAATAAAAAACAATGATCAAAATCGATTCATTATTGGCGGAGTTATCACGGAACATACATAAAAAAAAGCAACATACAATCGAGTTGAGAACCTCCCTTTTGAAGTCGGTTAATAATAAACTTTATTTCAGGCTACAATAGAATAAATACAGATGGTGTTACTTATCCTACATTATAGGAGGCATATGCCCAGCAGTGGACTGATATAGGCCGGTGTTGTTTGCTGTAGGAAAAGAAAAGAACTGACCTGCCAAGCACTGGTGTAGCTTTTCTCACAGATGTGACAAGGGTGAGCAGTTTTGACGGTAGGTATGTGCATTTTCATCATATGCTTGTTCAGTGAGGACTTATAGCTGAACCGCTCTGAACACACCCTGCATTTGTATTGCTGGAGGTCTGGATCATGTGTGCCTGGAAAATCCAAACTTATTAATGCGAATTTAGGTTCTTATTCAGTCTTTGTTTTAGTAGTATAGAGTTCTTTGTGGAGGGCTTGTCCGGGGAAGTACTGCCACCATGCCTATTTCTGCCGTGAAGTAGCTGTGCTGTGTTTCGGTTTGAAGGATGTGGGCGCCGGTGAAATTACAGGCACAAGAGGCTTATCACCTTCATGCTTAAAGTTGATGCAGGCAGGGCGTCGCATCGTAGAGAATGTTCCACTAAAACGTTATCTACGATACAATGCTTTGTGATAGGTAATGGCTACCACTTAACATCAGGTGGGCCATGTGCTTGTTCCATCTTCAAGTACCATAAAAAAGTCTGTGTTTTTATAACTGAGATAAATGAAAATTCGAAACAAAACCTATACAGATATACTGTGTTAAGAACCATTTGCTTTTTTTCGGAAATTATTTTGCTTGGGTAAATTTTCAGTCAAACATGAGTTTTTCCTAAAATATAATAAAATAATAATGTATGTTTGTTCCTCCTATACACCAAAACTAATGAATGGATTGAGCAAATATTTTTCGTATAATGAATAACGTATGGCTTTTTATACTGAGAGCCTAGTACGAGTTGCACAATTCGAAAACTTTTATAGTATTCTTTATCAAGCTCACTTTCGTAGTATCTTTTTTCATTAATTACCTCACCATTTTGAGTGATAATTATTGCAATCTGCAAGAAGATTACATTACCTACGTTGTTAGATCAGTTTCTACTTAAAACCAGTTGCGTAATTTCCAAAAAATGTACATTAAAATTGAGCTCGATATAGTATACTATAAGTTTTCAAATTGTGCAACTCGTACTAGGCCCTCGGGTACTACGCGAGCGAACCCGCGGTCGGCAGCTTGTATAATAATATTGTCTTTAAGCACTTCTGCTGGACCATATTAGCATAGGAGAGGCACGAATATTGAAGGCTTATAATAATGATCATTATCATCATTGCCTACTAGCAGTACACTGCTGGATATAGACCTCCCCTAATGAGCGCCATTACGCTTAGCCCTCGACGCATCCAGCTTCTACCAGCAGCCTTTCGCAACTCGTCCCTCCATAATAATAATGCACTCAATTTGGATAAAACCACCACTTACCTCGATGCGAAGTATAATTAGACTTCGTTTTAAATATCTTCTTACATTTAAGACAGACATACATAACTTTAATTCTTGCTTTCTTCTCAATCTTTTCGACAGGCGCTTCTGTATTCCCCAACTCTTTATCTCCCTCTACCGTTTGCTTAGATTCAGGTACAATTTCAGTTTTGAACGGTTTATTTTCAACACCAATGTTTAGCATATCAGTGAGTTGCTCCGCATCTATCTCACTGTTCAAACTGATGATGAATGTATCATCGTGCTCCGTTGAGATGTATTGCACACTGTTCTCTCCGATAAGCTGATTCAAGTTAGCAGCCAAGTTTGTACTGGCTTCTAAATCCACGTCACTTTCGAAGATGGTCGAGCATTCGTTAACAGAGACTGGTGGTACAAAGAACTCGTTTACTTTGTTGATTTCGGTTGCGTTTAAAAACTCTTTCGGCACATTCTGATCTATGCCACGGATAGCGTTCATTATATCCTGATCGAGGGTTTTACCGTTCATGATTTGGTCCATGCTTCTGCCATCGTTCAGGTCAAAGAGCTCGTTCCGTTCATAGTCCATATTATACATGGTTTGGAAAGTATCTAAATCTATATCATTGTATAGTAATTCATCATCTAATATATCGTGTATGTTGTTCATTTGATTTATCTCTTTCAGTAATTCTATTTGCATTAGATTATCTTGATTCACTTCTGTAGGATAGTTGTTGATGAGTTCGTTTTGTGTCGACATCGTCATGTAGTCATCTTCAGCTGATAGGATGTCGTCAACGATTTTGTCGACAGTTCGGTTCGTGTCGACGTGGAGTTGGTTGGATTTGTCTTCTTTTGGTGGTTCGGGGGGTGGTTGAGATGGGTTGTTTGAGTGTTCCCTAGGAATTAATTTACATAAAGTTATGTTTGACGCGTAATGAACATGTTTTACCTAAAAATAAAACATACATTAAAAATACTTACCTTATCCGAGGTCAAATATTAAATATAGTGAGATATAGCTATCGCTTTCGCTTACTTTTAGTCCATATTTCAAGTATCTGTGTGTATTTTACCCTCTTTGCCTCACTCACACCACCACAGGCAGCCCGCTCTCGAGGAGCGGAGCTTCGACTTGGTTCGTCATTACGCTTGTTGTTTTTGCAAGATTCACCAGGCAGTATTAAAAAATATTTGACCTCGGATAAGGTAAGTATTTTTAATGTATGTTTTATTTTTAGGTAAAACATGTTCATTAAAAAACTGTACCGTTATCCGAGGTCAAATATTAAATATAGTGAGAGATGTTTGTTATCGCCTGGTGGTGGTGGTCAACGTTAATGTGACATGAAAAATAAATAGAGACTATGACTAAGAACTTGCTAAGTAATGCATTAGTGTTTAAAAATATTTGACCTCGGATAAGGTAAGTATTTTTAATGTATGTTTTATTTTTAGGTAAAACATGTTCATTAAAAAACTGTACCGTTATCCGAGGTCAAATATTAAATATAGTGAGAGATGTTTGTTATCGCCTGGTGGTGGTGGTCAACGTTAATGTGACATGAAAAATAAATAGAGACTATGACTAAGAACTTGCTAAGTAATGCATTAGTGTTTCTTCTATACACCTCTGTCATATACCACAGGATAATGGATAGCAAGTAATTTAGATCCTTTATGTTCGGCCTACTATAAGGAGGAAGTCAAGTTGGTAGGCACCTTCTTAGGTTCGTACAGTAGATAAGATCTTCAAATAAAAGAAAGAGGTAGGTACAATAATTATGATTTACTATAGAACATTATCCCTAATTTACTAGGTAGGTTACCTATTTAAGAATGATTATATAATATGATTAATTAACTGCCTGAAAAGATGGCGTAACATTATGATTAGCTTTTTTATTTGACTGCTCTATCTGTCTACAATAAAACTTTTTAAAAGTATGTTTGGATTTCCAGTTGCCTCTTGAAAGAATATCTTCAATTTTCGTATTCTCAACCCAGCTTTTAGAGGCAACTGCAGCTCTGAAGCTACCAGCCGAAGCTTCTAAACCAGCGTCTTTTAAAAGTGATTTAACCCACCCAGAGATAACACATCTAGATGCTGGCTTGGGCTGACCACATGTAGTAATGAAGAGATTTGTACAATCAGCAGATTTTCGTCTACTATCACCAATAGAAATTAATCTTTTTATCCAAAAAACTGGATCCAGACTTTTACAATCAAGATTTACATTAAGTCTCCAGCCAGACTGATGATGATTTATTGAATCAGTTTTAGAGCCAAAAATCGGCCATAAAATAATATAATCATTATGTACAGTACAATTTTCTGGATTAACTCTAAGAAGTGTCAAATCATGTACTCTTCTCCCGAAGTACAATAGCAGAATAGCGGCTGTATGTTTAGATATTTGATAAAAGCTTTCAACATTACAGTCAATATGTGTCATATGCTCAATAACTTGATCTACATCCCATACAGGTGGCTTGATAGGGGTAGGATTTGACAAGGCTATAGACTTTAAAATTCGTTTAACCAAGGGGTGGCTACTCAGACGTTCCGAAATTTCTGGGTCACACAGGGTCGAGACGACAGACTTATGCACGAGGATGGTATTGTAAGAGAGCTTGTCTTTTTCAAATAAATCAGCTAAGAATCGAGCAAGCTCGGATCCAGTAGGCTTAAAATATGACACATTATTTTGCTCAGACCACTTGAGCCACCTGGACCAAGCTGGCTTGTAAGTTCTGATTGTTGATGGACGCCAACTATTCACGAGAAGATTTCTTTGTTGTGATGTCCACTTCTTTAGCTGCTCTGTCCAGCCCCACATCTCCATACCTCCAGTATCATTTCCTGTACATTCTGCGGAGGGTTGCCGGTTGACGCATCTACTAGGACTTGTTGGAGATCTCGGATAGTCCAAGGTGCTGCTGTTGCTCTGCTCCGTATATCTGGACGCCAAAAAACTTTCTCCCACCTGGGTGCCACAATCAAGTATACGCCGCGACATTGGTGTAGGTGTTGTAGAACCTTCGGTATCAAAAATGGTGGGGGGAACACCCACGCTAGTGGATAATCCCATATTCGGGATAGGGCATTGTGAAATTCTGCTTGCGTGTCCCTGTAATCTAGGGTGCAATATCTGGGTACCACTCTTGTGAAACGAGTCGCAAACAGGTCTATGACCGGCGTACCCCATTTGGAGAATATGAGCGTCGTTACTCGGGGTAGTAAGTGCCATTCCGGCATTATTCGATGGCGAGACAGATGATCGGCTTCGACATTGTAGACACCGGGAATATGGAAAGCAAGGAGGTCTATCTGATACACATCTAGAAGCTGAAAAATCTTGTATGTCAGGTTCAAGAGGCCTTGTGATTTTGAGCCCCCCTCGTTGCGTAAGTAAGCTACTGCTGTTTTGTTGTCGGATTGTAGGTGCACGGAGGAGGATTGTAGGTTCGGACCTTGCTCTTTCAAGGCTTTCAGGACAACAAGTAGCTCCTTTTTGTTCGAATGCATGCCTTTTTCTGCAGGTAGCCAATCCCCTGACAGTTTCTCGTGGTCTATTTGGGCACCCCAGGCTATACCCGAGGCATCTGTCACCATGTAATGTGTGGGGTGAGACAGATGAATTTGAGAATGGTCTATCAAATGACTGAGCCACCAGAGCAAGTTTATTTCCGATCTTTCGTTTAGAGTCACAAGCTTTGAGTCTAGTTTGTGATGTTTTATTGTCAGCTTTTGTAGCTGCCGATAATTGAGCCTTCCCCGAGGGATTACAAAACTGGCGAAATTCATCATGCCCACGAGGCTTTGGAAATCGACAAGCTTTGCAGTACGATACTTTAGAAGTTTTGATATCGCGTTCCGTATCTTGCGACACTTTGGTTCTGGGAGATACTTGCGATTTAGCCATGGGTCCCAATGGATACCTAGATATTCCATGTTCTTTCTTGGTATCAGAACGGATTTTTCGAAGTTTACTTTCCAGCCTAGATAGTGAAGCATATCTAGAGCAATGGCAGCGTGCTCTTTCAGAACAACAGGATTTGTGTTTGCGATCAGAAAATCGTCTAAGTAAACGAGAAGTCTTAGTCCTTTCTGGCGAAGAATTTGGGCCATGAAGTTGCTTACCGTGGCGAATGTTTTGGGTGCCGAACTTAGCCCAAAGGGTAAACATCGCATTTCCAGTATTTCTTGACAATATATCAGGCGTAGGAACCGTCTGTGTGACTTTTTGATTGGCACATGGAAATATGCCTGTGACAGATCTATTTTTACTAGCCAATCGTTGGGCTGTAAGAATGCTGGGACTTTGTGGACATTGATCAGTCTGAATGGTGCCGTCGAGACAAATCGATTTAACGATCTCAGATCGAAGATCGGCCTCATAGTGCCGTCTGTCTTGGGAACGAGAAACATTCGTGACAGAAAACTCTGGGATGCACGAACAGGAACCAGCACACCTTCTGTTTTCATTTTCTTTATCACAGCTGACATTTCTCTGGACTGGTGAGTGATTTGACGATTTATGTACCGGTCCAGCAGAAGAGGAGGGCGCTTCCAAAAAGGGATACGATAGCCTGAAATGATTTTGAGGATGTAACGTGACGCACCCATATCCTTCCATCTTGTTTGATAATGCTTTAGCTGACCGGCACGGAAGAGACTCGGAGAGTCAGAATTTCCGATAATGTCCCCTATCCCGGTGGGTTGAGGGAGACCTGCCTCTAACATTTTTGCGCGTTGTAGATCGTTCCTGGTCGATTCGTTTCTGACCTCTTGATGGAACGCCTCTTCCTCGAAACGACCTGTTAGCATTGGCTCCACGCGATCTCGAGTTATTTCCCCTGTATGTTTGGTTCGGGTATTGATATCTGCTAGATGTTGTTACAGTTTGAGCAGTTGCATTAGTACCGGTCTGCGTAGCAGGAACGCGGTCTTTAGTGCGTGGCCAAAAAACTTTTCGAACATCGCCAATTGTACCGAGGGTAGACGAAAATTTTTCTGCGTCGAAAAGATTGCTGCATGACGGTGGTATCTTTCGTAACATGCTTTTATGCAATGGATCTTTTACGGATGCCAAAATGGCTTCCCTTCTATTGTATAATCTCAGCTCGGTGGCCGCAGACCAACTGAAGAGCATCATTCGAGATTTTCGAAAATTCTCCGGTTACAAAAATGTCTTCGATCTTTTTATGAATCTCATCATAGCTTAGGTCAGGCGTAGCCTTAGCCCAATATAAGAAGTTACGAAGATCTTTTTCTAGTGTGTCTTTTTGTTTAATTAAAGCGTAGCTTATAGTAGCAAACGCTTTGTCAGCATTTGAAGTCGTACGAGACGTTTCATATACTTTAATTTCTTCGTTAGGTTCAAGGTCAGTAAAACCGGGAGAATGCCGATAATTTTTCTGAACATCCGCATACCTTACATTCTGCCAGTCAGGGTTATCTAAACGTTGAATGCCTTTCAGTATTTCTAGGTATGATGACGGAGTCTTCAGTACCTCGGGTTCTTTTATTTTGGTTCCGATCGACAGTGAAAAAAGCGGTTCATCGGCTGCGCTGGAGTTATTGTCGCTATATAGAGCACCACTGACATCGCCTTCGATGTAATCGTCGGCGTAGTTATTCACACAGTCCCGGTTGGAAACACGCGGTTCGTGTGAAAACCGTGATTTCAGATCACTAACTTCTGCGATCAACTTGTCTAATTTATGATTTTTATGCCTACGCTGCCTACGACTTCGCTTACTGCGTCGGTGACGGCGAGAACGTTTGGCAGACGAATCTGTACTGGAACTACTACTTGAGCTACTAGAGTCATCATCACTTTCAGAGGAAGACGATTCAGACTTTTTTCGCTTCCTCTGTTTTAAATTATCATTGGACATATTCGCGCCTTCTCTCACGTCCAATACAAAACTATCATTGCTTACGTCCACTGTATTATTATCATTTTCGCTCATTTTCTAAACAAGTTGCAACAATGTATTTGGAATCTACAATAAAAGAACGATTTAACCTTTGTTAGAATAAAAACTAGATGCTACCTGCTTTGCTGCAAATAAGTACGATTATCACAAAATCTATTGATTTCAACAAAAAGAAACACGAAATCAAAGGGAACACACAATAAGCATACAGGAAAAACCTGATCGAACGGTCACACCGTTTAGATTTGGACTACCTTAACGGACGTTAAAATCAATAGATAACACACGAAATAAAACACTTACCGAGCTGTTTTATTCCTTGAAAAAAAGTTATCGAACAATTAGAGAAATTTTCCACTAACTTCGTCATGGTACAAAATAATGTGGGTAGGCTTTCTAAAAATGTAGTGATGGGACATGTACATAATGTTCGATCAAATAAGAGAAAATATTTTCCCTCTATTTAGTATGCAAATATGTAGGACGAAAATTTTAAGATATGAAAATTTTATATAACTAGCACTCACCGGTGCACGTCCGTTCGAAGCGAAAACAACAACGTCAATAACGAACCAAGTCGAAGCTCCGCTCCTCGAGAGCGGGCTGCCTGTGGTGGTGTGAGTGAGGCAAAGAGGGTAAAATACACACAGATACTTGAAATATGGACTAAAAGTAAGCGAAAGCGATAGCTATATCTCACTATATTTAATATTTGACCTCGGATAACGGTACAGTTTTTTAATGCCATTTACTTGTTAGATTTTGTAATTATTCTTTGTATGAGCTGGTGGCATCGAGATATTTATACTTTAGAGCCACAAACGTGGAAAGTGTCTGCACCAAAACTCAGCGCACGCTGTCAATTCCGCCGACTTTGGACACTTTTCAAGCGACATAGTCTAAATTAGTGCAAATTTGGCATTGTGAAGTTTATTTATGTCATTTTTGGCAGTTTTCACTTGAAGACTCTACAGCAAACTATATATTATCTCGATGGCTGGTGGCCAACTCTGGTGTCGGAGCTTGTGCCCGAATGCCTCTGACATAGGCTTAGTGACAGAAAAAGCCGGGACCAACATCCTAACGAGCCTTATAAAGCACAGAAGTACTCTATAGCCTCATACCATACTACTAAGATTTCGTTAGCTATATGTTAACCGCAGTGCCTCTAGCGAGAAGGTCTGAAACTTTGCCATCTCCCCAAAATATAGTTAATACAAACTTTGTAGTATAAAATGACACACTCAGACAGATCTCTAGGCTAATAATATTACCCAAATTGTGACCGGGCGGAGAATTGAAAAGATATGCCTTCGTATTGGTAATTACCTGACGCAATGTTCTAGTAAAGAGCTCTTGTATTGAAATGTTAATCCGCAAACCCTACAATAGTTATTACGGTATGATTTCTTGGCTTCCATCGGACTGTTCTGAGCCATTGGGCAGTTCTGGCAATGCCGACGCATTGAGGCTATCTGGAAATAAACATTATTATACGAGAAAATCCTACTTAATATTATAAATGCGAAAGTTTTTGAGTATAGATGTATGGATGAATGTTTGTTACTCTTTCACGCAAAAACTACTGAACGGATTTGGATGAAACTTGGAATATACACAGTTTGTGACCTGGATAAACACATAAGCTACTTTTTATCCCGGTACCACGCGAGCGAAGCCGCGGGCGGAAGCTAGTACTGTTATAATGCGTTTGCATGATCAGCAAGAACAACTGCTCAATAATTTAATGATTCAGACATGACTGCGGCAATCCAATACAAGCAAAGCAAGACAAAATTAACTCTTACGGATTGAAACAAAAATGAAAAAATATTTATTTATCAAAAGGAAATTGAGAACAATTTAACCAGTGGCCTTCACACTAAACGTAGCCTGTATCGTGGAGACCAGAAGGATGCGATAACATAAATTAAAAGAACAGAATTTCGAATATATTATGAGGCATCATTATACAAGAAAGTATTCATAGAAAAAAATGTGAAGCTGTTTAGATAAGTTCCTAAAATACGGAATTTGTACCATTTTGTCTTATTGTACTGGATAAAGGCCGCTCCTAATAAGAATGGGGATAAGCCCGTAATTCCCACGCTGCCTTCTCCGGCAACTATTCTTGCTATTTTCCATCGGCGAGCGGAAAATTAAATCTAATAAATGCCGGAGTTCAAGGGGGGCAATTGCCCATATTGCCCCTCCCCTGTATCCGCCCCTCGCGCTATTCCGTAGCCAACCGGCCGGCAGAGCTCCGTTTAATAGTTAGGAGAGTGTACCACGAGCCCATGAGGTTAGTTTGTGATCTTAAGTTGGAACCTCTTACAAACCTATTTGCCTGCGCGGGCAACAAAAGTCAATTATAAGTAGAAACCTGTTTAAATCGATGTCCACATTTGGAACAAGGGTAATGCTTCTCGGTCTTGTGGGTTAGCATATGCCGCTTCAAGTTGGACTTGTCTGTAAATTTCCTATTGCACACACTACATGCGTGCTTCTTTATATCTGCAAATAAAAATAAAAATATCCAGGAACCTAGATAAATAAATACTATTGGAATACAAATAATACAACAATATAGTGGAAATATGCTTGAATTCAAAATCATTTAGAATTACGTTCGTATGTGCAATTCGTCAATGGACACCTCGGAATTGTTTCGCAGTACACATAACTCGGGCAGATATTGTAGTTGGTTAAGAACAACATCGAGAAGAAGGCCAAGAGGAGGATTCAGCTGGGTTGGGCAGGATTTGGAAAACTATGTCGAGTCTTCTCGTCACCCATACCGCAATGTTTGAAAACGAAAGTTTTCAATCAGTGCGTCCTACCCGTCATGACATACGGAGCCGAAACGTGGACACTCACAGTATGGCTAATCCACCAGTTTAAAGTCGCTCAGCGAGCTATGGAACGAGCCATGCTTGGAGTTTCTCTGAAGGATAGAATCCACAACGAGACTATCCGACATAGAACTAAAGTTGTCGACATAGCTCAGAGAATTAGCAAGCTAAAGTGGTAGTGGGCTGGCCATATCTGCCGAAGAACCGACAATATGCGTTCTTGAGTGGAGACCAGGGCTCAGCAAACGTAGGACGCCCTCCGGCCGATTAGCGTAAGGCTGCTGGTAGAAGCTGGATGCGTCGAGCTCAGGACAGACCGTAATAGCGCTCATTTGGGGAGGCTTATGTCCAGCAGTGGACTGCTATAGGCCGATGGTGATGATTATGATACATTTTGAGCTATTGCTTAGGTAAATCAAACAATCCCTTTCCGTGGTGCAGTCAAAGTGTTATAAGGAAATAATATACCTTCATGTATGTCCTTATGTTTATCCAAGTCGGAAAGTTTGTGAAATGCTTTTTGACACACGTCACATTTATGAGGCCTGAAAAATAATACAATTAAACTTTGGGGGCATCCATTAATTACGTGAGGCGATTTTGGCGATTTTTCTTGGTGAGATATTGTGAGATTTTGCTCGACTCCTGCTATGCTCCCCTAATCTGATGTGAGATTTTTCAGAATGAGTATTTTTAATGTAAATAAGTTAATTTAAAAAAATTGCTAATATTATTTATGATATAACCATATTTTAGTGGGAAAACCTTTTTTATTTACTTTAACTCAGTTTTCTCGTAATTTCTGTTTCTTGCGGAAAAAAAAAGTTTTCGGAGACTTGTTGATCGTTAACATTTTGTCAAGAGTCGTGTTCTCACTATGTATGAAGGAAGTACACGGAAATAGCTAATGTTAGTGGGTATGGCTCACTCACTGAGTAGGCACGCACTCAATGTAAGGTGTAGGTGTAGGGCTAGCACCGAGTGTACCATCCACAGACGCACAAGACAGCTGTCCAGCCTGCCGGCTACCAGTCCAAATAATAAATAAATAAATATAATGAATAAGCTTTGAATAATTTGACATAACTTGTTCCTACATACATTAGACATTTCTGTAAATTAATTATTTTCTGCAGTGCCCTGACAGGGTCAATGTACCTACCAACCTACTCATAAGCTATACTAGACCTAAGCTATACCACTGTAATGTAGGACATTGAAGCATGAATAAATGAATATGAATTCATATTCATCATATATCATATTAATATTCGAAAGACATGTTCATACATGTCTTTCGAATTTTAGCTCAAGGGCTTGTTGGTTTTCTCAATATATTTTCATCCCCAGAAAATACTTAAAGCCTGTTCTGTACTTTTTCACACTATGTTATGAAATGTTGGAGACACTATCACACAGCATAATGTAGCCCCAAACCAAGCAGAGTTACTAAGGGAACCGCATTACTGATATACTACTTATATAATTTTTTTTACATAAAAATCACCTAGACTAGGTACAAATATTTGGAGACACAAACATTTGTTTCGCAGAAAGACTACTATGGTCAGGCACTAGTGTAAGCAAGTAAAAAGTTACCACTTAATGCTGCTTAAACCATCTAAGTCTTATGTTAAATCTATGTTTGCCTTTTCTTACCTATAATCCAAATGTTTGGCAAACAAATGTTGCTGCAGCCTCCAGAGAGCCTCGAATGACATCTCGCACTGCGGACAACGCCACACCCTTTCAAGTGGCTGATGCGTGAGACTGTGCTTCATAAGCTGTTGCTTTGTTGAAAACTTTTCGTTGGGACATTTGTCTGAAGTGTGAAAATTTAATTTACAGTAGTAGGTAATATATTTTGCACATCAACCTTTGGGATGATACAATTGGCTAACTTCGGCTTAGTAGAGCGTTATCTTTGTCGCACAAGTACTAACAGTCTGGTATCTACGAGTATAACAACGACTGACAAAACTGGACAAAAATCACATGGGTAGCTTTGGCCCATTAGCTCTTTCCAAAGGTTGATGTGTTAAATTTATAGCCTACTACTGTACCTACTTACAATGTTTTTATTTTAATTACGATCAATATCATTGAAAATAGAACAGATAGGTACTAATACAAATAGTTTTATTGATCAAACTACCTTATACAAAATAACCTTGGGTATGGAGCCTATCACTTATCAGAAGTTTCATAACTCATTCATAAAACATTGGTACATACCACATATCCAAAGATTATCCTTTGAATGTACTCTCAGATGCCCGTAGTACTTTTTAGCGTTATCAAACTGCTTTCTACATATTTCGCAGTGCAGTGTGGTGGGTCCGTTCAAATCGGGCTCTTCCAGCGGATCGTCCCCTGATAGAAACTGGGCCAAGACATCGTCTGCGCCCAGTAGAGAGCCGTGTGATGGTAGGGTAGGATGCAGGTCATCATACTCGCAATCCTGACCCCTGATTTTACCAAAATCAAGATCAGCAGGGTCTACAAACTGAAACAAGAGATATTTGTTGGCGGATTGAGTACAGATTACAAGAAGTAAACAAACTGAGTTTCGGTTAGAAAAATGAAAGAAAACTTACAGGCAAACTGAAATAGGACAAGTTCGAATCCATTTTTATCACATTGTCCTATAATCGCAGCTAAAATTGCGATTTATCAGTGAAAAGAAAAATGTTTAATCATATGTACAAAACATGTAGATTCGATATTTTTTTTTGATGTTTGACAGTTGACACTGACAATCTTAAGCTATTTCGCCGTAAGTTAAAGCCCACATATAAATGCCAACATGCACTTCCGGTAGAATGTACAAGCCACCATTGGTACTCTACCAAAATCAACTTTGCCCACTAGCTGTGTACACTTATTTTAAATACACACATCACACACACATTTTCCAATAGAATTTCGTTTAAATGGCGTGATATCTTTTTGAAGTGAATTAATTAAACGGAGGAAACAGACCCTAAAGTTATAAAAATACACTCTCACATGATTAAAACTTTTATAACAAATTTTGTCACATTTATTTATGATAAATATGATTCGTATTTGGTGTGGAACACCTAATTAAGAAAATACATATTTAAGAGTATTAAACGTAGAAGTTACTTTTGTTATGTTTTTTTCGAGAGTGACATAATCATAAACCCTCTGTAATAAAAAAAGTTACCCGCCTACTAGATAGTTTTTTTACACTAGGTTACCTACAGTTTTCTACGGTAGGCTACAAAGTAAAGCCTGCACCAAATGCAAAACTACCGACAAAAATCTAATTATCACATAGACACTGGACCTGTGTCTAAATGTTGGCAAAGTGCCAACGGCAGAGGCAACTGCAGCCGTCGACGCTTCAACGGCAGCCCTTTGACGCGTCTCGACGGCTGCATTTGCCTCTATCGTTGGCTCGTGTAAAAGAGCACTTAGTGCAGTCACCTGATTGATAACAGTTTGAAAAGTAAGTGGTTCATACTCCAAAAAATGGTCTATATTCGGTCATCCATTTTATATTCTCAGATCGTCCCCTTCCGTAATTCCAAGATGGCGGCGAGATGACAATACCCACGAAGGTTTTACCTATAGCTTCATGACAATACCACCATTACGTGGATTACCAAGGGACTGGGGACGTTAACGGGTAATGAAAGTATTAAGACACAGAATACACAGTAATACCTCTTGTTGAGTGGAGTGGCCTATTCGAGATTATTTCACCATGATGTACCTACCTACTTGTACACCCTTTTTCCTTGTGCGGCATTTTAGGGGAGCTGCAAACATAAAAATGTCAGACATGTTTTTCTCAATGCTAACCATTTAGGTACCTATCTAAACTTGTATATTCTTACCCACTAGCAAACTTAGGTAACAATTTATTTATTTATTTGCACAAAAACACTCTCTTAACTATACCGGTTGTAGGTACATATTCTGTGGCCTAGGTCTAGTCTAGTCACAAAATAAGTATTAAATACTATGTATACGGTAGGTACATACCTAATTATTCTCAGATATGTGTGGATGGATGGTAAGGTACACATGGCCAAACGCTACCCGTGTATGTATTAGTATCTATTATATGCTTAGGTATACGTGTGTGGTTTTTTATTGAAATAAAATCTAATGAAGGTTTAGGAAGCTGTACTGAAAGTCGTCCTTGTGGGTAAATTTCTAGAGTATGGTCTCCGTGTTGGTAAGTAGGTATGTACAATAGTCACAATGCATCTTTGTTCCTTAAATCTTGTTCTATCTTGTCTTATTATTAAGATGGTAGAAAATAAGTTCCAACGTTTATATATAGTGCCTCTACGGGGCTCATATTGCGGACCTCGTTAATTTTAAGTTCTAAATGTTTAACATAAAACAATAAAGATTAGGATTATTAAGTTGGCTGCAACGGGTCATTCAAACCATAGAAAATAATAAAAAAATACGTATTTTGATAGGTTTTGTATAAAATAACGAGAAATGTTGATTTCTATTAATAAAAATGCAATATCAGTTTTTAATTACAATTATTTATTTTGTTTTTTTTTTGTGCCTCAAATGTCCAAAACGCAATTCGCTTATTAGATCCCGTCGTGACATCACTTCAATAGTACATAATATTCGTTACAATCTCCTTAGCAAAATCGTTTTGTTACTAGTGTAGTGACGTCACGAGGTGGGTAGTATAGTGGCTAGCTTTTTCGGGGGAAAAAAGCAATAAATTAAAAGTTTGATTTTTTTTAAATAAAAAATTATAGAGGTTCAGTAACACTGGGATTCATAGAAAACACTTTTTGAAAATTGGTGTAATACCCTATTGTGGGTCGGATTGAACTAGGATTGGTCGATACATTTGCTGAGCCAACTTCAGAGGACAAAGGTAGATCCGCTTTGACTATTGTAGTACCGATACCACAAAATCTCGCCTAAAATTGACAGGAAATGCCATAGTTTAAGTACCAGTAACAATCCATTATTATGCTAACGATGATTGCCACTCTCAAAGAGTCAGCGCACACTGACCCGCAGCAGTGGTCGCTACCAGTGGACGAAAAGAGGTTGGATTTTTTTTCTTTATGGTGGACGCTTCGTGTTATCGTGGTATCGTGGACTTGGGTGGTAAATGACTACAAATAAAAAAACCACATCACACCACATCAGCCTATATCAATCCACTGCTGGACATAGGCCTCCCCTAATAAAGGGGGATATACCCATAATCCCCACGCTGGGCATGCGGGTTGGGGATCGCAGGGCACAGCTTCTCGCACCACCGACGCTGCTGCCCGTCGGTGGCCAGGGGATTTAGCTGTGCCGATGTAGGCTGTGCTATGCCGCAATCAGCCGGCCGCCAGAGCCCCGTTCGTTGTTTAGCAGGTGCACCACATGCAGGTGGGGTTGGCTTGGGTTCCGAAGATAGGGGTTGGAACCCTTTACACCAATAAAAAAACATTTAGACTTAAATATCCATGATCATTATTTAGGTAATTTTTTCAAAATAAATTCTTCTGTTCTAAACAGAAGGGGGAAATGCCCAGTCCCCACAATTCTGGACATACGTGTTGGGGATGGCTTCTCGCATTGCCAAAGCTGCTGCTCGTCGGCGATCATGCCATGTAGCTGTGCCTGTGTTAGGTTTTGCTATACCACAATCAGCCGGCCGCCAGATCCCCGTTTGTAGTTAGCATCACGGGTAGGTGACCTTATCTTGGGTTCCAAAGATTGAGGTTGGAAATGGAACCCCTTTACTAAAGTACCTACTAATTAAAAAATTTATTCACCACATGAAATAAATTCACAAGATAATTTATATATAAATTTATAATATAAATTATACTCTAGAGTTGAAAACATGGAAAAAAGTGTCTACACTCTGCACCAAAACTCTGCGCGCACTGTCAATTGCGAGGACTTTGAACACTTTTCAAGCGACATAAGGACTAAATTAGTGCAAATTTGGCATTTTGAAGTTTATTCATGTCAAACACCCTTGCGACACAATTTTTGTTAAATTTCACTTGATGAAATTTCACTCTTTAGTGTTCTAACTATCTCGTTATGCGAAACCTACCGTTCTTAAATTTAATGACAAGTTTTTTTTTATTATCAGTGGTATGTATAGAAATAATGTTCAAAAGCGGGTGACGTAAACACATATGCGGCGAGCCTAACATTTGACCTTTGCCCGGTGTAGTTGCAATTCGCAAGATTTAATAGCTTGCTATTATTTTTAAAACTATACAGATTATTTTGTCCACGTTCTTTGGTGGTTCCGTACAAAAGATTTTTCATTTTCCATTTTAAAGCAGAATGAATGAGCATAACTATGCCGTTATTTGTTTCTATTAACTACCTAGGTGCCTACTTGAAGACGGAACAAGCACATGGATCACCCTGGCATTAAGAGCATTGTATTTGTCACAGCCAACTAGTTGCATTATGCATTGGCTAGCCGTTTCATTCAATAATTCAACCAAACTGCTAGTTATTTAGTAAAATCATTTTGATGTTTCTAATGGCTGAACTACTAGGCTGAAAAGCCGCCATAACATTGAATTAGTTTTTACATTGTATTACATTTACATCTTTATCTTTTTTTAAAGAGAGTAGGTAATACTGACATTGAACCAGTTAGCAGAGCGTCTTCTGGCTACCTACTTAAGTATCGTTCAACTTTGTGATAAGCTACTGCCTAAAACAACATTACCCAAGTATAGCTAATCTATATTTAGCCTTTTCGATAGATGGCGTTTTTCAATGAAACAGCTAGCCGCCATGAGCCCTAAGAAAATACATGGTGGAACTCTAGAAATATTAATATGGTAGTAAAAATAAAAATCTGCTTTATCACACTAGTCAGTTGAGTTTTAAGATAAGTGCACGTTTTGATAAAGGTAAATAAAAATCAAATAATACGTAGCTAATTTACTATGTTCTTTTAATTTAGATAAGGAACATGAGCATTTTCAACATATTTAGTCCGTATTTTTACACTGTCCCTCAAAAATACATACTTATTTTTTGCTAGTGATGTGGTTAAATAGTAGATTGTTTTACAAGGGACTAAACCATCCCATTATATACGAGGTTGTTATACTCCCGAGCTTAGCGAGGGAGGATGACAAGACCGAGTTATAATGGGTGGTTTTGGCCCGAGTAAAACACTCTACTTTTCACTTCGATTGCGAGAAAATAAAACAATTCCAAATTAGTCAATTTTCAGAAATTTTATTAAAAATTAAATGTGCAGTTAGAGCAATTTTGAATGTTTAGTGATATGTTTTTCCCGGGCAATTTTATTTCGTTTCTCTGTGATTGGGATGTGATAATATTTTGAGTTGATTGTTGTGGAGTAAAAGTTGGAGAGACTCGAAACATGCTTGAGTTTCCTGCGCGGCTTCAGCTGAGTTCACATATTCATCCAATCCCGCGATGTAGATGCTTGGGGTTCTGTAATGTTTGGTAGAATATTGATTCCTTCCATAATCCGCTGCGTGACGTGATACTTGTTTTGTATAGAGTCCTCTATATAACCTTCAGCCACTTGATCGGACCTCCATCCACCGTGGCGTTTTAATGTCGTTATATTCGCACCAGAGTCCGCCAACAGAGTCGCGGATGTTCTGCGGAAACAATGGCCCGTGTAGAGTTCCGGATTTGGTAAATTTAGATAAGTGGCAATATCTTTAGGCATGTTACCAAATTTATTTTTGCCTATGACTTGCCTTGTGCATTTACCATTTTGATAATTTAGAAAAAATCTTCTCGTTGAAACATTAGTGGGACGTAACTCCTGATAGGCTTTAACTATATTAAGGTATTCTCCACTGATGACAAATTTACGCTCTTTGTTTGTTTTCGTGTTCGGCAGACTCACAGCTTGTAGGTTTGTATCCGTTTCTACGTCTTCTAGCGTTATATTGGCAAGCTCTATTCCTCTGCATGCACCGCTGATTCCATAAATTAAAGCAACCTGTTGAACAAAAAAATAAGTGTGTTAATAATCGTAATAACCTAGGTACATAATTTAGGTATGTAGGTAGGTATCTATTTATTTAGTTTGAGTAGAGTACATAAGTAGGTTACCTTTGTTGCCAAGTATTGTTTATTTGGAGCGTTATTTAAAAATGTTTCGATTTCTTGTGTCGTCAAGACTTTAGATTTTTTTGCCTTGTATCCAGTGGACAATTTCTTCAGTAAAGCCGTTAAATTTACATATTTTTTAATATCGACGTCGTGTCTTGTTTTTAAGGTCATTCTTAACATTGAATATGTGCTCCAAAGAGTCGACGATTTGAATTTTTTCGATAATTCATCAAAATAAGTGAGAAAAACCCCTTCTGTAAAAGAATCCACACGTTTCTCATCTCTCCATTTCATAAAATTTTCGTAACTCTTTAAATATATTTCACGTGATTTTGTCGGCAACAGATTCATAATTATTTCTTTGCCCTTTTCTTCCATTTGCATATTAGCATCTTCACTATCACTTGATGACATTTTTCACGTTCACAATTTGAAAGTTAAAGTCAGGAAGTTAAACGTAAAAGTTTGTGATTTGGAATGAAGAAAATTCTAGAGATTTAGCGCCAATACCATCTTTTTTTTTAAATCTCTATACCTTCAATAACCCTCAACGAAACAGTTCGCATTCTACCGTGAAGGGAAGAATCAACCTTCATAAAACATCACCAAGACGGTTCTATTTTCAAAAAAAAAGATTGACGGAGCACCAAGAAGTCGAGTTTTTATATAAGAGAACGAATGCTTTGTACGGGCTGATGATTTTAGACAAAAATTAAAAAGAAAAAATACTTTTTAGCCCTAGGTATTAAACTCGAGTTTTAGGCCCGCTAAGCTACACTATTATGATACACTTTTTGAGCAAGAGAAGTGAAAATATAATTTTTTCATTCATAAGTTTTTATATTTCACCTTGAGAAGTAATTGTATATTTTAAAACGAGTCTTGTTAACTTGTCTTGTAAATAAATACCAAAGTTATTAAATTTAACCGTAAACATTTACCTACATTTTGTAGGTACCTATGTAACATTGGAGTAGGTAGGTACTTGATCCTTTGTATTTAGTCTAGGAGATATATTTAAGTGATCGTAAAGTGATTCCTTTGAAAACCTAGGAAATGGTTAGATGGGGTAGGCTTGTCCAGCATCTATAAACTTTCTCACATCTACAATACATAATATTACATCTATTAACGTATTACGTATTCAAGAACATGATCAGTGGACCGTGGAGCTGACCAAGCCGCGATGATTTCCTTCACAGTTTTGAGTTCATTTGAGGTAATATGAAACTTTAAAATAATAAAAATAATTTAACACCTTTTGGATTTGTAATTAATAAAAAATAACTAACTAATTAAAGAAATTTTGATTTTTTTAATTTTGTCGTACATTGATGCACGACTGAGATTCTAGTCGCGTCGAAAGCGACTCAAAATATCGCGAGTCAACAGGTGTTAAGGCAATTAATTACTCAGTAAGGTTTAAGTATTGTAGGTAGTAACAACGTAATAAATACTTTGAAAGCCGTAGTGGCCTAGTGGGATACACTGTACCGCGACTTCCGGTTTGGACTTCCGGAGATAGTCCTCCTAACTTTCGTAGGTACTTATATTTTGAGACACGCGCGAACCGCGACTTGATTTATGATTTCATAGTATCTAGTTAACTACTTAGTAAATGTTAATAGGATATCATAGATAGATAATGTTACATCAACAATAACCACACCAGCATATTCAGTTTGGGAGTGGGAGTTGAGGATCGCAGGGTACACCTTCTTGCACCACCGGTCCGATGCTGCTGTAAGTGGGCAGGACAGCAGGGTGCTCCATGGGCAGGTGTGTTTGGCTTGGGTACTAAAGATGGAGGTTGGAACCCCAGTCACAAAAGTAAAATGATAATGTAGGTTTTTTCAAAACAAATAAGGTAGGTTACTTTGTAAACAGGTTAAGATTAATTAGATAAACTTTTAGCAAACTCTGGTTAATTATCTTAAAACCTAAGTTAGGGTTGTCTAGACAATAAACGAACTAAATATGTAGGTACCTAATTTATCATTATTCCTAAAAATGATACTTATACATAAGTAGGTAGAGTATCGATTATCTTTTTTGCACCTGTGGTTATGTTATCAATTTACTTAGCTATTCATTGATTATTTTCATTAGCATCTGGCAATTTGGAGTCTTCTCCCGGATTCAGTCTGATTGACACTCTTTGTTTGGGATTTATCGAGACTGGCATAAAAAGAAAAATCCTCACCGGAATTTTCTTTCTCGTTTTTGGGTAAGTTGTTTCTATTGTCTAAATAAGTTTTGTTTCAGTGAAATTTGCATCTTTATAAGTATCTTGTAATCTTAAAGGTTCATAATGATCTACTTAATTAACTTATCTCATCATCATCATCATCATCATTATCGCACATTTGTCAGTCCTCTAAAGAGCATCATTGCGCCCTGTCCTGAGCTCGATGCATCCAGCTTCTACCAGCAGCCTTTCGCAGATATATATATTGATAAAATTTATATTTTCATCCACGAGTTCCCTGTTATTATAGTAGTTAGTTACAGTTAGTTACAAACTTCGGGTTAAATTAAGTTTTTTATATAAAAGACTGTACTAACTCTTAACAGATTGTTTTAAGTTGAATTTATAGACTAAGATACCCTGGACTGTTCGTGTTTGATTTTGATTCATTAATACTTTATTAGCGTAAGAAAGAGTTTCAGAAGCAAAAGCAATTTGAAGTATCATATTGAAAATAGAAGTAGGTAGGTAGGTACCTAGTTCTAACATTTATGATGTTATGGCTATTATTTATGGTATTGTAAATGATAAAATATTTTTTTGGTGCTGATCGTACTAACATAAGTACACATACACCTGAAGTGTTTGTTTGTGTATTTTTGTAAATATTTATTAACCACAAAAGTACAGTAACATTTATTTATATAAAACCTGTAAGAGGTTTGTCTAAGTGCTTCTAAACACTAACTCAAGCTAAATTACACTATAAGCAAACTTATAAAAAAAAACAACAACAAAACAAACACAAGAAACAATGCAAATTTATATACGTATCTACATTTAAATAGGTACCTATCTTACAAAAACTTACGTAAGCAAACACTGCTTATCCTATATAAATAAAACCAGTTTTGCACTCGTCGTACCAGAATAGCTATTAGCTATTGGCTAAGCCGAGCCGAGCTGTAGATACCGAAGATCAAATCAATGATAATAAAATGTTTGAATGAGTGAGTTCGGACTGAGAAAGGACTTCCCATGAAATCATTTCTCAGTCCATTCTTCTCACTCTTAAACGACAAGGCGAGGACTTGCATAATAGTTTGGTATGACTTGCAGTGGGACTCAAACCCGCGCCTCTTACGAATTGTCCACTAAGCCATATCGCCGTTAATTCGACATGCAATACGTAATACTTAATCTTTTTATTTCATTGATAGTTTACAAGCAGCAGTGATAAGACGTGATTATGGAGCCATATTTCGGATTGAAATACAAATTGTATAATTCCGAGAACTTCGACGATCTGCTAATATTTCTCGGTAATTATAAAAAAATATGACTTTTATTTTAAATAAATAAATAATGCTGGACGTTATCACACAGCATCATGTAGCCCCAAACTAAGCAGAGCTT
Source organism: Horisme vitalbata (assembly GCA_951804965.1). NCBI lineage: Eukaryota > Metazoa > Arthropoda > Insecta > Lepidoptera > Geometridae > Horisme > Horisme vitalbata. The sequence goes on along the minus strand of OX638106.1, from coordinate 10,288,511 downwards.
GTATTATGGGAACCACATGATTGATATCACACTAATATTATAAATTCGAAAGTTTGTGTGTGTGTGTGTGGTCGCTTCACTCCGTAACGGGTGAACGGATTTGGATGAAACTTGGAATATACATAGTTTAAGACCTGGATTAACACATAATATGCTACTTTTATTCCGGTATTACGCGAGCGGAAGCTAATACTTGTAAATACAGGAGAATCTCACTAATTCGGCACTATTAAAAACCAGAGGGTGCCGGATTATTGGTATGTTCGGATTACTGGATTGTGAGTATTGATAAATTCTAAAGTAAAATAAAAGTAAATTCATCGACGGCCGAGACGGCTCACTAGCCTTAGGGTTGCCGATCACATCGTACTTTTTGCAACAAATAAACCTGAACTACAAGGAATGCTAGAAGACCTAGCAAAGTTGGTTAGACTAATTATGAATCGGTCAAGGACGAAAACGATGACGCACGAAACGTAGGTTCGTGGTGGACGGGCAACACATACATAATGTTGGTGAATCTACTAGGCCAGTCCTTCAAAAACAGGTAGGACAAGGAGGTCGACATAGGGGTCATAAAAAAATTGAGGCTAGACTGCTTGACGACGGCGGAGCGCATACGCGGTGCGTGGCGTAGGGATAGGGAGATGTGGGCGGAGGGTGCAGGTGTATTGGACATAGGTAGACCGATACCTGAATTGAAGTGCTGGTTTTTTTTATACAAGCAAACAGACATATGGTCCGACGCCATCACATCAAGAGATATTACAAGCGCCTTGTTGACCCTTTTAAAAAGTTTAAAACGCCCTTTTTGAAACGCTGCATAGTTATTAATGAGATTCTACTGTACATAAATAAATACTCAATAAACACTATCCATTGGATTAAAATAATAGGCCTGCCTTATGTGCTGGACACTAGACAACACACACAGCATCATACAGCCCCAAACTTAGCAGAGCTTGTATTATGGGTACCATATCATCATTAATATCCGTTTATAGGAGTCGACTGCTGAACATAGGCCTCCCCCAGTGAGCGTCATTGCACCCTGTCCTTCTGATGACCTTCTGAAACCACACTTTTTTATATACATAATAATACAACATCATGTCATGAAGAAGAAGAAAAGTAAAACACAGTACATCATCATCATCATCGGCCTATATCAGTCCACTGCTGGACATAGGCCTACCCTAATGAGCGCCATTGCGCCCTGTCCTGAGCTCGACGCATCCAGCTTCTACCAGCAGCCTTTCGCAGATCGTCACCCCACCTGGCCGGAGGGCGTCCTACACTACGTTTGACGAGCCGCGGTCTCCACTTCAGAACTCGTTTACCCCAACGGTTATCGGTTCTTCGACAGATATGGCCAGCCCACTGCCATTTCAGCTTGCTAATTCTCTGAGCTGAGTCAAGTTCTATGTCTGATAAAATCGTATAATACAATACATACAATATATAATACATACATAGGTAAATAGAAAACACCTAGACACGAGTATGTAATGGTTAGCACTTTACATGAGGTGGTACACGCTTGTACCTTTGTCAAAAGAACCTAAAATTCTCTTCCAGATATCGGTTTCGTCCAACGTCAACTGGCTGCGACCATGTCACCAGTCCAGAGCGTCACCGACAACGAGGATGGTACCTACTCCATCCACTTCGCGTCAACTCTGGTGACATACGATCTCGTCTTCACACCTGGCGTGGAGTTTGAGGAGATCAAGCCAGATGGTATCAAGGTGCGCTTTCCTAAGATGTTTCCGTTCAGCTGAGCCTATTGCTGAGGAGAAGGAACTGTTTTCATCCAAAGTCGCTTTTATCTAGTGTTGAGAGTTTTGATAGCATTACAACAAATAAATGTTTGAATAGGTATCTCTCTTTAAAAAGAATTAAAGAAAATTTTTAGTCTGTTTCATAAAAACTAATGCCAGCCACCCACGATCAAGTTCACCGTCAAGTTTGCAGCGGACTTGATACATCCAGTTTACAGTTCCTCCATATAAAACATTCCATATAGAACACACACGATCAAGTTTACTGGCAAATTTGCTTGATGGCTGCCAGTTGAAGCCATGGCGTGACCAGTGAATAAAATCAGAACCTAAGGCAATAACATTAAATGATTAAATGATTAATGATCAGTTCGGATCTATCATCATTCCATTTCTGACTGACTGACAGCCCACCTAAACCGACTCTAAGCCCCTATATCCCAGAAGCTTGAAATTTTGAGGGTTTGCTCCTAGAATCTTCTTTATTTCTAATCCGTTTTGAGTTGCCCTATAGGGAAACTACGGGATAGGGGAACTACAATGACGGTTGGAGCTATAGCTCCAACCGTCATTGGCCAGCGGCCCACCCCGGCTTCGTACGTTTACAAACCTACTATCCTACTTCCTACTAATATTATAAATGCGAAAGTTTGTGAGTATGGATGTATGGATGAATGAATGGATGAATATTTGTTACTCTTTCACGCAAAAACTACTGAACGGATTTGGATGAAACTTGGAATACACATAGTTTGTGGCCTGGATTAACAGATAGGCTACTTTTTATTCCGGTAACACGCGAGCGAAGCCACGGGCGGAAGCTAGTTATACATATAAACCTTTCTCTTAAATCACTGTATCTAAGATATTCTATAAGACAAGATATTTAGTACAAATTCCGCTAACTTTCTCTGACAAGTTCCACAAAATGCATACGCATGCACCGCCCTCCCAATTATAATAGGGAATTATCCATAATTTATCATATTGCTGAGAGCAATGGATACAAAAGAGACATGGTCGATGGTTTGATTAAGGCAAAACAACGAAAAATAGTATGTTCACTTTTGTATCCATTGCCACCAGAAAAACCAGATAGGTATAAAGGTAGTCTTTCTTATTTAGGCAGAGTCAGTGAAAGAGTTTCAAAAACATTATTTAAAAATAAAATTAGGGTAGCTTTCAAAACAAATAATTCACTTAGACAGATTTGTAATGGTAAAGATAGGTTAGAAAATCATAAAAAGTCAGGTATTTACAAATTGTCGTGCGACGAGTGCAATGGTGTTTATGTAGGTCAGACAGGACGCAATTTTCAAACTAGGTATAAGGAACACATTGCGGCTTATAGAAATAATCACCCAGAAAAATCACATTTTGCAAAACATTTATTGGATACAGGACACTCTTTAAACGATAATAATACATTCAAAATTTTACATTCATGTGTCAAAGGTTTCAGGATGTCAGTTTTGGAAAATTTAGAAATCATAAAACATAATTTAAATACATTTACATTGTTGAACGAGACCAATATTCTGCCGAGATCCCCGTTATTGCGCATTTTTTCAACGCAAAACAACGTTGATGACGCAATCGCGCCACTAGGAGGGCGGGGAGTTCGACCCGATACTATATAAGTGGGGATGTCACGCGGTTGACTCACTTTCTGTTTAGCGCTCGGCGGAGCAACACGTCTGCGGAGTTCTGCGTCGTTGTTGTTTTTTAGCGACGTCGACGTTGGTGGACAGCGAGTCGATCATTCCTGAGGATGCCTTATGGGGAAGGCGAAACATTGTCGAATTTCTGTTGAGTTTCTTGTGTATTTATGTGTGTGTCGTTTCTCCAAGCTAATTACAGGTTAACGTGTTGTTTTTATTGGTGGAAGAGTAAGTAGACGGTTGCATTTATTAATGATTGCATGTTTGCTTGTTCTTTCTCTGATTTGCATGTGAATCTGCGGGCGGGAGGGCGGTGCATGCGTATGCATTTTGTGGAACTTGTCAGAGAAAGTTAGCGGAATTTGTACTAAATATCTTGTCTTATAGAATATCTTGTAATGGATTTCCGCAAAGTCACGCCTGAGTCAATTAATTATCACTGTATCTATTAAAATAACCGCATCGAAATCCATTGCGTTGTTTTAAAGATCTAAGCTTACATAGAGACAGACAGACCGCTTTTTTACTATATATGTAGTGATACTGATAGTGTTGATAGTATAGGTACAATATAATTGTATTGTAATATGTTGAATATTTAATACAGGTAGGCATAAAGTTTTTGTATAAGCACCGCCGCTCAATTCTATTCTTTCCATTCTTAAGTTGTTTGGAAGAAATCGCTTCAAGCGATAAGACCGCTGACTGTACCTACCTAGGTATTTAATATCTCTGTTCTTGATTTTTTTATTGGTGTTTTTTATACTACTAAGTTAGCAAACGGGCATACGGTCCTCCTGATGGTAAGCGGTTCCAGTAGCCTATGGACGCCTGTAACATGACCCTTTTAAACATTTTAAAACGTGCTGTGTGCAATAAAGAGTTTATCTATCTATCTATCTCTCTATCTTCTTTTTGGATGTCATGCCCACCCTAAAAGACTTTTATTGAGGTATTGATGAGCTGCTTCCATGCTCTGTCTTCAGCTTGCTTCAAAACGGCAGTCAAAGGGAGCTCCATCAGTGCCTTGACTTGGTCAGACCAACGGCTAGGTGATGATGAACTATGAAAGAACATCATGAAACTCAGAAGAAATCTCACAGAGGAAGATTAGTCTAGATATATCTCTTAAGCATCACATCACATCACATCACATCACATCAGCCTATATCAGTCCACTGCTGGACATAGGCCTCCCCTAATAAAGGGGGATATACCCATAATCCCCACGCTGGGCATGCGGGTTGGGGATCGTAGGGCACAGCTTCTCGCACCACCGATGCTGCTGCCCGTCGGTGGCCAGGGGATTTAGCTGTGCCGATGTAGGCTGTGCTATGCCACAATCAGCCGGCCGCCAGAGCCCCGTTCGTTGTTTAGCAGGTGCACCACGTGCAGGTGGGGTTGGCTTGGGTTCCGAAGATAGGGGTTGGAACCCCGTACACCCACTCTTTAGCATATTCGTAACTTTTTCTATTTCATAGTTGTAGCTACCCGTCTTTTTTGAGACATCTGCTTTTAGCATGTTTATCATAAGACTTATCATTAGATGACCTATTATCTAGAATGCTATTAAACGCTAAGTAATTTGTTATTGTTTACGATAAGACGTAGGTTGACCACGGATATCTAGGTGTTAAATAGGTTTATCTATTGAGATAACATAATGAGTGGGTGTTTATATACTAGTATCTAGGTGTGAACTAGGTCTAGGTCTGAGATTGTATAATGAGGGGAACTCCCCTAATTATATTTTTAACATCTCCATAAATGTTACATGATCTAAACCTTAGGCAATTAACATATTCATGAAACATGCATGGCAAAGCTCGTTGTTCCACACCGACAGACTCTAAATACCATACTTTGGTTCTTTATTTTTGAAATAGGACTTTAAAACAGACAGACAAATAGACAGACAGACGGACAGTGAAGTCTTAGTAATAGGGTTTACAATTTTACCCTTTTTTTACCCTAAAAACTTATTGTAAGATCGACAAACTCTGCGGTGGAGTCGGCGAAGGTCCACCAGAAACGCAGAAGGTTGTGGTTTCGATTTTCACCGCAGGAAAAATGTTTGAATACGTTGGTGATGCACCGACTTCAAATAGATGAGTAGGTGCCTATTTTCTTCTTTGAATTAAATATCTAATAAAGTTTATTTTTCGCTTTTTAGGGCAAGAAGTAAGAACTAAAAAGTAAGAACTAAATTTTTTTTTTTTTTTTTTTCTAGTGTAACTAGATAATACTGTTATTTTTAAATAAACTAGCACCATGGGCGGGCCAACTAAAGGTACCTACCACCCGTATGAGGGACAATCTTAGGGCGAAAATTACAAGTGAGGATGAAGTTTTTTTGAGTTTTGCGGGAAAGGTACCAATTCCTCAGGAATACAATTTAAATGAATGAAGTGAAGAAGAAGAAATGTGTGAAGTATATCTCTCTTTCAAACAAATAAATAATTTTGAAAATCGATTTACAATTAACGGAAATATCGGTGAACATACATAAAAAAAGTCAAAAAATAAAAAAAGATTCCAACGAATCGAGAACCTCCTCCTTTTTGAAGTCGGTTAAACATGTTTGCATTATTTGCTGATATTTGTCTCAGGTCTGGGTGTTTTCTGTTTATAATGTGTACCTGAGTATTTACAAAAACAAAATTATATATCAGTCACGTGGTTCCCATAAACAAGCTCTGCTTAGATTGGGGCTACATAATGCTGTGTGATATTGACCAGCATTATTTATTTATTTATAATGTTACTAGCTCACCCGACAGACGGTGTCCTGTCTCAAAGAGGGTATCGAAGTTAAAGAAACATTTAAAAAAGATATCGAAATGGAAAAAGCAATCAAAAGCTGAGTGATATTGACCAGAATTATTTATTTATTATATTGTTATTTCAGGTCCAATCCCTGATCGTAATAGAAGGCAACACAATCAAGCACATACAAAGAGAAGCCAACGGAAGAACACTTCAACACGTGTTCGAATTCCAGCCAGAGATATTGACCGTTGTAAGTTGTGTGTACTTTTAGGGCTTTCATATAGGAGCGTTAATCGCTACGCCTGTTGGTAGCGGAAAGCGTAGACTAGTTATAGAGTTAGATACAATAGTAGGTAGTAGAGTTCTTTGTGGAGGGCTCGTCCGGGGAAGTACTACCACCATGGCTATTTCTGCCGTGAAGCAGCTGTGCTGTGTTTCGGTTTGAAGGGTGTGGGTGCCGGTGAAATTACAGGCACAAGAGGCTTATCATCTTCATGCCTAAAGTTGATGGACGCAGGGCGTGCATTGTAGAGCTCGTTCCAAAAAAACGTGATCTACGATGCAATGCTTTGTGATAGGTAATGGTTACCACTTAACATCAGGGCCGTGTGCTTGTTCCATCTTCAAGTACCTACCATAAAAAAGGTGGAAGTATGGACGTCGCGTATCTGAATGAAACGACATATTGTGTCAATAGTGCGATAATAGTACTACAGCTAGATGAAGCCTTAAAATTTACTATGATCTGACCGTCAACTCATACGGCTGATCTCTACTTTCTTATGTCCATACATCATTAGTTAGAAAGAGATCCATACTTTATCTCGATGCGATTGCTGGCTGCGACTTCGTACCAGGCACATATTTAGGAGAAAACTAGATAAAGTCTTAAAATTCAATACGGCTAATCTTTACTTTCTTATGTCCAATATCATCAGTTAGAAAGGGATGCACACATATATGAATGCAACTTCAAAAAGTTAATCGTACCAGGGCGCTCGAACAAATTTCTATGCAGGTTCATACAAATGCCCTGGTACGAAGTCGCAAAAATCTCATTGAGATAAAGTACGCATCCCTTTCTAGCAAATGATATATGGACATAAGAAAGTAGAGATCAGCCGTATGAATTGACGTTCAGAGCATAGTGAATTTTAAGGCTTTATCTAGTTGTCTTCTATATCTGTGGTACCAGGGTATTTCTATGACACTGCATATAGAATTTTGTTCGAGCGCCCTAGTACGATTAACTTTTTGATCTCATTTGAAGTCGCATTGATATATGTATGCGAAGTCTTAAAATGTACTATGATCTGACCGTCAACTCATACGGCTGATCTCTACTTTCTTATGTCCATACATCATTAGTTAGAAAGAGATGCATACTTTATCTCAATGCGATTGCTGCGTGCGACTTCGTACCAGGCACAGATTTAGGAGAAAACTAGATAAAGTCTTAAAATTCAATACGGCTGATCTCTAATTTCTTATGTCCAATATCATCAGTTAGAAAGGGATGCACACATCTGTCAAATTTTCGACGCCTCGTTGTTAATTTTTGACAGTTTTTCAAGGGAAAACGAGGCGTAATCGCTAACGGTATAATATAAGAACCGGCCATTAGTGGCTTACTCTTATTACACTGCGCTAAGTTCGAGACAGTCTTACTAACGGCCGGTTTCTATATTATACCGTTACCGATTATGCCTCGTTTTCCCTTGAAAAACTGTCAAAAATTAACAACGAGGCATCGAAAATTTGACAGGTTTTCAGGGCAAAACGAGGCGTAATCGGTAACGGTATAATATAGGAACCGGCCATTAGTGGCTTACTCTTATTTCACTGCGCTAAGTTCGAGACAGTCTTACTAAGACAGACTGAACTATTAGACTATAATTATTACTATACTATAAAGGCCTATTAGATCACACGGTATTTAGTCTGTCTTACCAAGACTGTCTTACTGACTAACTAGATTTACTATGACCGACTTAGTGGCTTACTTAAATTACTCTTATTATCGCTAAATGTAAGACAGTCTTACTACAGAATAAAGAGAGTCTTACTAAGACAGACTAAATACCTCGTGGTCTTATAAGCCTCAGACCGCCTTAACGGCTTACTTCAATTAGGTACTATTATTATTGCTAAGTGTAAGACAGTCTTACTTCAGAATAAAGAGAGTCTTACTAAGACGGACTAAATACCTCGTGGTTTAATAGGCCTTTATAGTATAAAAACTTTTTTCAGACAACAACAGCTGAAGGCTTAGACAAAGTGGTGAAGAGATATTTCAAGCTGGTGAATTGAGAACAGTGGTGCTGGGTTTTTATATTCTAGTCATAATACTTAGATATTAGGAAAAATGTGGTTAATTTATTTCGACGACCTCGGTGGCGCAGTTGGCGAAAGCCCGTCTGAGATGCCGAAGGTTGCGGGTGCGATTCCCAGAGACAGATGTTTGGATAATCTGTAAATATTTGTCTCGGGTCTGGGTGTTTCTATATATAATAAGTATGTATTTACAAATAAAAATATATCTATGTTGTTTATCAGTCATGTGGTTCCCATAATACAAGCTATGCTTAGTTTGGGGCTACATGATGTTGTGTGATTACGTCCCGCATTATTTATTTATTTTATTATTTTCTACGTATGAGGTAGGGGCTAACTTTGGTGTCGGAGTTCTTAGCTCGCCTGAAGGCCGCAAACACCACCTACTGAAAAAGCCGGGACCAACATCTTAGCGTGTTTTCCAAAGCACGGAAGAGTTCAGCTCTAAATGACATAAAGCCGTCACCCATCCAAGTAGTGATCGGGTGAAGTGTTGCAAAGCAAGCCACGCCAAAAGTGCTTAATTTTTCTTAAATAATTTTTTAGGCAATCTATAGTGACTAAGTTTACCCTGTGTTCCTTTCCTCCTTGTGAAATAGTTTGAATAAAATATATGAATATTTTTAGAGCTATTATTAATTATTATTATTAAAATAAAATTATATATCTTGATATGTAAGTACTTTATTAATATTATTTGTATATTATGTATTTATGTACCTAGGTGTATGTCATTTTTTTGTACATTCTTCTACACTATCTACAATAATTATAATTAGGAAAATTTTATATTTTTGAGTGTGTGTGTATGTTTGTAATGAATAAACTCAAAAACTACTGTGCCGATTTCAAAAGTTCTTTCACCATTGGAAAGCTACATTCAACCTGAGTAAGGTGGGCTATATTTATTGCTAGAAAAGATTACTTAAGTTTTAGTAAAGGATCCTTACTAAAACTTAAGGAACGTAACCCAAGGTGTAAAAAAGTGCCCTATGCCCACCCGTGCGAAGCCGGGACGGGCCGCTAGTTTATCTATAAAGTAGTATGTTAAACAGTTATAGTTTTAATTTTTTGTTTAATTTTAAACTTGAATTTTAAAGCACGCCTACCACCATCTATAAACAAACCACAGGTTTAGCTGGTAGAAAATGCTCGTAGCAATAAGCCCACCTATTTATATTTATTGTGCAATAAAGTATAACTATTAATAATTATTATTATTGTTCCGTATTCTAAAAGAATAAACCCAAGCAGAGGTTTATTGACCGTTTATTTTATTTAGTTTCAAACTCATTCATTAATTACGTTCTTCGATGTAGGTTAAGTACTTATAAATACATGGCATAGTTTGTATGCAGATGACAAAAAAGCTTGGAAATTTGGAATGAAACTCCCTCAGAAACGATGTAATAGTCAATAATAAAAACTAAAAAATTGGACATGGAGGAAAAGTACTAAAAATATAGGACATAGAGATTTTTTCTCAAATGAAAATGAACCATTATTTTTATAGATGTAGAGAAATAGCCTTCACAGGATTTTGAAATAACCTTAACCTTAGATTTTGTCTTATAAATCAATAGGATACGGAACAAGACCTCTATGGCATTTTCAGCTGCTGCCTACTTTTTGTTAAATTTATGTTGATACGCGGGACATTGACATTGACATTGACATTCACGTAGTCATGACGACGACCAATGAACGATGACGAAAGCAATGCAAATAGCATTTATCAACTTAAATCACTTACCAACAGGTGAGATGGCGGTCAAACGTAAGCCTATAAACTGTAATAATAATAATAGTTTAAAAAAACTAAAAAAACACGCTTGCACGCATGCGTAGTTCGCGCACTAGCTCTGTCTCTCTTACTCGCATGCAAAGGATGCGGAAAGAAATTAATTAATCCTGGCGAATCTAATTATGATAATCGGATATTTTTATCGGATTATTGCATTGTCATCGACCTTTGACAGGTGTGCAAAGTTTGAATCAAATCTGATCGTTCAAAGTAGGGCAAAATCGAGCTCAAAGGAGTCGGTTACATACATACATACATACAGGTGAAACTAATAAAAGCGTGTTAAAAAAAATAACTATTTCGTTCGTCAAACCAATGAAAAGCCATTTTCGTCATCGCTCATCATTGGTCGTCGTCATCACTTATGTCAATGTCCAGTGTATCAACGCGTATTTAACAAACTTCTTCCTCGTATGAGTTAGTGGTCAACTTTGGTGTCGGAGTTTTTAGTCCGCCCGAAGACCTCCGCAATAGCTTAACGATTGAAAAAACCGGGACCAACATTTTAACGTGCCTAAGCACGGAACAGCTCAAATCTAAACGCCACTAAACACGGTCACCCATCCAAGTAGTGTCCAACCAAGGTGATCTGCTAATAAAACCGAAGTAAGCCACGCCATGAGCACTTCTTTATCAAACTGTAAGTGTCGAAACATAATATGGTGAAGTTACTCGACAAAAAGTTCGGCATGATTACGCCTGCAATGCTATTTGAATTACAGATGACTCATTTTATGCTGAAATTACGTTGCGTTATGGCGTAAAGCCGAACTTCTCAAAATCAGAGGGTTTACCACATTTGATAGTTTTCGAAAACTTTATAAGTTTCGGTATCTTTCCATACATTTTCATAGTTCATGCACGTTTCCCTAGAGGCGCTGTACTGAAAATGTATGGAAAGATACCGAAACTTATAAAGTTTTCGTAAACTATAAAAACCTGTGGTAAGCCCTCGGCTGCGGAACTTACGTCGCGTAATTTCGGCTATTGTGTGTTTAGAGCCTAAAGTTTATATATAAACGACCTTTAGGCTCTAAACACACAATAGCCGAAATTACGCGACGTAGTTCCGCAGCTGATTTTCAAGTTCGAAATGGGGCTATATTGAGGAGTCAGCGCTGCTATATTAGCTCATATATTAGCTGGTAGGATAGGTAGTCCAAGGATCGAAGCGCAGCGCTGAGTCCTCAATATTGCCCCATTTTTTCATGGTGAGCTTGCAACGGCCTACTCAGGCTTTAAATCGACTTGACGGAGTGATTTCCAGGTCCAGATCCAGTTTACCCCCTTCAGGGAGCTCTTCAGCAGGTTGGGGTAATAGTAATTTATTGCAATAATTATATGTAACATTGTCAGATCTTATAATTGTAGGTTAGGTTTATACAAATTGACCTGTGTTGGGTAAAAATTTGGAGTGGAAGCGGACAGAAGTAGGTATAAGGCAAGAACGATACAAATATAGAGAAAAAAACGTATCAACCGCATCATCACTTACAAACAGGTTAGATGGCGGTCAAACGAAAAGGCACTATGCCGGCGGCTTGACTCGCCCCGGCCGGCGCCGGCCTTTGCCGGTAGCATTCCCAACGCTTTCTGACCCTGCCGCGGCGGCACCAGGGACGAAGAAAAGTTACGCGCACAGCAAAAACCCGCTGGTTTTGCCGCCGGCATGTGCCTTAAACCAATAAACTGTAAAAAAATAAAAAATAAAAATCAAATCAAATCAAATTAAATTAAAATCGAATTCAATCAAAAATAAAATGTATTTTTCAATTTCTGTCTCTCCGCGAGCCATACAGTGATTATTGATTAGTCAACAGAGCTTTATTGTTATTTATTTATCAGCATAATTTATTTATTTATTTAGGTATTTATTTATTACTATAGTAAAAAAACCATTTTTACTTTGTAACTGTTTAGGCGAGCAGAGCGAGCTGCGAAAAATAATGTTACATATGTATGGAATTAAATGAAAATTTATTTATTCAATTGGAACTTTAAAGTAAACTTTGAATCGTCATTCTTTTAATCGACACCAATTCGCAACGCGACCAAACAGAGAAGAATTGGCAAGAATACTTCGAGGGGTGCATTCGACAGATCCAACACCTCCCTAGAGGTTTTGAACACATATTAATTGTACAGCTCATAACTATTCAAATACCACTTATTCTTACCGGTCCTATTTCAAAACTCAATTACCAACAAAATCATTAATTCAACGTCAATCCTCTCGTAATCGAATTTCCTATCCTATCATGTTTCATACCCTTAGCATCTCCGGGCCACTTTACCAGTCCCTATTCCATTACGTATCTTATTTACATTGACCGAGTCTTATATAGTCGACCCTTATATGCTATAGAGGTTACAGACGAAGTCTTATGTCATAGGGTGTAAGGTTGGTTATCGCTTGTTGTAGGGTAAGTGTGGGGTGTCGCGGTGTCGTTGCCATGGAAACTTGGCGCCCGGTCGCGGGATTCTGACGCCCGTTCGTGTCGGCACTCCCCGTACCCCGCACCGCTCAAGTGACACGCGCTGCGAAAAAGCACAACCACCCTATATGTAGGGTGTATATGCTTTACGTTGTACAATACGAACGTAAAATCTGAATGAAAAATGATATATTTGCTTCAGTGCGAACCTGGATGCGTACCTACCTTTAAGGGTAGGTAATATCACCACACACCACACCACACCAGCCTATATCAGTCCACTGCTGGACATAGGCCTCCCCTAATAAAGGGGGATATGCCCATAATACCCACGCTGGGCATGCGGGTTGGGGATCGCAGGGCACAGCTTCTCGCACCACAGACGCTGCTGCCCGTCGGTGGCCAGGGGATTTAGCTGTGCCGATGTAGGCTGTGCTATGCCGCAATCAGCCGGCCACCAGAGCCCCGTTCGTTGTTTAGCAGGGTGCACCACGTGCAGGTGGGTTGGCTTGGGTTCCGAAGATAGGGGTTAGAACCCCGTACACCCAAAGGTAATATCACTGACACCCAAAATCATTAAGCCAAAACACAGCATTGCAACTTCACGGCAGAAATGGTAACATAGTAGTACCTTAGTTGTACTTCTTCAAATGAGTGCTTCAAGTTTGATACTATTTTTCGTGGTTCTTCAGCCTTCAATCAAACAGTCAAAACAGGGAAAAACGTCGAACGTAAGTACTTGCTTATTTTATTACCAGCTTCTTCCCGCGATTTCGCTCGCGTGGTATCTACCCGGATAAAAAGCCTATATACCTATTATTCCTGATCTAGAATTAAAAACAGCTCTATCTGTTCAGTAGTTTTGGCGTGAAGGAAGGATAAACATTTCACAAATATAATGTACTTGGTAGTAGGTTAGTGAGTTCGTATTAATACATTTTTGCTTTTGAATTTATGCTCTGCTCAAAACGATGAAGGAAAACATTATGAGGAAACCTGTAGCTTAGTCAGCTCCACACGTATATTTCCTGTGAGTAAGGCAGACTAGGCTGAGAGGATGGTATAGGTGTTGAAGCCTACTGCATCCAACCATAACCCAGGCACTACAGCATCCAGGTCAGTTAGTTAGAGTTGAGTTGTTAGAGTTGACCACTTGACGCTGTATGAATCATCTAGGTTAGATTCAAAGGCCTGTGTTGTTACTATATTTGTAGGGGCATAATAGGGTTTTATTAAATACATAAGTATATGGCACATCTCACACACGGTCAACTGGTTCCAAACTAGGCAGAGCCTGTTCTATGGATATCAGAGACTGATAAACATACATATAGATACTTATAAAACACCCAGACACAGTCTGGGCGAGAGTCACAAACATCTATTTTCATAACACAAAATGTTTGTTCGGACCGGGAGACGAACCCACGACCTGCAGCGCATAAGGCAGAGCTACTACCAACTTAGCTGAGAAACCATAGTTATTATTCTCCGAAACTACCCTAAACAGATGGGAGAGAAAAACCATGTTATTATTATGAATGCTGTGTCCGCCTGTAATTGGTTTCTATATCAGAATGAAAACTTTGTCAGTGTAACCCTACTATGTATTGATATTTAAGCTGTCGGCATTCCCATTAATAAATAATAATAATAATAACCAAGAAAATTTTCTAAATTATAACTTTCCACATTTTCCTGTAGCATGGTCACCGTCTAACCCCCCACGCCCGGGTCGATGTGCCAGGGGGTGGGGGGGAGGATCGCACCTTTTGTTTAGGACCCCCCACCACCCTCATTTACTCGCCCTCCTGTTTGCGAACGGTTTACTTGGCTAAATGCAGGAAATGTCACGTTTTCGCTTTTAAATTTACCATCCGTTTTTGTAAGAGTACGATGTCGTGCGGCGTGCGGCTTCCTCACTAACTATGGTACAATGTTTTTGCTTACCACCAATTATTTTCAAGTGTTTTTTATACCTACTAAATAAATGTTTGTGATATTCTTTGAGTTCTCTTATTTCATTTTATGGTATTGTACACATCTCCAAGTAACTTTGAGCGAACTTGCCATTGCCATGGCCTAAGGGGTCCCACATAATGATAGATACTACCACACTGTACTGTGCTAACTCTGTTACCATAAAATAACCATATGATGACAATAAATATAATGAGTATCGATTTTGTCACTTTAACCGGCAATTAACTTACTGTGAAGTTACTTAAAGATGGTGAAGTAGGCGCTCGTCTAGTTAAAATAAGTACCTAAGTACTCAGAGAAAATGTTTAAAACATCCATACAACATGGTAGCAAACATTTTCATTTGTAGCTATAGCAGTATTGTGTTATTATAAAATTAGCAAAGATATATTCTTTGTCCCCTACTTGGTGCCCTCGATTCCCGTGGATATCGTAAAGTATGATTTTATAGAATCCTATGGGTTTAGGCATCCATCTTTGTCATCATCATCATCAGCCTATAGCAGTCCACTGCTGGACGTAGGCCTCCCATAATGAGCGCCATTGCGCCATGTCCTTAGCTAAACGCATCCAGCTTCTACCAGCAGCGATCTGTTTATTCAACACCAATTTCGCTATAAATTCAACTTCCAAGTGAGTTGATTACAAGAAACCCTCACAGAGCCTCGGAATTATTCGAAATATCTTCGAAATAGAGCTGATATCGCGTTATGATGGTGGCCAAGAAAGTGGTGTACCAGTTTTGATTCGGTCTCATAATTAGTGAATCAAATTTCTTGGTCGACCGTACAAACCACTGTAGTTTAAGGGTTCTTGGCCGAGATATGACGTCATCTCGTCTGTGAGATATTTTCGAACGTTTCCGATATGGATGCAGGTAGATCGAAAAAGGGTAAAAACATAGACACTCACAAACAAAATAGAAATAAAAATTGTCACACTAACATACACATATTATTATGAGGCATCGTAGAGCTTAGCTTGTTATGTCACTGGTGAAATGTTTGTCAAATGTCAATGTCAAATGATGTTTATATTCAAGATTTGATCTTGAAAAAAAAAAACAGTTGCCTCATAAAAAGTGTTATCATCACATTGGAATAATTAATTTGAATCATCCAATTTCTTTGATGAAAGTTACTTTGAAAGTTTGGACAAAGATGTTTGAGAGAAGAGGGACGAATAGAGGCAACAGTTGTGGTGAGCGATAGAATACTCGTTATAACTAATATTTTAGCTTGATTGCAGTGCAGATTCGATTCCAGCTTAGAGTTAAGCATCTAATGATGCACAATAGGTACAACTAATATTTGACATAGGCCATCTGGAAGAAATTTTATCATGGTGTGGTAGTGATAGGGAGAAGTGTAAATAATCGGTGTTTTAATTTGATACCATTTTAAGAATTTCTTAGTACATACTTGGTACTTTGTAACGTTAGAATGACGGCATTTAATTTTCCTCCGTGAGATATTTCTAGAACGGGAAACTTCCCAAAACATTATTCTCGTGTTTTGGTTCGTTTTAAAACACCCAAAAGGAGGCTTCAATCCTAAAAATCGATAGAGTCTAGGGGTGCGAAGCCCCGCCCACATTTCACACGAAAGGTGACGATTGGACGGACTTTACGACACACACAAACACAAACCCTCAACATCACATACAAACACATCTCAGAGATGGTTACAACAGAACACGACATCACTTCGACATTCTTTAATATCATGGCGTCAACATCTTGAAATTACTTTTCACTAGCTTCCGCCTGCGGCTTCCCTCGCTTGGTACCGGTAAAAAGTAGCATATGTGTTAATCTAGATCACAAACTGTGTATATTTCAAGTTTCATACAAATCAGTTCGGTAGTTTTTGCGTGAAAGAGTGACAAATATTCATCCATACTCGATATTAAATGTTAGTAGGATTGAGCGTTGAAAGTTCTAGGGATTGCCTCGTGGTCGTGGCGTAGCTAACTATGGTATTCCTAGTAGCTCATCTTAGTTAAGCAACACTCAAAAGTCAAAAAAGTCAAAATTCATTTATTCAGTAGGAACTGTATAGTACACTTTGAAACGTCATTTTTTTTATTTACCACCAATTCGTAACGTGACCAAACAGAGAAGAATTGGCAAGAAGCTCTGCTTGGCTTATATTTTTTTAACGTCATTGTACTTAATATTTATTACATTGTTTTTGATGGAGTTGGAGGCAGTTTCATCCCAAGCTTTTTTGTCATCTAAATAATCAGATATTTTATAATATGCTTTATTACATAGATTACGTTTAACAACATTTTTGAATTTATTTACAGATAGATTAATCACATCATTTGGGATTTTGTTAAAAAAATCGTACACACCCCCCTTTAAAAGATTGACTAACTTTATGGAGCCTTACAGTGGGAACAGCTAGTTTATCTTTATTTCTAGTGTTAACATTATGATAGTCGCTATTTTTCTTGAACATGTTAATATGTTTTCGGACATACATTAAGTTTTCATATATATATTGGCACGGCACTGTCATAACATTTATTTCTTTAAACTTAGTTCTAAGTGATTCTCTGGGGCCCATATTATAAATTGCACGAACAGCCCTCTTCTGCAACACAAATATGGTGTTGCTCCGCCCACTCACTACTAGGATGGGTGACCGTTTAGTGGAACTCATCTGAATCCTTGTTTAAATGATTACAAGTAGTACCTCGTTTCTAGTAACAGGAAAATGTTGGTAAATTTAATTATTTTTTATTTTACTTTTAGACCATTTTTATATTTTAGGAATAACACCATAATCATTTTTTTATTTCGTTAAATCTCCTCACATGCACATATTATAATTCCAGGTTAAAATTCCTTACCCGCATATCCTTACTAACATCAATTGGCTACCGATACAAAAACAGATCTAAACATGAAATCTAATTCCATACAATCGAGTAGGCAGATGCGCGTACGCACAAAGCCCCACATTTTGTCTGTTTGAACTTGTAATTTGAATGGATATGAAAGGGAGCTTCGCGCCTGATAGACAGATCTCGTGATTTGAATATGGAAGGCATCGGACCGTAAGTTGCGTATGCGCAACTGTGCTCACCTTTTTACAAGGAAAGATTTGTTGTTTAGGCTAATCGAATTTGATGATGAAAAATAAATATGAGTTTAATAATTTAACAGTTGAAAATAATGATATTAGTTTAATTGGGCTTCTGATGGAGGCTGGATGCGTCGAGCTGATGATGCGTCGCATTGGCGCTCATTAGGACTGCTCAATAGATTGATGATGATGAATTGGTCAGTTATAATAAGATAGGTAGTTAGTTAATAAGCATAGGTATAGCTGAGGGTAAGATTTTTGGATCTAATATACTATATAAAAGAAATAAATAATGCACGACAGTATCACACAACATCATATAGCCCCAAGGTAAGCAGAAATTGTATTCGGGCAGTGACATGACTGCATTGTTTTGTAAACATACAAAACATCCAAGACCAAATACAAATATTTGCAGATCATATAAACATTTCTCTCGCGGCGAGATGCAATTTGCGACAGAACCCGCCACCTACTGATCTCAGGCGGGCCTTCTAATACAAAAATGTTAATGAAGCCGACTGACTGGCCAACGACTCGCTAACTGGCCGACAGTGAGTGGAGGAAGAAAGAAAGGGTTTCCCTAAAGGGGGGAAAATCTACGCGGAAATCAATTATGTTTTCAGAACAAAATTCATAAATTTGTAAATAATTTATTAAGTAAGAAATGTAGATAAAAAAAGCTGAAAAGCCCTTCTTCTTCGTAGGTCGCTAGGGGCCAACTCTGGTGTCGGAGTTATTAAGCCCCCCGAAAGCCTCCGACATGGTTTAGCAACTAAAAAGGCTGAAACTAACATCTTAGCGTTCTTCGGGCCTATTCGTGAATCGGCAGCGGCCGAAGACTTGAAATTTTGCCATGTTGTAGGTATCTTAAGCGTATCGTCAAATGGCCAATGAAAAACCGTAGATTCGAAATAACTCGTTGTCATTGGCCAAAATTTAACAATAAGCATACGACACGACACTTCAAAATATTCGTGCTTCGGCTTTTGATCTTAATGCCAAACGGTCACCTATTTAAGTTGGAAGGTACTTTGACTTCATTACTATACCTATATGGAAAGGACTAGGAACTAAAAAAAGCGGAACGACGAACAAAAGACCAAACTGCAATTGAAACTCTTTAGTGCCGAATAAAACCTACAATTTGATATACCCCAAAACACTGGCCACCCCAAAGCATCGTAAAATCTGTGCAATACCCCGTACCATGTATACTATCGATTTATATCAAACACGAAACGTGTTTTGAAAAGTCAAGTGGTTTTTCTCGTCGCGATTTCGGCTTCAGCAACGCAGATATAGGGATGGATTTCGCTTGTTGGGCGGAGGAAGATGTGGTCTTTTACCAGGGTGGGGAAAAATGTCTTTGTAGGCAGGCTCTGCGACATTCACGAGGGGGTGAGGGGTGAGCCACCCTGGCGTCATTCCGTCATCCGGTTTTTGCGATCGCCGAGCTAGCGTTGACAATACTGTATTTTTATTCTGGAGGAAATAAGAGGAAATGAACGGATAAGTGCGAGTAGGCTAAGGTGTAAAAGATTCCGTAGATTATCGAGCATTCAGCATCTGTACGATTTGTGAAGACATAAACAATAAACACCAGCCTGTATTAGTCAAATGCTGCCTTCCCTAATAAGAAGAGGGATGTACCCACAATCCCACGATGGTTAGTTCAAATAAACAGACACACAAAGATAAACAAAAACGAATTATTTTTCTGCCAAAGTGGTGTGGCTTACTTCGAAATTCTTAGCAGGTTATCTAATTAAGCAACTCCTCACCCGGTTACTACTTGGTGACCGTTTAGTAGTATTTAGATCCAAGCGCTTCCGTGCTTCGGAAGACACGTTAAGATGTTGCTCCTGGCATTTTCAGGCCGCGTGAATCTCTTATTTGTTGCGATTTTATTTTATTTTAAAAAGTTCACAAAACAAAGTAAAATCCAATAAAAGCTAACTTAACATAACAAGTTTGTTTTGACCTAAACTTTACTCAAATATGTAAACATGACAAGATTGAGCAGAAAAAAAAAATGTTGCTAGCTCGAAATTATGATTAACCTAAAACAGGAAAAAGAAATGTACCTACTTATTACATACATACTTAAAACTACTATGTTACACAATAAAACTACTATGATTCGCAATAAAGCAACCTGATAACGCATCTCTTAAATCGAATCATATTTGGGTCGAAAATATCTAACTCAGCATCATTGGACTCCAATAGAAACATCTATTAAGTCTCGTCTCAGATAAGTGATTAAGCATACATGAAGTTAAAAGCTCCAACACCAGACCCACTAGCGAACTACGAAAAGGAAGGAAAAACAAGTGGACAGCAGAGTTTTTAGGCATTTCTTGCGGAGCCCTGAAAACGGGGAGAAAATGACGAACAATGCAGCCCTTCGGCGAGATTACCGCCATCAGAAAATGAAGGCTTTGTAACCAGGATGTTTTCAGTTACATTAGTCTTGTCATTTCCATTTAGTAGAGTACCGACACGTTATTTGTAAACGTGGTTCGGGCAGATTCAGCAATCTATTTCATCTATAAAGAAATACTTGCCTACATGGATTTTACTATTACTATAAAGGCAAAAGATTGTTAGAAAAAAAAAGAAAGCGCTTCTCCTCAACTTTTAACATGCGCACCGCCAAGGAGTGGAATGCTCTACCCGAATGTGTGTTCCCCGATGATTATAATCTGGGTGTCTTCAAGTCTCGAGTGAACAGGTTCCAGGCTCCATCGTAGACTGCACCTTCGCTTACCATCAGGCGAAATGTAGTCAAACGTAAGCCTATTTATTAAAAAAAAAGTGAAATGCTTGTTTTTCCTTCATACCAAAACTGATCGGATTAAGTGAAATTTTGTACTGAAATTATCTAAGCACTAATGCTACTTTTAATCCGGAGCTTTCGAAGCGGAGGATCTGATATCCGAGTGCTGAGTCAGATTGTCTAGATTTAAATAAGAATTTGGCCTACTTAATAACTATTTTGTCAATTTTGTTTTTAATTTTATTACCTACTCCGAAATACTCCGAATACACGCGAAGCGGTTTGATTTCTTTTTACATGTGATGGACCTGCGTTTGACCACGAACTCACCTGGTGTTAAGTAACGTTGTTCTATGATGGAGCACGAAGGTCCAGAAGACACCTATTCACTATAGACTTAAAAGAGTCCCCCTATTATAGCTATCAGTAAAAACAAAGGCGGGTAGAAAGTTCCAATCCTTGGCAGTTCTCATAATAAATGTAGAAGAAAACCGCTTAGAGCGAATAGATGGTATATCTACTAAGTAAGGATGGTACTGAGCCGTGTGTCTGCTTGTCCTAAAGTGGAATGGAATAGGTACTACAAAAACATTTTTTTTTATGTCCCTAGATGTTAAGTGGTAACCATTATCCGTAACAAAATATTGCTTTGTAGGTCACGCATGTTTAGAACGTGTTCTACGAAGCAACGCCCTGCGTCTATCAACTTGAAGCTAGAAGGTGTTAAGCGTCATGTGTCTGTAATTTCACCGGCACCCACACCTTTCAAACCGAAACACAACAATGCTGCTTTACGGCAGAAACAGGCATGGTGGTAGTACTACCCCGGATGAGCTCTTCACAAAGAACTCTACTACTTCGAGTTCTTGGGAGTTTCTCATTCATAGGTTTTTAATTTTGATTATTTATTTATTATATGATATTTATTATACAATATTATAAAGAGGAAAAATTTGTATTATTGTGTGTGTGTATGTTTGTAATGAATAAACTCGAAAACTCCTGTGACGATTTCAAAAATTCTTTCACCATTGGAAAGGTACATACACCTTGAGTAACATAGGCTATATTTATTGCTAGAAAAGATTAGGGATCCTTACTAAAACTTAAGTAGCGTAACCAAAGGTGTAAAAAAGTGCCCTAGCCCGTGCGAGTAGATTTATATAAATGTATTCTCCAAAAGACATGTGAGTTACTTAAATGAGCACTTTAATAACTAAGCAAATAATTTAAAAAGTTGGTCACTCTCACGTAATTATCCTACTAATATTATAAATGCGAATGTGAGTATGGATGTATGGGTGTATGGATGAATGTTTGTTACTCTTTCACGCAAAAACTACTGTACGGATTTGGATGAAACTTAGAATATACATAGTTTGTGACCTGGATTAACACATAGGCTAGTTTTTATCCCGGTACCACGCCAGCGAAGCCCCGGGCGGAAGCTAGTTGAACATAACTATACAAATAAAGTAAGGCTAGACAAGTCTTCTTCTTCTTGTATGAGCTAGTGACCAACTCTGGTGTCGGAGTTTATAGGCCTCCGACATGGCTTTGGTTGTAGACAGAGGTTATGTACAGATACCTAGTAGGTAAGCACTTATTTATTACCCAAACACACATAGACTTGCGCTTGTTGTATTCGATTACAACTAGCAATATGCTGAGATAGGGCCTTTCTGCAACAGCGATGTTATTTAAATGTAACTATCTGAACTCGTATGTATCTACTTGTAAACTGTTGTTGCAAATAAACTTTTTTCTATTTCTATTTCTATAGACAAAATCCCTTTATACACCTTTTCACAACACCAAGAAAAACTCAAAGTAAGCTAAAACAGGTTTATTGATAACAGAACAGATTTCGATGCCAACCGTAGCTCAATTCTGAAAAGTGAAACGCGTAGGTTTTTCTTGTTTGTACCTCATTGTGTCCGTCCGTTTAGAAGCGTCTATATTTCACTCGCTTTCCCCATTATGATCTTTACAGGAAATTATCTAGCTACTTTTCTTGATAATCATACCTTTTATATTTTGTGTTATATAATAGAAATCATCATCAGCCTATACCAGTCGACTGCTGGTATGTCCAGCCTCCCCTAATAAGCGCCATTGCGCTCTATTCTGAGTTCGACGCATCCAGCTTCTACCAGTAGTTTTTCGCAAATCGTTACTCCATCTGGCCGGAGAGCGTCCTACACTACTTTTGCCGAGCCGCGGTCTCCACTCAAGAACTCGTTTATACCAACGGTTATCAGTTCTTCGGAAAATATAGCCAGCCTACTGCCACTTTAGCTTTCTAATTCTCTGAGCTTTGTCGACAACTTTGGTTCTATGTCGGATAGTCTCGTTGCGGATTCTGTCCTTCAGAAAAACTCCAAGCATGGCTAACGAGCCATGATAAATGTCGACTTTAAGCAGGTAGGAAGAACGGTTATAAAACAATTTTGTAATCTTCTGATAAAAAAAAAAATAGTAAAGGTATACGAATCCACATAAAAAAAATACAAATAGGGGTATCTAAGGCTGCTGGTAGAAGCTGGATGCGCCGAGCTGAGGACAAGGCGCAATGGCACTCATCAGGGGAGGCCTATATCTAGCAGTAAACTGCTATCGGCTGATGATGATTTTGCGTTTTAATCAGCCTCTTCACATGTTAGATTGACTACGTCGATTCTTTGGATATCATTGAGAAGATGGTGAAGGTATTGGGCAAGCCTAGATAATCTATCTGGATAATATTTGTTCCAAACGACAGAAATATACAACAACAACAACACCAGCCTGTATCAGTCCACTGCTGGACATGGGCCTCCTCTAATAAGAAGAGAGCTCATAATCCCCATGGTGAGCATTTGGGCACAGCTTCTTGCACCACCGACGCTGCTGCCTATCGGGGTATATAGCTGTACCGGTGTCAGGCTGCGCTATGCCGCAATCAGCCGCCCGCTAGAGCCCCGTTTGTTAATAGCAGGGAGCACCACTGGCAGGTGAGGTTGGCTTGGGTTCCGAAGATAGAAGTTGGAATCCCTTACACCCCCAGAAACATACATTCAACCATATTTTTTATATATACATTCATAAATAATTTTATTGTATAGATATTTGATTGAAGATAATAAAGCGGAACCTAAAAAGGCGATATACAAGGTGTAGGTACTTATGCTACAGGGTGTATAGGTTACGTCTTTCACTACCTTGAAAAGGCGGTGAGCAATGTGGTGAGATGAAACTCGATATCTTTAGAAATCGGCGATTGGTAGAGCTTTGGGTTTCGCCGACATACGGATGTATGCCTTAGTTAATTAGGTTGACTGGTTTTTATGGGAAATTTTATTAGGAACTAGTTAAGTTTTCAAGGCACAAAACCACATATATGTGGTTAAAATATTATTAAGGACTATCAAATAAATAAATAAATAAAACAATAATGCTGGACGTTATTGTGAGCAATTAAACAAACTTGTTTCATGGTGAAAAAGTGTTAAATTTCTATACTCATTTCAGGCAGTAGTTTAGTTCCATAAGTTAATTTCTATAAAGGAAGTACTTAGGTATCTATGTAACCAATTTTTTCAAGGCAAGGCACCAAACAACCTAGTGTTTATGAGAACTCCAATGCTCGAAGAACTACAAAATCGCGTGATTTCTATCAAAACAGTGCCGATCACAAATCAAGGAAACAACCCTTCAACAATAAAACCAATGACATCGATAGAAACAGGTGATTACTATGATTTACCGCTGATAAAATCCTTTTTACTGCGACCTCATTTAAAAACGCATAAAAACATTCGTGATTTAAAAAAATGGAATTATCGGTTCTCGTGCTGTTTGGATGTTATTGGAAAGCGATAAGGTTGTCGTGTAAAACTGGGAATAACGTGGGACGCGACATAAAGTCGCACCTGTTAGCCCCAGAGACCTAGGTTGGGTACAGTTTACCGCGACGAGTGACAGTGTGTGAGGGGGGTATAAGCGCGTCAAGGCCTGCGCACACCGGGATGGCAAAGCAAGGGATTTCAAATTTTAGCAATGAACATTCAAACCTATCGTAATAGAAATACGATATAAAGTCCTATGCTTTAAAATAATGCCGTGACGTCCCTTTCGATGCCGCGGGATTATTTTAAGGCATTTTTACGCTAATTTGAAGATTTACCTTAAATTATTACCTTTTACTAATAAATGCCTTAGTTTAAAAGTAATTTTCAAATTATATCAAATTGGGAAACGCATTTTGTTAATCT
The DNA here is from genome assembly GCA_951804965.1 of Horisme vitalbata. NCBI lineage: Eukaryota > Metazoa > Arthropoda > Insecta > Lepidoptera > Geometridae > Horisme > Horisme vitalbata. The sequence goes on along the minus strand of OX638106.1, from coordinate 10,263,614 downwards.
ATTTTGGTCACTGACTGAAACCGTTACAATAATTATATTCGAAGATTTCCGTATTTCTGTGGAAAAGGTATATATGGTTTTTCTCTCAATATTCTATCGCACTACAGAATAATCTTTTTTCCATCCAATTATACTTCCATACGTAAGATTTAATACTTCTTAGTATATAGTAATTTAGCCTGCAGTAACAAGTTTGGTTGGTTTGCGATTTACGATGCAAATTTCGCGTCAATGATTACTCATGGTATAGAAAGTTTTCCAAAGTCATTTTCGACCAAAAGTCGCCTTAAAAAGTCGCGTTCAAAATTTCGTAGCGAGCTTTACCCTTTATCTGATGGCGGTGGGTGGAGATGTCGCGACTGGCACTCGTTATATTACGATGAGAATTATTCATCACGATACCTTTACTATTGTACAAAAAAGGGGTAAAATTAATAAAACGTAGGCACCTGTTCCTTATTTCATTATCATCTGATAAAGAAAGCGAAAATCAATACTATAAACATGTGTTTTACAAGGTTTTGAATAACTTATTTATTAAATAAAAAATGATTTTGAGTAATGGTAATCTATATTTGGATCTTCAATATTTTACTACCTTTCTTAAACCATAAGGACAATGTGGTACTTCAACAAATTACCAGACGCAATTGTTACCCTCTTAGAGAATAAATTTAAGAAAATTGTTCAAAATATATTTTTGAACAAAGCATATTATGATGTCAATGATAACATAAGGGCATGGGAGCTGGGGAGATATCGAAAAAAAAAACCAATTATCCCATGTATTTACTATGAAATTGTAATATCTCTTCCTTTCAATAAATATATCTATTGAAATTGAAAATTCTTAGGCACATCATAAGGTACTATTAGTATGTAAAATGTCAGCTTAATCTGTTCTGTAGATTTGTCGTGAAGATGTAACAACATACGTAAAACATATTCAATTTAATCCGCAACGAGACACCCATAGAACTAAAGTTGTCGACATAGCTCAGAGAATTAGCAACCTGAAATGGCAGTGTGCTGGCCATATCTACGACGAAGAACCGATAACCGTTGAGGTAAACGAGTTTTTGAGTGTAGACGGCTTGGCAAACGTATTAGTGAAGGACGCCCTCCGGCCAGGTGGAGTGATGATCTGCGAAAGACTGCTGGTAGAAGCTGGATGCGAGCTCAGGACAGGACGCAATTGGTGCTCATTAGGGGAGGCCTATGCCCAGCAGTGGATTGCCATAGTCTGGTGATGATGATGATTCAATTTAAACCTATGTGACATATTTTTACGTGACATATTTTAGATTGAACATTGCCCAGCTTAACTACCTACGAACCAATCCTGCCATAAGCCCTCCACCATTATGTACAAAGCAATCATTTAACACATAGCACAGCCTGGGGGTGTAATATTTTTCACCCCAGCATGCGAGCAACAAAAACACGTCCTGGCATGAAGCGAGAGTTTCACCCTATTGTCCGAATACAATACCCTATTCGGTCTGTTTTTCAGGGTTCCGTGGTTTATAAGTTTGAAGCAGAATTTCTGAAAATAACATAAAAACTAGGATTGAGGCGTATTTATCGGAACAAGTAAAGCGTTATGTGGATTTTGGTGAAGAAACTCTTAATCCCTTACACTTTTGGGTGTAAGGGATGAAGCCAAACCTCCATCTTTGGAACTCAAGCCAACCTCACCTTGCTGCATCCTGCTGCACAAACGGGCTCTGACGGCCGGTTGACTGCGTCACAGCCAGGGGCGGATTTGATCCGTTGGTCGCCCTAGGCATATTAAAGTTTGCCGTCCCCTTACTCGCTGTAAAGCGAAAAATTAAAAAAAAACCTCAAGTCTGGTCTTTGTCTTTAGCTCTTCGAAAAATCGTGATTCGATTTAAACCCACTCTGTAAGTGAATAAATTAGTATTCAGTGCGAATACAAGTAGATGAAGATGATTTGCTAAAAAAATTATATTAATTTAATTATATGCTTGATCTGCTCATATTTTGGTAGTCTTAAAGTTTTTTTCATTCATTATTTCACCAAGTTTTCTGCCCCCTAAACTTTGCCGCCCTAGGCCCGGGCCTAGCTTTAGCTCTTCAAAAATCGTGATTCAATTTAAACCCACTCTGTAAGTGAAAAAATTAGTATTCAGTGCGAATACAAGTAGAGGAAGATGATTTGCTAAAATAGTTATATTAATTAAATTATATGCTTGATCTGCTCATATTTTGGTAGTCTTAAAGTTTTTTTCATTCATTATTTCACCAAGTTTTCTGCCCCCTATATTTTGCCGCCCTAGGCCCGGGCCTTTTTGGTCTATTGGGAAATCCGCCCCTGGTCATAGCGCAGCTTAAGACCGTCACAGCTATCCCTGCAGGCCACTGATAAGCAGCATTGGCGCGAGAAGCTTAGCTCTGGGACTCCCACCCAGCGTGGAGATTATGGACATATCTCCCTTTTTATAGAGGAAGCCAATGTCTAGCAGTGGTCTGCATAGGCTGGTTTTGTTAAGCATTTGCTAGCTCGTACGGAACATTTCAATAAGTGTCGATAACTGACGGGCAGCATTGGGGGTGCGAGAAGCTGTTCCCTGCGATCCCTAACCCATATGTCTCAGCGTGGGGATTATGGATTGGACATATACCAATTTTTATAAAGGAAGCTGGTTTTGTTATACCTTTGGTGGCTCGTACGGGACCTCTCGATAAGCACGCTACTCGCTCTTCGCTAAATATATTTTAATACTCTCTGGATCTGATCGCCGACGGCGCCCAATCTCAGTTAATTATTGACACATCCGCTTTTTTCCCCGATTCTTTTGTGGTCTGTACCCTGAATTTTGTACGGTACAACTTACAAAACGCATTTTATTATTTTTGTACAACATAACTGGTTGTTTCCTTGTTTTTGTTCGTGATTGGGGTGTTACCTTTGTGTGTTGTTCTAAATTATCGGTTATCAATTTTCATTTCTATTTCTTGTATGATTTGATTTCGTTTTTGATAGTAAATTATGACTTAGCTAAGAATAATAGGAAGGTACTTATTGGCTTTGTAAAAACACCTCATAATAGTAGTGGGGGGTGATTTTGGGCTGGTCCGGGAATGTATCTACTACCAGCATGCTACAGTGAAAGAGCATTGCCATATTTCGGTTTGAATGTTGTGGGAGCCTGTACTATGTGGTTTAAGCCTGGAATAAGGATGACAACCTCCGTGGCGCAGTTGGCGAAGGCCCGCCTGAGACGCAGAAGGTTGCAGGTTCGATTCCCGCCACGGGACAAATGTTTGCATGTTCTGCAGTTTTTTTTTTAAATTTAATATGGGCCAGCTCTTGACCTCGAGGCTTGCATAGGCAAGGATGAGGTCGACGATGGGGCGAGCTTTCCCAGAAGATGCCTATTAACTCTCTTTTGTCTCAGGTGGGTGTTTTCTATGTATGATATGTAAATAAATGTATATATGTAGTATATGAATCATGTGGTTCCCATAATACAAGCTCTGCTTAGTTTGGGGCTACATGATGCTGTGTGATAATGTCCAGCATTATTTATTTATGTTTTTAATAACATACATCAATGCTTTTTATTTTCCAAGTACAACGAGCAAAGCCGCGTGCAAAAGCTCGTATTTTCATAAAAATACTTTAAATTGCTTTCAATTTAGAAAAACTTTGTAAAGTCGCATGCCCACCAAGTCTCGCCGAGTTTAAAGTGTCCCGCGAATGAAGAGCGGGCGTATGAAACACTTAGGTGGTATTACGAATACGAGAACACTCGTGCTGCCGAGCCTAGAGGCTTGTTCCTAGCACATCCAAAAAGTAACTTTGCGGTCAAAAAATATTAAATGATAATACGTTAAGTATGGCAAAAAATAGTTATATCGTCAAAGAGCCTTCCCAGATGGGCGTTTTGCTCGCGCGAGTTTGTAGCGCGATTGATCAAGCTTGCTGAATCTCACATGGTATGTGCACGCACTTCACATTACACATGACATTCAGCACCCCTGATTGGATACGCATCGCGCGACCAACTCGCGCGATTAAATCCCTCATCTGAGAACCCGATAATGAGTGAACAGAGAACTTGATGTTAATTAATGATAGTGAGAACGCGCGCCCTTGGTGTCTTAATGCAGACTGATTAATTTGTTAATAATTTGAAGTAAATCAAAATGCTGTTAATTGATTGAAATAGTCTTTTGAGCTTTCTACCCCTCTTCTAAGACTACTTACAAACTTTTAAGACTGAAAGACTACAGCAGGAATGAAAGCCCAAAAGACTTGAAATGTAAAACGCCTTGAGTGATTTTTCAAATTTTGGCCATTCTATTACTTATTTGGCAGCCTGTCCAGCGGTTTACGCGCGTAGGCAATCATTTGGACGCGCGTTACATTAACCAAATATCACATAATTTGGAAAAATAGTAGTCGGCTTCATTGACGGCCTAAGCTGGTAACAAGTTAGCTATCCTTCAGTGGTTAGAGGGCAGTGAGCGTTATAACAGCTCCGGTACCATTCATGGACAAATGGTAGTGCACCTTCAGCGTACAGTAACTCAGCCTGGGTACCGTGGTGCACTCTGCATCTCGGCAGCATGACCTACTGCATTTAGTGCTGGTATTTGCCTGTCCAATCGTATATGAATATGAATATAGAATCTAGAAAGTTCTTAACGTGAGGGGACGTTCAATACTGTCTAGATTTGATTGGGACTGACCAAATACCACGAATATTTGGACATGTCGTATTGTAAGCGTATTGAGAGATCTTTGGCTTCTTGACAGCCTGGGTGCCTAGTGCGAGTTTTTTACCAGCTCGATCGCGTTTGCGTTTACGCAAAATTATATGGAATCGAGGTAGCGCCATCTAGTGAAAAACGCGTGGCACTAACTCCTTTCCATACAAATTTCCGCGATCAAAAGCGATCGAGCTGATAAAAAAACTTGCACTAGGCACCCTGTTATGTGATACTCAACGAAAGGTAATAGATAAACATCTTCTATTTAAATATTAACTTAAATGAGGCTGTACAATCAGTCACGTTCTTCTACGGATGCAAGAGGAATAAGCCAGGTTAGCTACCAACAAAAGATGTCGTTAGGCGTAGTATGCACGCAAAAGGCCTCTTGACAATTTTCCCCTTTAGAAAACTTCGTTTGCTTGAAGACCTACGTATACCTACAGATATGAAAATGTGTAAATATTTAGCGAGCAATAAGCTATTTTGAAAAGTCTCTATGTGAAGTCTGTGATAAATATACCATAAGGAGTTTTATGTAAGTACGTGCTACGGTGTAAGGGGTTTAAACCTCTTCGGAATCCTAGCCAACCTCTCTGTCAGTGGTACAGCCTGCTGTATAACAAAATGGGGCTATGGCAGCCGGCAGAATGCGGCATAGCACAGCCTAACACCGGCACAGCTGAATTCCCTGACCGCCGACGACGACCGGTGTCCTGCGATCTCCAACCCACTTGCTCAGCACCCCTCTTCATATCAGGGGAAGAGTTTGTCAAGCAGTGGACTGATGCTTTTTATGAGGCTGTTTTATCAAAATTTGATTGAATAAACGGTTTGACCAAAAATTGTTATATTATAAAAATTTTAGGTACCTACTAACCTTTTAGCATCATAAACGATCCACGAAACAACATGAAGATGGTCGTAAATAATATATGAAGAGGACCTGCCCCTACTTACGTGTTTATGGTCACAGCTTTCAGGGGAGAGCTATGTATCTTTGATTTTTTGTACTTATTGTTTTAAGCCTTGATTTGCCTGTGCAATTCGTTTGGTGTTCCACTTTGGCAAGTCCAGGTCTTAAGTGAGCCAAGTTTAAAAGAAGTAGGTATAAAGGGCTGTGTGTGACAGTTGGGTGTTATGTATGTTATCATTAATCATCATCATTTCAGACCGGAATCACACACTGCTGGGTATTGGCTTTCCTTAGTTTTTGTCAGTTTCCTCTGTCCTTTGCCCCCCTCATCCAGGTATGCACAGCCCAGCGAATGTACCTGTGTTATGTATAGGTAAATAAAAAAAAACGCATTTTTAGTTATTGCGTTTTATAATATTATTAAAAATAAGTAAATTATTTAGGTTTTAACATTTTTCAGATCAGAATCATCAGTATTTCAGATCAGTATTATTTCAATAGACCCTGTTGAGCACAACAATAATAAGAGAGAGGGGGACTGTGACGTTATGTAAGTTTCTGAACCAGCCATTATTTTAAGACTACGTTGGTATGTATGTTGGTATGTTTGTATGTATGTATGTACGGGTATCATTACTATCCTCTTGTGCGTTATTAATTGCAGGCCGTCTGCGTCGGTGGGTCCGCTTTATTAAATTTTAGCGCTTTCCAACCCCTGTTTGGTGTTGCCATTTCAAAAAAGTTGAAGTTATTTTTTTCATTTTCTAGTTCATAATCTTTACACTTCTATATACAATACACATTTTTTTAAGGTAAAAAACACCCAGACTCGAAACCAATACATAACGCTTTGAGTGCTGAAAACACACTTGCACACGGGCACGTGCTGTTCATCGCATGTGCGAGACCTGCAGTCAACATGTTAAGTATTTGCTGTAGGAATTGAACTCACAACCTCTGCGTCTCAAACAAGCCTTCACTCACTGCGCTAAAAAGGTACTACGAAAAGAAAGGACAATGCCGTCTGATGTATGGCGCTCGGTACCAAGACTAAAGTGCGTCAAAACCAAACCCATAAGTTTTTCGTCGATTCTACTGTCATAAATGCGGGTTGTTACCATAGTTACAGTAGTGTTATTATAGCAATAACCATAGTTGCCATAGTAACAGTGGTTGTTTGCAGTCTAATGGTGGCGTGCGGCGGAAATCAAATCAACAAAATATTTATTTTATTTTATTATTATACCCGTCGGTGCACCGCGGTGTGTAAAACTAAAGAAAATGTTAATGTCATTTATAAAATATTATTAATTTTATGGGTTTGAACGCAACGTTTGGCATTCTCATTCTTCAAATTAGAATGCCAAGAACCCGTACCAAATGCGTTCAAACCCATAAAATTAATAATATTTTATAAATGACATTAACATTTTCTTTAGTTTTACACACCGCGGTGCACCGACGGGTATAATAATCAAATAAAAAAAATATTCTTTCATAGATATGTAAAAATATAATAAAGTAGTTTAAGATCACATAAACTGTAACTAGAAGTCTGAATCTAGTAATCTGTGAAAAACATTAGAAAATATATATTTTAGAAACATAATTTCACTCACAATTCTGGCAACACCATCATCCCCTCACCCCTACAATGAATAGAGCCATCACTTTTACTATTCACGGCCGGGGCGGATTAGCGAGATGAATTCTCAATCCGCTGGAGTGTAATGCACCCCCATCACTATCTGTTATGATAACTCAGCTAGTATATTGTTTTGCGAAGTAAAGCTGTGTAATAGCATCTCTTTTACTGGGTTTATCAAGTGGCTTACTAGGTACCTACATATTTTATAGTTATATGAGATGAGAGATGTTTTAGATACTGTTAGTTTCCCAAAATAAAATAAATACATGTTTTGCGATTCCTGACGTATCATAATTTTTTTCCATAGCGTTCAATTACACAAAAAATACAATATAGCCTACATGATAGGTAACAAGTAACTTAACATTGATTTAATTTTATTGAATACCATACGTATTTATTGCCAAAGTATTAATATGAATGTGTCCATCAACACTTTCTCACTGTATTATGGGGACACTATAGCGCCCAGCACACGTAAAGTTGGGACCGCGGGAAACAGCACGCGCCATTCCTGCCCGCACTCCGAAACGTACGTGTAGATGCGCGGGGCTGACAGTCCGATCTGGCATGTCGACGCGGAGGCAAATCTCACAGTTTTAACCGCGTATCACGTCAGTGATCAGTCCCAGATGCTCGGCCCGATCTTTACGCGCCATTAGCACGACAGTTTGATCCGCAGTCCAAACCGTATAGATCGGACTGCGGTTTGGAACGCAATTTTCAATTATGAGACGAATTTTGAGTCCCGATGCGCGATCCGATCTTTACGTGTGCAGGGCGCTAAAGCTGTGAACCCCTAGTTGATATTTTTACATGAATCTACATAATGTTAATAGATTATGCATCAGTTTTGTTGCTATTAAGCTTGTAAATAGTACCTACTACTTATTTGATTATTTTTAACTGGCTCATTGTAACCTTTTTGCCTTTAGCTGTTAGTTTCGAGTATGTTTATAAATGCATAAATACCTAAATGCCTAATTAGGGTTTAAACGCTGCTCGCAAAGCGCTCGTGGTGTGGCTTACTTCGGTGTTCTTTGCAGTTCATCTTGGTTAAGCAACGTTCTGCCAGGTCACTACATAGATAGGTGACCATTTAGTGGTATTTAGATCATAGTGCTTCCGTGCTTCGAAAGGCACGTTAGCTTAAGATGTTGGTCCCAGCTTTTTTAGTCGTAAAGCCATGTTAGAGGCAATCCAGCGGCCTAAAAACTCCGACACCATAGCCACTAGCTCATACGAAGAAGAAGTCATAAACTATTATTACTAGTAATGTAACACACACACACACACACTCACACATACATACATACACACAACAGTATAATACGTGTATCTTAGTACTATAGTTTGATGCTTGTCTAGGTATAATTGGTTAATTATAAATTTGATTTTTTTTAGAATCACATGCAACGCTCAGACCATTGCGTATTTACCTCATGTAACCGTGCTTGGTACTATAGTTGGTAACACACTTTCGAAGGCTAAGATACAAGCTTTCCGCTTAGTTTGGTTCTTCAGCCATATTTGTGATTTATCTTAAATAGTACTCTCATAAATTGTTCAAATTTTGTCGATTTTGACAAACCACTATTTAACTTTTTTGGAAATAAAAATTATTTATTTAATGATTAAAAAAAATTGAAAATCATTCGCCCTTTTATTGTCAAATCGCTAAAACACACGGCTAGTGGTCAAATAAATCTCAACTTAATCTATATATAAAGTTGTAGAGTCTAGTAGACAGGCAAGTATAACTAGATAGTCACAACAGCTGACTGCGAAAGTAAACCTCAGTAAGGCTCAACATCGTCGTAATTGGCGGTGAAGTGGCAATTACGTGGCACTCGGCTATGTCGCGGCTGCTTCACCTCTTGTTAGAGCTAGGGTGGAGATTTACAGGGAGTGTACGCGGATACGCACTTATGAATACTTAGAGTAGCACTCGAGCAGAGGGAGTGACTTTGATAGAGATTTGTGTGTTTTTATTTGCGCTGCTTTATGTTCATTTTGTTGGACCTAAGGCGGAGATGTACAGGGAGTATACGCGGATACGCACTTAAGAATACTTAGAGTAGCACTAGAGCAGAGGGAGTGACTGTGATAAGGGTACATTAAGGTACATTATGGAACGCAATAAATGATTGAGTATTGAGTATTGGGTTTGTGTGTTTTTATTTGCGCTGCTTTATGTTCATTTTGTTGGACCTAGGGCGGAGATGTACAGGTAGTATACGCGGATACGCACTTATGAATACTTAGAGTACCACTCGAGCAGAGGGAGTTACTGTGATAAGGGTTTGTGTGTTTTCATTTGCGCTGTTTTAGGTTTTTTTCGTTGGAGCTAGGTCGGAGATATACAGGGAGTATACGTGGATATGCACTTAAGAATACTTGGTGTAGCACTCCAGCAGAGGAGTCACTCCCTCTGCTCGTATGATATGAGTTTGTGTGTTTTTATCTGCGATTCCTTTTGTTGGAACTTGAATGGAGATCTCCAAGGATAATACGAGAATGCGCACTATGTAAATACAGTCTAATGGCCCTAAAAATAATTTATTTACTGTTGAGGCTACTTGCTTTGTAAAACAAGGATGGAGAATGTTGAATAGAAATTCCATTGGAGATGCGCTGGGAGATAAGAATTAAATTAAAAAATAAAAAGCAAAAAGTCTAATTCAAGTGAGTAACAGCAAAATATATTTTAATTATAGAAATTGATCGATGGCACGATAAGGTTTACTCGTTTACTCGTCGCTATAATGTCGCGTCGGGTATGGGTGGAAAGCTTCGACCAAAATCGAATCTCGATGGTGGAAAGACGAAGTTGAGAAAGACCTCGGCTTTTTTCAAGCGTTGGACTAGAGAGAAGCAGCATATATATTAAGTGCCCGGTGGCGTTTTATCTTGTCTGAAGCCAAGAACTGCTTCGGAGTCGACTCGAAAGGATAGTAGAAGTAACGACTACGCGTTAAAGTCTTTTATATGGATTGCATTGGTCTACGACGTAGGCGCTACGAAACTACAGGATTTCACAAAGTCCATTTGGCATAAAGTTTTTAGGCTCGCTAAGATTTTTGCCTACTTAGGCATCCAAAATCCGGGATAACAGTTTATTTATTTATACACACATTACAGACGGAGCTTAATGTAAACGGCTTCACGTGTGTGTAACCTGAATAAAAAGTAGCCTTAATTATGTTATGCCTTATATGTGCAAAATTTCAGCTCAATCCATTCTCATCAAGAAGAAAAATAAGAAGAAGATCACAAATTTTCACCTTTATAACATAAGTAAAATTTTAATGCTTATGTCATTATGAAAGCTAGTTTTGATTTTAGTCTCGGCTTTTTCAATCATCATGCCGAAGGCCTGCGGGCTGTTTGTAACTAATATTTGATTTTTTCTACGACATCAGAATTAGCTATAAAACAACAATATAATGTAGTAGTAGTAGATTTCTTTGTGGATGGCTCGTCCGGGATTGTACTACCAACATGCCTATTTTTGCCGTTAAACAGCATTGCGTGTGGTTCGATTTGAAAGATGTGGGTGCCCGTGAAATTATAGGCACATGAGGCATAATACCTTCATGCTTCACCTTCAAGTTGATGTCACAGTGCGTTGCCTAGGGCACGGTCCAAACGTGCGTGATCTAAGCAATACTTTGTTTTAAAGTATTGGTTACCACTTAACTTCTGGTGCTTGTTCGGTCTTTCTTGGACCATAAAAAAAGATAAGAAATAGATTTAACGATATTATTATGATCTTATTGTATCACCAGCCTTCAGTCTAGTTAGGCTACTGTTTTAAAGTTTGTCACGACGTTGTTGACAATTTTCGGATATTTTCTGACTACGCTAAGGGTCAGTTAATTGGAACTGAAGTACGACTGAATTTTCAGTTTTTTTACAAACAGATATTTATTTTTTATATTTGGTTATTTTTCGCTTTGTAGAGCAATAGTAGATTGTTTTACAAGGGACTAAACCATCCCATTATATACGAGGTTGTTATACTCACGAGCGCAGCGAGGGAGGATGACAAGACCGAGTTATAATGGGTGGTTTTGGCCCGAGTAAAACACTCTACTTTTCACTTCGATTACGAGAAAATAAAACAATTCAAAATTAGACAATTTTCAGAAATTTTATTAAAAATTAATCAACCTTCATAAAACATCACCATGACGGTTCTATTTTGAAAAAAAAGATTGACGGAGCACCAAGAAGTCGAGTTTTTATGTAAGAGAACGAATGCTTTGTACGGGCTGATGATTTTAGACAAAAATAAAAAAGAAAAAATACTTTTTAGCCCGAGGTATTAAACTCGAGTTTTAGGCCCGCTAAGCTACACTATTATGATTCACTTTTTGAGCAAGAGAAGTGAAAAAACTATTTAATTTTCTAATGATAGAAAAGATAACGTAAGCGTCCTACGTAAAATCGCAATACCATTTCGCCAATAGTTTAACAGTACGTATAGCTAAACTTATTCAAACTTTAACTATAATTTATTGATCATACAATTAATATTTTGTATATATACCTCATTATTTCTATATTGAATTCTATATTTTTTTTTTATAAATTGTTTATTATTTGACTTGCGATGTGCAAATAATTCAAATATTTTCCCCGCGGTGGAAATCGAACCCACAACCTTCGCCCACTGCGCTACAGATCAGCCAAACAAAAACTTTTCAAGAGAAATCCAGGGAATTCAACGACAGCAAGCGTAGAATACCTACCTATCTCCACTCGAGTGGAGGACCATCAGAAGGGACGGTATCGATTGCGATTAGACGCCCCTTCCTGCCACCCTCCGAGAGAGCACTTAGAACAATCTGCACTTGTAGCCTACGCGAAACGGTATAAATAACTACGTACAGTCGCTTGCGATGACACTTTATTACTCTGTCAAACTGTTTTAGAAGTTTTAGATTTCTTTGTGAACGGCGCAACAGGAGTGTTTGGGTACCGGTGATATTACAGGCATATGAGGCTTAACACTTTCATGCCTCAAGTTTATAGACGCAAAGCGTTGCATAGTAGGGCCCGCTCCGAACATGCATGACCTACCAGAGCAATACTATCTTATATGTATTGTAGAGTACATGAAATGTATACTAAGGGTGGTTGAATGACAATGCACATAATTATATCGCTATAGCACGTCCGCTCGCCTCGACCGCTGCGTCCAGAGTGAGACGAGCGTGTTGACTACACTTTATTTATCAGTACACTACATGTATAGTTACCATTTAGGCTTATTACACCATGCGGTATTCAGTCTGTCTTAGTAAGAATGTCTTACACATAGCGTAGTATAATAAGACTAAGCCACTAAGTCGGTCTTTGGCCTGACCAATTAGTCAGTAAGACAGTCTTACTAAAACAGACTGAATACCGCATGTAACATATGATGGGGCATGCGCTAATTCTGTTTAGTTTTATAATTATTAAAGAAATATGGTAATAGAGGATGTAGGCAACAAACACGATCAAAATCGATGAAATCGCCATCTCAAATTCAAATCTCCTGTAGGGTAACGGGAGGGTAAATGATTTCCCGCAATTAATAGAGGGCATAGTCCCCCGGGAATCCAATTACCTATTGATCCCACCCGGCTTTGTGCGAGCGACCGCTGAGATCTGTTGAATTGATAGCGATGTGACAACTTCATGCCAAAGTGTTGGATGACTTTGAAGTCCCTGGAGGAATATTGAAGACGGCCTGTAGTGATCACAAATTTATAAATAAAAAAAGACGTGTGGCACTCGGGGACTGCCGCGGTAAAGCTATTGCATAGCATTTTGTATCAACTTATGCAATTTCAATTATAGCGCGGGGACCGAATCCAGAAATTCCGTAACGAAAAAAAACCTCACGCTCCCCACTCCGACGGGCACGGAGGTGTGGCTTGAAGGCCGTGCATTGTCTAACGTCGTTTCTTTTCGACAGTCTTCGACACGGTGTTTGTGTGCGTGCAACTAGACGTATTTTTATTTAATAAAAGAAAAAAAAATGTTTTCTTATCGGTCACCACGCTCAAAAAGTGTAACTTGAATTAATATCAAAGAAAAAGAAATACTGCATAAATAAAATAAATAAATAATTATAATTGCATAAGTTGATACAAAATGCTATGCAATAGCTTTACCGCGGCAGTCCCCGAGTGCCACACGTCTTTTTTTTTACAAAACTTGTAGGCTTATGTAACGAGTACATAGTGCTTATGCTTTAACTAAGAATAGAAAATTAAAACTTAAGTATAACAAATGCTCAATGCTAGTTTAGCACATACATATGAAGTAGAGAACAATCCCGTGTTAGATATAAAACGGTGCTACGGTGAGGCAGCTCTTTCCTCCATAAGCAGAGCAGACAATAACATATTCGCATTAGTAGCATTATTTTTAACCGACTTCAAAAAAGAAGAGGTTCTCAATTCGTTGGAATCTTTTTTTTTTCGTCTTTTTTATGTATGTTCATATATACGCAAGACTTTGAGGACTATTGAAGATGGTACCTGTATAATTATTGATCATACAACAACAACAACACCAGCCTTTATCAGTCCACTGCTGGACAGAGGCCTCCCCTCAAAAGAAGAGGAATAATCCACAGCCTTAACCAGAAGTTTTAGAAGCATGAAACTTGAAGGGTATATTCCTTAGATGACGTAGGGGCAAAAAAAAAAGAATAAACAGAAATATATCCCCTGAAAGACGAAAATGTTCACTAGTGACGGAGATATATTTATTCATTCTTACAAGTCTATGATCATGTGCAGATGCCCATTTTTAAGGCGACTATATCATGTTGAACCCAACACGTTTTCCTACACAAAAATTTGCACCAAAATTGATCACATTGATGCAAGTTTTTTGGTAAGAAAACGTAATATAATCAAAATGGTATTATAGCTGAACCTTTGTATTGTTATTTTCTAGGCCGTGAAGGTTTGCTATTTTGCATAACTACATTCAGTGATTTTATATCTTCAAAAATGTTGAATAGTGCGAGCGAGAGAAAGGTTTGACCCTTACAGTCGCCTTAATTAAATACGCACTAAGTAAAGAAAAAATGTCATTCTAAAACTAGGTTACAAGGCCTGAAACTTAGTGTAATTTAGTACAGTGTTCCGCAAACATTTTGTGTTCAAAGTACATCTAAGGTATCGGACCACTTTGGTGGTACATCATAAAAGAAAAATACATTTTTACACAATATTATTCAACATTTATTATTAATAAACAAAACAATCTTGTATTAATAAACAAACATAGACGAAGCCGAGCCAAACGTAGCAAAACGCCTCGCTCGCGCGTTCGCATGTTTTGCGGGTAGGTACCTAGAGTTTTCTTTCGTCGTTTAACTTTAAGAGAGATTTTTCCGAGGTAAACCAACTAATGACCATAATACACTAGTGTGCACACACTTTACTGAACACTGATCTAGTCGGTATGCTTCTAAATCAGCACCTACTACTTGTATTCTTCATTGTTTCACGTCCTGAAAGATTTTTATTGAGGTATTGATGAGGTATCCTTGCTATACTGTAAGCTTGAGCATGCAAAGGCGGCAGTCAAAAAGAGCCCCGTAAGCGCCTTGAATTGGTCAGACCAACGGCTAGTTGAACGTCCGCGAGGTCTCTTTCCATCTATCTTTCCAATCAGTTATCCCAGCACCTAAATTACTTAACCTCTGATTCAGAGCCCTACTAAATCACAGAACCCACCCGTCATAAGCCACAAATATCACTTTCCTATCGCATTGCATATCTGTATCACATACGTGGTACGACGCACAACGTGACAGGGGTGATACTCACACCCCTATGCCAGTACATACACCCTTACCAAGATACACATGCTATTGCTGAGGGTAAAATTCTTGAAATTGAGCTTTATGGTTATGAAAACAGGGGATTTATGGACGTTTCTGACCGTAGAAGTATTTGTTTTGTGTATACAGAGGGTGTGCCCTGTCACCGAACAAACATGGCGGGCTAACAAGGTTTTTGCGAGAGCCTCGTGAGCATTTGCGCGCCTAATTTGGACGCTATGGAAGATTTTCGCGTTTTGAGAGGTGAATTATACGTCCTGATGTTTTATTAATTGGATGGAGCGCATGGTTGAATGTCGGATACTGTTTACTGAATAATGATTATTGAAATGTAGAAATAATAATTTGAATCTTTGGGAAGGAAACAAGTCGATTCTCTGAAAACATTGTTTTGGATAAAGATGGACGAAATTTTAAGTCTTTGCTATTATTTGCCATTCATATTGAAAAACGGCAATTTTCACGTAACGTTACATCGGCGAAGGCACCGACGGCGTTTCGACTCGTTAAGAGAGTCTTCATCAGGGTCAGTGAACGCGACGCTCTCTCTCCGCGTCCCGTCTTGCACTGCGTGCGGCAGCTCTTGCTGCCTCTTTCCTATTAAGTTCTTTGGATTATCCTCTTGGTATTTCGACCTTCTTAGTATGATCCAACATTGGGTCGATGATAAATAGTCAATAATAAGAGTGACTGAACTAGTGACTAGAAGTAAATGGAAGAACTATTTTGGTAAAAGGAGACGGTAGGTATATTGAGTAGAGGCGAGTCAAGGACTCCAGAATTCGTAATCAAAGGTCTTAATGATAAGTTTGATCTTGGTGGTGGTTCGGAGAAGACATCTCCGCCATCTCCGCCTCTAAAACCTGGCTCATGCTATCCGTAGTATATTTGTCTGGAAGATATCGCTTTCAGCGATAAGGCCTGTGATTAAGCCTCCTTCGTATGGATTAAAATAAGTTACTTTTACTTTTCCTTGTTGGTATGAATGTGATTTGTGTTAGGGTTTATGTACCTATCTATCTTTCTCGGTATCTATCGGAACCTTAGAACCAAATTCTTGTAAAAATAGGCTCAGACAATATTGCAATACCCTAACATGGTGCTTGTCTAAACTATTAAGCTACCTATTATCTAAGCTTTGTTATTTTGTACATGTAAGCAAATAAATAAATATGAAATATGAAATATTCTTGAACAAAGCTTAAACTGAGTTGTGACTTGAGCATAGATTTTTGACCAATTAGAAAACTCAAAAAAAGTGAAACAGGAGCCAGGAAGATTCAGAGAGAAATAACCTAAATACAGGATAGCCCACCAATACGATGAATCTTTTTATTCATCTGCGCGACAAAAGAATGAATTTGAGAAAAAGGTGGTACCGAGCCCTATACATTTCCAAGTACCCTCCAGTTTGGACAGAGGGACAATATTGACGCCGAGGGCGACATACCCGACCGCACCCCCACCACCTCCCACCCCAAAGAGGATCCGTAATGCCAAAACTAGTTATGTAGGCCCAAAGTTTGTACATATCCCCAACTAAATTGTAAGCCTTGGGCTACTCCGGGATGGTAACAGGTATGTCCATTTAAAATGGAAATAGGATGATGGTACAGATTATTGCTGTTTATGGACCAGTCATACTATAGCTCTTACTAAGCTATAGCTAATTACTTTTGTCCTATAAGATGGTGGTACATACAAATTATCGCCGTGCTAGTTGGTAGGTAAGTTTTACCTGTTATACTTTGGCCCAAGAAACATTGAATATCATCATCATCATTATCCTGCTCGAAACTAACCAGAGCTTGTGTTATGGGAACCGTATGACTGATTTAAAACTTACTTATATTTTTTTAATAAATACATACATATTATACAAATAGAGAAAACCCCCAGACCTTGAGACTAATAATTGTAGTTCAATTTATCGCGTTGGGAATCGAACCCGCTATTCGAATTTTGTTCAAACCACGCACTCCCAAAATAAAAACTCCAAAATAAATTAATGTATTGCAAAGAGGTCAATTTACTTATATGCATAATTATTTGGCCTTTTTGCAGCTAAAAAGATTAAGCATAAGACGCACATAAATAAAAAAAAAACTTTCTAAGAACATTGAATTCTTTCTTCTCAAGTTCTTTCGCTTGGTAAAAAATAACCATAAAGTGTATACAGTAAGTAGGTACACGCCTTTGCAATAGAATTTAACTGAATAGCACCCCATTCGTATTGCTCAATATTAATAACAAAAAACAACTTATAAAACGGATGAAGGTGCTCTACCATTATGTAAAGATCTTCAAACTTTAATTCAAGAATGAAAAAGGTGAAGGAATGTGAATAAACAGTGAAGAATTGGAGTTCAGATAAAATTGGTTTTAGGATAAAGGTTCTAAAGAAACATGGGCTCGCTATTAGATCTCATTTTTGGAAATAATATTTCGAGTTGTACTTTTGTTGTTATTGTTTGGTGATTTGCCACATTTTCGTTCCCTTGTACATTTTTTACGGTTGGATTGAGATTATGATGATGCTTAGGATTATGAACATCTGCTTGTAAAAGTGCATGTTACTGGGCTTTTTGAGGAATGAACAAATTGCTAACAATTACAAATTGCAACTTTTACGTTCATATTATAAATCTGCAGTAATTCCTACACATACATTTAAAGCATAGCAATAATTTGTCTTATCTTACGCTTGAGCTAAGCTTTTTGCCCGTAGAAATTTAAACATTTCTCTGATATGGGTTGATACCTAAAATAAGTAAAAGTATATACAATTACCTACTTAGTTTGTAAGATACAAATACTAGAAGATAGATGGCCCGTCTACCTTAAAAATCAACGCGTCTCTAAGGTATTTAAGCTAATGGATTAGGTTTTACCTTTAGAAGAGGGGCACCCAGTAGTGGATTTTAAGGACAGCCCTAAAAACTGTTACAACTACGTACTAGAGGGGAAAAGGCGCGCTTAGTTTTAGATTACACGGACAAAATGAATGTGTTGAAAAATGCTTGATTGAAATTACCAGTAGGTAATCAAAAAGTTAAAACACCGATGGAGAACATAAAATATCAAAAGCGTAGGTTGAAATATTTTTTATCACAAAACCATCAACCATCAAACGAAGTGCCACCAAAAGAAAACTTAAACCCCACTTAGCATTATATTGAGCAAAAACAACAATACATTGTCCAATTGTCATTGTATTGTCACATTTCGAACGATTAGCCCCGGGCGGTGACAATGCTGCAAAATAGGATGAAAATGTCAAAATACAATCTCCTACGGCAATCTAAACCGATACACCACATACAACTATCGACGCACAACCTAAAACCAATCCAGTTTCGAACAAACAAGACATAAAATTGACTGTAGAGCTACCAGGAGAACAAGGGACAATAGCAACACTAGAACTTGTACCGATTTAGGCAAAAAGTGTAATTGCAACAATGAATTGAAAGGAAGCAGTTTATGTTGATAGAGATCGCACATCTTGTTAAGATTAGAGGGAATGACAATTGTTGAAATCAATCGTAGGAAAGATTGTAGGAGAGAAAAAAACAAGTCGGTAACTTGTAAGTTGGCTCGCAAAAAATATGGTTTTGGATTTCGTCTGTTATTAGATTCAATCTTCACTTTCCTCTAGTGATATGTGGTTGAATTGATATTACTTGAGAATTTTCAGGATATTTTTAATCAGGACATAGCTCAGAGAATTAGCAACCTGAAGTGGTATTGGGCTGGCCATATCTCCCGAAGCACCGATGACCGTTAGAGTAAACAAGTTATTGAGTGGAGACCGCGGCTTGGCAAACGTAGTGTAGGACGCCCTCCGGCCAGGTGGACGAGTTATACTGCATATCTCACCGGACGGCGTATAGGTATGTGATTAAAAAAAAATACTTACTAATATTTTAAATGCGAAAGATTGTGAGTATGGATGGATGTATGGATGAATGTTTATTACTCTTTCACGCAAAAACTACTGAACGGATTTGGATAAAACTTTGAAAATACATAGTTTTTGACCTGGATTGACACATAGGCTACTTTTTATCCCGGTACCACGCGTGCGAAGCCGCGGGCGGAAACTAGTATTATATGTATAAACCATTTCGTCAAAATTTCAACTAACTCAATTTTGAAACTATCAAAGTTCTGACTAAACTTGAGAACTTCAAATTAGAATTATAAATAGAAGCCTAAGTTGAAGGTTTAATTTGAATTGTTCTCGTTTAATTCATAAATATCTTGAATTAAAAGGCAAATCAAAGTAAAAACGATTTTTAAAAACCATTTTGTTAATCTAATTTTGTCGCTGACTGTACAATTAGAGTTACTTACGTAGCAATATAGACATTAATAAATCCATACCTATTAGATGAGTGCTCGTTCTATTTTCAAGTACCACAAAATAAATTAATTCAAAAAAAAGTCAGTCCGTTGGGTGCAGTCAAACTAAGCCTAAAGACTCAAGCATACAGACTAGGATAAATATTGTTAAGTGTAGAATAAAAAAAACAATCAATCTTACATCTTCAGCCTATAGCAGTCCTGCTGGAAATAGGATTCCCTTAATGAACGCCATTGCGCCCTGTCCTCAGCTCGACGCACCCAGCAGTCTTTGGCAGATCGTTAATCCACCTGGCCGGAGAACGTCCTTCACTACATTTGCTCCACTCAAGAACTCATTTACCTACCCCAGATATGGCCAGCCCACTGCCACTTCAGCTTGTGAATTTTATGAGCTATGTCGATGATGTCGGTATGAGCTACTTCAGTTCTATGTCTGATAGTCTCGTTGCGGATCCTACCTTTCAGAGAAACTCCGAACAAAGCTCGTTTGAACACGCTGGAGAATAAGGAAGAAAGAACTCTTAGGGAAAGCTAGAAGAAAAGACATTAAAAACGAATTTACACCTAGACTAAAAATATCAGAACACAGTGTTCGCTATCAAGCAATAAAACTTTTTTAATAAGCTACCAGTGTCTTTAAAATCTGTGTACAGTTCGACGAAATTTAAAAACTTTTTAAAACGGTTCTTGTTGAAAAAGTGCTACTACTCAACTGACGAATTTTGCAATGACAAAAATCAACAATGTATTCATTTGTTGACTTGAATTTAGCTGTATAAGTTCTTTGTCCAAACGTAATATAAAAACAAAACACACTTATACAGCTAAGCAAAACAAGTATGTAGGTATATAAATTTTGTTTATACTTTTTGACCCAGGCAGTTGCTCCCCTGGCTAATCAAGACTGTTTTTAAGTTCATTGTTTTACCTGAAATCCACTTAGTGTACCTAGCTTAAGATTAGAATTCTACCCTTTTATTTGTTTGTAAAATATTTCCGACACAATAATATAGTGTTTGAGAATAAATGAAATGAAATTTCATAGCCCGGTCCGCGACTTTAAACTGGTGTACTAACCGTACCATGCGTGTCGACGTTTTGGCTCTGTATTTCATGCATGATGGATGTAAAATTTCTTATTTTTTTTATTTACACCAGTTCATAACGTGATCAAACTGAGAAGAATTTCCAAGCTTGGCTTGATGCTACGCAAGCATACCCATGCTGAGGACAGGGTGCAATGATGCTCATTAGGGAAGTCCTTTGTCCAGCGGTGGACTGCTATAGGCTGATGATAATGATCATGATGATGAAGGATAACAATGGGTGGATACTAGTCAAATACTTCCGAATAGAGTATATCACTCATCGTGTCCCAAGAGCCGCGAGTACCCGCAAATAATTGGCCCTTCGCCCCAGGGATTTTTGGATTAAACCTACTTTATTATGTCAAAATGTACGGATTTTATTGTGATTCTTGAAGCTATTGTATTGTGAAGATGAAATGGTATTAACACAATCTTTTCAAGCTTTGATAGACAGACGTCTTCGGAAATTTTCAAGTGTTAAAAAACTTAGGTACCTACTTGAGTATAATACTATTAGAAATGCGAAAGTATGTTTGTTTCTACTCCGTAACGGATAACAGTTGAAACAGACTTACATACTAGCTTCCGCTGTCGGATTCACTCGCGTGGTACCCGGATAAAAATAATCTATATGTTAATCCAGGCCACAATCTATGTATATTCCAAATTTCATCCAAATCCGTTCAGCCGTTCTGGCGTGAAAGGGTAACAAACCTCCATACATAATCACAAATTTTGCGGTTATAACAGGTATTAGTAGGATCATAATATTCGTTTATTCCTAAAATTACACAATAAGTAATAGATGTATGCAGAAATTAGAGTACCTAACTTATTCTATATTATTATATAACAATGGGCATATCCCCCTTTAGTAGGGGAGGTATATGTTCAGCAGTGGACTGATATAGTTTGGTGTGGTGGTGGTGGTGGTAGAGTACAATCGCTTTCTATGTATCTATAACATTTCGGAATATTCCCATATTCTGCTTAAATTCTTAGCGAGAATCGCAACGGCAATGTCTGCATAAACTCGAGTTAATTTTAATTCTGTGTGATAATTACAGGTAATTTTGAACACCCTTCTATATGATCTGTTGTTCACTAAAATAAAATATTCCTGTCTAGTCTCGTAATATATAACAACTAGCTGACCCGCGTGCAACTTCGTTTGCGTTTATTTTCTTTTAAGTTTTCTCCCTACCCAATTTAAAGAATGACAAATAAAGTTTTAGTTTCTTTTATCTTTGAAACCGTTATCTCTGGCACCACGAGCCAGCTCCACCGGCTCGTGGTGCACCCTGCTATCAAAAAAACATGGCTTTGGCGGCCGGCTGATTTTGGCATAGCGCAGCGGAACATAAGTACAGCTGAATTCTCTCACCGCTGACGGACACCAGCATTGTCGATGCGAGAAGTTGTGTTCTGTGATCCCCAATCCGCAGGCTTGGCTTGGGGATTATGGGCCTTCTTATCTAAGACGTATGCAGTACACTGTCAAAGGCTGGTGGTGTTGTTGATGTTGTACATTATAAGAAAACCATAAATTTCCCATGTAAAAGTAATGTAGATAGCAGAATCTGGCAGAATCAAAAGTGATAGAAATATCATGCAAAAGTTATCCAGTTGGTCAACATGACAGTTTGACCTAACCTTGAAAGTGTGGTAGGAGTTCCGCCATATGAATGTATGAAGGGTAGGAAACGATTAGGTTTTCGTTTATAACTCTGCATCTAGACATTTTCAAGTTGCATTGTAAGCTATCTGATTTTACAATATTTAAGAAACTTGTCCTCATCAACAGAGCGAGTTGGTACTTCACGCCGGACCAAAGACTGTTGCTTAATAAAGCACAAGTCCGTCCCCATGTGGAGTACTGCTCTTTTCTCTGGGCTGGAGCGCCCCAATACCAACTCCTCCCTCTTGACCGGATATAGCGCAGGGCAGCTCGTATTGTCGACAATCCTAAGCTCACAGATGATCAGACCCGTTAAGTTTGCGGAGAGACGTAGGATCTCTGTGTGTGTTCTATCGTCTATATTTTGGGGAGTGTTCGGAGGAATTGTTTAATATGGTGCCTGCGGCCGCTTTCCACCAATGCACCACACGCCGCACAAACAAATTTCATCCGCATCACCTGGATGGTTGGTTCTCTAAAACCGTTCGCTTTGCACTATCTTTCCTACCACGTACGTCCAACTTGGGGAACGAACTCTCTCCTGCGGTTTTCCCTCAGAGCTACGACATAAGGTCCTTCAAAATGCGGGTATTTCATTTCCTCAAGGGCCGGCAGCGCATCAGTATTGCCTCTGGTGATGCAGATGTCCATGGGTGGCGGTGACTACTTTCCATAAGGTGACCCGTATGTCCGTCTACCAGCTTTGGCATAAAAAAAAATTACTAAAATCCGTTCAGTATTTTTCGCGCCAAATGGTAAAAAACATTTTGACAGAAAAAGTCTTCCGAATTTCTTTTTCAGTTTTCGCTTTTTTTATCCTTTATTCAATACATTTTTGCTAAAAAAACATGTAAACATTTTTTTTGTTCTACTCTTTTATTTATTATATGTATAGAGAGATACTCCTTATTTGTCAAAAGATTATGTGATTTTTCATTAAGATACTGTTCAACTATAACTTACCTTCTTTAAATTGTAGTAACCCTAATATATACCTATTTGATGCTTTTATTTGACAATATAGCTTCTATTTATTAAAATTTATTAAAATACTGTCCAACTATAGAATTAAATAGGTTGAAAACTAGCTATAATGCTTAGTTAGTTACGAAGAATTTGTAGAAAAACTTCTTCTTCGTATGAGTTATTGATCAACTCTGGTGTCGGAGTTTTTAGTCCGCCCGGAGGCCTCCGACATGGCTTAATGACTGAAAAAGCTGGGACCAACATCTTAACGTGCCTTCCGAAGCACGGAAGCTTTATCTAACTTATTAACTTTTATTCTAACTTTATCTATTTATTTATTTTTATTTCGATTCGTACTTCAACGCCATGAGAATTCAATTCCGCTTAAATGCTACTAAGGGGTATTTATGTCACGCGCAGTGGATAACACATGCCCACTGCAAAATAAATGGAATCCATTTTACATGCGACTTCAAAGACATGTTGACATTAAGCGTTTTGGGTGTCCCCCTGTGTTGTCATTGTCCTTTACAATATCGTAATTCACACCCCTAGCTATTTTACCTCACAACTCAAAACCAACTCAAGTTGAAAAGGAATAAGATTCAAAATAACATGATAAGATAACGCTTGTGAATGAAGTCCCTTTCATATGTTAATTCAGTTACAGATGCCAGCTGAATTTCGTTTTTATTTCAGACGCGATAGAGTTGATTTTTGATTGGAGAGATTTTCCTTTTTATTAGGGGTGTACGTAGTCAAAACCAGTGTTAAGCATAGGGTTTGTCGGGACTCTTTGTAATTAATACATATAGCACCGATGATACGCCAAATTGCCAGGGGACAAAGGATCGGTTTTTTCTACCGTTAGTGATTTTATTTTTATGTTGGAGATTATTTTTATTTCGATTTCGGCTATACGGGATGATGATTGAATTCATAAATTATCGGAATATACATTATACTATACTAACGGTTATCTCCACTAATATTATAAAGAGGAAAAATTTGTATTTTTGTATGTGTATGTTTGTAATGAATAAACTCAAAAACTACTGTGCTGATTTTAAAAATTCTTTCACCATTGGAAAGCTATATTCACCCTGAGTAACATACTAGGCTATACCTATTTATTGCTAGAAAAGATTAGGGATTCTTACTAAAACTTAAGTAACGTAGCCCAAGGTGTAAAAAAAGTGCCTTATCCCGTGCGAAGCCGGGACGGGCTGCTAGTTTTTAAGTAATATATCACATCAATTTAATATTTTATTTATTTTTTAATTGTTGCAAAACGTACCTACTGACGTAGTTCGCGTGTGTATGGGGCGCGCGTGCAAAAAAATACAACTAAATTAAGTTTGGCATCAAAATCTAATTGTATTTAATTTAACCATGAGGCTAAATATGTCTGTTTCAGTAATTTGATAATATATCCGATTGTCAAATTACTGAAACAGACGCACTATTAAAATAAAGAAAAAACGAATTTTCCAAGGTAAATGGACTCGTAGCGGTTAGCGTTGAACCAGCGTAAGCACACATTTTCGCTACTTTACGCAACTCGAGTCGTGCGTAAATCGCCCCCATCTCGGACTAGCTCATAGAGTCATACAGGTATCGGGCAAAGGAATAAATTAATATCTTTTTATGGTATTTTAGTAAGGTATTTACATTGGTACATGAGTATAAGAAATTGTTCTTTTGTAACCAGGTGATTTAATAACTGACTAAAAAGAGTTGGTTCGAAAAACCATGCCAGTATAATTTGATTCTTGACAACCTCGAAAGAGGGTATTTTTTCCTGTACTCTATAAGTCTGATAGTTAGTTACCCGTGTGATTCTATCGTGGTAGAATAAGTATTCCATTAAAACAGAACGATAGATAGCGTTAGTAACGCTTAAAATAGGAATGACCGTGCGTCGGCAGCTATAATCCAACGTAGTTCGACATGTTCAGTACAGATGGCAGTGTTTTAAATAACTGCGTATTTCTGTATTTTTGAGGTTCACGTAACAATCTCCAGAGGCTGAATCACGAAGACTAGCGAAAAATTGTAGACATACAATTTGACCAATGAAAAAGCGTAGATTAAAATTATCTTTGTCTTTGGCCAAAGGTATGTATAGGTTCTTCAAGGTATTTCAATCAAGGGTTCTTTTTTGCACTGTGCCAGACCTGAAATTAAGGGAAACTTTGGAGTTTACGATTTTGACAAATTTGACGACCTCTGTGGTGCAGTGGGTGAAGGTCCGCTTGGGACGCAGAAGGTTGCGGATTAGATTCCCGCCTCGAGATTATTGTTTGGATGATCTGCAAATATTTGTCTCAAGTCTGGGTATTTTCTATGTTGGTAGGTATCTTATTCTAATTTGAGGTGGAGGGAGAAAGTTCTGCATGACTGACGTCCCGCATTGGGGTGTATTGTGTATTGACACCCTGCTAACCTGGCCCCAGCCAGCCCAACTCCTTAAAGTAACGGAGAAGGACTCTGGGTCGATGGCAACATTGCCCTAGAGTTCCCCATGCTGCCTGTGTCAGTGAATTTTGATCAAGCAGCTTTTGTAGCCCGGATTTTGCTCTGGCTTCGTTTGTGGCAGTGCAGTCTAAGATGACGTGCTCCATTGTTTCTGCTCTCCGTAACCGCGACAGGTACCGCTGTCCGTGGCTCCTGACTTTACTAGGTGGTGGTTCAGGTCACAGAGGCCTGTGATAACACCAACCAGTATGCGTAGGTCTTCACGCTTATTTTTCAACAGAAAGGCTTATTTAAACTAACGCGGTATTCAGTCTGTCATAAGACTGTCCATGAACGGTACCGGAGCTGTTATGTCGCTCACTACCCGCTAACCACTGAAGGATAGCAAACTTGTAACCCAGCTTAGGCCGTCAGTGAAGCTGACTACTATTTTTCCATGAATAGTACAGGAGTTGTAAAGCACGCTCACTTCTCGGTACACAAATGCGCACCTCCCCAAACTGCTCAGCTGGGTAGGCCGGTTCATATGTCTAGCATTCATGGACAAATGGTAGTGCGTCCTTAGCGCACGAGTAACTCACCGAGTACCGGGGTGCACTTTGCATCTCGGCAGCAAGACCTACTGTTTGCAGGTCCTGGTATTTGCCAGTTTAACCGTCTGCTTCATAACCTACCGGTTGGTAAGGGGACGTTAAACATTTTCGTAGATTTGATTGGGTCTGTCATAAGACTCTCTTACTTACTAATTAGTGAAGCCCAAGATCGACTTAGTGGCTTACTCATAGTATACTACGCTAAGTGTAAGACAGTCTTACTAAGACCGGCCATACACGGGCAGCTTGAAGCAGCCAGTATCGGCTGCTTGAAGCTGCGACAGCATAGTGAACTTCAGAGTTCTACGCACGTACATATACGAACCGCTCGAGCAGTTGCAACTGCTTCAACCGTTGGCAGCACGGTGAAATGTCATCGTGCGGTCAAGCAGTCGCTAGGCATACACTGACTTCTCGAGCTGTCGACTGCTCTCGCGCAAGTTACCTCCGCCTGCGCTCTTCATTCCACGTCGCGCACGCTTCCTGCCTGCACGCTTCGTTTGTTTATTGAGAACAATTGAAATTGCTAACTGCTCGAGCAATTATCAATGGCAGATTCCAGCTGTTGACTCTGACTGCAAGAGCGGTTCGTGTATGTTGATTACGGGGTAACTGCTCGAGCAGTCCGTGTACGGCGGCACTTAGACAGACTAAATAGGTAGGTACCGCGTGGTCTAATAGGCCCTAGTGTTAGTTATTTTGTTGTTTCTTCCTGGAAACATTGTTTTTGTATTTTTGCAGTCCTGATCTTGTCTCCGTTCACACAATCTTTGGTGTTCACTTACTAAGTGTTGTTTTAGTATTTTTTTAATTTCACCGAAGTTGGGTTGGTAAGGCAAATATCGGTGGTGGTTGGAGTGAGCCTAGCTCGTTCCCTTGCCAACGAGTCAACCTTGTTATTTCCGGGATTTGAGCTGTGACTCTGCGTCTCTGCGATTTCTATGTATTATAGGTATGTATTTACAAAAAAGTATATAAGCAGTAGGTACCTATGTGGTTCCCATGATACAAGCTCTGCTTATTTTGGGGCTTTATTGATGTTGTGTGTTAGCAAGTGTCCAGCATTATTTATTTATTCATTAATATTAAATAAATGGCATTAGGAGTTTGCATAACAGTTGGTTCCAAATTCACTTGATGAATTACATTTGAACATGATTTTATTTTTCTACACACTTCATTAAACACTTTAAAAGTTTTAGAAACAGAAAAAAAGATTATGTATATAATCTACATAATCATTCACATTGTACATGGACTTTGGTTGTTAACTTTGTTGCTAGATCAAAAAACATTCACAAAAAAATGTATGAACTGAAAAAAAGTGCCTAATATTATTTATACACTCGATTTTGTCAAATGTGTTGTTTTGTGGTTGTTAGACCAGGTATTAAACAATTTTGCAGCTTTTTGCAATCCTTATTTCATGAGAACGAAATTTAGGCTATGGTTTTGTTAAAAGAATAAAAAAAAACATGAGTAATTAGTTTCTATACTTTACCACTAGCCAAAACTATCTTTAACTGCGACTATACAGGTTCAGCAAGAATATTATTTTGATTCTATCACATTTTCTTACCAAAAAACTTTCACCAATGTGGTCAATTTTGGTGCAATTTTTTTGGTAGGAAAACAACATGATATTCTAGCTGAACCTTTGTATTGTTATTTTTAGGCCGTGAAGGTTTGCTATTTTGCCTAACTATATTCAGTGATTTTATATCTTCAAAAATGTTGATTAGTGCGAGCGAGAGGGAGGTTTGACTTCACTTCACTTCACTTCTTTATTAATTGGCTTCTGGGATAGCTTCCACAATTTCGCCAGTATCAAGTATAATGGTCATAATAATATGGGGAGGTTTAACATGTATCGTCGCCTTAAAATGTTAGATTTCAAATCGGTAATCTGTTAAATAATTTGAAAATCGAATTCCTACACATACCAAATTTTTTTTTTTTTTTTCAATGGATGAACATCCGATGATTAAAAATTTGCCCATTATGAAATCATTACTCATTTTACTATTTAAGTAAAGATTAATAAATATGAAAGCTGTATTTTTATTCAAGAATATTTTTATATGAAACAATTTATTTTCGAGTTGAACACAATAAAATGGTTCTGTGTTCTGTCGAAATAGGTTCTGCTACTCGTTCCTAGATGGCAGCACTATACAGCTTTTGGAGGTGCTGCCTGTCGAACACATAATTACTTGGTTTCAATAGATTCAATACTTACCAGGATTTTACTACATTGAAGTATTACAAGAAGTATTAGTAAGTTGATAATTTACAAAATTTAGCTACAATTAGGTAGTTACCCGCTTGTTTAATTTATTGTTATGGTTTTTACTCGCGTTATTTTAGTATGGGCAAACCACAACTACAACACCAGCCCATTCGGTCCTGGACATAGGACTCCCCTAATAAAGGGGGATATGACCATAATCCCCATGCGGGTTAGGGAGCGCAGGGTACAGCTTCTCGCACCACCGACGCTGCTGCCCGTCGGCTGTCGGGAATTTTATTGTGTCAGTGTCAGGCTGCGCTATTCAGCCGGCCGCCAGAGCCCCGTTTGTTATACAGCAGAGTGCACCACGAATAGGTCAGGTTGACTTCCGAAGATGAATGTTTGAGCCCCTTACCTAAACCCTCTGCGCAACCCTGAATCCCTCAGCGGACCGTCTTGTTAGAGTCATGGTCTCTGCTGAGGAGCAGTCTTCATACACGGGCCGTCGTAATAAGACTGTCATAATGACTAATTAGTCAAGCCTAAGACCGACATATAGGACGCCCCAATCAGGTGGAGTGACGATTTGCGAAAGGCTGCTGGTAGAATCTGGATGCGTCGAGCTCAGAACAGGGAGAAATCAATGTCCCTAACCTTAGACTCAAGCTTAGACTAACTTATGTTAGTCTGAGGACTCAAGAAACGAATAACGAATCAATGTCCCTAACACAACGAATCAATGTCCCTAAAGTTAGGCTCATGAAACTGAATTCGACCAATCTTAGTACAATCCGACCCAAATATAGGAACTACTTACAACAACAACAACAGCCTATTCAGTCCACAGCTGGACATAGGCCTCCCCTATAAGAAGGGGGATATGCCCATAATCCCCACGCTGGGCATGCGGGTTGGGGTCGCAGGGTACAGCTTCTCGCACCGCCGACGCTGCTGCCCGTCGGCGGCCAGGGGATTTAGCTGTGCCAGTATTAGGCTGTGCTATGCCGCAATCAGCCAGCCGCCAGAGCCCCGTTTGTTAGTTAGCAGGGTGCACCACGTGCAGGTGAGGTTGGCTTGGGTTCCGGAGATGGGGGTTGGAACCCCTTACACCCCAACTACTTAGCTACATGTCAACTCAGAGGGATAACGTTGTGACTATTTTACTGGCTACATATTACTTAAGTTTGGTTATTATTATGAGCCCGCAATATTACACTGCTAGGCAAAGGCCCTCCCACTCTCTCCATTCATCCCTCTCCTGTGCTAAAATGGTTCAGTTGGCACGGAATTTAGCGAGCTCGTCCCTCTATCTTGTTCGTGGTCTGCCGCGACGTCGTCGCCCTGTATCAGGGCACCACTCCGTGGTCAGCTTGGCCCACTGGTCTCCCGTTTGGTTAAAAAATAATAAAACAGGCTAAGTGCGAGTCGGCTTTGCGCACGAAGAGTTCCGTACCGTTGCATGGAAGCCCTACTTAAATATTTATTTTATTCTGTTTTTAGTATTTGTTGTTAAGCGATAACCGAAATACATCAGTGAAAATGTCAACTGATTAAGGTGAGGCGGGGTATTTATGAGACATTAAATATTTCGGGTAAAAATTTGACGTTAGCAAAATACCTCAATTTAACATCTTTTATTAATCGTAATTCAGTTTAAAATCAACCCTAGAAGGTTTGATGCCTCATAAATAATAATAATAATTTAGATGAGTTTACAATTAAAAAAAAAAACAAGAGTTTACAATTAAATAAAGTGTCGTCATAATAATAACCAAACCTGACTATCACGTTTCATGAGATACAGCCTGGTGACAGAAAGACAGATAAAAGGACAGTGGAGTCCTCGTAAGGGCCCCGTTTTTACCCTTTGGGTAGTTGCGGAACGCTAAAAATGAATATTTTTCTCCATAACTTTGATGATACAAGCAAACAAAAGAAAAAGAAACAACATCATTAATAAAACCATCAGGACAGTCACGAACAGCAATGCTATTAATGGACTGACGTGCTCAAAACTGTAAAATTACCATTTAGAATATGGCTAGAAAAAAGGTTTTGTATTAGAAAAAAACGGGCAAGTTTAATCGTCGCATTTATGAGTAGAGAAGGGTGTATACAATCCATCTACTCATATTAAATGCGTTTATTGGACTAGTCTAGTGTAGTATATTTATACATTTTGAATTCCTATAATGACAGACTAACATAATATATCAGACACTCTGTGCTAGGTACACTAATCAAACCAAACTCTTTTTTCATATCAATATGTAAGCTTAGATCTTTAAAACTACGCAACAGATTTCGATGCGGTTTTTTTTAATACATAGAGTAATTCAAGAGAAAGGTTTTTATGTATAATTTGCATGCGTGCGAAGCTGGGGCGGGTCACTAGTTAATATATAAGGTATCTACCGAGTTGGAGAGCTTTAGCACCTGCGGTAGCTATGAGCTGTTACAGGCAAGATGGCCTTCCCATTAAAAAGTATTTATATAACAGAAAAATAATAATATAGCAATAGGAGTAAAATTAAATTAAATATTATAAGTACACATGGCAACAAGCTTGGTAATCATAAATTTTAAGTGGGTATATGTATTCGATGATTGTATAATATTTATTTTATGTTAAATTGATCATTCTTAGTAAAATAACACTGTTTTTTATTACAGATGGTTGTGTTTAAAGGGATAATTTATGCTATTTAGATAGATAGATAAATTATTTATTGTATACACCAAATTAAAAAAAATCAATTTGCAGAAACTACAATTAAAAAAAAGGTACAATGGGCGGTCTTATCGCTAATAGCGATCTCTTCCAGACTATTTAGGTACTTAATAATTTCAATATTTGCCAGCTAGGAATAGCAATGAGCAGATCTAATTTTAATTATCCAGAACCAACCACATTATTCGCAAATAAATATTATATTTAGATTGATTTTGATAATAATACCACAGTCTATTAAACCGGTTCTTTTATCAAATAATTTGGATTTGAAAAAAGGACGCGTAATTTCATACCTTTTTCTCAAATGAATATAACAGTTTAATTCAATCGTAAGCTATTTACTGGATTATTGACAATTGACAAAATAGCCAGTAGAAAATAGAAACCTGTACATACAGGTTTCTATTTTCTACTATAAACATTCGTCGTCATGGGTACATACATACCGATGAGCGATGACGATGAATGTTTTTACGTTGATATTTTTTACTTTTCTCAAGCTCTGAATGATTCAAAACGATTTATATAAATGAAGTTGAAATGTAAAGACATAGATAAAATTTAGTTATGTCCCCGCCAAAAACAATGACTAACGCCATCTGACAGTGAAAATCACATTTACTTGACTTCGTGTCACGCGACCAAAATTTATGACGAAACCCATTCGGATACTTTAAAACCGATTTAACTATTATTTGAATTTCAATAAAATAAAACTTTCAGTAATTTGTACACGACATCGTGAAATTTCTTTATGGTTTTTAGTAATAAAATATCCAATCTCGATTTCAATATGAGTGCAAATGGCGGAGATGCGAATTTTGAGTGAGATGGATGTTTGGAGTGACGAGAATGGACAAGATAAATAAATAATGTAGTAAATTTTTACACAACATCCCCAAAACTGCAAATCTGCAAAACTGCATCACTATATGACTCTTATGCTACATTATGTACCTTTTATTTAGTAAAGACATACCTAAATCCTAATAATATTATAAATGAAAAAATCTGTGTGAATGTTTGTTACCACGTATCTCTGTAACCACTAAACCAATTTAGATGAAATTATGGTATGTAGATAGTTTAAGTGCCAGAATAAGATATAAGCTAATCAATTTTTTTAAACCTCTCTATATAACGTACTGGCTGCCAATGATGCTGAGTTAGATATTTTCGACCCAAATATGATTCGATTTAAGAGATGCGTTATCAGGTTGCTTTATTGCGAATCATAGTAGTTTTATTGTGTAATAAGTAGGTACATTTCTTTTTCCTGTTTTAGGTTAATCATGATTTCGAGCTAGCAACATTTATTTTTTCTGCTCAATCTTGTCATGTTTACATATTTGAGTAAAGTTTAGGTCAAAACAAACTTGTTATGTTAAGTTAGCTTTTATTGGATTTTACTCAGTTTTGTGAACTTTTTAAAATAAAATAAAATAAAATTAACCTATTAAGTGGTAAACGGGGGTGGCAAAGTTTGTATGGGGAACAAAAAAATCTTAACCAATCGACTTGAAATTTTGCACAGAGATTTTCTACTGCAAATAAATGAAAACGTGTTTCAGGATTTTTTGAAATTAAACCCCTAAGACGGTAAACGGGAGTGGTAAAGTTTGTATGGGGAACAAAAGTCTATGCGAATGTTTGTTACCACGTAACTTCGTAACCACTGAACACTGAAATTTGATCCTATCCTACTAATATTATAAATGCGAAAGTTTGTGAGTATGTATGGATGTATGGATGAATGTTTGTTACTCTTTCACGCAAAAACTACTGAACGGTTTTGGATGAAACTTGGAATATACATAGTTTGTGACCTGGATTAACACAGAGGTTACTTTTTATCCCGGTACCACGTGAGCAAAGCCGCGGGCAGAAGCTAGTATGTATAAAATAGATAACACCCAGACCCAAGATAAATATTTGCTAATCATGCAAATAGTTGTCTCGCAACGGGAATTGAACCTGAAAACTTCTGCAGGCTTTCGCCCACTGCGCCACCCAGACCCGACAAAAATATTTGCAAATTATGCAAACATTTGTCTGCGGGAATTGAACCCGAAATCTAGGTACTGCACCCACTGCGCCAGGGAGGTCACCAATAAATCCCACTTCCTACTAATATTATAAACGTGAAAGTTTGTGGGTATAGCTGTATGGATGGATGTTTGTTTGTTGGGTGTGGGTGCCGGTGAAATTACAGGCACAAAGAGGCTTATCATCTTCAAGCCTCAAGTTTATTGACGCAGGACGTTGGCACGTTCCAAAAAAACGTGATCTACGATGCAATGCTTTGTGATAGGTAATGGTTACCACTTAACATCAGGAGGGCCATTTGCTTGTTCCATCTTCAAGTATAATTAAAAAAAAACTCTTTCACGCCAAAACTACTGAACGGATTATGATGAAACTTGGAATATATATAGATTGTGACTTTGATTAACAAATAGGCTACTTTTTATCCCGGTACCACGTGAGGGAAGCCGCGGGCGGAAGCTAGTAAAATGTGAATAAAAGTATGAGCTTTTCTATTCTGTGGTATGAGTAAAGAAGGTAGGTACTTATAGCAAAAGAAGTTTGAAAGAAGCCCCAATGACCGAAAAATTAGGAAAATTTTATAAGGAGGGATGAAAGTTCATATAACAAGAAGAATACCAATTACCAAAAGACCAAAACCTAAATGCCTAACGCGTAACGTCTACCACTAATGTCTATTCGCCTATTGGATCAAAATAATTTTATAATTATTTCACTTCAGGAAAGGTAAATTAATAGTTTATAGATAAAACGCGAAGCGCGATCGTATCGCAATCTACAATTTATATTACAAAAACTGTTTAAATATTCAAGATTTGCCTACCCTTTTACTGTCGCGGCACGGGGTTCCGTGCGAGGCTTCTAGCTATGTTTCAACGTTTTAAAACTATTGTATTTGTGTTCAGAAGTTATAAGGTTAGTCACGGTATGCAAATAGTGTAGTTTTTGCTGTTGAAAGACGTAATCTACATATTGTGGACCCCTGTCCGAAGCTTTCATACTTACTTCTCGACTTCCTAACAAAAAAGGTATTATTATGATATAAATGAATTTTTAACGGACACTTTTATATAATTCTTGACATTATGTAATTAATGTGATGGCTTCAAATTGTATCTTATTTGTTATTATTAGTGAATTTGTTGTAATTTATTGCAAATATCTTATTAATAAATTTATAATGTTGATTGTATTGGGTGTACAGGGTTCCAACCCCTATCTTCGGAACCCAAGCCAACCCCACCTGCACGTGGTGCACCCTGCTAAACATCGAACGGGGCTCTGGCGGCCGGCTGATTGCGGCATAGCACAGCCTACATCGGCACACCTAAATCCCACTGCCACTGACGGGCAGCAGCGTCGGTGGTGCGAGAAGCTGTGCCCTGCGATCCCCAACCCGCATGCCCAGCGTGGGGATTATAGGTATATCCCCCTTTATTAGGGGAGGCCTATGTCCAGCAGTGGACTGATATAGGCTGGCATTAAGTAATCAGAAAAGAATTGGCAGGAAACTCTTGAAAAATAAAAAAACTTCAACTCTTTGATCTTGTAGCAAACGAAACGATTAATAACCCTATGTCTATGGAACTTTGGGTTGGCAAAACAGACTTGGGGCTCAAGATGCTTCATGGTAATCTTTAGTGAAAGCCTTTTCCAGCAGTTTTAAAGCTTGCTATGTATTTAAATAGCTAAAATTTGGTAAAAAGACTAAAAAATCTAAATTTGAAGTGATGTGTTACTAATGGCTGATAACAAACTTTTTATCTTCCTACTCTTACTTATTACACATGATAGAGTTTGTTTTGTAAGACTAGTTATTCTTTAAACTTTTTTTATGATAGGTACCTGAAGATAGAAAGCATATGGCTTGAATCATGAAGTTACTAAACCCCATGTGTCTGTAATTTCACCAGCACCCACACTCTTCTGCTGATTCACGGCAGAAATAGGCATGAAGTTATCTGTAAAAAAAAGGCTTTTTATAAGCAAGTCTTTCCTCTTTAGTGTTTCACAAAAGTTAGTTGTGTCTAGTTTCCTCTTTAGTGTACACCAAAGAAACAAGACACACCGACTTGCCCTGACTGCCCTCATTAACATTCTCAACTTTATTATAAACATATTTGCGTTTAGAACCAATAATATCCAATATTAAATATCACATTTTATATCATTTGACCCGAACCACCCTAAATTTCCAAAGAAAATTTCCATAGACAATCGATTAGTCCAATTCAACTTGGGATTTATAGCTCCTGACACCCGGAAGCTATAGGGAGCTATCATAGCGTTTGTAAACTATGCAAATGTAACTACGGACTGTTTTAGTCCTTATCTCTTGGAATTAAGGTTGGTTTGAGTCCAGTTTGGAAGGCTATAATCGGAGGATGTCGTAAATATCGTTTACGACGCGATGTCGTCGCCAGCAACCCTTGCTGGGAATTAGCGACGCGGGAGGTAGGTAGAGGACAGGGCCGGAACAGGTGCACGGAATTATCAAAGATTGATCAGTCTGTTGAAATGTCAATTTGAAATGTGGTGCTGGAGAAGAATAGAATGCATAAGCTGGGTAGCATCGAGATTATCATTTCTCTGCCCTTATTCCACTCTAGTGGGGTCGGCACATGTTTTCTTTCTCCATTCACTCCTATCGGCTGTCAACTCTGTACTCAATTCTTTCACTCTCATATCCTCTTTCACATAATCCATCCATTTCTTCTTCGGCCTTCCTGTACTCGCACATCCAGTTACATTCATACTCATCACTCTTTTAGTCACATGGTTTCCATCTCTCCTCATCACATGCCCATACCATGCTAGTCTTCCACTCCTCACCTTATATGGGTAGCATTGAGATTTTTATATAATTATCTCGATGCTAGGTAGACAAAGTAACAGAAAACAAAACTCAAAACTTAAATAAGACAAAGTTACTAATGAAGTTTTGAGTAGAGTCGCCGAATAGAGAATTATGTTTAAAAATATAGAAAACAGAAGAGGAAAGATATTCGGACACTCTTTACGACATGACAGCTTTATATGCAATATCATGGAGGGAAATAGGAAGGAAAGAGAGGGAGAGGAAGACCAAGGATATATTTATAGGATATTATATGAGCCACATTAAAGAGAAAGTAGATGATTTTAGGTCTTGGTCTTCATCACCTTCATCATCAGCCTATAGCAGTCAACTTGACATAGGCCTCCCCTAATGAGCGCCATTGTGCCCTGTCCTCTGCTCGACACATCTACCTTCTACTGATATGAGCCACATTAAAGAGAAAGTAGATGATTTTAGGTCTTGATCTTGATCACGTTCATCATCAGCCTATGCAGTCCACTGGACATAGGCCTCCCCTAATGAGCGCCATTGCGCCCTGTCCTCAGCTCGACGCATCTACCTTCTACTGATATGAGCCACATTAAAGAGAAAGTAGATGATTTTTGGTCTTTGTTCTTCATCACCTTCATCATCAGCCTATAGCAGTCCACTGGACATAGGCTTCTCCTAATGAGCGCCATTGTGCCCTGTCCTCAGCTCGACGCATCTACCTCCTACTGATATGAGCCACATTAAAGAGAAAGTAGATGTTTTTAGGTCTTGGTCTTCATCACCTTCATCATCAGACTATGCAGTCCACTGGACATAGGCTTCCCCTAATGAGCGCCATTGTGCCCTGTTCTCACCTCGACGCATCTACCTTCTACTGATATGAGCCACATTAAAGAGAAAGTAGATGATTTTTGGTCTTTGTTCTTCATCACCTTCATCATCAGCCTATAGCAGTCCACTGGACATAGGCTTCTCCTAATGAGCGCCATTGTGCCCTGTCCTCAGCTCGACGCATCTACCTCCTACTGATATGAGCCACATTAAAGAGAAAGTAGATGTTTTTAGGTCTTGGTCTTCATCACCTTCATCATCAGACTATGCAGTCCACTGGACATAGGCCTCCCCTAATGAGCGCCATTGTGCCCTGTTCTCAGCTCGCATCTAGCTTTTACCAGCAGTCTTTCGCAGATTGACACTCCACCTCGCTTACGCTACTTGGTCTCGCTCAAATTCATCTTGATTCAGATAATCGTCTCTACAAGATTTGTGAGATTCAATGAATCTGAATGACTTTGATTGTCTTATCTACCTACAGACATCTCTGCAGTACAATGCAAATTACGTTAATTGACATGAAGATCTTGATGCCGATTCACGCAAGATTGGAATCCTAGGTGTCCTGATCTAGAATACCTACTATCTAGGCACAGAATTCATAGCTGCGTACAGAATAGCCAATCACCACCAATCATAAAGATTTATTAAAACTTTCAAAGACATCCTTCTTAATACGGCAGCTCAGATATTCATTATAGCGTCCAGCGTTTCCATGTTAATAGATCAGCTGCCCTTGCATCACGATCTACACTAGCCGCACCAAAATTAGCTAATCGCAAACAAAGGCGTGTTGGTGCCTTGGACGCGCAGGCAAGCCATGGAGCCTGCGGTGTCTGCGTGGGCGCAACAAGCATATTACTTTATGTTGAAGTATACTTATGTGCAGTTTTGTGGTAATAAACTGTATGAATAAACTATTTAAAAAAAACTGTCTCAAATTGTTTTTTAACTTTGTTGTGCATACTTTATCTCGCTTAGGTGCCAACTTTTTTTTTCTCACCTTTCTATTTAGCTCAAGTTTTTTTTTGTTATTGTTAGAATAGTGTTTTTAGTGTGCGCACATAGGTTATGTTTCTAGTGAGATGAAAACAATTGAATTTTATAACATAATTACTTTTATTGCTTGTAATGTGTGCTTAAATAAATAAATAAATAAAAAACCAGAGATAGGTACCCCTCACCCTGTCTGGATTTCAATAAACACGTCATTTGCTCTAAGCGGTGGGGCTTCCTTATTCTAGTACTTACTAACTAGTCTTAAACCTACTGTTGCTTACACTTATGTGCAAATAAATATCTTGTATTTTGAATCTTGTGGTGGTGCTGTTAAAGAACATAGAAGGAATAAAGACCATGACTCTATTATGCTTTCTTACCTACTATTAAATTAATAATAATGGACGTTATCACACAGCATCATGTAGCCCCAAACTAAGCAGAGCTTGTATTATGGGAACAACATGATTAATATACTACATATATATATATATATATATATATATATATACACACATATCCTACATAGAAAGCACCCAGACCCGAGACAAATATCTGCAGAACATGCGAACATTTGCCCCGCAGCGGGAATCGAACCCGTAACCTTCTGCTTCTCACAGAGGTCGTAAATTTTTATATTTTAAGTATATAATATTTTAAATTCTAAAGTGAATATATTTGTTTGTTACTTTCACGCCTTACTCAACCGATCATCATGAAATATCACATACACGTTGTCAAGGGTACCAGAAAAGAACATAGGGTTACTTTAGGTATAGAAAAATAACCTAATCTTAAGTTAACTGAGTTAACTGCTAACTGTTAAGTTAACTGAGTGAAACCGCGGGCGAGAGCTACTATATAATATTATGAAGGTGAACGTTTGTGAATGAAATGTTATCATGTGGAAATGTATGTTAGTTTCTTCACGCTAAAACGAATAAAGGAATTAGGCAAGAACTTTATGCTATAGACCGGAATAACCTGCCGAAGGACCAGCTCCAGTCAACGTGTTAAGGTTTTTTATACGGGTTTTTTACGCGTAAGCAGCGAAGCTAAGTAGTGAGAAATATATTCGATTTTTTTAAAATTATTATCACTACATTTTCTATGCTCGTAATTTCTCTGAAGGATAGGATCCGCAACGAGACAATCCGACATAGAACTAAAGTTGTTGACATAGCTCAGAGAATAAATAAACTGAAATAGCGGTGGGCTGACCATACCTGCCCAAGAACTGATAACTGCCGAAACGAGTTCTTGAGTGGAGACCGCGGCTCGGCAAACGTAGTATAGGATGCCCTGGAGTGGAGAGACGATCTACGAAAGGCGCTGGCAGCTGGATGCGTGGAGCTCAGGACAGGGTGCAATGGCGCTCATTAGAGGAGGCCTATGTCCAGTAGTGGACTGCTATAGGCTGATGATGATGATGATGATGGCATTTTAAATGGCACTTTACTTTTATATTGTACCCTATCTAACAAATAAAAAATCTAGGGGTTGTGTGTATTTATTTTTTGGCTGTATTTATGGAACTTGACCGTTATATGTGACTATTAAATCTTTTCACATTCTGTCTGCAATGGCGGTGCATTTGCCTATACCTCGGCATTCAGATTTTAGTATTTATTATGACAGTTATTGACCTTGCATATTAACGCGTTATTAGTAAGAACATGTCGATTGCAACGGGTGGTCTTTGATGGAATTAATAAAAGATGTAGACTACATGCCCGTAGAGAGGCTGTTTTTCAAGATTACCTACATTTTGCAAGCTAAAACATCGCAACATTGTACATAAGTAGGTAGGTATGCAATAAAAAGTACCTTTATACTGCTTTTATTTCATGATCATTATAATAATCATCATCATCATCATCATCAACCTGCAACATTGTACTTGTAAGTAGGTAGGTATGCAATAAAAAGTACCTGTATACTGCTTTTATTTCATGATCATTATAAACATCATCATCATCATTATCATCAACCTGCAACATTGTACTTGTAAGTAGGTAGGTATGCAATAAAAAGTACATTTACACTGCTTTTATTTCATGATCATTATAATCATTATCATCATCATCATCATTATCATCAACCTGCAACATTGTACTTGTAAGTAGGTAGGTATGCAATAAAAAGTACCTATATACTGCTTTTATTTCATGATCATTATAATCATCATCATCATCATCATCATCATCATCATCAACAACGTGCAACATTGTACTTGTAAGTAGGTAGGTATGCAATAAAAAGTACCTATATACTGATTTTATTTCATCATCATTATAATCATCATCATCATCATCATCAACCTATCGCAGTCCACTGCTGGACGCAGGGCTCTCCCAAGGTTCGCTACTGAGCTTTTTTTTTTAAATCTTTGATATTATATGACAAATATTTGCATTAATTGCAGATATTTGTCTTAGGTCTGGGTGTTTTCTATGCACGTATGTATTTACAAAATAAAATTGTATATAAGTAGTATTTTTATCAGTCATATGGTTTCCATAATACAAGCTCTGCTTAGTTTGGGGCTGCATGATGCTGTGTGATAGCGTCCAGCAATATTATAATAAGTATTTGCAATAAATAAATATATTGATATCTAAACAT
Organism: Horisme vitalbata; assembly: GCA_951804965.1. NCBI lineage: Eukaryota > Metazoa > Arthropoda > Insecta > Lepidoptera > Geometridae > Horisme > Horisme vitalbata. The sequence goes on along the minus strand of OX638106.1, from coordinate 10,222,986 downwards.
AAGTACTCCATTCTAAATCTGAATGGTGGTCAAATTAGACCAGCTGGACTAGACTGGTGTACCTCCAAGGACTGACCCCAAAGTGTGTGTGAGTGTTTTTGTTCTCATAAAAACTTGGAATATACATAGTTTGTGACCTGGGTTAACACAGGCATATAGGTTTTTTTTCTGGTTAACACGTTAGCGAAGCCGCAGGCGGAAGCTTGCAGTTGCAATTTTAATCTATACATATAATAAAAATGTAGCCGATCGCTGTCTGTACACGGAAGATATACGAGAAAAAATATTATTGGGACCTTCACCAACAAATAGGACCCAAAACAATGATTGTTAGAATTTTTTGCAATAAATCTTTTAAAAACTCTGAAAATGTCACCAATGCTGTTTGAGAGCTATACCGCCACGAAGATAGCTGATATATTTAATTTTGAATCTTATTTTAAGTCCTATACCCCCAGACCTGGAGCTTATGATGCGGATTATGTAAACATTGTAAACAGTGGGAATTGAACCCGCAATTTAGCGTCGCATAGCCGTCTAATTCATCCTTTACACCAATAAGGTTGTCCATGAAGATGACACCGATAAATTCAATGGAAACGTCTTGAACGGTTTGTAACGACAAATAAATTCATAGTCATTATTACGAAAAAACAGCAGCCGAGTGGCGAGTTGGACTCGCGCACCGAGGGTTCCGAGCAAAATATGTAAATATGATTTTTTTTGTGATGTACCTGTGCTATTACATCGCTTTTTGCTAAAATTCATGATTCTAGGTCAATGGTCAGTACCTTATTCTATGTAGTAGGTATATTTTATAAGGTATATTTTGTAGATAGTTAGGTATGTGTATGATATTATTTATCCAACTACTTTCTTATGTACACCGCCGTCTTTTGTTTATCGTGCTATCCTGTCCATCCAAAGGTTGTCTGAAAGAGATCGCAATTTGCGATAAGACCGCCCGTTGCACCTTTTTTTTAATTCTAAAGTTTCTGCAAATTGTATTTTTTAATTTGGTGTACAATAAAGAATTTATCTATCTATCTTATAGGAATTGATTCCCTTACGAGTATCAAAATATGTAACATTAACGGCCGTATCGTTTGTTGACTTAGAAGTTTGATTTTCACACCCACTGTATGTATGTATATACATAGCTCCAAAGGATTACAGAACTGGGTATTTGGTATTATTTTCAACTTGATTCCTTCACGCATTCCTAAGGCGCCACCTTCACGGGCATGACGATATCATTGTCGTGCCATCTATAGCTAGCGGCTATGGGTTCGCTCTCTCTCGCCTCTAGCTCCCATATGATACCTTACTTTTGACTTCTGCGCAATAACGGTCAGCGTTAGACTTTCGTACTGCTACTTGTATTCCAATACGCTCTCATTTACTCTCGACAGTTTATCTATTTGACGGAAAGGGTCTTGACAGACGCACGGACAAAGTTATCCTATATGGATTCCTTTTTTGATTTTGATGTACGGAACCCTAAAAATTACAACAAGCGGGTGTTAAATAATTGTGAACAATTTCCTGCGTGTGGACATCAATAAATTGACACACGGCTCGCATAACAAATTAATTATAGGAAACGGTATGTAAGTACATCTTTATATCCATTTTGGAATTCAAGAATACGGTTACGGTATACGGTTTTGTAATTTGGTATGGGCAAAAAGTTATAGTTGAAGAGCCAACGGGAGTTGCAAAAATTATTTTGACGAAGAAGATCGATTCACGCCACGGTACAATGTTTACATGATCTGAAAATATTCGTGTCAAGTCTAGGTATTTTCTATGTAGAATGATTTAAATTTTGTGCAAAAAAAGTATAGTACTAAATGTCAGCCATGTGAAATAAAATTGATATTACTAGTTTTAAAATGTAGTAGGGTTATAATCTTTTGTTGTAATGTCACCGGCAAATAGTGCACTTTGTTAACTAACAAACGGCTCTGGGAGGGGTCTGACTGCGGCATAGCGCAACCATATCAATGGCATCGCTAAATCCACTGATTTTTAAGGGGCAGCAGCGTTGGCGATGCGAGAAGCTGTGTCCTTCAATCCTCAATCCACATACCCAGCGATGGGTTTATAGGCACAGATTTATAGTTTAATAGGCCCCTTTATTATAAGGGAAAGCTGATGTCCAGCAGTGGACTGATATAGGTTTTGTTGTTGTTGTTTTTGTTTGTTCGTAACTAACGTTTATCTCCTGCACTACTTAGTAGGGCTACAAAAAGGCAGTTAGACGTAGGTTTCAAGTTAACTCGTTCAATTCCTACAACCCATTTAAGTAGATGTCATAGGCGGCTTTTTGTTCCTTATATGGCATGAATCGGTTTAACATGAACAGGTGGGCTGAACCGATAATATATTAATAAGATTAATATTTTACCAATGACTCTGTAGGCATAGGCCTACAGGGTCATTGGTAAAATATTAACAACCTTGCATACAGTCTCTATTACTAACACATCAACTTTTGTTTTGACATAACATTTACCAAAAACCAACTCAAGATTTCGTTCTTGTGTTCGCTTCGTTATGTTTTCGATTTTTCCACCCCTGCCTTTTGCACTAGAAACAGCAGTTTAAAAATAGTAATTGGAGTTGACTATTTGAAGGACTCTGAAACTGAATATATGATACATTGAATGTGATGATACATTCACATTTATTCCTTAGGTGGCCGTTATAGCTTACCTACGCTGCCAGAATTTAGTCACATCTATGACGTTTTCAGTTGGCGTCAAAAATGATGCAAAGCTATCTTAACTAATAATCAAATATAATATAATTAATCTTGTTCTTCTTGTTCCCTTGGTGGATTATAAGTTATAACTGAAAATCAGTGTTTGCTCGTTGCGCAAACTTTTGCGCTGAGTTTATGACCTTTTTGTCACACTGCACACACATAGATGAATTAATTTGTTTGGTCTTGTATTAGTTTTGTAAATTGTTGTTATTATTATGTATGTGTGTGTTTGTTATTGCAAATAAAAATGTATCTATCTATCTTACTAATAAGTCATAAGCACCATTAAGTTTTTTAGCTAGAGCTTGAACTAATTGTAAGAAAACTTAAACTGAAAACACTAGCATAAAATCCACCGTTTACGGCGCACCATAACTGCAACTTTAGTGCCTTAATTTTTTTCAGCAAGAACTAATGAGATGTCTGAACAAAAATACTTTTATTCGCTTGAATTTTTACAATTCAGCGCGACGTTCGCTGAGAAAACGTAGCCACAAAGCACATGGTTTTGGCGGGTGATGGCCACCGCAAGCATTTTGGTCACGAAATTTCGCGCCCAATTTTCGTCTTGTCAGCCCGTTTGACGTCTTTTTCTAAGTTGGCAACACGGAAGGACTTGGAAAAACTTTTGACGTCAAATTGCAGAATTTTAAAAGTTAAAATTGTGATTTGTCGTTGCAGTATAAGTTTTAATGGTATTTTTGACGTTAAAATAAAAGTTAGGTGATGGGTTACGGTGGAATTGCTTCCGTCTGTATTAATGATGCTAATACCAGTCTAGATGTCAACGTAAAAGTTAACGTGTTTCAACTTTAAAAACCATAAAACATCCAAACTTTTGTACAAACTAAGTAGTAGGTTTAGACTTGAAAAATGAATAGTCTCAATTAAATTTTCTTAACAAATGACTTGAACAATAAACTCCCCCATCACTTTAAATCAAAGGCATGATTACAAAACGATGTCCCTTTCCCTTGATGTAAGGAAACGGATTCTCTCCGACACCCAAAAAGCTGTCTAAACCCTGAACGCATCAATTATCCTAACCTCCCGAAAACCGCATCCGACGTGACGTGTCACCGCCCCTACATGTCTTTGAATTTAGAATCATTTTGAATTTCGAAGCTCCCTTTACTTTTCTCAGATCCCCCTTTCTCTGGATTTTTTTTCGTTACGCGTAGCTGGCAACCCTTTTGTTAAATTGAATTTGGAATCCACGTTTGTGTGATGTCACAGTGCGAATGCATGTGGTGACATCAAGGAGTTTTTATAGGGGAGTGCGCGCTTTGAACAAAAATCTGTGTGATATTTCTCAGCCAAAAAGGGGTTGTCTCGTTTTCTCTTATATGTTATACTAAAGAGGAAACGAGCTACATCACTTTTTTGGAAGAATACATTAGCACAGATTTTTGTTAAAAACGCGCATTTTCTTGTACGTTAGTAGGTAGTAGGTAGTAATTCCATGGGTGACTTTTAGCTGTGAACACAGGCTGTGAATCTGTCTGTGATCGTTCATCATCATCATCAGCCTATATCAGTCCACTGCTGGACATAGACCTCCCCTAACGGGCGCCATTGCGCCCTGTCCTGAGCTCGATGCATTCAGCTTCTATTCTCAATTCCACTTGGCCGGAAGGCATCATACACTACATTCGCCGAGCCGCGGTCTCCACTCAAGAACTCGTTTACCCGAACAGTTATCGGTCCTTCAGATAGTCTCGTTGCGGATTCTGTAGTCATCATCATGTAGCCCCAAACTAAGCAAAGCTTGTATTATGGGAACCACATGATTGGAACATTATACATAGAAAACACCCAGACCTGAGACAATACATGCAAATAATGCAAACACTTGTCCCGCGGCGGTAATTGAACCCGCAATCTTCTGCGTCTCAGGCGGACCTTCGCCCACTGGCTGTCAACTAATACAGTTCTGACACCTAGAACTTTGTACAAAATAACATCGAAAGTTGCCAAAACTGATTGCGAAATTCGTTTGAACAGGGTTGTAATGACGTAATGGAACAGTATAAATAATAGTTGTTTGTATTGTAATATTATCGAGTTAACGATGAGGATATAGGGTTGGATGTGGCAAATGGTGTAGCGTGTATTTCATATTTATGCGGTAATTCACAGAAACAAATTACCTTACAAAATGGCGTCCTACACCTAATAAAATTCTTCTGACCCCGTATAAAGCTCAAGTCCGATCCTGTATGGAGTATTGCAGTCACCTTTGGGATGGTTCAGCCAAGTATCAACTTGCCGCCCTAGACTCAGGGCTGAGAGGCTCATTGGTCAAGAGTATCTTGCTAAAGCAAGGCTCGACAGCTTGAGCCATCGTCGCGAGGTTGCGTTTTTGTCGGTCTTTTATAGATTGTACTATGGAGAGTGTGCTCAGGAGTTACATGACCTTATTTCGCCTTCACCTTTCTTCCATAGGAACTTCAGACGCACTGCTAACTACCATCCGCATCAAGTTGATATTCCATTTAACAGGACTAAGCGCTTCCAAACATCATTTATAATGCGCACTGCTAAAATATGGAATCAGCTGCCAGCGTCTGTTTTTCCATTGACTTACGACCCTAACGGCTTCCAAAAGAGATTTAATAGGCATCTTCTGGGAAAGCTCGCCCCATCGTCGACCTCATCCTTGCCTATATCCTAAGCCTCGAGGTCAAGAGCTGGCCCATATTAAATAAAAAAAAAAACAACAAAAATATTGAGAATCCTATTTTTACCAAATGTATTAAAAGGTAGGTGAATACCGTACTGGCACTCCAAAAATTATTTATGTGGAGTGGACTAGGCTATGAATTTAACACCCATGATTTAAAACTACGCAAGTCAAGTTATTAAAGAACAAATTAGCAGAATAAATACTCGGATACTTTATAGACTATAAGCATCCGGAATCAGCAGACTTACTTAGATAAATCTACAGATCTCACACTACGCGGAACTATCATCTAAAGACATGGAAAATGTAATTTAGAAATACAGCACATTATAAAAGTTGAGTATCGTACTGACGATAAAGTGAATGGAGCTCAGACTGGCCTCACGCGTAATGGCCCTTCTACCGCCTAGTTTTTTTCCCGCCATGTAAGATGGCTCATTCAGTCCCGACTATTTCTGTTTCACGGTATTTCCTTTTCTTGAATAACAAGCTCAAAAAAAGCTATACGAAATTCTTGACTTGATCCAAGTCAGCGTAATAATTTTGAAATTTTGTCAAATTTTGAAAAATCTCAAAAAGTTACTGATAGATTTTGAGAATTGAAATGGCATTTTAAAGCCCTTTTATAAACGCACATTTCGACATACAGCCCATCAGCGTACCTCTCATATCTGTGAAACGACAGGCAAATGGGGCAAATGTCACAATTTCATGAATCGGGGCACTATACTCAATCAGGAAAATTTTCAATGTTTAAACACAAAGTTTGGGGATTCTGGGTACATATTGTCTACTCTCCTTCGCACCTCCAAATAAGCAATGCATTCATTATTCCTTGTAGTTAGTATACAGTTGCCGAGGGAGGTTCGTGACGAGATATTTTATGCAGAACTGTTCGAGTGCACAAGTTTCGGTGTAAAATCGGATTATTGAGCTTTCGACAGTAATATGACGGTAGTTGGAAAATAACAACTTTTCGGGAGACATGTGAAATTATGATTCTCGAATCTTTGAACACATTTCAAGAGTTAGTAATTCTTCAATTCTAATTTCTCGTCACTTTCTATCTCCTTGTTGCCCCTTTTCCATAATAGGTGCAATGTCCAGTCCAAAAATATCAAAGCAAAGATGAGTTAAGAAAGTAAAAAAAACCTAACCTCAACGGCCCTTGGAACACCCTGCAAACTAACAAACGGGGCTCTAGCAGCTGAACGCGGCATAATGCAGTCTCACACCAGCACAGCTAAATTCCCCGGCCGCCCCGACCGACACGGGCAGCAGCAAGGGCGCGGTAGGCCGAGAATCTATGACCTGCAATGCCTTACCCGCATGCTCAGTGCAAGGATTATGGATTTTTTAAATCCAGGAATCATATAAAAATATTTATCATAAGTATAGGTACCTATTTTCCTTCCAAGTAGGGGCATTGGTATTAAGTAGATAAATAGGTAGAGTGTCAAAATCTAGGTACATATATTACTTACCATACACAAGACAAATTTTCACCTCACTTACTCATTGATATAATACCAACATTGCCCAATGTACCTTTTTTTATTAAAAATTTTCCTGTTATTTATGTATCTATAATTACTGTTAATATGTGTTAAACCTGACATACTTACATAGCTGAAAAAGCGCAAAACGCCGCTTACGCCATCTGGTAATACAAACAAAAATTGCATGCGGCAAATGCATTCAGTATACCTATTGGTGAAGCGCAATTTTCGTGTAAGCAATTGTTGGGTGACAGTGTTATAAGATTTATGCGATGGATTTATGCGTCAAACGGTACACAGAAGGAGAAATAGTGAACGGGTATCACGCTTGGCTCTATTTCTTATAGGTTTACGCTTAGCCATTTTTTCTACTTGGTTCTTTTTGGCCAATAACGATGTCAAGGTTAAGATTGTTGGTAGGTGAGTATACTGATCTAGTTTTTCTTTAAAAAGTGGCCTCGTGGTTGTTCTTATGACTATTGACTAATGTTGTTGTTGTTGATATTGTTTATCACAAATTTTTCCTCCGGCTAGGTAAAGTGAGGATCTGTGAAAGTAAGCTGGTAGAAGCTGGGTGCGTGGAGCTGAGGACAGGGAGCAATAACGCTCATTAAAGGAGGCTTATGTCGGGCAGTGTATTGCTATAGGCTGATGATGATGATGATGATGATAATTATTTATCATGGTGTGTTTCTCATATATTCATGAACTTGGGAGGAACCTAGTATTGTCGTTGATTTTGCTAGGACCTACACCTACACTAATGCAAAATTTTCTAAAAAGTTTTGATGAAAAATCTGCTTTTTTCAGTAAAAATCCGTTCAAAATTTAAGTCTACAAACAAAATATTAGAGTTTATTCTGCTCTGAATCGGGTTGGGAGTACCACAGGCCTATACCGCCTGGTAGAATGCACGCGACACTTGTCGTCAATTGTCGCTTGGTTATGTCAAGACTTCAGTTTATGAACGAAGCTTTCCAAATTCAAATCCTACAAACGTTTTGACTTTCGCGGTTTTTATGCAGTCGAATTCGTTCAGTTTATGTTCAAAGTTAGTCAGTAAAACTAAAACTTAAAATTTGAGCACCGTGAACATGATTTTGGTAAGAATAAATAGAATAGTTTTAGTTGGGTAGTTTTCTTTAAACTATTAGCTTCATTTCATTTATATATGTTCGTCATAAAGCTTTTAACTGCTGAAAACAGGGCTGGTAGGAGTTTTATGAGTTTTTCTTGTTCTTCTTGTACATTGCTGTATTCTGCACCATGCCCACAGTCAGTCAGTGCTCAGTTGTGTGGTATCTATAGTTAAACTGTGACTAGTTACTTAAACTATGAGTATAAGTCCTCTGAAGCTAGCTGCAAGTGGTGACGTACACTACTCACTACGTATATTTGAGCCTCCGAAGTAGATTTATGTACGATTCACACCTGACGCGCCGCATCAGAGCGCAGCGCAGTGCGTTGCAGCGGATGCGCAGGCACGCGCTGGCAGCCGACTGGAGCCGCCTGACGGCTAAAATCTGATTGAAGACTGACGGACGCGTCGAGCCGAAACAGTAGCCGAGAGCGTCCGCGAGCATCCGAGAGCAACCGAAAGCAGCCGGCCGCGTACGCGAGTGAGTCGCGGAGTTCGAACGCCACCGGTCGGCGCATGAAAGCTGCGTAAATAGCATTCAAATAAGGAACGTAACAGCTTTGTGGATGTTTCAATTTCCTCTAGCAATGTTTTAAAATGCTCTCCGACGCGCGCCGGTAAATGTGAATCGTACATTAGCAAACATAATACAATCCGACCCGAACATAGGAACTACGTCGCTACTTGCAGGCAACTTCAGAGAGATAGTTCCTGTTTTTGGGTCGGATTGTACCTATTATCATCATCATCATCATCGACCTATAGCAGTTGACTGCTGAACATAGGCCTCCCCTAATGAGCGCCATCGCGCCCTGTCCTGAGCTCAACGCATCCATCTTCTACCAGGAGCCTTTCGCAAATCGTCACTCCACCTGGCCGGAGGGCGTCCTACACTACATTTGCTAAGCAGCGGTCTCCACTCAACAACTCGTTTACCCCATCGGTTATCGGTCCTTCGGCAGATATGGCCAGCCCACTGCCACTTCAGCTTGGTAATTCTCTGAGCTATGTCGATAACTTCAGTTCTGTCGGATAGTCTCGTTACGGTCGGTACTTTCACACCACGTTTGCTTTGCATTTCCGAGAATGTATTTCTGGGTATTTAGCAATTTAACCGAATAGTAAAAAAATACCTTGGTGGTCCTTAGAATCATTTATTCTTATTAATTTCATAATTTAACACTTATGGGAGTTTTCTGGAGATGTCTGCATTTTCTTGATCTGTAAAAAGTAACAATATTTTTACATGTAGGAAAAACAGCCTTTAGGAAAATCAGCAATACTTCGTGCATTTCTTGATTTATTAGTACATAAGGTAACATAAATTATATGAGTGACATTAAAGAGAAGGTAGCTGTTATGTCGTACAGGGAAGTAAAGGAGGCTGCTTTGGAGAGAGGCAGGTGGAAGGACACAAGAGCCGCCGACAAGAGCACAGCTCTTAAATAAATGATGATGACGAAGGTAACACAGTATTTTGTCTTTTCTCAGCAAATAACTATACTTTTGCTGAGTGTGAACATGGGAGAATTTCAGTCCAATCTACATACTCATATATTATGAGACCTGTTTCTAAAAGGGCCAGGTCATCGACAGCTGCAATACCCGTTCTTCGGAAGGCCTGTTAAGATGTTAGTTCCAGCTTTTTCAGTCATTTAGTTATGGCGGAGGCCATCAGGATGCTCTAAAACTCCCGACACCAGAGTTGATCACTAGCACGGACGAAGAAGAAGAAGAAGCCTATAGCAGTCAGTGGACTGGACAGGGTTTGCCTCTCTAATGAGCACCATTGCGCCCTGTCATCAGCTCCTGCCTGTATTGAACTAAAATTCCATTCACTGTAGCCACGTTTTTTTAAGTAGATTAGACGAATCCATTGGCTAGGTGTCGCAGTTTTTAGGCTGCCCGAAGGCCATAGGCTGATGATGATGATGATGATGATGATAGGCACCTTTATGGATTTCCGGGTTCAGGTCGGTTTTGTATTAGGAACCATGAACATGTATGATAAGAGAGACATGGCGACAGCCCAGCCCAGCCAGCACATCTTGAATAAGTTTTTTGGTTTTGAATATTTTTTTTGAATTTTATATTTTTGTAAAAACAATTTTGTTGCTTTGTGAAGTTTGTCAAATTGACATTTTGATTAGGCCGACAGATTATGAATAAAGTGGAGATAAATACTTTTCCTATTTTGGAGGAAAGGAGGTTTGTATGGTAGATAGATAAATCGATAAACTCGTTAATGCACACAACGCCAATAAAAACCAAAAATTAAATAAACATAGAAATGAAATAGTAATGTATGTACAATAGGCGGTCTTATCGCTTAAAGCGATTTCTTCCAGACAACCTAAGAATGGAAAGAAAATAATTAAAAGAATTGATCGGTAGTGCTTATAATACAAAAACTAATTACCTACCTATTTTAGATATACTACCTACATATTAAAATACAAGTAAATTATACCTATTAAATATAATTTTGAAAATAGCCTTTTATAATAGCCCACGTATAAATATAGTTCCAAAGCCAAAATATATGATATATCTTTTTGAAATAAAATTGGGGTAAAGTTTTCAGATAAATAAATAAATACGTACGTAAATGCTAAACATCTTACACATGGTCAACTGAGTTGTTTCGAGTGTGACATAATCATGTTGATTAAACCCTCTTTATTAAATAAAGAAAAAAAAATGGTCAACTGATCTCAAAATAGGCAGAGCCTGTATTATGGGTACCAGTAACAGAGAGACTGAATGGGACGGTTGAAAAGAGAAGACCTTGAGTTCACTGACGTGCTGGAAAAAGGCCAGGTTAAAAGTACCCCTAAACCGACGAGCATGTATGAAAAATATGATGGGAGTGAAAGAAGCAAAGGACAGTAGCAAACGGAGATCCGTGATCTCTGCCTTCCCTTCTGGGAAATAGGAGTGACTCTATGTACCTATGTATGTATGTCTAAGTATGTATGTTTGCTGTTGTCCTTTTTAACCGACTTCAAAAAAGGAGGAGGTGGTTCTCAATTCGTTGGATTTTTTAGAAAGAGTATGTTCCGCAATTACTCGAACACGGCTGGACACTAGGAACTTTTTTTTTTGTTTAAGAAACTCTTCCTAGGTCGTTCCATTGTCATTTTCAGATTAAAATCGAATGATATGATAAAAGGCCTGTTCAGATGTTGGTTCCAGCTTTTTCAGTCATTTAGTTATGGCGGAGGCCATCAGGATGTTCTAAAACTCCAACACCAGAGTTGATCACTAGCTCCTACAAAGAAGAAGAAGAAGAAGCAGAAGAAGCCTATAGCAGTTAGTGGACTGGACAGGGTATCCCTAATGAGCACCATTACGCCCTGTCATCAGCTCAGAGGGCTTACCACAGGTTTATAGTTTACGAAAACTTTATAAGTTTCGGTATCTTTCCATACATTTTCAGTACAGCGCCTCTAGGGAAACGTGCATGAACTACGAAAATGTATGGAAAGATACCGAAACTTATAAAGTTAAACTATAAAAACCTGTGGTAAGCCCTCTGATTAAAGAGAATTCTTCAAATATAGATACACATATAGCGATTCGGGTATATTTTAGAGTAACTCGTAGTTGTGCATTTGCTCTCGGAAAGAACACCACTTTGTGAAGTGGAACTGTGGTCTGCGGGGTGATCGGCAAACTCTGTTGCAAACAGAAATGATTGAAACCGATCCTGTTTTAACAAACTGTGACAGTCTGTCAATTGAATTTCGACGGATGAAGTGTCAAAGTTTGTAAAAACAGGATCGGTGTCAATCATTTCTGTTTGCAACAGAGTTAGCCGATCACCCCGCTGATCGGCTTACTCTGTTGCAAACAGAAATTATTGACACCGATCCTGTTTTAACAAACTGTGACAGTTTGTCAATTGACGTTCATTGAATTCCGACAGATGAAATGTCAAAGTTTGTAAAAACAGGATCAGTGTCAGTAATTTCTGTTTGCAACAGAGTTAGCCGATCACCCCGCTGATGATGAAGACCACAGATGGCCATCGGAACTAACTCTATTTCTGAGTTTTTACTATATTTAGGTAAGTAAATAAGTATTCAGATATGTAGGTATTTGAAGTCGGTTTTCAGTTTTTCGTTACAAAATAGTTTTTATATTATGTAGGTATTGCGGTACGTACAGTGTTCTTTTTACCATACCTATAAAAACGTACATATTTTTATGACAATAAGATTACACTACAATCTAATCCCAAGCTGTCACAAAGTAATAAAATTACTCAGAGAAATGCATAAACGTATTTTATCGTTCACCCGCCATTAACGCTTTCGCATTAGTCAAAACGTTGGCTGTATAGAGTGTTGCTGTTGCCATCTTTGCTTCGGTGGTTCGCGCCAAATTGTCTATGGATATCTGAAATGGTGGACAGGAAAATAATTAACGTCATTGTTTACTTTTAAAACGAAGTTTGGTCATCCCAATTTTCTCTGTTCACTGAAGGGAATTTAAAATTTCGGGTTTTTTGTTTGAGATTGATCGGTGCAAATAAATACATTGGCAGGTGGATTTTATAACGTACATTTTGGTTTTGAGTACCTACTTATTTAGATGTTGCCACCCATCCAGGTGTACGTAGGTGCCTAATACCATCATTACCATTTATAATATCCTCGAGAGGACATAAGGGACGCGGAAGGAGTTTTATCATCCATTTGTTTTATGTAAAAATTTTATATTTATTGCTAACATGCTTGTCACCCTTTCTCATTATAACCTCTCAATGTTTATAGCTCTATGGCTCGCGCCAAATTCTCCCGCTAAAATATGACATTGACATTACACGAGTGAGTTGTCCGTGGGTTATGGTGCGCATAATTTGGTTTATAACCCCGACACTATGCTCAGCTTATGCAATTAGGTTAGTTCGGCTTAAACCTATAGATATTATTTAAACACTGCGTAATCACGATATGAAACAAGACTAAATTTAAGAAAATAAATAGCATCTTGATAAAAATAGAATGAAGATATAACCTTGGATATAAAAAATGCAGTCCATCAAAGTTTTATAACTGCAGAACTTAAAAATGTGGCCAAAATGAATATAATGGTGTTCTTTTGCGTATGAGATACTGGCCAACTCTGATGTTGGAGTGTTAAAGCAGAATGCCTCCGACATGGCTTGGAGACTCCTCCTGCAGTACCTATGTATTCTTTTTGGTTTGGCAATTTTCGTTAATTTTATTTATTTTTTACATAAATCTACCAAACGACATGAACCTGCTTTTTCTTTAAAAATAAAAAAATAAAAAGTTAGTTCGTACAAGTGTCAACCAAAACAGAATGCCGTGTTTATTCAAGGATGTCACCCCATTTTCGGGCCATTCACCAGTTTACGTCCGCCTTTTAATACGACTCCTACAAATTGGTGTTCGCCATAAATTACAGTGCAAGACGAGATCCCCTTGCCCTTGTTTTGCATTTGTCTGTGTTCAGAGCACGAAAAGAAAAAAACTCAGATCAAGGAGTTTTGAATACTTCTTGACGACAACCTCGTTGGTACAATGGAGAATATTGCTGACTTTAGTACAAGGATGAGCCGTCATGATTTAAGAATTGAATAAGGGGTTGCAACCTCCAACTTCGGAGCCCAAGCCAACCTCACCTGCCCGTCGTGCACCCTACAAACTAACAAACGAGACTCTGATGGCTGGTTGATTGGGGCATAGCGCAGTCAACTCCGGCACATCTAAAATCCCTCGCCGCTGACGGGCAGCAGCGGTGCGAGAAGCTCTGCCCGCAATCCCCAACCCGCATGTTTAGCGTGGGGATAGGATGTAGGCTGCGATGCCGCAATGAGCTGGGCGCCAGAACCTCGATCGTTATTTAGCAGGGTGCACCATGTGCAGGTGAGTTTGGCTCGCAATGGGTACCGAAGATGTAGGTATGTTGGAACCCCGTAAATCCCACGACACATCAGATAATTCAAGTGTGGGTTCAAGGCTAAGTACCTATGTGTCTATAATATTAACTTTGCGTTATTATGTATTATGTTATGTAAGTACAGTTTCTTACATGTAATGATTATGATTAATAAAAATGCTTCGAAAAACAGTATTAGGCTCTTATTCTCCGGTCTCAAGGCTTTGCAAGCTTTATAATAAAAAATTTAATAGTCTCGACGTATTTGGCACAATATTCGTTAAATTAAAAAACCAGGCTCACCTAATTGTTTGATTCAATATAGTATAAGTTTAAATTTTATAAGTAGCTAGGAACCAGTTTAGGTTATTTCAATTTGCAAAATTTGTTATTAAGCATGATGTGTTTACTGTCATAAATTGTACACTTAGTTCGTATTATATTGTATTTTATGTGTTTTCTTTTTAGTGTAACAATTGTTGTAAACCAATAAATAAATAAATAAATAAATTAATTAATAAATAAATAAATACCCAGTTGCAGACATGCTTCGGTCGGCTAACTAAATTGGCCGCTAAACAGTGATGGTTGAATCTAGGAACTATGATTTTGTCTAACACATATCCTCATTTCTAATTTATTTTATTTTAATTTTTATAGTTTGATAGTCCATTAAATACTTAAGAATAAAAAAAATATTATGATAAGGATAACTTGTCGGATCATCTGACATGGTTCAACAAAAACAGATGCCTTAGACTTGGTCTTTAGTTTAAATAAAAAGAAGAAGAAAGCTTAATCAACATAAGTCACCCCACACAAAACTAACATTAGAACACCCTAGAAAGTTTAACTTTAGACTTTGTACGATGGGAATAAGAGTGGTAAGAATTCGGGTGCTAATAAAGTTTCCACCTAATTTGATGACAAAACTTTTCGTATCAAAGTCATTTATACTCCATATCTTCTAACTGGGGTTCTTTATCTATTTCAAGATTCAAGATTGTAGTGGTTTTAGTTGCAAATCCCTTGAGAATCTGTTAACTAGGTAATTAATCTTTAGGAAGTGGCGAACTGATAAAAGAGCAATCTTAGGGTTGAGTTGACTTGACAATTTATAGCCAGTGCCAATTACTGACCAGTTCAAATGTTTATCGTATCAACATAATTATATAAGACGGTCAAAACTGACCATCGTATGAAATGATAGATAAATTTGCCGTTCAAGAGCATGGTGTTGTGAGCATGAATATGAGATGGTAAATGTTGTGTACCTACTAATTGAAAAAGGTTTTCTGTTGTTCACTTCTTTATTTAATGGCTTTTGGGATAGTTCTTCACAATTTCAAGTATCAAGTATAATTGTTCATAACAATATGAGGCAACGTAGTACGGTTTATACCTAAGTCCAGTCGTCCAGTCTTCATTCAGGTCCTGTTTTCTGCTATAGCAATGGCGACTATAACAAAAAACGATCGGCGCACAATTTTCTTCATCAGAGAATTCCAGTCCAAATCAGCTTTTACTCCATTTCACTCAAATATTGTCTTATTACTAAAGTAGATTGGATAAATTTTAAACAATAGAAATCAGAAAAACACTAGAAAATAAAATAAAATAAGAATAACACAACCGTCGTTCAATATAATAAAAATGTTTCATCTTTCTGTTGTATTATGCTTATGTATTATTATGTCCAGTGGGTGATTAGTCGTCTTCAAGGAGGTTTTATATGAGAGTGCGCGCTTTGAACAACGTCTCACAAAGGGGGGTTGTGTCTCGTTTCCTCTTATGTGAAAGGTAACGAGAGACAACCTCCGTTTTGGGCACTTTTATTTAGAAAAATCAGGCACAGATTCAAAGCGCTAC
The DNA here is from genome assembly GCA_951804965.1 of Horisme vitalbata. Lineage (NCBI taxonomy): Eukaryota > Metazoa > Arthropoda > Insecta > Lepidoptera > Geometridae > Horisme > Horisme vitalbata. The sequence continues at coordinate 10,207,114 of OX638106.1, read as the reverse complement.
TACCTAATAAAAACGCCTTGGTCGTCTTACAGTTCAGAAGCCTTAAGGAATAGGGACTTGCTACATTTAATTTCACTTCACTTCTTGGTTGAGCCAATATATAAGTATTAATAGTAAATTCCATGGTTGGCCCTCAATCTTGCTTTTTACAGGCAACTGCACAGTGTGCATTCTACCAGTTGATCAATTCTAAATCACTAATCACAAGCCATAGGATGTGTCTTTGCTATTTTGAGAGATCCACAAATTCTTACATTCTTAAAATATCTCGATACTTCTTGGTCATAAATTATGAGTTACAATAGTGAAATAATAGAGGTCAAAATCGCATAAAGCAAACCAAAAAGTATCAATAACAACACAATGGATTAGCCAACAGAAACAGCTGGACAATCAGGGGTCGCAGTTAGGACGCACGAGCGCGCAAACTGAATCGCATCGATTGCACCCCTCGGTTGAATCGGACATTCACGGTCAGTGGAGGCCTTTTTGTTAAAGGCAAGATTGTGATTAAATCACCTTTAGATAAAACCAGAGCTGTGGTGGCCTTGTGGGATGCCTATGTACTGTCCCAAAACGGGCACCTCTAGTTATAACAAGAGCCGTAGTGCCGCCGTAGCACAATACATTCAGACCACGGAATTACTGCTAATACTAACGTGAAGGGTATGTACTCTCCCTCTGTGTTAAACAAAAGACGAAACGAGACAGAACGCCTTTTTGGACATTTTTATTGAGAGAGATCAGGCCGGTTTCACTGTTGTAAAATATGCCCAAAAAGGCGTTGTGTCTCGTTTCCTCTTTAGACTTCTGTCTCCTGGCATCAATCCTATTTATTTGGGGTCTGCCCTCCTTGTATTTAGTGTTACACAAAAGACGAAACGCGACACAACGCTTTTTTGGACATTTTTACTGAGAGAGATTAGGCACAGATTTTTGTTGAAAGCGCGCACTTACCTATAAAAAACTGAAAAATTATGTGACGTTGAGAGAAATTATAATTTCTCGAAATGAAATATCCATTGGTGCATGACTAGGCTTTGAATCCACGATCTGTAATGTTACAATCAAGGAGTTTTTTTATAAAGGGAAGTGCGCGTTTTGAACAAAAATCTGTGCCTGAACTCTCTCAATAAATCCAGTGCAGTGAATTATATTATTTACTTAACAGTCTAAGGTATGTCCATAGTTCTACTTTTTAATAACATTTAGTTTTTAATAACACGGACTTCCCAGAATATTTACGTATAGAAACAAAGTTCACTTCTTTTTTCTTTAATATATTTAGATGCACTATTTTCATTTTTATCTGCTATAAATAATTAATTATATGTAGCAAGCTGAGGTTATGCTCCCCCAAGAGAATGTAGCTGTTCACGACACATGTCCCCAGCAATGATATTCTCTCGGACTCGACTAATTTGTACTTAATTTGTCTAAACATTTCAAAGGAAAACTAACTTCATAACTGTTTCTTACGGTACTTTATAAAGCTTCATAAGTTTCTGGCGGGGCCGCTTAGCTTCAGAATTTTACTTACCTGGATATTAACGACCTTTGTGGTGCAGTGAGTGAAGGCTCGCCTCAGACGCAGAAGGTTGAGAGTTCGATTCCCGCCGCAAGATTTGTATGAGCAAATATGTGTGGATTTTCTAGGTATAAAAAGTACTTAACAGTCAAGTGGTACCCCCATAATAAAAGTTCTGCTTAGTTTGGGGTAACATGTTGCTGTGTGATAATCTCCAGCTACTATAACTACAATCATTGATAGTAACCACTCATATAAACGAACTAGATAAAGTCTTAAAATTCAATACGGCTGATCTCTACTTTATTTTGTCCAATATCATCAGTTAGAAAGGGATGCATACGTATACCTATCAATTCGAGTTCAAAAAGTTAATCGTACCAGGGCGCTTGAACAAATTTCTATGCAGGTCATAGATCTTTTATACTAAAGATCTATGATGCAGGTTCATACAAATGCCCTGGTACGAAGTCGCAGAAATCGCATTGAGATAAAGTATGCATCCCTTTCTAGCAAATGATATATGGAAATAAGAAAGTAGAGATCAGCCGTATGAGTTAACGTTCAGAGTATAGTGAATTTTAAGGCTTTATAACAGTATATATCAATTACTACATTACGAAGTCTTATGAGCATCTCTACCAAGAAAGTCTCAACCAAAGAGTTTGGATTTTATTCTACTAACGGCCGGTTCCTATATCATACCGTTACCGATGACGCCTCGTTTTCCCATGAAAAACTGTCAAATTTCCGACGCCTCGTTAATTTTTGACAGTTTTTCAAGAGAAAACGAGGCGTTATCGGTAACGGTATATTATAGGAATCGGCCATTAATCTATGGTCTCAACCGGTAGCAGATAGTAACTTTGAGAATGGTCATCAGCCCCACGCGATTTATAATTAGAGAAGGGATGGTAGAAATAACTAGAGGTAGGTCTCTAGGTCATAAGTTCTAACTTAGCACATAACATACCTATGGTAGATATCTAAATCTACATCTACACTTATATTATAAAGAGGAAAAATATTTTTATGTGTCTGTATGTTTGTAAAGAATAAACTCAAAAACTACTGTGCCGATTTCAAACTTTCTTTCACCATTGGAAAGTTATATTCACCCTGAGTAACATTGGCTATATTATATGATTTTTTTGTATTTTAAGTGTTTGCCCACACTTCAGGAAAATCTAAGATTTTTTTATATCCCAAAAATTTCGACTCAGGCGGGATTTGAACCGGAATGAGGAAGGTTGCGGGTTCAAATCCCGCCGGAGTCAAAATTTTTGAGATATATAAAAATCATAGGCTATATTTATAGCTAGAAAAGATTAGGGATCCTTACTAAAACTTAAGTAACGTAACCCAAGGTGTAAAAAAAGTGTCCTGATCCGTCCGAAGCCGGGACGGGTTGTAATTGTAGGATAAAGTAAAATCCTTACAGAAAAAGGACACCTAACTAACACAATAATTTATGTATGAAACAAGTGTACCTGACATAAGTATAGTTGCCTTGGTGCTAAACACATTTTAGTACTTTTTGTACAGCTACCAGCACACTAGTAACTATTTTTATCACCACCAAGGAATGGCAGTTACACATTAAAATCAACGCGACAAACGCCATGAGAAAATATCTAGCGATTAAAAAATGGTAAAAAAATTGTGTATGGCAACGATAACAGCGATAAATGATTGCTTCATATCGCCATAGATCTACAGACTGCACTGCAAGCGAAACTAGATTAGCGGTCACTAAGTACAATGTTCACTCCACCCAAGTTAATAAATTAACTAGCTCCCACCCGCAGCTTTGCTTCAGGTCACAGACTATGTATATTGCTCGTTTCATCCAAATCCATTCAGCCGTTGCCGAGTTAAGTGAGTACAAATATACTCACACACGGAAAAAAATTTTTTTTTTGTGTTTCTTTCTTACCGTTACAAGTAAACGTAACTAGCGAATTAAATTAGTATTTATAATATTAGTGTAATGAAATATCAAAATGGATTATTATCGCCTTTTTTATCCTCATTTTAATTTCTCATACTCTCTGTGGCCTGAGTGCGAAGAAAATACCTAACGTCAAAGTTGGCGTTAGCTATATTTTTGTATGGAGATGTCTAAGTTTTACAAACTTCCCGCTAGGGGCGCTGCTCCATTTTCATACAAAAATATAAATAAATAAATAAATAAATAAATAATGCTGGACTATCACACAGCATCATGTAGCCCCAAAGTAAGCAGAGCTTGTGTTATGGGAACCACAAGATTGATAAATTACATTATATACTTTTTTTATATATAGTTAACGCATATTTTGACGTTAGGTATTTTCTTCGCACTCAAGCCGCGCTCTCCGTTTCAGTTGAACGCTATCCGCTCTCCGCTATCTGCAGCGTTGGTTTCATGGCCTGCTAACTAAAAAACTTGTGTTACTGTCGTAGGCTTGTTTAGTATGTGGCAAGGATAGTTCCTAGTAGTGCTGTAATGTGGTGGAGGTATGCTCGAAATGTCCACATAGCTACAACAAAGTAGGATAGAACCATGATAGAACACACCTGCCTTGCCTGTAGGTCGAATGAAGAAGGGTACGTCAAGAAGGTACAATAGTGAGGATCTACGTCCTTCTAAAGTTGGGGGAAGGGATTCTAAGGGAAGATGCCTGGGTAAAAAAATAAATAATTGTAATTAGTCCATCAGTAGATTATCAAAAAATATTGGACACGTATTTTTTATTTATCAAATAAATAGAAATTGATAAAGTTGTAGACCGTCAAAGTTCAGGAGTGGGGGCTCGTGACGTCACATCTATGTAAAAAGTGTATTTACCCGTCAGAACTTCAATATATCGATGTAATTTTTAGTTTGATTGACAAAATAAAAAAATACGTATCCAATATTTGGTCATAATGGACGGACTAAATAGAATTTTTCAATCCAATAGCTTCAAATTTTAGTACAATCTAACCCAAAAATAATAAATAAATAGCAAGTAATTTACCCGTCGCTACTTGAAGTTCAACACGTCTCCAACTAGAATATGATGCTTTTGCTTTTCTTTTGATTTTATTTTCATTCCATTTTAATTCTCACAAAACAGTGGCACAGGTCACACAGTCACAGAAGGTACTTCTTTCCTGAAAAGGACTGTAGATGAAAGTCAAAGTAAAAGTTTAATCGATTTCTTTCTCCCGTGATCTATCTGACCTATCACGGAGATCGGAGATCGGAGATACAACCTCTGTTTCTTTTTGAAAAAGCCCTATGTTTTATGACTCTTCGAAATTCTATTCCATATTACAAGCTCTGCTTGGTTTGGGACTGCATGATGCAGTGTGATAGTTTCCAACATTATGTATTTATGATTAAATTTATTTTGCTATACTACCTGTAGAGCGAAACGAAAAGGGACGCCCTAGTGGAATTTATTTTCATACCTATACAAGTACATTTTATGTACCTTAGTAATTATGTAAAATGTTTATTAGTTAAATTGATAAGTTGATTCAATTAAATATACTTACATTTTAACGAAAATCCTGACTATTTCCAGCTTCATAGAACAATCGACCACATGTTGGGTTGTTGGAAACAAAGAGTGCCTTTTAACAATGAAACTTTATGACAGAGCCCCAAAAAACTCTGCTACGATTGGTGTTTGAAACTTGACAAGGCGGGTAAAGCAGCTAGTTGCTGCACAGAATGCACCTTTACGATGGAAAGGAAGATTCTTTATTGATAGTACCCACAGGAGTGTCGACCAAAGAGTTTGAATTTTTTCAAGGTGTCGACAGTCACTACAATAATTCATTCATATTCACCCTTTACTCTTCATCTGTTGTTCATAGTTGAATGGTTTCGAAAATAAGGTTTTATGATGCTTAATTATGTTGTTTATGGTCCTCGATTAAAGTTGTTTGACAAGGACAATTTCACACAATTCCGCTAGGCTACGCTTCATTTAGATGGGTAGGTACGGGCTACTCTCCATCAGTTTACAATAAAGGAGAATGCCGTCTGATACATGGCGCTCGGTACCAAGACTAAGTGAGTGCGTCAAAAAGAAATCCAATAAGTTTTTAGTCGATTCTACTGTCAAAATAATTGAAAATGAGGGTTATTGCCATAGTAACACTTTACATCATTTTTTGTTGCCATAGCAACGTATATATCATTGGTTGTTGCAGTCTAATGGTGGCGTGCGGCGGAAACCAAATCAACGAAATATTTTTTTACTTGATTATTAATCCCGTCGGTGTGTAAAACTAAAGAAAATGTTGATGTTATTTATAAAACATAATAAATTTTATGGGATACGTTCGGTTTTGACGCAATTGGGTTCTTGACATTATGTATTTTATTTTTTACATAATGGAATTCATTTGACCATGAACTCACCTGATGATAAGTAGGTCACGTGGTCTAAAGCCGCCTTTTGACTATAGGATGTATTGTTATATATTTATTACATCTTGAGCATAAAATTTTACCTCATTGAGGGCAGCAACCTTTTCTTTTGTAGTTAGAAGGTTTTGTTCTCAGGAAATAATAGGTTTATTTTAAAGAAAAAAATAATGGCATTTTCGGATTTAAAAAAAATATATACAGCCAGCCCAGAAAATGTCATTTATCAAATAAAATAAGTTGTTATCAATCAACTTTATTTCCACATAGGAACAATTTTCCCAGAGTAACTTACCAAATCAAATCAAAGATTTCGCGAAAATTAAAAAAAAGTTTAAATAACAATAATATCAGCGTATATCAGTCCACATAGTCCACTGACATAAGCCTCCCCTAATAAGGGGTAAATGCCTCTAATGTCCAGGCATGTGGGTTCGGGATCGCAAAGCACAGCTTTTCGCACCGCCGACGCTGCACCCCGTCCATTTGCCTGTAGCCCCTGTTAGGGATGTAGCTGTACCTGATGCTAGGCTGCACTATGTTGCTATCAGTCGGCCACCAGAGCTCTGTTTGTAATAGCAGGGTGCACCAAAGACAGATAAGTTTGCCTTGGTTCCAAAGATGGAGACTAGAACCCCTTACCCTGTGAAGAAACACTGAATTACCCCTAATAGCTAATGCGTTCTTCGTCTCATTAAAACAAAAAACTTGGTGACTGACATGCTCGTTAACTTGTGACACGAATTTTTCCACCAACTTTCCCCTGGGTGAATGATTGGTGCTTTTTGGCGTTCCGTAAAACTTTTGCAACCCTCTAAAGTTAAATAAAAAGAGGAGATTCATTATACTCTAAAAATGTTTGATGATTACACTGATTGTACTATAATTGCATTAGAAGTGGTCGATGTTTTGATTTATTCATATCGATTAAAATTGATTGTATTTATTTTGGTTTGCAAAACAATATGACAAACTTGGCTAAGATAATAAATTACAAGATTTGTATATTCCAACATTCAACAATAAAAAATAGGCAAAATGTGTTTTAAAAACGTTATAATTTGAAAATACCTTTTAGTCAAGATTTTTGTGAATTAAACAACAACAATTCTACGCAATTATTCAAATTGGTCGTGAAAGATTATGAATTTCGAAAAATTTCAAGTATCAGTCTACTTTTGACGCTGACTGTATCCCACCTACAATAATGGGAAGTATTAAAATATTTTTTCACACGCAAGTACTTTAATAAAATTAAATGAAAAATCTGGGTTTAAAGTTACCAAATAAATTTTTGTACGGAACTCTTACCCAACAGCGCATCACTGTATTATTTTACCCCCAAATAGAAAATAGGAAAAAAACAATCACAGTCTCATTATACTAAGCGTGCATTCACACGCGATTCTGTTGTCTTTTTCACGTGTAATCTAGGCCTATTTTTTACGGGACAATTTATTACGTGATGTTTATTGGTCGCTATTTGTTATTTTTATGTGCAGCCATTTTGTTTTGTGGATTGTGGATAGGCTGTGTCTTTTAATAAATTATAGGGACATGAGGCTAAACATCTAGTTTCTAGAATATCTAAAGATACCAGTCAGCTTGGCTCACCATGGGGTGTAATGGGTTCCAACATTCATCTTCGGAAACTTTTTTTTTACGTGTGGAAATCCTCATGGATACCATTCCATTACGGGGTACCAGAATGATTATGCCGGACTTCTACCGGCCAAAACCACCACGATGTTCCATCCTTGTGCCTTTATGCCAAAACCATGGGTACTCTTGAGGACACTTCCACAGATTCAGCAGCGTTAGCCCACATAACTGTACCTCCTTCCTAAGAGAGTTAATTAACTCTTTTACACCCACTTTTACAAGCACGCGTAAACACCGCGCACACCACCTCAGGGATCTTCGGAATCCTAGGCCAAATGAGCGTGGTGCACCCTACCGTATAACAAACGGGGCTCTGACGGCATAGCAGCTGTTCATGGTAACCACGAACCACCAGGTGACCCATCTGCTTGTTTACCATCTTTGACATAAAGTTAGACTAGATCTAGCTAACGAAAGAAAAAACTCGTATTTTTCTAAAACGATTTACATGGCAATAATAAAAATATAATAAATAAATAATTCTGGACATTATCACACAGCATCATGTAGCCCCAAACTAAGCAGAGCTTGTATTATGATTACCACATGATTGATATACTACATATATACATTTGTTTTGTAAATACATACATATCATACATAGAAAATACCCAGACCCGAGACAAATATCTGCCGAACATGCAGACATTTGTCCCACAGCGGGAATCGATCCCGCAACCTTCGTCAAGTCATCATAATCCCATCCAAAACATTATGTACAAAAATACACAAGTCTCGGACATAATAATATAACGATTTGCATTAACACTTCTACGCAAGATGGCAAATGTTGATGATTGGGGTTGCCATGCAGATATTTTTTTTATCGCACATTTTCAGTCTACTAAATAATTGACCTACAAAATTTTCCGAAGCTGTTTACTTAAGCGACAACGTAAGAAGCTAATAACTGCAAGTGAGATAAAATACAACTTAATGGGGTATTTGCTAGGTACTGTATAGTGGACAGTAGGTACGGAAAGTTTCATTTGAGCTACTAAATAATTTACAAACTAAATATATAATTTAGTAAGTATAGTTTGGATACTTAAACAACAAAACATTAGCTTTAATTCTCTTGCATAAGATGCCAATCGAAATAAACATTACAGAGGATCATAAATTAGGGTAAACTGACCAATGTTGGGACACAATCGAAAGTACCCAAACGATTATTGCGCCCACTCACATTATTCGATCAATTGTATGCAACAATAGATTTGTGTCGTTCTAAATTTAAAAGGCGGCGGCCGATGGAGGTATTATACGCTTTATCTCTAAAGAGGTGGGTGATCGTATTATGATGAAAAGTGACCACCATATTATGATTAGGTCGAGATACTATAGATCTATGCGATCCCCAACCCACATGCCTAGCGTGGGGATTATGGGCATATCCCCCTTCTTATTAGGGGAGGCCTATGTCCAGCAGTGGACTGATAAAGACTGATGTTGTTGTTGTCATTGATACAATACATACTTTATCCGGATACAACATTTTTTAATAAGACATTTTAATGTACTTAAGTATTTTAGAAATCATTGCGTGTAGGCCATTCTGGCTTTTAGAACTTTACCTTTAGTTTAGACCTTTTCTAAAGTTTCTAAGAAAGCTAGTCAAGTAATTTCATATTTTAATAAGAATATATGAATATCATTGAGATAATGAATGTTTATTTCGTGTTCCTATTTACTAAAGTTCCACTGCTTCAATGGTTTGGTGTGAAATGCCAATACATGCAATTTGCAGTAAAATACAGTAAAATATTTGTAATTACAAATGTTATGTATCTTCTTTAACATAATGTTACATATGTGTTACTGGAAAGTACCTAGACCTTTTATTCTGTACGGACTTATACTTTGGATATAGTATATTCTATTTTATTTATAGTGGTAGATAAACTTAGTGTGGTAGCTTCACCCTATTGAGGTGGCTGGACAGTGTGGATCGCACACGTTATCAAACATAGCTAGAAGTTAATGGATTAGATGTAGGGAGGCCAACATTTAAGAAGACATTATTTTTATTCTGGGTCGGCAACTGATGTACCTACCTCAGTTAAAAATTGATTAAAACTTCTGCGAAAAAGAAAAACCGCACAGAAATGACGTAAAAAATACTGCATATAAAAATAGTTTAGGTTATGTCAATGGTAATCATTTCTGCTTAAACGAAATTTTCAACTCGTCGGTTACTATCCGATATGGTCTAGTGGCTAGGATACCTGGCTCTCACCCAGGAGGCTCGGGTTCGATTCCCGGTATCGGAATCACTTTTTGCACTACAAAATATTTTTTTGTTCATTTTGTCACACGAATTGTCGCCCTATTGAGAAAACTACGTGGAAATGGCATCTCGCAATCGGAAACACATTACTTTGACGGGTGTTGACTGTCGTGCGTTATAGCTGACTGTCACGACACGTTCCGGATTGAAGGGCTCGGCTTAAAATGGTACAGTATTAAATAAAGTGCCCGGTTTATGTATCACATCTTACATTATAAGTGTGAAAGTCTGTATGTTTACATATTTATTTCACCATCATCATCATCATCATCATCATCATCACCAGCCTATAGCAGTACACTGCTGGACATAGGCCTCCCCTAATAAGCAACATTTTACTTGGTGTAGGATATTTACTCCCCTAATAATGGGAGATATGCGAAATTACAAAATCACCACGCTAGGCCTGCCTGTCGGCGGCCAGGAGATCTAGCTAAGCCTGCGTTAGGCTGCGCTATGCCACAATTAGCCGGTCGCAAGAGCCCCGTTTGTTAGTTAGCAGGGTGATTTTTGCAGGTTGGCCAACTCCGAAGATGGGAGTTGGATATTTACTTGTTTGTTATCACTAAATTATATAAGTCAAAACTAAACCCATTATGATGTAGTGCTACAGAACAAGATTACGATATTAACAGTAGGTTCTACGGTAGCACCGTGGAATTAGGTACTACTAGTAGGTAGTAAGCTGTATATATTAGTAAGTTGAAGTGGCAGTGGGCTGGCCATATCTGCCGAGGAACCGACAACCGCTGGGGCAAACGAGATCTTGGGTGGAGACCGCGGCCCGACCAACGGAGTGTAGGACGCCCTCCGGCCAGGTGGAGTGACGATTTGCGTAAGGCTGCTGGTAGAAGCTGGATGCGTCGAGCTCAGAACAGAGCGTAATGACGCTCATTAGGGGAGTTCTATGTCCAGCAGTGGACTGCTATAGGCTGATGATGATGAATTGATATACATACTAACGCTTTAACCTCTTCGCCCGCACAAGGTTAATTTGGGCTGTCGATTTAAAATAACATTTTGTTTATACATCAACTTATACAAAAATCCGTGTCTAATGTTTTCCAATACCTAAGTGTTGTCTCGTTTCCTCTTTAGTGTTCCACCAATTCTTTCTTTTGCAAGCTGGAACAATTAGGCACTGATTTTGGTCTGCCATAAATTCTGAGTAGCAATCAAGAGCTTTTTACTTTTTACCATAACGGAAGGTTGCGCGTTCAAATCCCGCCTGAATCGAAATGGCATGTGTATAAAATCTTGGATTTACCTTTAGATGTCTGACGGCCTCTGTGGCGCAGTGGGCGAAGGTCCGCCTGAGACGCAGAGGGTTGCGGGTTCGATTCCCGCTGCGGGACAAATGTTTGCATGTTCTGTAGCTATTTGTCTCGGGTCTGGGTGTTTCTATGTATGATATGTATATATTTACAAAAAAAATCATATGTGTAGTATATCAATCATGTGGTTCCCATAATACAAGCTCTGCTTAGATTGGGGCTACATGATGCTGTGTGATTAAGTCCCGCATTATTTATTTATTTATTATTTATGTGGGTAAAATAAAAAATCTGTTAATTCTTTACTCCTGCCATACCAACCTTAGCAATAGGTAATTGTTTACGCCTGGATGTCAGTCATTCAATTCCGATTTTTATTCCAACAACAATAAAAACCATTATCACTATAAATAAAGAAAAGTATCAAATCGCACTTAGGCACTTCAATATCGGAAATCGTCTAATAAAATATTGATAGCCAAAATATCCAGACCCCTACGCTCTGAGGAGAACTCCTTTTACGTTCCGCAAAAGGTGAGTGCTGTGGGGTGTGGGGGGTCAGGGTAGGCTGGTGGCAGACGGTCAATGTTCAATTGATATTAATGGCATTACAACACCTGGTTACCGGCGCGAGTGTTGCTCAGGGTAGGTTTACATGCCGTTTAAAAAGTTTACTAGTTTAACTTATTAAGCCGTTTTTTTTTAGTTTACTTAAAAACACACATAGAACACTTTTTTTTGTTTTGATTAGTGTAAGTGCTAATTAATTTAAAAACATTTTAAATAACATTCAGCATGCAGCCACACGTGTTTTTGGAAAGGCTATTTTATACATATTTGTAAAATTAGATAGGTTTGTTAATTACACTTTACACCACTAATGGCCGGTTCCTATATTATACCGTTACTGATTACGCCTCGTTGTCCCCTGAGAAACTGTCAAATTTTCGATGCCTCGTTGTTAATTTTTGACAGTGTTTCAAGGGAAAACGAGGCGTAATCGGAACAGTATAATAAAGAAACCTTCCGTTAGTCATAACAGACTACGGCGTAACTGTTGGGATAAATGAAATCATCCTTATTTTATGTTTCAATACACAAACTAACATGTTTTGCTACGTTTTGACAGTTTTCGCTTACGCTACGTTAAATAAAATAATGTGTCAGCCTATGATAGTCGACACAGGTTGATAATTTTACGCCCATGCTACGCCAGCACTTGCTAACCTGATACAGCCCTGGTGCTACACTGATGCTACGCTGGCACTACGACGGTAAAATACTGGTGCTTTACTCATACTACGCCGACATATTTTAGTACTAAGTAAAAACAACCCTGGTGCTACACTGATTCTACGCCAAGACTACGCTTATGTGATGGTGATACTACGCCGTCGCTACGTCGATCCAATGCTATGCCAACCCTTGACTTGACTAGACTTCTTGATTTTGGCTTTTATGGCGTATGCCAACGCTACGCTGATGCTACGCTGCCGCTACGCTGATGCTACGTCAATGCTACGCTGATGCTACGTCGACGTTATTTGATGCTACGCGGCGCTACGCTATAGCTTATAATGTTATTCCCAGTCTCAAAATACATTGCATTTCAGTTCAATTAATTCAATCCATTCAGTAATTTCAGTGTGACAGACAAACATTTCACATATCACGTTTTACAAACTTTCGCTTTTATATTATTAGTAGATAGTAGGATTGAGAAGCATGTAAGCCTATCATTTTACAAGTAGCTCTGTGTCAGTAATGGCTGGTAATGGAGTGTTAACATCTCCATCCACCTGATGTCGACACTTGAAGAGTAATCCATCGGATACTTACAGCCTATTGATTATGGAGCTTCCTTAAGGGTGGGCAGAAACCTATTATTTCCTATAGAAGTCCACTACTGGACATAGGCCTTCCTCAATGAAAGTGATTGCGCTCTTGCCTCAACTATTATCAAGCTTCTACCAGTAGATCGTCACTCCAACTAGCTGGCGTTCTACACTACGGGAAAACAGCGTCATGACGAACATAGTGTAAACTGCGTCTCGACAAACATAGTTCGAGGATGAAACATAGTGTAGACGATATGCCGTGTGTAGTGTAGATGGTGAGTGTAAGATTATCATCATCATCATCAGCCTATAGCAAATCAAATCATATTTATTTGCGAATACAGTGGTTACAGGTTCGTCATAATTAAAATTAGATCGGCACATAACTGTACCTAGCATGCAAATATTTAAATAATTAGATAGCTTTTTCTTTAAATTATCTCTTTAAGCACAACATAATTTATTAAGAATTATCATATTAACATAAAAAAAATTACACAACCTTATTATACATATACCCACTTAAGATGTATGATTAATCACAGTCACATTATATGTCAAAAAATAAAATAAAAAGACGTGTGGCACTCGGGGACTGCCGCGGTAAAGCTATTGCATAGCATTTTGTATCAACTTTATTATTTTATTTATGCAGTATTTCTTTTTCTTTGATATTAATTCAAGTTACACTTTTTGAGCGTGGTGACAGAGTGTGCGTTACCCCAGCAGAATTTTTTCTTCTAGAATGAAGTGAGTTCCAGGAATAATTAGTGCATTACTTGCTGTAAATGTGCGTCAAGAAAAAAAAATTGTGCGTGCTGCCGTTTTGGAATAAATCGCAAAAATAGGTTTTCTGCTGGAGTAACGTTCTTCCAGCAGGAAGATTCTAAACGGATGATCCTAGACAAAAATGAATGATATGGGCAGGTAGCTTATATTTGTGCATAAAAGTGCGCAAAAAATAAAATTTGTGCGTCTTAAGGTTTTTGAGTTATTAACTTTCCTGCTGCGGTAACGTTTTGCAAAATCTTGGATCTCAGAAACCATTGAATGTGTACCTATAAAATATACATGCACGAGTAGCTCTTAATTTGTGCGTATTTGTGACAAAGTAAAATTACCAAAAATCCATACAGTTTTTAAGAAATCTACCTTTTTTGAAAAACCTTAAAAAAATTCTAGCTCTTTAATGGACAGACGCACAAATTCATTGTAAACGGTGTTCGGTTCTTGTTGTTATCCTTTGTAACCACAAAAAGTTTCAAGAAGGTAGATACACGCGTTTTTGAATAATATCGATTAAACCAAATCTGATAAGGCCATAACTTTGACGTCAAAATGCAAGAAACCTTTTCAACGCACAATTGTGGTATGAACAAAAAAATTAGTGCGTTTAATGATAATTAAACCCTGAAAATTTCAGCTCTCTACGTCCCGTATTGAGCTAGTTATAAACGATAGTCTGAAATAAGACCTAGACCCTAGTTTCTGACCTGTGATCCGACCAAATTCGAATGACCACTAAAAAGCGACCGTTTCATACATATTGATGACCTTCTTAATTTTCCTTACGAGACGCATTGGTCCTGGATACACTGAAGTACAAAAGTTATTGATACTTTTGCAAACTATTTTAGGATTTAAGAGACCTGAAGTCAGTAGGTACCTATCTACCCACATATCTATCTTTTTAACCGACTACCTCGAAAGGAGGGTTATGTTTTTCGAGAATTTTGAACCTAAATGATTTTTAACGTAGATAGTTTGCTACCTAACTAGGCCTCTGCCTGAAGTCTCTACTTTCTCCAGTAAGGTAAGTAAAATTTACCTACCCTGGATCGAAAAACACATAGATAAATAGATATTAATGGACAGAAACTACGGAACAAATAGGTAGACACGTTTATCAATAATTTTCAGTCTGGTTTTTATATTTTTTTAACTTATACCTACCTATCTAATTATAAGTAATTAGCTGATTAGGCCGTAGGTAGGTAGTAAATAAGTCTTCTAGGTACTAGAGGTCTTCTAGTTTACTAGAGCACAGCTCATCACACCTACTGATTTAAAAATTAAGAATAAAATGTACCTACTTTTCTGTTTGTTTTGTTTTTCATTATTTTCTGATTTCAATAAAAACAAAAACCTGCATCAAAATATTCATTTACTATTTAATACTACGAGTAACTATCTACACAATCCATCGGTTTGAGCTCTGTACCTATAGCTACCGGTACCTACCTACCTACCTATAAAATATATACCTAGCCTAGGTTTTTAAAGATGTGGTTACCTATATGACCTTCACTGTTATGAACTTATTAAATAAAATTGCATTTGTTCCTAGGTAAAATTTTGTTTATTCATTTTAGAATAATTATTTCGATCTCGTCTTGCTTGGCTCAGAAAATGCTTCCAAACGGAACTTCGTGCTTGGCATTGACACGACGTAACATGTTGTGGGTCATCTCTCTCGCACTTATATATTAATTTAAATTCTACTGTCATTCTTAGCGAACTGGATTGTTGTAAAACATGACGTGGGGAATCCCAGCCTACCAAGCCGATGTTGCCATACGTACAGAAATTTCCGTTATACGGTTAGTATTAAAAAGTTAAAAGGCCCATCAGTAACACAGGTCCTCCGTCGACCTGAAAATAAAGGAGATCATTCAGGCTCCATACATTTTATGGCTAAATCTCAAAGTAACGGCCAAACAAAAATAATGTGACATTCCGGGAGCACATGCTTTTCTCATAATTTTTAACTATTGGAGCAATGTTGTAAAGTCAATATCTGCCGAGTTTCAGAACTTTGAAGATTATATATTTTCATACCATTTTTATAAAAACAAAAGTTATTCCGTTAATTAATACACACTTCTTTTTCACATTTTTCACATCTCATTTCACATTCACTTTATTTAATACTGTTTATGTAAGGGCAAAGCTGCAGTCATTCTCCACCAAGTTAAAAAGTACGAATTTTGTTTGCATATAATTTTGATAAAGGCATAAATTCATTGATTATAGAATATTTACAATTATTTTTTATGTAAGATCTTATATATCCCAAAAATTTCGACTCAGGCGGGATTTGAACCCGCGACCTTCCCATCAATACCGGGACGCGCTAACTAACTGCGCTACCGAGTCAACTCCTCGCCTTGTCGAAATTTTCGGGCAGTCACGACTAAGCGCCGTTTGCTTCACCTACAGGGGAAACGTTTCAGCTTCCAAGCCTGCTCAATGACTAATAGTTTATTATATTGACGAGAGGTGTTGCTTTGCTTATTCTATGATTTTTTGTATTTTAAGTGTTTACCCACACTTCAGGGAAAATTTTTGGGACATATAAAAAATCTTAGATTTTCCCTAAAGTGTGGGTAAACACTTAAAATACAAAAAATCATATTTTTTATGTATAATCTACCAAAGCGTATGTATGCGGTCTACGGTAGGTACTTGCTGCCCAGATTTCGGAACCTAGTTTGTTTGGGAGGCTAAAAGTCGACACCTCATAAACGTGGCACAGCAGCGTTATCACCATTCTTGAAAAATATATCACCATGTTTCTGATCCACGCTTACGGTGTCTTATCAGAGTTTTAACATGTGTGATTGAATCTTCCCTCAGTGAATTGTAGTTTTTGAGCTAAGTATAAGCTGGCGTAGCTGTATAAGCTGACTTCTAGGTTATATTTAGCTAATACTTGCATTTGTATACATTTTATAGCTATAGGTACAGAGCTCAGTGTTCGACGCCTATGGATTGTGACGGTAACTAGGTAGGTAGGTATAGGTATAGGTACTCGTAAATGAAAGAATATTTATATGCAGGTTTTTGTTTTTACTAAAACTAGAAAATAATGAAATACAAAACTTACAGGCAAGTAGGTATAGTCACAGGTAGGTAGGTACATTTTATTTTTAATGTTTAAGGACCTACAATACCGAAATTCGATGCGGCACGGCGCCGCGGCGTGTCTTGTCTACTCGCCGCGCTATACTTCGCTCGCAAAATTATATTGGGATCACGCAAGGTCAAAACAGGAAGTAGGTACAATATTTTGTCCAAAAGGTAGGTAATTAGGTCCCTACTTAAATATGAAAATAGATGATTTTATTAAGTTTGTAGGAATCTTAGTAGGTAATATACCTATCAATAGTTACCTAGTAGCTAGGTTATTACTATTATTACTATTAGTGATAGGTACCTACTTCAAATTACAAAACAATATTTTATTATATTTTTGATGAGCTCTGCCCTAGTAAAGTACATAGTAAGGAATAGGTATATTATGTACATAATATACATAAGTACCTACTTCCTAACTACTGCCTAATTAGCTAATTACTTTAATAAACTAGATAGGGAGGTATACCAAAGTTAAATGAATAAAACCTGACCTTAAAATATTGATAAGCGTACCTAACTAGTAAACTACACAGTAGACATACGTACTACCTAACTAGCTAATTACTTATAATATACTATAACGTTTATATTAAAAATAACTAAAAGGATTTGATAAACGTACCTACCTAGTGTTTTTCGATCCAGAGTTGGTAAATTTGACTGGAGAAAGTCTCTGCCTAGCTAGGTAGCAAACTATCAACGTTAAAAAATCATTTAGGTTTAAAATTCTCGAAAAACGTAACCCTACTTCCGAGTTAGTTGGTTAAAAAGATTGGTATGTGGGTAGATAAGAACCTACTGACTTCATTTCTCTTAAATCCTAAAATAGTTTGCAAAAGTATCAATAACTTTTGTACTTCAGTGTATCCAGGACCAATGCGTCTCGTAAGGAAAATTAAGAAGGTCATCAATATGTATGAAACGGTCGCTTTTTAGTGGTCATTCGAATTTGATCGGATCACAGGTCAGAAACCAGGGTCTAGGTCTTATTTCAGACTATCGTTTATAACTAGCTCAATACGGGACGTAGAGAGCTGAAATTTTCAGGGTTTAATTATCATTAAACACACAAATTTTTTTGTTCATACCACAATTGTGCGTTGAAAAGGTTTCTTGCATTTTGACGTCAAAGTTATGGCCTTATCAGATTTGGTTTAATCGATATTATTCAAAAACGCGTGTATCTACCTTCTTGAAACTTTTTGTGGTTACAAAAAATAACAACAAAAACCGAACACCGTTTACAATGAATTTGTGCGTCTGTCCATTAAAGAGCTAGAATTTTTTTAAGGTTTTTCAAAAAAGCTAGATTTCTTAAAAACTGTATGGATTTTTGGTAATTTTACTTTGTCACAAATACGCACAAATTAAGAGCTACTCGTGCATGTATATTTTATAGGTGCACATTCAATGGTTTCTGAGATCCAAGATTTTGCAAAACGTTACCGCAGCAGGAAAGTTAATAACTCAAAAACCTTAAGACGCACATATTTTATTTTTTGCGCACTTTTATGCACAAATATAAGCTACCTGCCCATATCATTCATTTTTGTCTAGGATCATCCGTTTAGAATCTTCCTGCTGGAAGAACGTTACTCCAGCAGAAAACCTATTTTTGCGATTTATTCCAAAACGGCAGCACGCACTTTTTTTTTTTCTTGACGCACATTTACAGCAAGTAATGCACTAATTATTCCTGGAACTCACTTCATTCTAGAAGAAAAAATTCTGCTGGGGTAACGCACACGGTGACAGATAAGAAAACATTTTTTTTTCTTTTATTAATTTAAATAAACGAGCTTCGTAGAGTCGTACAATACGTCTAGTTGCACGCACACAAACACCGTGTCGAAGACTGCCGAAAAGAAACGACGTTAGACAATGCACGGCCTTCAAGCCACACCTCCGTGCCCGTCGGAGTGGGGAGCGTGAGGTTTTTTTTCGTTACGGAATTTCTGGATTCGGTCCCCGCGCTCAAGGCCCTCGATAGAAGCTATGCAATAGCTTAAAAAAATTATAAAAAAAAACAATAATACTTAATAACAATATGTAATGTCAAAATACCAAAGAATGCAGTCCACTGCTGGACATAGGCCTCTCCTAATGAGCACCATTGCGCCCTGTCCTCAGCTCGACGCATCCAGCTTCTACCAGTAGCCTTTCGCAGATCCGTACTCCACCTTGCCGGAGGGCGTCCTACACTACGTTTGCTGAGCCGCGGTCTCCACTCAAAAACGCATGAGCCTGTTCCATCTTCAAGCACATATCATAAAAAAAAACAATCCATCCTTATTCTCCTACCCTTATGCCACGCTAGGTGGGGTCGGCACAACACTTCTATCAGCCGTCAAATCTGTGTCCACTTTTTCAATTCTCATATCTTCTTTTACACAATCCATCCATCTCTTCTTCGGTGTCTCTCTATGCGTGCATCCAGTTCATTCATATTTATCATTCTTTTGATATAAATCACTCACAATCCATATAGACCTCTAAACCAAATTATCGAGTATACGATTCTCTATGATCCCACTCTAATACCACGCAATCCCACTTTAGCTCTGTAACGAAAGAAATGTTACTTAAAACAATGATAAAATCTGACGCTTCGAGTTTCTAAATCAATATCAGGGATCAAAGTTAACCCACGCAATTTATATCATAGGAGTTGATAAAACCGACATTATTTGAATTGAATAAGAACAACAAAAGAGAAAACATTGAGCGCGTGGTTTCTATTTACAAACAAATAGTAAAAGGACAATGCCGTCTGATGTATGACGCTCGATACCAAGACTAATTTAAAGTGAGTGCGTCAAAACCAAACCAATAAGTTTTTAGTTGATTCTACTACCTAAATAATTACAAATGAGGGTTGTTGCCATAGTAACAGTATATATCAAAGGCCATAGTAACAATGGTTGTTGCAGTCTAATGGTGGCGTGCGGTGGAAACCAAATCATCAAAATACTTTTTTACATGATTATTAATCCCGTCGGTGTGTAAAACTAAAGAAAATGTTCATGTCATTTATAAAATATATGGGATACGTTTGGTACGGGTTCTCGGCATTTTCCTTTGATATTATCCATTAAAATTGGACTCCAGCGGGATTTGAACCAGCAACCTTGCCATAAATACCAGGACGCGCTACCAACAACAAGGCGATGAGTTGGCTCGGTAGTGCATTTGGGTTCAAATCCCGCCAGAGTCAACATTTTAAAGATAATATAAAAAACACACGCTTCATAACACTTTAAAATAAAAAATCTAATAATACGATTATTTTGAATGATCGTACCTAAGTATTGTTACAATTACTTATATTGTTAATCTATATTCTATGAAGTAGCCACGATGTAATTATTTTATTATATTTGTTTAATTAACACCAAATTTTGTCACCAAACATTGTATACTAACCAATAAATATGTAGTGCAGCCTGTTAGATCTGGTAGGGTATATTGTAGTATGTTTTAAATACTAATAATGATATTTTTAGTACTTAGGTCAGTTTATCGTAGTAATCTAGTCGAATAGGCTTAATTCAGAGATGTTCACAACGGACGGAGCTGACATGTATATTCCTTTTGTGTTATCAGCTCTATAAAATCTCCCCGCCAGCATCCCCTATAAGAAATTGGTCCGTCTAAGGAGATAAATATGTAATCTTAATATAATTGCGTCTCTGCAAACAGTCCGGCTGCCCCCGCATCGCCCCTATGACTTCGGTTCACTGCCTCTCGCAATAGGGCTGCTTCTTTGCTCCAGATATTTTTAGAAAGGATTCTTTGATTCTCTGAAGGATTTGAAATATGCAATAATAAAAACTGTAATCAATAATAATTATTAATATTTATAATTATTTAATTAATATTTGTATTTTATTTATGTTTTGTTAAATTATTCATCATAATCATTATCAGCGTTTTTGGATTCATGCTGGACATATTTTTTATGTTATTTACTTAGATACTGTGCTAGTCTGCGGCAGGTGCCACTCAAGGCATATTTATCATAAAAATATATTCGAAGATATTATTATTATATTATATAAGATTATAGTTAAGGAACAAGCACATATCCCACCTGATGTTATGTGGTACACACCTTTACCCATATCAAAGAGGAGTTACATCGTAGGCTGCATGTTTGCAACGTGCAAAGCTCTGCGTCCATCTACTTGAGGCATGATCGTGGCTCATGTGCCACTAATGCTCCGGCAGTTTTACGGCAGAAATAGGCATGGTGGTAATACTTCCCCGGATGAGCCCTTCTCAAATACCTAGGTTTGTTGTTTGTACGCATCTGCCATGATCCGAAAACTAAAATGGTACCTAGTTTTATTATCGATAAAATAAGTACCAATGTAACTAAATTTGTTAACGTTTCTAATATTAAATTTCAATTTCTAAAGTTCTTTAATAAACCTGAAATATTAGTATTAGTAAGTATTTAGTACAGTACAGTGTGAATTATTAATTTTGATGATGATAATGATGAGCTTAATTTCTTCCATCGATGATTATGAAATGATAATTATTTAATGATTGTCGATTATTATCCTACAGAATACTTAAATAAATTATATTTTATTAATAAGCCAATTATGCACAGCCCTACGATACAATTGGCTGTGAGGATGGATGGTGCGGATTTGGATCTGGTGGAGACTCTGATGGAACGTGTCCTGGGCCTGGCGATGCGTGATTGCTCTTTTGGTTAGGGACACGGTTTTTCGACGATGAACACTTTGGAGGCTATCCCATAATGATGTATGTACAAAATGTTACAGAATATATGTTTTATTTCTGCTCAATATTTTTCAATTCCCTAAAAAAACACCAAATTGAGTACCTATTAAAGATTTCAAAATAACTAATATGAAATTATATAATATCGATGTTTAAAGTAGTAGTAAGTAGTTTTAGTAGTAGTACAGTTCTTTGTGAAGGTCTCGTCCGGGGAAGTACTGCCACCATGCCTATTTCTGCCGTAAAGTAGATGTGCTGTGTTTCGGTTTGAAGGGTGTGGGTGCCGGTGAAATTACAGGCACAAGAGGCTTATCATCATCATGCCTCAAGTTGATGGACGCAGGGCGTTGCATCGTAGAGCACGTTTCAAAAAACTTGATCTATGTTGCAATGCTTTGTGATAGGTAATGGTTACCACTCAACATCAGGTGGACCATGTGCTTGTTCCATCTTCAAGTATCATAAAAAAAAGGTACATACAAAGCCATTTAGTTATTGTATAGAACGTGTTCAATACGATAACTAAATGGCTGTGTTAACAAACAAAATTGCCGTTTATGGGACAACACCAATCCAGCGAGGCTTACCAGGTGATAGCACATCCTCAAAAAATACCGTTTGGTATGGATTTTGGGCTGTGGGAGAGGTCACCGTCAACGGCGAGCGGTACAGAACGATGATAATCAATTTCTAATAGCCTAATTTGAACCGCCCTAGACGAGATGTGGTTTGAGCCGGATCTATGCTGAAGAGTACAAAAAATTGGAACACTTGGATCCGTAAGAAGCCGAGGCAGGCATTAGTACGATGTCATGACACTTTTTTATATGGGCCTTTCAAATAAAAAATAATTTTGTTAATGCACACACAGCTTGATTTATTTAATTTCATCATATACTCGTCCTTATTGAAAAACCCTATAAATATTAGCCGTATTTATAGCAGTTTTTAAACCTCAGATAGCTAAAATTTCGTTAAAACATCATGCCACCTCTTTTTATTTACATGTAAATTACAGGGACAAGCCATCAATATATTATATGCTACCAAGCTTACTTTATGGAGTGAATGGAATTTGATCGAGTGTTATAAAATCTTTGGTTATAAATAAGGAGGTTAATGTTTAGGAGTGTGCGACAGTTGGCATCCAAACTCGAAGCAAATAACTGCTAGATTTCTACTTAGTATCATTCAAATGTGAATAGCAGTCATGAGAATCGTATTAAATGGTATGATTGAACGGCAATTTGTCCAAGTTATCGCAATGCATGGATTTACGTGGAATCGGGGCTGCCAGTGAAAATAAAAGTTTTATAATCTTTTAGTTCTCACTTGATTTATAGTTTAGTTAGTTTATATCTAAGTAGTCTTAGTTTTTTTGATACAAAAACGGTTTTCTGGATGAAATTGATTGTGTTTAAGATTCATTGTGAGATCAACACCTATCATGCGTAGGTACATACTAAGTATAATGTGATATTTTTTCAAATTGTGACCTTAGTGGAGCGTTTTTGGGGTTACGTACCCGAAGGTGACGTACGGGACCCTATTACTGATTCTGTCCGTCTGTCTGTCAACAGGCTGTATATCATGAACCGTCGTCAGTCGCAGCAGTAGGTAGTAGTTGAAATTTCAGTGTGTATTCCCGCTTTAACAACAAATAACCACAGAACAGCTAATCCACCAGTAAAAAAAAACACAGAACAGCTAATCCACCAGTTTAAAGTCGCTCAGCGAGCTATGGAACGAGCCATGCTTGGAGTTTCTCTGAAGGATATAATCCGCAACGAGACTATCCGACATAGAACTAAAGTAGTCGACATAGCTCAAAGAATTAGCAAGCTGAACCGTCAGTGTGCTGGCCATACCTGCCGAAGAACCGATAATCGTTGGGGTAAACGAGTTCTTGAGTGGAGACCGCGGCTCGGCAAACGCAGTGTAGGACGCCCTCCGGCCAGGTGGAGTGACGATTTGCGTAAGGCTGCTGGTAGAAGCTGGATGCGTCGAGCTCAGAACAGGGCGCAATGGCGCTCATTAGTCGAGGCCTATGTCCAGCAGTGGACTGCTATAGGACTGCTATATATATAAATGATGAGTAAAAAATATCAAAAAAGTAGGTTTGTATTGTGTTATTCTTGTGCGTTGGTATGGAACACCTGTGTTCGAATCCGACGTGCAAACGCGGTTTTATTATTATTTCTCGTTTGTTGGATAAAGTGCGTATTTAAGGAAATATACCTTACTAGTTTCCGCCCGTGACTCCACTCGTGTGGTGCCGAGTTAAAAAGTAGCAAATGTATTAAAACATAGAGATAGGGACCAGTTTGTTTATTTCTAGTACACAAAATTCTAGATATTTATTTAAGGAGGTAAGCGTGATAATTTATGTGTATATTTATGTACATGTATGTATAAGTATCATTAAATTTGCATGCCTTAGATTTTGGTAGGACATAGACTTTTGTTTTATTACATTTGTTCGTGAGAAAATATATTTTTTACGTTTATCATTTTAAAACAGCAAAAAGCTGAGATTGTGCCTGTTCGGCACCCGGAATAGAACGGACTCACTAACGCTAAACTAACTAACACACGGCGAGCATGAATTTTCTTCAAGTTTATAATGTACCCTATATGAGTTGTTTTGTGCCATATTCTTAGTTTTTATATCTTCAACTCGAGTCCATACTATTATTGTGTTGCGCTGACAAATGAATGATTATAATTCTATCTATCTTAAAAATTAACAAATTATAGTATGGCAACCCTTAGCTCTATTTAACACATCAACCAAACAAAAACGTGTCTTAATACACGGCTTGTGTAATTACACAACTGTATTAATTTGTGTTAATTCTAAAAAGCATGAGAAGGTGCAATCTGTAATGATATTGTTGTTTGACACGCGTTGTTTTTGCGTCGCAGCCACCCAAGCGATCGAACGATCGAACGTAATCAAGTTTCGATAATTTTACAAATTGCAGAAACACAACTGCGATGCACTCGTTTGTCCAGCTCTGGCCAGCGGCCTGATTCTCAGCACTCTATTGCTGTTTTAATGTTACGTTAGATATTAAGATAACTAGCTTTTGCCCGCTGTCTCACTGTAGAAAGTTATTTTGTTATCCCGTAGGAACAATAATCCTCCTCCGGATCAAAGTAGGTACTTCATGTCTTTCGTTTCTCAGACAATGTAAATGCTATGATAATTGGTTGAACATTCATAGTGTGAAAACATAACAAACTTACACTCACTTCCATAATATGAGATAAGGTTTACTTTTATTTAGTTCCATAATCATTGTTAGATGGCAGTAAATTGTATCTATTTCAAAAACCTTGTGGATCAGAGTTTTATAGTATCATAAAATATTACAGGTAAATATTGGCTACTCACCCAACAGTAGCAGTTCAACAATTATAATAATTTTATCTCACATAGTAACTTTGTGTGCTTGGTTTAATGGAGACTCCGCTGCTCCCTCATCCACAGCTTGTATAAGCCACTCTTTCCATCTGGTTCCCGCTTAGTGGTCCCTCTGTCTCACTTTGAAACGCAGATCTAGTCTTTGCTGTAATAAAGTAATTAAACCCGCCGGACCTGCCTTTCAACAACGGTCCCTTACTGCACCTATCTGTGCTCAAGCTCCCTCATCCACAGCTTGTAAAAGCCACTCTTTCCATCTGGTTCCCGCTTAGTGGACCTTCTGTATCACTATGAAACGCAGATCTAGTCTTTGCTGTAATAAAGTAATTAAGCCCGCCGGACCTGCCTTTTATCTACGGTCCCTTACTGCACCTATCCGTGCTCAACCCACCTACATTTCCATCCCTTAGGAGGAAAAGAATCCCACATTCTAGTACTCACAATTTTACACATATCTATAGCTAGATTTTCCGCTCATTATCATTGTGTACACTCGCCAATTGACATGGAGAACATCAGCTCTCATCATTCCTTGTTTTTGAATTGAACATTCCATGTTTTTATTCTCTGAAAAGCCTCAAAAACCCCTCTCCATGAATTTTTCAATTTTTCTTTTTGACTTCCCCTGTCACTCCCTATTTTCCCTTTCTTCTTTTTATCTATTAAAAAAGTATTTAGTTTTGAGTTTATTTAGATAAGTTTGCTTATATTTGTGAACGACGGAACGCTCTCCTGAGACTTGTTTCGTTACACACTCTAGAGTATAAATATCTCGATGATCTAATGTGTTATTTATATCTATTGCCGAGAATCAGGCCCTTGCTGGCTTCATGTCCGAGCCCGCAGATAACGTGTTAAACTGATCTAAGCCTAGGTACTTTATCGTTGCACCGACTTTTCGCAAGAAGTGAAAACCAAGGCCTATATCCTCTGTAAGATAAAGACAGCTCAAAAACAAATACCAAATTAACACGTTCTCTTCTTAATAAACATAACTCAAGCTAACTTAAAACCCCAAAAACATCAGACTCCGATCCCTTTAAAACTCAATCCATCCCGATACTAAATCGATCCGACCTCGTGACAGCTGACGGCGAAAAAACAGAAAGTAATTTTTACTCCAATCAATCACCAGAAAAAACGGGCCAAGTCGGGGGATAATTCGCTAGAATTCCGGAGTAGATTTACTGTCACGTCGCGTGTACAGCGATGGGTGCATTTAGAATGAAAGCAGGTCCTTCCTTCCTCATATGAGTTAGTGAGTTTTTAGGCCGCCCGAAGGCCTCCGACCTGGCTTAACGACTGAAAAAGTCGGGACGAACATCATAACGTGCCTTCCGAAACACAGAAGCGGTCAGATCTAAATGCCGCTAAACATCCAAGTAGTGACCGGGCTGAGTGTACCATAACCAGAGTGATCCCCAAAAAAAACCGAAGTAAGCCACACCACGAGCCCTTCAAGCAGGAAGCAGGTTAGCCTTGTTTTCAGACGCATATATTACCTGGTTTCCCAAAGTGCATCCTATCTACTAATATTAAAAATGCGGAAGTTTGTGAAGCGTGCAGAAGTATGTTCGTTCCTCGTTCACGCCAAAACTAGAACTAATTGAGCTGAAGTTATGCATACTAAGTATTTCTAGACATCTAGTAGTACAAGCTAAGTGTATTTTTGTTTGAAAGAAATCACGTAAATGATTAAACTTGTTCGTTTCAAAAGTTTCGTAAGTTGAAACCATCCAAAGATTACTTAGAAGAGATTATGCGATAAAATCGCTCATCTTTGGTACAATTATTTTATATGTGTTTTGCATTATTTAATTAAGTTGTAACTATTTGTATGGTGTAAAATAAAGTTATAAGTATCTATAAACTACTTAAAATGACATAACAATTAGCCAAGGCCTCTACGAGATGCCGGTACAGCAGTAGCTATCCAGCAACCTGTTTTCTACGCAAACACAGCAATATAATGAGCACCGCCGACTCATTGTCCACTCCTAAAAAGAGAATATAAATAACCAAATGAGAATGGAAAAAAACGGAAAAAATGGTAAAATAAAGGAAATGGACAAAGGCGCCGAAGAAGGATAATTTCTTCGGAATATGCACCAATTGTCACTGTTTTGCTTGATTTTTGCGGCGCGACAGGCCCTGGGAGACGGCAGGCAGCGTGGCAATAAAATCGTCACCAACACCTTAGGTTTACGCGGACTTTTTTAAAAATAGTTAATTATTTTTAAACTGAGGAAATTCTTTTTATCTTGAAACTAGCCGACCCGCAGTACTCCGTTTGCGAGATATAGGTACTTTGCAGGAGGTAAGTAGACATAGATAAGTATTTTTTTTGAAATTATGGAACTACATAGATATCCTATATAGATATACATATTTTATAGTATCCATATATATATATCCATACAAAATCATCAATTTATATTTTTCGGCTTGAGGTTTTCTAATTTTCGTTTTCCAGAACAAGCCCAGTATTGAAGCGAACAAAACGTAAAAAAAATAATCGGTGTGCGTTTGATTTTTATTATAGGTAAATTTTAATGTTCTTTTCTTACATACGAGGTTTGTACACACAGGTCTTAAGTAAACCTCTACATTAAGGACGGTTTGCCTAAACCACGATACGGTTTGGGCATTATAATTTCGGTATCCACAGTATTGGTGTTTAGACCTACCTACAAAATAGATGCTTACCCATACACATATCATAGAGACCTTCTTTTATAGGGGCTAGTATCCATAGAACGAGACGCCAAAGATTAAAAAAATATTAATTACAAAAGATTAATATGATTAATTTTATAATAATAAAACTTTTTCTTACACAGAAAGATGTTCTACAAAATATAATATTAATTTTAAAAAATATATTTCATAGAAAGATGTTCATAATTTGCAGATTCAATGAAACATCGGTCACCCTTGCCACATAAAGATTTTGATTAAAACCAAGGCCAAAATCACACGTCAAGCGGAACCACACTCCCCAAAATCAAATCAAATCAAATCAAGTATTACACCAACAATCAGCCGTAGCTAAAGATATCAAATAAAGCTCGCTTAATATTCGACACCATTCAGTAATAAATGTCCAAATATTTGTTCCTCAATTCAAATAAAACCGTGTCTAAAGCTAGGGAATCCCAAGAGATGGGTCAAGCAATACCATCAGTAAAGTGCACTCTCTTCCTATAAAATAGAACACGATTTTCTTTCACTTACGTAATCATACCATTTGTGTTTACCAACTGATTTATCCAACGAATTCTGAGCTTTGCTTCTCTCTGTTTATGGTTTACTTCCGATTGGATTAAATTTCTTAGACTAGTTCCGCAAAGCCATTTTGAAGAGGACTGTAAGGAGCTGTAGTTCGGTTGAGATTGCCTTGCAAGGTTCTGGGCAGAAAAGTGGACAATTCCTTAAGGTAGGATTCGCCACGGCTAATATTTCGCGGTTATATTGGCTAGGAGATAGAGGCTGGATAAAATTTATACGGTTGCCTGAGATGAGTCACAGCGGTATCCGTATCAAAATTAAATATCTGTAGGGTGGAATTTGGGCAAAAATGTGTTATGCCGGACACACTTCCAGTTTTATGAGATGTTCTTTGCGTGAGGCCGGGCTTAGGGTGGTTATGTTGTTACATAAAATATCCCTACACTATTTATCACGAGTACAAAGAATTCCTAGAAAATGTAAAGATATTTTGATTTCTTTGCAATTACTTTTGAGCCTTTAGCCATTATTGTCAATGGTATAAAACTTAATTGCTAAAAAATTAATGTTTTGAAGACTTCTACATAATTATTTAACCTACTACCTAATTTCACTGAACATTTACTTTTCTCCAGTTTTCTTACTGTACCATTCCCAAACTGAGGCTTGATCAAAAAGATCAGCGAAAAAGTATTCTAAATTAACACTTTATCAGTGGCTAACATTTTTGTTACGCTTACGATACGTCATATTGGAATATTCATGATACAGGAATTGGATCCACCAACTGTACATGACGTTTAAAAGGTGAGAAAACAAAGTCCGAAGTTAGTCTACTCACACCATACAAAGAAATCAAACCTCGACTCCATTAACAAAAAAAGTAGAAGAAATCTAACCAAACCGTTTTGCAACCATATTCAAAACCGATGTTCACACAACAAAGGCTCAATTACAGTTTCGTTATTTAGTCCGGGTTGCGTACAAATAAATTATAGTGGTGCGTCCACTCTGACGGCCGCGGCTGGGGACAGATCGCGCCAATTTGAATATTAATAGTAGCAACGACGCGTGAAAATTGACGCTACGGGCGATCGTTGACAGTTTCGAACTGGATGAGCCGGTGTGGGAAAATCATAGATTTAGTTTATTACCAGTAGATGACCTGAGGGATCTCAAACTTTAAACAACTTTTGGATTGATTTAATATACATAATATTGTTCGCACATGCGCATCTGTGATAACTACTGAACTATATACTTCACTAGTTTACTGAAGTTTAGTTGATAATCAGCGGCCACCAAGGAGGTTTAATACGTAGTATGTTAATTCCATGGCGGACACAGATAGTTTGAATTTTTTGCTTGACAAATTTTGAAATCCATAACGTTCAAAAAGTCTAAAAAGTCTTTCTCTTTTCCACTCATAAATGATTCATGAATAGCCATCCTTGTTTGTATCTCTACCTCAAAAAAAATACAAACTCTTTGGGGAAAATATCATAGACACCGTTTCCATCTGAAAAGCGACTTGGCATATTTTGTCGTACTTTAGCATCGTGGTTCATAATTAGCATCATTCTGATTTCACCAAATGTTGTGTTCATTTGGGTTGCTGACTGCTTAGTAGCGATTCTTTGATCACTTGTCGGACAGGATAAGATACTGGTCCCTGCTTGTTCAGAAGTTGAGACATGGCGGAAACTCTCGAACGTCTTAAAAACCTTCAAATCTATAGTTTGGCCAATAAAATGTATTTTATTCTTAATGAAATGTATTTTATTCTTAATAAAATGTATTTTATTCTTAACAAAATGTATTTTATTCTTAATAAAATGTATTTTATTCTTAATAAAATGTATTTTATTCTTAATAAAATTTATTTTATTGGCCAAATTAAGGGTTCGCTACCATTCCAAATTTCCTTTTGCATCTAAGCTTACTTTACCCCTTGCGCCAACGTGGCCATTAAGATAGCTAGATATTGCTAGATATTAGCGCCCTGCACACGAAAAGTTCGGACTGTGGGAAACAGCACGCGCCATTCCAACCCGCACTCTGAATCGTACGTGTAGATGCGCGGGGCTGACAGTCAGATCTGGCATGTCGACGCGAAGGCAAATCTCACAGTTTTAACCGCGCATCACGTCAGTGATCAGTCTCAGATGCGCCGGTCCGATCTTTACGCGCCATTAGCACGACAGTTTGATCCGCAGTCCAAACCATACAGATCGGACTGCGGTTTGGAACGCAGTCCCGATGCGCGGTCCGATCTTTATGTGTGCAGGGCATTTAATGAATAGATTTTTGATTACTTAATAGCATCGAGATAGAAAATCTACAAAGAAAATTAAAGTGCGAACGCTTCGATGTTTTCTTCTTTCATACATAGGGTAGAGAATACTCTCCCGTCTGTTTTCCTTTTATCTAACTGTAACCAATATCCAAACTGTCACTTCCAGTGTCACATTTGATGTCAGTAACAACGTGCCCATCGGAGCGCATCGCGGCAATGCGACCGCGCCCTTAGACCCATTGATAACTGATGCATAAATCAAACGCCAATAAATGTACCACTTGTAATTCGCTTCCTGTGAGCTAATGTCCCGTCACGCTTACTCGAAGGTGGATATTTGGTGTCCAGGAGAATTTTAGACTTTATCGGCCTTCTTATCGGGGTCTGTCCTCCGAGGTACACCAGTCTGGTCAAGCTGGTCTAAATTGACTACCATTCAGATGTCGAATGTAGTACTTAAGTGAATTAAAGTAATAATACTGATAGTGATGTAAACACGATGTTAGTAAATATAACTAAATGGAGGAAATGTATTATCTAGAACGGTACGTACCAGAGATGATCTCTTTTTAATTTATAAATAACTTATAAACTTATAAAGTTTAATAACTTATAAACTTTACTTCTATAAAACATTTGTGTAGAATACGTACCTTCTACATGGACTACTTACTTATTGTATGTACCTAAGCTTAATTATTTTTGTTTTATTTCAAATATTGTTATGTAATATTGTTATGTAAGTATATGTATTTTAGTATAAATCTGTTTAGTATTTTAGCATAAAATTTTATTATGCGTCGCT
Source organism: Horisme vitalbata (assembly GCA_951804965.1). NCBI lineage: Eukaryota > Metazoa > Arthropoda > Insecta > Lepidoptera > Geometridae > Horisme > Horisme vitalbata. The sequence goes on along the minus strand of OX638106.1, from coordinate 10,175,688 downwards.
GCTGCACTATCGCTTCTTCACATTTTTTTGGCTACAGCTGAAAACCAGCGTTGGGTGGCGATAACGCATCCAACACATGCTGAGCTGAACACCATTTTGGTACAGAATTTATTTGTTTTTCTCGATATGCACTGTAAGTAGGTAGGTACTTGTTATATATTTTTTGTTTGTATTGTGTGAAATCGTATACAAACCTTTACTATCTTTTTTATGAGTGCAAGATTGTATTTTTAAACTTTTCTATGTACTTACCTACTTTCAACTCCCCCATTTTTTGTTATTTTGTACCAAATAAACGTTTATTCTATTCTATTCTATTCTGCACCGAATCAATCATCGGCCGAAGTTTCATCGGACGTCAATGGCCGATGGTAGATGACTCGAGATTCGGACGATGATGGTAGAGTAGTGTGTACACGCTCTCATTCTTTTACTTATTTGTTAATGCTGGAGTAATGCTGCAAGAGTGTTAGTGCTGTACATTAGCATACAGCATCATCTTGCCTCAAACTAAGCAGATCTTATGTAAACCACATGACTGATACATAGAGATCACACCTGAGACAAATATTTGCAATTAAATTGGGAATCGAAACAACAACTTTCCACGTCAGGGTGGGCCTTCGCCCACTGCGCCACAGAGGTCGTATTTAGGTATTATCTATTTAGGTTGGTAGTAGATTTTCAAAAGGCTGGTAAAAGTTGGATGCGTCCAGCTGAGGACAGGACGCAATGGCGTTCATTAGGGAAGGCCTATGTCCAGCAGTGGACTGCTATAGACATGAATAATGATGATAATGTAGAAAAGAGTTTTTATATTATTCTTTTTTCCGGTTCTGGGTGTTTTAAATTCTGTAGAGAAAGAAGCTGGAGCAATTGAATCTAAGCAGACATCCTTAAATGACTGACTGACCCGAAAACATACCGGCACATCGACTTTACGTTTATTTCTATGTTTTAATTTTTGCATCCTTACCTGTTTGACCGACCCGAAGATATTTCGACGTGTATTTTTGAGGAAGTTGAAATTATTTGCTATGTTTTTGAGCAAGCTGATGTTATCAAAACCAGCTAATCACATTAGGCAGTAAAATGTCAGTGGTTTATCACGGGCGACGCGCGCCGCTGGCGCGTGAAACCGTTGCATTGTCGCGCGGCGCCCGCCGTGACGCCGCGCCTTGCGGCCCATCATCAGCCACCACTGTCAAATCACGAACTATCATTATACTTCATTATAGCCATTGATCCAGGGTATAAAATTGCTAGCGTGCCATCACTGGCATGGTTCTAATTTCGTCTAATTTGAAGTACCTATACTATTCAAAACGGTTTGGCCAACACTGGCATGGTGGTTTTAACGTCGTAAAATTTTACGTATACTATTCAAATCGTTTTTTTTGTTCTTCTGAAGCTAGGTTCAGATCTAGAGGTTAATAATAATATAAACTTTATTTCAGGCTACAATATAATAAATACAGATGGTGTGTCATTTTAGTATGCAACTGGTTAGGTGATCAGGCAGGTGATCTTTGTCCTTGTGAGGTTCAGTATACGATTCGACCAATCGTATTACAATCCGAAAAAACTTAGAGACTACGTCACCACCAACGTATCTTTGTCCTTCTTGAACTCGGCCTCCCTCTACTCGTACATCCAGTTACATTCATACTCATCACTCTTTTAGTCACATGGTTTCCATCCCTCCTCATCACATGCCCATACCATGCTAGTCTTCCACTCTTCACCTTATCTGCCACAGGTGCTACTTTCAAGCTTCCCCTGATATACTCGTTCCTTATTTTATCCATCTTTGTCACAACACACATCCATCTTAACATTCGCATCTCAGTAGCATGAACTCTTCTTTCGTCCGTCTTTTTCATTGCCCAACATTCTGATCCATACAATTCTACAGGTCTGATGACTGTCTTGTAGATTTTCCCCTTAAGTTTAAGGGGCATTCAAGGGTTGCAAGTTGTTCCTGAGACCTGTCGCCATTTATCCTTCCCGCCTTAATTCTATTTTTCACGTCCCGGTCAATATTGTCAAATACTAAGAGCGAACCAAGGTACTTAAAATGGGGGCAGACTGGTAGGGTTACACCATCCAAGGCAATCGGGGAGAAATTGGAGGAACCACCAAATTCACAGAAAAGGTGTTCAGTCTTGGGCCGGCTGATTTTTAGACCGACACTCTCTAATTTCTTCTGAAATTTTACAAGTCTGCTCTGTACGTCAGCTGCATCTAGACCACTTCTATACAACCCGAAAAAAATATACTGAACTTCGTCGTCACTTGCAGCCAACTTCAAACGTTGTGATTGTTATAGCATTTCATCATTTTAGTAATTGATCCAAAAGATAGTATTGCTAGCGAGCCAGCATTGGCATTGTTTAACATTTTATCGTCGGTCATTCTAGTGTTGGAACATCTGAATCTTAAAATTCAGGTGTTTTAGAGTAGAACATATAATAATTTTCATAATTTGTTATAGCTTGTGTGTTCCACGAGAATAAGATGATTCAATCCCGCTTTTTATTTTCCCAAAACTAGTGTGATAACAAACTCTGGACTAAGACTAGGCTGTTTTTTATTTATTTATTGGTTCGCTGACAAGATATACACAGATAAACATAATAGGCATGACGACTGGGTCAAAAAATAATAATTCTAATTAGTCCGTCCGTCAGTTAGATCAACAAAAAATACTGAACACGTATTTATTTATTTATCGAATCAATAGAAATTGACGGAGATAAAGAACGTGAAAGTTCGCGAGTGGGGGCTCGTGACGTCACGCCTAGGTAAAAAATGTACTAAATCGTGACGTCGCGCGCAACTTTGACGCATATTTGTTATTTTTTGTTTAATTGACAAAAGAAAAAATACGTGTCCAATATTTTTTGGATATGTAAATAACGGACTAATTAGAATTTTTCAGTCGTCTAGACTATTGTAGCTGATATTCGTATAGAATAGTATACCCTTAATAAATACCCTAAATACATCATGCACAATTTTCAGGCTATGTCACATTTACTTAAAAAAAGCTATGTCAAAAATGTTAGTGTTGTTGTACTTAGTTGGTATGGTATCTCAAAAGAACTATTTAATTTTGCAACATCTAACTGTAAGCAAAAAGTAACCTTAATACGACAGCATTGCTTAATCCTTCAACTTTCTAAAGACAGCTGGTAAACAGCTCAATAAAACAGACAGAATAAAAAGTCGCACTTCCCGAATCGTCTTACTGTTGATATATCGGTTCCGGATGATCAGCGCCTGCGCACCCCACTGCCGTTTATTCTGTGACCCCACGCCACATGTCATGGGAATCGATTACAATGCCATTTGGGTATAAATCGTCTAATGATTATTGGGGCTTTTATTGTCCGACTGTCCGTTTAAATGTAATAAAGTAGCGGCGTAAAGTTTTTGAAAATTTGTATAGTATACATTTGAATTTTGGTGCTGGAACAATTTTATGTTAATGTATAAGTTTTAGACGTACTTAAGTCCAGGACGTTGAGAATCGCATTACTCAAATGGAGCTGGACAGGACACATTGCGAGGCGAGGTGATGACCGGTGGAGTCGGATAGTTACGGAGTGTGGGACATCCGGCTGCAAGATGGGCAGACGACATTGTCAAAGTCGCCATACATAAGTAAGACTATCGCAGGATCGTGGTGAATGGCACAAGTTCAGGGAGGCCTATACTCAGCAGTGGGTGAAATCAGGCTGTGTATAATGATGATGATGTTATTTAAGTTTAATATTTTGTAGAGTGAATTGCGCCCTGCACACGTAAAGATCGGATCGCGCATCGGAACTGCGTTCCAAACAGCAGTCCGATCTGTACGGTTTGGACTGCGGATCAAACTGTCGTGCTAATGGCGCGTAAAGATCGGACCGCGTTTCTGGGACTGGGATGACATGCCAGATCAGACTGTCTAACGTACTTGACTGGTAAAATTTAGGTTGTTGATGATGACGATGACGATGAATATATATGTTGATGACTAATACACACACATCAACACAAGCTTGAATGTATAATACTCGTACTCTCATCTACCCAATTATGACTGCGACTGCGACCAAAGCAAAACCAACCTTTTTGTCTTCGCAATATAAATAACTTCGATACCAATTTACAGTCAAGCGTAAACCGATAAGATAGCGACATGCTAAAATAAGTAAGGAACCATTAATCTAAAGTATCGTGGCAGAATCTGCGGCTGCGCTCGGCACTTCTCGGTAGCTGTCGGAAATAGACCGGCCCACCCGTCTCGCGACTCCTGCGCATTGAATAATGCAGCCACTTGTCAATCATAGGAGCACTACTTGGAAAAATAACAAACAAAAAAAATTGCAACGCGAATGTGAATACATTTTTTTAAATTAGTTTTTGCTATACTATCCTAATTCAATTTTAAATAGCACCAGAGATTACACCCAACAAACATACGCATAAATCTCTGGTGTGTCCTATTCAAAAAAATATTTTACCAATAGGAAACTAAAATTCTATTTATATTCATAGATAGAACTCAGGAATTCTATATTTCTTAGTGGTTTTATTACATGATTTTTTTTTATTTTGATATAAGAATGTATTCAGTTTAACTCTATTCACTTTATGAATGTACTAAGTTTTTTTTAGAACAAACAGTATTTTGTGTTATACTGTATAAAGAAGCTGGATGCGTCGAGTTGAGGTTAGGGCGCAATTGCGCTTATTGCGGAAGGCACCAGTGTACTGATCATATCCTGATGATGACCATGATGATATGTCAGTCTCTGCTGGACATAGGCCTCCCCTAATAAGAAATGTCTATAATCCTCACGCTGGGAACGCGGGTCAGGGATCGCAGGGCACAGCTTCTCGCACCGCCGACGCTGCTGCCCGTTGGCAGCCAGGGAATGTAGCTGTGCCGGTATATGTACGGCAGTACGGCTGCACTATGCCGCAATCAGCCGATCACCAGAGCACCGTGTTTTAGTTAGGGTGCACCACGTGCAGGTGAGATTGGCTTGGGTTCCCTTGAGATGAAGGATGGATCCCGGATGGAGGATGGATCCTTAGGTGTTATCAATATAATCTCGATTATTACCTCGGACTACAGAGATTTAGTCCATCTTGGGTCTATTATTAATTGACATTTAAAAAAACATATACAGAATGAGATTAAAATGAGAAATCAACTCAGCCAGGAACATGAAAGGCCAGGAAATGTGAACGTACCTGCCTACTAATAATATTGGCACGGAAGTAGGCAAGACCACACTAAGTTGAGAGTAAGGTTTTTGCAATATTTTTTTGCAATTAGTTCCCAAAACCAATTGATATACAATATTCATAGCCATTGTCTGAACCTACAGGATATCTATCTAAATTGCCCAGTGATTAGTTTCTTAGTATTTCGTCTGTATTCAGTCCTCGCTCAGATTTCGCCAGAGAATCGGGAAGGGGCAAAAAATCGGATGTGCATTAACATTGTGACAAACATTCAAACTGCCAACGTACGCTACGTAATAGCCAGCGCAATTCGGTGGATGGCTGTGGATTTTCGATTTGAGAGCAAATGTACTACTTACGTTTAGATACTATAATACATATAAACCCAAATTGCTATAGGTGTGCCTGTAACATTTTAAGCGTTCTCCAGATTCCTCCAGGATCTCATGACAATAGTACCATCTGGGAAGTACCTTGGAAGAAGCCTTTCAAACAAAAAAGTAATTTTCCAAATCGGTCCAGCCGTTGTAATCGGGGAACATACATAAAAAAGATTTCAACGAATTGAGAACCTCCTTTTTGAGATTTGTTAAAAATAACTTAAAGACGCGAGTCACTCATAAACGCGAGTGAAACTGCTGGCAAAAGCTAGTAAATTATGAGAGCAAGCACGCATTCACCCATTCCCGTTTATCTTTACAACCAGAACCTAAAGTGTAGTTATATCTACATAGAACATCTCACGTTGTGTTGTGATGTCGTGTGCAGATGGGCGATGAGATCACGACAGCCGAGTGTGGTGCAACGCCTTTTAACATCCTACTAGCTCTCGTCTGCGGCTCCGTTTACTCACGATTCAAAGTGGTATTCAAACTTCGACACCAGAGTTGGGTACTAGCTATAGAGCTCAAACTTCTTTCTATAGAGACAGAAGTTTGAGTTCGGAAGTTTACAAAATCGAATCAAGTTCTGTCAGTCCATGAAAAGTCACGATTTCATTTGAAGTTGGTCATTGAAAACCTGATCTAAAGTACAGTCTACTGTTAGGTTTATTCGATGGTGACCGGACCCAGTGTCTCAGTATTCTGAAGCCAGTCACTGGGTAAAAAGTTGCGGTTTCCATTCAAAACAACACCAGCCTCAGTTCTCTGCTGGACATAACCCTCTGCTAATAAGAAGGGGGATATACCCATAATCCCTGCGCTGGGCATGCGGGTTGGGGATCGCAGGCATAGCTTCTCGCTCTTCGACGCTGCCGCCCGTCTACGGACAGGGAATTTAGCTGTACCGGAGTTACGCTGCGCTATGCCGCAATCAGCCGGCCGCCAGAGCTCTGTTTGTAAGTTAGCAGGATGCACCATGGGCAGGTTTGATTCCAACCACGAGACAATTGTTTATATGATTTGCAAATATTTGTCTCGGATTTGGAAGTTTTCAATGTATATTATAAATGCGAAAGTTTGTGTGTATGTGAGTATGTTTGTGGTCGCTTCACTCTGTAATGGATGAACGGATTTGGCTGAAACTTGGAATATACATAGTTTATGACCTGGATTAACACATACTACTAGACTTATACTAGACATAAATAGGCTACTTTTTATCCGAATACTACGCGAACGAAGCCGCGGACGGAAACTAGTAATTTATAATTTTTTATCAAAACAAAGTATAAGTATACCCGAAGTCATGTGGTTCCCATAATACAAGCTCGGCTTAGATTGGAACTAGATGATACTGGTAGATGATGTCCACCATTATTTATTTATATATTAAGGCGACTATAAGGGTCAAACCTCCCTCTCGCTCGCACTATTCAACATTTTTGAAAATATAAAATCACTGAATGTACCTAGTTATGCAAAATAGCAAACCTTCACGGCCTAGAAAATAACAATATAAAGGTTCAGCATTCAGTTGATTCGATCACGTTTTCTAAACAAAAAACTTGCACCAATGTGATCAATTTTGGTGCAATTTTTTTTGGTAGGAAAACGTGTTGGGTCCAACATGATATTCTTGCTGAACCTTTGTATTGTTATTTTCTAGGCCGTGAAGGTTTGCTATTTTGCATAACTACATTCAGTGATTTTATATCTTCAAAAATGTTGAATAGTGCGAGCGAGGGTTTGACCCCTATAGTCGCCTTATGGCTGGAAATCGGACCTTTTCGATTGGAAGCATGGTCTTCCAGATCATCTCTTATTTATTGACTAAGTTACTTTTCCTTTTCCTTGTATGAATGTGGTGATCACTAAAGTGTTATCTATCTATCTCTAAAAAATAAAATGGTGGCTTCTTCAGTTGACCATTGAACAATTACCATGTATAATGGTCCTAGAAGTGGTTCTAATTGCGATCAATTGGTACGGTTCAAAGTGACGGTTATTTTGTAATTATTTCATTGAAATAGGGTTAATCAGGTGATGATCAGGTTCAAGTGATGTAAAGGCCGAGGTTTTGCAAGTCACTTGTATTAACTAAAGAGTAGAAACGTGATACCAGAAAAACGTAGTGATTGAGCTAAACAATTTAGTCTCATAAGTTATTCAATGAGAATAAATAAAATAATGTAACATTAAAAATAGACGTGGAACCAGAAACAAGTGGGTATTAACTAATCATAATCACTTAGAACTAAGTTTAAAGAAATAAATGTTATGACAGTGCCGTGCCAATATATATATGAAAACTTAATGTATGTCCGAAAACATATTAACATGTTCAAGAAAAATAGCGACTATCATAATGTTAACACTAGAAATAAAGATAAACTAGCTGTTCCCACTGTAAGGCTCCATAAAGTTAGTCAATCTTTTAAAGGGATGTGTGTACGATTTTTTTAACAAAATCCCAAATGACGTGATTAATCTATCTGTTAATAAATTCAAAAATGTAAAAACAACACATTCAAATTTTAGCATTGGTTAAAGTGGTGAAACGTATGAAACGAGAATCGTGCAAGTAATGATTATAATTGGAGAATCTCTCAACACAGGCCCGAGTGCACTATAAAATATAATTGTAAGTTTCACTTAGCATGTACTTAAATCTATGAACTATTTTTTTTAAAGTCTATGTACTATGTTGATGACTTTTTCAAATAAATAAAAAATACAAAATCATCAGTTTTAGCTTCTAAACCTATTGTATTAGCTAATAGACGCCGGGCATAAGCCTCCTCCCTCAAACGATATTGTGCCTTTGTCATCAAGAGATTTCCTTGCACCGCAACGATGTCTTCATTCCACGTGGTTGTTGGAGATACCTTCAGTTTTCATAAACGTGCGTTCAGCATACTTGAATTATTATGGGAATCATTATGATGTACTACGTATATAGGTATATTTTTTTTGTAAATAAATACATAAAGAAAACCCCAGGCCAGAGACAAATATTTTCAGAACATACAAAAATTTGTCTCGCGGCGAGAATCACAGAGGTCAATCCAAAAGTAGTTTTAATTCGAGATTCCTTTTGTCTTTTACTAGTTTTCTATGATGTGAACACACAAAGCTGTTCTTACACCGATGGTATCACCGCCTCGCGAGGTGTCACGTACGTAATTGCTGTGTCGCTATCTGATCGCAGCCCACCGGATTTGTATGCTAAACTAGTTCTGCTATCAGTGTAGTCATGGAGGCTCTCTATTATAACCATACCTTATTTAGTACCAACAGGGAGGTAAAAGTAGCCTGATTACCAAATAACAGGAAAACATTATATAAATATTTTAATATACGTATATAAATAACTAGCTTTCGCCTGCGGCTTCGCTCGCGTGAAGTCGGCTAAAAGTATGCGCTGAATTTCTATAAAGTTATAAATGAAGTTATTTTTTATCAATTGTTATCATGGTCAGTTAGAAGAACGTACGATTTCATATATCTATTGTGAATTTTATTTAAACACAAAGTTACAGGAAATTGGTAAAAGAAAACGGTACAAGACCGTTCGTTATCAAAATCTTCGTTATCGAACTCATCCTTGCCCACACAAGCCTCGAGGTGAAGAGCTGACCCATATTAAATAAAACAAAATCTTTGGAAAATGCTGATGTTATGGAGATTTATGTTAATAAATATAAATATATATTAATTATAGAAAAACGTGGCCTGATGTCCCTCTACCCCTCGACAGAGTTGATTGGTCTACCTATGTGCGATCATAATATAACAAGTAGATTTAAAGATTTATGTAGATTTATCAAAAACCTGTCTCGATGATTCAAAATGATCCTAGTGTTCTAACTGAATAAATGCCTTTTGACTTTGAATTTGACTTTGACCCAACTAGCCACCACCCGCCAGCCAGTTTAAGAAGGTAACATACATTTTCACATTCTCATATCATATCCAAATATTTATGCTCTCCACAATAGAGGCTAAGCTTATTATGGAGGCGACTGGTTAAATTCTTCCCTATTTCCTTCTGGCAATTATAAATGTAGAATTTTTTTTTAAACTTCCGCATTCATTAAATGAATAGGATTCGTATTAAAGCAAGTAGAATACTGGTATCTAATGAGGTACGCTTACATACGCTTCCACAGCTCTACAAGGTTAACGAAAAGGTGCTACGCAAAAGCACGATGTACTTACGATAAGCACAAGTAACCACCACGTCAGAAACGTCTTGGTGTTAGATTGATAAACGTACCCGATAAGAGGCTAGTTTAGGTGTGCCCATTCATAATACGCATTTTTTGAGTGCCTACAGCTTATTAAAAACGCCATAAACTTTTATCGTCTACTGTACAGCTAGCGATAAGATTGATGGAACTTATGAGATTTTCCAAACTGCTTTTTTTTCTGAATGTACTATCAGCTACAAGTCTACCTTACCACCTTAAGGGTGGATTTTCTGTGCAGCGACTGGCAGCTGGGGCGTAAGGGGTTCCAACCCTTATCATTGGAACACAAGCCAACTCCACCTGCACGTGGTGCACCCTGCTAAACAACGAACGGGGCTCTGGCGGCCGGCTGATTGCGGCATAGCACAGCCTACATCGGCACAGCTAAATCCCCTGGCCACCGACGGGCAGCAGCGTCGGTGGTGCGAGAAGCTGTGCCCTGCGATCCCCAACCCGCATGCCCAGCGTGGGGATTATGGGCATATCCCCCTTTATTAGGGGAGGCCTGTGTCCAGCAGTGGACTGATATAGGCTGGTGTGGTGGTGGGACTGGCTGCTAGCCCCGCCTTGTAAAATTTTAAACACTAGTAAATTTAAACTAGAGGCTTATACTTAAATTCGAAGAGTCATAAAAACATAGGGTTTTCTCAAGAAGAAACCGATGTTGTATATCAGATTGGTTAAAATAAGTGGACAAAGAAAAAGGCGGAGTCAGCTTGCTAAACTGCTTGCAAGCGAAACTGTTTTAAAATTGGTGACTTATCGCTGATTGATAGTACCTAATCCTACCAATATTTTAAAGGCGAAAGTTTGTCATCATTATCACCAGCCTATGCCATCATATAGTGATATTATAAACTCTATTAATATGTGTAATAATCATAAATGTAATGTTCTTCGCAAAGCATAGCACCTTCATGTACCTTTTCGTACCTACTTAATTTCTTAATAAGTTTAATTTGTTACGTTACATAAACCATAAACTATATTGATTTAGAAGTTTTAATAAGCATAGATGCTTAAAAAACGTACCTATTTAATTACTGATTGTAGGTACATTCCTAGGAAAATTATTAACACTGGATCATGTACCTACCTATTTAGTATACTTATGAAATAAAGAACTTTTAAAATTGAAATTGAATTATGTTATCATCATTATCATAAGCCTAAAGCAGTCCACTGCTGGACATGGCCTCTCCTGAGCGCCACCGGTTCCTGTCCTTAGATTGATGCATCCAGCTTCTACCTGCAGCCTTTCGCAGATGGTCACACCACCGAGCGGTCTATACTCGAGAACTGGTACCCCAAGGGTTGTCGGTTCTTCGGCAGATGACTGCTCGTGGCGTGGTTAACTTCGCTATTCTTAGCTGATGACCTTGGTTAAGCAACACTCCGCCCGGTCATTACTTGGATGGGTGACCATTTGGTGACATATTTTCGCTTTCGCTTCCGTGCTTCGGAAGGCACGTTAAGATGTTGGTCCCGGCTTTTCAGTCATTAAGCCATGTCGGAGGCCTTCGGGCGGCCTAAAAACTCCGACACCAGAGTTGGTCACTAGCTCATACGAAGAAGAAGAAGAAGAAGAACGATGATCACGATTTGATATGTGAAAATGTATGTTTGTTTTTCTTGCACGCCAAAAGTACTGAACCTATTTTATAAGTGGGTCATTAAATGAATTTCTTTTCTATTTATTTAGGTATTTATTTCTTCTTTCGGACCAAAATCTCCATGAAAACTAGTCAACTTTGCATTTCCACATTCGCAAGATTAGAGTCATTTAAGAATGTTGCCAGTAACATCGTTATTATCATGTCGTGCCGAGCATTAATAGGATCCATGAGTCTGTGCTGAATGCTTAAAGCGTGCTGATTCTCAAGATAAACTTGCTTTCATGCTTTTTAGCCGACTTTATAAGGTTATGAATTTGACTATTTTTTTTACATAAAACAGCACAAGTCCATTCATTCCACTCGTGGACATAGGCCTGCTGTATTAAGGTGATGTCAAACCCTCAAGAATATCATGTTGAACCCAACACGTTTTCCTACCAAAAAATTTGCACCAAAATTGATCACATTGGTACAAGTTTTTAGGTAAGAAGACGTGATAGAATCAAAATGATATCATTGCTGAACCTTTGAATTGTTATTTTCTAGGCCGTGAAGGTTTGCTTTTTTACATAACTACATTCAGTGATTTTATATCTTCAAAAAGGTTGAATGGTGCGAGCGAGAGGGAGGTTTGACATGTATCGTCACCTTAAGAAGGAGGATATGCTCATCCACGATGGGCATGCGGGTTTGGGAAGAAAAGGATATATGGTACCTTTAATTCAGAAAAATGTTTATAACGTTTTACGCGAGCGAAAGCTTATCCTTCCTACTGCCTATTAATCTAGTTTTTTTACTTTTTTCTGTGTTTTCTATGCGTTACTATGTGTTATCTAGTGTTTTAGTTTTTGTAAATTTATTATTGACAATGTGCCATTGCAGCTGCTTCATTTATGACTATAGAAAGGTATGTATACCTAATATCATAAAAAAACTATGGATGTCAACTATTGGCTTTCTGTCTTACGGCCGTGATATAAGTAGTTATATTCTTTGGTGTAAGTTCTTTGTTGTAAAACAAATTTTAAAAATTGATATAACTACTCATTTATTAATTTAACTATTCATTCATCTGCGAAAGGCTGCTGGTAGAAGCTGGATGCGTAAAGCTCAGGATAGGGCGCAATGGCGCTCATTAGGGGAGGCCTATGTCCAGCAGTGGACTGCTATAGGCTGATGATGATGATGATGTTGATGACTCATTTATATCACATACATAACAAACTTTATGTTATGTATGTGAAATAAATGAGTACGAGTATGAGTAATATAATAAACGTGAAAGTTTGTGAGGATGTATGGTGTACTCTGCTGGATGCTTGTTACTCTTTCACACCAAAACTACTGAACGGGAATTTGATGAAACTTGGAATCATGCTGATAACGCGAAGGTCACGGGTTCGTTCCCCTCATGGGCCACCAATTTATGTTCAGATTAGGAATATAAGGGAGCCTAATTGCTTAGACAAAATAATACATACCATATACACCATATAAACCGGCATAAACACTTGACTGATATTTATTAATTTCAAGACAGACAAACGACACGTCCATAGATTATTACCTGTATTGAAAATAATTAATTGACTCAGGCGTGACTTTGCGGAAATCCACGATATTCTACAAGACAAAATATTTAGTACAAATTCCGCTAACTTTCTCTGACAAGTTCCACAAAATGCATACGCATGCACCACCCTCCCGCCCGCAGATTCACATACAAAATCAGAGAAAGAACAAGCAAACATACAATCATTAATAAATGCAACCGTCTACTTACTCTTCCACCAAATAAAAACAACACGTTAACCTGTAATTAGCTTGGAGAAACGACACACACATCAACAACAGAAATTCGCGGGTGGAAGCTAATACTTTATAGATGCTAGTACGTAATACTTTTCCAGTGGTCTCTAACCTAGGGGTCTAGTGACCAACTGTGATCTGACATCAGAGTTGGTCAATAGCCATATTAGAGGTCTTCTTCGAAAACTTCGGAATTTATAGACCACTCGAAGGCTTCCAACGCTGCATAACAGTAAAAAGCCAGGACTAACATCTTTAACATTCTTTCCAATCACGGAAACATTAACTTCAATCAGTCGTACGGTGATAGATAGGTACTGGGTGCCTAGTGCGAGTTTTTTACCAGCTCGACCGCGTTTGCGTTTACGCAAATTTATATGAGGTCGAGGTAGCGCTCTAGTGAATCTAGTGAAAAACGCGTGGCACTGACTCCTTTCCATACAAATTTCCGTAAACGAAAACGCGATCGAGCTGGTGAAAAGACTCGCACTAGGCACCCTGTACTTTCTGATGTCTGGACTGAAGTATGTGTACATAAGTGTCCGCTTGCGGAGTGTCATAGTTAGGTATTTTAATAATATTTTATTTGTTTATGTGGTACCTTATGTAAGCAAACCACAATTATCCCTCTTTTGTATTAGAACACACATATGGTTGTTTGATGACACAGGGTACTTCAGTAGGTACCTACCTACCAGCGGCAATGATCAGTAGACTCAACTACAAAGTCCTAATTAGAACTTTACACCTCACAAAGTCAACCGCGGAATCCGAGCTCCCCAAAAACGACTCCTATTTATTTGCGGGTTGACAGGTTGACAGCGACCAGGTAGGCGCGAAAACTGCCATCGACGGCAAACTTGGCGCGAAGAAGAATTTGCTGAATTCCTTATAAATAGGTGTGAATTCTGGCGACTTAATATTTTTTACTAGCGGCTTATTAAGTATGCAACCATACTTAATTTTTAGACGGCCTCTGTGGCGCAGTGGGCGAAGGTCCGCCTGAGACGCAGAAGTTTGCTGGTTCGATTCCCGCTGCGGGACAAATGTTTGCATGTTCTGTAGATATTTGTCTCGGGTCTGGGTGTTTTCTGTGTATTTACAAAAAATATATATTTGTGTATTATATCAATCATGTTGTTCCCATAATACAAGCTCTGCTTAGTTTGGGGCTACGTGATGCTGTGTGATACGTCCCGCATTATTTATTTATTTATTGAGTGTCACTGTGAACCGTGATAAAGTCGGCTCAATCTGCCCCAATCTAAGCAGAGCTCTTAAGTTGGATTTTTACTATGGGTCGTAATGTATTACATTTCAACATGTGATCATTTGACACTTCTGACGTCACCATTCAAACTCAGGGTGAGGCAGGGCGAGGCGCTGACTCGTACAAAATATATGACGATCGATAAAATATTATATCTTGAGATGAAATAATTATATCCCATAGTGAAAAGCCGACTTTATTCCTCTTTTAACATGTTGACTGCTGGCCTCGCACATGATGCTACGCGCCGTGTAAGAGGAGAACGAAATAATTGCAGAACATACAAACATTTATCGCGGGGCAGGAATCGAACCAACCTTCTGCGTCTTAAGCGGACTTTCACCCACTGCCAAACAGAGGGCGACAAACAATATGCATCATGAAGATCTTTGTTTAGCGGCTTTTGGCCGTTTCGCTCTCGTTATAATAAGTTATGCACTTTTATGTTCCTCGGTAACAGTAGGTATTTTTTTTCTGGATGAAAGGAACACTATGTACTTTTCTCTATCTCCCCATACACATGTACAAAATATCAAAAATATATTTTCGGTCACACTATCACACAATCACATCACAAGAATATTATAAATGCGAAAGTTTGCGAGCATGTATGAATGAATGGATGAATGTTTGTTACTCTTTCACTCGAAAACTATTGAACGGATTTGTATGAAACTTGGAATATACATAGTCTATGACCGAGATTAACATTTAAGCTACTTTTTATCCGGGTATCACGCGAGCGAAGCTGCAGGCGGAAGCTTGTTTATAATATAAGTTAGGATGGTAATAAAAAACAAATGTTTATTTTGTCAATAGATTTATCTATATATTTTAATGAATAATTTTCAATTACAGCTGTTGCAAAATGTACAGTCTCCTTGGTAAAACAAAGCATTTTCATCTCGTAGAAAATTACAAACCAATTCTTATTGCATTTCAAGTAGTTAACTGTTTTGTTAAGTTTGTGTCGTAATAAGTGCTCAAATTATAAGAAGCGATCTTTAAGAAGACGATTTTATATCCTCATATGCATATTAACTTAGTATGACGAAAATATTATTATTACTTCGTAAAGTATGTATACCTAAAAAAATTACTACATAAAGGAAAAAATACTATAATAATTGATATACGCTTTCCCTGCTGAAAGGTGTGCAAAGTGAAAAAATACATATTTCCTAAAGTAAAAATATTACTGCTATTAAGCAGTAATATTATTACTTTTTTGCATTAAAATTATAAATTATTATTACTATTTAAAGTAATATTAATTCGTCAAGTAATAATAATTTATAAATAATAATTTTACCTACCACGAAAAGTAGTTTTTATGCACAAATTCCGTTATTTATTTAAAAGAATGGTTTACGTGAACGACCACAAATAACATAAAAATTTTAAAATCTTTTCTAAATTTGAACAGCTATTCAGACACTGCATTAAACTACATAAATAAAGAGACATATACGTTAAACTATTTCGAATTAAACTTTTATGCGCTTATATTTAGTGAATTCCATGGAAAATTATATTCATTTTTAATTATATATTTGTATTTTTAACTACTATAATTATGAACTATATATTACAAATTTTAACTTACGTTATAAAGATTTTCGTCAATCGTTTTTTTGCGAGATTTTGATTGTTGATTTTAATTTTTTGTATGGCTCGATTTTAATATTTGTAAAAACTTGTAAGTTATATAGTTTTCCTTTATTTATGTTAATCTTATTTTTATTGTGAAAATATTTTTGGCTTTCAACAATCAACACCACGCTATGTCACAGCACAACTGACAAAACATATTTTCAAAATATGTCTATTAATAAACACGTAAAATATACCTTACAATATTTATTTACAAAATAAAGCAATTTAATTATTAATATTCAATAAGTAATTACTATTCAATCGAGAATTAATCATTTAAAATTGGTTGAAGAAAGTTGTTTGCAGTTATTCGAATGACGAAAATAATGTAGGTATTAATAATACTGGCACTTAAACTATATATTAAAGAAAAATAAATGGTATGCAACTTTAAGCTGACAGTCCACCTACGTGCGTCGCTTGTCACATCGGGGGGCAAGCAACATGCGTAGGTGAACATGCAGCTTTATAGCGCTGATTCTAAGCCACCGCTAAAACCGCAGATATTATTAAAAATTAAAAACAAAAGAGTTTTCATAAATAAGGTCTAATAAAAATCCCAAACTTTTTTAAAATTATGCTACAAAGCTGGCTACAAACAACTTTATTCATTACAATTTAACCTATTTCTATTGCAGTGGAGAATCTATGTGATAACTAACGTGTCATGTACTACGTGGTGGATCTTTGATGTCACGTTTCTTCATTGTAGCAGGATCCAACAAAACGATAATTCAAATTGGCTGTCAAATGTTTTGTTAAAATGTTGCCAACTAAATAAAAATCTTGCACATATTGTTAAAGTTAAATATTGCACGTTTCTACTTAGATAAAGTTACTGAACAATAAATACAAAGAAAATTTTATATAAATATTCAGAATCAAACTGAATATTTATGGTATAAAATACACGCACCGTGCCTTGATGGCGTGTAAATAAAAGTCGTGGGAACAGAGCTTGATTTTGACAGCTGTCATTCGGATCATGCTGCAATGAAAGTTCTGTAGCGTAAACGTTCTGTGCTTCTCCAATTACCATAGTTAAATGATTATTGCACGAATAATTGCTCTACAAGTTAGTAATGGAGCTCATTTCTAGCTGGCATATTGCACTGGCACTTACCATATTAATCGACTGACATTGCAGATACTTTTCAAACGCAGTACCTGCTATAAGTGGAAAACTGAAAAGTGCTTTTATAACAACTCAATGAAATAGGTTGGCAAGTAACTATCTTCAAGCTGAATTCTATGTTGTAGCAATTTACTGGCCAATCATTCAAATAGATAGTTTGTAAGTAGGTATTATACTATGATGAAAGAACAAGCACAACACGACATCAACAGTCCGCAATCGGCCTTAGTGTGAACAACCCCTAAATAAGCTTATCTATTTACAATCAGTATACAAAATATCGACCCGGATAGAACTCGAATGAAAAAAAACAAAATAGGAACGATACAAAACGACGCCCTTCGCCCCGATGACTAGCGAGGGGCCCATAAATACACGCTATGTACAGTGCGGCGGTCAGTCCTGGGTCTCGACGTCCAGGCCGTTCACCATGCGCTCGATGCTCTTGAGGTCAGAGGCGGGCGGCGTGGCGGAGGTGGATGTTGGCGCGTCCGGCGGCGGGTCCGCGGACGCGGCGCGCGTTGGCGGCGAACCTGGCCGCGGCCGCGCCGGCGACGAGCTTAAACTCCTCGCTCTAGGAGCCACCTGCTCGAACGCAGACCCCAAACCCGGTAAAGCGTACGGCGCGAACCTATGAGCCTTCCCCAGCGACGGCGCGGGGGGCGCGGGCGGCGCAGGCGGGGGTGGTAAAGCATACTGTTGTAAGAACGGATGCAAGTTGAAGAGGAGTCCTGGCGGCATTTGATGCGGAGGGAAAAAAGGCGGCGGGTAAAGGGATGGGGGGTATAGATATGGTAGGAGGGGGGGCTGGACTGGAGGGCCTAGAGAGACGTCTGGTGCAGGGGAGGGTCTGGAAGGACCGGGAGGGGGGGAATTGGCTCGGGCGCCGCCTGAGCACGATGAGTCGGAGCCGGCTTCAATGATGTCCTCTGGGCCGGAGTCAGCGCCGCCCCCACCACCACTAGAGCTGAACCATGCTGCAACAAAATTAAACCAATCAGTTTATACTCCAATGGGAGTTAACCAATAGATAGGCAGTTGCTGCACAATGCTAAACAAAGGAGCTATCGCTTCTTAAAATGGTGTACCTGAAGAAACAGAAGAAGCAAACAGGCTCAACTACAACAGGCAAACTAGTGCAAAAATGGAGGTCTGGCTGATTAAGTTGTGAAAATAATGGCAGGTAATATAATTTCCTTAAGATGCCTACCAATTATTGTGCTGATTTTCGTTTATGAGTGTTCTTTTCAGAGACATTACTGTTTGCGGTTTTTGTTCTTGTTAAAATTGAATCATGGCGTGTTATTTCATGATGAAAGCTTTGGTGGCGAATGTTCTTAATTCAGTACACACGCAAGGCGCTATCTCCACGAAAGAGTGTCTATCAGTGTATCCTTCTGGCACTTCATTCTATAACAACTCTACGAACAAGTCTCTACTCCACACAAGATGCGAGATATTTTCATATCGCCCTAAACTATTCTTGATTGGTGAATTCTGAAAGTACTTTTTTCATGAGTGTTTTACATTACTTGCCTTGCCTTACATTATTGCTACATTCTTAATTCAGTACACACCTTCATTATCAACCTGCTGGATATAGGCCACTTCATTGTTTAACAAAACTATGAACGAGTCTCCACACGAAATACGATATAAGTTAATGGCGCGATAAAGTACTGTTGACTGGATTCTGGAAGTACTTACAGCTTGTGGATGTGGGTGCAGCCGCAGATGGCGCTGGCGGCGGACTGGACGGCCCACCGACGTCGAGAGGACGTTCATCATCGTCGTCGCGCGCGTCAGACCGCGCCGTCAGCATTGCTTGCCTGCGGTACACAGACAGACTGCTCGTGTTATTTAATGAAATATTTATCACCATCATCAGTACCTAACTTATAGATTTGTTTAGCTCAGTTGGAGTAGCTCTGCCTTCAGTGGCTTGAGTACGAAAAACAAACCTTACTACATCGATAACGTAACGTTAAATACATTTTTGTATGGAGATGTCAAAGTTTTACACACTTATTGCTAGGGGCACTGTTCCATTTTCATACAAAAATATCGCTTGTTCGCACTCAAGCCATAGAGGCCGCATTTAGTAACTCAGTTGTCCTATTTTCACAAACTTTGACACTTTTTCAATTGACGTGCTTTGAATTTCGACAGAGAAAATATAAAAGTTTGCAAATAAAGGTGTAGTGTAACCATTTCTCATGCTGCTCAGTTGCCTCTTTCATCCATATTTTGTTCATACCATCCTAACATTTTATTTAAAAAACATCCCCCGCTGCGTTTCTGTCTGTTCGCGATAAACTCAAAAACTTCTTTACGGATTTTCATGTGGTTTTCACCAATAGGCAGAGTCATTCATAAGGAAGGTTAGTGTATAATTTGTTAAGTTTTGTGTAAATTGGTTGAAATATGACGATAATTGTTGAAAATGTCTAAAAAAGTCTAGCCACCTGGGAGTTTTAATCGAAACGCTGCCGTTCCTTGCTAGTCCTTTTGAAATGTGACAAAACAATGCTCTATTTTCGGTGTGCCAGGACAGATTGCTAGCTAATTTTCAATATCATTGCATTAACTGTATTTTTTCTTCAACTACTGGTCGGTAATTTTACGACCAGTAGCTAAAAAAAATTCAGTTTAAAAAAAAACAAGTATTTTGCAAATCAGGCAAATCGTCTTGTGGCAGGAATCGAACCCGTGTCTCAGGCCTTCGACAAATGCACCACAGAGGTCGCCAAATACAGTTATTGTTTTTCTATAAAACTGCACTGTCAATTCTCCTTCTTCATCCCTGTAATTTTTCAAACACAAGACACAAAGAAACTAAATTGGATTAAAACGAAGTTTCTCAAGGGTGGAAATGAGGTACTATCGTTAGAAGACGATTAACCTTTCAAAGGGTCGCGGTAGGCCATTAGCCAAATATCAACAGTTTGACACCCTCCTTGATGGCACGGAACGGTGGCATTGTCATTTAGTAAACCAAGAACTACTTATTCGTAAACGATTTAAACGTAAAACTTAGAGAAAAGTGATATAAATGGCACCTAGCACCATTACTAGTAGTAGCGATCTTTGTGGAGGGCTTGTCCGGGGAAGTACCGCCACCATACCTATTTCTGCCGTAAAGCAGCCTAAGAGGCTTATCATCATCATGCCTCAAGTTGATGGACGCAGGGCGTTGCATCGTAGAGCACGTTCCAAAAAACGTGATCTGTGATGCAATGCTTTGTAATAGGTAATGGTTATCACTGAACATCAGCTGGGCCATGTGCTCGTTCTATCTTCAAGTATCATAAAAACCTATTAACAAAAAAATTACAAATTTAGTTTATGTTATACTATTTTTAGTAAAATTGCTACGTTTAACAAATTTTATTGAAGATTAAAATGTTTATTTTGTATAGTACGAATGTTAATCCAGGTCACAAACTTTGTATATTCATGAAAATCGGTTCAGCCGTTCTTGAGTTGATAAGTGTTGAAACACACCAGACTTTGTTTTGTATTAAGAAGAATTATTATTTAATCATTTAATATTTAAGTAAGTGTGCATGATGTGGTCACTCATAATTAAGGGAGCACTAGCCTTTAAGATTAAGTACTATTATTTTGTTTAAGTATCTGTGTACCTCTTATCGGCGACCCAATAAATAAATAAATAAAAAAGATAGTGTGAAATATCAAGTGTAACCACGTTTATAAACAAGGCTGAAAGCATTTAGAATCATGGAATATCCAAACTTTTCTTGACGAGGTAAATTAGCCACGGATTTTCATTGATAATAACTTTCCTTTTGAGTTGGGCTTAAGTTGAACGGAAACCATTGAAAAACATTTGCAAACTTTAACATTGAACTGGAAGTGAAAATTTTCTGGAAAATAATTCTTATTTTTTGGCCTTGATACAAAGTTTAGAGTAAACATCTTGTCGGTAAATGTCAACAAGGAAGTGGTACCTTAAACGTGATTTAAATTTTCACTAATTAGAAAAGTTAATCCTCAAAGTTTGCAAACTATTTCACTTTTTGTTTTGGCTTCGTTCAGCGTACAAGTTTTAAAATTAACGGCCGGTTTTGAAGGTCTTTTATGGTTTTTTGAAGTTGATAGCAAACTTTTTTAGCTGAAATTCTACTTCATTGACACTATAAAAATCAAATAAATATAAACAATATTTATCCAAAAACAGTTATTAGTCGTGTTTAAGCCAGGACTAGTCTTGGTTTCTTTTGAACTTTTGAACTTAATACTAAGATTTAAAGCTAGACTAGCTACCTTTAGTGTTGGTTTTTGACTAAACCTATTAGAACGTGGAATAAGTCTGTCTCACAATTAGAAAAACATACATTCGTAAAACGTCGAGAACGATGTGATAAAACAATATCAAAAAACCTACCTAAACCTACCTAAAATGAAAAACTGTTTTTTTTTAAAGTGGTTTAGTAACTTAGAAAGAAGTATATTCCTTTTATATTTAGTTTAGCTTGGAATGTAAATACTGCACTGTACGTTATATTTACTTATTTAGGTACCTATATTATTTTAGTTTAAAGTTCTCAAGTAGATTTGTAATTCTTTTGAGAATAAGAGAAGAGAACAGACAGAAATTCAGTATAGCCTTTCCCTGTTCTATTTGTATCTTTGACTACTTCCTATCATCTTGATTTAGATATCAAAGGTGTCTGAAAATCACTTCTTAATGCTGACATTTAAATGACAGCTAACTTTGGCGCCACTACAAAGACGTCAGGGATCTGTCAAAACCTTCTCTCAATTACACGCAAGGTTGGAAGACAGATGGCATGGCGGTCCCTTAAAAAGCTACATTAAAAAGACAAAGGAGATACGAAACGATTTAAAACCGTCCACCCCAAAGAGACAAAAAGCTTCCTCAATTATTTGCCTTCTGTCGCCCCGTTAAACAAACAACTCTTTAACACGTGCATTGTTTTACGGTACCCTAAATGTGGCCGCATCTTGGTTCCGTAGGGTCCCTGATTACCGGGGTTCAACAGTAAATTCATTTTATTAACTCGTCTCATAGTCTGCTGATAGAATTAAATTTGTGCCACCCCTGGGTATTAGGGTTGACATAACAATAAATAAATTGAGAGTTCTTGGACCTTGAATGTCAAAGATTTTTTTATATGCTCTCAAAATTCAAAACTCAAAATTTAGTGGGTTAAAAAAGCTACCTTTAATCGTTAATTTATAATATTACTTACATTACTTAGTACCTACCTACTCGGATATTTTTTTTTTAATTCAGGTAATATAAAATTATGAGGTTCATCAAAATCAGTTATTTGTCGATGGAGTTGAGTGGGAACAAACATACTAACACACAAGCACACAAGCACACACACAAACTTTCAATAAGATTATTAGTGTGGTTTTCAATTACAGCACTTTTATTGCAGAAGTTTAAAGAAACAAAAGATTATGTTCAAAAACTATGACAGTTAAAATTCAGCTTTAAATACATTTTGAGTCTGAGTTCAGCCGGACGACTCACAGACAACCAGATCCATAAAGAACGTCCCGATCAATTTCCCAGTGACAACCCTAACTTAAACAGTTCACATTAGGGTGTTCGCGTTACAATGTAAACTCGTTGGGGTTGCCTTGTAATTTTGCCAAATTTTTATCCCTAAAACGGCTCGGTTAGTTCGACGACCCCTGGGGGTGCTTTTTACTGTCGCTATTTTATCGAAGACAAGCCCGGGGTATTAAGTAGGTGTTTTGATTCTTGTCTCATTGTGGGGTCGATTTTATGGTACCTATTTGCGGGTAGATGATATTGGGAATTATAATTCAAGCACCAGAATTTTCTTTTGGTCACGGAAACCGACCTCTGATTTAAACAATGCTCGGGGAAATCAGAAGGCTTCTAATAAACTAATTCGCGTTTTAAATGCCAACATAAACGATACTGCGTGCACAGTTGGTTATTACGTTTTTGGTTGATTTTTAGAGGAAATAATAATACTATTAAATAGAAGTCAGTTTAATTAGCACCCGATTATATTTGCTTTATTTCCAATACAACAACATTAGCATTATATCAGTCCACTGTTGGGCATAAGCCTACCCAAAGGGGATATGCCCGTAGTCACCACCCTGGGTTGCGGGATGGGTAGTTGTGCTGGTGTTAGGCTGCGTTACCACAATCAGTCGACCACCCGACCGACCCACGGGGCTCTGGCGGTCAACGGTTGTTATTTTAGCAGGATGCACCACAGGCAGGTGAGGCTGGCTTGAGTTCCGACGATGGCGGTCAGAACACCTTACACCCCCTGTATTTCCAAAGATTGATTAGATGGGTAGATATTATGCCTAGAGTTAAGAAGGATGTTTTTCTTATGCTTCGAAGAGTTGTACGCAAGGCGTTGCATCATGGAGCACGTTTCAAACATGTGTGACCTGCGATGCAATGCTTTGTGATAGGTAATGGTTACTACTTAACATCAGGTTGGTCATTAGCTTGTTTCATCTTCAGGAACTATTAGAAAATCTATCTTTATCCAGTAGAGTAGGAGAAGAAAATTTTTACTTGAATGTAGCTATAAAGGTAATATAAAAAAATATCATGCTTTGCGATGATCCAACATGGAAATTGATAAGCTAAAGGTACTGGCAGAAAGCACTTTTAAATCGGTAAATAAATTTAATATCTTAGAAATAAAATAAATAATCATGACATAGAAAAGGCTTCCTTAACCTGTTACGGAATGTGTGGTGGTTAACCACGTGTTCCAGAGTTTCACTATATTTATCATCATCATCATTATCATCATCATCCCACTGCCCTTATTCCACGATAAGTGGGATCGTCACCACATGTGCTCTCCTTCTATTTCCATCTGTCACTTGTCATCTCAACACTCATCATCATCATCATTAGCCTAAAGCAGTCCACTGCTGGGCAAAGGTCTCTACTAATGAGCGCCATTGCGCCCTGTTCTGAGCTCCAGCTTCTACCAGCAGCCTTTCGCAAATCGTCACTCCACCTGGCATCCTACACTACGTTTGCCAAGCCGCGGTCTCCATTCAAGAACTCGTTTACCCAAACGGTGGTTGGTTCTTCGGCAGATATGGCCAGCCCACTGCCACTCCTGCTTGCTAATTCTCAGAGCTATGTCGACAACTTTAGTTCTCTGTCGGATTATCTCAAATGCAATCATTTTCGCATTTATTTTAATAGAATTCGGATGAACACACTCTAAGCTGATAAAATTATAGAAATTTCGCAAAAACTACAAAACGGATTTAGATGAAACTTGTAATTAACTTTTATCCGGGTATCCGGGCGAAAACTAGTAAAAACATTTATTTATAACAACATACGACACAACATTGACACGATAACAACATTGACGGCTTTTGTGGCGCAGTGGGCGAAGGTCCGCCTGAGACGCAAAAGGTTGCGGGTTCGATCCCAGCCGCGGGACAAATGTTTGCATGTTCTGTAGATATTTGTCTCGGGTCTGGGTGTTTTCTATGTATGATATGTATGTATTTACAAAAAAAAATATATATTGAGTAGTATATATATCAATCATGTGGTTCCCATAATACAAGCTCTGCTTAGTTTGGGGCTACATGATGATGTGTGATTACGTCTCGCATTATTTATTTATTTTAATTAACATAAAATACACAACAGTATATACAATTACAAGATCTTAACAAATATTTCATAATTATACCTATATCTTTGACAAAATATGTACCTACTTATTACTAAAATAAAATAGCCTACCAAAAATCCAGACGGTCATGTCACCACACGGTAGAGTGCCCAGAATGCTGGCTGCATTGCCACGTTGGATAGCAAGGCTGATCCGTTGGCCCAAATAGAAACCACCATTCCGATCACGCGTGGTCTCGAATAAGCGCTCTGCCAAGTCTTTGAAAATTTTGCGAGCCCTAGTCCCCATGGGCCTAGAGTTTCTACCCCAAACGGCTCAAAAATATATATTTAGTATTTTGCTTGTATTTCCTAGCGAAAACCTACATAAACTTGTCTTATCGTTGCTAGTAACAGAACAAAGAATTCCATGTTGAATACCTACACAATACTAGGGTTGTCAAGCACCTATGATTAAGATGTCCGCTGGAATATGCTATTGTCAATTGACATAATTCAATAACTAATTTATAGCTTCGCCGAGTTAATTAAATGATTGTTCGATGGCTGTTTAGTTCTATTTTGATGGGAAATAAGGTTATTGTTAGTATAATAATTTTTTAGTAGGAAGGTTGTAAGAAGTAATCTTATTATGTATAGCATAGTAGGTAGTTTTAACATAGTTTTGTTGCTATAGCGCCAAATTATGTACTGTCAGTAACAGATGTTGACATAATCGGTTTTCTTAAATTAATTGTACTTACTTACTTATTAAGTCAAAATTAATTGTATTATTTGTCCTATGATATGTTAAAATAAAAACGTACTTATATTTTTAGGTATAATGCTTTATTTTCATTTTATTTTTGCTATAACTTATTTTTATTGGGTTAGTCATTGAATGATTTAAATTTTACTTTTCTGGAAAGTTCTTCAAGGGAAAATGAAACGTCATACAATAGTTGGGTTTACTTATGACCGATTGCTATAATATACCTACCGTAACCGATTAAGTATGCTTGGTTTTACCCTGAAAAACTGTCTAATTTTTGACAGTTTTTCAAGGAAAAACGAAGCGTAAATATCATATTATTTATATCATTACGTATCAGCAAATAGTTTTGGTATAGTATTATGCATGTAAGTCTCTAAGGTATCTACAAATATGGGCCGTAGATTAAGTAAATTAAGATCATGTACTTTTTCTTTGCTGTTGCCTGAAATATAATTTATATTATTATCACACTTTATTTCATTTAAAACTCGCCAAAAATATTTTTTTTACTATAAACCTAGTATTATCTACTATATACATATATAACATCAAAAAAATTATAGTCACAAAATTATAAAAACGGGGGACCACCCACCGCGGGGTAAGGCTCTAACGGTCGGTGGCTAGGGCTGCAGAGAGATTAAGATTATTATTATTATATTATAGGAATCGGTCAATAGGTATATATGAAATGTAGGTATAGGCAGTATAGGCAGTAAAGGCATTGTCTGAATTACCAGCGCCAGTGTTCCACTTATGGCAACACTATGCAGCAATATACTGAGACAGGGCCTTTTGACCCCACGCCTGTATATGCCTGCTTATTTCTTTAATTTTAAGTTCAATTTCATTGTATTTTTTATTTAGAGTGCGGGTCATAAATGTATTTTCTTTCTTTAAGTGAAGATGCCAACCCTAAAGCCACATAATGTGTTCTAGAATGTGACAAGTATGACTTATGCCCGGCACGCCGCTTTCCCGCGTGGCGTTTGTCAAAACACTCACGTTTCCACGCTTCCGGCCGTCCGGCGGCCATTTTGAGATGAGCCCGCAGCGTCCGGTCCGGCTCTAATTCCGGACCTATGAGCCCATCCGGTGCAAAATGTTGTGTAAGCGAATTAAACCTTGCTGACGCGGTCGGTTAATTTGTAATGTGTGTTTGTTTGAAAGATGAAAGCGTTTTTGAGGTCATTATCTTTTAATGTTTTGAAAATTATTTTGGTATTTTATTCATATCTATAGAATCTGAGGGTTTTATTCAATCCGCTAACGGAAAAAAAGCTTGTTTTGTGAAATTGATGTTACCACAGTATGTATCAAACTGTCTTACAGTTTGTTACATACCTACTGTACTGGGGCTTAAGGGGTTCCAACTTCCATCTTCGGAATCCAAGCCAACCTCACCCGCTCATGGTGGACCCTGCTCTTTAACAAACGGGGATTTGACAGCTGGCTGAATGCGGTACAGCTTAACCCCGGCACAGCTAAATCTCCTGGCCACCTGGGGCAAATGGGCAGCAGCGTCGTGGCGCGCATGTGCGACAATGGGCATCTCCTCCTTTATTAGGAGAGGGTTGTCCAGCAGTGGACTGATACAGGCTGGTGTTATGAGTGGTGTGGCGTAGGTACTTGATACAAAATAAATTTTACGAAGTAGAGAACTTATAAAAATTATTACAATTTACCGATATTTTTATTTTATCTGCATTGACTACTTGCCCGATCCTGTGAAAATTTAGCTATGTATCAAAATAAAGGCTAGACAGAACCCGTGAGTAAACAGCTCATAGCCAAACAAAGAAAAATCTTGGAAAAAAAGGTGAATAGAGTCAACTACTCGACTCTTAATTTCAATTCCCTTAATTTAATCTGAGATTAGATCCCCAATAGATAGGTACATCAGATGGATATCACCGCTAATTGAGTTCCCGCTCAAATTCAAATAAGGAACGGCGAACCCCAGGCGCTAGCAAATTATACCAAGAAATATAAATCGGTTAGGAGAGAGTTTAACGCGTTTGTTACGGTCCCGTAGGCTTTTTGAATTGTAGAAAAGCTTATAGGTGCCGTGTTATGCTATGTGAAACGTGGAGTATTGATCAATATACTAACGTTTTTCTAGAATAAGCATAGGCATGATTCCATAAATTTACTAAATGTAGATAAAACAAAATGACTACATCGCGCGTAACTACCGACTGACGCAATGGACGTATCGCGATTAGGTTTTAAATGAAAACTTGGTGGGTACGGAACCCTAAAAACCAAAGCTGATTTTATCGCGGAAATCCAATTTTCTCCCTTGCACGCTAAAGACGCTGGAAAAAAGCGCCAAGTCGAAATGACTCCACCATTTTGAGCCGTTACCCGCCATGTTTAAACTCCGAACACGAATGAGGAGGCGCCGGATTGGTTTAATTTGAATTTGGAACGCCGAGCGCGTTGGCCGGGTGCGCTCTGAAACTACGATCGTGGGCTAATTAATTTAAAGATTCACAGATAGGATAATTTCGTTAACTTTTAACTCCACTTTAAATAGAAGGCATTAATCTTTCGCAGTATTATGCCACCTACTTGGATATTTTAAGTAGGCTATTTTTATAATTGAATTTCGGGAATTTATTGAAATATCCAGCAATTATAAGGCTGTTTAGGTTGAAATACGAGAAGAATGTGTTGATATGAATCAACATTTTTGGTGTGAATTTATTGGTGCTTATTTATGTAAATGTTAAACTATTTTCGAATAGCTTTTACGTAGTTGCTCTAATTATGACTGCTTATTATAATTTGGTCGATAATAGAGAAGTTAGGTTATTGACACGAGTTATTCCCGGTTCGGGCCGCAAAGTCCATGGCTCGACGGATCAAAGCGGGATATTCAACACGCTCTGATTATGCCAACACAAGGAAACAAAACTAGGAGCGGTGTGTAGCTGTACTATCAAGCTTCATGAGCTTTTGATAACCTAGGTAATACGAATACTACCTAGATAGATATTACTCTTAACAGATTTTTCTCCCTCTAAAGTTAGGCCCAGCATACAATCCAACCAATCCTAGTACAATACGACCCAAAAATAGGAACTACCTACTTCGCTACCACTACTAGCCAACTTCAGAGTGTCAAAGACCAAAAAGAGTAAGGAACAAAATTTTGGCGCATTTTATAAAAATAAACACTATCCCTTGTTTGATTAAAAAAAAAAATAAGTTCTTCTCACTTTTAATATTAAAGAAAAGTCCGTAATTTAAATTCCATTGTGCAACATTTTTTCTTATGTGATACTTTTCCGTTGTGATTTCCGTTGTCCCACAGCGGTAAAATAATGGTTCTTACCCACGTATGTTACCTTCGTATTTCGTTTTAGTTTTTTAAAGGTTTAAATTATTAAAAAAGGTAGGTAAAGAATATGTGTATACATGACTAAATATTGGTCGTTTTTGGAGTTAATAAAGATGATCTATGATTTGTATCTTACTATGAAAATTCTCGTTCTTGGCTAGACCAGATGAAGAGACAGAAGTTATTGTTTACATAAGAAACTTTACTGTTCGCCTATTATCTTGCTTTCATTATCACAGAAAAAAAAATATGTTTTTCACCTGTTCACCTATTATTATCTTGATTTAATTCTCAGTTATCACAAAAACCTTTACTGTTCACCTACTCTATTATCTTGCTTTCATTATCACAAAAGACTTTACTGTTCACCTATTTTCTTGTTTTCATTAACACAAAAAACTATACTATTCACCTAAAATCTTGCTTTCACTATCTCAAAAAACTTTACTGTACACCTATCTTGCTCTCATTAACAATAAACCGACTTCAAATAAATCACTTCTTACTTCTTGCCCTAAAGAATTTTGAAAATCGGTTCACGATTGACAAAGATATTGGTGATCATAGGGCGAAAATTACAAGTGAGGATGAGGTTTTTTGAGTTTTCCGGGAAAAGTACCAATCCCTCAGGAATAAAATTTATATGGGACCACCTGTGAAGTATACTCTACTAAACTAAAAAAGAATTTTTAAATCGGTCCACAATTGACGGAGTTATCGGTGATCATACATAAAAAAAAAGGTTCCGGCGAATTGAGAACCTCCTCCTTTTTGAAGACGGTTAAAAAAAACTTTACTGTTCACCTATTATCGTACTATCCACACCTCAACATTCAAATTGACTTCGCAATTGAGCTGATTAAAAGAGTTGCTTCGGATACATTTTTCATTCACAAAGATATTCAAATTTTCGTTTTCCTCAAACGATATCCAATTAGCTTAGAAGCAAGGGTTCCCGGAGGAAAAATAATTAAAATTTGTAAACGTACAAGGAGTTCTGTTCTCAATAAGTTTCTATTTGACATTTTGAGTATCTATGACATATTATTATTGTTCACATTAATTAATTTAAACTACTTCTTTGACATATGTTTATCTTTTTTGTATATTTGCACGCCTTATTGAGGCAAAATATACATGATACTTTATTTAATTGTATATATTATAATTGACTTTCTACTATGTCATTTAAAGCAAATGAATAAATGATTATCATGATTATTATTATTTTATGCTAAGTATTCCTCAATTATTAATAAGAATAATATAGGTATACCTACCTAACTGTAGGCGACACGAAACCTCATTTGTTTATGTCATAGTTTAAGTCATAACTTAACGACTTAAGATCTGGAGGTCGTGGGTTCGAATCCCAGCCGTGCACCAATGGATTTTTCGTTTCGAAAAAATTATATGTGAACTCGAAACGGTGAAGGAAAACATCGTGAGGAAACCGGCATGCCCTCGAACTAAAAAGTTCGAAAGGTATGTGCTAGGTTATTATTCCAATAAAAAAGCGGCGATGAGCTTGCAACCTGTCACGTGGAATGGTATCGAACATAATATTTGGACTTGCCTCTGACTACCCCCGTTAAGGTATCCTCAATAGATTTGCGTACTGAGCAATATCTGAAGATATCCTCAATGGGGAAAAAGTCGTGAAAATGTATTATAAATGTATTAAAATGTATGTGTTGTATTTGTATTGTTTTTTTTGTTTTTTATAGTTTAAGTTAAAAAAACTTAAATATATATTATATAGTAATATATTTTTGCTTTGCTTTAAACTATTTTATTATTCTGAGCGGCGCGCCAAGTCCTACACTGATATTGTCGAAATTTTGAAAAAATATCCCAGATGCCATTGAATTAAAAAAAACTTGAATGAGTGAGACAACGTTTGTGTCAGTTTTTTTGACAATTGATGATTTACACTAGGAGATGGGCAGGGCAACAGCAGACACCTGTTTACCCAACATTAGTACTGCATCAGTCCACCTACTTAGCGTAAGATATATTCTTATCATTGCTCATAACGGGGTTTTTTGTTCACAGAAATCATCATCAGCCTGTAGCAGTTCACTGCTGGACATAGGGCTCCCCTAATGAGCGTCATTGCGCCCGGTCCTCGGTTCGGCGCATGCAGCTTCTACCAGCTGCTTATGGTCACTCTTCCTGGCTGAAAGACGTCCTATACACGCGTCTGTGTACATTCAGAGGAATCGAAAAAGTTTAACCCTTTCAAAATGGTAGTCTAATTCGATGTAGTAGCAGTATTCGATGGTGGTCCGGCTCACTACGGTGTACTTTTCTCAATAATAATTTCCAAAGGGTGATGATGAAAAAAAAAAGATGTCTCGTATCCAGTTATGTTTAACACTGAAGAGGAAACGAGACACAAGCCCCCTTTGGGAGAATACATTAGGCACAGAATTTTGTCTAAAGCGCACTTCCATACTAAACATTCCTTGGTTCTATCTAACGAAGACCAATCGACCATGGTTGTATTGGTAAAGTGTACCGTAGGTAACACCCATTTGGAAAACATTATTAAAAGAAAAATATGTAAGTAGGTTGCAATAAATAATAATCAATGTGCACGTGCTTACATTACAACAAACATAGCAAAACGGTCTTCGTGAGATAGAACAACTATAACCATCTGAGGCCTAATTTAGTAGACTTAGTTGCACACTGAAATTTTATGCTCCTGAAATTTGTTCGAGCGCCCTGGTACGATTAACTTTTTGAAGTCGCATTGATATATGTATGCATCCCTTTCTAACTGATGATATTGGACATAAGAAAGTAGATATCAGCCGCATTGAATTTTAAGACTTTATCTAGTTGTCTTCCTTTATTTGTGGTGCCGACCATTTTGGTGAGCAACTGAGTTACTAATTTAAGCCTCTGTAATCTTTAGTGACAAGTTTTAGATACTTACTTCTTTTCTCGTTTACCGGCGCCCGTGTCTCGGAAACCTTTAGCAAAGGGGTTGTTGTCGATCTTGAGCTGTGTGATCTGGGGACAAAAATATAGATCCAATTCATTATCATACTTTTAATCTAAATATATACAACTAACTGACAACCAATATTTTTTGTATGATGCTTGAAGATGGAACAAGCATACCCTGTTTCCATGAGACTGCCTGTAATTTCACCGGCACCCACCCCCTTAAACCGAAACACACTTCCAATATTTATGGTCTGTGGCCTGTGGTCTCTCTCTGTAATCTTCGTTCGTGCATCGCAAAACTGAGTTTGAATATATCCATTGAAATCTAAAACATATTTTGTCTGATCGCCCCAAAACCAGCAGTTCTTACCTTTTCATTCTGGTATGCTGTCACCGCGATGAACTCCGTCTCTTTGAAGACATAGGTCCTGAAGGTGGAGTATGGAAGCTTCAGGATATCGTTCGCCCGCACCAGATGGAACCGCGGCTGGTACTTGTGCATCGAGTTCAGGATCGTCTGCGTAACACACTTCAAACACTTTAGGATTGTGATCAGGGGATTAATATCTTAGATGCAAAGCAATAGGGTATGAATTGTGTTGTCCATGAGTTATATCAGAAAAGTTGTTTGAAACTATGTGTAAAAATATATTTATAAAAAGATACGAAATGTAACGAAATGTAAATTTTTATGACGCACGTATTAACGTAACAGTACCTATAAAGGACGTATATATAGGACGTACCTACGTATAATTTCGCTCATCTTAATACTGGTTCAGCTAAGTTCCCTGTCTACCGAGGAGCAGCAGCGTCGGCCGCGAGAAGCCTTGCCTTGCAATCCCTAAACCGTAGGCGTAGCGTGGGGATTTTAAGCTTATTCCCATTTATTATGGGAAGCCTATGTCCAGCAGTGAAGTATAGGCTGGTGCGGATACCAGAAATAACATAAAGGCTACTTTTTATCCTACTTTATGGATGTATGGATGAATGGATTAATGTTTGTTACTCTTTCACGCAAAAACTACCGAACGGATTGGATTGAATGAAACTTAAAAGATACATTGGTGACGTTGATTAACACATAGGTTACTTTTTATCCCAATACCACGCGAGCGAAGCCGCGAGCGGAAGCTAGTATAATATAAATAAGCTTGGATGGATTGTTTAAATTTTCTTTCGCAAATAAGCAAACGTAATGAGGTTGATTATAAGTTTTCGTTTAGCTTGTCAAGAGAAAAATGTTTCAAATTATAATCATAACTGGTTTTTACGTAACATTGAAACTTTTCGATACAAAGTAGTTCAGCTTATAAAGTTTACAACCTCGTTTTAGGAGCACCGTAGTCACATTGTAAATCCCACAAAATCGGCTATCAATTAAGGCGTGTCAAATAAAACTCATGGCGAGAATAACCCGATGAATAATAAAAAAAGCCAAGTAAAAACGTGGAAAACCAGGGGTGGTTCCACCCTATGTCATTAAGGTACATTATCGCGTACCGCTATTGAATGAAACATGAGCGATCGCGATCTTTAGCGAAGGTAGCTGTTAAGCGAAATCAATCTTAATGGTAATTGGACGCAACGATGTAATTATTCACAATGATTACTAGATTTTTTTAGAATTGCTTGTTCGATTCTAATTTAATTAGGTTGATAATTGATAGTTGCTATTTAATTTGATACATCGATGCACTATTAATTATATATAATTGGAAATTAATTAGGTAGTGTTTAAATGGTCAATCTAAGTAGTTAGATAAGCTAGTTTTTCTTATAGATTTCAGAAGTTTCCAGAAATAATAATAATAAATGTAAAGCTAGGCTATTACACAGCATCATGTAGCCCCAAACTGAACAGAGCTTGTATATGTAGCTTGAAGGTCCGCCTGTGACGCAGAAGGTTGCGGGTTCGATTCCCGCTACGGGACAAATGTTTGCATGTTCTGCAGATATTTGTCTCGGGTCTGGGTGTTTCCTATGTATGATATGTATGTATTTACAAAAAAAAAATGTATCTATGTAGTATATCAATCATGTGGTTCCCATAATACAAGCTCTGCTTAGTTTGGGGCTACATGATGCTGTGTGATAACGTCCAGGATTATTTATTTTATTTTTTTTATTTTTTTTTATTACGGGAACCACATTACATAGAAAACACCTAAATCCGAGATTATTTTTTGCAGAACATAGAACCATTGGTCTCACCTTCCGCGTCTCAAAAAGGCCTTTGGCCACTGCGCAAGAGGTCGTCAAACCAATGTTAGGCGGCTCTAGCAGTAAACAGGACCTGAGTGAAGACTGGACGACTGGACTTATAAACCGTACTACGTTGCCTCAAGATACAAGATACAAGATATTTATTTGAACAAATAAGTGTAGGTAACATTAGGTCTTAGGACTAGTTTTAAAAGTACACGACTTATTTACCCTTTTCAGGCATCGCAAATTAGGTTGGGTAGAGGGCGCTTAAAACAAAGGGGAACAAAGCAACAAATACTATAACATATTGTTATGAACAAATAAACTTGATACTGTCGAAATTGTGGAGAACTATTCCAGAAGCCATTTAATAAAGAAGTGATGTGAAGTGAGTGTGGCTTGAGTTATGATCGTACTGATCGAACTTGAACTGAACCCAAGCATTACGCTTTGAGCTTTTTCTTAAATACAACAAGTGACATTTGAACCTCAAGCGAAAAACTTTACAAGTGGACAGTCAGTTCTTTCAATTTAATACTTACAATAATGACTAGGTGCGACCCTATGCGGTAACTAAATTACAATCCTCGACGCGACAAAGTTAAATTTGCGTGTGGGAAAAAATACATAGATAAACTCCTTGTTTAAGAACTTTTCTTCCGGAAAGCCTAAAGAGGATTTTCAAAAAAGTTTTACACAATTTTTATTATTAATAAATATTTTGTACCTTTTTTAAGGTTCATTCAATTTGTGCTTTAAATTCAAACATTCTTGTCGCTATTTTATCATTAAGGCTGAAAAACCCTACCCTTCATACTTATTGGACGAGGATTCTAGACTGCAGTGGATTTGATAAGCACAGAAAGGAAATCTTTGCGAATCTCCAATTATTGATATTAAAATGTTAAATGCATATACAAATTAGATCGTGATATTAGTGTTACTGTCACATTCCCATAAAAAGTTTGACAAATAATGAAATGTCGTTCTTCCCCCAACCGCATTTATAAGTTTGTTGTGTCCAATTTAATTCGTCCCCCTGTCCAATGTCCATGCATTGTAATTTTAGCCGCTTCGTTTGATACAACTTGTGTCCATGATTTTTGTATGAGGACAACGGTCATGGGTTTGCTTTGAAAATAGAATAGTTTCGTAACTGCTGTTCTTTTGGAGCACCATCTATATTATTATGGAAGGAAATATTTTAGGGGTGGGAATACTCGATGTTTAAATAAATTATTTTATAGATACTTTTATTTAATTTGTGTTAATTTTCTTACTGAAGACAAAAATAGTTTAGCTAGTTAGATATGATTTAATAAGAGGGTTTATTTGAAGATATAATTTATTATTAGAATGAAAAGATATTCTTATCAATATCTGCGTTAACCCCCTTATTTAAAATCAAATGTCATTTTACAACGCTCAATAAAGTAAGCTGGTCTCTGTCATAAATAAAAAGGGGTGACATCATAGTTTAACGCCATTTTAGCTGTCTGAGGTTTATAGAACTATTTTATGAATTTGACGGTTAAACTTGTTATACCTATGTGGTAAAAGAAAAAAATTTTGATTTCACATAATCTGTACCTAAGTTATGTACCAAAGTAGATAATGTAACCGAATTATCTTCAATTGCAAACTTTTTCTTGATTACTGAGCATGAAGGAAAATTTGCATAGGTTCTATGTTAACTATCGCTGTAAAGTAGTTTAATGTATGTAACCTATCTACTAGTAACAAGAAGGTATGAGTACTTTGGTGCATAAAATTCCTTAGACGCTCCTACCAGTTTCAAGCCGAGCACGATTCATCGAATACCTACGATACGTATTTCGCATCGCAATCCCATTATCGAGATACTGCATCCATTGTTGACTACTGGCTGAACAGTAAAAATATGTGTTTGTATGCAAAACTAGCATTAATATTCCACGGCAGCGCCGAGCTGGCATAACGATAGATGAATCAATATTCATGACAATGAATGCTGTGGGTAAGGGTTGAATTCAGGTGCGCTTTGATTTGACTACTATGGAGAACTTCAATCAGAGGCAAACTACGGCGATAGATTTTGGTAACTAACTACTCAAATATATCGCCACAAGGATGCCCGTTTGGTGGAGAAAATTATCATAATTTCTCCTTTGCATGAAAGTGAATGGTATTGCCAGCCGCTACAATCATTCTACATGATATGAGAAGGCGACACAATGCTTACCTTAAGTTGGTACTAGGGTAAACATTGTACCTAGGATTGTATCTGTAACATTGTTCCTGGGTGCATTTTCAACTGTGATTTATATTCAAAGAATTTTATAGATATTTTAGCCCTGGTGGCCTGTAGTGAGATGTACCCCGCCTTACGATCTGGAGGTCGTGGGTTCGAATCCCAGCTGTGCACCAATGGATTTTTCGTTTCGATAAATTTATGTGCGCATTACTACGAGCTCGAAACGGTGAAGGAAAACATCGTGAAGAAACTGGCATGCCCTCGAACTAAAAAGTTTAAAAGGTATGTGCTAAGTTAGTGTTCCAATAAAAAAACGGCAATGGGCTTGCAACCTGTCAGGTGGAATGCTAGCTGCTTGCAAAAAGTGGGCATGTATCGAACGTAATGTTTGGACTTGCCTCTGACTACCCCCTATAGGGTATCCTCAATAGATGTGCTAACTGAGCAATATCTGAAGATATCCATAATGGGGAAAAAGTCATGAAGATGTAGGTATATACTGTTGTGTACGTATATGAAAATAATTACTATAATATTTTACCAACACACCTCCCAAACCAACAGCCCTCCCGGGCTGGCTGTAAGAAGTAGTTTTCGCGTGTAGGAGAGACAAATATTTTAAATTTAACAAATTTTCACCTCTATAATATATAAGTTTTTTATATATCCCAAAAATTTCAACTAGACGGGATAAGATTATCCCTGAAGTGTGGGCAAACACTTATAAAACAAAAAATCTGTAATTTTTTATTTTACCGTTCTCGTCCGTAAAAGTCTCCCATAAACTTCCAAACATCTCTGCCCCGATGTATAATATTAGGAATAAATTTCGTCTTCACATAAGTCTAACAATGAACAATAAAAGTTTTAACTACCAAATAATTAGTAGCTTGTTTAACGTCTAAGTAAACATAAATGTTAAAAAAGACATAATCGAAACATTTATTTTACAAAGAATTTATAAAAATTTGTACACAACTAAAAATTCTACTATCCACGTAACATTATGTATGTACAAATATAAAGCCCGAGGCAGTGCTGTGCAGTCTATTTATTAGCCGCACTCGTGTGATGTCTAAATTGATTTTGATGGTTATGAATTTCGAACTACCTACACGTGAAATGACTATTTTTATTGAATTGGAAATGAAGTATTTTAGCAAGAGAAATATTGCAAGCTAGTGAAAAAGTTTTTATTTGAATAATGGTTTGCTTTATTGGTTCGAAAAAACGTTTTATATGTTTGTTAAATAAATAGTTTAACAGTGAACGTCTAGCGAGTTGTTTTTACATTAAAGATATTAGTTTGCCTAAAATACGGAACTCAGTCGCAATAATTTTGTCTAGTTTTTTAATAATCCTTATATAATAATCCTATAACATCTACCTACTGTCGCTTTCTTTTTAATTAAGTCTATTAAATACATCGCAAAATTTGAGTTTCCCTATAAATGAGATGATGATGACGATGGTTAGTTCATGGCAACCGTTTAACTATTAATAATAGATTACTTTGATAAAATCTACATTATATCCAAATTACATTGCTTACCCCTTAACGCCTGAACAGATTTTAATAAAACAAATAAAAAAAGAGAAATAAGGATAAAAAATGGGTAAGAGAGAGATTTCATTCTGGGGAAGGACTTAGGATACTTAGTCGTGGGCAATGGCTTGTATTCGATAAAAATAAAACATTAGGTCCCATTTCGTGATACACGTTACCCTTTTTCATTAGAGTGATCTTAAAACAGCGCCATACTGCACTCCAATTTATTAAAACCATAAACACACACCATAAACACTAAACGGAAGCTGTCATAATCAATCTATCTAATCATATTATGTGCAATCTCGTTGGATAAACGTTGGGGATGCGGCAATTATGCAATAAAACTGATTTAAACACTTGTCATGATGCACTCAATTTAGCAGTTATCATAAATGATCAGATTAAATGCATCGTCCGGTTAACTTAATTGTGTATGGCATTTTCAGTGTAAATTCTTATAGATATTCTTTCACTTAAGACTATAAGGTTCTCCTGTAGATTTGCTTAAACTGTTCAGTATGAAATTATTATATTTATCATTAGGTTTGATTCAATTCTTATTATTCCACATAAGACTATACCTTTTTTTAACGTGGGGGAATCTTCATGGATACAATTCCATTACGGGGTAACAGAATTATTATGCCGGACTCCTACCCGCCCAAACCACCACGATTTTCCGTCGTAGTGCCTTTTGCCAAAACCATGGGTGCTCTTGAGGACTCTTCCACAGAACATAAGACTATACATAATGTAACTTCTCCTGTAGACTGGCACAAGCTGTACATTTACAAATTATTCTATCTAGGTACCACTTTCTATAGTGTAGTTTTGATTCAATTCTTATAGATAATATTTTTTCACAGAAGACTATATTTTATGTAAACTTGCAAAATTTGTTCTATTAGAAATAATTCAGCTCATTACTGCAGTAGGTATAGCTTTGAATCAAATGTTGGCGAAGGTCCGCCTGAGACGCAGAAGGTTGCGGGTTCGATCCCCGCTGCGGGAAAAATGTGTGCATGTTCTGTAGATATTTGTTTCGGGTCTGGGTGTTTCTATGTATGATATGTATGTATTTACAAAAAAAATAATTATATGTGTAATATACCAATCATGTGGTTCCCTTAATACAAGCTCTGCTTATTTTGGGGCTATATGATGCTGTGTGATTACGTCCTGCATTATTTATTTATTTATTATTTATTTTATTTCACTACTGTGTAGAGCCTCAACTTAGTCCGTTCATTAGTTTTGACTTGAAGGAAGACCAAAAACACGTAACGATAGATAATAAACTAAATATGTCAAAATATAAAATATTATCTTACTTCGATGGCAAAGGTTCTTGTATTTTCCTTGATTGTTTAATTTTAATAATGTCCCTTCCTGGCTTCTTATTAATGTCGTAAGGCCACTCCATCAGCTCGATATACTTTCGTAAAAGCCGACGGTCCCATTTCGAGAACGATAACATTAAAATAAAATTATTCTTGTATCTTCAGCGTCGGTCTTAATTACTGCTTTTTTTATTCGTTCGTCCAATTTCTTTATTTTACTGCTGGACAACAAATTTATATGTAAATCGAGTTGTCCGGTGGTCTCATCGATGAACCCTTTAATGTCGATATGTCGATTAAAAATAATTGCCCCACTCTAAACTAGGATAGGGCTTGTTTTTCGGATGATTTATGTGAAATCTGGGAATTGGTTCGTTTCGATAATTAACAGGTTTGATTTGTTTGAATAAGCTTTGAGGTTGTTTTATCTTTAGTATAGTTAGTGATTTTATTTCACGTTTGATAGAGCTGTAGATAATCGTTTAAAAGTTAATTTATTTTATCTACCTACTCTTTTGTATGCTTTTCTTAGTACGTAGTAATTTTTCAACATTGTGCTCACTCATTTTAGGAATTTTCCTATAAACCTAGTTTAACCAATAATTTGAATCGATAAGGTCTCATTTAAAAAAATTAAAAACCCTGCATGCTGTTATTGTAATGAGTGAATTGACCAATAATAATAGTCTTGGTTTTCCTCAATCGATAAACTATTTTCTTTCTAATCGATAATCTCAAAAGATTCAATCACTAGCAATTACGTGTTTCTTTCTAATTGGCGCGGGATGGCGCCACGAGCGCGGCGCCGCGCGTAGATTCGGTGCAGTCACAGCTCGTAAAATAATTTAAGTATTGTAACGTTTTTTATGGTGTTTTGATGAACAGCAATGGTTTTTTATAACATAATAAATAGTGGAAAGTTTCGATAAACGTTTATTCGATGAATAAACTTTACCGAACTTACAGTCACTAGAACTTTTATTTAGTAAACGTATAAAAATCAACTAATATTATGATGTAATTATTATTTAAAAGTGTGATAATTTTCGACTTTTTCAACATCATCATCTTCGGCCTACTGCTGGACTTAAAAAAGTAATAAATGTATGTAATTACGCATTTTAATTTATTTTTATGCGGTTTAGTTTTGCTATCCAACACGAGATGGCGCTGATTTTTAGATATGTATTAGCTGAATCCATCGCTATAAATTCATCTACTTAGGTACCTAACCTATTATAGAGTATAACTTATATATTATTTAAATGTAATAAACTATTAATTTATTACGTTATGTAAGAATTTTATTTTAAGAATCTCCGGCACGCTCATAGAAAACGCACAGACTAAAGCTACTGGTTGTATAAAATGGATATTAAATAACTAATTTGCATCCTAAATTTATTTTTGTACAAAATGTAAATAAGTATTAATACCTAGGTGGTGACTCGCTTGTTGTTGTGGTCTTTATTCCTAACTGACCTAGGTCAATGATGAATCACGTAGAAATATATATTTTATTTAATTTTGAAGCGCTGGTGGCGTGGTTCAGCAGATAACCTTGGTTAAGCAACACTCCGCCCGGTAACTACTTTGATGGGTGACCGTTTAGTGACATTTATATTTGAGCGCTTCCGTGCTTCGGAAGGCACGTCAAGATGTTGGTCCCGGCTTTTCAGTCGTTAAACCATGTCGGAGGCCTTCGGACGGCCTAAAAACTCCGACACCAGAGTTGGTCACTAGCTCATACGAAGAAGAAGTTAAAGTAACTTAACTTGGTATTGCACCTACTGAACTAAGTACCTACTAGTCTAATTCGAATTTCTTTAATTATGTAAGTAACACAACAGTGTGGTTCCCATATTACAAGATCTGCTTAGTTTAGAATATTTTCTTACATTAAGTTTCGAGTTCAGGAGTGATTTTTGATGTGAAATTGGAATTAATTTTTCCTACACTGTGTTTAGTTTACTTACTGTAGATAGATTCGGTACCTATACTACGGTCAGTCAATAGTTATCTTTAGCAAAAGTTGTCAGTAGGTTGGCAATTTGTGGTAACGGTTTAAGATCTAAGATGAAATGAAAATTGCATTGAGAATGCATGGTTTGCAGTGAATCTCGTGCACGGTTGGTTTCTTTCACTCTGTGCGTCTCCATCGCGCCCCACACTTTCCCGCCAAATGGCTAATTCGCGGCAAACACACGCCATAACTCATATCAACTAACCAATACGACGGCGGAGCGTACATACTGCGACTATCTCGCTCTAACGACCTAGAGAAACCCAAGCCAACTGTTTGTTTTTTCCTTTTACTTCCTTTGAAATCTTATTTTGAATTTTATTCCGACAGGGGCGTGGATGTTGCATATTGTGCAGCCCGCTCACACGTATCGGGTTAAAGCGCCTTCTCGTTCTTGCTTTTTGTAATTTTAATTCGCAGAAGCATCGAAACGTGATTTGAGTCTATAGAAGTTTTTATTGCGCAGAATTCGATGAAACAGGGCTGGAATTTCGACATAGTGTTTAGTATCGGACGAAAAAGAAAATCATGTTAAAATAGTTTATCATTGTTAACAAAACCGAAATTAACCTAAAGAATGTGTAAATACTACATATATGAGTCTCTGTAGTGACTTTAAAATATAATAAGAAATATAAATCCTACTCCTACTAACATTATAAATGCGAAAGTTTGTGAGTATGTATGAATGTTTGGATGAATGTTTGTTACTTTCACGCAAAAACTACTGAAGGGATTTGGATGAAACTTGGAATATACATAGTTTGTGACCTGGATTAACATATAGGCTACTTTAACTAGGCACCGAGCGAGCGAAGTCGCGGGCGGAAGCTAGTTTACAAATAAAACTAAAACTATAAATCTGTGGATAAAGTTTGCAAGAGACCGAGCAGAGTGAGAGAAAGCGTGATAAAGAGAAGACCTATAACCCAACAGTAGGTTTTAACGGACTAAATGATGATGACAAAGGAGAATGCCGAGAACCCGTACCAATTGCGTCAAAACCGAACGTATCCCATAAAATTTATTATATTTTATAAATGACATTAACATTTTCTTTAGTTTTACACACCGACTCGATTAATAATTAAGTAAAAAAATATTTTGTTGATTTGGTTTCCGTTGCACGCCGCCATTAAACAACCAATGATATACACGTTGCTATGGCAATAAACATTAATGTAAAGTGTTACTATGGCAATTACCCTCATTTTTAATTATTTTGACGGTAGAATCGACTAAAAACTTATTGGAAAATTTTTTGACGCACTCACTTTAGTCTTGGTACCGAGCGCCATACATCAGACGGCATTCTCCTTTAACCCAGGATTATATATATATATATATATATATATAGTCTATCAATAAAAGCCTACGTTCCTCATGATAAAAACTAAAAGATCATAGCTGTTTGGAAATAAAATAAAATTAGGGATGAGCTCTACATTTAGGTATAGGATATAGACAAGCTACGATCAAATCTTACGTTCACATACAGTTACGTCAATGGACTGACATGCTCATCATCATCATCATCATCATCAGCCTATAGCAGTCCACTGCTGGACATAGGCCTCCCCTAATGAGCGCCATTGCGCCCTGTCCTGAGATCGACGCATCCAGCTTCTACCAGCAGCCTTTCGCAGATCGTCACCCCACCTGGCCGGAGGGCGTCCTACACTACGTTTGCCGAGCCGCGGTCTCCACTCAAGAACTCGTTTACCCCAACGGTTATCGGTACTTCGGCAGATATGGCTACTTCAGCTTGCTAATTCTCTGACATGCTCAATTGCTCAATATGCAAGCGTAGGTTTATGTTATATACATCGTGTACCCAGCCTATGGACAAATAATGAACAACCTCCTAATACTATTTCTCACAAATTCTGTGAAACAGTTTTGGTTCTAATTAGAAGTAAAAATCAAAATCAAAATATTCTAAATTTAATTCCAGATAAATAATCAAAGAAGCATACTGTATCATTATTGACACGAATAAGATGACAAGAGATACCTGTGTGAGTATGAAATGCATGCTTTTCATCAATAAAACATTTACATATTATGGCCACGTCACATTAATCAATTATTTTAACAATTTTAAAACCATTGTTTTCTCGGTAAATACTAGACCGTTTTAATACTTTGCGTATTGGTTAAAATACCCTAATAAATGTTTAGTATTCGTCTATGTCCACAAGCTAGGGACACATTGTATAATTAAGAGTTAAAGCATGCCTG
Organism: Horisme vitalbata; assembly: GCA_951804965.1. NCBI lineage: Eukaryota > Metazoa > Arthropoda > Insecta > Lepidoptera > Geometridae > Horisme > Horisme vitalbata. The sequence goes on along the minus strand of OX638106.1, from coordinate 10,132,010 downwards.
TCCAAAATACAAACAGTGGCTGTAATCGAAATCGGCATAGACTGGCTTGAAAACCAAATACAATTTAAGGTAGGTATGAATTATAAAATTAAATAAAAAACTATCTTGAATGCAACAACGTTAATCACTACTTACTATAACTAAAATTATGAGATATTTGCTACAAATGAGTTGAAGTACTATCGCGATCATAAAGTGGACAAGCAAAACGGATATGAATTCATTCATTAATTCATGAATGATTATTTGTTTGCCAGAATATAGGTTTGTACATTGGTTGTATGTTTTAATATTATGAGCGCTATATTTGACTTATTAGTCGTGCAAATATTTCTTAGAGATAAGACGTATATAATCGAATTATTAAAATTATATTACAAAATATCAAATTATAAAACTAATATCAAGACAGGGCGCAATGGCGCTCATTAGGGGAGGCCTATGTCCATCAGTGGACTGCTATAGGCTGATGATGATGATGATGATGATGATGAAAACTAATATAATAGATATCATAGACTGATGTCTTTTGTGATCAAAAAACTATGCAATTCGCAACATTGAGTTTGTTAAAACAATAAGAATGTCTCAGGAAATCACAATCCTGTAGACATTATAATAAATATTGCTGGACACTATCACACAGAATAAAGTAGCCCCAAACTAAGCAGAGCTTCCATTATGGGAACCATATGACTGGTACTAATCATATACATTTTTTAATAAATACATTCGTAATAAACATAGAAAACTCCCGGAGCCGAGACTAATATTTGCACCACATACCTACAAATATGTCTCGTGGCCGGAACCGTAACCGCAACCTTCTGCGTCTCAGAAAGTGGGGTGACAGTAATCTGACAGGTTCCGAATCGGTTAGAGGTAGTAGATACCTACTTATAAGTATTGGAAGCCTTAGGCCAAATTTTCAAGCTCAAAATATCTCACACCTCACAAATTTCCCGAGAATTAAATGCATCGTTAGAGTAGCCGAGAGCGCGCGTAAGACGATCCACCAACCTCACTTACCTCGAGTGTAAAGAACAAAATAAGTTAAAGCAGATTACGTTAGTCAGAGGAGCCGACGCATCAATATTGACAAGAACTGTTGACACACAAACCGTCTTAGCTGACGGTAAACAAAAGGGTTCACAAATGCCCTTTTTACGACAAAAAGCGTGGGTAAATATTGAAGTGAGTGGGGTGACGGTAGTCTAACAGGTTCCAATTTCGTCGGAGGTAGTCGATACCTTGCAACTTTGTATCGCTTATGATGTGACTTGCTATCAAATAATACCTTGTTGTTGTGTTCTATGCTCTACATCTACACCCAATGGGGTGACGGTAGTCTGACAGGTTCCGATTTCGTTGAAGGTAGTCGATACCTTGCACCTTTGTATCGCTTATAATGTGACTTTACTATCAAATAATACCTTGTTGTTGTGTTCTATGCTCTACATCTACACCCAAGGGGTGACGGTAGTCTGTCAGGTTCCAATTTCGTTGAAGGTAGTCGATACCTTGCACCTTTGTATCGCTTATGATGTGACTTTGCTATCAAATAATACCTTGTTGGGTGTTCTATGTTATGTCAGCTGTAGTAGAGTTCTTTGTAAAGGGCTCATCCGGGGAAGCACTACCACCATGCCTATATATTCTGCCATGAAGCAGCATATATACGTATACGTGGTAAAATTACAGGCACATGAGGCTTAACATCTTCATACCTCAAGTTAATGAACGCAGGGTGTTGCATCTTAGGATACGTTGCAAACATCCGTAACCTACGAAGCAATACTTTGTTATAGGTAATGGTTAGCTCATGGCACATCAGGTGGCCATGTGCTAGTTCTATCAAAAGGTATCATAAAAAAACTACTTCTTCACCCAGAGGAGTCACGGTAGTGTTACAGGTTCCAATTTCGTTGGAAGTAGTCAATATTTTGTATCTTTGTATCGCTTCTGACTGTGACTTCGGTATCAAATAAAACCTTGTTGTTGTATTCTATGTTCTACATCGACACCCAATGGGGTGACGGTAGTCTGACAGGTTCCAATTTCGATGAAGGTAGTCGATACCTAGCACCTTTGTATCGCTTCCGACTTTAACTTCGATATCAAATAACACCTTGGTGTAAACTGTTCTATGATCAACCTCTACATCCAGTGAGGTGCCAAGTTCAAATTCGATGCAGGTAGTGTGATTTCGGTATCAAATAATACCTTGTTGTGAAATGTCCTATGTTCTACCTCTATAGCCTTCCTATTGTCTCTATGCAAACCGGCTGAGATGCAAGTGATTTGATTCTGCGGAGCTGTAGGCTTGCACATAATTTGTACCGGGTCTAGGTATTGGATACGTATGTTTATTATGTTACCTACTCATGCTAGTTTAATAAATAAATGGGTAAATAAATAGATGTCTCTAGTGTTGTTCTATTTTCAGTAGAAACGATTAAATTGACAGACAATAATTGCTTAACACGTTGGCTGCTGGCCTCGCACATGACGCTCCGCGCCATGCACGACAGATGAGGATGACGACGTGCAGAATCACATTTGTGTTTTCAGCACTCAAAGCGTTAAGCAAGGAACTACGGATAACTAAATAGAATGACGTATTAATTACTTAAACTTTTGATGTTGACTGTATTTTAGTCAAAGTCACTTATATTATATCTCTGAATAAGTGACATAGATACATCCAAATGCATGTATCCAGGTGTATATATATTTTCTAAAGTAAATAATGATATGGCGCAAAACCTCTAAAGAAAACCATCTCGTATGCAAAATCGCAACTAGCTCCATTCAAAAAGATACCAACTTGAAACCTTCTACTAATTCCACCATTACAAAGTGATCCAATGATTTTCCATTACCATATGATCCAATAAGAACTACAGGCTAGAGTGCATAAGATATACAGGCAAGTGCAACACATACACATGTAAGGGACTCCAATCTTAACAACACAGGTTTTGCGACTGGTAGCGAAGCCATTAGCGATTAACGAGTTATCGGCGGGCGGGCACTAAATTAAAATAAATATTTGCCGGCAGCGCCTGCACAAAGAGCCTCCGCTTTGATCTCGGCCGACTGAGGTGCCGACGACGTCATGTCTCAGTCTTTACGCACGGATATCTATGGACAATAAGTTTTTCCAATCACGTTCTTGACGGCTACATACTTGTTCTACGCGGTGAATGTATTGCTATTCTGGATTCTATGTGCTATTCTAGGAATTCTGAATTCTATATTGATTTTGATGTTAGTTGAATTCAGGTATTTCTTAGCTTTATTACAGAGACTAGCTTCCGACTGCGGCTTAGCTTGCGTTAATGTGAATTTTGGCAAATATATTCATCCCCCATTGGATGTGGAATTATCAAAAACGCTGAGACACATAAGTAAATTTTCAATCGTCAGACTAAATACAAACCTTCATGCCCTATTACCCCCTAAGGGTGAAATTTCAAAAAATCCTTCCTTAGTAGATGCCTAATGCTTAAACCTTAAACTATGTAAGATATTTAATTGCTAAATTTCAAGCCTCTAAGTGGACTTAGATACTTGAATACTATATATCGGCTATCGGTTTGGACTATGCATTGATATATTTTGACTGACCCAGTTAGTCAGCTAACCATTTTATAGGTATTTAGTTAATGTCATAGATTTCATAATTTTTTTTGTCAACCATCACTGACATCATGTTATTTTTAATTATATGTTCTATTCTAAGAATTCTGAATCCTAAGTTGATATTGATGTTAGTTGAATTCAGTTATTTCATATTCTTATGATAGAGATAATGTCATTGTTTTTATAAATTTTTCGTCAACCATGATGAATAACACCAGGGAGGACATTACGTTCTAAGATAGTTACAAAAAATGGATTGACATTTTTGTCATGAAACAAATTGTGAAATATGAATTTGCTTAAACAGCTAATAGACTGACAACTCATCAACCTATAAATAGTCCACAGCTGAACATAGGCGGCCTATACTTGCATTGTGCTGTGGCATGCACTAAGAATATCCTGAAATGCACCCTCTAAAATAAATAGGGAAAACCTCTACGCAAACGAAATCACAAAGCGCTCAATGTGTAAATTACATAGTTTCGTAAATGACACTTGTCTTGACAAAATAACTGCTTCCAGATTTCCACGGTTTTAAGACTACGAGTCAATGTCAAAAGCACATTTCTTCTGGTATACAATGTTACTTTTATTATACAAATAACCAGATAATACAGATGATGTTTTAAGCTGTATAGTTTAAAAGGTGTCTTGACAAAATAACTGCTCCCAGACTTCCGTTTTTATAATGTCGAAAGCAAATTTAAAGAATCAAAGAAAGATGGTACTTCTATTAAACAAATAACCGTAAATCCAGATGATGATTTAAGCTGTATAGTTTAAAAGGTTCCCGGTAGCGTCGCATTAAAAGGCTTCAGATATTAAAGTGTTATGTTTGCCGGCACTGAGTAAACAGCGGTGAAAAAGTCTTTACCATGAAATCGATATCGGTTTTACAAATAGAACCAAATGAGTAATGCGGGTATCGCCAGCTAGACTGGAAGCGCTCATGGCGTGGTTTACTTAAGTTTTCTTCACAGATCACTTTGGTTAGGCATAACTCAGCCCAGTCACTAATTGGATGGGTGACCGTTTAGTGGCATTAAGATTTTAGCGCTTCCGTGATTCGGAAGGCAGGTTAAGATGTTGGTCCCGGCTTATTCAGTCGTTCAAATCAAAAACTCTGACACCAGAGTTGGCCACTAGCTTATACAAAGAAGGAAGGAAGCCAGCTGGACTGCTTCTAGTAGGTTTGTCTATATATATATGTATATAAATGAAACCCGTTTTCCTTGGTCACGGCATCACGCGTGAATGGCTGGACCGATTTCACTAATTCTTTTTTTGTTGTATTTGTTATTATTAGGAGAAGGTTCTTACGGAAAAAAATATTAAGAAAATCTCTCAGAAATATTGAAAAATATACATTTAATTTTGTTAAGGCGGTACGAAGTTCGCCGGGTCAGCTAGTAAGAAATAAAGTTGAAGCCCTTGGCGTGGCTTTCTTCGGCGTTCTGAGCAAGAAACCCCGTCCGGTCACGGTAACAGCGGTGACCGGGGATTATGGGCATATCCGTCTTCTTCTATGGGGCCTATATTACCCGCAGTGGATAGATATAAGCTGATGTTGTTTTTGTTGATTGGGATGTAAGGGGTTCCAACCCCTGTCCTCGGAACCCAAGCCAATCTCAACTGCACGTGGTACACCCTGCTAACTAACAAATGGGGCTCAGGCGGCCGACTGAATTGTGGCATAGCGCAGCACCGGCACAGCTAAATCCCTAGGCCGCAGACGGGCAACAGCGTCTGTGGTGCGAGAAGCTCTGCACTGCGATCCCCAACCCGCCCAGCGTAGGGATTATGGGCATATCCCTTTTTATTAGGGGTGTGTGTTATTGTTGTAAAATTTACTTTTTGCATCGCGAAGCGCGCTCCAAACCACGAATGTTTACCTACGAAGCAATACTTTTTTATAAGTAATGGTTACCTCTTAACGTCAGGTGGGCCATGAGCTAGTTTCATCTTTGGGTATAATAACAACAAACAACGTGTAAATAGTATAAAGCGGGATACACAACATGCTGGATTTGTGTTTTTTCAAACAAACATTGGACATCTATCAGCTAATACTATACATAAATCTGTCTTTTTTTTTATTTCTGCTTCTGTTTTACTTTCTATATATATTTTGTTTTACGACCAAAGTAGGCAGTTCTTGCCAGATTATTAAAATTTAAAAAAAATAAGTGTTTAGTGTTTTTTTAATATTTAGTCTATTTATTCTATATATTAAGCTATTGATTGATCCAGCTAGAGCATGTTCTACATATAGAAAGTAAAACAGAAGCAGAAATAAATAAAAAAAGACAGATTTATGTATAGTATTAGCTGAGGACAAACAAAACACACCCACACACAGGACACTGCTAAATTTTTATCCCAATATTTTATTTTGGCTATATTACATCTATTTTCTTGGTTGGTGAATAATAATTTAAAAACCGTTTACTAAACCTTTATATCAACTTTCTATGTTCTATGATTCCATTTTAATTACTCCACGAATAAAACTATAAAAACCTTTTATCCGAGCCGCGGTGCTTAACGTCATGGCTAAAGTGTAAAACCACCGGCTTCACAGAACCGATTAGTGGAGAGCTCTACCTTAATGACTTGGACTCTCAAACAGGGCTCTTTAAGAAGTGGTCGTTGGTTTGATGTAACTTTTTAATTGAAGGAGGCGCCACTGTCATTTGAAGTCATTGTTCCATATTTAAAATGTGATGAAATGTGGGTAAAACGGAAAAATGCATTTTCAAATGGAAAATAATATGACCACTTCATTACACAAAGTGCAATCTAAATTGTTTTAAATTACATTAAATTTACATGCATTTTCAAAAATCATATTTCAAAATTATGGTATACTAGCTAGGTACTCGGATTAAAAGCACACAATTAACCGGCTTAGCACAGCAACCGTAGAAAAAGTTTTATCGACGAAAGAATAGAGAAAAATTTTGGGTGTAGATGTAGCAACATTTGAAATGATCTAAATTAAATTAAACGTCACAAACTATGTACCTACATTCCAAGTTTTTCCAAATCCGTTCAGCCGTTTTGGAGTTGAATGGGAACAAATAATACTCACACACACTCAAACTTTGTGCCGTTTATAGACAGTTTCGGCTCCTTAAAAAATATGATAAAATATATGAGCAATGGACAGGCGCCACCTGCCGTCAACACCCAAAACTATGCACCTATAATTATACTCAAGCCCTCAAACTTACCAAAGAAATATACACCCTACTTCAAAACTCATAAGGATAATTTCAACATGGAGCTAATTTGCTGATGTTTTTTAACATCTACGAATTTATCAAAAGTTAAAATCGGAAGACAAAGCTATCTCTGTGTTGATCAATTAATTAAAGCTAATAAATCAATTGAGGGGGTATAAATTTAAGTTTCAAGTAGGAGGGTGGCTACTTTGCTATTTTTAAGTAATAATTTAATGATCACAGCATAAGAAAATTAGTAAGTACCTATTTATCATTTTTTTTAAATGCTTACACATTATTTTTTTAGGTTTCATTTTATTTTTTATCGCACGGGAACTTTTTCGGGTAAAATCTACCATATGTCCTTTTCTGTACTCCTGACAACGTGTATGCGAAATTTCATGAAGATCAGATGTGTAGGTAGGCGTGAAAGCGTAACAAGCCAAAAATTAATATACTCCCTTTCAACACCACACACCACACCAGCCTATATCAGTCCACTGCTGGACATAGGCCTCCCCTAATAAAGGGGGGACTCCCTTTCGCATTTATAATATTATTTGGGATTAGGATGAGATCTAAAATATATAAAAACACTATATACCACCTCGCCTATAGATTATACCACCTCGCCTATTTCTGCCGTGAAGCAGCATTACTGTGATTCGGCTTAAAGAGTATGTATAGGTACCGGTGAAATCACTGGCACATGAGGCTTTTCACCTTCATGCCTCAAGTTGAAGGGCTCGTCTCTTACATGTATACGGCACGGTGCAATACTTTAGTATATTTATTATCATTTTACCATGTAGGCCGATTTATCGGTAGAGTATGTGCGTCTATGTAAAAAATTAGATCTTCTTTAATAAACAATTTCATTTCATTTCAATGTTTACCAGCTTACATCTAGTGGGCCATAACTAGATTTTAAGATAAAACCAGTACACAGGTGAACTTACTGCTAAATAGCATTTTTTTCCAGATAACCTGTGATTGTTTCATCATGATTGATGATTGGCCGTGGGTTGTTCGAACTTCAAGTATTATAAAAAATATATTTGTAAGTTTGTCTAGCCTAAAACTGAACGCAACTAAATTACTACTGTACTACATGTGCTATTATTGTATCGTATCTTGTCTTATCTAAACTGTTTAACTGGCTCTAAAAATGAAGTAGAGCTTGAGCTCTAAAGCCCTCGTACGTCATCTTGGAGACTGCAATACTCTGCATGATTGATCATTCAGAGGCAAAACTCGAAACTTCGTCACTAGATTTTGCTTATATGAAAAGTAGTAGATTTCCCCCGTTGTACATTCAAAGGTAAAATTTTTGGAAACCCTTTCATAGTGCAGCTCTTTGCAAGGAAAATACCTTCCAAACAAGTCTTTAACTAGTCAAGTAAGCAAGTCTGTGGCTGTGAATTGTGTCAGTCAGCCAGCTTCATTACAGTTTTATAGGATTTTTTTTTTGACAAATTAAAAAAAATTTAAACACAAATATCAAGTTTTCTGAATAGTTACTCTTATCAAGCCTATTATTTTCATGTTTTTACCACCACCACCACCAGCAACTTATATCTATCCACTGCTGGACTAAAACCTCCTCTAATAAGAAGCGGGATATGCTCCTTGCCCATAATCCCCACCTGGGCCTGTGAGTGGGGATCGCAGGGCTTCTCGCCTTCTTGCACCACTGACATTGCGGCCCGTCAGTGATCCGGGAGCTTAGCTATGCCGCTATGCTGCTATCAGCTGGCTGCCGCCAGAGCCCCGTTAGTTAGCAGGGTGCATCACGTACCAGTGAGGTTGGCTGATTATTTTACATAATATTTGTAATTTTAAAAACATTACTAAAAAAAATATTTGGATTTAAACAGAGGACCCCAAAGTAATCGACATAGGCCACAGAATTAGCAAGCTTAAGTGGCAGTGGGCTGGTCATATATGCCGAAAAACCGATAACCGTTGGGGTAGGCGAGTTTTAGAGTGGAGACCGCGTCTTGGCAAACGTAGTGTGGGGCGCCCCACGGCCAGATGGAGCGATGACTTGCGGAAGGTGGCTGGCAGAAGGTGGATGTGGAGAGCCGAAAATAGGGCTCAGTGCCGCTTACTGGGAGAGGCTTATGTCCAGCAGTGGACTAATACAGGCTGAAGAAGAAGAAGACTAAAAATTTTATGACAGAAATTGTAACTAATCTGTTTTCTAAACGTTCTCGTCCCACTAATCTACTATAGATGAAAATTAACTCAGTTTCAATTTCAACACATGTCAAAATAGTTTCGAAAAACAAACAGACAATCAAATGAACAGGAAAGCAGCTGTCTAACGACAATATAACTATTTATTACCTTCATTATCTCCAAACGCTTGTTAGTTTAAAGAACAAACCCCTAATCATTGTACAATTAACTTCGTTTTTACGCCAATTCCTATTCCAATATTTTTTGACCTTTTTTTCATCTAGTTCTCACTCGTGCCATTCGGATAAGGACGGTATGAAATGGAATTTAAGGTGTTAATTCCCGTGGTTGTCAACTTCCTAGAAATTTGTTTTAGTTTTCACGCGTGCCATTCGGATGTGAACAGTATAAAGTAGATGTTAAGGTGTTAATTCCCATGGTTGTTAATTTCCTTATTTTTTTTTATTTTAGTTTTCAGTCGTGCCATTTAATAAAGAACGGTAGGGAGAGGAGGTTAAGGTTGCAATTCCCGTGCTGCTCATTAACAAATATTTGAGTTCTTTCTCGTATATAATTAGGCTGCAGACACCTCGGTGTGATGATCACTGGCGCCTAAGGCTAGTAGGGTGGCCCTAAACTAGTTTCGAATAGGATAGTTCCCACTAACGAGTTTTTTTTAAGTTTTATAAGTAGCTCGTTTCTGGAAAAAGGTTTTAATTTATTCTGATTGCTCTTGACTTTGTTTTTTTTCCTACAATTTAATGGCGAATTTTTTCGAGACATTAGTTCAAAATACTAATAAGAAGATTGATAATCAAACTAATTAATATTGTTAATGATATTACAAATCTGATTTTAAATTATTTTTAATAACATTTGTTTTTAACAGAATTCAAAAAAGGAAGAGGTTCTCAATTCATCGGAATATTTTAATCGTACTCAAAAAACTAACGTAAAACTTATTAATATTGAAAAACGAGAATTTTCACGTACTGTTACATCGATGAAGGCTCCGACGCCGTTTCGAATCTTTTTGAGAGCCTTCATCAGGGTGAGTGAACGCAACGCTTTCCCTCCGTCCCATCTAGTACTACTTAGTTCTAAGCGGAACGCGGTGAACGAATGACAAAGCGTTATTTTGTATTAACGCTTTCTCATTGGACGAATTTTCGTTCCGCTTTCGATATGATTGGTTAAATGCGTGATCTGTTAAAAAAAGTCAATGATTTGAAAATATACTATTTTAATAGTGTACTTATAAATTTTATTGGTTGAAACGACTTCTCTTAAAAGAGTAACAAAAAATCCGCTTTAAACACAAAGAGATTCTTGTGAGGTATTTATAGCCACTTAATATACCATCCATCATATTAACCAAGTATCCTTTGTATGTTTATGGTAACGATATCGTTTTCATTTAAAAATCATAAATCACAAAGCCTTATTTGGCGACATAACAGTCAGCATAAGGCTGTTAATCTTGTTAAAATGATATCTAACGTGTGAACTATTATCGATAGCTGTCATTGTGTGACATTCAATCATACAAAGGCATAAATTAATACACAGCGTCTACAAACACATTTAAAATAATTTGCAATAATTCACAAAAAATATGTTTTACCTATAATAAAATCCACAAATACAACTGAAATAAAGAAAAAGTGTTTATTCCGAGACTTGCAACCAGGGTATTAGCTTAAACTTGTACCCCCTTACTTATGAACGCTTCTTAAAGTAAATCAATGCTCAAAGTTAGCCCTGTCACTGTTTGTCATTATCCAACGGATAGAGATGGCAATAATTTAAGCATCTTTTTGAAAGATGTTCATAAGGAAGGCCAGTAATGTATAATAAATTACATTTTTAAATTACCCAGCTTCCTTTCGATCAATTTAAAAAAGGATATAAACATTCTTTGATAATCATCCTTTTTACCAAATCACAGAATATTTAAGTTTTTCATTTTCTGATCTGCATGAAGAGTAGCAAACTTTTTAAAGTTATAATACTTAAAATAAAATAAAAAATAAATAATGCGGGACGTAATCACACAGCATCATGCAGCCCCAAACTAAGCAGAGCTTGTGTTATGGGAACTACATGATTGATATATTACATAAATACATTTTTTTGTAAATACCTATATAACATACATAGAAAACACCCAAACCCGAGAAAAATATCTGCAGAACATACAAACATTTGTCCCGCGGCGGGAATCGCACCCGCAACCTTATGCGTCCCAGGCGGACCTTCGCCCACCGCGCCACAGAAGTCGTCACTTATAATTAAGTTAGATATTTTATGTTTGGTACCAAAACTTCCTTTATTTATAAACATCGAGATTATTTATACTCTAGAGTGAAAAATGTAGAAAAAAGTGTCTGTACCAAAACTCCGCGCACGCTGTCCATTGCGCGGTTTTTTTTTGAAGCGCCTTAGATCTAAATTAGTGCAAATTTGGTATTTTGAAGTTAATTTATGTGAAACACGCATGGACGATTTTTGTTAAATTTCACTTGAAGACTTGACTCTATAGTGTTCTATATAATTATCTCGATGTTTATAAATTAAACGTAATGAAAAAGTTTTTATAGTTTAAAGATTGAATGTATGCATTTGACATTCCTATGTTATATGTGTACAACTAAATGGTCAATAAATTAATCTGAATCTGGATAAAGAAATCTGAATCTCTGATTCATTATCTATCCTTAGTAATTAAGCTCCAAATTATAGGATTGTTTGGCGAAGTAATATCATCTTGCCTATTTCTACCATGCTGCTATGTTTCGGATTGAAGGGTAAGTGGGTGCCGGTTAAATTAAAGGTAATGAAGCTGATAAACTTCTTGCCATAAGTTTATGGATGCAGTAGAATTTCCTCGCGGTCATGTTAAGAAGCCTTTACCTATACCTTTGTCTAAGTTAGTTAAATGATAATGATAAATGTTTATTTGGACAAAATCAATGTACAGAAGATGGGTTATAATTATTAGTTACTTATTAATGGTCCCTTGATCCTTCCCTAGGTCCCTTTTGAGCCTGTACAGTGGGGTCACAGTGATTCGCCTCTGACTCTCTATTACAACGCTATAGATTTAGTACTTAACAAATTCGTTATCGTACTTATTGCACTAAAATATTTAAAAAATCATAGTTTATTATAAAAAGTCCACACAGCACCAATATATTGGCTTTCCTACAATGATGATGTTAAGATAATTGGCATGACGTTAGTAAATCTCGAGGTAAAAATACCGTATATTTTAAATCTCATGATTTTAAATTATACCTAAACTTGGAGGTGTTGATGGCACCAAATTGAGATTGGAGGTCGAGTATAAACAACGGGCTAATTGCATTATTGATACAAATTATTGTGTCTTTTGAGGTTCCACAGAATAAAAAAGTTGTTTATACCAACGAGAGATATACAACAACAATACCAGCTGAAGTGATCGTGGCGTGGCTTACAAAGGTGTTCCAGCAGATCATGTTTTGTTGAAAAACATGGATTGTTGACCGTTTAGTGGCATTTAAATCCGTACCCCTAGTACAAATTGCACAATATGAAAACTTTCGTAGTTTACGAGATCGAGCTCAATTTTATTGGAAACTCGCTTCCGCCCGCAGGCTCGCTCGCGTGGTATCGACATAAAAAGTTGTCTATGTATTAATCTAGTTCATAAACTATGTATATTCCATTTCATCTAAATCCGTTTGGTAGTTTTTGCGTGAAAGAGTAACAAACATTCATCCATTCATCCATACTCACAAACTTTCGCATGTATAATATTAGTAGGATAGTAGAAATAGGATTAAGCAACTGGTTTAAATAGAAATCGAATCGAACAACGGTATATAATCTTCTTGCAGATTGCAATGATTATCACTCAAAACAGGTTATTAACGAAAGAAGATACCTACTAATCTATCTATCATAAACTATGAAAAACTATCTATTGTAAAATATGAAAGCTTTCGAATTGTGCAACTCGTACTAGGGGTACTGAACGCTTCTGTGCTTTGGAAGGCACATTAAGATGTTGGTGCCGGCTTTTTCAGTCGTTAAGCCATGGAGGTCTAAAATCTCCGACACCAGGGATGGCCTCTAGCTCATACGATGAGGGAAGGAACACTAGCTTGGCTTGACCGTGCTCCTGTTAGTCAGTCCATTGCTGGAAATAGGCCTCCTCTAATAAGGGGGATATGCCCATACTCCTTACACTGGTCATGCGGGTTGGGGATCGCAGTCTAGTATAGCTTCTCGCATCGCTAATTCAACCTCTTGCCGTCAGCGGTCAGAGAATTTAGCTGTGCCGATGCCTGATAAGCTGCGCTATACATGCATACAGCCGGCCGCCAGAGCTCCGTTTGTTAGTACACCACGCACAGGTGAGGTTGTCTTGGGTTCCGAAGATGGAAGTTGGAGCTCCTTACACCCCTTGAGACAATATCTTCGATGGATCAGACACTAGCTCAAGAACTGTTAATTTTACGTCTGTTTATGAAGTCGTAGGTCTATCAACAGTGGACTGTATACTCCACTGCTGGACTGCCACTATGGACTGGACTATAGGTTCATTCCGATGATGATGATGATGATACTAAGAAGAAGAAGAATAATAATACAAAATATTGCGAAATACAGTACCTAGCTACCTAGTATAAAAAAGAACAAATTGTCCATCCTGCTCTAACGCGTAGAGTACCCTCTTGATTCGACATGTTTATAAAAGATCCATTTTGTATTCAGTTGTATTACACCGAAATTACGCGGTTGGCTAAGCATTACTATACATCCAGTAGGTTACCAACAAAAAATATAATAGAGTAGGCCCTACCATAAATAATAGAATCATTAACATCTGCTTCTATGATTTGGCCCATAGCTTTTTTGGTTATAGAAAAAATGTACCCTCAAAGTTTTAGGGCGTTGCCGGAAAAAAATATGTTTTGACGGTTATTTTTTAATTTTCTTCCTCGTTTCCTATTTTAATACAATTTATAGATGTTCTGGTATTTGATGAAGGGGATTTTTTTATATTGTCATGTTATGGGCGAGCTTAGCTTGGGCAAGGATGAATAAGCGAGCTTATCCAGGAGATGCAAAAAACTCTCTTTTTGAGGTCGTAAAGTCAATGAAAAAACAGTAATAAATATGTACATAAACATAAGCAGATCAAAATTTAGCTTTGTGCTTGAAAAACAACATAAACATCACTTATATCAATAGAGTCCCAAATAACCATAAACCATGCATAAAAAATAACAGCTATGATATTTTTAGCAAAGAAAATATTAAGAAAATTTATTTAGATATAAATATAGTAGAATACATTGTAAACTAGCATATAATAATAAGCTAGTAAGTAGAATAAAATAAAACAAAAAGTCTACTAACCAAATGATCTGAGTGGGGATCTCTTGGCGCACTAGGGGCTGGGTTGGGCCACAGCAACTTGGACAACATCCGTTGACTTTGGCTATAGATGAGCTCCTACGAAGGAGAGAAAAACGTACTTTAGTATAAGATTCAAGGCATACAGCCTAAAAGATGCTATCAAGTTCAAAAAGCAAACAAATACAGGCTCTTAGCTGTAAATATTGAAACCCAGATTCTAAAGCGCCAAAGGGGTTTTGCTTAAATTTTTGTGTATTTAAACTCAGTGACATCTTTGTAAAAAAAAAGTTTAAAAAAATTGATCGCTTGACATTAGCTGGACAGGATACTGGTTCTAGCTATGGCATCACACAAAACAATAATAAAAAAATCACAAAAATAATTTAATAAAAATCTACCAACCAAAAAGTATCATCTGTTACGAATTAATAACATTTTATTCAAAAGTCTAGAGATCATGACATAATTTACCTAGCAAAGTTTTTTTTTATCAGACAAAAATTATTGATGTAATATTATTATTGACAAAATCATACTAATATCAAACTAATGTTATAAATGCGTAAGTTTGTTTGTGTGTGAGTATGTTTGTTCCCTCTCAACTCCGTAATGGCTAAGCGGATTTAGATTAAACTTGGAATATACATAGTTTATGACATGAATGAACACATATGGTAGGTACATGGTTTTTATCCCGGTACCACGCGAGTGAAGCCACGAGCGGAAACTGTGTGTGCGGAATATTATAAATTGGCTACATGATGCTGTTGATGACTTCCAGGATTATTTATTATTTATTATTATTAATTGTGATCAAATCTATATTGCATCATTTGTGGGCCGAAACTGGACGAGACGAGCTTTGAACCGTAGGGTATTGGCACTTGGTTACATAGGGGGTCAAATACCCAGCAGTGGGTGAAGTGTTGATGATGATGATGATGAACAAATCTATCTAGCAAAGTTTTATTAATCGTCAAAAATGATTGATTTACGAAGACATTATACAATGTACAAAGCACAAAATTGAATAAGTAGCTAAATATTAAAATTAAATTGCAAAGATCGTTGCCGTAGGTCTCAAGTCTTAACCAACAAATAATTCGTAAGCAAACATCGTAGTACCAACTCTGTTGAATGAGATTATTATTAATAACCCGTTTTAAGGAGTCAGCGGCCGCGCCTCCGGCCTGATCGCAGTTAATGTTACGCAGGGCTTGACAACTGTTGGCCTAGTAAGTTAAAACTAACTTTTACAATGAAAATGCAATATTTCGGAATGTAGGTAGTTTTTTTTTTCAATAAAATTGAAACGCAGCACTGCCGGTTAGTTTTTAAGACAAAAACACAATTTGTTTATTTGGGTTTAGTCTTGGTGATATTGGGTATTTAAATTTTGAAATAGTTTTCTTTATAAAAAATAATGAACACATCATTTTTTTCTTTCTTTTATCGTAGAAATGTATTGGTTATTATATCAAGGCATTAAGATTCATTAAGGGTGGCCTACGTCCAGCAGTGAACTGCTATAGGTGATGATTATGAAAGTTTAGGTAGTCGGATACCGATCAATAGACACAAAAGTGTATTAAAAGAGAAAGCGGTACAATTTTAGTAATTGCCAGAGCTATCTTACTCAAAACGCGGCGTTAAAACAAACATTGTAAAAAGGCCAAAGTGTTGACTGCTTCTGACGTTAAAAAAGTATAACAAGACCGTAATAATAGGTTGTGCAAAGTTCTCGCCTAAAAACAAACAGAGCCAGAGCAGCCCAAACTCCAGAGACCGCTAAATTACTTTAATAACCAGGACGGTGCCAACTTGTTTCAAACTCACGTTATGATTCATTGTTTTAACCATTTTGTGCACTGACGTTTGTTTAAGAGGTTTAAGAATGCTGTTTAGTTTTTGAGAGATGTTTGTTTGGTTCTTTTCAATTTGGCATATTTGTTTTTATGTTTTTTGTTTATATTTTTGACATTATGATACTTATTAGTTTTTATTTGCAGATCTTTACAAACTTACCTAATATTGTGTGTCATTTTGTTTGGTTTTTGATTAATATTAATATTATTTTTTTCAACTGCCAAAACCACGGTTATTCCTTAGAAAAATAATATATGATGCATATGTTTGTAACATGGACATACAACTTGTATTCATAACTTGCTAGTTTCCGCCCGCGGCTTCGCTCGCGTAGTACCTAAATATGCGTTAATCCAGGTCATAAAAACTATGAATATGTATATTCTCAGTTTCATCCAAATCCGTTCAGCCGTTACGGATTTGAATGACAACAAACATACTCACACACATCAAAATTTTCAAATTTGTACATTGTGTAATAGTAAAGTAATTTGTGTTAAGTGTGATGTTAAACATTAAATAAATTATCGTTAAAAGAAAATTGTGTTCGTTTTAAAAGTCACCATTTTATTAAACCAAAAATAAATTCTCTACTTTAATATTTGTCTATAGTCTATCAGGAAAATAGTCAGTTATGGTAACACGTGTAAATAGCAGATACTTATCATATAATACAGCTGTCAGGGGGTAATTTGAATGTCTATAAAAAGACAGGATTGTAAATCAGGTTTATATTAAGCGTAACGGATAAACAGATGAACACCTCAATGCCGAGAGTATGTATCGAATAAAGAAGGGTGTTGATTATTTTGGGGTTAAAATGTTTAGCAAATGTAAAACAAAATGGTTGCCTCAAAAATGTTTTATATAAATAAATATGCATGTCTTAAAAAAAGAATAGGTATTATAGTATACATAATTTGAAGCGTTTTTACTTTGAATTGATGAAAACCTTATGTGCAGTGAGGTAGACTAGGTCATCATAACGATACTGAACACATATATAACAAAAAATGTTTCTTACATAAATATTAATTTTTAGAACACTCATCATTTATTTGCGAACGGCTGTTGGTAGAAGCTGGATGCGTCGAGCTCAGGACAGGACGCAATGGCGCTCATTAAGGGTGGCCTATGTCCTGCAGTGGAAGGAAAATGATGATGATGATTGAAACGCCATGAGGGCTTGGCTTACTTCGGTGTTTTTAGCCAATCATCTCAGTTAGGCAACACTTCGCCCAGTCACTACTTGGATGCGTGACTGTTTATAGTAGCATTTAGATCTGAGCGCTTTGTAAGGCATGTTATAATGTTGGTCCCGGCTTTTTAATTCCTTAAGCCATGTTGAAGGCCTTCAGTTCACTCAAAAACTCACCAGAGCTGGACACTAATTCATACGAAGAAGAAGAATGCTTCATTGGTCCTTCGAGCCAGGAGTATGGTGAAAACTTTGGTTCTTCGAACATTATACATTTTGTTTTGGAGTGAAATATAAACTATATTGTTTTAGTTATGTAAATTAATACGTTACGTAAACACGTTATAGACCAATGATTGATGACAAGACAAGTAAAGCTATCAATATCAGAGTATCCAGTTTGAAAGATCTATTAAATACACCCGTCAATTTGCCTTATTCAAATATGGTCTGACACTTTGATAACGTATTATACCCCGGGGTACCAGTAGCTGTAGCAGCTAGCAATTATAGAGCTAAGATATTATTTATACAAGAAGCGTTGGGATAAACACATTCTAAGAAATCCTCGCGCAAAATCGGTGTCTCGACTCGATGAAAATTATGCGTCGCAATTTTCTGTAAGGCAGTAAGCACTGTACGTTTTATTATAAACCTTCAATCGCTGCAATAGAGATTCGTTTTAAATTCAACTGCGATAAACTTATCTTTGTTATTGTCAACAGTCAAACGTCTACCGTGCACAGCTTTTTGTGGTCGCATTAAAAAACGCATTGTTAAATTCAAATTGCGCCTCGCAATGATCAAAAACCGCAAAATCAACATTCTACTCCCTAATACATAGGCAGCTGTGTTTACAACTTAATACCATGACATCAGAATTTAATTTACAACTACGCGAATGGTGTTTATAGGAAATTGCTCGCCGTGCTAGCGAGTTAATGCTCGCTTGCAGTCTAGACGTTACGCAAGCCTAGCGATAAATTCAGTAATTTTCTCCCCGACAGACAATGTAGTTCGCTAAACCAACATTGTCTGAAGAAACCTGACAAATCTCCACGTGAAACCAGTCGGGACGAAATATTACATCGTCAAGAACTTAATCAGGCGCGGATCGACGGAGTCCCGACTCGCTCGAAACGTGTAATTAGCAGGCAGTTGTGGAAATGAATGGAGCAGGACGCGGCGCCCGCGCAGCCGGCACGCCTCGACGCCAACTCCAACTTTTATTACAGTCAGTCGAAGCCCACAAGCGGTTATCGGAAACCTATACTAACAACAATGTCGACGTAATAACGTAAATTATTCGCGTTGCAAGTCGCGAGCACGAGCCCTCGCCGCTTTGTAAAGATAAAGCTTTTTTTATAGACATAGGCTTCACGAGTCCCAGCATGACATCTAGTTGAAGTATCTACGATCCCGTCAGAGATATTAGCCGGTAAAGGCACACGACGTATAAGGAGGCCTCCGCGGAGACGAGACGCCGACAGAGCGAAAGATCAACGCTAATTAAGCGCCATAAAACCGAATATCGTTCTCATACCGTCGTTACCTTTCACCGCGCCGGCCAACAAATTCTATCGAGACGTCGTCGATGAGAAAAAACGACGAAAAATTACCTCACACACGAGCCCACCTTACGAGCTTCGTAATAGATTAATGATATAGCCTGCAAGGTCTGTATTTAAACGAAAATCCTTGGTAGTAAGTAGGGGTCGCGGCGTGCTCGAAGTGCGGCGATGACGCGATGCGGGTCCGGCTGCCACCCGTGCGCGTGCGAGCGAGACGGCGCGCTACACGCGACAGAGAGGCACGTATAATCGACAGAGGCGCCACCGGCTCGCCGCGGGGCGGCGCCCGCGTCGGCCCCACGCGCTCGACATGTCTTATTGAGAAATTCCCAAGATGATGCATAATTCTCCTTTTGGTTTCCTGTGTAGTTATTTTACTCCCTGTTAACAAGATTACCAATTCGGTGACCGGGAACGCAGACGCATATTTTATCGAGGCATCGGTCTAGAGACGGCTATTGTATGCGGACACGGCTGATTTATTCGCATGCGTTTGCCGATTTTATTGAAAGGCAGGGTTTATGTAGGTGTTCTGGAGAATTTACAACTTTGGTAACAATGTCTTACACGGTGCAAACAACATCAAGTAAGTAGATTCTCAGTTCGTTTCCATCATCATTTTACAGATTATCTAGTCTATCTAGACTATCTTTTTATTTAATCTATGACCGTTTTTAAATGTACTTACTAAATACTCACCTAATGTACCGTTACTATACTTTTGCTATTGATAGAAAATTTTCCAGTTCTCAAGAAGCAACCCGTTAAAACAGCAATCATGTCTTATCAGACAGTTATGCTAACAAGACATGCTAATTCCCAAAACCAACAAGCATGGAGCAAAAAAACTGCTTTGGAACGATCGTTGGGCCGAAAAAGGAATAAATCGAGATGAGATGGCCGGCGCCAGGACCAATTACCGAAGGACAGGGCTGAGTCGGTCAAACTCAGAAAGACGGATAAATCCGGCAATAACAGCCTGCGCACATTGGACGACAAACGTCAGCGATTAGACGCTACGACAAGCTGCGGGGCACAATTTTCATACATTTTTTCAAAGCTCAGCACACACGGCGACCATCGCGACAGCAAGATATGACAGACGCTCGCGTCTAAGTGTGACAAAAAAGTGTCGTGTTTGCGAGGTCTGTATAACGAACGAAGATTTTTACATAAAATTATAGAATACTAGACCAGACAATATTTTTTGTTAGATAATAATAAATATGGGCATCTCTAACACGGTCAATTGAAACGAAACTAGGCAACACCCAACAACTAGGTAAACAACCCTTATACCAGAACAGCCATCTAAGTTCACCACACAAATGTTTGTCCTGGGCGGGGAGATCGATACTACCAACTTGATGATGAGGCTGAAAACTTGTCCTGTTGATAATTTATCAGCTGAGGGCATTGCGATATAGAAGATAGATAGATAGATAGAAAACTCTTTATTGTACTCACACCAACAAAAACAAATAGAACAATATACAATAACAATAATGAAAGTACAATGGGCGGTCTTATCGCTTAAAGCGATCTCTTCCAGACAACCTTTGGATGGACTGGATTTAAAATACTGTAGCAGACGATGGTGATTAATATCAATAAAGACACTAAATATCATCATAATACATTGCGGACGAGGAAAAAAATACGATAATTAAACATAAATATCTATATAAACATAAATATCTAGATTTAAAATAGTAGATAACAAATAATAAATACAATACTAATACTACTAGTAGTAGTTACTACAAATAATATCTCGATAGTTCTTTTTTCGTTTGCCTTTTTTCCGTCGTTACCTCAATTTTGGCGATCGTGACTTCTTTGGCGAAGTCGAGTCTTTATTCGTCCTCGAAAATAGTTGAAATTAAAATCAGCTACCTATGTTATTATCCGACAAAAAAATCCGGCAGCACTTATTTTAAAATTCTCAAACTTTACCTAGTCGTTAGAAGTTACCATCGCAATGACTTATATATGTCAATATGCGCAGATTAGTGCTGAGTGTACTAACATTTGCCTGAAGCACACTATAACTCATTGTGTTCTATTTTTTGTTATTTTATGTTTGGCAATAAATAAATGTGTTTGTATTGTATTGTATTGTATTGTAACAAGACTTTTGACAATCAATCAATGAAATTAAATATTTGATTTATTTTCTTTTGACTCCATCAAATTATATTTATTTGCATAAAAGTACGGTGAATTATACAGAGATGATCTCAAAGCGATAGCATCTAACGAGTTTTAGCCGGACTAAAGCATCGATAAGCATTGATAGCCGGTTACCCTCCCAACCCAATGCAAACCAAACCTTCATCGTTTCTGGCTAACAGCGAGCTATGCAGGGAATTCGCTTTGCTTTCTAGCTTCAATTTTTTGTTGTTCTAGATTGTTCGAATGCTACTTCGTTGTTCCGAGAATGACATGTGCTGTTGAAGCAAAACATGATCTATGCAAGGTGTAGGAAGGGTTATGCCCTTGTTTATAATCACTATATAGACAATAACCATCAACAACAGTACTATTCAGTTAAATGCTGGACATAGGCCTCCCTTTTAAGAAGCGTATGTAAGGATATGATATATAATATCTCCTAGCACAAGTAAATTTTTTACTTAAAAGGAGGTCTCGACCACTGTTTTTAAGTATCTTTTGGTTATTGAAATAAAACATTTGTATTGTATTTGTATTTGTATGATATGCTCATAATCTCCATGTTGGGCATGCGGGTTGTAGATCGCACTGCACCTTCTCGCACCGCCGCGGCGCCGGCGCCGACGCTGCTAGCTCCCCGTTCTGGCAGCATGCAGGGATTTAGCTGTGCCTATGTTAGTCGGCCCCAGATTAAACTAGAGGTTGTCTGACATAGGCACAGCCAAATCCTTCTTAATGCCGGCTGATACTAAGGCCTAATTTAAAATTACGACATTAAAATAAGAAGTTTATAATGGGTGCCTCGTGACTTCGTCTTCGCAAATTATCACAGTTTTTTAGCTAGCTCGTGAGGTATGTTCCCTAATTCATTGTGTACCTAAGTCCTAAAATCAGTTTCGGATTGGCCACGTAGCAAGGGGGGCCCGCGCAATAACGCTGTCTGACCGTACCATAATATCTATTTCGAAAATTGACGACCTCTGTGGCGCAGTGTGCCAAGGTCCGCCTGAGACGCAGAAGGTTGCGGGTTCGATTCCCGTCAAGGGACAAATGTTTGCATGTTCTTCAGATATTTCTGGGTGTTTTCTATGTATGATATGTATGTATTTACAAAAAGTATTTATGTAATATATCAATCATGTGGTTCCCATAACACAAGCTCTGCTTTGTTTGAGGCTACATGATGCTGTGTGATAATGTCCAGCTTTATTTATTTATTTAAAGAAGTGTGAACAGTTTTTTGAAATCAATTTAGGTACAATACTTATCTCGAAAAAGTCGGTATCAAATTTCAACACTATTTTAAAATTTTAGTACATTTCTAAAAGTGCTGGTCACTCCACATATTATGTGAATAATTGACGATTTACTTCGAGAAGTCATTGTAAATATTTCAAAATTTTGCCATAAATCCAGAAAAGCTTGTTGGTAACAGTTTTGTTTTACCATAAACTTGATAACCTAAAGAAAACCAAGGGCCCTTTGATAGAATTTGCTACCGGCCCCACGCTGGCTTAATCCGGCGCTGGCTAAACTAGTACTTATTATTAAGGATTTGTTGTACGTCGATATTCTTAATCTAGACCTAGTTAATAGAATAACCATTATTATATTTATTCTTCAAGAGTTTTTCCCGCTGCATCACTTGAGGTTTTGAATTTCTTGAAATCCTTTCTTAGTGCACCTCTACACTATGAATAAAATAATTTTATGTCTCTACGAATTACAGTTTAGGCAGTACGTAGATACTCAATCAGTCAATTACTTTATTACAATCTACAATAATATTATAAAGAGGAAAAAATTGTATTTTTGTGTGTGTGTATGTTTGTAATGAATAAACTCAAAACTTACTGAGTTTATTTCAAAAATTCTTTCACCATTGGAAAGCTATTACATTTCACCTTGAGTAATATAGGCTATATTTAATGCTAGAAACGATTAGGGATCCTTACTAAAACTTAAGTAACGTAACCCAAGGTGTAAAAAAGTGCCCTAAAACGTCTGTCGTCGCATGCAAAAGTATTGGACAAAAAAATATAAATAAAAGGTAAAAATATAAAAAAAATCTTATCGTCAACCGTCACTTCGCCCGCTGAGATGAGAGCTTGCTTGAGCTTCAGAATAAAACTGATCTGTGGTTATACAATGAGCGGCCTTACCGCTAAAGGCGATCTCTTTCACTGAAACACTTTCCGGCTACCAATAATAATACAAGACAATCAATACAAGAAATAATGTTGTTAGAAGCTTTACAAGAATAATTTTTAGTAGTGAGTTCTTTGTGGAGGGCCCATCCTGGGAAGTGCTACTATGCCTATTTTTCTTGTTGGTCTGAAGGGTGTGGTTGCCGGTGAAATTACAAGCACATGAAGCCTAACATCTTCATGCCTCAAGTTGATGGACGCAGGGTGTTGCATCATAAGGCACGTTGCAAACATCCGTGATCTACGAAGCTTTTCTTTGTTATAGGTAATGGTTACCACTTATCATCAGGTGGGTCATGTGCTAGTCCCATATATAGGTATCATAGAAAAAAGTTAAAACAAAATGTTACGGAAACATGGTGGTTATTGTTTGGCCTGTACGCCTACAGATTGTCAAGTTCCTTCCGATTATGATTTCCGGATATTATGATCCGGGTGTTAGGGCGTGACCGATGCGATGACGTCACGGGACCCGACCAATCACAGCCAGGGTACGTAATCTCATTGTCACCCTCAGAATGGTTACAAATTGTTAGAACGAGGCTAGAACCTACTTGGGGAACTTCTTCAACGAATTCTTTCTTTCTTTCTTGAACAACGGTAAAATCATTTTTATGTTCATTTTTATTTCTACTATTTTTGGATTTATGTTGTTTATAATTATTGCCCATTGGCAACTAATAGACGTTAGTGATACGCCACAAGTGTGAAATGGAAGGAAAGTAAGTTTAGACATGAATTCTCTGATGAAGAAAAATGATAGACTGAAGACCTGACGACTGAACATAAAAACCGTACTTCGTTGCCTACTAATGTATACTGGCAAAATTGTGGAATGTTATCCCAGAAGCCATTAAATAAAGAATGAATGAACCTACTTGAGTTGGTAGGTACGGTTTTTAGCGCAAAGAGAAAAGAAAACGATAAAAAAAATAAGTACTTAAGTAGAGGTATATCGTCTGTGGGTATTTCTCTACTTTTATTTTCTTTTCAATTTCGGCACTAGCCAGCTGAGATGTGCGGGTTTGATTTCCACTGCGAGTCAAATATTAGCATGATCTGTGGATACTTGAGCTGGGTCTGGTAAACACATGGTTGACATTATGTCCCGAAGCGGGAATCGAACCCAAGTAGACATTTGTCTACTAATTCACTGTGCTACGGTACATTCTGCGACCAGGTGGAAGTACTCGTAGTTCCTAATAGCTACAACAGCGGGAAATCATAACTAATGCGAATATCTTTTAATTTTAATCAGACCTAAGTAAATATTATTTTTTAGTTATCCGTACACCAATTACTTGAGTATGACAAAATAATTTACCTGACCATTTTAAACTTTAACATCTTACAATAAAGTTCATACTGGTTAATTAATAATATTGTAACCTTTTAGATTATTGTGAACTTTAACCCCTTGAAATAAGAACCATAAACTGATTAGCATCTGCATTGTACCAAGGGTGACATAACTGGGGTATGCACAATAGAAGCTACGGATTAAATGTATGGATGATGATGGCTTAAGCTATTACGTCACTTTGAGGTATCATAACTTAATATTAATAGTAACCCCTTTTAATAAAACGTACAATTTGTATACAAGCTTCCAACCGCGGCTTCGCTGGCGTCGTACCGAGGTAAAAACATTGGAAAAAAATGAAGAATCAAATTGATCCATGGATTTTGAGAAATGATCAAAGTGGAACAGGCCGTCTCAACCTAGGTCACGATGTACACACACACACACACACACACACACACACACACACACACACACACACACACACACACACACACACACACACACACACACACACACACACACACACACACAAATAATAGTGTGAATGTAATTAAGGTGAAGTGATGTGATGTGATTACAATTTCAAATACAGTGTGATTTCAACGGCTATAATTGCAAAAGTTTTTAGTTAAAATATCTCTAATTTAATCATTTTTATTTATAATTTATAACTTGTAATTTATTAATGTTTTGCATTAACATGTAAGTATCATATTTTTACAAATTAGTAGTACAAAAACTTTTAAACCACAATTATTGTTATTGTACTTGAACTTTTATCTTTATAATTGTTATACATATCAGCAATATTATTTATTATTTATTTTTTTATAATAAGCAAGCAGAGCCGCGGGTTAATACTAGTTCATTTAATAACCTTGAGAACCCTTTTATGACAACAACTATTTATAATAATAAAGACTTTATTGGACTTGTTTTATAGATTTTTAATGTATTCAAAGGTAATATAATAATTATTGCAACTGTTTTTGTATTTATAATTTGCATAATGATGCACTTATTATATTTAATAACGACAAAATTAATTGAGTAACGATGATATTGAATTATATTATTAAACCTAATATAATAATAATCCTACTTCCTACTTAATATAATAAATGCGAAAGTTTGTGAGTATGGATGAATGGATGAATGTTTGTTACTCTTTCACGCAAAAACTACTGAATGGATTTGGATGAAACTTGGATTGTGACCTAGATTAAAACATAGGCTACTTTTACCCTGATTCCATGTGAGCGAAGCCACTGGCGGAAGCAAGTATGTAATAATTTGATTACTTGAATTTGATTACAATGATTTTCTTAATCATTGTAATAAATGTATTTTTTGTAAATTATTATTATATTTTAGTCGTGAAATTATCGTGAATTTAACTTATTCATATTGATCATCCTGATGAAGACTCTCTTATTGAGTCGAAACGTGGGTCAGTGCCTTTACCAATGTAAGGTATGAATCGCATTAGACCGGGCAGTGCCCGGGGCGTGCCGTGTACGTGGCTCGAACGGGGCACAGATTTGAAACGTGACATAAATTTATAATTTTTCATAATTTGTGATTTTGCATATTCTATTGACAAAGTGCATGATCCGTGTCCCGTCTGGGAAAATCAGGATCTTAACGTGCCTTCCGAAACACAGAAGTGCATAACTGAATGCCAATGCAATCAAAATCCAAAAAGGAATTCAATAAAAATTCTACATTAAGTGAACGTAGGCTTTAAGTTAACTAAGTACGATACATAAAATAATACGATTCATAATCAAAAATATTTTGCCGTCAAAGATAAGTTGGAAGGTATATTATTTGATTTTGCTTAAAAAAATGATTGCAAAAATACATAGGTAATGTCAAATAATCGAACAACGAATAAATCAAAATTACTTGTATAGAGGTAGGTTTTAGAGTACATTAGTACATTACATAAATGGTAATTATTTTAGTTGGTGTTGCGTGAATTAAAATAAAATAAAATCTGGTTCAATTACGGGTTTTCGTATAATTTTCAAAACAATTTTTCTTTCGGTACGGAAATCAGTCACACTCAAGATCATTGACCCCCGATTAGCGCCCAAGCCTACCTAACCCTTCTGCACATCATACTCATTGGCAATAAACTACAAAATAAAATAACGGGCGGCTTCTTTGAACTTCTCAAAGGAGGCCGAATTGTTTGGCATAAAGACCTCTTTAGTCTATAGTACGGCTGATGTGAATTTATTCACTGGGTTATTATTGCAATTCAATTAATGCCAGGTTTCTCCTTTTATAGGTCCCTTTTCCGCTTAAACTTGATTTTGATTTTGGACTTTATAACGTTGTGATAGGGTCGTGGTGTTTTTGGACAGTGTCAGGTGCAAAAGATTATTTGGACCAATGAGTTTTGAGTTGAGTGTAGTTCACTTCGAGGTACGTCTGAGATTTTAGTTTTTAATATTAAAAGTGAATATTGTTAAGCTTTTTATAGGCCTTAATGACAATTATTTACTTAGAGCCAGTATGATAATTTTATTGTTGAGAAGAAGAATAATTAGCTAGAGTCGTGTGTTATTTGTATTTGTAAGAGGAGGGAACAAAATACAGACTACAGACGTTGAGAAACTGATAAAAATAAAATAAAAAACATATAAGCGATGGACCTCTCACAACATAAGGTGTATGCAGATGCACAATTTTAATTGAAATTTAAATACTTAAATAAAAATTGGTATTCTAATTAATAAAAAGTTTTGTTTTCCGGTATTTTTTCTACACCGCGCTAGCCCTGAAAGTTAGGTCCCGAGTGCCATACATTTATAATGTATGCAACTCGGGACTGGCCCTCCCGCGTCTCGCTCCTGTCACCCCGCACGATTGCCCTGTCCAAACGCATTCGTCGAACGACTGTATGGATTCAATGTGCTACAGTAGCACACTGTAGCAGACTGCAACCTAATCCAAAGAGTTTATAAACCTTTTTTTTAAATAATACTTTTGATATCCAAGACCAATTGAGCTATCAGAAGATTATTTTAATGAAACGAAGCTATCTATATCCGGTGCACATTATAAAGTTATAAGTGCTTAGCCATGATTATTTCTGTATAATGAAATTGCAGTGAAAAAATTATGATAAGTACACTAAAATGCAAATACAAACAGAACAATTCTTAAGCCTATCCAACCATAGAAAGAGACAGCTCCCGTCTAGGTAAGGAGTGAAGGAGATAGAAGACTTGCCGGTGGCATCCCGTTGGGTGACAAAACAAATGAGTGTTTTAACGCTATCAGCGGTTCACTTTCATCTTACGCGCGGTAGCCAGTTTATTATCTGTGGTAGCTTTTAGATAGAGATTAATCGAATATGTTGAGTTGGGACAATATACACCCACTATCGGTCAAAATAGTTGCGTTATCGGTGCTGAGACAGAAAGTAGTTGATGCAACAGACAACTTTTACAAATAAGCAGTCCAAAACCGAAATTAGTTTTTTATATGCTAAAGCTGGCAGACGAACAGGCGGGCTATCTGATGGGACGTAGTCACCGCCGCCCATGGACACCTGCATCACTAGACGCGATACTGATGCGCTGCTGGCCCTTGAGGTAATGAAATACCCGCCTTTTGAAGGACCCCATGTTGTAGCTCTGTGGGAACACCGCAGAAGGGAGTTCGTTCCACAATTTACACGTATGTGGTAGGAAGGACTATGTGAAACGAACAGTAGTTGAGAACCAATCATCCAGGTGGACAACACGTCTTGCTTCGCCAATCGCCAAACATAAACTTTTTATTTTACATTAGATTGACATTCGTTTGACCAAGAATTCATCTGATGTTACGTAACGTTGTGGTCTAAGATGGAGCATAAAGGTTCAGAAGACACCAATTTACTGTAGACTTAAACAGTCCCGGATTATAGTTATCAGGAAAGACAGAGGCCGGTAGAGAGATCCAACCCTTAGCAGTTCGCATACTAAGATTAGAAGAAAACAGCTTAGTGTGAATAGGTGGTACGTATATCTACTTACTAAGTCAGGACGAATGGTACTGATCCGTGCGTCTGCTTGTCCTAAAGTGGAATGG
This sequence comes from Horisme vitalbata, assembly GCA_951804965.1. Classification (NCBI taxonomy): domain Eukaryota; kingdom Metazoa; phylum Arthropoda; class Insecta; order Lepidoptera; family Geometridae; genus Horisme; species Horisme vitalbata. The sequence continues at coordinate 10,103,136 of OX638106.1, read as the reverse complement.
AGATGGTGGAATCTGTTCTGCAAAGAGACTTTATGACTTTTGAATATCATATAACAAGGCTAATATTTATGTATTATTGTGTGATGTGTCTAGGTATGTCTATGTCTATTCGCTTTACTTTTATTGCTTGTCAAGGACGTAACGTTTTTAGAAGTGAAGTGGGTGTTAATCGTCCCAACTCTACATTTATAGCGATTGATGTAAGATCTAAATTTTTGAAATTCGTCATCAAAAAGCGTGCAGCGGGGATGAAAGTTAAAAAACCAGTACGTAGTACGAAGTCGTTAGTATTTATCATCATCAACATCAGCCTATAACAGTTCACTGCTCGACACAGCCTTACTGACCGCAATTGCACCCTGTCCTCAGCTGTACGCATCTAGCTTCTACCAACAGCCTTTCGTAGATCGTGGATGAATGAATAAATGGAGATACTTTATTCATAATTTTTAAAAAAGACACAGCAAACTGGGTCCCATTTTAGCCAGTGTTCAAGTACATTACTTACATCTAGGTACCTACCTAATTTTGTGATTTTTGTAATTATGTAGAGTTAAGTATACCTAACCGATTTTAGTTACCTAAATACTCATAATTTTTTAAAATTGGAATTTCATCCAATATTTGTTTCTTTGAAACTAACGTGAATTAACTCATTCATATTGTAAAACGTCAATATGAATTAGAATAAGAATTAGGCCTCAGGCGTGTCGAGCCGAGCAGCAAGACTCTCTTAACGAGTCGAAACGCCGTCGGTGCCTTCACCGAACGGTACGTGAAAATTCCCGTTTTTCAATATGAATATCTTTCTTTCTTACAAACTGAATCTTAAAAAATCATAGGTTCAATAGTCAGTCTTATCGCTTGGAAGCGATATCTTCGAGACAATGTATGATGAGGATTACCTCATGTTGGAACACTTTCTCATTCGCTTAACACTTAAAACTAAAGTTATGTTGATCAGTTTTAATCGGAGGATTTTTTTCTAATCGGACCACCCACACCAGCATTCTTCCTCAATATTTTGGATATACGAAGTGTCGAAACACGGAATGTCACTTCGTTTAATACTCACTTTGATATCATTATGTTATCTTAACGGCAAGGCTACCGGTCTTTTAAATCCACCTTGCCCGCGGTTATTAGGCAGTGATTTTCAAAATGGATTATCTGTTAGGTGACGTCAAGAATTATTATAAGATGGTATGGATTGTAGGTTCTCTTTAAAACAAGTATTTATTTAAAAAAAACAAAGAACCCGCCTGCATAGAAAGGAAGCTTTTAGTACTTTTTAGTTCATCTTAAATTGAAAATGGCTTCTTACAGTCACCATATTGGATTTTTTGAAGTTTCATATAGCCTATGTCAACTTCGTGATCTAGACGATTCCAACGACCTCTCATTAGTCAAAATCCGTCCAGCCGTTTGGGCTACAGCGACCGACAATAGTAGATTAGTAGCCAAGGGCTGTAAGGCATCAATTGCAGCCCGAGATATTTAGGCGCACGAGCGCAGCGAGGGCGCCTACAGTTTGAGGGTGCAATTGGTGCTTACACCCGAGCTAACTATTCTGCTTTACATTTCGATTGGGAGGTAAGTAGAAAAAATTCGGCATTACAAGAATAAAATTGATGACTATTATACTCACACGAAGACAAGGCTGAATAGCAAAGCGACCTCTTTGGTCATTGGGCTGAATGCATGATGTCTATTGCCAGTATGATGGTTAGATGTATGCGAACTTTTTGAAAGAAAGAAGTGTTTTTTTTAAATTACTTACCGCCCTAGGGCTTTTCTAGCTACATTATTACCCTAGAGCGCTAATTAGTCACCTTTGCCCCATTTGGAGGTAATAAGAACCTACTTACCGAACATGAGAGATGTAAATAATATTACATACATACATACTCCCTAAAACATAACCTGACTGAAGAGGACTTCAGTCGGGTAAATATAGATTTGAAGATGTAGTTAGTTGCTATGATATGGATGGTATGATCATGCTAATATTGTAAATGCAAAAGTTTGTGTGTGAGTATGTTTGTTCCCATTCAACTCCGTAAAGTCTAAACGGATTTGGATGAAACTTTGCTACTCTATTTTTTTATCAGGATCCCATGCGAGCGAAGCCACGTATAAAGCAAGAAGCAAGTTTAGAAAAAACCCAGACCCGAGACAAATATTTGTAGATCATACAAACATTTGTCCCGTGAATGCGCCACAGATGTTGTCTAATATGGACCTTAGAAATTGATATTTTAGTAACAAGAACTGTCATGCCCAACTTCTCTACTCATAAGATCCATAAGATTAGTTGTATCAATTAGTATCCCGCCCAGCATCAATACCATTTCTCACGTGGGCGCCGCCCAGCGCCCGCCCTAGCTTTATGTTCGAAATAATCATGGTAGGACCTTATATATTCAAATGACATGTCAACTTTCTCTAGTAGGTAGGTATGTTTTGACATAATTCAAATAATTGGTTCAAAATAGGAAATATTAGTTGATTATCATAATGTGTTTTTAAAATCATTGTTCTGATTATCAAACTTTTTCATATAGGTGAATATTATTATTATATACTTGTTATGATATTAATAAATAAAAATTGAACTAATCAAGGTTTTACAATAAGCTCAAAAATTCTAGTTTCAAATGGTTTTATCTATGTATTTCTTCTTGACGGTATCGCCGTAGGGTAGCAGCATCGCAGCAGTGCTGCAAAAAGCTGTGCCTTGCGATCTCTAACCCGCATGTCCAGCGTGGGCATTATGGGCATATCCGCCTTCTTATTAAGGGAGGCCTATGTCTATTAAGAGTTTGTGTCCACAAGACCGTGGACAGTACCAACTTTGGAAGGCCTATATCTAGCAGTAGGTGAAGTCGGGTTGTGGGCGATGTTGATAATAATGATGAGCTGTAGTTTGTCGTCTATCGTCACAACAGACGATAGTATCGCGCATTGTGATCACCATAAAAATACATAAAAACGCCCTGTACACGTAAAGTTCTGACCGTGGGAAACAGCACGCACCATTCCAATCCGCACTCCGAAACGTACGTGCAGATACGTGGGGCTGACCGTCCGATCTGGCATGTCGACGCGAAGGCAAATCTCACAGTCTTAACCGCGCATCACGTCAGTGATCAGTCCCAGATGCGCGGTCCGATCTTAACGCGCAATTAGCATGACCGATAGTTTGATCCGCAGTCCAAACCGTACAGATCGGACTGCGGTTTGGAACGCACTCCCGATGTGCGGTCCGATCTTTACGTGTGCAAGGCGCTATAGATTCCAGATACTTTTTGCGTAACTAAAGGTAAATATTATACTTTGTAAAATATGTTCTTACGCTCATATACCTTTACAACTGTTCGATTTATCAAGTGTCATATTCAGGCACATCAATAAATCAGAACAAAAAACTTCGTACAAAGTCACAAACATTTTTATCACATGTCATTGAACACACACTTATCGACTCCCTATAAATAATTCAGGAAAAACTATGTATCCTATCTTGGAGAGAAAACAATGGACTACGCAACTTTGTTGTATGAACCGTAAGCACCAGATTATGTTTGATCAAAAAGCAGTAAGTACGTGTAGATAACGCCATTTGTAAAAAGTGTAACTTGACTAGTAACTTGAAAAAAAAAATCTGTTTGATCCATAACTGGAATTGACAAATTAAAGTCACTATCAAGTCAGGATCATGTTGGATGTTAACCTTTGAGTATTCTTCTTCTTCGTATGAACTAGTGGTCAATTCTGGAGTTGGACTTCTAAGGCCGCTAAAAGGTCTGCGGTATGGCTTATCGACTGAAAAGCCGGGATCAACATCTTAACGTGCCTGTTGTACGGAAGCGCTCAGATCTAAATGCCACTAAACGGTCACCAATCCAAGTATTTAACCTTGACTTGAGTATGTCAAAATCGTACTGGAAACGTACTCTGAGATCACGACTAGTACTCAAAATGAAAGCGCCATCTAAGAGGCCGGTCTTTTTTTTCTTGTGGAATCATGTAGCAAGAAACCCTCATTCAAGAGAAGAACAGTCACATCTAGCACGCTGTGTTAAATTGTTTGTCTATGGATTCCGCCAAAGATTGCGTGACGTGCGTGAGCTAGGAGGGCGGCCATTTTGTGCCCAAAATTGGCGGGAAAATTGAGAAAACGACACTTCCACCGAACCGCTAATAAACTCACACAAAATTATGCAAACGACCAAAGCACCCCACGGAAGCATTAAAAAATAAAACAACAAAATTTTGGAAAATATTTTTACAAAGTTCGCCATAATGGGGTCTTCTGGGATTTTATTAGTTGAAGAGAAACTTTTGGTTTTGATGTGTCTATTAAATTCTTTGCGGTCGAAGCTAACTTAGTTTGCGGCTTTTATTGCGCTGCAAGTTTCGGGTGAAAAAATAGTTTGTGAAGTATTTCGACACTAAGAGTTAACTGTGTTGATTTGTGAGGGTGTTTGGTGGCAAGAGAATTGGTATTCTAGAAGAAATTCCAACACGCTTCTTCAAAATTACTTGGAAATTTCAAAGCGCAAATTTGAAACAGAATTTGATTTGACTTTTGTAGATTCTAATTTAAAAACAAATAAATACTTATCAAATAAAAAGAAATATGCAATACAAAGTTTAATTTATTTAAGTTCATAAAAAACACGATGAAGAGATGTTTGTTAACAAATGGCATAGATAACGCCATATTAATTATTCTATTGGGTGATATAAATTCCACAATATGGAATTATTACCTGGTTTTAACTGATTCACACTGCACTAAACAAATGTACCTATTTGTTTTGCTCAAAGAGGTAAGCGACCTCTTTATGTATAGGTAAAAAGTTAGAAGTACCTTTTTCTTATGCGACCTCCTTGAACAAGTACATAACTACTTGATTACGTTTGGGCAACCACCAAAAAGAAAACTTTCATTCAAACTGGAGCAAACTATAGCCCAACCTGTAATAGACTTGTACAGAACATACATAAACTTAAATATAAAAACAAAAATAAAACCGCGTAGACCCAAACACTTCAACTTCATTTTTATTTTACGTTTAGTACCAATAAAAACGTCACGCCGAGCATATATTTGTACTTTGGAAAAGTCACGGAGCATTTCTGTGCGGAACTGGCTGTGTCACAATAAAACGCCGATACAAGTGGCATTAGGCTCACCAGCAAGATGGGCCCGAAGCACGCATGTACTAGAAACATCACCAGAAAGTCCTGACCCCTCACGCCCTTTTAAGACTACGTGTAGGCTTTACGATGTAGCGTTTCGTTTCTTGAAATGCTGAATTATTACTTATTTGTTTAGCTTTAGTAATTTTTGTTTCACTGATTGCCACTCCAGTAGTCCTACAGTCCAGTAGTTTGTTGATCTGCGGAAGGCTGCTGGTCGAGGCTCGATTCCTCAAGCTGAGGACAGGGTGCAATGGCGCTCATTGGGGGATGCCTGTGTTCAGCAGTCGACTGCTATATGCTGATGGTGATGATGACGATGAAGATTTTTGGTTTGGGTGTATAAGGTTCCAGCCATTTCGGAATCCAAACCAACCTTACCTGCCTCTGGTGCACCCTGTTAACTAACAAACGGGGCTCTGGCGGCCGGCTGACTACAGCATAGAGCAGCCTAACACCAGCACTGCTAAATTCAGCAGGGCAGCAGCGGCGGCCACAGAACTAAATCTAGATAGAACGAATGGGTTAAGGGAGACCGAGCGTGTAACATTTTGCGTAGGTACTTTCACGAGTGCAATTTAGTGGTAGAGTGTAAGTACCACACGAGCTACATACACTCTTTCGTTTTATCTCGATAATTATTCTATGGCGACGGCGATGTGAGAAGCTGTGCTAGACATAGGCCTCCCCTAATAAAGGGGGATATACCCATAATCCCCACGCTGGGCATGCGGGTTGGGGATCGCTGGGCACAGCTTCTCGCACTACCGACGCTGCTGCCCGTCGGTGGCCAGGGGATTTAGATGTGCCGATGTAGGCTGTGCTATGCCGCAATCAGCCGGCCGCCAGAGCCCTGTTCGTTGTTTAGCAGGAAGCTGCGCGCCCAGCGTGGGGATTATGATTTTGAATGTTTTATTAGGACAGGCCTATGTAGACTAAATAGGCTGGTGAAGGTACTGGTGGTTTAGCTTAAGAGCGATCAGTCTTTGATTGTTAGATGTAGAGTTTAAAATGAAGTTAAGAAGTTAATTCATTAGGTAGGTAGGTACTTATATAGAACAAAAAAAGTCTCATCAATTTTTAGCTCTCGGTTTTGGAACATTTCACAAATTTTAATAGCTTTCACCCGCGGCTTTGCTTACGTATTTCGTACTTAAGGTAGAAAAAGTAGTCTAGGTGTTAATCCTGGTCACAATTTATGTATATTTCATGTTTCATCCAAATCCGTTCGAGATGATTGGGAACAAACTTATCTAATCACACACAGAAACGTTCACATTAACAATATTTGTGTATTTATATTTTTAAGTATTTTGTTCATATATAAATAACCATAATGTAGATATATTCTTTTTCCGTCTCAGATAAGTTTGTGTTCCCTAAGTGCCTTGTAAGTTGTAAGTTCCTTGTTGAATAAGTATAGTCCCATTTCAAAATATGTAGGTAAAGCTCAAGACTACCTTTTTCTTGGAAGCTCAAGATATACTGGATAGACCCCCCTCCGTGTCTATATGTGGGTGAAGGGGGCAAATCACCTATTATTAGGGGGGTGCCAAACTAACGGTTTCACGTGTTGTTCGTTTTTATGTGTTCCGTTTGAATAGGAAAGCTTGATGGTGTAATTTAGCTGGAGTTTGTTTACCTTCTGTTTGAGAAGAATCATGGAATCTTATGATCTTCGACTAGGGCGTAACTACTATTTGAATTTGAAGAAACTAACTGTTTGAGAAGAATCACGAAGAAAATATTTTGGTACTGTGGTAGTCGGTTAACTGTTTGAGAAGAATCACGAAGAAAACATTTTGAAACCTTTAGTTTCAGAGGTTTTCAACATTTGAATTTATTATAATTGTGTGTTGTTTTAAAGTTATGAATACGTATACTTGGAACCATTTTGGTACTGTGGTAGTCGGTTATAATCATAATGGTCATTTTTCGCTATAGCCTCAATCACATGAAAACTTATTTTATTTGTAAAAAAACCTATATTTGTTTTAGTATAGACATAGAAAACATACAGTCTCAAGACAAACCTGTAGGTAGAGCATGCAAATATTGATCCGGCGGCGGGAATCTAACCCACAACCTTTTGCGTCTCAGATTACTCCCACAAAGACGTGTTAAAACCATGTTAAAATGCACGAGAGGAAAAAAACAATTGCAGTAAAAAAACTTCATAATACACATGTATTTACTGGTGTTATGTTATGGTGAATTCACCATTTTAATATTATTCTGAGCAGTCATCATTATGGGTGGCCAATTTGAACCGAACTGAAAATTTCTTTTTATTTTAAGTTGAAACTCAGAAATTATCATACAAACTTATCAAAGCATGTTTTTCAAACATGCACTTCCCATAAAAAAACGAAATATTTTCCGAATTCCGATTTCTCCAGCCATAAGACAAGCATCACAAGTGGAAATGTACAAAATCTTGAAATTAAACGATTATACCTTAAGCGAGTGAAGGTAAACACTGTCCGTTATTGGAAGCATTCGATATTGAGAGGCATCTTGAGTTAATGTCAGTTATTTATTCTGACGTTAAGTGCTGTTCCTGTCGAAATCAGAGGCTTTACCCAGCTGGATTTGAAAAAATAAGGGTGCGTTTTGGAGAGATCGCTAAAAACTCTATTTAGTTCAACTAGAGTCACAAACGTGGAAAATTATTGGATGTTTATGTATGCCAACGACGCTCGGTCGATTCTTGACAGTTTTAACTCGGAACCTGTAACTCTATATAATTCTTTCTAGCTAGATGAATCACTTAGAAATGTATCGAAATTCCAATAAACTTAGCTATCCTTACTTAAACTTGAATGATGACTGATGATGATGATGTATTAATCAATATAAATTTTATCCAGTGAATAAAAAAGAGACAAATCCCACTGATTTCTTTAAATTGTTCAATCATCATTATTTTATGATTCCGTAGCCGACGTATTGAGTCTTCTAATCCCCATATTGGGTTAACTTATTTCTGAAAACTCATATTACTGTTTGTTTACTGTAAAATTGATAATTTCTATGTTGGTTCACCTTTTTTTTATTAATTCAAATATGATGTGTAATAAAATAGTTATTATTAAACGAAATAAAAATTAAAAAAAATGCCACCCACCAAATCTTGTCATCATCATCAGCCTATAGCAGTGCAATCATGTGCTAGTCGCCAATTATAACAAAATTTTCAACAACATTTTTAAAGAATCGACCACCAAACTAGCTGTCACTTTCAAACATGATGTATGGCACAAGGCGTCAGCTCATCCATTTAGGTAGCAATTTGCATGGAAAGCTCGTATTTATGCGACCTGACACGACATATTTCGTTGATATGACATAGTTTTGCTTGACAGACACAATGTTGGAGATACCACCGCCTACAGGCGCTTCGATATTGTGCTTTTATTCATGAGTTAGCTTGTATTTTATTTGTTAAAAGTATTTTAGTAGGAGTAACAACAACACAACATCAGCCTATAAAGTGGTAATATGTCCTTAATACTTTGTGTTTAAAATACTTTACACCTACTTAGTAACCTTTGCTTATTTTAAACTGACCACTATAAAGAGGAGATTCCTTTAACACAGGTTAATGCAACTGAAAAAAAGAGGAAACCTTTGTAATATTACTTTATAAGAAAATAAAAGTATTTTTGATACCTATCTTTTATGATAATCTTTAAGCAAGAGGTTTTAGGATCACAGATGGCGGCGGCCGTCGGGGCCACTGAACCAATTTTGATTCAATTCAGTTACATTAGCAGGCTACTTTTATCCGATTACGTGAGCGGAGCCGTGGGTGCAAGCTAGTCAAGTACCCTATCCCATCCTACTAATATTATAAATGCGAAATTTTGTGATGTATGTTTGTTACTCTTTCACGCAAAAACTACTGAACGGATTTGGATGTAATTTAGAATATAAACAGTTTGTGACCTGGATTAACACAGAGGTGAGTTTTTTTATCCCGGTACGAACGAAGCCGCGTGTGGAAGTATATATATAATACAAATCGCAAAATACTTCATTTCAATTCTCAGAGTCAGAGATGTTCAAGGAATGTTTCTCGCTGTTTCACAATATTTTTGTGATATTTTCTTCAATATTTTTATTATTTTCTCGTCACCCTCACACCTTGCTCCTCGAATCGTGAAAACGACAATTTTACATACTTCGCATACTCTACGCGTAATGTATTTGATATATCTGTTGTTTTCTCTTAGGGTTGCCACATTCATCACTAATATCATGAAATAATAGTAGAGAAAATGCAAATCAAGTATGTTTCTTTTTAGGCTCTCACAGCAAGCCACTAAATTGTTTTTTTTTTTTTAAATTTGATACGAAAATCCCAATGCTTTAGGGAAGTACACTTACTTATTGTCATTTCTTATAATCGGTTGCACGCGAGAAAAGGAAGGTGCAGATGGAAACCAGCTATAGAAAAAAATATACCCTAGAGTAACGGGAATTTTCACGGATAGTAAAAAAAACCCTCTAAGATGTCAAAAAATGTGCCGTTATACTTCAATGGTTTCGTGCTTTTCTATCTCATTAAAACGCACGATGGCGCCCTATATTTTAATTTAATTATCCTTATTATAGGCAAACATTATAATAAACAACTACTTTGTCGCCTTATAAATGTCATTTTTCACTGCAAGTAAAAACAGATGCAAAGATTTATAAAAGTGCGTTTGGCAGCCCTAGCAGTCAAGCATGAATTTCAAAGGAAATATTTTCACGTGTGAGGGGCAACTAACAGTAAAGTTATAAAGTGTGTTCGAGAGATATGATGTGTGCCCGTAGTAGCAGAAAATAATGTCAATTTCTACTGAAAAAATATTAGACCCTACCTATGTATGCATGTCTTATTAGATAGATAGATATAGCATTTATTTCCAAGAATCACTAGGTACAGATTGTGGTTTAAATTTTACATGCAGGTGACCTTAATAGATATATTTAAAACTATCTACAAGATGTAAGGCAGGTGCAGGTTTATGTAAGTAACTTAACTAGCTAGATTAATACGCTAAAATAACATCGAAACAAAAATAAATAACTTAAACATTGCAAGTACCTGCTTGCCTACCTATTTTTTGCATCATCTGTGCATGTAAACAGTTGTCATGTTAGTCAGTCAGTGATTTTGGAAAACAGGTTCTTGCTCAGCTATGTGCTGCATAACCTAGATACAGTGCTGATTTTCAGCAAGCACCTACTTGGTTTGGTATTTGTGTAAAAAATTGAAAAAGTTGGTAGTTTTTGTGGTAGAGAGTAGTTAGTAGTAAAAATATTTTAAAGGGCTGGTCCAGTGGCGTGATTCTCGAGGATAGAGATGATCGTACTCAGGCATATATCGCAAACTATCAAAACTCTATGGTTTGCTAGTTCGCGAGATGGTATGACTAAATGTGGCAACAATATCTATGAGAATCAGGGCTCAGAAATGTTTTTTTTATGGTACTTGAAAATAGAACAAGCACATGGCCCACCTGATGTTAAGTGGTAACAATTACCTATCACAAAGCATGACATCATAGATCATGTTTTTTGGAACGTGCTCTACGATGCAATGCCCAGCGTTCATCAACTAGAGGCATGAAGATGATAAGCCTCTGGTGCCTGTATTTTCACCAGCACCCACACCCTTCAAACCGAAACAGCAAAACTGCTTTATGGCTGAAATAGGTATGTTAGTAGTACTTCCCCAGACAAACCCTTCACAAAGAACTCTACTACAACTAAATAGTTACTAACGTCGTGCCTTTGTTTCTGTTTGAAGACAATAATAACCTTCATGCTTCCAGTAATTGGACAACACAGGGCGTTAGATCGTACGGCACTTTCCAAACACATCAGTGACCTAATATGCAATACTTTAGTCTGGGTAATGGTTACCACTTGGCATTAGGTGTGTCAAATGCTTGTTCCATCAACAAGTATATCTCATAACAAAGTTTTCTTTTTTATCTTTCGATAGATTTTCTTCTTCAAAACTCACCATGTTTTTTGTAACGCAATGACTGCAATGATACTAACCCCAGGTCCATTAAAAAGTACGCTTGCGATATCAAAGTTAAAGTAAAGCGCTTAAAGTGCTTGAAGCAAGTTAATCGAGTAATTATCTCGTATGGAAACTAAGTCGGCGGTATTTACACGAACTTCGAAACTGAGGATAATGGGGATAAACGGTGTTTAATTCTTGTAGTTTTGATCTTCTTATACTTATCTCTGATTAAATAGTAAAACCTACTGTCAGAATTCTAACAACGAAATAAACTTTACTAATAATAATGCATTACACTACATGCACAATTAATATTGATGTGATAAACAGTAGGGCAAAGTGCTCGATTCCCGCCCAGGACAAACATTGTGTGGTGAACATGGATGTAGTCTGGATGTTTTATAAGTAAGTACCTGTATATATACAGGGTTATAGGTTAAGTCGACCTAGATCCTGGATGGGGTTGTAGCTTCCATAATTCTTGACTGATTTGACTATGGAACACCCTGCCCCAAACTTAACCGTTTTCACGATATTGGAATTTTAAATTTACATTTTTTTTACAATCAATCGTCTATTGCAACCCAGTTGGTTCAGTTAACTGCATTTTTAGTGTTAGGAATAAGAAAACAACTCATCTACTACACGAAAATCGCAGCACAAATAAATTTGATGCCAAAAACCCAAAATAATAACCAATAGACAAAAATATCGGTATGTTTTTTAAGAAAACTTAAAAGTCCAAAATCGTAAAAACGGTTAAGTTTGGGCTAGGGTGTTTCATAGTCAAATCAGTCAGGAATTATGGAAGCTACAACCCCCTCCAGGATCTAGGTCGACTTAACCTATAACCCTGTATATGTTTGCTTCTGGTAAATACCTACCCATAGTACGTAGACTCTGCCTAGTTGGAGATCAAGTGAATATTTTAATCGTCAGTTTAATTATCGTTGGTATATAATTGGTATATATTTCGTATGATGGTTGAAATATTAATGACTGCCTTACAGTAGTGAGATGGGTACGTAGCAAAAGATACTGCGACTCAAATCACATACACACGCACAAAAAACTTCTTCCTACCCAGCGCTGTGCATGATAATAATTATGACTGACTTAGTGAATAAAAAAGGAACTGTCTAATTCAGACACAACTTGTTTGTGAATATGGTAAATTTAAAAACTAAAACCAATGCAAAAGCTAATGTTAGTTTGAACCTAATTTTACGTGGCTCACTCACTTATTAAAAAGGTAGGAACTTAATGTTTGCTTAGAGACTGGTTCTTTTTTTATTTTTTATTATGTAGAAATCAGAGGTTAAATCAAAATTAGGTAGCTAAGCGAGAATCCCTGTTATTCAACAACAACAGTGATCCCCACGCAAGTGTCCCAGTGGCCGGATCAAACAAAACTAAGTGCGAATATCCAATATTGACACGTATATCAAAACAGATGTATCGTTTGACACTTTTTCAGTTACAAGGGTCCACAGTCAATATTATAAGTAAATAGATTAGCTACCATAAGTAGTCGAATCGCTAAAAGTCGAGTAGGAATCGAGTGCGAAAAAAATCATGTCACTTTGCTCTACAGATAAAAACTATAAAATGTTTTATCAATATTTGCTTTTACCACATTGAATTTTTCTTACAAAAATATTTGTAGAAAAAATATATTATAGTAAAAAAATAGTAACTACCTAAATAACATTATTCATCATCATCAACCTACAGCAGTCCACTGCTGGACATACGCCTCCCCTAATGAGCGCCATTGCTCACTGTCCTCAGCTAGACGGATCCAGCTTCTACCAGCCTTTCACAGTTCTCCACTCTTGGCTGGAGAGCGTCCTACACTACGTTTGCCGAGCCCAGGACTCCACTCAACAACACGTTTACCTCAACGGTTATCGGTTCTTTGGCAGATATGGCCAGCCCACTGCCAATTCAGCTTGCTAATTCTCTGAGCTATATCAACAACTCTAGTTCTATGTCGGATATACTCGTTACGGATTTTATCCTTCAGAGAAACTTTGAGCTCGTGCTGCAGCTCGCTGAGCGACTTTAAGCTGGTGGACTCCAATTTTTGCTGGACATTGTATGTATGTATGTATTTTATTCTACTTAATACTATTTTTAATAATGTACACTGTAAAAACCCATAGAGTTTTTCTCAGTGTCCACAGTAACAATGTAAAATATCGTACAAATCATTAGACACAACTTATTAGTTACTTACATAACAAATAAAAGCTAAAATCCATAACTACCTACTAAAGTCTATTCAACGTACACTACGTTCGACACGATTATCACAAATTATTTATCACTCAGCTCATTTAGCTTCAAACTAAGCAGAGCTTGTGTTATGCGACCACTTAACTAAATTATACTACTTAAACTTATATACTTATTGTTACATATACTAAGAAAACACCCCTGACAAATATTTGCAGATCAAACAATCATTGTTTTGCGGCAGGAATCAAACCAACAACCCTATGCGTCTGGGGCGCAACTTCACCCACTCACCACAGAGGTCAATATGACGAATACTATCACGTAACGTAACAATACGTCACGTTACTTAACAATACGTCACTTAATTCAAAATTCTGCTTCTTCGTGATGCTACGGCACCACGGTGCAAGTTGAATTTTGAATTCACTACTGTCATACCACTTCACATACTGTTACGTTTACTAAACAACAAATATTCTTAAAAATGCGTCTATATGACAATGGTGCAAGTTGAATTTTGAATTCACTACTGTCATACCACTTTTCATACTGTTACGTTTAATAAACAACAAATATTCTTAAAAATGCGTCTATATGAAAACGGTGCAAGTTGAATTTTGAATTCACTACTGTCATACCAATTTACATACTGTTACGTTTACTAAACAACAAATATTCTTAAAAATGCGTCTATATGAAAACGGTGCAAGTTGAATTTTGAATTCACTACTGTCATACCACTTTACATACTGTAGAAGTACTATCAAAAGTTTCATATCTTGTAGCTATTTTCGAGTTACCACAGTAATAACCCACATTAACCGTAGTGGAGTTACTGCATTTGATCCAGACCTGATCTACAGCAAATATTAGCCTCCGCCTCCCGTGGGAATCAGCATCCCTGTATCGCACTGTACTGTAGCCACAAACCCCATCTAGAATTCACCCTTATCACAACCACTCAAGACTCAAAGTTAGCTAGCAAAACCTAGCTTGTAATGGCAAGCTCGAAACTTTACGGTTAAGAAAATACAGCACAAAATTCGCACGCGTTGAAATCTTTTTCACTACTTTTGTGTATATCACGTGACTCTCATAGGGGTTTTATACTATGTATCTACATAGTTTAGGTGCAATTTTAACTGTCATTGAAGACTGGGTGTAAAGTGACCACAGCACGGATTAAAATATATCCATGAAGGTATCATGAAGCCCATATCTGAATCCAGTGTTATCATAGGGTTGTCAGAATCAGCAAGCTAGTAAATTAATTAAGTATTTATTTCACACGCAAAAAAAAAAGAATTATACAAAAGGAGGACATAATGGTGAAGCATTTTCTGTCAGTCAACATTCCTAAAAAAGTATCATTTTAACTGAAAACTGAAACTGTTTGTATTTTAATGAAAAAATCGATACTCAAATATATTTTTTACAACAATATAAATGGAAGTAGAACTTAAATATGTTAAAAAGAGATATTTTTAATTCTTTTTTTTATGTGGTCCTATAATTTGAGTTTTTATAATGTTAAAATTAACAATATGGGATGTTGTATATTTAATTACTTAGTACTTACCTACAGTACCTACCTTCCTATATATACCAATGGTTAAATATAAGAAATTTTATAAATTCTTAATCCTAAGAAATTTTAAATTAGAATTATAATTATAATTCTAATTAAAAAGGGAGCGTGGCCGACTCGTTTACACTTACAAGTATATTAAACAAGTTGTACAACAATATCCAGTTTTTTACACAAAAAGTTGTTTGAATACTCCGGCCACCTGAAGAGTTCAGTTTGCTCATAAATAGAATAATGCATAGAAATTCGAGTTAATGTGTTGTATTACGCGTTTTATACGAATTACTGCTTTTTTTTGCAATAAAACGTCTCACTTGCAGGTAACGTAAAAAAGTAACGCAAGATATATATTAATAATGTAATGTGTGGTAATTAAGGTTAATAAACGTAAGAAAAACGTTATTAAACAATACAAAAAAGTTTAAATTAACTTATAAAAAGTGTAGCGGGCAGACTACACAGTGACTACAGTAGTTTGTAACTGAAGTTATACTTTTTAAAAACATCTAAGTAAAGACCTCTTCTCTTGGCGGTCTTATGCGAGCCAAATCCATCGCTTTTTAGAATTTAGTACACTAACCGTCCTACAAACCTCAGGTAGCTAAAATGCCGTTAAAATATAGTTCACCTTTTATTTACATTCAAATGACAAGACAAGTTTACTTTATCGAACCGTTATAAAATGACATTTGGTTATGATTAAGGGGGTTAATATACTGACAACCCTAGCACGATGTAACTTAAGTGATTGATGTTTCTTTTCCTCAAAATTTTAAATGTATATATATATATATATATATATATATATACATTATTTTATAAAATATATATATATACGAGTATATATATATATATATATATACACATATAGTTATATATATTTTGAGTTAACTTATATATTATTCTATTTCATTTATTAAATTTGTAGCACTACGTATCTCGAAGCTACAAAAGGTTATCTGGAAGAAAATGCTATTTAGAATTAAGTTTGCCTGTGTATTTGTTTTATTTTGTGCAATAAAGAATTTTCTATCCATCTTCGTCTATTTTGTATTGTTTAAAAGCATATATATTATGTACGTTTAAGTTTTATATTTACTAAAATAAAATAAATACAGAGCAATTTCGCGTTTACGATTCATCATCAAATTTAAATACAGACCCAAATTTAACAATTACAAAATTACTAATCAGAGTTAGTTACTTCGAAATGCGCTTTTCAAAGATCAATTAACTTAATCTCCTATAAAACTCCATCAAATAACCAACAGACGGCGCCAGCGCAACTCAAAGACTCCGAAAGTATCTAAGTACATTCATCTTGACTCACAGAGGCTCGCAAAAAGGTTTATTAAAAAAGGTCGCATTAGTTTACACTTCAAGAAGGTTGAATACCTTTTATGTCGAAACTATAGAAGGCTTTAGCTAGTGAGTATTAGTTTTTATGCAAAAGGGTTAAAGCCCTTTGTCGCTGGGGAAGGACCAATGGGCCTATATGCTCGGATGGTCAAAGACGATCCTCGACGATGTCCTTTATTGAGTGCTGTTCGAAAACCAGTGGGTTGTAAGTCTTGAAGAGATGTTAAGAGGAAACAAATGTTAGATCTAAGTAATTATAGTCACTTTGGTCGATCCTTAAATATTACTAAGTATAAACGCAACATGAATATATCTGTAAGTTTTATTTATATGATATTTGACAAAATCAGATAAGTGAAATTGTATTCCATAGAGGACTGATTGAATTATACAAAATATCTTTTTTTATTTATTTTTGTTATGATTATGAGTAAGCTCTTGAGGCAAGGAAGAGATCTACGATGATGGGTGAGCTTTCCCAGAAGATGCCTATTAACTGTCTTTTTTTAGCCAACGAAAAAACAGACGCTAGCAGCTGATTCCACATTTTAGCAATGTGCATTATAGGTAAATGATGGTTGAAAGAGCGTAGTCCAGTTAAACAATTCTATCGTTTTGACAAAATCAGTAACTATAGTAAAGTTATATCGACTATCGACAAATTCACCCTCAGAACCACTGAACAAATTAATGCCAATACCCTTCAAGATACGGATACCCAAGATTTTATCACCCCTAATAGACAATTCAGCGGGGCTCACCGCTGCCGCTCCAATGCCTTCCAAAAGGACACCTTTTGATCAATAACTGTATATAAATTACTGAGCAGCAAACCATATGCCCTTTGCTGCTCAAGCAAGCGAACCACTCGCCATCCTTTGTATTTTGCATATATTTTCGTCGTGTGAAACTTTGTTGAGAGATCGAGTTTTTGCGCCAAAATTACCGTAATCGGATTGAGAATATTTCGATCTATTTTATTGTTATTCACAGTATTTTGACTCTTGTGCAGTGCCACAGCGTCTTCTTATAACTTGTACTTAATTTTCTGAGTAAAAGGTTAATTTAAATAAAAACGTTAAGTTTAATTTTAACTATCCATGTTCGTCGAGTATCTGGACCACGTTTTTGAGTTGCCTTGCCAAAGATGGTCTATAAACATGTTGAAGCCACGGGTTTCAAGTTTATGGTATCAGGCACTTAATGAAACATTATTCTGGAGTTTTTTCAATAAAATTTACTGCATTCCTGTACAAAGGATAAAAAATTCAGCGCTAGTTTTCAAAAAAAATATTTTGTTTGTAAAATTAATTATTTTCTCTCACAGGTCGGAAGACACGGTAGATCAAATAAGTAGTTACTTACAGGTATTGAGCCGCCTTTTGACTGATAATGTAATGACTGATTAACTGATGGGATGTAATGTATATTACACCTTTACACGAGATCATTTGACACTTCAAACTCAGGGCGAGGCAGGAGGAGTTGCTGTGTCCGGGGAGGTGTATCGTTCAAAATGTATGACGTGCCATAAAATATTACAGCTCTACATGTAATTTATATTCCATACTCAAAAATTTCCTGTTAAATCTAAAGTAAGGTACTAAACGGTAATATGTACCAACTCCCTTAGAGGTATTATGCACTTTTTGTTAAATGTAAAGTAGGTAAGGCTAATGTACGCCCTATAAAACTTAAAAACTTCCTTTTTCTTGTAAGTAACTGTGGGAGACGGGCCGGGACTATAGGTACGTTAGTATTATATTAATTCCATGGCCAGGACCATCGAGATTATATATATAGTATCTCGATGGCCGGGACCATATTACTGATACAAATAAGGTTGTAATCACTTGAAAAACCATGAAGGGCTTTATCAAAAAGGTTGCAATCTTAATTGACTACTCATACAGCCAGCTTCTTGACTGCAGCAGCTGGGTTCACGATCGAAAAGACACACCGTATCCATAATACGTACGTATACTCGTACATCGAATCATTTGCTTGAAAAATTTACTGAGGATTACCTGAACACAATTAAAACTGGTAGACGAAGAAAAAACCGGATAGAAACAGAGTTCTGTTTGAATCTATGAGTAGGGTTCCACAATATGTTGACTTTATTTTAGTCAGATGTTGCTTCTATATTTTAGTTGATTTCTGTGTGCACAAATGTGTGTACTTGCAGGTTATGCAAATATTGTCTTTAATCTAGTGTGGACGTATGCTTTGCGTTTGAAAAAATCTCACGATTTAGATCACGTCTTTAGGTTTTGATAATTGAAACTTACTGATAATTACTTAGTTTTACATATTACAAGTAGTAAGACAGTGTAGGGCGATCACAAATATTTCAACCTGACGTATCGTGAGCGTAACGAAAAATGTTGGCCAATGATAATGCGTTATTTTGAGTCTACGACGCGAATACTTTTACGCAAGTCTTTGTGATGTATTTAGCCTCTGATTGGTCTTTTTTGGTGGCAAGTTTTCAACCTGATGTCACCTCCATCATGAGATTTTTCCGAACATTTTCGCGGCAATAGTAGATTCATGATACTTACAACGCAATACTATACATGTGCTATAAAAACTATAATAGGTACATATCCATTTACAGGTCATGTAAACATTCATTTAAACTATAGAAGTTGTCAGAGGGAATCCTAAAAAAGGGAAAAAATATACACTGTCTCGCCTACATAGTTCATCGCAATAAGCCTCCTGTTGTATTCCATTGTATTTTCAAGATGTTTTGATAAAAACGGCTACTGGTAATCCCCTATGAAGTTTTGTAAGAACCGTTGAAAAACATGGATCAATTATAATCCTTGTTTCTTATTACCTATATTTATTACATCTATATATTTTTAATATCAATATCACAAGGATTTTAACCTTATAAAGTTGAGAATAAAGATTGAGATAGGTGCAGATGACTAAAGGGGTTTTTGATGATTATTTAATCTTCTTAAAATCATCTGGACTATTTTCTAATCATGATGTAGGCTCAGATACTATTGAAAGGGAATAGATTGCCATTTCAATGGTATCAACAATTATATGAGCAATATTTTTTTTTATTTGCATGGACTGAGCAATATTCAGATATTGCTTCAGATATTTCAGATATTTCGGACATATCCATGATTATTATTATTGCTTCAGATATTTCAGACATATCCATGATTAGAAAATTTATATAATTAAATTAATTAGTCTAGACCCCTTCATGGTTGATAGGGGTAGTCAGAGATAAGTACAAACATAAAATTTGGTATTAGCGTAGTACTAAAATTCAGTGACAGATTGCAACTTTTATTTAAAAACTACTGAACCTTTGAATATTTGTTATAAGGTACAACGGGTTCTTCAGCATGTTTTCTTGATGAAACTCTTCAGTGCAAATGACAAGTGAATATTTTAATTTGGTATTAGCGCACTTTTGCCATTAAAGTTTTATTCTACTTTAATCAAATTAATTAAGGATACTTTAGTATTTGGATTGAAGACCAATTAAGCTTTTATTGTATTGTAAAAAATATGATCCCAGCAGCGGCGTTTACAAACCAAAGGGTCTCCATCAAACCTCATCAAAGCAAACCATCAAATTGGACAAAGAGTTTAAAATATGAGCAGAAGGGCACATCATAAAATGCCACACGTATCATCACACTAAGGTACATAAATAATGTATGAGATAATATACCTATTGATATATGAGTGTTAACTTGTTTGGATGTAGTTGTATTCATAGAATATCCACAAGGTCGCTGAATCAATTTTCATCAGCAGTCCATTGCTCGACATAGGAAGGCCTCCCCTAATAACCGCCATTACGCTTTGTCCTCAGCTCGACGCATTCAGCTTTTACCATAGCCTTTTGCAGATCGTCACTCTATCTAGCCTGAGGGCGTCTTATTTTGATGTTTAGTGATTAATGAGTAATTATCAGACTACAGCGTAAACCCACGTCTGAACAGTCTAAAGCCGCAGCCAGAAACTATAGTTCCCAATAAAAACAGGCCACTTTTTGCATTTTATAATGTATTCGCATTATAACTGGCGACACGCCAATTCGTAAAGCTGTTAAATGCATCATAAAAAGTGGTTATTCTGAACCCTGAAGTGTTGTAAATAAGAGTGATTGCACTCAATATATCATCGACCTTTTGTCGGCTGAAGCCTGCGTCACTTACAACTTACTTCAACGAAAAAGAGGCTTTATTGCACTGATTTAAATATTAAAGTCCGTGGCAGTTCTGACGACGAATATATTTTACTTGGGGACGATCGAAAATCCAAGCACAAAAATTCAAACGGTGCTTGCGTAATAAAAAATTGGAGGTCTGTTTTAAATAAAAAACATGAGCTGAAAATGCCCTAAGAAGTTACTAAGGTATAACACTTGGAGGGTGTACGGCTGCAGCATGGACTTTATCCAGTACTGCCTTCATCAATCCACCTACCATAGCTAGGCGTCTAATAAACCTAGCAAAGTCTATCTTTAGATTACTCTACGGTGCACACCTGCTAATTGTTTAAATTGTAAAACAATAACACACAGGCTTCTTGAAAAACAAGTGATGGTCAAGGTGAGAGTACATAAAAAATGCGCGCCATTTTGTTTTGACATTTGAGGTACTTTGGACCATAGGGGCTTCCCCGGCAGAGAGTATAAGTATTCAAACCTAATAGCAAGGTTTATCTTTACATTTCCCCTGTGGTGGGCACCTAATTTCAAGTACCCCTAGGGGTAGATAAGTAAGCCCAAATATTATATTTGGTACATGTGTCTACTTTAAATATCGCTCGTATACAGCCAGACAAACTTGACAAACAGGTTGTAGCGGGAAAGATAGAAGGAAAAAGACCTCTTGAACAGTCACCTAGCCGTTGGCTTGACCAAGTCAAGACGGTGACGGGGCTCGCTTTGACTGCCGCCTTGATGCAAGCCAAAGACAGTGTATGGAAGCAGCTCATCAATACCTCAGTAAAAGTCTCTCAGGATGGGCACAACCTTTTCAATGAATACGAAGAAGAAGAGAGTCTACTTTTTGCAATCATTCCTTGTGCCAAGTTGTAAGCCTTAAACTTGTCTGGTGCTATATAATCTGTGGTGTTAATTTATTGCACGCCTCTGAGGCTTGACGGCCGACACTCTTACTATTTGTTTTATTAAGTTCTTTTATTTTTTATGTACTCCTAAAACTAGGAAATTTAGGAGCCGTAAAATGGAACGCAAATAGTTTAATTACACAGTTTCAATTTAATTGGAATTACTTTTGAAGGAAGTTGCCAATAAATTAGTACGCCAATTAGATCTAGTTTTTATTAGGACATTTGCGAATTTAAAAACATTAACCGATTGGGCACTAAATAACACTTACAATTAGAGGTAGTTATAGAAAAGAGATGACTATTTATTGACAAAATAGTGTATATACAGCGACATAAACAGCTTTAAAACATCCAAATTCATCTTTTTTTTTACTAGAACGAATTTCGTTATACTTCCCACAACATTACCAGCCTCTATTAGTCCACTGCTGGACAAAGGCCGCCCATAATATGAAGAGAGATATGCCCATAATCCCCATGCTGGGCATGCGGGTTGGGGATCGCAGGGCACAGCTGGGATGTTGCTGTGCTTTGCTGCGCTATGCCGCAATGCCCCAGTTGTCAGTTAGCAGAGTGCACCACGGGCAGGTGAGGTTGGCTTGGATTCCAAATATGGAGTATGTAACCCTTTGCTGTGCTGTCCCTTCTGTTCAACATTCTTTGACTATACACATTTTACAATTATAAAGACTGAAACGAATCAGTGAAAGTTCAAAACTACCAAATCTTTGGAAGGAAATTGGACATGCTGTCCGAAGATAATCCGATAACGTGGCTACACGTGCCTTTAGTAAAACTTCATAGTAAATTTGTAGTATAGGAAACTTCAAAACAATCAATTAGAAAGTCGTAAAACTGTTGCGTACCCATTGTTTATAACTTAGGTTCCTATTTATTACTAAAGTTGTTATACCAGGATTATAAATTTTGAAAAATATAGTTTTTGTTATGCATATAATAACAATTTGCTTGCTTTAATTAGCGTTATTACGTTTAACGTACATACCTACCTTTGATTATGTAGGTAAATCGTAAAAACATAAGTCTCATAAAATATTTATTCGAAAATATTATGATAAATTATTATTATCATAATATTTTTTTTAACATATCTACAATATCGTTACAAACATCGATAAAGTCAATATGAAGAATAGTCTGCGTTTAAAATCGGCATGTTTGACAGAACGTTACAAAAAATTAAAACAATGAACCTATCGTTCGATCTACCTGGCAGATATATAATGCGGTTGAAGAGTGTTTGTTTTTTTGTAATTTATTGATTAATGGACACACAAACGTAATATTTTTTATGGTAATTTTTAAGCTCATAGCTAGAGAACTGATTACCCAAAATCTACAGTTTATTTTTATATTATAGATATATAGTTTATTATTTTATAACGCGTGCTAATTATAAACGTGTAAATTATTACCTTGAATAGAATAGAAAAGCATAATTCAGGGATCTTCAGATATTGCTCAGTACGCAAATCTATTGAGGATACTATATATGGGGTAGTGTTATTTTTTATGCCAAAACTGGCAGACGAACATGCGAGCCACCTGATGGAAAGTAGTCACCGTCGCCCATGGACACCTGCACCAAAGGCGATACTAATGCGCTGCCGGCCCTTGAGGAAATGAAGTACCCGCGTTTTGAAGGACCCCATGTCGTAGCTCAGAGGGAAAACCGCAGAAGGGAGTTCGTTCCACAACTTGTACGAGTTCGTGGCAGGAAAAATCGTGCAAAGTGAACGGTTGTAGAGAAACAACCATCCAGGTGGTGCGGATGAAATTTGGTTTTGCGGCATGTGATGCGATGGTGAAAAGCGGTCACGGGCACAAGACAACAATTCCTCAGAAACCTCCCCAAAATATAGACGATAGAACACACATAGAGATCCTTCGTCTCTTCACAAACTTAACGGGTCTAGATCGTCTGTGAGCTTAGGATTAGTTAGAGGCAAGTCCAAAAATTACTATATATGCCCAATTTTGATAAGCAGCATTCACTGACTGGTTACAGGCCCATCGCAGCTTTTAGTGGAACACTAACCTAGCACATGCCTTTCGAATTTCGGTGGCATGCCGCCCTCACGATGTTTTCCTTCTTAGAGATGACTTTTATGGTTAACATAGGGAAATAATTAATATAAATAAAAATCTCGTGTTACTGTGGTCGTGGTCGCAGTCTTTCGAAACGGCTCGATCGATTTTTATGATTTTTTTAAAAGTATATTTGGTAGGTATGAGAAAAATTCATAACGTATATTTCATAGCGCTAGTTGAGTAGGGTGTCTCTATACAGACTTTTTTCATATTGTTTAACACATATTTTTTTATCCAGGTACCACGCGAGGGAAGCCGTGGGCGGAAACTAGTACAAAATTAATATAATAAAATAAATAAAAATAAAAAATAAATAATGCGGGACGTAATCACACAGCATCACGTAGCCCCAAACTAAGCAGAGCTTGTATTATGGGAACCACATGATTGATATAATACACATATAATTTTTTTTTTTTAATTCTATATATAATTCTAACTAACTTCAATTATAAAATAAAAGTTAAAAAGCACATTTAATCAAAAGTAGTTCAGCTGGTCGAATTCTACGCATACCGTGGCGCGACCGTCGTTATTTCAATTATAGGTACCTGTCCCTCGTCAAAAACAAAGGACTGACAAGAAAAAATAGAAAAAAACATCTTATCTATGATCGAATCGTGGTGTAAAACAGCTCAAGTGTATTGTGTACGGCGTTTTCGGAAGCTTTTTGTAAATGAAACTGGGTTTTCGATTAAATTTGGTGTCTGCGGGTGGATTTTGTTGTATGAGCAGTATGAGTGGGAATATTGCCGATATTTGAAAAGAAATAAATATATACAGAAATAGTAGGTACCTAATATGTTAAAAAGTTATAATTTTAAGTCATTTTAAGATTTTATTGAATTTAAGAACGCCTACTACCATCTTGTAACAAACCACAGTTTTAGCTGGTAGAAAATACTGCTAGCATTAAGCTCTACTTTCGTTACATATTGTGTAATAAAGAATAAATAAATAAATATTTTCTTTATCTATTTGCGCGTACATACTATCAGTTTTGTAGATACTACTGATAAATGTCATTATAAGTATTTAGTTTTCTAGAAATGGTCAAGACCTAAGATAAATTGCAAATAAATAGTAGAGTTCTTTGTGAAGAGCTCATCCGGGGAAGTACTAACACCGTGCCTATTTCTGCCGTGAAACAGTATTGCTGTGTTTCGGTTAGAACGGCACGTAAGACTTAATAATTAACTAGGTACGATGATGACGATGATGTTGAAGCTTAAAACCTTCATGCCTCAAGTGGACGCACATGTAAGGGCACTTTTCAAATATGCGTGATCTACGAATCAATACTTTGTTATAAGTAATGGTTACCACATAACACCAGGTGGACCACATGTTAGTTTCTTCTGGTATCATAAAAAAGAAGGTAAATTAAAAGTGTCTTTCATTTTTTAAAACGTATGCCTTTGACACCGACTGCACATCGAATTAAAAGATCACCACCCCAATCAACCAGCAACTCAAAAGTAAACATTAAAATAAAAACAAACTAAAATTCCCAAAAAATAACATGTCTATAAATCAGATGGTAACGGCCACAACCTACCTGAATACACTATTGAAAGGCAAACGATGATAGCCCCATGTAAATAGGGCATAATAACCGTACCCTACAATGGTCACCCGCTGGGTATAAGCCCTCAACAGCAACGTGTCACTGCTATATGCTTGCGATGTAAAGTGAGCTTTAATTTCGGATTCTTTAGGTTCAATACGGTGTTTGATGTCATTTTTTAAATTTTGAATTATTCTACTAACATTATTGGAGTGTAGTAGGCCTTGCGTAGGTTCTGTCTAGCAGGAGATCAACGTAGTTATAATACTCGCACTCCCTATATAAATGATATACAATATATTTATATCATCCTTGCCGCGCCTCGAGGTCAAGAGCTGGCCCTTAATAAGTTTTTAAAAATTATCTCGTTTCACTTGTGCACTTTTCTAAGCTCAACTAAATTAGATAGCTCTACAGCAGTTATAGTGATCCTTCTCATTTTTACCTCTGTGAAAGAGACAGCAACATTTTAGGACATTTTTTGAACAATATACGAAAATGCCCAACTGAATCGACACCATTGTCTTCACGATGATTATGATGATGATGATAATGATGTTTTGTGACACCATTTCAAATCATCTTTTCTTACATAAAAATTCATGCCTGCATATTTTTACATTTCAAATGTCATTTATAATATAGAGGTTTAATTTAACGTTAAACAAACATTCTCACTTAAATTGCCTACTTTGCCTAAAATACATATCTCGAGGTATAACGTTTTTATAATTTGATTTAGGTAAGTATTTTGTAGTATCTGTCATTTTATAGTGACGATCGACGGATGAAGAGCAACGTATTATTCTGTACCCATACCCTTAATTATAATATCACCCACAATAAAAACTCCAACAAAAGTTTATAAAAACGGCGCTTCTCCAAAGTGCCTACTACGGTTGTACGTTATTGTATTTTGACATAGCCTATTGTTACATTACGAGCTTCTGTGGTTATGAAAAGGACAACACAAGACATGTCAAGCAGAAGGATGATTGGAATTGGTGATGGTCTGGTAATTTTTACGGTAAGTGCAATACTTACAACGGATATTTGTCGCTATTTGTCAACGGATATTTGTCCGAAGTTGGCTGCAAGTTGCGACGTAGTTCCTATATTCAGGCCGTATTGTACTAGGCTCGGTCGAATCGTAGGCTGAGCCTAACTTCATAGCGACAAATTACGATTCGACCGAGCCTAGTACAATACGGCCCGAATATAGGAACTACGTCGCAACTTGCAGCCAACTTCGGAGGGATATAGATACGTTGTTAATATTGTATCTGATTGAGTTTTTTTCATATAATTTTTTGAATAAAATAGTTTTTTAATTAAAACAACAAGTTAGTTAATCGTTTTTGCACACTGATTGCGGACCTTGGAGCATTTGCTCTACATAAGCAGTTGTGTTTTCAGCACTCAAAGTGTTAGACAACTTATAGGATGTAAGAAACAGTGATCGAAATAGATGGAGTACCTAAAATTTTCGGGTCAGAGACAAAAAGTGGAGACTTCGTTACAACTAAATTTTTTCGGGGCGAAAATTTACACCGATTTTGGGACACTAAAAATCTATATCACTAAAAATAATGTTATTGAAA
This sequence comes from Horisme vitalbata, assembly GCA_951804965.1. Lineage (NCBI taxonomy): Eukaryota > Metazoa > Arthropoda > Insecta > Lepidoptera > Geometridae > Horisme > Horisme vitalbata. Next base: position 10,076,314 of record OX638106.1, on the reverse strand, counting down.
TTGAAAATAACAAATTCAGTTTGCAAAAAATAGTATAAAATTAACTGAAATCAATTCAATGGCTAAAGTAATGAGTATTTCAATCAGTTTAGTAGACTTTGCTAATTATTGAAAATTTTATGATTTCTTAATTGTTTTATAGAAGAGATTTTACTCAGAAACAAAATTTAATGATTTCTAGAAATAGAACACAATCAGATACCAAACCATTGTATTGAAATTGAGGGAAACAGATACTCAAACTTCACCAATCCCAATCTGTAAATATAAATAGGTACTCACGAAACCGTGCTTATCGCTGATGTTGTTGGTGAGCTTCAGTTTGTGGAACGAAACCACCTTCTGCATCCACTGTTCGCCCGTTGAGGGCGAGTCGGGGTGGATATACATCCTTTTCGGCATTTCCGGGTCCGCTTTACCAGCGACCATCCACCGGCTAGACAGAGACAAATTATTCCAACACTGTAGTAAAGGTCACTAAAGGTCAAGTAAAGTAACTGTCACCAATCAAGAAGACAAGGGGCCTGATTCTGACGATGCGATATATTTATATATATATCGCGAGAACTGTAAAATTTCATAGAGTTTTGACAGTTTCCGCGATATATATCTAATAAAATTAATTATATCGAATTTTCAGAATCAGGCCTCAGTACAGTGGCTCGAGTGCGAAAAATATACCTTCCTATAGAGTTTGCGTTACCTATATTTTTGTATCGAGATATCAAGTCCAAACTTCCCACTAAGGGCTATGGTCCGTTTTCATACAAAAATATAGTTTTTCGCACTCAAACCGAAGAGCCCCCAGGCCCCAGTAAAGTGGCTTGTGAGTGAAAAATATACCTTCCTACAGAGTTTGTGTTTATATTTATATATATATCGCGAGAACTGACAAATTTCATAGAGTTTTGACAGTTTCCGCGATATATATCTAATAAAATTAATTATATCGAATTTTCAGAATCAGGCCTCAGTACAGTGCCTCGAGTGCGAAAAATATACCTTCCTATAGAGTTTGCGTTACCTATATTTTTGTATCAAGATATCAAGTTACTTCGAGCTAGGAGTGCTGGTATGTTTTAAAAAAAATAGTTTTTCGCACTCAAACCGGAGACACAAGCTAAAAAGTAGGTATTCGTATCGTAGACGTAAAATTTTGGCCAATGAGAAAGCGTGGATTCAAAATAATAACGCCTTGTCATTGGCCAACATTTAACGTTACGCTTACGATAGGTCAGGTTGAAATATTCGTGATAGAAAGCGCGGCATGTTTTAAGTTTTACTGCGTGAAAGCGTCTATGTACAATTTTTCATTGTATACCTATAGATAGTACCTAATTAGCTAATATATTGTTTAAAAAAGTATAGTATGAAATAAGGTTTTCTTTTTTTCAAATTAACTACAACAGTTACTTCTAACAGCTGGCGATGATAATTGAGAATTCAAAAATTGGACCTAGGAATAAAAAATAAAATTCATATATTTAGTAAGCATGGATTTCACTATGAAAAACCGAAATGGCCCAATTTTTTTTAAATAAAAATATTGTAGTTATTTTAAAAACTCATATTGATGACGATAATATGATAGTAGGACATTATGTACTTTACATTGCGGTAGTTTTAAAAATCTAAAGCTTAGACGGTTGGTAAAATAACTACTTGATTAAAGCCGGGCTCACTACAATGACTAGAAAAAATACCAGAGTAACATCTCTACAAGATCCTTTTCAACAAAACTTATAACCACCACCACATGCATTGCCAACTAAACATAAATAAAAGTGTCGAATAAAACACCATGCCATTAAAAAGTGACCAACAAAATATTTCTACTCACAGCCGTGCACAAAAACGTAACGAAAAGAGATCTGCGTGCAACGGAACGTGAATATTTCAAACGACCAATCATGAAACCCGCTGATATTGACCGAAAATCAGTGACCAATACAAATAGAGCATAACTTTGAAATTGGTGTGATGAAACGTTTGAAAAGCAAGTTGATTTTTTAATAAAGAATGTCCCCTACCAAATGTCCAAGCTTATTTTCAGGAAACACAGATCTCCTGACTTCACATTTAACAAACGCATGCTTCTTGCCTTCAGTTCGAATTACATTAAAATAAGAAACCCGAACTAAGTATTTGCTTATTTTAATTTAATTCCCTTTTATACCTGTTGTGGAATTTGTATCTGCAATCGTCCGCAGCTACGATGTCCATTAGCAAAATGTACCTCGCTTTTTTATCAAGACCAGAAACGCGAACTTTGTAGGCAGGAAACATACGTCTGCAAGCAACACGAAAAACATTGGTTGGGACTCCTTTGCGACAACTATTTGACATCCCGTCGATTGTGAGACAACTTGCTGGACTAGTTTACGCTTTTTGCATTTCGTACGAAGTGAATGTTTTAGCTTGTGATCTTGACTCGCGTTAATTAGATTTCGTTGTTATATAAACAATAATAAATTTACCGCATTATAAAAAATTACCTACTTGTTGAAGGATAACGAAACCCGAAGTTTATTTTATACCGGCAATTGCTAATCTAGCATAGAGCTGTAAGGATAAAAAAGTTCTGTGACTTTAAAGTCCAATGAATTTACCAAAGCTATGTTTGCATTTATCTCTTGCATAAAATGTTATACATGTATGTTACCTTTTATATGCATGGATATCAAACACAATAGAAAATCTATTGTATCTCGCGTGGATTCGCGTTCAGACATTTTAAGGGGTCAATGTTTATCATTGCAAGTAAGTACCTCTAGCTCTTTTAAACATAAATACCGCTATCTACATCACTTTTAAATTATTGAGCCTGTCTTTTAAAATATTGAACTATATTAATTTTCGCATTGACTTCGTGATTTAGACTTGCATCTTTTAGACACGTCTGGTACAACTGAGGTGTTGTTGGTGTTGTGAAGAATATGCGACACACAAAGAGGTCACTTTTAATTTTATTTAGCCTGTCTATTAAAATATTGAACTACATAACTTCGCATTGACTTCGTGATTTAGACTTGCATCTTTTAGACACGTCTGGTACAACTGAGGTGTTGTGAAGAATTTGCGACACACAAAGAGGTCACTTTTAATTTTATTTAGCCTATCTATTAAAATATTGAACTACATAACTTCGCATTGACTTCGTGATTTAGACTTGCGTCTTTTAGACACGTCTGCTACAACTGAGGTGTTGTGAAGAATTTGCAACACACAAAAAGGTCGTGTTTCCGCTATGGAGGGCCTAAAAAGGCGCGGTGCCAGTCATTGTGTGGTTTTGCGACGCGATACAGTGTCGGCGGCGCACGTGATCAAATGTGGTACATGGCTTACACGAGTGCATGGGATTGGCCAGAGTGTACGCGGTAGAGCGATCATGTCCGCTTATTAGGATTGGCCTTAACAGATCGGCGAGTGTTGTTTTAATACATAAAAATGCACGCAATACAAAAGGAAACGACATAGCAATGTTGATAGTCTGTTTGATAAGATTGCACTACTTTGCGTATGTTATTAAAAATATTTTATAGGTTCTCTTGCTCGAGTTACAACAATTATACTGCTTGTAGGTATGTTTTTTTAAACTTTTTTGAATGTTTAAAAACAAACAAAATAATGCTCGCATTATTCTAAGATAGGACTCATTTTGGAAAATAGCAATCATAATGTATTGTAAAATAAGCGCAAGCCAACTCAAAAGATTATGAATGGCTGAATGACGAAATTAATAATTTTGACACTAGAGTTCCACTCATTATTAGAAAAGACATAGAAATTAATAGAGATCCTCTATTTCTATGTATTTGAATGTAAAGCTTTATTCTGAATACGGAAGTAATAGCGTGTTGCTTGTAGCTAGGCTATCAGAAACTATACTGAATCCGTCAGCTGACTAGCGAGGCCAAGCGACTAATGTCGCTACGTTTCCGTAGATCTCTATAAATACGCTAAATACTGCGACACTGCAGAATTGATGTTTTCCAGTTTCCCCAGAACGAAGCCTATTTTACTATCAGACTTGAAAATATTTGAATTAAAGCGATTCCTACCTTGAGTTCCAAATCAACTTTAGGAATTGTCGATCGAGTGTTGCGAGCAATCGGCGAATTCGATTCGAATGATACTTATTCATTGAGTATTAAGAGCATTGGTGTAACGTGACATTATACGATCTAATTGTACAAAAATCTTATATCTATATGTTTGTAGCCTGCCTACTCCATAAAGAAGTCTGTAATGCAAATTATTGATTTGCACAATGAACGCAAGTCCTTGTAAAGTAACGCACCACTGGCTTTCAATCGAGTCACAACGATTCGACTTTAGAAACATTCGATCGAGTAATTGGTAAGTAATTTATGCATCGAAGATTTGTAATAATTAATTACCATATTAACAGCGCTAGGCGGTCGGCCTTTGTCGGCGTCCGTATCAGTGTACGGCTGACTCACAGTCGCATTTTGGGCCGGAATGCTCGGGTCGTATTAATTAACGGATATTAAATCGAAGTTTATCGGCCACATCTCGATGTTGCCAAACTGGCGAACCGAGCGGCGGGTTTGATATTCGACGATCGACAGACATAAACCGGAGAACGAATCTTATCGGAGCTTGTCATCAAACATCAAACAATGTACACGATCAAATACGATGATTATCGATTCGACGAGCCCCCGAGGGATGCGACTCGAATCGACAGAACCCGGAAGGTTTTTTGTTCGAGATCACTAATCGAGTCGAATTTAATCCCAATTTAGGTTAATTTGGGAGAACAGTGCGAGAAGCGTCGGTATTTCTCACCTCTGGTGTCGGTCGCTTTTTACATTAACGCTGCGGCGTTTAAGACAAAGATATTTTAATGATATTACCCATCAGATGTGAGGTGAATCCTTAATCGGCGGCTGATTCCGAGGCTGAATCGTCGTGCGATGTCGTTGCCCTTAAATTAAGCGTGTTTCTTACAAATTGTTTAGACGCAATTAAAGAACGCGTCGAAATTGTGATGGGAACTAGTGCATTGCGTGAGGAGAATCACAAGCTAAATGAAAACAAGCGTATAACGGAACGCAGTTAAAATGGAATGAGCATCTCCAATCAACGGTGATATCTATCAGTGACCGACAATCTGGCGGCTGTGACGACGCCAAATTCTCGGTGGAACACATACATGGGCAATTTCTTAGCCAACGATTGACACTTAATGCAACGTATAATAACATTAATATTATTGAAGCTTATTGCTCCTGCCCCACTAAAAGACTTACCTATGAGTAAGTCTAGAATATGAACTGCACTTATGTCAAAAAGTTGGTCAATAAATTGCCCATGTAGGAGCAAATCAAACCGGCAATCGAACGTTAGGGACGTAAAATTCTCGGTAACATCGACAGGCAGAAGAAGAAATGTGCGATGATGGTCTCCAGGCGGTGGACGGTACCTGTTGTGGAACTTATATCTGTAGTCGTCAGCGGCTACGATGTCCAGCAGTAGGATGTACTTTGCCTTCGCGTCCAATCCGGATACGCGGAACTTCATTTGTGGGAACATTTGTCTGTGAATTGCAATATTCTTGTTTTTTATCCTGAACTCACAGAGGCATTTATGGCTATAACTAAAGCTAAAAAAGATAAAAACACAATAATAAAACTTAGAAATAGAATAAGAAGCGTCATTGCTCGTTGCATATCCGAATTCCTGCTTTGGAAAATAATTAAGACCTCACAGTTTTATCTAAGACTATAAGTGGGTTACCTCAAGGTTCGGTACTTGGTCACATTTCATTTTCTTTGTACAAACAATTAAAGTATTTGTGAATACATTATTATAGACCCTATCTGTAATCAATTCATTTCTAGTTGCATGCATTCAAATATAAGTAATAACATTCTTCATCTTAACAAGCTAAAGGTACACGCAATAACTCTGTAGCCACGATATTATGATTATGCGAATTTCCATGCTGGAAGCATTTCTGCTTCTTCTTCACGCAGAGCAAGCCTACTGAGGCTCAATAGAGTGGTCACAAGGTTCACCGCCGGCTCATTAGCCCGTATATTTATAGGCGTTACGTGACGAACACACAACATTACGGCCTGATGGATGTCGTGTCGTGTCGTAGATGAGTTGAATACCGAATGAGAGACAAATAGGTGGTGAGTTCCTTGTCTGTGATATGCGATCTGTAACTGTCTGAAGACTAGTATGTACTGAATACGCGTACAGCAGATGCATTGACCTGAGACTGGGATGTTTAAATGTGAAAAAAATGTGGGACGTAATCACTCCGCATCGTGTAGCCCCAAACTAAGCAGTGCTTGTATTATGGGAACCATATGATTGATATACTACACTTATACTATTTTTTAAATACATACATATTATAAATAGAAAACAACCAGACCCGGGAAAAATATCTACAGCACATGCAAACATTTATCACGCAGCGGGAATCGAACTCGCAACCTTCTGCGTCTCAGGCGGAGCTTCGCCCACTGCGCCACAGAGGCCGAATTTTTATTTCTTCTTTTTTTAACCGCCTAAAGCATGAAGGCGCTCAAATCGAAATGTCACTCTACGGTCACCCATCCAAGTAGTGACTGAGCGGAGTGTTGCATAACCAAGATGATCTGCTGAGAATACCAAGGTAAGACACACCACAATTGCTACGAGATGTATGGTGCTGGTGATTAAAGCAAATCATCCCAGATAGGAAGATTTATATGTGCTTGCAGAAGTTCTTAAGATGAAGAAGTTTCAATTAATAAACAATTTTATGACAGTTAAGATGATATGACTTGTATGGTGTGGTGATCGTTGATAGTAAATATCGGCTCCTGCACCTTTATTCGCTATCTTAGTTGCCAGCTCAAATGAACTGTGTGAAGGGCTGGTCCTATTTTGTACTAGGTTATTGGGTAGCCGTAATTCGAGATACAATGGCCTCTGTGGCGCAGTCGACGTATGTCCGCCGGAGACGCAGAAGGTTACGGGTTCTATTCCCACCGCGGTACAAATTCATTAATTTCCTTCTATTAGCCACCGTCTCACACACACTCCGTTCTTACTCATATCTTTAACACAATATATCATTTTCTTCGGCCGACTTCTGCCAGCACATTTTTCTATAACCATATAATTCATTCTTGTAACATTCATATTCTTCTAACGTGACATTAATGCATATTTAAATTTATTTTTTTATTTAACATGGGCCAGCTCTTGACCTCGAGGCTTGCAATAGGCAAGGATGAGGTCGACGATGGGGCGAGCTTTCCCAGAAGATGCCTATACTTCTTTCCAACTAGCTTTCGCTGATGATGAATTGAGATATAATTGTCAACCGCAAAGTAAATATTATGCTAAGCAGAGTTTTTTACCAATTCTTCTCGGTTCGGGTCGTGTTACAAATTGGTGTAAATTTAAAAAAAGTGTACTTTTTGTGTAAAATAAATAAATACGTTTTTAACCATTTACTTTTTACTTTACTTTACAAAATGTATATAAAGCAAATGTAAGTTATACACTAGACAATGTATATAATTTATATCAATTTGATACTTCAGACTTGTAGGTAACTTCCAAGCAAAGTTGACCTTTAGTTGTCGTTTTGAACGTGTTGTTTTTGCATTGTAGTGCTGTCAGAATTACTGCAGTGCTTTTAGTACCATCTCGTACTATTAACTACGGTTGACAAGTTAACGATGATCATAGATCAGTCAACAAGTACAGATACTCATACACAATTTGTACTAAGTGGAGAAGATGCTTGTAGGCACAAGCATCTTCTCCACTCGATGACCTTTAAAATCATATAGACTTCTTAGTCATCATTAGTAACATCTCTTGATGTTGAGTCGTTTTTCATCTTAAATTAAGGTTTTGATAGAACGAATATTTTTAAAACTATAGTTATGTTATGTTTTGTGTTCCTTAATATTTCGATTGCTTTTAGTGAAACGGTAAAAATCCCCCCATCACCTTGCAATCTGTAAAACCACGTGTCCATTGTCGGGATTATGAGCATATCAACCTTCTTAAAGGAGATTAGTATGAAAAGGCTGTTGTTGTTCTTGTTGGTCTAAATTGTCACAGCTTGATATTGATACTGACTTCCGTGCTAATGGGAATCATATGACAACAAAGTAGATAAAATATTGACCTAAAAAGGTCAATTTTAGATCTTCCAGAATATGTAGGTACATAGTTATTTACTTATCTAATTATTTAGGTCAACTTATTAAAGTAACGATTTAAACGAAAAATCAATGAACAAGCATCTCTCACAAACCGTCAAAGATAAGTTAACAGATAGGACAGTCAATCACATTCATAGTCATACAATACCTTCCTTGTATTTTATACTTTATATGCAATAAATTAGAGACGATAACGAAACAAACGTAGTGTTGTCAGTAATTAATTGCTGAATGATGGATTGAGTATAAATTTCTCGATTTATATGGAGCGTAGGTTGTTAACGTTTTGAGGTATTTTCTTGAGTCATTAAAGTTTACTGGAACTAGAATTAAATGTACTATAGACGACTTCTGTGGTGCTGTGGGCAAAAGCCTGACTGAGACGAGACCGCCCGACAAGGTTGCAGGTTCGAATCCCGCGATAATCTGTAAATATATTGTCTCGGGTCTGGGTGTTTCTATGCCTATTAATAATTATTTACAAAAACATGCATTAAGTATCTTGTCTAGCAGTCAAGTTTCACATAATATCAGGCGTAATAGCAGGCTCTGCTTAGTTTGGGGCTATTATAAGTAAAAATAACTTACAAAAAATAAGCTCGTTCCACTGTTTGGCAAAGTCTCCCCTTTAGATTTCCTAAGATCTCTGTTCCACCACCATGAATTGAGAACCTCCTTCTTTTTTGAAGTCGGTTAAAAACAAATAACCATTTCAGAAATCCTTGTTCAACATAAAACAAATTGTCCATGAAATTCTAAATACTAAATTTTATTGCCAAAACGATCGTCACTCATCCCTTTGAAACCCGACCCTCACTTGCCGAATTACAGTGATCATGCCAATGTCACTTTGAAAGTGCAAAGTGTTACCTTTTAAAAGACTATTAATTAATCCCACAAATTACCTCGCTGTAATTTAGGGGCTGTGGACTTCCCACCCCGAGGCTTGAGGGGGGAGATCTGACACGCCGAGGCATTCTTGTGGCTTCGAGAGGGGGTGGGTGCATCCATATTCTAAATGTTATGCTGGGAATTATCCCATGACGGTGTAATTTTTTTAACATCTATCACTAAATTGTAAAGTATTATGGTGGCATAGAACTATGTATTTGTAATTATTATTATACTAGCTGTCCGCAACTTTGTTTCCGTGTATACTACACCAACATAAAAAAAACGAAAAATGCAATTGGCTACCGGGTTCGTCAATTGTGAATTTTAAACATTCAGGGACACACTCAAACATACACAAGTAAAAACCATCAAAAACTGTCCAGCCGTTTAGGTGGAGTTTAGTGACAAACTAAAGTGCTATACTCTTATTACGTATTATAGTCTTCAGAAAAAATAATCTTAAAAATAAATAAATATTGTGACATCAAATAAGGCTTTTACTTACTACCTATTATTAATACGTAATAAATATTTTTTTTCATTGTTGTTATTCCAAGTTTTCTTTCAAGCAATAATTTTACTATAGTTACTTATTGCTTGATATTTCTATGTTTGCCTTTTTGCCTGTACAACAATAATAACATCAACAACAACAGCACCAGCCGACGAGTACGAGTACGCCAACGAGTTTTGCATCTAAGTAGGTTTAAATTGCCTAGTATTTTGTGACAAATATTTCCCAATTTAAGAGTTGCCAAAGCATTTATTAATAAAGACAATGATTCAACTTCAACAAATTCGCCTTTACCAAAACTACTAGTCAATTATTTCTTGAAAAGTTAGATCATTTATCCTGTGTTGGTGCAAGCGGCCCTGTTTCACCGCAGCTCGTTTTTCACGCGAATGTGCCGACGACGCCGCATAGTGACTGCACGTACTCGACTAAAGTAGACTGAGCCCAGTTTTAACTTATCAGATATTAGCGTGATGTAATCTGCGAACGATGATTTCACGCAAAAGTGAAAAAAAGTATTCCGAGAACCCTTACCAATGGCGACAAAACCAAACTTATCCCATAAAATTTATTATATTTTCTTTAGTCTTTCACACTAACGGGATTAATAGTCAAGTAAAAAAATATTTTGTCGGGAATTCTCGGATGAAGAAAATTGTGCGCCGATCGTTTTTTGTTATATTCGCCATGGCTATAGAAGAAAACAGGACCTGACTGAAGACTGGACGACTGAACTTATAAACCGTACTACGTTGCCTCATATTATTATGAACATTATACTTGATACTGGCGAAATTACGCACGCCACCATTAGACTGCAAAAACCATTGTCACTATGGCAACTATGGTTACTGCCTTAGTAACAGTACTGTCACTTTGGCAACAACCCATATTTTTAATTATTTAGACAGTAGAATCGACCACTTAAAAACTTGGTTTTTGTTTTTGACGCACTCACGTCTTCGTCTTGGTACCGAGCGCCATACATCAGACGGCATTATCCTTTCGAACCTATAAAGATATAGAGATAGATAGAAAACTCTTTATTGTACTCACACCAACTTAAACGTATAGAACAAAACGGACAATATCTATAATGACAGTACAATAGGCGGTCTTATCGCTTAAGAGCGATCGGTTCCAGGCAACCTTTGGAAGAATTTAGAAGACTAGCAGACGATGGTGAAATATCAATAAACACAAATAAATGCATAACATTGCAGAATAGGATAATGAATATTAATGTTTAAAGTGTGACTTGAAAATATATGCGAAGTATCCCGAAAGGAGTTTCTATACCGAGAGGCCACCTATAGCCAGATATTTCAATCAGCACATTAGTTATCAATTTATCATTATTCAACATCATATTGGCTGAGATACTCTATTCATTGAAATACTTCAATGACATTAAATTTGCCCTTAAATGTGAAAGTCAGAATAAATCTAGTTAAAATGCGTATTCACACTGGCGATTTGCGCAACGTTTTCGCCGCCTCCTGTACGCAGCGAGCGTTTGTAGCGCTATTCGCGGGAAATACCGAGAACGAAAACGTGACGAGCCCGCAGCGATCTCGCCTCACTTTTAATTCACTCGCAAATCGCCAATGTGATAACGCTCTTTGGCACTACCTCCACTTGTGAGTGTATCGCGCGATCGTCCTGCCACTTCATTCTATAACCACATTTTTAACGTGTCTCCACATGGCTATTCTATCGCCGTATTTCTGTGTGATACGTTTATAGAGCTGTTAGAGGACGAAATTTTATTGTATTGTGTTTATTTAATAACCAAAAAGTCACAATATCGTTCATGTATAATTAATGTAAAACCTTTGGCAAGTTTGTCTAAGTGCTTCTAAACACTCCAAACACTCATCATCATCATCATCATTCAAAGCCCGCATTTATCCACTGCTGGATATAGGCCTCCCGAAGTTTGTGCCATCCACCACGGTCTTGTGCTAGTCACATCCACGATCGTCCGTTGACGCGTACTGAGCTTCTATACTATAAACACTCACTCTAGCTAAATTACACAAAATTGCATGACGTTGATATCGCCGCGATACACTCGCTCGTGGAAGTAGTGCCTTAGGGTAAGGCCATATAAACATTCGGATCAGTCAAAAGTTTCTTTTAGAGGCTTCGGTCAGCAAAAACTAAAAGCAATAAATTCTTCAAACAAACGCTTTGAACTAACTAACCGTTAATTAGTAAGCGTTCACAAGTGGTGATTAGCCGATGGAATTTAGGAGCTATTACAAGTAATTAAGGTCAAGAATTGTTTGATTTGTTACGAAGGTAATCCGCTGGTAACTAACTCCAGGTTAAATTGCTGGCGTTAACAGATTACAAGTCGTTTCTTTTAATAATTTGTATGAACTTATAACTTGTCTTGAGTTTTCCAGTTTTATGCTTAGCTTTAAAATAATATTTGTGTAGAGTAAGGGAAAAATGTACAGATTAGAGATTATTTTATATTAGATAGACACAGTTACATCATTTTCACGTCACAATTTTTTTGTCCTCCAGCGAGATAGGTCGTCGATACCATAAAGACCGTAGGCCGTAGGCTGGTTCAGACTAGAACAAGATCGAGGCGAGTGGCATAATCAATGAAAGGCCTGAAGTGAACGGAAAATGGCTGATAATGATGATCATGATGATTTTTACAATTTTCATTGCAATGTGATCTATGTCTATGTTGTCTGTTTTTAGTAATTCACAATTGCAATTTAAAAAAATACATATATCTAAAAGTTTTTAATGGATTGTTTACTTAAATAAGTTTAAATACTAGAGTACTCAAATAACAATAACTAAATGGATAGGCAAGTTTTTGACTTCACTTTATTGTATAAAACAAAGTCACTTGACACCTTCTGTCTGTTCCTATTTATGCCTAGATCTTTAAAACCACGCAATGGATTTTGATGCGGTTTTTTATATTAAATAGTGTGATTGAAAAGGAAGGTTTGCAAAGGAAGGTATGTATAATTTGTACCCGTGCGAAGCCGCGGGGCGGGTCGCTAGTATATTATAAAGTTAAGATATCAATTATTTATTTATTTAGAAATATTGATAGCATCAGTATAGCATGGCTGTAAAATACGAAATAAATGGATAAGCTTATAATAGGAATGTGCCTAGGTCTCAAAATATATCTAAACAGAGAGATATGTAGATAGGCAACTATTATTATAATTGTCAGTTTTTATGAAAATTACATGTGGGAACTGCTATTTAACCGTTATTGCATTCCAACCCACCCCTAAGTCGTAACCTACTAGAAAAACCACTACCAAGGTATTGTACACACGATTAGAATAAGCCATAGCTTAGAAAATATAGCTAGTACACTAGGAAATCTTGAGATATCACTTAGATCGTATTTAGATAAAATTAATTAGACTCTTCATGGTTAATTATGGTAGATATAAATCAAGTTGTACTGGTTATAAACATGAGTTTATTACACCAAACCAAATCGTAGAAAACCGATTTATTTGTGGTTCCTTCTAATATCTATATACTTTGTTTTATGGTACCTGAAGATAGAACAAGCACATGGCTCATCTGACGTTAATCTGTAACCATTACTTATAACAAAGTATAGCTTCATAAGGTCACACTTGTTTGAAACGTGTCCTAGGATGCAACGCCTAACGTCCATTAACTTGAAGCATGAAGGTGTCAAGCATCATATGTCTGTAATTTCACCGGCACCAAAAACCTTCAAACCAAAGCACAGCAGTTCTGCTACACGGCAGAAATAGGCATGATAATAGTACTTCCTGGATGAGCCCTAAATAAAAAATTGTACTTCTGTTGAATCTAATTTCCGGATGATATCTTAATTTTATTGAAAATTATTTGTCAAAATCAGATATCATTTTAATAAAAAATCAAAATACATCTCAGTATAGGATTTTATTATGTTACTTGAAGATAGAACAAGAACATGGTCCACCTGATGTTAAGTGGGAACCATTACCTATCACAAAGCATTGCTTAAAGGTACCAAATATTTGTCAAAAATGTTGGAATATTATTAAATATTCAATTATTAAACTAAATTTTTTTTTTTAGTCTCCATTACCCAATAAAAAACACATCTATAAGTAGAAAGCAACCTGAATTTAACTGCTGGAAGCAGACTGGATGCGTGAAGCTGAAGACATATAGAAAACATTTTTTTGTAATTCACACTAACATAAAACCGGACAGGGGGTGATAAGGAAGGTCTATGTAAAATGTGTACTGCTAGGCTGATGATATATTACTTACTATAGACAAATTATTTGCAATTCATGCAAACATTCGAACCAGCATCCTTCTGCGTTGTACAGGTCGTCACAGAGGCGTTCAACGTGGACTGCTACAGGCTGATGATGATAATGATAATGATGATAGTCAGTATAATGTTCTGTTTGTCATAATACAAAGCTATTTAACCAAGGTGTGTCTACAAACAGGTGTAAAATAATTAAAGTTAGAAACTTACGTAGTTAATGGTCAAATTAAAATATTAGATAAAAACTTATTATGTGTTGCATCCACAGATATAGAAGAGAACTAGATAAAGTCTTAAAATTCAATACGGCGGATCTCTACTTTCTTATGTCCAATATCATCAGTTAGAAAGGGATGCATACTTAAATCAATGCGACTTCAAAAAGTTAATCGTACCAGGGCGCTCGAACAAATTTCTATGCAGGTTCATACAAATGCCCTGGTACGAAGTCGCAGAAATCGCATTGAGATAGAGTATGCATCCCTTTCTAGCAAACTATATATGGACATAAGAAAGGAGAGATCAGCCGTATGAGTTGACGTTCAGAGCATAGTGAATTTTAAGGCTTTATCTAGTTGTCTTCTATATCTGTGGTTGCATCCGCATCACTATTTTTGACGCAGACTCAGATTTAAAGACAACATGTTACATCCGAATCTGTCAATTTATAAATATAACACTAATATTAACATTGCAAATGTTTGTTTTGATCCTGATCGAGTATAGTGCCCAGATTTATGAAATTGTGACATTTGCCTGTTGTTCGCAGATTTGAGAGGTACGCAGATGGGGCATATGTCAAAATGTGCGTATACCGGAGGGCTTCAAAATGCAATTTTAATTCTTTAAATTGGTCGGTAACTTTTTGAGATTTTAGAAAACATGACAAAAGGAGAATGCCGAGAACCGGTACCAATTGCGTCAAAACCGAACGTATCCTATAAAAATGATTATATTTTATAAATTACATTAACATTTTCTATAGTTTTATACACCGACGGGATTAATGATCAAGTAAAAAAAATTTCGTTAATTTGGTTTCCGACGCACGCCGCCATTAGACTGCAACAACCAATTATATTTATGTTACCATGGCAACAAACATTGATGTAAAGTGTTACTATGGCAATAACCCTCATTTTCAATTATTTTGACATTAGAATCGACTAAAAACTTATTGGAGACTTTTGGACGCACTCACTTTAGTCTTGGTACCGAGCGCCATACAACAGACGGCATTCTCCTTTAAAAAAGAATTTGCTGACTTGGATCGAGTTTTTTTTAAAATGATTTTGAATTGATTTTTTTGTTTTATCCGTTACGGAGTTCAGTAACAAACACCTGGACAAATTGCAAATTTTTGTTACGAAACAAGTGTGTGTTTGTAACTCAACACCGTAACGGTAGAACGGATTTAAATGAAACTTGTAATATACATAGTTTGTGACCTGGATTAACAAAAAGGTTACTAGTACCGGTACCACGCGTGCGAAGCCACGAACGGAAGCTAGTTACAAACTAATGTACAATTATTGTTTTTTCTTCTGTTATTTTTGGACAGTTGTCAACATGTGTGGTATTTACAATCACCTACCCAATGGTGACAGCTGAGTAGCACTGATCAACTATAAAGATAGGTTGGACTCCGCTGCCGAACCACTAGAGTTCTTTCTAATTAATAAATAAGATTGAAAACTTTCGGGTGTAAAACGACGATATGACTATAAATAATTTATTTTGAACTTTATTAGGTACCTACTTCAAGATGGAACGAGCACTTGGACCACCTGATGTTCAGTGGTAACAAAGCATTGGTCCATCCATAGTACAGGCTCTGGCTGGTTTCGGATCAGTTGTCCCATATATTTATTATTTATTTATTTATATATCGGTAAAACGTTGAAATGTGGCCTGTTTTGCAACATAAAATTTCCACTTTGATAAAATAAAGTTGCCACAGACAAAATGTATTTCTAAATTATCGGAACAACAAAAATTAAACAATCAAACAGACACATTGTTCCACGAAAACATTAACACGCATTTTAACGACAAGTTTTAATATCTTTTGTTAAATTTTATTATTATCTGTTTGGGACACTCAAAATGAATAATTGCTAAATTAAAATAAAGGTGGTAAAAACGTTGTACGCAATATTTAATGTAGTATTACGTAAAAAGTTTTAGTTTATAAACGGAAGTCGTTTTTCTAAAAGTAGGTACATTTTTTAATCTCAAGAATAATCTAGAAACATGAATCAAAAGAGGTATTTGCTATTCAAATGCAGTAATAAAATGGCCACACAATGCGTGGTAGGAACAAGATTTTTTTTTATTCTAGTGATAAATCTTAAATGATATTAACTGTATCAAAAAATGTGAACTCAACAATTAATTAAGTGCCTCTACCTGTAGTTATTATTTAATGTAAGTTTGTAAAGCTGTTACGGATTCATTATTTAATTAATTTACTAGCTAACCCGAGAGACAGTTCAAATTCTAGAGTTCATATAAAAATCCCATACTAAATTACCAAAGTAGATTTATTTAAATTAAAAACTTTCCTAATTGCTTCGGGCTCTGATACTTGGCCTATACGGAATATGAATATACGGGCATGATTCTAACGATTCGATATACTTGATTCTATTAGATTTATATCGCGAAAACTGACAAAACTGTATGAAATTTGACAGTTCTCGACATATATATCTAATAGAATCAAATATAAAATATCGAATCGTCAAAATCAGGCCCCAGATCTTGTGCGTTAGCCCAACCTAACAAAGTATGAACTAAAGTCGGCAAACCAAAGAGACAATCAAAAAAAGACCGCATAGACAAAAGCATTGTCTATGGTAAAAGTTCCAAATAAAAAACTCAATAAATAACGATTAACAAAAAGCGATGTCATCTCGCTCTTATCGCAACAACTGACGACGGTAGCGCTGTAATGAACAGGGAGGATGTAGAGTCGTCAATAATATATTTTTTATTTTATTAAAGAAAAAACATGGTTCTGTTTCTATACAAAAGACAATACTTATAGGTAAAAGCTAGTAGAAAGAGTTCTTGGAAGAAAAAGAGACAAGAGTTAATGGAACCAAATCCAATAAACCTAGTTAAGGCAAAACACCCATGAGTATTTTTTTTAAAGTATTAAGGGCTAGTTTACATAGTATATGTGTAACGTCTGCATTAACTATAGCGGAAAGAAAATAACAGCCACGTTTATTCATAATACATCATGACGGTGTTACGGATTTTATCCTTCAGAGAAACTCCGAGCATAGCTCGTTAAATAGCTCGCTGAGCGACTTTAAACTGATGGACTAGCCATACTGTAAGGTACGGTGTAACTTAGATCTATGATTGTATTGATTATTGACAAAAAACCACTGGGCTAACACTGGAAGTACCCACTAATAGTAATGGCATAAAAGCTAAACCTTCCAAACTTTAACTTACACAGATAATAAGGCAATCACATTAATTAAAGATCTACGCAATTTACAATAAATAATATAAACAGGGTTAACTATGTCCTACAGTGAGTTTCTAAGAGAATTTTTATCAGATGATAGTCGACTCCATGGTTTTCCTACCAGATGTAGATAAGTGTCTAACCGCGGCGCCGGTTCAGGGTGGCCCTATCTAACGCCATCCATGATATTCATTGCTTTAAAACCTACGAAACAACAGCTTTTAAATATTAGTTTGAACTAATCGTTTAAAAACTGTACCGACCAAGTAGAGTTGCTCTCTATTATTTGCGATAGAAATCAGTGATAGAAAATGGGTTAAGTTTAAAATTAGTAAAGTAAGTTCTTAGGAGAACACATTCTTGTTCTTCGTATGGCCAACTCAGAGTCAGAGTTTTTAGGCCACCAGAAGACCTCCGATATGGCTTAACGA
Organism: Horisme vitalbata; assembly: GCA_951804965.1. Taxonomy (NCBI): domain Eukaryota; kingdom Metazoa; phylum Arthropoda; class Insecta; order Lepidoptera; family Geometridae; genus Horisme; species Horisme vitalbata. The sequence continues at coordinate 10,058,487 of OX638106.1, read as the reverse complement.
CTGAAAAAACCCGGACAGACATCCTGACTTTCGAAGCACGGGAAGCGCTAAGTTATAAATTATATTAATAGACACCTCTCCAAGTAATGATTGGGAGTGTTGTTTCACTCTGGTCGGCTAAAACACCGAAATAAGCCACACCACGAGCGCATTAGGAGAATACCTACATAAAGCATAGATTGTTCAATGCGTGCACTCCCTTGGTACGTTAGTAGGTACTTACTAGTAGTAATTCCATGTTCTAGCTTTATAAGCAGCGCAACGCCAGAAAATCCTAACATATAGACTTAGAATAAGGTTCTTATTCTACACAGACTCTAAAAAGAGTTGTTAGATACTTATTTATTTTATGTATAATTTACAAGCATTTTGGCCTACAATTCCGTTCAACATACCACATTTCAGAAATTTAATTGTTATTAATTGAAATACCAGAATGAGGCTCTATAAAATTAAGCGCAAAAAAAATTGCGCACCTGCTTTGCGGTTTTTGTTGATCAAGGTTAACCTTGGAAATTATTATTTACTTTCCGGCGAGTAGCTTATTTGGCACTGTTCTTTTATATTACGAACTAAGAAAACATGCATACGGTCCTCTTTATGGTAAGGGGTTCCTGTAGCCTATGAACGACTATAACACCAAGAGATATAGTCTATAACGACCCTTTACCATTTTTAAATCGCCGTTTTTGAAAACATTGCTTGAAGTTGATAAAGTGAGCTATAGGAATACTGCTTGAGTTGTTTGACAACCCATGCCTACCGTCTGTCAGAAAAGGTACTTACTTCATTGGGGGCTTAAAACTGGTTTGCTGGCTCACTGGCCTACCAGCGGTTTTATTAGCCAAAATATATTATATGCTCAAATTATCACTCAACAGTCCCAAGCTATGCAGAGCTTGTATTATGGAAACCACATGACTGATATGCTATTTATTTTTTATTTGTTTGTAATTTCATACACACTATTCATAGAAAACACCCAACACGTGAGATAAATCTTTTTTTAGCTCGTATTTTTCATTGCTGAACGTCGTTCCCCGACTACGTCACGAATGGCACAACCCAAAGCAAATAAGTGCAAATCATGCAAACATTTTTCCATCTCCCCTCACTCTTCTGTATCTCAAGCAGGCCAAAAAACCAAACACTTTAAACGAACGTGCCCTCAAAACCTATCAGCAAATAAACAAGTATTTTTTTAACTGAACCAATTTTTACTCTACTCTACAAACCTTCACCAATTTTTTTCTCACCGCCATCTCAGAGAAGTCAACTCAATAATTATTCACGGTTTATCACACGATCTGTTCCAAAACGCCTCCGTTCCGACGTCGACATGACAGGGACATCGTGTTACCGTCTTTTTTGTCGTCTCTGGTTTAATCGACACTGTTCTTGCATTCAAAAGAACCGCTCGGTATAATGACTGATGACACGCTGTTATTATTGATGACTCGTGAAGTGGGACATTTGTTTGTTTTGATGATGAAAATTATACGTTTTTGTTGTTGTACAATTTAAGTGTTTCAGTGTTTACCATAGAAATTATCTGATTTAAAATTGTGAGATTTTTTTACAAAATTTTAACAGCAATAGAAATGGTTTATTTGCTAGAAATATGGTTGCAAGGTTATTAAGTTCTATTAAATACAGGATTCTCATATTTTAGTATAAATTATGTAAACATATCCATAGGTTTGGAAGGGATACCTCAGCTGTATGCTTTCAGAGAGATTGGCGAGCATTACCAAAACATAGACACATGAATAGAACATAGAAACCCGGGCTTGATCAGAATTTATTTGAGAATGAATAGTGGTAGACCGCTAAAGACAGGGATGTGTGGAAAAGTTTGGAGGAGGTATTTGCGTAGCAGCGGGACGAAATGGGCTAGTTAAAAGAAAATGGCTATCTAAGCCGTGAAACAGCATCTCTGTATTTCGGTTCGAAGTTTGCGAGTGCCGTTGATGTCTCAGTTTTACATCGTAAGGCAAGTTCTAACCTGACCTTCGATGAAATATTTTGTTATAGGTTAGAAAATTACCAGAATGGTCATTTTCGGTCGGACATTTTCAGTCCACTGCTGGACATAGGCCTATAAGAAGGGGGATATGCCCATAATCCATCTTCAGTAATCATAATAGATCAAAACAATATAATTTCATTTTCTCTAATTAGATTCTTTGTAACGAGGCATGTTTATCGTGAGAGCCTTCAATATAACACAAACATGGCTACTGTGAGACGCAGTATCCCGGTACATACGTACACACCTCACGTATTAAACTCAGCCGGAAGTCGCTGCAATCTTGAAGGCCAATTAAACAACTGTAATTAATTACAAGAAAGTCAACAATCAACCGAAATTTGGTGATACATATTCGACGGTCGCTTGATCTCTTTACGTGATGTGATTTTAAATTATGTGGTGGGAATTTGGGATTACATGATGTTTGTGAATCAGCTGGTCTAATCGTGATAGATAAGTTCGATAGAATCTTGGGATTAAGAATTTTATGATTTCAATTTTTAAGATGCTTGAAAACGTCGACTAAAATTTTTAACTACACATACATATATGTTTACAGGGGGTACAGGGGGTTATATATTTGGGGGTGTACAGGGTTCCAACCCCTATCTTCGGAACCCAAGCCAACCCCACCTGCACGTGGTGCACCCTGCTAAACAACGAACGGGGCTCTGGCGGCCGGCTGATTGCGGCATAGCACAGCCTACATCGGCACAGCTAACCCTGGCCACTGACGGGCAGCAGCGTCGGTGGTGCGAGAAGCTGTGCCCTGCGATCCCCAACCCGCATGCCCAGCGTGGGGATTATATTATCCGCATGTCCAGCAGTGTACTGATATAGGCTGATGTGATGATGATGATGTGATGACATATATGTTTAATGCCCAGCTGATTGCGGCATAGCGAAGCCTTACACCGGCACAGCATAACCTAGCCTCCTACAGGCATTGATGGTGCGAGAAGCTGTGCCCTTTAATCCCCATCCTGCATGCCCATGGGGATTATTTGCATACGCCCCTTCTTTTAGGGGAGGCTTAAGTCCAGCAGTGGAATGGGTTGGTATTATTGTTGTTTTATTGTGATGGTGATTTACACATGCGAAAATTCGTCGATGGTGGTCTAGAACTAGTTAATTAAAATTTAAACACTTGATAACTGCAATCAGCTTATCAAAATGACCTGGCACATGCATAATCGGGTCACGCGAGCTAATCAGCTACATACATTGCAAGGGCTAATATATTTAACGACTATTGAAAGGTACGTAATTTTTATTGCGGAAGCAACGTATTCTAAATTAAAAATCGAAATCGAAAAAATCTCATTTTTTAAGTTTTATCATCATATTTATTATAGGGCTGTTGGAGTACCAATAATAAAAAAATGAAAAATTAAATTTAAAATTTAAAAAACCCCCGACTAAAAAGCAAACATTTTAAAAGTCAAAAATAATACCATCGTTGAGCCATTAAATTCCATTGACTAATTTGCATCGGGGTACACACAAGTGACAAGTTCGCTCAGAGATTTGTCACTCTAACCAGCAAATAGCTTACTTTGACGGTAGTTGAAAATATTAAAGGCATTATATATACTTTGGTCAGTATACTTATCTAATAAATGAGTTATACTTAAGTAACTTAACTTTAGGTACTTTATTTATTTTCAAAAAGGTTTGACAAAAAAAAATATTTTTTAGATGCTAACTTAAGTAAGGTTATATAGATATCTTAATCTAGAAATTTAATTGTACATGAGAATAGGTACGATGCCCAAACCTAAGTGTTGACTATGCGTGGACTCCTCACTCTAACTAAGCATAAGCTTGTATGTAGAAAAAAAACAATTCCCTATTTTAAAAGAAAACGTTCGCTAAAAATGGCGAGAGTCGCGCGCCAAAAATAATAAAAGATGGCGGCGAAGTACGACGAAATGTCGAGAATGTCCACGTGGTCGGCCTCACCAATTTAGGGCCAAATGCCCTTGCATTCGCTCCTGTTTCTGCTTTATATTGGACTAGTGTAATGCCAGCGACTTCTTCCATGAAGGTAACTTTGTTTGCGTAGAAGTTTTACCCCATTGTATGCCACATAATCATTTTTTTGTTCACGGATGCACTATGCAAGGATACCGTCCTGAAGACTAGAATTTCAATCATGACTGTGAATTGACTGTCAATCAGTCAATCAATCAACCAGTCAACTTCATTGGCAGTTTAGCAGTTTTAATGTATTTTGTATAGGTGTGTAGGTTGACTTTTGGGAATTGTTTAGTTGCGCCTACAGCAAAGAAAAAGTCTCATGTTTTAGCATGTGCATTGAATGCTAGTCAGCCAGTCTGTCAGTAATGGAACGATTTTATATATTTAGTATATCTAACATTTGTGATATATAATACATGCTACTATCGCGGGATCGCGTCTGTCAGAATTTGGGACGTCGGCGCCAGGCCCGCGCTGAGTATACAGGATGTTTTTTAAAATATTCAAAAAACCACAAGAACTGATCAAAGACACTAATATTTAAAACATTTTAATATTACGTTCATAGCCTATGGGTGCCCATGGTCTGCAACACCAGAAGCAAAACCGATGGCTGCATAAGCTGCATAACTTTATACAATACACATAAAAGTTTTATAACGCTGTGACTTATGCCTGTGCCTGTACTTTTTACTATTAGTTTTTCTCTCATACATAGAAAAACCATATTTTCCTATGAATATTTTTCAAACTTTATATACCTACATATTTGTTCTATCGATTACAATATCAAAGAAGTTTTAGAATCGATCATAAATTCCGGAACTTTTATCTTATCGTCTTAGATTCCGATTCAACTGATTGAGTACCCGACTGCATACCTTAGCGTCGAAATTTTTACTAATCTACTCTAATCGAGATCACTGATACACAGATAACATTCAATCTCTGATAAGATTCTAAGTAAATTCTCGCTTTCTTTGTCGTTAGAGTTTGATCAGACAAAAATAGCATGATCAATAGGGACGTGTGTGATTCTGTTCTCGAGAACATCCTATATAGACATAGTTTTGTTTCGAACTCGCCTCAGGAATCCGTCGCGACATGAACTTATGAGTTACAACTGGACCTTTTTGTATCCAAAAACCTGCTGCGGAAAATTAGCCCTTATCTACATCCCAAAGGCGAAGGAACGGGATGGTATAAGAATAATAAGAAGGGACATTTTTGGTCAAACGCGCCGTTTATTTGACGTTGGAATTTATTTGAAGAAGAGTTTGGGGCTTTCGATAATTTAGCAAGGTCTACATGCTTTATGTTTTGTGTTTCAATCTTCAGATCTAATTGATGGTGATGAACAGTGAATTGTTTGTTTTGTGGTTTAAGAAATTGAAGGTCTGCTTTCAACATATTGCCATGGCCAGGGGTCCATATGTGATACTACTACACTATACTGTGCTAACTCTGTACCTACCTGATATTTATTATCTACCTTGTGTTATCAATCAATATATATAGTACTGAAGGCTGGCAGATCCATCACGCAAATATTATAAATGAGAAAGTTTTTGTGTTTATAAGTAGGTATGTTAGTTTCCCCTCAACTACGTAACGGATTTGGATGAAATTTAGAATAAAGACAATTTGAATTGAAACATAGGTTTTTTTTTATCCCGGTACCACGTGACCGGAGTCACTTGCAGAAGCTAGTAAATAATGAATAATGCTGGACGGTATCACACATCATAATTGGCCCCAAACTAAGCAGAACCACTTGACTGATATACTAACCTATATAGTTTTTTTGATACATATTAAACATAGAAAACATACTCAAGAAAAATATTTGCAGATCATACAAACAATGGTCTCGCGGCAGGAACCGAACCCGCAGTTTTCTGCGCCTCAGACTGGCCTTAGTCTACTGCGCCGTCAAATGTCTGATGGTAAATATTTTACTAAAAGCCTTTCTTTTAGTAAGACGCAGTCGTAATGTCTTCGTCTTTCCCGATCCAAATTGATATTTTTGAAAGAACCTGGTGTTTTGGCTCTTTTCTTACGGTTTAACAATATTATTATTTTGAGCCCATATCGTCCCACTGCAGGTCAAAGTATTCCCAATCCTCTTTCCACCCTCCATGGCTGTGCTGATTCAATCTCTATCAAAAGAGTCCAGGTCTCAAACTGGGTCTATCACAATGCCGACTTCCAGAACCATCGGGGCCCACTTTGCTGTTGTTTTAGCCCAAAGTAAGTCAGGCATGCGGCAGCCGTGCCCGGCCCAGTTCCATTTCAGTTTTTCCAGTGTTCAGACTGTTTAACATACAAGAAAATATTTGTTTTTGTTAAACCTGATGGATATTTGAGTCGCCTAAAATAACAATAAATCGTGATCATAAAAAGTAATACCGTATTTAATCAGAAGTCCTTGAGAATTTATTTCGACTAATTTGGTTAAAAACGTCGACATCTTCTCGAAAATGTAACGAGACGTTTCCCGTAAGTTTGTGAGTTGAGTTACAGACTAACAGAATGCAGCTGGTTCAACGTCTGATTTTTTTGATACAACGCGCAAACACATTTCACCATTTCCAATGCTTGTTGCTGCAACAAAAAAAATTGACTAAATTTTACGCACGATAAAAGATTCATAGTTTCTGGTACTAGAACAGTATATTCATTAAAAAATTCTACTAAAAAAAAATGAGCCTAAGACCTGAAATCGGGCATACGAATACAAAGTTTTTTGGGTAACCCGACAAACCTTAAATGTTTCAGAACGTATAAGAATTATTTCTGACTTGTTGACTGCTCGAAACTTTGTCATCGTATGCTCCATCCGTAGTAGTATAGATAAGTTTACGAATTTAAATAGCATTTGTCGGTTAATTTTGTATGAATTTTGTGCTTTATAATTTAAATTTTTCTTGATGAATGTGGTAAACAATAAAGTGTTATCCATAAATCTATTAAGGTACTAACGGATACCCATTATAAGAACCAAGCAGTAGAGATTCATCTCAAACGCCAGCATCTGTGCTATTTTTTGGTGAAATAGTCATAGCATTGTACCTTAGCAGTGACTAAGAACTATTTAGCAACTAATTGATCAAGAACTATTTTGCAACAAATTGATCTCAATGCTGTGACCCAGCTGGTGTCTATCAGCTGTGGTCGAGATGTGCAGACCGTGTATGGTGTTGCATACCAATTGAACAGGTAGTGTGTGAACAAGAAAACTAACAATATTCCGCGCATGCGCCAACCGTTGCAAGATAGGGAAAATTAACTGATCACTGCATATGTACGGAAATTTGCATTTTAATAAGCTGGTAATGAGAAACTGAACAGTAGATTCATGCGATCTGATTGTCTGGTTGACCTTCATGGTTATTTTCACCAACAGTCGCCGTTATCTAAGGTTAGGGGCAGATTTTTGATATATTTAAAGATGGAACCAGCACTGGTCTATCTGTCAAGGGGTAACATATACTTATAACAAAGTATAACATCGTAGGCCACGTAGGTATGTTTGAAACTGAAACACAAAAAGTTTCTATGCAAACTCTTTGGTTATAAACGTGCCCTTCGCTGCAAGGCTCTGAATCCATCACTCGAGGCATGAAGGTGTTAAGTCCCTTTAATTTCCCCGGTACCCTTCAAACCAAAACACAGCAATGCAGTTTGTTTCACGGTGGAAATAGGTTTGTTCCCTGGGCGAGTTCTTCACTACTCCTGATTAAAGGCAATTCTACCAGTCTCGGTTATACTATTTTCATACGTAATATCAGAGAGTGTGGTTTAAGAATTCGGCAGAGCCAAGTCAGTCGACAATTTGTTTGCCTTCTAACACTTCCCAAGTGCGATTTTACTTCTTTTGACAGTACACGAAAAGCAACTAAGAATACCTAACCAAATGAACATAATTAATATGCCTTTCAAGGCCAAGAACATTGACTTAGATAACTTGAAAGCATTTACTAAGTACTTTTGGTTAAAAAAAATACAAGTACCTACATACTTATTTATATTATTTATTAAACTAGCGTTAAATAACTCATTCATATTGAAAACAGAAATTTTCACGTAGTTACAACTGTGAGAGCACCGACGCCGTTTCGACACATGTAGAGAGCCTTCATCAAGGTGAGTGAATGCTCCGCATCCGCGTCCTGGCTAGCTGCTACCAGAACGGTACCTACATACCTATTTCATTTGTTTTGTAAGATGAATACTTATATATTATTTACAAGTACTAGGAAGAAAAATAATTATGTAAGTAGCTAATTAATATCATAGTTGTGAAGTTTTTGAATTACGTAATTTGCCCGGTCTTGATTAAAGAAATGTGACAAAGTTAGAAATGTTATTGAGGAAAACTTCAATTAACGTAAATGAATCTCGCAAAAGAAACATTCTAAGTGACTGGCCTTTTTAAAATCTTAATACAAATCGAAGTAGTTAAAATGCTTGGTGGGCGGGAGTTCTTAAGAAATTTTGCTTAGAGTATTTATTTAAGCTTTTGTAGGCGGAATTCATATTAATATTTTAATAATATAAGTTTGTGAAAATGTGGTATATTAACACGCTGACTGCGGCTCTCGGACATGACGTTAATGCGCCAACCCGAGGAGGGCGACCAGCTCAGTTGTGTTTTCATTGCACTGAAAGCGAATAAATAGCCACTAGGCTGTAATACATATTTAAGTTGTACATATTTGAATTTGTATGTCAACCCAAAAGAGGTTGCTTCACCCTCTTCTTTGTCAGCTGCGACTCAAGTTGTGAGTACTCGAGTACTATAAAAATTCGTGTTTCTATTTTTTCCCAAAAACGTGCTTATTGAGGTATAAATATGGTAGAGTAATATTTCAATGGCTGCATCCCTAAAATCATAGCTGAGCTACAATTATCATCAGTCAAGGCCAAAGTTTAACAGAATCAGCTGTTCTAGGGCTGCTTCATTAGTTTGTTTGCTATTTCTTTAACGAAAAATTCAAAAGAAACAAACTCCCTCACAATAATGTAAAAGTTATGACTAACAGTAGGTACAAAGACGTTAAAAATTTAAGGCAAGCAGAGTCTCTTGCCAATTCTTCTCTATTTGGTTGCGTTTAAAATTGCTATCATCATCATCATCCACAGCCCGATTTCACACACTGCTAGGTATAGGCATAAGGTGTGTACGGGGTTCCAACCCCCATCTTCGGAACCCAAGCCAACTTCACGACGAGCGAGGCTCTGGCGGCCGGCTGATTGCGGCATAGCACAGCCTACATCGGCACATCTAAATCCCCTGGCCACCGACGGGCAGCAGCGTCGGTGGTGCGAGAAGCTGTGCCCTGCGATTCCCAACCCGCATGCCCAGCGTGGGGATTATGGGTATATCTCCCTTTATTAGGGGAGGCCTATGTCCAGCAGTGGACTGATATAGGCTGGTGTGGTGGTGTGGTAGGTATAGGCCTTCCTCAACTGGTGCCATCCACCACAATCCTGCGCTAGTCTAACCCACGTACGGCCTGCGACTCCAAAAGCCATCCCTAGGGCACCACTCTGTAATTGTCCTACTCCATCGATTATCCTATCCTATTACCTCGCCTCTTGTATTGGTATAAAAAACACTATTCAAAGTGAATGTAAGGTGCCTATTAAAAAAAGTTTTTCTTTAATTTCAAACATTCAGATTTAGATTCGTCGATTCGTCGATCGTAGACAACGCAACATTATGTTTTTTTTATCTGTTTTGAAGCAACAGGCTAATTAGGTCAACACACCAAGGTTACTAAACCATTGCTGAATCTACTCACATAATGAGTAAAAAACGTATTGTCCAAATCCTTTGCTCATCTGCATACAAATAGCTTTATAGCCAAAATCCTTGCATCCATCACGCCAGACGTACAGTCTCCTAGAACTGATATACATTGCAAATTCGCAAGGAAGCACCAAATAAACAAGTCATGCTTAAACCAAGTGTCTAAAAGCCGAAAATTATGTATTCTGAGTGCGTCGGGAAGCAACTTTACCGATTACTCTAAAATCGAGATATATGAGGCGTCGATTTCGGTACATTTGCAAATCGTGATCAGAATTGATCGTGGAACAATGGAGCCGTACCAGGATGTGTTGTAGTTGTGAGAACTAGTTGAATCATAGAGCATAATTTTGAGACGACATAAAATTAAAATAATGCTGGAAACTATCACATAGCATCATATAGCTCCAAACTAAATAGAGCTATAATGGAAACCACGTGACTGATATACTAACCACTTTAATAAAGTAATAAGTAGAGGTACAGAAGCAAACTGATCCATTAAAAATCTTCATTTGCACCAACAGTGTCACACACAGTAAGTCACTAATAGCCGATTCCTATTTATTTATAGGGCCATTATCGGGACGTTGGTTGTAGTGGCTGGGATAAGGTTCAAGGAGAAGGCTTGCCCAGCATCTACACCATCTTCTCAGTCTAGTCAGCTGTACACACAGGAAAGACATGATAAGTGTAGAGCTGACTAAACTGCGGGTTTCCATAATGTTTTCTTTCACCGTTTTCAACACATGGAAGAATAAAATAGTAATATTGACTGTGCAACGTGTAGTATGCCCAACGGCCATTTGGAGTGACGATCTGCGAAAGGCTGCGGTAAAAACTAGATGCGTTGAGCTGAGGAAAGGGCGCAATGGCGCTCATCAGTAGAGGCTTATGTCCAGCTGACTGCTATGATGATGATGATGATTGATTTTACAATCTGAATAATAATAAGTTTGGCCTTCGCGAGTACACGTTGCAAGTACAAATTGCAAGTAGCGAGCACTAAAAGGCAAGTAGCAGGCACAAATCAGGCTCGCGTGCGGCTAATGCACAAATAAACGGCAATCGACACAGCGAGTGCCAATACAGCAATACAATGTTTGATATCACTTGAGCATTGTGAATCTTTATTGCGTTTAAACTTTTAGTGTAGGTTTATATTTATGGTCCTTTCAATAGGTTTTCGGTTTTATGATCTATATTGATTATTATGGGCACAAAAATGCCTTATTTTTCTATTGTTAGATATATATTCTGGTACTAACAAAATGCTGGACACGGGGACAAAACATTTTCTTTATTGAAAAATTATAATACAGTCGGTGTATTTAATTTTATGAACCAATCCAACATCTATATGTATAAAACAGTTTGTATAAACCAGTAGCTCCTTTGTTTTCTCCTGAAATATAGGTTTTCAGGGGAACAGATTACAGTCTAAAATTTGATAAAGTCTACACACCAAATGTAGTGACGATTTGCGAAAGGCGACCGGTTTCTGAGGACAGGGCGCAATGGCGCTCATTGGGGGAGGCCTTTATCAAGCAAATGATACTACTTTAGGCTGATGATGGTGATATTGATAATGATGATGATGATGACAAGGACACAGTGCGGCACAGACTCTGAGACGAACTGCGGCGGTGTGTGTCAGCAAACTAAAATCGTAGTAGACTTGTCAAGCATAATGGACTTAAATGACCTTAAAACTTGGACATCAGAATCGGACTCCAGAATTGGCCACAAACTCTTTAAAAGAGAGGAATAGACTTGAGGTCAGACTCAAGTCGTAGTAGAATTGACAATGTGAGTGATAATGTGACAGAGGACTTTTAATATCCGTCAAACTTGGACACCAGAATTAAACATCAGAATTGGCTAACAATTGCACGATTTAACGATGCAGAAATAATTTTCGAAAATGTGATATTGTCCCCGCAGACAAAGTAGCAATCGTTATACTAGTATTACTCTATTTTTTACTGGATTGTTCCCTGTCATACAATTTTCCATTCGTTCTTATTAACCTATTGTGTTTAGCTACTGACTATGACTTCCACTGTACTAATTAGTGAAATATTTTAATTGATTTCACTTAGAGTGAGAAAATGTCGTGGCTTGCCACGTTCGTTATTATAATTAATATGGTGTATAGTATTATAGAAGATCATGCTTACTCAGATTTGTTATAATAGCTGGGGTAATCCGAGGTTAGTCCAAAAATTAGTACGATCAGAAAAACCGAATAATAAAATTAAAAACAAATGGTATAGGAATTTTTCTTTAATTTTGATTATGACCGGCTACAGTATTATTTAGTAGTATGTTTAAATTCAAAAACGTCAATAATATCAATTTTATTTCAGAGTACGCTATCTTAAACCTTATTTTGAACTATAATTTTCTTGGATATACTCAAAGACAAATACTGAGGTTCTTTGCTTCTCGTCTAGATGAAGTTTATAAAAGATCAAAGTGATTTTACTCATTAACCGGGACGCTATAGAGCCCGGCATATGGTTAGATATAAGATATTCAAAGTCAAGGATATAATCATTCATTTAAGAGCTGCGCTCTAAAATCTACGCAAAAAATATCAAATGATACAGCTCCATCAATCTGCTTTTCTCCAAAGCAGCCCTTACTCCCCCACCATAACAGCTATTTTCTCTTTAATGTGGCTCATAATATATTTTATCCTTGGTCTTTAGACTTCCCCTACCTCCTTTTCTTTCTACTTTTCTCTATAATATAATGCTAAAGTTAAGGTCAAGTTAAATTATTTTGATAATCACGCCCCGTACGTATAACTTTGCATTGCTAGTTGACTAAAATTGGTGCTTCGAGACTGAAGAACTGGCAACGGCAAGTAGTCAGTCTCAACCCACTGGTTTCTCTATTTGCCAGTGATCAGTAAAACAGTAGTGCCAACGTGGGTCACACTTCAGCGCACAGATCTAGCTAGGTGTAGCACCGTTATGTTCTTCTTCGGCTTGTTGTATGAGCTATAATTGGTCTCTAGTGACGGAGTTTTGGGGTTATTTAATGACTGGTTGAGATTCAGTTAGGCTTCAAAGGGATGTCACTTTTAAGCCTAACTAAATCTGTCAAAAGTGATAAAAATCACTTTTACGGGCACAAAAATTTAAAATCGATTGACCTATTATTTTATTAATCTAAGACTTAGCAAAGTTTAAAGGTTAAAAGAAATAGTAGCTAATATAACTTAACTCTAAAAAGTAAATAAATGTTATAAAGAAAAAAATCATAAAACATTATCATGTTATTATGTATGTACAATGGCGCTCATTAGGGGAGGCCTATGTCCAGCAGTGGACTGCTATAGGTTTTTGTTGATGATGATGATAATGATGTATGTATGTACAATATATTAAAATAAATCATCGAGACTAGAATGCAGAAGGCCTAAGTTTTACTTAAATCATACATCTTCAGTTAAAAGTTATTTTTGTGTCTAATTTGTACCTTTTTGACATTTATTTTATCGTAAAGTTTATTCTTACTTTTAGTACATTATTACCATTTGTCTTTTGTATCTGTATATTTAATTACATTTTAAAATTTAAATGCATACTTAATTATTTTTATTTTATTTAAAATACTAAATAAATTATAAATTGTAAACGTATGCTCAATCCGGAAACCTTAAATTGCAGCGCCCTTACAGAGCACGTGTACTTATAAGCTTACTTTAACACCTAAGCAACCAAATGTGTGTACGCAATAAATGATATGAATATTTATAAGTTTTCTGGTGGTCACTCTACTGAAGATGTCCTCTCTAGGGAACAAAGACGTCTTTCTGTTTATTTCTATCTCAAAAACACTATAAAACTTATCAGTGCATAAATCATAATGTTTATGGCATTATAAGTGAGTATTATCAGGGATCTTTCGGCGGATGAAAGAACTCTTTGAAACTGACCTTTGAGTCTTAAGATAGAGAGAAGTATTGATTATTTTATCTGGTCTAATCGTAAATGATTATTTCTTAGTATAAAGGCACCTATATACCTAAATACGCTAACCAGCTTCTCGTGAGTTTGTTTCAAAGGTTTTTGATGTAGGTAATTATAATAAATTATCATCAAAACCATCATCATCATCAGCCTTTAGTAGTCTACTGCTAGACAGACGCATCTCTAATGAGCGCCATTGGACCCTGTCTCCAGCTTGACGCATCCAACTTCTACCAACAGCCTTTCGCAAATCATCATTCCACATATAAGTGTAAATAAATAATACGGGACGTAATCACACAGCATCATGTAGCCCCAAACTAAGCAAAGCTTGTATTATGGGAACCACAGGATTGATATAATACACATATTATTTTTTATTTTTTTAAATACATACATATCATACATAGAAAACACCCAGACCCGAGACAAATATCTACAGAACATGCAAACATTTGTCCCGCAGCGGGAATCGAACCCGCCACCTTCTGCATCTCCGACCGAATAAACTAGTTTTATTAAACTAAGAATCATCCGTTTTACCGTTTCGAAAAGAACCCTATTTTACTCATTGTTTTTTGTTTGTTTGTCGTTATAGAGTGAGCTAATTAATAATTTCTAATTTTCTTACAAAGCTTAAAGCTTTATTAGAAATTACAAAAATCTTATAGATCTCCCTACACTGCATGTTTTGCTAAGCTTCTAACATATCAAATAACAAGAAAATATCTTCGTTTATAAGATTTTTTAAAAGCACCCTTAAAACAGTTTCAATTTATTGACTCTACAAACTTACAAAAAGTCCTTACCCCCTCTTATAAAAAGGTCCTACCGAAGTCAATCACCTTTTCAACCCCTCAAAGTTGGAGTGGCCTAAATTTTGGCACCTCGGAGCGCGATTCTCGGAAATGTCGTGTTGATTATTGAACAATTACCTACTGCTATAATCATTCCAAAAATTATAAATCAAGAACACGTTGGTGTACCGATATACACGCTATATGACTGTGTTTTGGTAAATAATACTGTGTACTATAATACTATATGTAAAGTATTGAATACTAAGAATTCTTTTTCATTTACAAAAATCTAGTTTTTGCCCCCGGTATCCAAGAAAAAGTACCTACTTCCTATATGTTATTCCAGATCTAGAACTATATATGTATTTAAAAAAAAATTTGCTCAATATGTTCTGCGTTTTTGGTTCGAAGGGGAGACAAACATTCACTTTTCACCTGTTCACATTTCATTATTATTTACTAACTTCCGCCCGTGGCTTCGTTCACATGGTACCCGGATATAAAGGAGTCTAGGTGTTAATTCAGGTCATAAACTATGTATATTTCAAGTTTCATCCAAATAAGTTCAGCCGTTACGGAGTTGATTGGTAATAAACACAAACACAAACTTTCGCATTTATAATAATTATTAGTGTGAGGTCATTAATAGGATGAACAAAGTCAGAATCAACGGTTAGTTTAAAAAAAACAGACCAGAATTCTGATTTTCAACTCGGAACAATTATTAGCACCGTTTAATTTATGATATAATTACACTCACGATCACAGAAAGGGTCCAATTAAACGCACAATCAAGAATGGCACGCAAAAACAAAATTTACTGTATTCTCGAAAAAATCTACGATAGCGCCATTGGGGTTTTTTTAGCAATAGAACTGATGCGAGGTTGCGTTTTAGTCGGGTTTTATGGAGACAGGTCGGTCGTGTCGCGCTAATTAAAGAGTCTCGTAAAGTACAAGGGCTCTCGTCAATCAATGTTAGGGTGGCCCTCAGTCACTGAGTTATTGGGACGTTGCGTCAGGATGTGTTTAGTTAGGTGGTGCCGTGGAATCACTTATTTTTAATTGTCTTTATATTACATTATAATTTTAATTAGGAAGAAAGAAAGCATTTGTTGATAAACACGATGTTTGTAATAATTAGTGAGGTATACTTATAGGTTTTTTTAATATCTGACATGGAGTCATGTCTGTTCAAATATTAAACAAAAATATAGTTTGCATTATTATCACTATCATCCGCCAGGTATTGAATAATAAAATATACTTAGACAGGTTAGCAACAATAGTAGGTATATTGACACTTTAGATTATTAAAACTGCTATGATTCCGTACTAATTAAACTATGACGCCCAATTTGAAAATTTACCCTGAAGTGTTGTCGATTATACTTCATTCAACGGCAATTTCAAATTGAAACGATTTCTAAAACACATTTTGTGAATCGAATTTTTCCCTAACAGTACTAACTTTTTGAGAAAATAAAAGTTACCAGTTTACACTGTATAATAAAGTAGTGATCTTGACTAGATAGAAACCTAAGTTATACCTGTAGGTAGGCTTTAAACAGACTTTGCTAGTGAAAATGACCACTTTTCGCTAGTCAAGACGCGTGGGCCTTATTTTTTGTGTAGCAGTGGTTACTGACCCCGTCCAAGGTTAAATTAATTGCTGCTGATTGATGTTGGTGTCACAAACTGATCAACACACTTGCATTGAAGGAAAAAAATGAACAAAAAACTGAATCTTGGACTTGAACATTTTAATTGTAACATTGAAAATGTTATCGAAATTTGAGATTTCATTCACATTTTGACCATTGATTTCGAAAACAGCCGGAAATACGACTATCGATAATAAAAGTGCAGGTTCAGTTCTGTCTATTTAAACAAATTTAGATAAAAAAACAATACTGGACTCTATCACACAGCAACATGTAACCTCAACCAAACAAAGCTGAGCTTTTACTATGGGTACCACATAACTTGTTATACTTTTTGTTGTATATATCTACATATTAGGCAGGCAGGCATTTAATAGAAGATATCCCCACAGATTTGTCCTGCAGCGGAAATCAAACCCGCAACCTTCTGCGTCTCAGGCGGACGTTCGCCACCCTCTACGCTACAGTCTTCCAGATGTTTTTATGGTAGTAACAGTTTTCTGTGGGTAATTAAGTAAGTAAATATCTACAATACAATTTCTATCCTGTTTCTTGGATAGGAATCACTAGTGGAATCAGCCCTAAGAAGAGTTCATTAAAGTTACTACTCTTATCTCTTAGCACTTATGCCGTCGAAAAAAGGTTGAGAATCGCGCAAAAAAGGTCTCAATATCGCTAGAAAAGGGGGATTAAACTTCGTGTAAAGAATGCCAATGAAAGATGGAGTAACCCCACTATGGGATAAACATTGTCGTGGTTAGCACAAACTATGTTGAAAATATAGTCCTGAACGAACGGGAAAGACATGGTCGGGAATCAAACCGGGGTCTTGATTCTCAGGATTCATGATTGTCACATCAACTGTCAAATTTCCATTGCGTTTTGACAGTTTTCTCGTTTCGTATAGTTTATTATGATTATCTCTATTCCCGAGAATAAACACCAGAAACCTACAGCGTAAAAATAGAGGGCCCAGATTTCTATAATGCAGAAGTACAGGGTCCAGAAACCTACAGTCTCAAAATACAGGGCCCAGAAACCTACAGTTCAAAAGTACAGGTCCCAGAAACCTACAGAGCAAAAGAAACAGGGCCCAGAAACCTACAGTATAAAAGTACAGGTACCAGAAACCTACTGTGCTAATGTACAGGGCCCAGAAACCTACAGCGCAAAGGCAGAGCCGCTACCAACTAAGCTATGACATCAGTCATGGTGTAATTCTGATCTCAATTTTCTTGGTCCAAGTTTCAAACTTGACAAACTTGTCGGTGAACTCAAAGGGTTCCACTTCGAGGCATTGTATCGGAGTTTCAAAGGGAGAAAAGAGTTTTGGCGGTAAAACTAAAAGAATAGTATTCTGTTGAGCTCCCGACTGACAAAATGTAATTCAATACTGCTTGCGGTTTTGCTCTGCAGAATTTTGGTAGCTCAGTTGTCAGCTGTCGGCTTTCTGTTGATCGTAGGTTCGATTCCAGGACAGAGTTTAGATGTCTTATTGATTTCAAATTTATAAGTACAATAGTTATGTCAATAAATTGGTTCCCATAACACGAGCTCTCCTTTCTTCTTTCCAGTATTGTATAATAAATAATCATTTATTATTATTCATTTACCTGCTTATTTTTATTAGTTTCTGGAACTACCAAGTTCTCTAACTACGAACAGATCATTTTAGGATCAGGCTATGATTAATGCGTCATGAAGTTGTTTTGAGTTAAAAATCGGTCTCATATATCTGTACATTAACAAAGGCTGAATGCTACCTCTTTGGTTAAAATTTATTCTAATTTTAGAAACATCAAGGAGTTTTGTTATTTGGCAAAAAATATTCTATTCTCAAAAACAACAAGGACCTTTCGCTAATAAGATTCAAAATAGATAACATTCTAACTCGACTAGAAGCGTAACCTCATTACTAGATAATAAAAAACCTAAAGTTACCAGCATGAAAAATTTTACAACCATTTTCGCACTATTCTTGTGTTGCCAGCACTAATTACAATTGACGTAATTGTTGCAAAAACCGCGTATCTTGGAAGAAAAGAAAGTGAATAAATATGAAAATTCAACCTTATTACAGGTGCATAGGAACTATTTGTTCTTTATTATCTAGTTGGATATTTATTCGTCTGATAGGAAACAGTGTAGCCGTGTAGTTTTCAATATTTATGTTTCGTAGAACTTTATTTCTCACTGGTATCGAGTGGTATTTTATTTTTTGCAATAACATTTGTTAATACTACTACTTCTATTCTGCATCACATATATAGATTTCTAGTAAAGTGAAAATGAAAACTGCAAACATGAACAATAGGTATGGCCTAAGCGGCCTGAGACTACTTGCACCGGTAGCTCAAGGGGTTAACACGTTCACTGTGGGCCTCGCACAAAACGTTCCCTGCCATGCGAGGCTATGCCTGGAGCAAGTGGGTTATCAGCACTCAAAGTGTTAAATCTACATTAAAAAGCAAGGCTTTGAAAAAGTTGGACTGCAGAAATATTATTGTATTGTATAAGTACCTAATAATCTAGCGAAAAGTAACTGTCAATCTTATAAATTTAATACCTTTTAACTTTCCTCGTGATCAAGATTTTCCTTCGACCTTCTATTGATAACGAGCTTCTTTTCGTGGCTTCGCTTGCGTAGTACCCGGATTAAAAATAGCCTTTGGGTAAATCCAGGACACAATCTATGAATATTCCAAATTTCATCCAAATCTGTTCAGCCGTTCTGGCGTTATTGAGTAACAAACATCCATTCATCCACCCACCCTCAGAAACTTTCACATTTATAATATTAAGTAGGATAATAGTAGGAAGTAAGATAGGATATCATGTATGTGGTAGAGAAGTCCATACTTTACATTTAGTAATTTTTCGCTGCAAATTATTCACTTCACTAAAGCTGAGCTTAGAAATTACATCGTAAAAAGACAGCCTTTTTCTTTAAGTGTGAAATACTCTTTCGAATGAAACCTCTTTAAATATTTGGCCAGCGCCTAGAGGCGTCTATTCCGTAAATGCGTCGCAGCCGCTTACCTATTCTCCTTGATAGCCGGCCGCCAGAGCATCTAGTTACCGACCAATGTAGACCTTAGGTTATATATAACTCAGGTCTAAACTAATGGGACTGGAGGAAAAGTACCATAATTATTGAAGATACAGAATTTCACTCAGAGGAACTTTTGTCATAATTTTTTATGTAAAGAAAAATTGCTTTTACAGAATTGTATATTGCTTGCCTTTTAATAAAAGAATTTGATTCTTATGATATACTCTATTGATTGGTTCGATGCAGGGCGTCTGTTTTTGGTAATAGGGTATCTCATAGGTTTAGAATAGGAATAACTTAAATATAGGCTATTTGACTCAAAAGAACCTTTTTTTTATGTAAAGAAATATTGCATTCATAGATTTTTTTAATTCGCTTGCCGTTTATTAAAAGGCTTTGATTCTTATGATAGACTCTATCGATTGGTTAGATGCAAGGTGCTTATATTGGTAGGGTTTGGTGTAATAGTAGTTTAAGACCAGGAATAACCTACGTATTAGGCTATTTCACATGTAAAAAACTGAAATCACAGAATTTTCAAAAGTCGCCACCCGTTTGTTGAAGGGCTTTGATTCATATGATAAACTTTATTGATTAGTTCGATGTAGGCCATCTATTTTTTTCTAATAGGGTAGGTATCACATAGTTTTAGAACAGGAATAATTTAATTAGAGGCTATTTCACCCAAAGGTTTGTTTTATTCTTTTATTCTTTATAGTACACAGTTAAATAAATACAGAAAAAGTTTACTTAAAAGCTATGTACAAAGGCGAGCTTAACCCTGAAAGAGTTTTCTTACAGCAAACTTTTGGGTATAAAGATAAGTTACAATGAAAAGTCTAAATGATTAACCCATCAGAAATAAAACTGTTGAGTCAGCCTACAGTTATAGACCTAAAAAACAACTTAACCATATTTTCAATGACCACACGCGTAGTTGTACAGATACAATATCAATACGAAATAGCAAGAATTTCGAAGTAAAATAGCATGATAAGAAACAATTAGCCAACCATAGGTAGGTGGTACACACACAACAAATGAAATGTCCGTCTTTATACCAACGTCATAAGGTTCAAAGTAAATCAGTGAGAGCATAGTACAAGCGTATTTCACGCATGGACACTGGCCACGTATATTTTTATTTTTCTTTTGGCATTCGATTTTCAAACGCATTGCATGTTCAATCGAATGAGGTTTAATTATCAATGTACACATTTAAAGTATTTTATTCAATCCGTCCGTCGATGAAAACCGCCAGATTTTCTGCTTAAAAATTGCACAATTTATATTTCTACATTAAGCTCAACTACAGCATAGGATTACAAATGGTTTAAATGAAATTGGATGTGCATTTATTCCTTTTTTTGAATGAAGATTTATTTAATTTATGTTTCCATACATGACGACTTCCGTGGTGCTGTGGGCGAATGCCCGCCTGGGCCGTAGAATATTGCGGGTCCGATTCCTGCCACGAGACAAATATTTGTATGAGGTGCAAATAATTGTCTCGGGTCTGAGTGTTTATTATGTGTAAGCGTATGTATTCATAAAAATTGGGACAAGGGCAGGAGAATGATGGTTTACATAATATAAGCGATGCTTAGTTAGGGGCCAGATAATGCTGTGTGATAATGTCCAGCCCCTTTAGCATGCCGTTTTTATGTCTACTCTACGATAGAGAAGACAACGTACTTTTCTGATTGTGTGTCTCCTGCATCCCAAACATGCCTAATTTTTTCACAAATGCTTATGGTTATCAATTTTTTAGATAACTGTATTTAGAAAATTTAAAATGTTGCTACATCTAAAACCAAAACTAAGTTTTCTCTATTCATTCGTCGACAAAACTTTATCTACGGTTGCTGTGCTAAGCAGCATTAGGTATATTTATTTATTTAACTATAGATTCAGATGCACAGTCAAAAAAGTATTAAAAAAAATACCCACAAAAATCAGTAATAATACAAAGAAATTATCTAAAAATACATGTAGGTATTACACTTATTTATCTTGTTTATTATTTTATAAGAAACTAATAATTACATTACTGAAGTGTTGGCCTATTGAATAGATAAAAATGTCGGTGTTATTATCAATGTTTACATTATCTCATTAAGGGCGCCCCTTTTCAAAATGGCCGACCTTCGTCCACCACAATTATTATTATTGAATAATTTGCTATGTACACATTACGCCTGCTGTCATGATATCGCACCATCGGTAAGACAAGGGCACAATTGTCAAAAAAACAAAAAATGCTCTATGCCAATGTGCTTTAAAAACATAATTTTATCTGAAAGAACAAAGACACTCATTAGGTTCAGTCTTATTTCGCCAGAGGGCCATAGTGCCTTTGTCCCAATAAAAATCTTAAAGTCATAAAAAGGGCTGTACTGAATACAGAGAAGAAGAAAGTACAAAACATGCAGTTGTGCACTTGTGTTACCTGTGGTCCGATATATCGTAGACCTGTGAAACGGTATTTTATCAATCACAATCACACAAGGCTTGGAGATGGGCATATGTAGGTACAATACAAGAAATAGAAATAAAATTGCTTGTACAAAAACTAGATTAGCTAGAGTAAATAAGTCATTCTTAGGACAATGTGTTAAATACTTCAATAAATTACCAGATAAAATTGATAACCTCTCAGAGAATAAATTTAAGAAAAGTGTTCAAACAATCTTATTAAATAAGGCGTATTATGATGTCAATGATTATCTTGATGACAAAAGAACCTGGGAGCTCGGCACATGTGTGTGTAGGGATACATGGGATTATGTACTAAATTAATTTAATGACTTTGTAAAAATGTGCATTTGCTTGAAATTGTGAAAATATCTTGGAAATCTCTTACTTGCTATAAATATATTGAATTTAATTGACTTATTCAATAGATGCACAAAAAGTTATCGAATAATAAACTAACTCAAGACTTAGTCTTGAAGGGACAACATAATATTAATATGTATAAATATATCGACATGTGATTTGAGTATTAGGTAAGTATTGGAGTTTATAATTACTAAAATTATTATTATTGACTATGTACTAAATATCTACTAACTTAATTCTGACAGAAGTATGTGTAAGTAAGATATTGATTGATTCGACTACCTATTGAATTTGTACTAACTATTTTAATTGAATTTTGACTATGTACAGGTAAGATGTAAACTCAACCAAATTTTTATAATTAGAGTAATTGGCGCAAGCCGTTCTAGTTATTAAGTCAATAAACAAATAAATAAAAGTAATCTAACGAATATTCTGACAAGTAAAGCTTATTACAGTATACAGAAGTTAATGACCGATAAATAGTGACACGTACCTGCCTAACTACCTATTATTACCATACATTATTATTTAAATTGTGATTTTTCTTTTGTTATTGTATTTTTAAGGATCGCAGCAAGGAGATCCGTAGAGAGGGGTAGGCACAGAGTCTCTGCCTACCCGTCTGGGAAAAAGGCGTGTATGTATGTATGTATGTATGTATCTTTAAATTTCTAGGAAACTGACATTTGTATGCCTATACGGCGAAACATGGCTGATCTCAAAGTGTTTAAAAACACTATTTTTTTGTAACCTATGTTTCGAACGTATTAATAATTTGTATTTATTTGCAGGTATTTGATTTCGGTAATTCAAATCGAGCTCAGGACAGGGCGCAATGGCGCTCATTAGGGAAGGCCTATGTCCAACAGTGGACTAGATGCTATAGACTGATGATGATGATGAATTCAAATTGCACTTTGAAGCCCTCTGGCAGACGCAGATTTTGACATATAATCCATCTGCGCACCTCTCATATCTGCTAAAATACAGGGAAATGTCACAATTTCATAAACACCTATACTCGATCAGGGAAACAAACATTTTCAATGTAAAAACTCCTTGGATGAGAAAAATCTCTACCTTCTTTACACTTATTCACGAGCATCAATACCCTAATTCGAAATTTTAACATGTGACTTCCGTTTTGGTGTTAAAACCTGCATAGGTTACTTTGTTTCTTTGGTTTACATATAAATTGTAGGTTCATGCCCTTATTAACATAAGAAAATTAGTTAACTTTTATGTTTGAGCGACAATAAAGAGATTATAACACAAAATTTAAATATATTTTAAGAATATTATCTGTTTATGGTCTAACGGAAATATTTAGAAAATAAACGTAAAGTGTGATATAATTTTTTTGTGTTTAGTAAACATCAGACAAGTATTTGCATTGAAATTGCAGTTATTCATACAAATTTTCTGAGTTATCTACACACATATTATAAATATGAAAGTTTGTCGGTAAGTGCATCTGTATGTTTATTACTCCTTAATGCAAATTACTACTGGACGTATTGCGGTGAAATTTGCACATTTTGTAGTTCTAAACCTGGAATAACATTTGACTACTTTTTATGGAACCTACCACGCATCGTCATCATCATCATCATCATCATCTAACTCAGAATTAAGCAGAGCTTGTGTAATGGAAACCAAACGACTGATCAAGTAGGGACCTACTTTATACGTGGTAATTATAACATGTATTTTTTGTAAATTCGTACTATAAATATTTATGAAGCTTGGACGCTAACTATTGGCCTCATACACAAGCTCAAAGTCACACAGCGGGCTATAGAGAGAGATATACTCGGGAGTCTCTCTGTCACGGTCTTAACACGTTGGACGAACGTGTATGTACGTGTGGCCAAGGCTTGTATAGTATTTTTCTCAATTAATGCGCGGAAATTAACACAAAATAGTTCCTAGACAGAACTTGTACATTTTTCAATAAACAGCATTCTATTTGCAAGCCAGTTCGAAATTTAAATAAACCCTTTGATTAGTTACCTCCTTGGTTGTCCTGTTTCTGAGTACAAGATCGTTCCATTTTGACGGCATTGACGGCCTCTGTGGCGTAGTGGGCGAAGGTCCGCCTGAGACGCAGAAGGTTGCGGGTTCGATTCCCGCTGTGAGACAAATGTTTGCATGTTCTGTAGATATTTGTCTCGGGTCTGGGTGTTTCTATGTATGATATGTATGTATTTACAAAAAAAAAAATGTGTAGTATATCAATCATGTGGTTCCCATAATACAAGCTCTGCTTAGTTTGGGGCTACATGATACTGTGTGATTACGTCCCGTATTATTTATATATTTATTTATTTATAAATAACACGACAGATATGAATTTTCATACAACTTTTGCCGGCCGCTGCTTGCATGTATTGGGCCGGTACAGCAATTTCGATGTATCTCGAAGAAGGTTGTCAAAATAATGCTCTAATTTCCAAGCATGTTTGAGAAAAATATTTATAAATATCCAAAAATGTATGGGGCAATGTAATACGTAACTTTTTACACATTAAAACCTCTTTCACAATGTCAACACTCCCATTTTCATACAACTTTATTTATGATACCATTAAATAGATGTCATTTCAGTACACTCCAGCTGGTGTTGCTATGACCTTAAAACAAGTTTGCGTGACAAACCTCTTGTTAGTGATAATGCACTATAATTAACACTACGATAACCGTAGGAGTGTCCATGGAAATGACAGAGTCAGACAGAAATACTATTTTTCATGTGTGAAAATGGTTTAGTGGTTCTTTTTACAGTCTTCAATTCCAGAGTGAATTGGTTCCGTCTATGCTAGCGTGCTCCATCTTATACCAATTTCAGGTGTTATAGTGATTCGGTCACTATAACACCTGAACTTGCCTATTTTATTTTAAAAAAAAACTAGTAGTACAGCCTACTTTGTGTCAAACAGTAAAAAGCTGAGCCTGGGCCTGTTTGGCTGCACCCGGCACAGAATGGACTCGCTAATACTTGGCGGGAATGGATTTTTTTCATGTTTATTTGGTACAATATGTGTTTTTTGTGATTAATTCATAGATTGTATCTTTTTTATATTTGTAATGTACTCTATGTGCATTGTGTGCCATTTTTCAAATATATATCTTTTTTAAATCTCGTTCTGTTATTGTGGTGTACTGCCAAGTAAATGACTATCTATCTATCTATAGTTATAGGTTATAACTAATGTCCTTAATCTTCACGTTGGCCATGCTAAGACTACCAGATAGTTATAGTCACATAAGTTATCAGGAGATGTGTTTGTTCAGCTGTGGGCTTATTAAGCTGATGTTGTTGTTTTTGTTGGTTAACATGACCTCTGTAGGAGGATTTTGTCGAAGGAAGTCCGCTACCACCACCACACCAGCCTATAGGCTTAACTAAAAAATTCACCCTACACCTACCCTACAGCTACCCTACACCTACCCTACACCTCGACCTTACACTATCAGCACTGCAGCCTAACAAAGGGGGATATGTCCTTAAACCTCACGCTTGGCATGGTGGGGTAAAGAACTTAATCAATAAGTATTACTCAGGTTTGTAAATCCGGAAGTTAGTTCCACTCCTAACTGTACTAACACTATAATGTGGAAGTTGAGGTTGCCTATAATTCGGCCCTTGAAGTGGTTCATCGGGGATGAAGTCACGGGGGGCCTATACCTTTCATAGGAAACGTATATGATAACTAGGGATGCCTATTATTATATAGGACAGCCCATTGAGAGTGAAAGGCCAAATTCGTTTAGATATTGATTCATGCCCACCACATAAAAATTGATTCTTTTAAATCCAAAGCACGCACTGGTTATTATTTTAATAGCGTAACTTTATTTGTTCAGCGCATGAAATCGTATACACTCTATAATTTACTGGAATTGTTTAGTATACGTGTTTAACTAGATAGCTTTTTAATATTGATAAGCGATAACCACTGGGTACGCACTGGGTGGTGTGGCGTCGCGTTATTTTGTAGAATGCAAAATTTTTTTTAGACAATAATATTCAATAATGTAGGGCTATAATTTTATTAAACAACACATAAACTGATTTTTTTTGTATTTTAATTGTTTGCCCACACTTCAGGGAAAATCTAAGATTTTTATATATCCCCAAAATTTAACACATAAACTACTTGTAATCCGGGTACAACGCAAGCGAAGCCGCGGACGGAATCTAGTTATAAAATAAAATAATTTTACAAGCTTATTTTCAAAAAACATAAACAGCTTTACTTTTAGGATATAAAATATTATCCTTCTTAAGTGGGCGGTGATTTTATGCCTAAATTACATCTTTATGATAAGAATAAAGTTGATATGATCTCATCATGACGTAATGAATGTTTTATTGAAGGTTTAAAAATGCTCGAAATGCGGCCAGTAAATAATATTTCACGATGAAAATTAAATTATGCAGTACCTACATTTGATTTGGAGTCTAATGGGATGTACCCCGACTCTGGTTAAGATCTGGAGGTCATGGGTTCGAATCCCAGCCGTGCACCAATGGATTTTTTGTTTCGAATAAATTATGTGCGTATTACCACGAGCTCGAAATGGTGAAGGAAATCATCGTGCGGAAACCGGCATGACCTCGAACTAATAAAAGTTTGAAAGGTATGTGCTAGGTTAGTGTTGAAATAAAAAGCGGCGATGGGCTTGCAACCTGTCACGTGGAATGCTAGCTGCTTGCAAAAAGTGGGCATGTATCGAACGTAATGTTTGGACTTGCCTCTGACTACCCCCGTTAATGTATCCTCAATAGATTTTAGTACTGAGCAATATCTGAAGATATCCATAATGGGGAAAAAGTTGTGAAGATATTTGTGTTTTGTTTTGTTTTTACATTTGATTTGAGGCGTAAAAGAGTATTTTTAACATCATCATCATCAACAGTTCTAGCTCTATTTCCACTAGCCTCATCAATAAACAAAAACCAAGTTAAAATGTAAAACCGCGCCACCGACGTGCTGTTCGTCAGCGGTCAGATAATTTACCTGTGCTAGTGTGAGGCTGCGCTATGCCGCAATCAGCCGACCGCCAGAGCCCCGTTTGTTATACAGCAGGGTGCATCACGGGTAGGTTGGGTTGGCTTTGGTTCTAAAGATCGAGGCTGGAAACCCTTACTCCCCTGCGCCGTACAGTTGTATTGTAAGCACTCAAAGTATTGTAATAGTTGTATTGTATTCATTACTACACTATCACATTAATATTATAAATGCGAAAGTTTGTGTATGTATGGATGAATGTTTGTTACTCTTTCACGCAAAAACTACTGAACGGATTTGAATCAAACTTGGAATATACATAGTTTATGACCTGGATTAACACATAGGCTACTTTTTATCCGGATACCACGCGAGCGAAGCCGCGGGCGGAAGCTAGCACGGTTATGAAGCAGTTGTGTAGCAAAAACAACTGCGCGTCAAAACTGGCCAGTGCGTTAACATTTCCACAATTTCCTTATAACCTAGAGTGTCTAGTTAGATGGGTTGAGATCTTAAAGCCAGTTTACTCCATCAGCCGTCAGATTAAGTTATTATCGACAGGTTACGTGCCTTGAATATATTTACCTACGTGATAGAAAATTTACTGTCAAGTAGACCATCTATCTTTACTTATCAAACTTTTATAAGTTTCTTATAATTTTTAATAATATAATAATTCTTTTTTTTATTCGAAACACTGAACCGTCAACTTTTTTTTAATTTACACCAATTCGTACGTAACACGCCCAAACAGAAAAGAATTGGCAAGAAACTGTGCTTTGCTTATAATTTTTTAAGGTCTTTATTACAATTACTATTCATATTTAATATCTTCGTTTTTGAGGGAGTTGAAGACAATTTCATCCTAAGCTTTCTTGTCACACACACACACATGTGGGTACTAACCAGTACCTACTAACTTATTAAAATTAATTGACAAACCAATGCCAGAGTAATACAAACATGAGTGATAAATAATTGTGCAATTAAACTGCTGTCAAACTAAATTCTAATTAATTAATTTGTCAAGTGCAATGAGACTAAACAATTAAAATAATTTTATAAATTATTCTGTTGTTTATCAGGTGGTTCCGCACTTCGATCTGAGACTTCAGAAAGTACATTATTTAGTATAAACTTCTTAGAGTAGGTACTTATTTTGTGTAATTCTTTATTTAATTCAAGATGAAGTAAAACATATTTTTATTTATGGTACAGCAATATGTAGAGTAGGTAGAACTTATACTATTTGGAATACAATAGTAAATTTTAAAATAAGATATTTTCTTTAATTTGTTAGAGGAGTAGGTATAAATTTCATAAAAGAGTACCTATTCAGGGCGAAAGACTAAAATAAACATAACAAGAACGAAGCCTGTAACAAGCGTTTATTTTAAATGAATCTTTGCAAACAGGAAATTAATTTGTATTGAAATTGAAATATCCGGCGCGAAGGAACAAAATATACACTATGGAAATAGCGATGTTTAAGATTTTTCATTGCAAATACCATACATTAATTGTTTTATACTGCAAGCTCAAACAGGGCACATTAAAATAATGTTTTATACAAGCGATTCGTGTCTCCGCCATAATTGTCAACTGAGTTTTATCTAAATAAAACGACGTATTCTCTGTATTTATCTTTTATTAATGTGTGGGTGTTTTGCTGTACCTGACTCACACTTATAAAGGTTCATTCCCCCAATTGGCTAAAGAATATTCACCAGAACTTTTCCTAGGACACTTTTTCAAAGGTTTCGAGGTGCTAGCGCCTCTTACAAAACCGTCTGCCACTTTTACAGGGAGTTTTATTTTTTTGGGAAATTTCACCCGTAGCTTTGATGTTTTCAATGTTACCCTCCCGAAATATCCGTTTGTCGTCCCTCTTTTAAAAGTTTGTCAGTGTTTAAAAGTTTCCTGTTTGGGGTTGAGTGCGTCATACTTTATTTACGTTTATTTTTTATTGGTTCTCATCGTAATGGATCTCACGTTGATAAATTTTCATGAAATGGTTTGAGCAACTCAATTTATTAAGTTCTTCAATTTATTTATATAAATACCTAAAATTCTGCGTAAAAAGTTAACAATTTCAATTCCCACTTTACCCTTTTAAACGTTTTATTTTAGAAATTATAGAAGTGCACCCAATCTTGCTATTTTGTCCCTTTATTTATTACAACTGAAATATATGTGTGATACAAATATTAGTAGGTCAAATTCCCATGTAGAGATTATTAGGGCAGCCACAGACGGTCCGCAAAACTTTCTCTCGTCTTTCCAACATTTGTTTTTATTCACAGATGTTGAACGCCCGAATACTTTAGACCAATTTCTGTGTTCGGAGCCTAGAGCTAGAAATTTTTGTATGAAGGAAACATTTTCCGGCGAGCGTCCAACGTTTGCCATACATATATTTTCTGATGGTAGGAAACAATGCGATGAACCTTTAATTTCAACTACCGCTTTACCCTTTTCGAAGTCTTATTTCAGGAAATCTAGAGTACCCTTACAGTAAGGAACAGTCTTTCTATTTGTGTGCAATACAAATTCATACACATTTTTGACTCTAATCCCAACAGGATCCTTTTTTAGAGGTCTATTTCCAGATGTTATCTAAATGCAATAGTTTCTTACATAAAGAATATTATTACTTACAAAATAACGTTTGTTTTTAGTAACAAAAAGATTTTTTATAATTATTAGATATGTTTTATATCTCTTCGTTATTTTTTGTGTTATGTTTGATAGATAAGGCGTTCAACGGACCAGCTGTCTTTAGATTGTAATAAGCACTTACGGTTAACTCCAAAAACGTTAACAGCATTTTTATCATATCTTACATTTTAATGTTCAGTGATTCGGTCACCAACATATAAACTTAGTCGTAAACTGTTTCCCTGTGAGGTCTGCCGATTAGGCCTACAAATCATAATTACAGCTCGGAATTTTTATGGCTCACAAAAGAAATGTTTTGCGTGAAGCTGACTTATTCGATGCCTAATAAATTTGTCAGCATTCAGTGCGTGGTCGTGTCACATTGTTTTATTACGTGTTATGCACAAAATTGTAAGTTACCTACGCTCTTTGAGCACATTAAATGCCTTTCGTATCGGTTGTAAATGCTTTGGTAATACCGAAATAGGTGATTCTGTGAGTTTTGGTGAAGAATGTATGAGACCCAATTAGAGCATTTTGTTAAATATGTTATAAGTTATAAGTTAGATTGTAAAGATATGGAATATATGGTGCGTTTACTTTAATTATTGGTCGTGAGATATGTATATGGAAAAAACATGTTTTGATATTTTTAAAATCTCGCTCCACTCCTGAGCAAAAGTTTGTACCTACCTACCTAATAGATTAGGACAAGAAATATTAGGAGACCAGTTGTACACATTGTATATCGACATATATATAATTTACAAACAAAACTGTTAAATCAACTTATATATTACTTTACGAACAAAATTGATCATGTTATTTATCCTATATATTGATAAGATGCTTGAAGAATTGTAAATTCCTGGTAGCAATATTATTTGAACATGATATTTATTTATAAAAGTTTCTTTTCATAGCTCAATCAATATTAATAATTACTAATTTATCAAAATGAATTTGGATCAAGAAACTTTTTTGCTTGGCTACAAATTTAGTACTAGAGTAAATAATTATTTTTGTGAACTACAGAAAACGTTTATACGAAACTTCTTCAGGGAAACTAATCATAGTTAGGATACAAACACATTATTAAATCATAATTTTCACTGGTTGGAGATGAAAAAAGGTCCGTAGCTCAATGAAAAAATGACTATTCCGAAGCTAGAGTTCAAATTAATGCAGGAACACGGCCGACGCATGCGTTTTTGGCAAAAAAAATACGCCTACGGCTTTGCCGGTCACCAGCATGCACGCCTCGAACCACAAACTTGTTCCACATACAAAACTAATCATAGTTTTATGAAGACGTCTTCTAATATTATGTGTTTATACTCTTAGTTAACCTGTTTTTCGAGTTTTAAACATCTGTCAGTGATTTCGACGTGTTTGAAGAGCTTGTAGTCTCGAATCTCTGAGTGGCTCTTAATTAATTCTTAGTCTAGAAAGATTCTTGTCAGCTTCTTATTTTTTGGTATAATCCATTGTTGGTATTTCTAATTTTTATTATTTTCCTGATTTTTAGCATTTAAGCTATCTGATTTTGTAGTCAAAATCAAATTTTGTTCGCTCGAAAAAGTAAGATCTTCAAGCATAATTGATTTACTGAAGCTAATCAGGGTTGTTATTGTAAACAACTCCATGTGACCAAAGTTTGCAACGTTATAACCTAGCCTCTGCCTCACTTACCACATCAGCCACACCATAACATTCATATTCACCTATCTGATCACACACAACACTTCAAAGCACGTCCGTATCATTCTCGAGGAGGCTATCACGATCACAGGTGCGGTGTGCGACGAGCAACGACGGCGCGGTGCCGGGGCCGTACTGACCTGCCACTCTTGGTGATCACCATCTCGGTGCCGAGCTTGTGGAACTTCTCCCAGAGGTCCTTGCCCTCGAGGGTGACCTTGGGGTCGTCGACGACACCGTCGTCGTCGGGGGGCAGCGGCGCGTACGGCGGCGGCGGCGGCTTCAGCAGCGGACAGGGGGCGGAGAGCGCGGCGGCGGCGGCCAGCGCCGAGGAGAGGTACGGCGGCGGCGGCAGCGCGCCCGCCGTCAGCAGCGCTGACACCGAGAAGTCGCTCGGGCGCGGCGCCAGCAGCGGGTGGAAGGCGACGGCGTCGCGCCGCTCCGCGCCCTCGAAGCGCATGCCCGCGCCGCCCGGGACCCACGGCGCGCGCTCCACGACCGGCGTGCCCGTCGGCTTGTGCGTCGCGCTCGCGACCGCTCATGCAACGTCCATACCGCACCGGCCGGCGGCTCGTGCAACACTCTCCGTACGTGGCGACACCCGCTCGCGCGGCAGGCGTCAAACGACTGGTGGCCAGCGGCGCCGGGCGCGACACCCCTCCCGCGCCGCTCCACGCCGTCCAATAGCGTCGTGCCCCCCGCGCTCCCCGCGTGGCAGGCGGGGCGAGGCGCCACATAGCGTTGTTTTTTCGTCGCGGGCGAGGTGTCCGCCGCCGCCACACCTCGCGCGCCGGCTCGCGGGGGCTCGCGGGGCTCCGCTAATCTGGTTAATGCCGCGCGGGGGCGACACTCGCGCCCGCCGCCGCCGCCGCCTCCTTCTAATTGGACACGTTTCCGTTCGTTCATCAATTGAGCTCGTTACGTTCTCGCAATATCTTTTGTGGCGGTGCTAGAGCTGGCCCTCCATTACGAGAGCTCATCGGCTCATCCGCTGTCTCGGACCGCCGCCGCCGACGCGCTACTTGTTTGGATGCGAAACTTTTTCGTTTGTTGCTGAAACTTTCCTGTCCTGGTTATCTTTCGAGAACTTTGAGCGAGTTCATCCCCTTTAGGCACGGTCAGGTATAAACTTTGTTAAAGGAAGAAAACAGGTTTCATTGTCAGGATGTAAAAACTAAAGAATTTTCAGTTTAACTTGTTTAATCTTTATTTAAAAGATACTTTTATTTGTTCTCTACTACTCACATTCACCTCAATATTCAACATTTTGAAATCTCTTAAAAATATTGACTTAGTAAAATTAAAAATGTTCATATTAAATATAGTTACAAAACATAACTTATATACTTTTACGTTTATAAAACCTACAAATAATTAAAATGGTTAGCTCTATGGCATTGATTCATATCTGAGATACGATATCTTGATATTACCTAAGCCTCACATAAACTGACGCAGTCATACAGTGTAAGCTATTAAAGTAGCAATTTCCATTAGATTGTAGATACTTAATAATATACAAGACAGAACAAAATAAAAATATCTCAAGAACATATGTTTAGAATAAAACTACTATTATGTATGTATCTCTATATTTTTGATACAGTTTAAACCTACCTCAAACTGATCAAGAAATTTAATAAAAAGTCTTAGGTAGTTCAAAAATGTATATAAATAAATAATGCCGGACTACCCCAAGCTAAATAAGGTTGTGCTTCAAAAAAATATGAAAAATAAGTAAACTAAGTACCTACACCTCTATTCATTTTTGACATTTCTTTGCATATCCCATCAAATGGTTTCGTTGTGTAAGCCAGTTATTCTGAAAATTAAAGTAGTTAATTTATAATGGCCTATAAAAATACTAGCTTCCGCCTGCGGCTTCGCTCGCGTGGTACCCAGATAAAAACCCATGTGTTAATCCAGGTCTAGTAGAGAACCTATTAGTTACAAAATTACATCTAATTGTGTTCAGTCGTTTTCGCGTGATAAAAGGACAAGCATTAAAGGACAGCTCTATGGTGACGCAGAAAGTTGCACGTTCGATTCCTGCCCCGAGACAAATGTTTGTATAATCTGCAATAATGAGTTTATTACAAAAAACTATTTTAGTAGTTGTAGGTATCAGGTACAGCACAGAGGAGCCGGACAAAAACTAAGGGATGCTTATTCCCAGCAGTGGGTGTGTAGTGATCCGGGCTGAGATGATGAGGGGTTATATCAATCATAACTATATGTCCCATAATTCAAGTTAATTTTGGGTTATATGATGCTGTGCGAACTAGCATTCAAAAACACAAAATAAATAAATTTCATTTCATTCTTTCAGTAGCAATTTTATAATCGTATTTGAATGTAAACATATAAAATAACACGAAAAACTATTAAAAATTTACTAATAATAAATAAATAATAACATAACATTGCTAGTATGCACATAAAATTAATTTATTGTAATGCCACAAAGAAGGAAATTATGTATAAAAAGTTTGTGAAACTAAGCTTTACGTTGAGTTTTAAATTCGGCCACACAGTAAAATAACTTCTGCAACAAAAAAATTTGATAGGACACTAGTCCATTACCTATAGGTATTTATCACAAACTTATTTAAGAAGGATCAATAAGTACCTATAACTAACAAAATTATTGTTATTCCATTGGAGTTCAATTATAATTTCAAACAAACAGGTTCCCATTAGAGTGCCAATACATTTTTATCCAATCCAATAAAAATTAAGGTTTATTGGCTTCTCAAACAAAAAAATAAGCACATGTAGCTTTTAATCAATTGATTAAGCTTAGGAACAGGTATTTTTAACAAGGATATTTTTTTACTTTAAAATAAGCAAAGCAAAATGGTCTTTAAACAGAGCTGTCGATGGTAAATACAGTTTAAATAAGTGAAATTAATTTTGACTAGATGACCTGTTGAACGTTGTACCGGTTCGATCTTGAAAGTTATCTTGCATTGACTTTCATAATCATACCAAAAAGAAGTTCAAACTGAATCGTGATTTGTGCATAAAGGAGAATGCCGAGAAGCCGACCAATTGCGTCAAAACGAAACGTATCCCATAAAATGTATATTTTTTATAAATGACATTAATATTTTCTTTTTTTAGTTTCAAACACCGACGGGATTAATAATCAAGTAAAAAATATTTTGTTGATTTGGTTACCGCCGCACGCCACCATCAGACTACAACAACCAATTATATATTATGTTACTATGGCAACAAACAATAATATAAAGTGTTACTATGGCAATAACCCTGATTTTTAATTATTTTGACTGTAAAATCGACTAAAAACTTATTGGAGATTTTTTTGACGCGCTCAATTTATTCTTGGTACCGAGCGCCATACATCAGACCGCATTCTTTACAGTATTTTCAGTAGCGAACGGTCAAAAATTTTTGAATACGGGACTAAGCATTGCAATCTGGGACAACATTATTAGGCTTCGTCATAGATACACTTATTACCACCCTAATTGCCGTGCAAAGTCTATTGTGCGCCTTTACACATCGAATTTGATTAAGAAATCACTCAAGCTAACAGCGTAGCGGGTTGCGTTGCGAAGCAGACGCGCCCAGTACCACGTAGCCGCGTAGCGTGTAGCATAGCGTAGCAAAAGCTGCGAAGCGCGTAACCAGTATAATATAATTTACCAGTGGTTGGCGTAGCGTTTAGCAAGGAGCGGAGCATAGCGGGGTGCGTAGCGGGACGTGTAGCGCGCGGTGTGAAAACCTGCAAAAAAAATATTTTTTTATACCTTATTTGAAGATTGAATAGGCACATGGTAGACCTGATATTAATTGGTAACTATTACCTATCACGAAGCACTGCATCGTAAGTCTCGTTTGTTATACTATAGCACACTAGTGCTATAGTATAACACACTAGTGCTATAGTGGATTATGATTTGACTGCTGATAACCAGCGCATCTTAGGCTCAGTGACCTTAATGTGTAATTTCTACAAAGTTCGTGCTAATGATATTTTTTATACAGATGTCAAAGTGTACAATGAACTTAATAAGCAACGGGTGCTGTTTGATTTCAATACAAATATATTCGTAAATAACGCAAACTATGCAAGTATTATGGTAAAAGATGAATAAACCTCAGCCCTCTTTTGGAGCGTATCGCCCTAAGCCATGTATAAGATCCACAGTCAAAGTGTTAATGTTAAATACATATTGATTATAGCAGTAAGTGTTTTTAACCGACTAAGAAAAAAGAAGAGGTTCTCAATTCGTCGGAATCTTTTTTTAAAAAACTAGCTGAAGAAGAAGAATAAAATACTTAAGTCTTTTTAATTTCACATTATATAACACACACAGATCACATATCGTGAGGAAACCAGCATGCCCTCGAACTAAAAAGTTCGAAAGGTATATGTTAGGTTAGAGTTCCAATAAAAAGCGGCGATGGGCTTGCAACCTGTCACGTGGAATGCTAGCTGCTTGCAAAAAGTATGTATCGAACGTAATTTGACTTGCTCTGACTACCCCCTTTAGGGTATCCTCAATAGATTTGTGTACTGAGCAGTATCTGAAGATATCCATAATGGGGATGGAAAAAGTCTTGAAGATGTGTGTGTGTGTGTGTGTGTGTGTGTGTGTGTGTGTGTGTGTATGTATGTGTGTGTGTGTATATGTATGTGTGTGTGTGTGTGTCTAATCCACACACACACACACATTATTAATGTATAAATAAACATAATAAACACTAAAAATAAAGCACAGAAAATATTTTCTATCTAGGTTTTTCATAACAGTTTTAAACACGCTACGATCAGATGCTGAGAGTTTGGCTTGCGGCAGGTTAAGCCAACACTATCTCACTTATCTAAGCAACTACAGCATCTCATACAGTAGGATTCTTTATTTCGTATTAAATTGTATATTAATATTGCAAAACCTACAAAAAGTTCTATAACTACAGAAAAAAATCTGCGAATGGTCATTTCAAATCAACGCTAGCTACTCGCCACCAGAGGGCGTCTAAGCAAATATTCGGCCCTTCTGTGCATAATTTTCTGATAATGAAACATTTTATTTATTTGATCGTATTTATACGTAATTGTTTATAATAATATAAACTTTATTTCAGACTACAATAGAATAAACACATATGGTGTTTTACTTATCTTACGGCCCATATAAATAGGGCTGCTAAAACAGCGGATATTATGCCGAGACTCCTACAAATAGCACAGGTAGTCATTGAAACTAAATGTTTAGATTGATTACTGCCTAGTAACTACATATCTTAATGTATTATTTTATATTATATACTTACCAGACCCTAGTCGAAGCTGTAGCACACATGTTTTATGTAAACTTTTTCTCTATTATGTTTGTTACTTTTTGATTTCGTTGTGTTGTGTGTTCAGTTGCAAATAAATATATGTCCATGTCTAGACTAGAGAGTAACATATATATTAATAAAATTATAATTAAAACACGAAAATTATTAATATTTGCCAAGTAGCATACAGGACGTGGGTCGCGCGATGTCTAATGTTTACATCATAATCGTACCTATAGCAGTCCACTGCTGGATATAGGTCTCCACCAAGGAGCACTTGCGCTCACATCGACGCATCCAGCTTAAAGAAATTTTATTTTAATTTTATTTTATTTATTAACCTCGCAACACAGATTACAATCCACTTAACTATAATAACATTTTAAAAAGCATTCATAACCTAAATTTGTAATTTAACTTGCATAATTGAAGTATAAAATCGTTTTATTGTTTCATAATGATTATTATTTTTGTTAGTGACAGTTTTTTTTTGTTACTAAAAACCTTATTCGGACTACTACGAAAGAACATTCTGAAATTAAAATTAGTCAAATCGGTGCAGCCGTTCTCTTGGATGCGCTTACCAACAAATACATTTCATTTTTATTAAATACTTCCGCCCTATGGCTTCGCTCGGTACCACGGTACCAGGATAAAAAGTAGCCTGTGTTAAACCAGGTTACACACAAGCCTATATCAGTCCACTGCTGGACATAAGCCTCCATTAATAAAGGGGGATATACCCATAATTCCCACGCTGGGCATGCGGGTTGGGGATCGCAGTGCACAACTTTTCGCACCACCGACGCTGCTGCCCGTTTGCGGCAAGGGGATTTAGCTGTGCCGGCAATGAGGTAATGGGGTTGGCTTGAGTTCCGACAATGGAACTTGGAACAACCTATACCCAGAAACCAGATCACAATCTATATATTCAAAGTTTCATCCTAATCCGTTCAGCTGTTCTGGCGAGATTATGTAACAAACATTAGTCTATTGATCTCTTAGTTACCATAAGTACCTACTACTTAGTTATTATTATTATGAATGCCTTGTCCGCCTGTAATCGGTTTCTATATCAGAATGAAAACTTTGTCAGTGTAAACCTACAATGTATTGATATTTAAGCTGTTGGCGTTCCTATTATATAAATAAATATAAATAAACATCCGCCCATCCATCCTCATAAGCTTTTATATTTATAAAACGAGTATACGAAGAAAGTATGTTGGTTTTGATATTCCTACCTTTCTGACAAGAAGTTCAATACTAGATTGTAACTTAATCATCAGAACCGGCTTGTTATCAATCAGCTCAAACAACTCTATAAAAAACTGGTCGTACTGGGCAAATACGTTTTCGTTTTCATTCATAAAAACACACCCAGAAATTAAACAAGTCTATTCATTAGGCAATCTGCTATTTGTGGGCTCCATTTTATGATTTTAGGTTACCTATATTCTTAAATTTAACTACCTGCCTTTCCTTATTTTCTAGCTTTTCAAAAATGAGTGAATTATTTTTTTGTGGTGAATGAATTAACCTATGTCTATTTCTTTCATGCAAAGCTCGTCATGACAAAAAACTGGACAATGTTAATGCAACCCTAACAGCTTCCTTATTCCCTATGACCAAACGCAAACGTAACGCGCCTCGTTACGATATCTGCGTGGTATCTGCGTGTAATCGTATTCTCTATGCCCATGTCAAATTTCTTAACGCAGGCATTGCGGGTTTTGGAAATATGTTTGAAGCATGTCATGACGTCACACATTATCTGCAAGGAAGCTATTGTATCATAGAGAATTACCCTACAGGGCCATAATTATATATTAACGAGGCGCGTTACGTTTGTGTTTGATCATAGGGTATAAGGGCCCCGGTAAGATAGAGTAACATACTTACAAATCTTACAATCATCAACATAACTGTGTAAAGGACAAAATTTAACAAAATCAGCTGTCTCAGAGCTACCTCAAAAACGATTAAGTAAAATTATGGCGCATCTTTATAAGCCATTTCTTCAAGTATCTATGTATGTTAATCGATCTCTTGCACCTATACACACGTTGAACGTGTGTGAAATGTCCCGTAACTATAATAGCGCCCTGCACACGTAAAAATCAAACCGCGCATCGGGACTGCGTTCCAAACCGCAGTCCGATCTGTACGGCTTGGACTGCGGATCAAACTGTCGTGCTAATGGCGCGTAAAGATCGAACCGTGCATCTGGGACTGATCACTGAAGTGATGCGCGGTTAAAACTGTGAGAATTGCCTTCTGTGAGATTCGTCGTCATGCCAGATCAGACTGTCAGCCCCGCGCATCCACACGTACGTTTCGAAGTGCGGGTTGGAATGGCGTGTGCTGTTTCCCGCGGTCCCAATTTTACGTGTGTAGGGCGCTATTAGCTACATATTTTATTATTTAGTGAGAACAATTTCATAAATTCATAATTTCATCAAGTAGGTACAGCAAATTTAGTTGATCTTCGAGCTAGACTAGTTAACAAGTTTTTCTCAAACATGCTTGGAAATTAGAGCATTATTTTTAAATCTTCTTCGAGATAAATCGAAATTGATGTACTGGCCAAATACATGCAAGCAGTGGCCGGCAAAAGTTGTATGAAAATTCATATCTGTCGTGTTTAGCGGCCAAATCCAAGTAAACTCATATCTGTCGTGTTATTTAAAAATGGAATGATCTTTTACTCCGAAACATGGCAACCACGGAGGTAACTAATCAAAGGATTTATTTAGATTTCGAACTGGCTTGCAAATATAATCCTGTTTATTGAAAAATGTACAAGTTCTGCCTAGGAACTAATTTCTTTTAATTACCGCATTTGGCATTGATGGACTCGCGTATGTGTTTACATGTTCTTCCATCAGTGCCTCTTTTGCTGGCCGCCACAGTAATGTACTAATTGTAACCTTGAAAGACCCCGTGTGGTGAATAACCGGTGAACATTTTCATAAGGAAAGTTCCGAATATTGATTCGCACGTTACTTAAGAATTATTCAGATAAATCTCAAATCAGAATTTTCCTCAAAGATACCGCGATTTAAATAACAATTCCGTACTTATTCCCCCTCGGTTTAAGGTACCGGTAGCGTTAAGTAGCGCCGCTGATATCAAACTGTTTCATGTTGTTGGGAATTCACCACTTTTACTACAAGTCTCCACATTTTCAAAGAAGAACTTTCCACGTTTCGGAAAAATTCCTGCACTCTATCACGTCAAGTCACAAAACGGTCAAGGAAAAGATCGTGAGAAAACCCGCAGCTTAGCCAGCTCCACACGAACTGTCCATGTCTTTATTCGGGGTAAGGTTTACTAGACTGAGGGGATGGTATATGTAATGAATAAGCCTATTCCATCTAACCATGATCGAGGCAGTTCAGCGTCTCGGTCATTGATTAAAACGTTGCCACTTGGCACTGTATAAATTATTAAGAATTAATGCAAAGGCCTCCTTTAGCGAGATGGGTTGAAAATATGTGAAAGATTGTGGGCTACACTTAGCTCAGACTAGCACAGCATCGATGCAAGAGTCATGATAAAAGAATGGCGTATGGTCCAGCAGTGTGTCGAAAACGGCTGATAATGATGACGATGCTGCAAAGTTTTTTTTATATCGTTAAGTATGTAAAAAACTAATTGAATTTATTACTTATCATGCCCACTTTTATAGAAAAACTTACAAACTAATATTGATAATAGCAGCTTTGCTGTGTTTCAGTTCGAAGGGTGTGGGTGCCGGTAAAATTACAGGAACAAGAGGCTTATCACATTCATTCCTCAAGTTAATGGACGCAGGGCATTGCATCGTAGGACACGTTTCAAAAAGCGTGATATACGATGCAATGCTTTGTGATAGGTAATGGTTACCACTTAACATCAGGTGGGTCATGTGCTTATTCCATCTTCAGGTACCATAAAAAAAACGAATAAACAGTAGTATTTATTGGTAACCGTACCCGTTAACACAAAGGGCCTCTTTAGTCATAACCAAATTTTCTCGATCACGCTTTGCTCCTTATTCCCTTTCCTTGCACCCTCGTAACTACCTACTTGAGTGTCTG
Organism: Horisme vitalbata; assembly: GCA_951804965.1. NCBI lineage: Eukaryota > Metazoa > Arthropoda > Insecta > Lepidoptera > Geometridae > Horisme > Horisme vitalbata. The sequence goes on along the minus strand of OX638106.1, from coordinate 10,017,546 downwards.
GGAGAAAATTGTACAATTAAACATTACTTTTTTACATTGGATGGATCGTTTGACCCTGAACTCACCGGATGTTAAGTAACGTTGTGGTCTCAGATGGAGCACAAAGGTCCAGAAGATACCTATTCAGTATAGACTAAGGGATGATTCTCATTACACCGGGCCCTGTCCGGGACGTGCGGTGTAAGTGGCCCGGATGGGGTTCGGATTTGACCCGCTACCACAGCCGCTACATACATTTTGTATGAATCAGTAGGGGACGGGGCGGGTTCGTGCAACAACCATGGTATTGATGAGCGTCGTCCGGGCCCGGACGGAACACGGATCATGCACTTTGTAGTATAAATTGCTTCATATAAAATGTATGTAACGTTTCAAATACGTGCCCCGTCCGGGCCACGTACACGGCACACCCTGGCCACGGCCCGGCTCTTTAAGGCATAATGAAATTTATCCCTTAAAGAGTCCCGGATTATATTTATCAGGAAAGACAGAGGCTGATAGAGAGTTCCAATCCGCAGTTCGAAAGCAGTTCGCATATTAAATTAAAAGAAAATTGCTAGGTGCAAATAGGTTGTATATCTACTAACGTAAGGATTCTTACTAGTACTGAGCCGTGCGTCTGCTTGTCCTGAAGTGGAATGGAGATGGTGGAAGCAGTGAGTGTTCATCCTGAGAGCTCTCACCGAAATACACTTTTATTGTAGGTATGAAACGAATTTTGAAATAGTTTTTTGACAGTATGTTTATCTATATTATGTATACCTGTCAAATCAAGTAAACAATGTAGAAAAATCTTATACATATTTTCTAAAAACTGCAAAGGCAACTTTTAATTCCATTCTAAAACTCGAAATGAATTGGAAAATCGAAGAAAAATCTACATATCTTCAAAAAACTGCGCAGGCATAGTAACTTTAATTTCCATTCTCGATTATCATCACCTTCCTACTTGATTCTTGTAAAATGTTGACAGTATGAACGTTTACGGTTACAACGTCTGCATTTATCCAGTAATAGATCCAATATATAATTTAATCATCATTTTCATCATCAGCCTTCTACTGCTGAACATAGGCCTCTCCCAATGCGCGCCATTGCCCAATATCCTCAGCTGTTCTCAGCTCAACGGATTCAGTTTCTACTAACAGCTTTTCGCATAAATAATTTAAATGCGTATGGCGCTCATTGAGGGAGCCCTAGCAGTGGCCTTGCCTATATTCTGATGATGATAATGATATATAGACTTTTGCTGTTATCGGCAGCATTCCTCGTGACACAACATCTTTGATACCGACACCAAGTTTCAATAAAACAAAAAGTACTATTTCTTCCAACTACTTACTAGTAAATCGATATTGAAGGAATGTAAAAACTAATAATAGATTGCTAATTATCATTAATTATTGTTTCTTGACTACAATAATTAGCACAATTTAAATAATTACCCCCATTAGCATGCTAGTGTAGAAGAGTAATATGTTTAGATGTTTCACTCCATCAAATGCATAGCCACCCAGTACCTACCTACTTTTATACGTGCAAAAGATGTATATGATACAGGGTGTAAAAGCAGTACTACTGAAAACGGGACAATCAAACCATGATTCTGAACATATGTTGCGAAGAAAAAGCAAAAAATATTATACTTATCTATGTCATTTTAATTATATTTCTAGTTACGTACACATAGTACAACATAATAACATCATATCTACCTATCTTATTTAAATACGCATAAAGCAAATAAAATAAAAATATCCATGCAGCAACAGTCCACCAGTACAGTTTTGAAGTCTTGAAACATTGTTTTCTCCAGTTTCAAGTTTTTTTTTCAGGCAACAGATTTTTTATTTGCCTTGGGCTTGATGTGTGGTTTCACACACCACCTTTCGTTTTTGGCAGACGTCTTTTTACACACGATATATCTGAATTTACATTATTTTTCCTTTCACCCAAAACTTAGATAATGAAAGAACTATTAGCGCAGCTGGTTGGTTGATGTTAAAAATCAATATAAAGCTATCTTCCTAACAACATGGGTCTCTTTATGTCCACTGCTGAAAATAGACCTCCGCTAAAAGAAGGGGGGCCATAAAGACTTATTACACCACGCGGTATTCAGTCTGTCTTAGTAATACTGTCGTACTGACTAATTCGATCGGGCTTACTCTTATTACACTACGCCAAGTGTACGAGAGTCTTACTAAGACTGATTGAATACCGCGTGGTGTAATAAGCCTTTAAATACTCACGCTGGGTGTGCAAGTTGGGGATCGCAGGATCACAGCTTCTCGCATCGCCGACCCTAATGCCCGTCGGCAGCAAGGGCATTCAGCTGTGCTGGTATTAGGCTGCGCTATGCCGCATTCAGCCGGCCGCCAGAGCACCATTTTTTATACAGCATGGTGCTCTTCTATCAGGTGAATTGGGTTCCAAAGATAAAGGTTGGAACCTCTTACACTCCTCATCATCATCATTATGTAATTAGGCTAGTTTTCTTTCATATCGCTTGCAAGAAATAGTTCTTATTGAAGAGTGATAAAGACCTATTTAGATTGAAAGTGTACACCTAAGAAATGACACTGACCTGCCATAAAATAATATACCTACCCTACTTTTAACGGTAACTACTTTGGTAACCATTTATTACCACTACCACTGGATTCATCATCATCATCATCACCATCATCATCGTTATCAGTCTATAGCAGTCCACTGCTGGACGTAGGGCTCCCCTAATGAGCGCTATTGCACCCTGTCCTCAGCTCGACTCATCCAGCTTCTGCCAGCCGCCTTTTGCAAATCGAAGGCATCCTACACTTCGTTTGCCGAGCCACAGTCTCTACTCAAGAACTCGTTTACCCCAACGGTTATCGGTTCTTCGGCAGATATGGCCCGCCCACTGCCACTTCAGCTTGCTAATTCTCTGAGCTATGTCGACCACTTTGGTTGTATGTCGGATAGTCTCTTTGTTGATTCTGTGGGTTCGTTTGAACTAAGGACAGGGTGCAATGGTGCTCTTTGGGGCCTATGCAGAGATATACTGTTGAGTAGTGGACTGCTTTAGGCTGATGATGATTATCACATGAAGAAGAAAATGAATATATGCTTGTTTGAATGCATTCTCACTGATGAATGAGTTAGAAAAATCTAAATATAGCAATGAGATCAGTCTTCAAATTTTACAGCAATGTCCAGTACGTTTTTGCTTCTTGACTAGCTGTAATTTATCGCTATATTAGCGCAAAAAGGTGATATTTTGAAACATGTTTAAAAACAGCTGGTAAGAAACTTATGACTTTATTTGGAAGTGGTTAGTCAAGGCGGACTAGTGGAATCATTGAATTCTGTTACACCGAGGATATGAATCCAACTGAGGATATATATTAACACGAGTCATTTAATTGAGTAGATACACATAATACAAGCTCTATTTAGACAGAAATATGATGCCGTATGATAGCGTCCAGCATTATTTATTAATAGGCTCAGGTTGTGTACAAACACCCTGGAGGGAAAGTAATATTAAATAATTATTGAGTAGAGAATGTTAGCCATAACAAACTATATTGTGTTTCTGATTTAAAAAAAACTTGATTGACAGATTTTAATTCATTGGCTGATCTGCAAATCGAACTGGTTCAAAAACGTATGTAACCAAAAATACCCCTTTGTTTATTATTACCAATCGATTAGATCAAAACAATGCAAAAATTATCGCGAAAGACTTTACTACATAGAATTAGATCTTTCGCGATCATTTTTGCATGGCTGATGCTGGCTACCTAGCATCAAAGAAGTTGCATTAGAATAGGTACCTACTGCCCAGCATGGGGATTATAGGCATCCCCCTAGGGGAGGCCTATAGGCTTGATTGTTGTTGTTGATGGTACTGCCTTAAAGTTCATAAATGCATTCGGACTAAATTTGATAATATTATTGAAACGTCAACTGTCATCATCATCATCATCATCATTTCGACCGTTAAGACCCACTTTTGAATATAAGTCTCGTCTTCTTTACGCCACTCTTTCCAGTCCTTTGAAAGACTTTTTAGAAGTAGTAGAGTTCTTTATGAAGGGCTCGTCCGGGGAAGTACTGCCACCATGCCTATTTCTGCCGTGAAGCAGATGTGCTGTGTTTCAGGTTGAAGGATGTGGGTGCCGGTGAAATTACAGGCACAAGAGTCATAACATCTTCATGCTTCAAGATGATGGACGCAGGGCGTTGCATAGAGCACGTTGCAAAAAACGTAATCTATGATACAATGATCTGTGATAGGTAATGGTTACCACTTAACATCAGGTGGGCCATTTTCTTGTTCCTTCTTAAAGTACCTTAACTAAAAGAAGCCTTATCCACAGATTCACAGCTACGTCCGCAATGTCGTTCAACCATCAGGCAGGCCCCTTGGCCGCCGAGCATCTCTGGGCAACCACTCTGTGATAGTCCTTGTCCACCTTCCATCAATCCCTTCTAGCCAAGTGTCGTGCCATCATCTTAACCATGGAACCTTCTTGCGACAGAATATAACTCACAAAATGAAAAATTTGAACGAAAGATCCATCAATTGTTCATTTTAAATACCATATCTGATTTGAATATTCACAATGAACCTTATAATAACTTACCTAATTATGTTCAATTACCTTAGTTTGGAATTATACCGTTATTCTCTCATGGTCATGTCAACTGTCGATAACCTAGTTTCAAGAATAAGACCTCTTTATTGTGTACATTCGTATGGATTGACTGGATATTACGGGAAATCATGAATCAGATGAGTATATGGACATGTTATGAAGGGGTGTAAATCTGATATTACCGGTTCACTTTTGTATTTCAATTTTGATCCATGTCAACATAAAAATTAAACATTCAATGTCATTGAATGTTGTTGTTTCATGGCGTTGAAAGAATTGAACATGCTGAATATTTTCACTTTATGGGACCATCGTATGACTAATATAACTGTGACGTCCTCCTCTCTCTTATTGATGTTCCCAATAAGGTAGGTGTGCAATGATCTAACCTATGTAATAATCTAAAGAATGTTAGCAATAAGTCAGGAACGTAATAAATGATAGTATTGAGTATTGCAGTTGCGTAGAAAGAACTTCGAGAAGGAGGCCAAGAGGAGGATTCAGCTGGGTTGGGCAGCATTTGGAAAACTACGTCGAGTCTTCTAGTCACCCATACCGCAAAGTTTGAAAACGAAAGTTTTCAATCAGTGCGTGTACGGCTAGTCCATCAGTTTAAAGTCGCTCAGCGAGCTATGGAACGAGCCATGCTTGGAGTTTCTCTGAAGGATAGAATCCGCAACGAGACTATCCGACATAGAACTAAAGTTGTCGACATAGCTCAAAGAACTAGCAAGCTGAAGTGGCAGTGGGCTGGCCATATCTGCCGAAGAACCGATACCCGTTGGGGTAAACGAGTTCTTGAGTGGAGACCGCGGCTCGGCAAACGGAGTGTAGGACGCCCTCCGGCCAGGTGGAGTGACGATCTGCGAAAGGCTGCTGGTAGAAGCTGGATGCGTCGAGCTCGGGACAGGGCGCAATGGCGCTCATTAGGGGAGCCCTATGTCCAGCTGTGGACTACTATAGGCTGATGATGATGATGATGATGGTGATTAGTATTGGGTTCCATTTCTATCTTCGGAATCCAAGACAACCCGTCGCAGGCTTATGTTGTACGCTGATAACTATGATACGGGATTCAGACATAGCTGCCTTGATTGAGGGGCTGATTGTGGGGTAGCGCCGCCTAACACCACCACAACCAGTAGCATATATAAATCCACTGTTGGAGATAAGCCTTTCCTAAGGGGAATATGCCTTTAATCCCCACAAGGTTTTGCAGGCCAACAACGGGCAGCAGCATCAGCGCTATGAGAAACCTTGCGATCCCCAACTCATATTTGCAACGTGGGAATCAATGGCATGTTTCTCTAATTAGGGTAAACCTATGTCTACGATTGGACTGATACATCACTCGCCATTTAGTTAGCCATAAAAGGCGATTTTTTTCACTAACAGTTTTTCAAATGAAATATGTATTTTATAGATAACAGTTATTAATACCGTTTAATTAAGTTAACATTCATAAATGTTTATTTACGTTCGTTGCGAGCATTTTAGTGCAATGTTTTTGAATTACTTGGAAACCCTGGGTGGGCGAAGGCAAACTTTATTTACACTTTTATAAAGGCAATTTGGACTTTATACTCGTGTGATAATGTATGATGATGGTTTAGATATAAGTTGGTTAATTTAGTTAGATTTTATATTGCATTTTATTGGCTACTAGCTGACCCGCGTGCAAACACCGTTTGCTTTCTTTTCTTTTTTCCCGTTTAATTTTCGTTTTTTTTTCTTTCCAGTCAAAATCCATTGATAGATCTGCTATATACTCAGCTTTTTAACCGACTTCAATAAGGAGGAGGTTCAATTCGACTGTAAGTTGCTTTTTTTATTATTATTTTTAATGTGGAAACTTGGGCAAGGTCTAGCCAAAGATGATCATCCATAGGTTGCCTGGAAGAGATAGCTTTAAGCGATAAAGCCGACTATTTTACAACCGCAGATTAGTTTAATAGATTCTACTTAATTTGGTGTAGGTTGTAGGTACTCTAGTAAAGATTTATGTAACTATCTATCTATATCACAATTCCTAGCTATTCGCTATGTGTATATTTTGTTCTCTTTATTTTAATTTTGTCTTATTACCTTAAATTAATTTAAGTTAATTTCTATTATATTTGAGTGTTAAATAGGTAATAAGAGAAATAAATCTTTTTCCCTTTTCTTTAAAATAACAACGGTAGAATAATAGAAAAAAAACCTGTCTCTCCCTCTAGTTACTTTATCATCATCTTAATGGTTACTTATCCGATTTTAATTAAATATAGCCTTTGTAAGTAAGCCTTATTAAACTATAAAATGTCAGTGTGTTTGACACATCATAATAATGCCGAAGAACCGTTGAGGTAGACGAGTTCTAGAGTTCGAGTAGGAAACGTAAGCTCTAGGTTTATCCACTGCTGGACATATACCTCCTCTAATAAAGGGGCATATGCCCATAATGGGTGTACGGGGTTCCAACTCCTATCTTCGGAACCCAAGCCAACCCCACCTGCACGTGGTGCACCTTGCTAAACAACGAACGGGGCTCTGGCGGCCGGCTGATTGCGGCATAGCACAGCCTACATCGGCACAGCTAAATCCCCTGGCCACCGACGGGCACCAGCGTCGGTGGTGCGAGAAGCTGTGCCCTGCAATCCCCAACCCGCATGCCCAGCGTGGGGATTATGGGCATATCCCCCTTTATTAGGGGAGGCCTATGTCCAGCAGTGGACTGATATAGGCTGGTGTGGTGGTGTGGATGCCCATAATCCCCACGCTGGGCATACGGGTTGGGGATCGCAGGACACAACTTCTCGCACCGCCGACGCTGCTGTCCGTCAGCGGCCAAGGCATTTATTTGTGCTGGTGCTAGGCCGCGATATGCCGCAATCAGCCGGCTGCCAGAGCCCCGTTTGTTAGTAAGCAGGGTGTAACACTTGCAGGTGAGGTTAGCTTGGGTTCCGAAGATAGGGTTTGGTACCCCTTACATCACAGGTTTGTTCATCTTCACGCTTAAATAGCAAAACGGATTGAGCTGCAATGTTTCACATATTACGTTGTTCTAGACCAGAAATATCATATAGGCTAGTTTTCATCCAGCTACATACAGGCGAAGCCTCGGGCGGACGCTAGTTGGGTATAAAAGGGTAAGAAATGGCGGGAGGGTTCCCGCATCGCTGCCCCTTAGAGAATACTTGAAGTTGTTGGGGGTTACTTCTAAGAGAAAATAGGAACGTCTATTTAGTGCTTGATATTAGACCTAGGTTAGGTGGGGTCTTGGTACTGAGGTACCTACCTATGGATAGGGTAGGTACTTGTGTCTGGGAGCAACGTTGAAAAAGCTTTAGGATTTTACAAAAACTTTTTTATAATCTAATATAAATAACATCGTCATTATCAGTCATTTTGACCCACTGCTGGCCAGCATACCTAGTTCTTCTTTCGAGTATGCCACTCGTCTCGATGATGATTGAGTCAGATAAATGATTGGGATCTATAAATATATAAATAATATAAAACTGAGTAGGAACTACCTATACAAAATATGTATTTTGGATTGGGACTATTCGCACAGTGGCAACAGTTAAGTTTAATTTTTCAGTTACAAAAAATATTATATGTAAATTAAGTGAGTAAAATATATGTTTTTAATCTACCTATACATCGTCCCACAGCTGGGGAGAGGTCTCCCCTAAATTCCGCCAATCGTTATCTATTCTTCAAGATATCTCACCATCTTATCTCGAAGGGCTAAAAATAATATTGATTCTAATAAAAACACCTAAGTTTTAACTTAATGGGTATTCAAAAAATATATCTGCGAAAGGCTGCTGGTAGAAGCTGAATGCGTTGAGCTCAGGACAGGGCGCAATAGCGCTCATTAGGGGAGGCCTATGTCCAGCAGTGAACTGCTATAGGCAACTGATGATGATAATGAGTATTCAAAATTAGTAATGTAGGTTTTTCTGTTTTTAAAACCGGGGACAAATTAAACATAGTAATATAAACAGGATTTTTTATTGCTGCCTCTAGCGCCATCTTTTATCGAGTGGCGATCAGTTATAAACTTTTTGATTCACCACATCAATCTATATAGTATTAACTCTAGATAAGCAGTTCAAACTTGTAAGTTAATACCTACTATTTCATAACTTTTTTCACCGCTTCCCGCCAGAATTCACGTCACTGTCAACTTCATCCAGACGGTCTACAAAAAAAAGAAATGATAAAAACCTCCAACGTGTTCCAAGCTTATCGATGCCAACTTACTTTCAAATTAGACGTTTCGAAAACTAAAAAAAAATCTATTCGATACAAATATTGCACACGACGACAGACGAACAAACAAAAATAAAAACGTCTGACATTCTATTTTTCTCTGAAAGGAGCTGCGCGCATTGTGGCGAGTCAGATGCGCGTACGCACAAAACGATCAAGACCTTCCGCGCTTGACAACCGGTGAAACGAGACGCGCTTACGCCTCTCCTTATGAAAGAAAGAGATAAATATACAAAGGGCGTTCCATCATCGATTCTTGCATCCAATTAATGTTCAGTGGGCTTCTAGTGGGAGGGGCGTCGTCGATCCAAACTAATAGGGATCGAGAGAAAATGATCTATAGATCGATGCGCTTGCGCAGTGCACTGTATTGTTATCGTTGTAATCGTGGATTTATTTTGGATCTACGCTTTGATGGCTGAATTTTACATGGGCCATTTTTGAATTCGTTTTTGGGTTTTAGGCTGGACAATCAGTAAGATAGACTATAGGATAGTAAAGTGGATAAGGTTAGGTGTTAATATATATTATTATAAATATAAGTTAATTTTTTGTTTGTTTCCCAAATAAAATAAAAGAAAATAAATAAAATATTTTTTGAGAAAAGTTTTGCTTGACTTGTAGACTGCAATTCATTTTACTACACTATTTCTAAATAAAAAAAAATTCAGCAGGAAACTACTTACTTTTTGAGTAAATATTCCATTAATAGCATATTCATGTTCTTTAATGTTTCTTAAGTTACTACAGTAGGTGTGAAAGTGTTTTAATTAAAGTTTGGTCTGCAACATGTTGGACTATAGTGGAGTTCGGCAGAGGACTTGGCCAGACGGAGTGATGTGTTGACAGATGGACAAAGGCGCTGACTGATAATCAAAGGGAGGTCCATGCTCAGCAGTGGGCCGAAAATGCCTGAAATGATGATGATGATAGTTGTAACAATAGCTTTAAGTAGTTAACAAGTTGACTGCTGATATGAAGCTCTGGGCCATGCCGAGATGCCAAAAGTGCTACACATGGACGGTCATATTATTCAGCACTCAAGGCGTTCAAGCTATTATTACAACTATCAATCCAATTCTATCCTTACCTACCTAAGCCTACCTAAGCTAAGTACTAAAGTCAACACAACGACTTAAAATCAACCTTTAGTACTAGCTAGGCAGATATAAAGAAAAATTTTTTTGTTAAAAATGCAATGTTTCTTAAACCGTTACGAATTGACTGACACAGTAGGCTGTCAGAACCTAGGTACTTAAGTCAATACAACGTCTTAAAATCAACCTTTAGGAGCCAGGTAGATAAACGTCATAAAAAAATATGTTTTGTTCAAAATGCAATGGTTTCTTACACAATTACCTACGAATTGACTGTCAGGAGCTGCATTTTACTAAAAAAAGTTACGGATCATCTTTTACCTACGTACTTCTAATCAAAGATACTTTATTCTAATAACGTTCCGCTATCTGGCTACTGTAACCCGACACTTTTCTAGAATCCCAACGCATGGGATGGTAGTTCAATGGAACATCTCTCGGGCAAGGAGTTTTTATTAGGGAGAGAGCACTTTGAACAAAAATCTGTGCTTGGTTATTCTCAATAAAAATGCCCAAAGGGTGTTGTGTCTCGTTTCCTCTTATGTGTAACACTAAGGAAGAAATGAGAAACAGCCCCCCTTTGGGAGAACACTTTGGGAGAACACAGATTTATGTTCAAAGCAGGCGGTCGCATAGTAAAAATAACAAGGATGAGAAAGACGTCCACATAAAATAACTCACCGAAAGGTTTACCTTTATTACCGTTAGCAAATTTTGAAATTTTATCAGTCGACATTAAAAGAACGTCAATTGACACTATCAAAGTTTGTAAAACAGGACCGGTGCTTATCATTTCGGTGTGCAACTGAATTATTAAATGAGGCCTCAGATTTAGTTTGAAGGTTTTTTTATTATACCTGCCTGATGATGGAAGTAACACATGGTCCTTCCGATGTTAAGTGGTAACCATTACTTCTAAAGCTCGGTACGGATACGGTACGGTACGGTAACAACTAACACGGGAGGTAAGAACTCTGAGCCACATAGTGCCTGCGCTATTTTTGTCTTTCTATAGAAAATGTTGCCTCTAGAAATAGCACATAAGTAAGGAACTATGTAACTATATTATGTTTTTGTGTGAAATAAATTATCTTATCCTATCTTATCTTATGTTGTTTATAAAGCTGTCATGTCTAAGGTATCCAAACTTCTTTCCTGTTCAGTTTTCTGTATTTTAATCATAGTTCGGCGACTCTACACAAAACTTATTTATTAGTAACTTTGTCTACCCAGCTTATTGTTTCCATTTTTCTCCAGCACCACATTTCAAATGCTTCCAAAACCTCTCTATCTCTCTGAGTCACTGTCCAATGGAATTGCTACCAAAAATCTGCCTTTTCATACGTATGATCATTCATAATTAAAATTAAAATTTTATTGTTTCTAAATGTAAAGTTAAACCTTCTTAGAGCAAAAACTAGAAATGAACACATAATAAGTATAGCTACTATAGCTACTATATATATGTATAGTAATACATTTAGGAACTACTACCTATAGGCTAAGGGTGTGTTAAAACTTTTGTTAAAGTTTATTATGTATTTTATTCGTAAAAAATATGACTGCTAAGTTAAGTTACAAAGTATTTATATTTGAAATAAAAATATTTTTATATCTAATAATTTATCGTTGTAGCTAGCAGTACAGGTAGGTAGATGGTTTACATACCTATCAATTTAGCAGCAATTACTTACATTGTACAGGAACTCTATAAAGCTAAAATTAAAAGGTAGAGCTTATTTTGTGGTTTGTCACTTCAACGACATGTGACAACAAAAAGTACCCGCTCCCGTATATTATTACCTTTTATTGTTGGCAACACAGATTTCGAAAATCGAATTTTAACATCTGTCGTCACTCAATAGCTGCATTGTCCTGTTCTTTTTGAATTTGGAACCGGCAATTGGATGTAACGTAAGCTGTTTACGCGGCATTTTGTCTGGAGTTTCGTGGTGAAAATAAAACATTTAACTGCATACAAAAATATTAAATACAATGTAAGTGGGTAAGTAATAATTAATCTTTTTTAGTTAAAGGTAGTAGTCGTACATAGTTTAAGTAGGTACCTACCTTCTTCTGTCTCTGTTTGTATGAATTTCTTCGTAAAACCAATGAATCCAATAAAAAATGAGAATCCAATAAAAAGCCAATTTCTCACCGACGAACGCCAAAAAACATCCCAAAAATCGCGTACCTACCGCAACTGTCAAAACATAAAAATCGATTAAAACCGTTTGGTATCCGGTGATACCAGTGCCACCCGTTCAAAAACTACAACAATAGGGAAGGAAGTCCCAACCGCAAGACGTGAAAATTACCTCAGGCCGTCCCTAATTACACGATTTTACTATAATTTTGCGGCAAGAGCCTACTTAGGCTCCTAAAATCACCACCTCCCATTGTGACCGTTGAGAAATTCCAAATCAAACAGGTATAAGTGGCTACTTGTGCTTTGTGTTGCCACTTAAAAAGACCGTTTTTTCCCCGATGAGAGTTATAAATTATTGTATGGGTAATTGATGGGTTCGTACCCATTTGAGGTGGAACTGGGACCAGGTTTTTGAGAGTGATGCGTAGATAACGGTGAATTTATTTGTGAAAACGATGACTGAATGGCGGGAACCGGTTGATGAGATGAAAGATGACTATCTCTTGTCTTTGATGTGGGTAATTTGAATGAAGTTCTTTACTCTTACAGGTTTTTTGCAGGTAAACAATGTTAAACGAGTTCTGAGCAAAGATGGCTCGACAAACGTAAGACGCTATCCAGCCAGGTGGATTGACGATCTGCAAAATGCTGAGGGTAGAAGCTGGATGCGTTGAGCTTAGGGCAGGGCGCAATGACACTCATTAGGGGGAGGCCTATATCCAGCAGTGGACTGCTATATGCTGATGATGATGAAATCTATTAATTTATACAGGAAATTTCAATTCAATAAAAAATTATAACACACAGCATCGTCTAAACCCCGGTCTGTTTATTAATCTAGGTAGGTACTCATCGATAGGTATGCGATGGGTATTGTTTTCTATGTTGTGACGAAATTTTTGGGAGTCTTAATTTTCCCTGAAGTAAAGGCTATAAATTAAATACAAACCATACTGACTTCTTTTTCATTCTTTATTCTCTAATACGTTTATCACATACTCTATAGCTTCCTAAAATTATTGTTTATCGTCATAATTTTTAGCTTTTTAGAACACACTAGCACACTGGGTACTGGGTACTGGGCATAAGCTAATCACAACTTCGTTTAATTGTTGTGAAGTTCATCTGGCGGAAGGCTTAGGCATACCTAAGATGGCATACAATATAACAGGCTTTTTCTAGTTTGGATACCTACCTACGCTATATCAACCTGCTTAAGCATAAAGTGTAGTTTTTTGTTTTCATGTTATACATGCAACAGACAGCTCACTCTGCAAAGGGTGTCTGACCGAAGTAGAATCGGCAGACCATGTAATCCTGAAATGCGTGGGAGTTGCATCTCAACGTGAACAAATCCTTGAAACCCCGAGGTCACTCCGGGAAGCCTGCGAAGACCCTAGGAGACAATTGTGCTTCTGGGCGGAGTTAATAGGCTGGTTCAGTATTAAAAATCTCCACACGCACAATGGACCAACCGGAGTCCAATTGCGGGAAAGGAAATCCATATACACTCGAGAGCAATGAATCCGGGTCACTCAAAGAATTCAAAAAATCTCGGAAAGTAAGAATGCTAGGTTAATGCAATAAATTTTATTTAATAGACAATTTAATACTCCTTAAATGAAAGTTAAAAAAATATGAGTCACCATACATTTTATTTACACAAAATTACATAAAGAAAAAAAACTGCTGATCTCTCCTTAAAACAAAAATAGGAAACATGAAATTTTTGAATTTTATGACGATTTTCTTGAATTTCAATACTTCGTATTACCTCCTCGTGCTTCCATTACTGCGTTTACGCGGTTTGGCATGCTGTACACCAAGTTCCTTATACGATTTTGGGGAATATTCTCCCATTCCTCTGTGAGAGCAATTTTGAGCTCAGGAAGCGTGATTGGGGGAGGGTTTCGTTGTTTTACGCATCTCCCTAGCTCGTCCCAAGCATGCTCGATCGGGTTGATATCCGGGCTGCGCGCTGGCCACTCCATACAAGTAATGTTCATCTCTTGAAGGTAGTCATTCACAATCCTACCTGTATGAGGTCGGGCATTGTCATGCATAAATATAGCATCCTCACCCAAATTGACCATAAATGGACCAACGTGTTCGTTGAGGATTTCTTCCACATATCTTACGCTAGTTAAAGAGCCGTTTTCTATGATCACCAGCTCTGTGCGACTTTCAGAGGAAATTCCGGCCCACACAAGTACAGACCCACCACCGTAGGCTACTTTTTCTTCGATGCATGCTTGCTTGAATCTTTCCCCTGGTCTTCTATACACTCTGTGTCTTCCATCGTGCTTGTAGAGCATAAATTTTGATTCGTCGGAGAACATAACTTTCGACCAATCTTCAATACTCCAATTTACGTGGTTCTGGGCATATCTTAGTCTTGAAATACGATGGCCACGCTCCAGTTTAGGGCCGTTTGCAGGTCTAAGGGGTTTTAAGTTAGATTCAGCAAGCCGACGTCTTACTGTCCATGCACTTGGGTTACTTCCTCCGAGGCGTCGAAACTGATTTGTGAGTTCAGTTCCTGTGAGAAAGCGATTTCGAAGCATGGTGTTCACCAAGTATCGGTCTTCTCGTGCTATGGTACACCTAGTTCTGCCCGTTCCTGGTCTGCGTAGGTTAGAACCAGTTTCTTCGTAACGTCGGAGAACTCTTTGTACTGTTGACAGCGACACACCGACAGTCCTGGCTGTATCGCGCTGACTCCGGCCAGTTTCCACCAATGTAAGTATTCTGGTGCATTCTTCAAGTGTAAGCGACATGATTTCAGCTTGAATAATGAATATTGAGCACTATCAACCTCGAGGAGGTAATACGAAGTATTGAAATTCAAGAAAATCGTCATAAAGTTCAAAAATTTCATGTTTCCTATTTTTGTTTTAAGGAGAGATCAGCAGTTTTTTTTCTTTATGTAATTTTGTGTAAATAAAATGTATGGTGACTCATATTTTTTTAACTTTCATTTAAGGAGTATTAAATTGTCTATTAAATACAATTTATTGCATTAACCTAGCATTCTTACTTTCCGAGATTTTTTGGATTCTTTGAGTGACCCGGATTCATTGCTCTCGAGGGTATTTACATGTAATGTGTTCTTGTGTGAATGTTTTTTTTTTAATTTATTTGGAAAACAAACAGAACAATAAAACTTATATACTAAAAGTATTATTAGGTCGATCACAATCCAACAAAGTTTCCACTAATAAGTAAAACATACACATTAAGAAAAGGTGGACAGTTACAAGTATTTAAGAAGGTAACAAAAATGATTAGCAAGAAATAATTATACTAACGAATACAATTTGAGAATACAAAATTAACTGTAGCTATATTATTTTTAAAATAAGAAACTTTTACCTTATCCAGATATCCAGCAGTGGTCTTCTATGGGTTGTTGATGATGATGAATCAGATGACTCGCGTGCATCTTAGTCTCTGAATTAAATTTTTAATTCCGAAATAATAGGCAATTAGATACGTACCTATGAATATTATTTATATGCGAACTCATGGAAGCGTAATCACCTACATACTGGATTTACACATTACCCTCACACACACTTATGTACACGCTTGTTTGTTGTTTTGTTGCTGACTCGTTCCGCTTGTGGCCTCAAAGAGTAGTAGCTGAAAATCAGTGTTTGCTCCTTGAGCAAATTTATGGGCTGAGCTATGGCCTTTTTGTCATACTGCAATACACACATACACTGTGATGGAACACTTCCTCACAATGTTTTGTTGTACAATTGTTTTTCTAATTTAATTTTAATATTTTCTTCTAGAAACAATGTCTTCACTCTTCATATTATGTGTATACCTAATATCAAATTACCTACTTCTAACGTTATATCTATCAACTTTCATACTTTAAGAATTTAGTTGACAGAATCGTCCGGCAATACAAATTGATTTCTCTATCGTAGCTATGGGGATAGGGAACGATGGGGACGATGGGGTCGCTGGGGACTAGGGGGGCATGAGGGGGTGGGGTGTGTTGAGGTTAGTCGATCGACAATTAATATTAAGTTGGAATCTGTGGGATTCCACGCCGCTGTCCAAATTTTATAGCCGGCGCCACCCAAGCAACAAAACAATGGCGCATAGAGTAGACCGTTCGAAATTGATTTAAAATTATTCTGCAATTAAAATATAATAGCTCCATCATTTTATACCGCCAGTCTACTGGCTAGAAATATACCAATTTATGTCATACAAGCTGATGCTATTAAAAGCTGTATTCAGTCTCTTATATTAAAGGATTCTTATAATAATAATTTCTGTCATTTTAAGTCTTTCTCTTTTTATTCGATGGCATCTGGAATACATAATATAATTTCCACAATTTTGTCAATATCACGTATATTGTCCATAAGAGGCATCGTTGTACAGTGCATAAGTCCTGTCGTCAAGTCTTGAGACAGGTCCTGTTCTGGTATAAGCATTGGCGATCATATAAAAAAACGATTATCGAATGTTCTTCCTACCAGAATTCCAGTCAAAATTAACTATTTCATTGCACTATACATCATCGTCTCTGGTTTTGCAGGTTTTTTGTAAAGCGATAACGTGGTGGTAAATCTGTACATCATCTAGGGATAATGCTGTTTGGCATGGGCTACAATGATGCAGGAGTCTTTGTACGGTGTTGACTTCGACTGACGTCAGCTAAAAACATAAAAAAATCTTAGAACTATTGATAACCATCTAAGATTTTAAAATTACCCAAACTATCGCTTAGTCGTGACTCCCCAAAAATTTCGACAAGGCGAGCTGGGTGCTTAGTGGGAGTTTGTTTTACCAGCTCGATCGCCTTTGCGTTTACGGAATTTGTATGGAAAGGAGTAAGTGCCACGCGTTTTTTACTAGATGGCGCTACCTCGATTCCATATAAACTTGCGTAAACCCAAACGCGATCGAGCTGGTAAAAAACTCGCACTAGGCACCCTGTTGACTCGGTTGCACAGTTGGTAGAGACAGCTTGTCAATTGACGTTCTTTAAATTACAACATTTTTCAACATTCTTGTAAAAACATCACCGGTGATTATCATTTCAGTGGGCAATTGAGTTACTAAATGCGGCTTCAGGACGCACTACCAACTGTGCTACCGAGTCAACAGCTCGCCTTTTCGAAATGTTTGGGCAATCAAGACTAAGCGTGATTTTTGCAAAGTTCGGTTTGCAAACAAAGGCCATGAGCCGACTATTTCAGTGGGCAACTGAGTTATTAAATGCGGTCTGAGGCTGGACGCACTACCAAATGTACAACCTAGTCAACAGCTCGATTTGTCGAAATTTTTGGGCAGTCACAACTACGCACAATTTTTGCAAGTTTGCCGGTGCCGACCATTTCGGTGTGCAACTGAGTTATTAAATGAGGGCTATGCTATTTATGGGAAGGTCGCGGATTCAAATCCTTCCTAAATCGAAATTTTCAAGATAATATTTATTACCTACTATTGCCCTATCTATTCGTCGTGTCAAATCCCTCCTACGCGTCTTGAATATCCATCTAATTCAGGTTAGTCTAAGTGAGTCAGGCACTCAGTCAAAGTTTTTGAGATAGGTTTTATAAAATCTTTAGTACAATTGACCTCTCCATCGCTCGTGTCCGCAGCGGCGCCTAGGCCGCAGCGAGCGGCGCGTACTCCGACCGCGCTCCATTATTTATACTCTCTCGAACACCGAGCTACATCGCTTTTTATGATTTGGTATTTAGCTAGCCCACAGTGAAGCTGTGCTCACTAACATACATAACACACAAACATACGTAACATATAAATTCGCGCCTGATATCATTTGTGTAGATTGATAAGTTGTTTGGTTAGCCTAGTTGGGTTGGGCATTTGGAAGACTACGTCGAGTTTTCTCGTCACCTATATTGCAGTATATAAAACGAAAGTTTTCAACTAGTGCTTCATACTCGTCATGACATATGGAGCCGAAACGTAGACAATAATAGTAGGTTGGGCTAGTCCACCACTTTAAAGTCGCTCAGCGAGATGAGACTATCCGACATAGAACTAAAGTTGATGACATAGCTCAGAGAATTATTAGATGTAGTGGCAGTTGGCTGGCCATATCTGCCAAAGAACCGACCATCCATTAGGGGATGCCTATGTCCAGCAGTGGACTGCTATAGTATGATGATTACGTAAAATGTTAATTTGTAAGAAGATAGATAGATACTTAGATCATCATCATCATCATCAGCCTATAGCAGTCCACTGCTGGACATAGGCCTCCCCTAATAAGCGCCATTGCGCTCTGTTCTGAGCTCGACGCATCCAGCTTCTACCAGAAGCCTTACGCAAATCGTCACACCTGGCCGGAGGGCATCCTACACTACGTTTGTATACTTAGATGGCTCAGATATAAATTGCTTCATGTACCTAATGGTTTGGGTGGTAATGGAGCCGGTATGTGATAGTAAGGTAGTTGTCGGAGGGTACAATAATAGGTAAAAAAACCTACTTAAACTGAGATGCGTTGCGTAGCGATTCGCAACAATAGTTTTTCGAAAAAGTAGGTATTTAGTTCAAAATAACTCGACTTATTAGGTCTAAACAAGACAAGTAGTGATTTTATTGACCACAAAATGACATAGAAGAAAAACTATATTTAACATTGACGTACCTAATAGTAGTAAAGTTATAGGTAATATTTACGTTATGCATAAGAAAGGAGGTTGATACCAAAAGGCAGTAAAAACGTTTTCAAGATCTAAAAAGTTATCTCACGCTGAACCGCTAAAGATAATGAAGCTGTACTTATTTATATTCCTTAAAAGGAACAACAATAGCAAAATACCAATAACTGTTCAATTGCTGTTGATCCCGCTATTTAGGTTCATTTACACTAACCAGTGTTTCGGTCCAGTCCATCAACGATCATCTACAGTCAAAAAGCGCAAGTCATGTCTCTTTCCAGTATCATGTTTTTTAATTAAATAGTATTAAGCAAGTCGAAAACTCGAGGGGAGATCTTCGACCAACAGTGGGATAATGCGGGCTTAAAACAACAGCTAGTACCTACCTGCAAGCTTGTTTATTGTCTTGATCGAAATTTATTACAGCAAAATATTTAAGAAACTATTTAATTTGACTGACATTATCATCATCAACAACCTATATAACATAGGTCTACCCCAAGAAATTCCACGAAGAACGGACGCCCTCGCCATCCGATTATAAAAATATCAATTGTTTTTTTTCGGATGACCATAACGTTCCAGTTAACTGGCTCAAATCACTGGATCCGTTGAACGAGTCATTCCGTATCATGCAAGTATTCCTTTCTAGTGTTAGTAATTATGTGCAATTAGTAATTTTACCCTATTCGTATGCGTGCGAGCGTGACCTGACTGTCTTTGAAAATTCGAAGAATTATATAGGTAAGTAGTACTTACCTACCTACATAATGAGAAATTATTTGAATAACTTTTTTTACAAAAGCTAAATTATTGAAAAATTACAATGCCGTAGGTACAATGGAGTCTTAGTAATACGGTCCCGTTTTTATTCTTTACGGTACGGAACCCTAAAATCGGTTATTTCGGAAGTCTAGGTCACTTACACGAAAAAGGTTAAATTAAACCTCATGTTTTTAACTGACGTGGAACATTGGTAACTCGAGAAGTTCATAGACATTAGATACTGGCAGTTGAGATGAGAAATTAAAAATAAATTGACCAATGGCGCGTAAACGAGGCGGCGTTACAAAGGAGGATATCATTTTATTGAACTCCGTTCGAAATTCGAATGATGTAATTTTTCAAGGGCGTTTGGATCAAAGAGGTTGCATCAGAAAAAAATTCAATACCTATGTTATTGATAATTATTATGGTACATATGGTAGAG
Organism: Horisme vitalbata; assembly: GCA_951804965.1. NCBI lineage: Eukaryota > Metazoa > Arthropoda > Insecta > Lepidoptera > Geometridae > Horisme > Horisme vitalbata. The sequence goes on along the minus strand of OX638106.1, from coordinate 9,997,525 downwards.
TGTATAAATTTGAATTATGATTGTATATGTGATTATTTTAGGCTGTGCTTTTCACTCATTTTTTTACCTACATACGTAGTAAGATTTACTTGTGTAGATAAACATGTAGACCTTCAATAATTAAGTATTTAAGAAAAAAAGCATGCATTTGCATTTTATAAAACAGGTTTACAATTAACCTACCTACACAAGTTAATCTCGCGACTGTATAATGTAATAAATTGATGGGATTGATTGAATTTAGTTTATTGGTTCTTTAAGAGCTTTAAAAAAAGCTTATTTTTAAAATTGTTTTTTTTTTCTATATTTTTTAAAATATGTAGGTAATATAATAAATAGCGTTGCGGGCTTGGATGGTTAATTGCGTAAAGGGGTGGTAATAAATAGAGGTGTAATGGGTTCCGTTTCTATCTTTGGATCCCAAGACAACCTCACCTGCCCGTGCTGCATTTTGCTAACTACCAAACGGCCGACTGACTTCAGCATAGCGCAGCTAAATCCCATCACCTCCAACGGGCAGCAGCATTTGTGGTGCGAGAAGCCCTGCGATCCCCAACTCGCATGCCCAGCGTGGGGATTACCAGCATATCCCTCTTCTTATTTGGGGAAAAATATGTCCAGCAGTGGACTTATAGGCTTGTTGTATTCTAATAAATAATAAAAGTGCCTAACATGACTCTACATAAACGCTCTACATTCAGATTATCAATCAAATATCGAATCAAACTAACCAATAGCATCGAGGCTTCCAGCACCAATGCAAACACGAGGCGCTAAAATTAACACCTTTATTTTGACAAACGAATATCCACCTTATTGCTAGGTTATACAGTCTATTTCATACAGACTAACAAAAGGCTATTCATAGAACAAAGAGTCAGCCTTACAAGCGAATATAAACTTTATTTTAACTATGTAGAGTCGTTTTGATGATTTGGTTTTGGGTTGGGTATAGGCGTGAAATTTCACACCTAACTCTACAAGAGATTTTACCCTCTGTTATAAAGTGATAAGAGTTCATTTTTCCATAATATAATTGGTTTAGTTGTAACTTTTTAAAGTTTTGGTGATAAAGGTGTCGGATTTCGCGCCTTTGGTGTGAAGGGTCGAAATACTGAGCCCTGATTGGTGGGGGTGGTAAGTGTTGAAGATTTGCTGATAAGGATAGAACCTTCATAGACGCCACCTACTCATGAATAGCTTAATTTTTTTGTATCTAGGAACAGGTAAGTACTGACATTCTTAAATAGAATTAAATAACATTCCTTAAATAATTACACTAACCTGCTAAAAAAAAATTAACTAACTTAAAAATATGTCGAAAAACTACAATAGCCATAAAATTTTTCTCTACCTTAACGTTTCATAGTAAAAGTAAGTATGTAATTTATTTTAATTACTTTTATTGAAATGGAAAACAAACAGCTAACAATTAAGTAATAAATACGAAAATTACACAAAATAGAATACATAAAGCCTTAAGAAGTTTTCGCAGTTAGAAATTTGTTATTATTAAATTTTGTAATACAGGCTGTTTGGTGCATGGGTACCAAATGAAATGGTCGACTGAAGGAGTCGTCTGCTATTTAAGACCTCTTATGCCCAGTGGATTTTTTACCTATATCATGTACCTACCTAAAGCTTTAATTTAAGTTTTACATAATTTCGAAACTATGCGAGTAAATTCAATTAAAAACATGACTAGGATCATGAATTTTGTATTTAAAAGTAGGTACTAACAATACACATTAAAAAAAACCAGAGCCTACGCCTTATACTTTTTTAAAATTTGTATGTGAATGTAAGATTTGGGTCTTAAAACAATAAAAAGTTGATAATAAAATCCACAGGGCATTAGAGGTGTTAAGGAGTCCGAAAGGATAGCAGTTGACTCGTTCAGTCGCGACCATTTGTCATTTCCATTTGTCAGTTTTGGCACACGATACAATGAACACCCTGTACTTTTAATAGGTACTTTCCGTATTCTATAGTAATACCTACTTTCACTAAAAGATAAACCACTAGACCTTATTCACTAGGTAACTTTGACAGCCTGCGAATTAATGAGCAGGCTGCATTGTTCATATTTGTCTGATTTTTATAAGAAAGACCTAGTGTATAGACAAACAGACTGACATTAGAAATATGTCATGGGCGATAGCGGCTGCAAGATGGCGGCACAGCGTCTATTTTGAGTCTTGAGATTTCCGTGTAGAACTAGAGAGAGCTTGCAATGTCTAGATCAGGTAAAGCCGGCCATTTTTATCTTCAAGTAGGTACTTAGAGTCCCACTAATCATCATCATCAACCTACTCAAAAAACACCCAAACATTAGAAAGATGTCGTGAGCGATCGCGGATGCAAGATGGCGGCACAGCGTCTATTTCGAGTCTCGAGATTTCCGTGTAGAACTAGAGAGAGCTTGCTATGTTAAATCAGGTAAAGCCAGCCATTTTTAACTTCAAGTAGGTATTTAGAGTCATCATCATCAACCTACTCAAAAAACAGACAAACATTAGAAATATGTAATGGGCTATAGTGGCCGCAAGATGGCGGCACAGCGTCTATTTCGAGTCTTGAGATTTCCGTGTAGAAATAGAGAGAGCTTGCAATGTCTAGATCAGGTAAAGCCGGCCATTTTTAACTTCAAGTAGGTATTTAGAGTCATCATCATCAACCTACTCAAAAAACAGACAAACATTAGAAATATGTCATGGGCTATAGTGGCCGCAAGATGGCGGCACAGCGTCTATTTCGAGTCTTGAGATTTCCGTGTAAAACTAGAGAGAGCTTGCAATGTTAAATCAGATAAAGCCGGCCATTTTTAACTTCAAGTAGCTAATAACTGGACTATTGGTGGGTGCGTGCGTTTGTTTACTTAGTTCTAAAAGTACCTAACACACATAACAGATGTGGCAGCACCAGTTTTCTCAAATAAAATAAACTATCACTGCACCGCTTTACATTTAAGTAAGTAGGAAACCTCACCCCGCTATTGCAATATACTTAATAATAATATGATTTTGTGACCTTCTAAGACGCCATTTAATTCTACACATATTCACAATAAAACATTTGCTTAGGACTGTACTGAATCTAGTTTAGTTTTCAAAATACTAAGCGGGCCGAAATGGGAAACAAAGTCGCATTTATTTTGTATACCTATCTCGATTTGGCCCGTCTAGTTTATGGACTTCGCGGGCCGAACCGCAAATTACTGAATCCCACTAATCATCATCATCAACCTACTAAAATAATGTTTTTAAATTTATTTTTAGCAACCTGCGTGTACAGAAAATGACATAGTTATTTTAATCTAGACAAAAAACACTTTTCCCAAAGTATAGAAAAATATTTTTTAGACGGATTGACAATATCTACATTAACGCGGGCGAAGCCGTGGTCAAAAGCTAGTATCATTATAATCTGTAGCTAAGGTCCGCTAAGAAGATTACCTCGGCTTTGCCACTATTCGAAGGACCACATTCTGTTCTGATTTGCATAGCAAAATGAGCTTTACCACATGGGCTTTAGATTCATTATTTATAAATGCATGAATAACTCAGTGATGTATGAATTTATATAGGTGTTTCACTTAATCAACCGCTGTTTTACAGTTTCGCCAATTTTTCATTTGATTCTGATGATGTTATATTATTTTGTACAAAATTGTTGTTCAAACTTGCTTTACTGGTAATGTTTCATTGCGTTAATAATGTTTCACTGCATTAACTCATGTTTCATTTAATTAACTGATGTTTCACGTTGGCTATCCGTTTGAACACAGTAGATAACAGTTTAATCGAGTGAAACATGACAATTTTACTATCATATGTTCTGTGCACACACCCGGTGAAATTGATCCAGTTGGGTGCCCACTGGAGGGGGGAGGGTTAGGGGTGGGGGTTGCTTTGTGAAGCTGGCCCTTTCGGACTATCGGTGTGACTTACTGACGTCTTGGAATGTTACATTGGACTTGATAGGTAATACCTATTGTAGAGATTTTGATAGGTAACGGTCTAGGATTTAGATGACTTCAAAAAATATTTAAGTTAGGTAAACATAACGATGAAAAATTCTGATATTGCGATTACTAATATTCTGAATATTTGATTTATTTTGCCTTAAGTGTGGCACAATAATGGTCGTTTATTAATAGTACCTGGACGAATAATATGTGGCAATAATATGGCCATATGGTTAATAGTAATATGGTTGAATAATATGTGGCACCATGCCTATTTCTGTCATGAAGCAGCATTGCTTGCTTTGTCTGTTTGAAGGGTGTGGTTGCCTATGAAATCACAGGTACATTGTAGGGCGCTAATATGGAGGCTTATCTCCATATTAGCGCCCTGCACACATAGATAAAGATCGGACCGCGCATCGAGACTGCGTTCCAAACCGCAGTCCGATTTGTACGGTTTGGACTGCGGATCATGTCGTGCTATGGCACGTAAAGATCCGACCGCGCATCTGGGACTGATCACTGACGTGATTCGCGGTTAAAACTGTGAGGTTTGCCTTCGCATCGACATGCCAGATCGGACTGTCAGCCCCGCGCATCTACACGTACGTTTCGGAGTGAGGGTTGGAATGGCGTGTGCTGTTTCCAACGGTCCGAACTTTACGTGTGCAGGGCGCTAATGTCTCAAAACATACGTGACCTACGATAGAATGCTTTATGATAAGTAATGGTTACCACTTTAACTGTGTATGTGCGTATGTGCTTGTTCCATTTTCACGTATCATAAAAATAAGTAGGTTGAATATAATGATAAAATACCTAAAGTAATTTTAAAAACCCAGCCTGAGACGACATTTTTGGGATAATATCATAAAAATCGTAATTTTTATTTTATTTTTACTTTGTGCGTGCTTCTTCCATCTTCACCTACTTACCATAAAAAAAATATGTAGATAGGTTAGTAAACGGTTTCAACGAGATATTTTTGTAAATTCCTAATTAAAAGTATGTCACATATTGAAACAGGTTTGAACTACATTTCTGTGGCTGGTATTGCCAGTTGTAAAAAGGCTTGCTACAAGCTAAACTTGAAGGACTGAAGGTGTACGAGATCACAAAAAGAATATGTACTTAAGTGTATAATTGTAACTTAAGCAAGTAACTCACCTCGTTTTGGTTTTTTATTTATTAATTTTGCAGGATTGAGGTAAGTGGCATCATCGAAGTGAGGCATATGCCCAGCAGAGGGCCAAAAATGGCTGAAATTATGATGAATTTTGCCTAGATTTTAGAAGTTAATTTTTTGCCCTATGTAAATAATATACCTAAGTGACATCTCCCACATGATCAAATGATCCCAAAATAGGCAAAACCTAAAGATACCGGAGACTGCTAAACATACCTAGGTACTATCAGCTAAAAGTCTACCTTACCACCTTAAAGGTGCATTTTCTGTGCAGCGACTGGCTGCTAGCCCCGCCTTGTCAAATTTAAACACTAGTAAACGTAAACTAGAGGCTTATACTTAAATTCGAAGAGTCATAAACTTGCAAGCGAAACTGTTTTAAAATTGGTAAGGTAGACTAGTCGTTGATAGTACATAGACACATAAAAAACACCCAGACGTGAAACAAACATCATGTTCACCATAGAAATGTTTGTCCTGGGTAGAAGCCAGAAACTCAGAAGTCCAGAAAGTTTGTCCAGAAGCTCAGAAGGTAGAGCTACCAACTGATCTATACGGCCAGTCTTTTTGAATAGATTTGAGTTATCCTCATCATCATGAAGAACTTTTAGAAGTCCACTACAGAACATAGGAATCGCCAAAGGATTTCCACGATGAACGATCTTGAGTCCTCTCCATCCACCTTCTTCTCTCCTTTTTCCTCTTCGAATGAACTAGTGGTCCACATCACCAGCTCTCCTCAGGGAGTCATGACAACGGGGTTGTAGATAGACTTCAGGAGATACAAAAAATAAAACAAGGACTTCATGAAATACGATCGTGGTTTCTTTCATAACCGAATCAAACTTATAGAAGTCCACTACAGAACATAGGAATTCCCCAAGTATTTCCACTTTGAACGCTCTTGACTTCTGTCTTCTTCCTCTTCGTATGAGCTAGTGGCCAACTCTTTCCATCCACCGATTTGCTTATACTGAATAATATCTACTGGAGATATCCGTAATGGTGAAAAATATGAATGAATGAATGAATGAAAACTCTTTATTGTACACCATAATTTAAAAAACACCAGATAGAATCTTAAAAATAAAAATAAAATGTACAATGGGCGGTCTTATCGCTAATAAACAAATAAATACCTATAACCCTACGCTTAAATATTTTTTTAAACCTGCGTCCGCAGTTAGTCCTTACTGCTTATTGTCCCAACCGTAGGCGATTCCTAAAGATAGGCATCTTTTCAATTCAACTTAGGTAAGTACTTATTTAAAACTGCGATAACCTACCTATAATAAACTTTTAAATAACATAAAAGTATAAATAAATAATAAATAAATAATGCTGCACTATCACACGGCATCATGTTTGCCTCAAACTAAGCAGCGCTTGTGTTATGGGAATCACGTGATTGATATACTACATATATACATTTATACTTGTAAATACATACATATTATAGATAGAAAAACCCAGACCCGAGACAAATGTGATCCGCAGAACATGCAAACATTTGTCTGGCGGCGGGAATCGAACAAGCAACCTTCTGCATCTCAGGCGGGTCTTCGCTCACTACACCACAGAGGCCGTCAACGTATACCTAGAGGAATCCCCTCCACTTTTTTAAACATCAAAGTTGATAATTATACTCAAATTAAGCTTAAAAGCACTCAGGACTAAGCTCTATGCTTAAAGTTAGTCAAGATTTAAATGCATTTTTCTGGTATTAAAGGTAAGTTTTATTTCCAATTTAATGTTTTATGTACTGTCTGAAACTGACAATAATTATGTATAAAAAATATACTATTAAGTTAAAATAGCATAATATAAATATAACTTTATATTATTACCAAGACTAAACTGCCTTCTACTGAGTTATTTTATGGAAAAAAAGCATTGGAAAATGCGAACCACAGCAGATAATTATGCCATTGTTAACTACAATTTGCTCTTTGTGAATATATCATTCACCACACCACCACAACACAAGCCAGGCCACAGCTGGACATGGGCTTCCCTTAATAAGGGGGGGATATGCCCATAATTCCCACGCTGGGTATGCGGGTTATAACTTCGCAGGGCATAACTTCTCGCACCGCCGACGCTCCACGTCGGTGGCCAGGGAATACCTATAGCTGTGCCGGTGTTAGGCTGCGCAAAGCTGCAATCATTCTGGCGCCATAAACTTGTTTGTTAGTTAGCATAGTGCACCACGTGCAGGTGAGGTTGACTTGGGTTCCGAAAAGGGGGGGTTGGAACCCCTTACAACCCTAATATATCATACATACTCTTTGCTTTTGTGAATAACACACATAGTTTCAATTACTAACTAAAACTATTAGGCTAAACAATAAAAAAGAAAAAGTTACAAAAAAATATTTTCTTAACCCACAAAATTACAAGTAAAGGTACAAGCAACAACACAAGACATACGACCGTAAGACCGACACGTTCGGTACAGTCGCGTGCAGAGGAATCCGGGGGTCAGGGAGGGACGTACTGTCACTGACAAATGGCCCGGAGGAGAGACCTCGGCACCCTCTCAATGTTCGCAGTGATATACTGCATTAGATTATTTCCTTTTAGATTAATTTAATAGCTAAAGAGGTTTCTTACAATGATTTCGTGTACCTATTGTAGTTATAAAGAATAACTGGTAGGTATGTGAAAATTGACAGAAGACATCGTCAAGATTGCGGGTAGTCAGTGGATGGGCATAAGACCGTTATTCATGGAATTCCTTGGGGGAAACTTATGTTCAGCAGTGGACTTCTATAAGTTGTTGATGATGCTGATGATGTAAAAAATAATACATTAAAATAATTATTTTCTATTGATGCGATAGCCAATATATCTCACATCTATATTTAAAGTGGTCACCTCGAAAATATCTTAACTCAACCTCGTGTGAGAGCCCTCAAATTTTCCTCGAAAATTCCCTTATTTTTACCATCTTCAGAAAGGAAAATCTCATTGCCTTTCATCGTGAACATATTTCAATAGCAATCGTTTTTGCGGTCCATTAGAACGGCTAATGATCATCATCATCATCCACAGCCCGACTTTATCCACTGCTGGATATAGGCCTCCCGGAGTTTGTGCCATCCACCACGATCTTGTGCTAGTCGCATCCACGATTGCCCGGCGACGCGTACTATGTTGTCGACCCATCTCGCTATTGGTCTTCCGACTCTTCTTTTGCCTACCCTCGGGAAATTTTACCAATTTATACCATAATATGTGGTACATTAGAAATAAAATACAGCATACAATAATTAAGAACCTTTCTGCTTATTATTCGTAAATACTCCTTTAAAAGATAAAAGATTTCCCTCGTATGCTGCAGTATGCCACCACACGCCACTCGCCGACGCTGGGGTGCTATAATTTCATAGGACGGGCGTCGGGCGTCGCTTATCTCGGGCGCTGGCTTCAGGCGCCTCGAACAGCGCCTCTGCCCCCCAACACGAGGAGGCAAGAAACTGAGGATATGACAACAAATAAAAATTAATTGAAGTATTTATATGAAAACCTACTTATATTCAAATGCAAAGGTTTGTGTTGTGTGAAGATTTAATTTGGCTTAATAAGCAGTTCTACACTAAAAATAACATAAGTATAGGTTTTTTTACCTGAGTAGCATAGTGAGGAAAGCACCGGGTGGTCAAAAATTAGGAATTAGTTTAGAGGCTACGATTTGTTAACAATTTAAAATCAGGGTGCCTAGTGCGAGTTTTTATACCAGCTCGTTCGCGTTTGTGTTTACGGAAATTTGTATGGAAAGAAGTCAGTGCGACGCGTTTTTCACTAGATGGCGCTACCTCAATTCCATATAAATTTGCGTTAATGCAAACACGATCGAGCTGGTAAAAAACTCACACAAGGCACCCTGGAACTTTTTAGATAAATTCAGTTCTTATTTTACCTTGGTTTCCGAAATGAACATTAAGCTACACTAGATACCTACTATTATGCTTAAAATAATATATCTGAGAGTCTATTTAGTAACTCAGTTTCCCACTGAAATGATTAGTACCGTTCCTGTTTAACAAACCTTATCAGTTTGTCAATTGACGTTGTTTGAATTACGACAGCTCAAATGTCAAAGTTTGCAAAAACATACAGTTCTGATGCCGACCATTTCGATAGTAACTGACTTCTAAATTATGCCTTTGGGCTCACTTTGAGGCGATCATGGCAAGGCTTACCTCAGCATTCTTAGCAGATCATCTTAGCTAAGCAACACTCCAAACTGTCTTGGATATTATAATGAAAGAAGTAATTGCTAAGGACCACATTGGCGTATCAGTGAAAGCACCCGAGAGTGCTTGGAATTCTTAAAAAAAACTAACTTGACTAATGATATACACTCCAAATTCCTGCGCAATACCGCACAATATCGAAACACGTACAACAATAAACTACCGCTGGCTAACTTCAAATGAGATCTGAAATCTGAAATCTCCCCCACCCGATGGGGGACCGCGTGCCACTTGTGTACATGACTGTATCGGGAATTTTCGATAAACCACATTCCTTTGGTAATCGCGTATTAGTATATTAGTTGAGAGGATAAAGATTAAAGTGTTGTGGTCTCTGTTTAAAGGGCTTTACATACAACTTTATCAAAGGGTTTAATAATAAAGTTTAATATAAGTTCAAAGCTATTCGAAGGTTTAGCTTGAATATATTTAATAAGGGTGAAAGTGAACAAAGTAAGGTCACATCTTGTAATATAGAAACAAAAATGACTGATATACAATTTTTTTTTTAAATAGGTACCATTATGACACACCCAAACCAGAGACAAATATTTGCAGAACATACAAACATTTGTCTCGCTGCGAGAATCGAACCCGCAAATTGACATAAACAATTGTAATAATATCCGTGAAAACCGTTTATTGCAAATAAGTATTTATTTAGTATAATTAAGAGTTATACTAAAGTAAAACTGTACTTAAATATATACTTAATTGTTTTAGCGACAGTACTAACGGTTTTACCCCCGACATTGACAAATGCATTAAGCAAGTGTGCGTACGAACTTGGATAATTCTATGAAATCCTATACTTGGATCTCTCCCGCTAGATATTTACGAACTCGTGGTGTCGCTTGCTTACGGCTTGTTCCTTTAGGGCCGGTTTCTATATTATACCGTTACCGATTACGCCTCGTTTTTCCTTGAAAAACTGTCAAAAATTAACAACGAGGCGTCGAAAATTTGACAGTTTTTCAGGGAAAAACGAGGCGTATTCGGTAAAGGTATAATATAGGAACTGGCCATTAATAAACCGTAAAACCGATGACGCTTTGTTTTCCTAAAAAACTGTCAAACCGATTCCTATAAGTGAGTGGCTTGAAACTCTAGCGCTGACCGTTATTGCGCAGAAGTCTAAAATAAGGTATCATATGGAAGCTAGAGGCGACAGAGCGTGAGATCCATGCGCAGACGTTTCGTTCAGCGCTAGACTTACGTGCCCCTAGCTGTAATTCAGCCGATGACGTTTTCGTTTTTTTTCTTGAAAAACTGTAAAAAAAAAACAGTTTTTCAGGGGAAAACAAAGCGTTATCGATCACGGTGTGTTAAAGAAATCGGCCATAAAAAAAAAGTTGATAATATAAGAAAACTTCCGTTTTTCATTTAAGCGGGCGACCACCTAGTGGAATGGAATGCCATCATCAGCCTATACCAATCTACTGCTGGACATACGCCTTCCCAAATGAGCGCCATTGCGCTCTGAGGGCTTACCACGAGTTTTGATAGTTTTCGAAAACTTTAAAAGTTTCGGTATCTTTCCCAGTGTTGCTGTTTTAGCATTTTTAATACTAAATTTAGCATATTTTCGGGTCTGTTAGCTTGAAAAATTCACTTTTAACATATTTCATGATTAACATTTTTTTGTACGTTACCTAAAAATTCAAAATTCCTAAGGAATTTCAAAAGAAAAATATAGATTTTAGCATTTTATTTAGCATTTTTAAAAGTTATTTAGCATTTTTTGCAACTAGTTTTAGCATTTTCTCCAAATAAAAAACGGCAACACTGATCTTTCCATACATTTTCGTAGTTCATGCACGTTTCCCTAGGAAGCTGTACGAAAATGTATGGAAAGATACCGAAACTTATAAAGTTTTCGAAAACTATCAAAACCTGTGATAAGCCCTCTGTTTTCAGCTCGATGCATCCAGCTTCTAGTGGTAGCTTTTCGATCGTCACTCCACCTAAACAGAGGACGTCCAATAAGTTGGCGAAGCTGCGGTCTCCACTCAAGAACTCGTTTGCCCCAACGGTTGTCTGTTCTTCAGCAGATATGCTACTACCACTTCAGCTTGCTAATTCTCAGAGCTATGTTTAGTTCTATCTCGGACATAAAAAAGTTAACAGAAAAAACTGAGCATGTAGCTACTTAGTGAATGTATGTTTGGACTTGCCTCTGATTGGTATTTTAAAGATTCTAGCATTAATTTAAAACTTAATTGTGAAGATATAATAGTGTTTTTAATTTAAATAAGTTTTCAAAAATATCAACCTTAAGCCTTACCAAGCTTAAATGATCAAGCGAGCTAACGAGGCGAAGCTTAGATCAAGCTCGTGGCCCACCTGAAGATAAGTAATAACCATTACCTATCAAAAAGCATTGCATCGTAGGTCACGTATGTTTGGAACGTGCTCTACAATGCCTTGCGTCCATCAACTTGAGTCATAAAAGTGATAAGCCTCTTTGCCTGTGATTACAGCAGCACCCACACCCTTGAGCGAACACAGCAATGCTGCTTCACGGCAAAAATAGATATGGCGGTACCAGGTCCCCGGACGAGCCCTTCACAAAGAGCTCTACTTCTAAAATCAATGCAATTGGACCACTACTACCGTATTACGATCATTCAATAAAAATGAAAGGGGAGGAAATCTTAAAGTATGATTGCTTATAAAAAAGTTAATCTACTGAATTCTTAATACCCGACTGTTATTCCAAGATTTCAGTAGGCATGTACACTTCCACATAAGCTTTTCAGTAAGAATAGTAGCCTTTTATAAAGTGGCGAATTTTCCGCCTCGCTCCGTGCATGTGGGTGGGGGTGGCTCGCTGACCCGTGATGCCGTGCCGCCTTCAGATTGTTACGGCCAGAGGAACACTACGGCAGAACATAAGAGCCTGGAGTGGCCACTGAAATGTATGCTAAAAATATGATATACTGACGTATCTCTTAGCTATGTATTTGCAACTCTTAAACTAGTCACAGGGAGACGGTGCTCTGATTTTTATTTTTTTCCCATTAATAATTAAAACACACATACGGATACCTGTTTTTTGAGTGTATGTATGTATGTATGTATGTATATCTCGTGGATTTGGCTTGTGGACTAATAAAATAAAAATTATTTCCGGTAAACCTCCTGACTGACTGACTAACAATCAACACAGTCAATTTCATGTATTGACCGGGTATGTGCGAAAAAGTTCGAAAATTCAACCTTTAAAACACCAGTGAACGAATAAATAAGCCTTCCTCTTTTCTCGATTGAATGTAAAAGTGTTTTTGTTGGACACGTTTCAAAATGTTTGCTCAAACGCGATTTAATGATAATATTAGATTTAAGTACCGAAAGTACAGTTGCTGTAGCCGACCTGCTGCTGCGCTACGAGCTACTTAAATATCAACGTAGTTGGTGGAGAGTTTGAAAACTTAATCGAAAAGCATCTCCATGCCTCCCCTGTTCTCCCAAAACACATTCAAAGGATCGTGAGTTTCTTACGTCGCAAGTCCTGCGCCACTTTCATTTCATATTTTATTTTATATTTTTATTTATCTCAGTGTTTTTGTTTCGGCTAGACGCAGCCTGTTTTTATGGAGGTCCGAGAGTCGCCATTTTGGAATCAGCGTTTTCTTATGATATGAGGTAAGTGTTCTTTTTATGGTAGCACTTGACCGTTTTGTTCTCTGCGCTTGTTTTGTGAGTCCAGTTATTTATAAGCTTTTCTTGAAGTATTTTAGTGGGTGGATAAAGGGCTTGTGGATGAAATAGGTATTTTGGTCGTAGAAGGTCGTTATCCAAAAGAGGGCTTCTACAGGATGGATCACCATTGTTAACTGACAATGGTTTTTATAAGCGAGTGGGCAGGTCCGGAATGTTATGTTTGGACTTGACTCTAACTATCCCCAAGGGTGTCCATAATTGATGTATATAAATATATATGTGAAGATGATGATGGTGAAAAAATTATAGAGTAGAGTAGTAGTTAGTTGTATAAATTATCTCGAAGCTTTCACTCATCATTTTCTGGACCAAAATTTCATTTCATTTTTCATTCGTTTCATTTATTCATGAACCATTTACAATCGTATTTGATTATTGGCTTAAAAAACACGCACACCACACCACACCACACACCACACCAGCCTATATCAGTTCACTGCTGGACATAGACCTCCCCTAATAAAGGGGGATATACCCATAATCCCCACGCTGGGCATGCGGGTCGTGGATCGCAGGGCACAGCTTCTCGCACCACCGACGCTGCTGCCCGTCGGTAGCCAGGGAATTTAGATGTGCTGATGTAGGCTGTGCTATGCCGCAATCAGCCAGCCGCCAGAGCCCCGTTCGTTGTTTAGCAGGGTGCACCACGTGCAGGTGAGGTTGACTTGGGTTCCGAAGATGGGGGTTGGAACCCCGTACACCCCACACACACACAAATAGGTAATTAGGCATGCAAAAAATTACACACAGGTAAAAAACTAATTATTAAAGATGTCAAACAATAATATCAGCCTATGTCCAGCAGTGGACTATAGGCTGCTATAGTCAGCAGTGGACTATAGCAGCCTATAGTCCACTGCTGGACATAGGCCTGCCCTATTAAGAAGGCGGAAATGCCACTAATTTCTACGCTTGCTGGCTTCTCGCAGCGCCGACGCTGCAGCCCGTCGTCAGGAGATGTAGCTGTGCCGATGTCAGCCTGCGCTATACCGCAAACAGCCGCATTCGTTAGTCAGCGGGGTGCACCACGTGCAGCTGATTTTCTCAACCATGATGGAGAAAAAGTCGTGAAACCAACAGATTTTAAAATTGTTCATTCATACAAGCGCTTTCTGGGGGCCTAGTGCGAGTTCTTTTACCAGCTCGGTCACGTTTTCATTTACGCAAATTTATATAGAATCGGGTGAAAAACGCGTGCACTGACTCCTTTCTATACAAATTTCCGAAAACGCCAACGTGACCAAGCTGGTAAAAGAACTCGCACTAGGCTCCCTGAATAGAAATTCGACGTTTCAAAAGACAAGCCTTTTATAAATAACGCCGTTTATGTTTTACGATGGACTTCAGCATTGTTTTTCTGGAGTGATAAAAATCCTTTGAAGCCGCAGCGACCGAACAAAGAAATTGATGCGGTACTTACCCACCATCAACCTTCGATTTTATACCTTCTTGTAAACGCAGTAAAGTATAAAACGCAGTATATTTTAAGAGCTTTTGTGAAGGGCTTGTCCGGAAAAGTACCTAGGTACCAATTACCACCATGCGTATTTCTACAGTGATTGTATTTCGGTTTGGATGATGGTGCCGGTGAAATTACTTATTTGTTTGGACGATATAACCTAAGAATTAACAAGTTCAAATGGTAATAAGCTCACATGTAGAAAGATGAAGCGTGAATACTCCCATACCTCACAGATGGAATAATGGTATGCCCGTTCTTTTTGGAAATCAGATCTTTTAATAGCTTCCCTTACTTTTCTTCCTTTCCTCTTTCTTATTAGATTTCCAGCAATGAACTGATAAAGGCTGATGATGATGATGATGACTCACATTTGCTTATTTTGCAGTTTCTTATCTATTTTTGAATAAACAGTAACTTAGTCTTGCTCAATAGGTACCTATAGGTAGGTTAAAACAGTGCCCTATCTAAGTAGGTGTAATATCCCACAAAAACAGCAACATCATTATAGCCCCTTAAGGTAAACAGAGACTGTGCTAAGGGAACCACTTGACTGTTATAAAAAGAAGTGAAAAATGTAAAAAAAACTTTATGGGTCAATATTTAGATCAATATTTTGGCGCATTTAATAAAAAATCGCTGACCCTGAGGTTTGATTATAAAATTAATAAGTTAATTAAAAACATCAGGGATGTTTGATTGTAAAAATAATAAATAAATTGTGTTGAGTACTTCTCATTTTTAATATAAAAGTAACTTCCGTATTTTTTTCAATAGGATATATTCTTATTGATAGGGTTTATTTCGTAGTAAAGTGAGAAAAAAATACCTAAAATATTTTTTTAATACAATTTGCTGATGTTCCAATGCGCCCTGACTTCCCAAATCATTCAATAGATTTTTCTATTGATCAAATTGATTTTTGTTATACACAGTGTCTGAATAACGTCTGATATAATAAATTTATTTGTGTCCCAATTTTATCAATTTATTTAAAAGAAAAGCTTGACTAAGGAATTATAAGACGGTCTTACATTAGACTTTTAAAATCCAAAGCAACAGAAAAGTCGAAAGAATCTTACGTTTTCTCCAACTCTTAATATACTAAGAAAACACTAACTCTTATGGAAGCCAGTAATTAAGGGGGGCGCAACAGTTTTAGCAGTTACCTACTCTACTCCAGTTTGGGCACTCGGTTCTCCCAGTTGAAATATGGGAGGGATGAAAATAACGTCCGTCTTTCTTATGTTATTTGGTTTGCACAAATTTTTGTGCGAAATTTTTGTTTTTAGTAGTAGGAACTCAATGTGAAGGACTGGTTTGGGGAAATACAACCACCATGCCTATTTCTGCCGTGAAACAGCATTGCTGTGATTCGGTTTGAAGGATGTGAGTACTGGTGAAGCCACAGGCACTCGGGGTGTAAAGGGCGGCCGGCTAATTCCGGCATAACATAGCCAGCATAGCTAAAGCTGCCAAACAAGACGAAGCTGCTGATTTACGAAACCTACATCAGAACACGGCTGACCTATGCAGCGGTGGCATGGTATCCGTTTCTGAGCAGAACAAACAAGAATCGCCTTCAATGTCAAGAAAACATCACGCTCTGAAGAATAGTTAGTGCGCCACGATAATACGTGACGAATACGTGAGGAATGCCACGATTCAGAGAGACCTTAAGACCGAAAACATTGTCATCTTAAATGAAGGCATACTCGTGAGACAATAAATGGCGAAGACACCACTGCAACGGGGGCGCTCCCCCCGGTGACCACTATCACGGTCGCTGATCGGTTCGCTAGGCCTTCCCTGGGTAACCAGAGATCTCACCCAGCAGGGCTTGATCGCACCGGCTCTTAAGTGGCACCGGAAAAGCTGCCCGTGACAACTATAACCCAACAGACATCCCCATAGCAATGGGTGTAGAAAAGCCAGGGAAAAAGGGCATAGTAAGTAGTGTTATGTTAGGGTGTAACCCATTAATGACAATTTAGCAATAACCGTTGTGAAAAACCTGGTCATTGATATGGTGCAGTGTGTCCAAGAAAGAACCAGCAGCACGATAAAAAACGCGCTCGCACAGATAATTACTGGATGCTGCAGAATATCAGAGGTATTAGGATGGAGGTCATCAGAACACTTCGTTTTATCGCAACTCTACCGTCTGACCATTGGCCAGGTAATGTGGAGACGGACTTAACAACAAAATCTACAAAAAGTCTTTTTTTTTTATAAAAACTCAGGGAGATAAATAGCGGCGAAGTTCGGGAGTGGGGGTTCGTGACGTCACGGCTAGGTAAAAAGTGTTCTAAGCTGTGAACGTCACGCGGAGTTTCAATGCGCTATATCTTCGTAATGTTTTATCTAATTGACAAAGGAAACATAACATATTTTTCTATAATGTAAATGACGGACTTATTAGAATTTTTCATTCGTCATCCCTTATACACTGAAGAATCAAAACGTCGTGCTGTGCCTTCACCGATGATATCACATTTTCACGAACTACACGAACACGAACGTTCGTGAACCGTTTTCAATTTAAATCATCATTTTTGGCCCACTATTGAGCATAAAGGCTTTCCTTTGATTAGCCTAGGAGTCGTCCAAGGCTGGCAAGTCCAAGGTTTCCTGATATCATCGATCCATCAAACAATAAATTAAAAAAAAATTCTTCCTAAATATAGTGTAGAGAAGAATGGCAGTAGTAGAAACCACAGATAAAGAAGATAAAGCCTTAAAATTCACAATGCTCTGAACGTCAACTCATACGATTGATCTCTACTTTGTTATGTCCATATATCATTTGTTAGAAAGAGATGCATACTTTAACTCAATGCGATTGCTGCGACTTCGTACCAAGGCATTTCTATGAAACTGCATAGAATTTTGTCCGAGCGCCCTGGTACGATTAACTTTTTGATGTCTTTTGAAGTCGCATTGATATATGTATGCGTCCCTTTCTAACTGATGATATTGGACATAAGAAAGTAGAGATCAGCCGTATGAGTTGATGTTCAGAACATAGCGAATTATAAGACTTCATCTAGTTCTCTTATATATCTGTGGTAGAAACTAAATGATAAATATAAATAGTCACGGAGTGAATATGAAATTCACCAACCTGATTCGCTGATTTATGTGAATTCCTCCAAAGAGGCTTTTCTTTAAACGCCTAAGAAAAGGTACTACCTTAATTATTCGTATTTTTAAAATTCAAACAAAGCAATATTAAAAAGCTGATTATAAATAATCCATGTTAACCTACCATGCTATCGCGCGTTACCCCTAACTACCCTCAGTTAAGCGAAATTACTTTATCTCTTCACCTTCGCTGTTCGTTTCTACCCCACCCCCTTTTACCCCCATTATTCAGACTATGCTACTCTTAATCAGCTTCTTTGTTAAAAGTATCCTTATCTTGTCCTGTTTAGGTTCAATATAGCTCGATATTAAAGTTTATAGAGGCTAAAATGCCTACTGCTCGGCCTACGGCTTTAAGAATAATTACAATTGTATAATGATTTTAATATAGATTATTATTATTTAAGAAATATGTATGTATGTAGATGTACCTCCACCTTATGTTGAGGTACTTGACTTATAATAACTGGGTGTTGTCATAGTTAATTGACTAAGGCGTTACTTTGCGCAACTCCATTACAATATTTTCAAAAGACAGAATACTTAGTACAAATTCCTCTAACCTTCTCTGACGAGTTTCACAAAAACTGAACAGAAATTCAACAATGTTTCAACTTTCCCATAAGGCATCCCCAGAAAATAGTCTCCACTTTCTGTTTGGCGCTCGGCGAATCAACACGTCTGCGGAGTTCTGCGGAAGGTGGACAGTTAGTCGATCATTACCTGAGGATGCCTTAAGGGAAGTCGAATTTACTGTTTACTGTTACTCATGATATTATTTAATGTCATTCATGGACAAATGGTAGTGCGTCCTTAGCGCACGAGTAACTCACCTGAGTACCGGGGTGCACTTTGGATCTCGGCAGCAAGACCTACTGTTCGCAGGTCCTGGTATTTGCCAGTTTAATCGTCTGCTTCATAACCTATTGGTTGGTAAGGGGACGTTAAACATTTCGTAGATTTGATTGGGTACTGTTTCCTGTTACTATTAGTGTAATTTGTACTAAATATTTTATCTTTTGTGTTTTCAATAAATATATTGTACCTAAAATTACCTTCAAAGGTTACCTACCAAATGTTAATTTTGTATGGGAGCTGCCACTTTGATTTCAAATAAGTTTTAGGTGGTATGTATGAAGTTCATCGGATAATTTTATCGTGAGAAAACTCAACGGAGTACTCGGTTCAAAGGTAAAGTGAGACTTCAATATAGTCAGGTATTCGCTTATTCTGTGCTCCTGAGTTTCATTGTAAGAAAATAGCTCCAAGCTGAAATCGCGTCGATTTTTCGTGAAGTACCTAAGTAGTAACTTGGTAGGTTACCTGAAAAGTTCAACATTTTTCTTGTTATGTTTTCGAGTTTGTTTTATGTAACATTTTGTACCTACTTAACTAAAAGTTTATCTGGCCTTTTGATCTCGAGAACCTTAATTAAGGTATAAGTTTGGTAAAATTTTGTCAACTAAACGTTATACTATGACCATAGACTATGACCATGACTTAGGTATTTGGCTATGGTAAGGTTGTAGTCAACCTTACAACTAGCTGTTAGCATACTACATAATATAGACATATAGATAACAGTTTATTGATCACCACATTCATACAGAAAAGAGTAAAAGTAGCTTAGTGTAAGCAAATATTAAGGTAACACAATTGGCAGCCTTAGGCAACCATAGTACGGATAGGAAGAGCAAAGCTTTAGAAGACGGCGGGTTATTGACTGACGGACTACGCATAGCTTGTTATAAGAATGAGATTCTGCAGTTTTTTTGCATATGAGAATTTATGAAAGGATTTGTGTAATTCAAGCCCTATAATTTAAGCCCATTAATTAGGAAATAAAGGCATTTTCACTCTGGCGATCTGCGAGCGAATTCACAGCGTATTCGCCGCGAATACGGACACCAAGTTTGAGATACACAACGTGTGTATGTATGTGTGTGTGAAACATGCTCTGTCTGCGTCTACCTTCCAGTTGCAATGCACACAGGGTTCATGTTTGATACCTACCTACGTTTTATGTAGCATCTGAGTACATACTAGCATGTAAAAGTCTCGAGTCAGGGTATTTTCTATGCATTAAGAAAAAAAATATTAAGTAGCATATTAATTAATGGTTCCCTTAATACAAGCTCTGCTTAAGTAAACAAAAGTTTTCAACCAATGCGTCCTGCCAGTTATGACATACGGTGCCGAAACGTGGACACTCACGGTAAAGTTAGTCCACCAATTCAAGGTCGCTAAGAGAGCTATGGAGAGGACTATGCACAGAATCACTCTGAAGCATAAAATCCGTAACGAGATTATCCGACAGAGGACCAAAGTAATCGACATAGCCCACAGAATTAGCAAGCGAGTGGCAGTGGGCTGGTCATGTATGCCGAAGAACCGATAACCCTTGGGGTAGACGAGTTCTAGAGTGGAGACCACGTCTTGGCAAACGTAGTGTAGGGCAGCCCCCGGCCAGGTGGAGCGATGACTTGCGGAAGGTGGATGCGGAGAGCCGACATCAGGCTCAGTATCGCTAACTGAAGAACGGAGAGCGGAGATGCCTATATCCAGCAGTGGACTAATACAGGCTGTAGTAGAGCATCTCTGCTTAGTTTGGGGCTAGACTAGATGATATTGTGTGATAATGCCGAATTTATAATAAATGTTTTAACTATGTATTGAGTATTTTGTACACTATCGACCTCTCATAAGACAAAAATTTTGGAATTAGTATGTTTTATTTGTTTGCAAAACAGCACATAGTAGTCGCTCTCATAAATTAGATTAGACAATTAGTTGATAATGGAACTTCCTAAATGATGACGATGTTCCTCATTGTATCTGCTTTCATTTTCGTTTTCTGCGCCTTAGAAGTAACAAATCAACATGAACATGCTTGGCTCTCGTCTCGCTGTGAACTTACTCGCAAATCACCACTGTGATAACGCCCTTAAAGTTTGAGTTTGGCCAGTTTGGCATACAGTTTATTCATATTCATATAGTTTATTTCCACAAAACGGCACATAAATATACTGCAACACAAAGTAATAAGCTTGTTGCGCCCAATTTATAAGTTATTGTATGTAAAAGTACCTAAAATATATAGAAGGTTGGTACTTTTTTTCGGTACCTAGATACGAATATCTTCTTTACTTATCGAAGATACCTAGCGAAATCGTAAAGGACCTGCGCCGCGGTGTTTTCACTGCTGCGCGCTTGCTGCGAGCAAACGGCGAACCCGCTGTTCTCTCGCTCATGAACTCCTTCGCAAAACGCCAGTGCCTTAAAAGTTTGTATTGAATTTAGCATAGCTTTTCGGTACCTAGATCTCTTCTTTACAAAATGAATATACCTAACCTAAGTAGGTAAACCTAAAAAAGTCTACACATTCAGCCATCTCATCTTGAGTCAGTAAAGGGGGGTGTATTACTACACCTCCCAGCGTGCGTTACCCGGCCATTTTCCGGGTAATTGCCCCAGCCGGGTCAAGGGAGCGTGTAGCGACGGCCTTTTTGTGACGTCACATGCAGAGGAAGCTACTTTGACTTGACAGAAGAAAGCTTTTTTTCAAATGTCAAGGACGCAAGACTTAGAAACTCCTTGTACAAATACTTATACTTCTTTTTAAAAGTGTTCAAGTACTAAGTACTATTATGAATTCCATGGTTTTGTTGCTAAGAGACCACGTCACACAAAAGATAAAAAAAAATGAATAAAAAGTAACAACACTTAAGGATAGGTTGTGGTTCTAAAAAGTCTCAAGAAATTATGCCTTTTGATGCATAGGAAAAAAAAATTTGGTGCAAATTGGTCGTTACTCTTTCAGAAACTAAAATATTTTCAAGTTTTAGGTTTCCACCTCATAACCTGATGTATATTTATTTATAAGCTAGGTATTTTTTTATCGTTTTTAGGTATCCGCGAGCGAACATATTAAGTATTATCTACCTATAGTATATACTAGTATTTATATAAACTACCTACAATTTACTTCTGATAAGTACCTACTTAGTCTTTTTCAGTAAATAGCTTGCTCTTCTACTCATAATTTGAATTAATTCTAAAAATTATTCATTATTTTCTAAATATATATAAATAAACAACATAGCCTACGTCGGCTTCGGTGACTGGCTTTTACGTTTGTTAAAAATTTACTTAGTAATATAGCGTGGTAATTGACGACGACTGAAATCGCTCCTATTATTAGTAGAATTTGATGATGCTCAGATAAATAGGTAGGTTGTTTTTGACAAGTATCTAGGTTCCTAAAACTAGCACAAGGCCCACCTGATGTTAAGTGGTATCCATTATTTATAACAAAGTATCGCTTTGTATGTCACGCCGTTTTGGAACGTGCGCTACGATGCATGAAACGCCCTGCGTCCATCAACTTGTAGTATGAAGATTATAAGCCTCATTTGCCGTGATGTGGTACCTATATAAGTCATGTGATTCCCATAATACAAACTCTGCTTAGTTTGGGGTGTAAGTGGTTCCATCCTCCATCTAAGCGGAACCCAAGCCAACCTCACCTGCACGTGGTGCACCCTGCTAATTAACAAACGAGGCTCTGGCGGCCGGCTGATTGCGGCATAGCGCAGCCTAAAACATGGCACGGCTACATTCCCTGGCTGCCGATTGGCAGCAGCGTCGGCGGTGCTAGAAGCTATGTGCCCTGCGATCCCCAACCCGCATGCAGGCCTATGTCCAGCAGTGGACTGATATAGGCTGTTGTTGTTGTTACTTTGGGTCAACATGATGTGCGTATCCAGCATTACCTATTTATTTATTTAAGTTCACCAGCACCCACACCTTTTAAACCAAACAGCAAATGCTGCTTCACGGCAGAAATAGGCATAGTGGTAGTAATTCCCCGGATAAGCCCTTTACAAAGAACTCTATTATTCTAAAGTACCTATTATATAATTATGGGAGGCTTCTAGCAGTGGACTGGTATAGACGGATGATGAAGATGATTTGTTACTATGATGATCTATGATTTTTATACTAATCTGTCAAAAAAATGTCTCAAAATCAAAATAATATGTTTATTTATAATTCTATCTCAAAATATAATGATATTTACGTAGGTAAAAGTACCTAGCTACTTGTTTAATACACAAACTTTGCAGCTGTCATCGCCCAAAGCATCAGCTACCCAAATCCAATCCAGAAAAACCATTCCTCGCCCAAATATTCACCATTGTCACAAACTTGCAGACAGGCCCGCCAATTTTTTACCTCCACAATCCAATTTACCAAATAGTTTCCTACCAAATGACAAATTAATCTCTTGAAAGTTTGTGCGGTTTTTTTTCTTTTTTTTGTAGCCGGAGGCAACGAGCCGAGTTGAATTGTAGTGACATTTCGGTAGTTTTGTAAAGGCAAGATTAGAATGGAGAGGAGCCATGTGCCTATACGTTTTGACAGTCGCTTCCTAACGGTCTTTTGGCCTAATCATGGTAAGTGGGTACCTTCATTTGTATATTTAATTTTAGAATTATAATAAGTACTAAGTAAAAGGCTTGCAAACTTGGTCTAGACAAGCGTCCAAAAATCCAAACTGAAGGTTTGCCAACGGGTGATGGAAGGTATTCTCGGAATTACAATGACCGACCGAGTATAAAACACCATACTGCGTTCTAGTACCCTAATCGTCGACGTGTTGGATACAAAGCTGCCAGCCTAAAGTGGAATTAGGCCGGCAATGTATGCCGCATGCCGGATGAGCTGTGGGCAAAAATTGCCACTCAATGGATCCAGGATACAGCGAGACGGCGCGGCGTTGGGGCAGTCAACGTAGAAGATGGCGTGACGAACTAGACTGGGAAACTTTAGCGCAGGATCGAAGAGGAGGAAAAAATGGGGGGAGGCCTTTGCCAGTTTGCTCTACAATGGGATGGTTCAGGCAGGTAACAGTAACAGTAACTAAGCATACCTACGTCTCGATAAAATAATATATCGCGGCTCTTCTTCATCATTACTATCCGCAGCCTGATTTCACCCACTGATGAGTACAAGGCCTGCCTTTGTTCCTGTCTCTTGCCACGGTCCTCCGCTAGCCTGGCTGCTCAAAGTTGTCTTATTTTACGATAATTTGCTTTTTAACTGCGTGGTACCTACAAAGTCCGTACTTTCTTATTTCTATGAGGTTTTTTTATTTACCAGAAAATATCTACTTATTATATCATATTTAGGGTACCTTATCAGGTGGTTAGGTACCTTACTGAAGTATTTTCTCAAAATTTGTAAGCCCAAAATGGCTACCAATCGTTCCCAAAGTAACTTTAAAGGTACATATAAACTTAGTTTCTCAATATAGTCACTAATCTCACGTGCTTTGCCATTTTAGATTTTGTATATTTGTCCAAAATGGCTACCTCAAAATAGTTACTAATCTCACGTGTGCTTCGCCTTGTTAGATTATGTATACTTAATTGCCCAAAATGGCTACCAACCGTC
This sequence comes from Horisme vitalbata, assembly GCA_951804965.1. Lineage (NCBI taxonomy): Eukaryota > Metazoa > Arthropoda > Insecta > Lepidoptera > Geometridae > Horisme > Horisme vitalbata. The sequence continues at coordinate 9,973,331 of OX638106.1, read as the reverse complement.
CCGAGCATCCTACTTGTACATTATTAGCAGTAACTTACAAAATGTCATCATTGTCACACGAGCAAACACAGTTGAACATTTAACAAATGATTGCAGCAAACCAGTATATTTTTTCTAGGATTAAACCAATCTTATCTTCAAAGAGCAACGATACAGATACAATAGAGATTTCAAAGTTCTAAAGTTTCCAGTCGACTTATTCAGTTATGCGCTTTGCGACATTTCGAATGAACCTTTACAATTACTTGCACCCAGGCTTAAGTGGTACTCGGGAGATTAAATTAAACTACCTTTCTATAGAAAAAATGGGTGAAATGCAATCTATCGTAGTGCCACGTTGCGTTACAAGATTTCAAATTGCGTCTTACATTAGTTAACCAAAAAAAAATCGAAATTCTAAATAGGTCTCAAATTTTTGATAGAACCTTCATCATCATCATTAGCAGTCTGGACATAGGCCTCACCTAATGAGCGCCAATGCGTTCTGTTCTGAGCTCCACGCATCCAGCTTCTACCAGCAGGCTTTCGCAATTAGATTAGAACCTTAAGGTATTAGAACCATAATCTTAATTTTGTTTAACTTACACCAATTCGTAATGTAACCAAACAGAGAAAAATTAGCAAGAAACTCTGCTGGGCTTACATGTTTTAACGTCTTTGTTACAATTATGTTAATCTTAATTATAGTTTATAAATAACCTACCATTGTTTTTGAGGGAGTTGGAGACAGTTTCATCACAAATTTTCTTGTCATCATAATTATTAAAAATATTTTTAATAAGCTTTATTATGGTACAGAGATTAAATATGTTTAACAATATTTTTTTAATTTATTGAGTTTCAATCAAAAAAAAAATTACGACTAAGAAGATGTCATTAGTTTGCCAAAATGATTGATGCTTTACCACCTAAAAATCGAATAGCTATAAACCAGTCTGGTCTTTTAAATTACAAGGTATTTGGTGTAAAATTTGTAAACAAAGCTAACACACACGACATCAATCGTGACCTCGACGGCTGATCTACAGCAAATTGAATCGTGGTCCAAATAAAAAAAAGTTAGCTCGGAACGTTGGCGCCAACGCGCCAGCGATGTTCTTTATTTGAATGTCTGCTCGCGTTCCTTAGCTTTTTGTTTTTAGAACATTGTTACCGCGAAAGCTCAGCCTATTCAAAAATAGAAGATCACCTGAATAGAGATCTTACAAAAAATCGTCGCACGAGACGCCATTGCTTCTTTCTTTTTGATTTTGGTTGTAAATTAATTGCACAATATCATGAAAAAAATGCATTACATATTTGGAAATAAAATAAAACTTGGTTAAGATTGGTTTTTAAAGTGAAATGTTCACCAACGGAATGGAAAATAGTCATAGAAGCATCTAAGTAAGTGGTAAGTAAAAATATTATTTCAGCTAAAATCATACATAGTTTAAACAATAATTCAATAACTAAAAAATACAATTAGTCGAAACAAAAAGTCAATAGAAGTTAATGAGTAAGTAGGTAATTATAATTAGAGATGAAACTATGAAGGAGTGTGTCGTCTCTTTCCAAAAATTAAATTTCCACAATACCAAAAAAATTGCAGAAGCCACGGGTTCCGTTGGTGGTACTGTCAGTCAACGAATTCAAGTTGGTAAAAGTTCCAAAAAGTTATAAACGCGAACAAAATATAAAGCTTGTAAAGCAATAATTGATGACAGCGCCTGTAATAATGTACGTATTACGATATTTTATCACAGGACAGGGTCGGTATGTGAGCATGGCACAGCGGGGCGCATCGTGGCATATCATCGGTGGACCACCCGCCCAATGCTATGATGGACTATTCCGATTTCAAAATTTTTAAAAGTTAAAATTCAAACGTAGAATTTGTCGATGAACAGATAAAGCTGTAATTAAAAAGGTTTTATGTGAATGTGTTTAATTAAATTAGGCGCTGTGGGTTTCTTAGAATACTACTTGTTATTGTGTGAGAACTAAAATAACCCTTTATCATGTGAATTCTTTTCAAAATGTGGATTTTTTATATACACATAAATACGCATAAGTTTATATGCGTAGGTATTTTCTTGTCCCTATACAAAGCTGGTTATCTGACAGTAGGAAAAATAAACCCTAACTAAATAAATAAGTAGTTGAACAGGTCCACTTAACAAACAAGTCAAAAACCAATCTAAAAATAAAACCCCCGCCGGACAGACTACTGGTGCCATCCACAATTTATTTTTCAGTAAATGACCCAGCATTTCTGGAAACATTTCAGCATCCCAGAAGAGTGAAGACACGATTCCAGAAAGCTCCATCGGTACACGTTGCCAGCGCCAGGCGGCTGCTTTGTCGGCTCATCAAACGACACGCGTCGCCGCGCCCGCCGCTGAGATGCGCCTGACTAGTGTGGTGCAAAGAGAGGAGCGAAGCGAGCTACATCTTTAGAGCGTGTATAAAATAGCTGTTGTCTGTCGTAAGATAGACTACACATCGATAGCTTTATCATCATCAGCCTAGGCCTCCCATAATGAGCGCCATTGCGCCCTGACTTCATCGCTCGACTCATCAAGCTTCTACCATCAGCCTACCGCAGATCTTTACTCCTCCTGACTGTAGGGCGTCCTATACTACGTTTGCCGAGCCGCGGTCTCCACTCAATGTACTCGTTTACCCCAATGATTGCTTCTTCGGCAGAAATGGCCATCTCATTCCAACTTCAGCTTGTTCTCTGCGAACTATGTTGACAACTTTAGTTCTAAGTCGGATAGCTTATTTCGGATTCTATTATTCAGAGAGAGCATAGCTCGTTCCATTGCTTGCTGAGCGAACGATAGCTCATTGAAGAGCAAATGTATTGAAACAGTGTTCCCCGTGCCGTTAACCAACACCAACGATCTATGGTCACGACACACGACAATATTTTTTTAACATTCGCTCCCGTCATCAGTCTGCGATGTTTTTTTTTCTAAACATTTGGTACGTTTAAATCTATACTATAAAAACCAAGCATATTATTTAATGATTTTTCACTACTATGCTAAATTTAAATCGACACGCAAGCAAGCACTTAACTAATGAATAAGGACGACGTAAATCATATTCTTTTATTAGTATAAGTTTATTATGTAAGTAACAAATGTTGTAAATGAGAAATAAAGATACTTTGAACTGAATTCTTCTCAAGAAGAAGTACGCCAAAAGCCGCTGCCACTTATAACTTGAACTCTACCACAACATTTTACAGAAACGATATGTGTACCATCGTGTGGGAGAATGTGACATCAAATCGTTTTAATATTTATAGTAATTATACCTTTGTAATTATTGACAATAATAAACTTACTAATGTGAAATGTATATAATTAGCTTTTAAATGCAATCGATGAAATTAACATAAGTTTTCTTCATCATCATCATAGCCAACTGACTTCATTGACTAGGTACTAGGTCTTCTATTTTTTCCGACTTAGTTCAAATTATTTGGTTTTAAGATCATTTATCTTTATAATTTAATTATCTTTATTATTTAGAGCCGTGGTGGCCTAGTGGGATGTACCCCGACTTAAGATGTGGAGGTCGTGGGTTCGAATCCCAGCCGAGCACCAATGGATTTTCCGTTTCGAAGGAACCGGCATGCTCTCGAACTAAAAAGTTCGAAAGGTATGTGCTAGGTTAGTGTTCCAATAAAAAAACGGCGATGGGCTTGCAACCTGTCACGTGGAATGCTAGCTGCTTGCAAAATGTGGGCATGTATCGAACGTAATGTTTGGACTTGCCTCCCAACCAACCTGACTCAACTACCCCCTTTAAGGTTAGTTGCTTAATAGATTTGCGTACTGAGCAATATCTGAAGATATCCATAATGGGGAAAAAGTCATGAAGATGTATTTGTATATCTTTATTATTATAAGATGATTTTGATACTTAGTTATGGAAATAAACATCTTGAGTCTTAAATATTGTATCTCTCTTTGGGTTTTTTATAATACTTGAAGATAAGCACAAGGTCCACCTGATGCTAAAAGTCTAGCAAAGGCTTGCACCTCAGGTCACTCATGCTTGGAATTTGCCTTAGGATGCAAAGCTTAGTAATCAACTTAAGCATGAAGGTGACAAGCCTCATTTCCCTGTAACTTCACCGGCAATCTGCACCTGCACCCTTCAAACCGTCACACATCAATGCTGCTTTTACGGTGGACATGGTATGGTGGCACTACTTCTCCAGAAAGAAAGAAAGAAAGAAGAATAAATACATATTTCACCCAAACTACAGTAAATAGTAGTGAATACCTAGGTGACTATAGAATAGGTATAATTAAACTTGTATGTCATAGATCAAAAGATCAAAAAATTAAAAAATAGGTACCTAGATATGAGTCATTAAGTAAGTGAGTAAGTACATAAACACTGGGTAAAACAAGACCCTACTCAGCATAGGCAGCATTAGAGACCAAGCTCAAATGCCGCCCTGGTTTCGGACGAGCCCTTCACAAAGAACTCTACCTACTTCTTAGTATCTATCATTATTTATTTATTTTATCCGAGCCACATAACCACATTTGCGAAGCCGCGGGTAAAATGCCCATGATAATCCAGAACTCAAAGATTGTCAATATCTCTCTGTATCTCTATCTATCTGCATGCAGCTATCTACTCTCATAAAGTCCTCAAAACAGTCGAAGAAAGCTTTATCTTTAGATTAAAAGGTTTTTGCTTCAAAACCAAAGAAGTATCCAATAATTTAATCTCACAATCTCCGATCGATGTTAGAGCGTTTGGCATTACAGAAATGAATAAATACATAAATATGTGCAGACAAGGTATAAATAAATATATACAAATGGAAGCTACTGGCGCCATGCAAGACGCCGCGCGCGCTTTTCTTATTGTTCGATGTGTGGCGAAGGAAATCTATAGAGAAGCCTTTCACGTGTAAGTATTAAGGTTTGGGAATTCCTGACAATTTCAAAGTATCGGGACATGAGACAATACAATCAAAGTCCCGGCAATTCCCGGGACATCCAGACTTTAACCTATATATGCCCATGGGGTCGAAAACGCTTTATATGACGTAAAATATTTTTTTGTCTTTTTTGTTTCTTTCCAAGTGGGGTAAGCCTTTATTGAAGAAATTTAATTGAATTAATTTCTAGTAAAACGTATAAAAAAAAGTAATTATTTGTTAAAATCAATAATTATTAAACTGAAAATTATAAAGTTAATTTCAGTCCTATTAAGTGTTTTTTATTTATTTTAATCACACACATATTGATTTTGAAGCAGTTAAGATAACTATCTTATAGTTATAAAACAATTTTGGTTAAAAATCATACTAATTCTTAATAATTTTACTTATTATCTAGTAATTCTAGTATATTATCATTTGTCATAATCACAACATTGTTTATTCTAATAAATATATTGTTAGTTTTTTGAGGATTCAGCCTGGAATGAGTAGATTGCTCCTTTCGTATTGCGATTATTTGCGATACAAACGCAAGCAATACAAGAAAGAAGCAATATTAAGCATTATTTATTTGAAGTAACAAGTGCATTGCTCTTCTACTTCGTATAGTCAGTGATGAAGTCTGCTGTCAGGGTTTTTAAACTCGATGGCCTACGACATCACTCAAGAACTGACAAAGTCGAGACCAACATTTTAATATGCCTTCAGTCGTGTCAATGCTAGGACGAGTTGGTTAAATCGTCCTAGTGTCAAAGTAACAAATATATCTAACTATCTTCCTCCCGCGGCTTCTCTCTCATGGTACCGGGATAAAAAGTAGTATATGTGTTAATTCTGGTCAAAAACTGTGTATAGTCCAAGTTTCATGAAATTCCAATTAGTAGTTTTTACGTAAAAGAGTAACAAACATTCATCCATTGATCCATACACACAAACTGTCGCATTTATAATATAAAGTAGGAGTAGAATTCCATTTAAGTTTAATTCGACTAATCGGAGGAGTCTCCATATATTTCCCAGTTCCTTAAAGGCTTATCGGATTTATAAAGGCAATATTGTATTTGTATAAAAACAATGGCCTGATTATAGGTGGCTCTTCGTGTATTACTTTTACTTGTTTTGTTCAAAAACTCGATTTTATAAGTTCGTACACGCGTCACTTTGTATTTTTAAATTACTATTTTTTAAATACAAAGGCGCGTCTCTTTTGAATATTTATACATAGGTGTTACTTTATTTGGATGGTATTCCATTTCCATTTTCGGAACAACCTCACCTGGTCGTGATGCACCTTGCTAAACGACAATATCGTAAATGAAGCTAATATTAAAATTGTATGCAAACTTCTGTCGAAATAAACTGGTCAAGTAAACTAAATAGCTGTTTGCCTAAGAATCAAAGGACCATTAACGACAATAACTTTGATGTCGACTTATGCTTCTAACAAATGACCCAGAGGTAGTCGCCTCTGCGTGTTGGATCCAGGGTTGAGAGCGAATCCTCGAGGACCTAACTAAACGCTCGGGAAAAGAAGAAGCCTTTGAAGAAAACCCAGCTGTTCGTTAATGTCGGACCACATGGACCTTGAAAAATGTATTCTAGAAACATCGCTGTAATGCAATGTTGAGTTTATTTATCCTCATAGTAAGCTCAAGTAACAAGGGGAGTCAGGAAATTATTGATTTTCCACCTGATTATGATAATGAACGCCAAACCGTGTTTCCCTACAACTTTTAAAAACGCCACGTGTTCGTTTCCACGGCCATTTTCCTTCACTAATTAATCACCCTTTAAAAAAACACTTAACCCTACAGCGACAACCCTTCATTCATAATTCCACAATCCTTGGTGGCGTTAATGTCACGCCTCTACCTTCTTAAAACAAAACTAACATCGAAAATGCCAAGCCAATAACAACCGTAACTCCAAACAGAAACAACTGAAATTCGCAATTTGTAAAATCAGGGTAGAACGGGGTAATATTGTACACGCGTAAAGAATACTTCTTCAGGTGGCAAACACAAAATTTTCTTACTACCTTACACATGCGTATCACAACGTAATATGAACTATTTTAGTTACACTAGCGAAAAACTAAAAAGAGTTGAGGTTAGGTGACAATAGTGACGCCATGTTGGTTTAAGGGAGGTGGGGGTAGAGGGTGACTAATAAGAGGTTTATGCCGCTTTAATTGGCTCGGCACGACGAAAATTGATACGATATTATGCGGTGAAGAAATCGATAGTAGTGTTTTAGATAAAGGGGATATTTGACTGGTAGTGAACAACTCTTCGTTGCGGACCCTATCCTTCAAAGAAACTTAAGAGTACAGCTCGTTCCATAGTTCGCTGAGTTACATTGAACTAGTGGAATAGCCGTACAGTGAGTGTCCTCGTTTCGCTTTCGCATGTCATGATGGACACACTGGTTGAAAACTTGATGAAGTGCACTTGGTGAAGTGACAGTGGCCTGGCCATTTCTGTTGAAGAACTGACCACCGGGGTCTCCCCTATCAAATGGGATATGCCCATACACCCACGTAAGGTATGCGGGTTGGGGATAACAAGACACAGCTTTTCGCACCGTCAAAGCTAAAGCCCGTGGGCGATTAGGAAATTTAGCTGCGATATTGTTAGGCTGTGCTATGCCGCAATCAGCCGGGCGTTTGTTATACAGCAGGTTGCACCACGGGCAGGTGAGGTCAGCTTGGATTCCGAAGATGGAGGCTAGAACCTGTACACCCCACGAAGGCCACAAGACCTTGACCTCATAATAGGATATCTCCTTTGTCAAAGATATTGAAGAACTTTGAGTACTCTTGACACAGTAACTCCCAGACCTGAAACAAATACGGTCATGCAAGCATTTTTAGGTAAGTGAGAGTCGAACTCCCATTCGTCTCGCTGACTTTCACACATTTTATTTTATTTTATTCATTTAGGAAATTTTGACACTGAGGTTCGCTTTCATTAAAACTATACTTTATGAAGCCAACAAAGTTTGTAGTTGTTAGTTCCGGACGGACAATAATGTTACTACTTTATTATTTATTAATTCTACTTCTTAGTAGTAAAATCATGCGACTTCGCCTATATTTTAGGAGTTTTACATTTGAAGTGCTATCCTGTTTAACTCTTACGGTGTTAAATTATCTCGCCTTAATTTATACAGGCGTTTTTATCTCGTGCAGATTATTTTTGACAAATCAAAATTTAGATTTCATAGTTTCAAATACGGGCTTAGGTAGCCATAAGCTGGTTTCTTAGATCAACCTCCACTGGTTCTCTCCAAGTGTTCTATTATGTAACTACAGTTAAAATAAATAAAACTGGTCTTTCTACGGGTTTGAACTTTAAAGCAGCATACAATTCTTTTTCTCCTTTAGCAGGGAATTTGGCTATCCTATCTCCATAATGTGACTCATGTAATTTGTCCTTTGTCTTCTCCTACCTCTCTTTCTTTCTACTTTTTCCTCTATGATGGTACGTATAAAGCTGCCAATATGTCGTTAAAAGGTGCCCCCATAACTCAAAAATTATAGCAGTCGTTACAAATTCACCATGGGGTAAAAATATATCGTACCTATCTTCATACGACCAGCCTAAACAGACAGACAGTGCATTGAACATAACGATTTTAATATTAGAAAATGTGTAATTAGAGAATAAAGTTTCAATCTTTCGGAAACTATAAGTACGGCATGGGGGAAGTCCTTGGGTAAATAAGTGATCGGACTTTTGCTTACTCACACTAAGCCACATTATTCAGTACTCCACTTTGTAGTATATGTTACAAGTAAGGTAGGTATACTTCTGATAAGAATTTAAAGAAGTATTCAGAACTAGCCGCCGCGGTTTTGCTCGCGTTAATGTGGATATGGTTAAAAAGATTCATCCACCTTTTCACCCCTACGGGGGTGGAATTATCTGAAACGCTGAGACACGTATCTATACCTAAATTAATTTTCAATTGTCAGCCATAATACAAAATCCTAATTTCGAAACAAACTTTCAATCACCCCTATTTTACCCTCTTAGGAGTGGAATTCCTTGTGCAAAATTTCAAGTCCCCAGCTAACTCAGTTGCACACCGAAATGATCGGCACCTGAACTTTATTTGCAAACTTTGACATTTCATCTGTCGAAATTCAAAGAACATCAATTGACATATTGTCAATGTTTGTAAAAAGAGGACCGGTGCTTATCATTTCGGTGTGCAACCGAGTTAGTAAATGAGGCCTCAGGTCCTGTGGTTTGGGCTGTCCTTTGATATATTACCCAGTCAGTCAATTAACCATTCTTTAGATTTAGAAGAAAGGCGTAGCTATGCGATTTTAAAAATATGGGCACAGAAAACGACTGTGCAGTGAAAAATAGATCCATTTGTGAAAAACACATAGATCTGATTTGAAAGAAGAGTCAGTGACTGAAAAATTTAGTTATCGTGGTATGGGCCTGACAACCAGAGAAGGGATGAAAGCCATGTAATGAAAAGCGTGTGTTAATGCAAGTGGAAGGATGTGGAGGATGTGGTGGTAGAGATAGGCCAAAGAAAACTGATGGAATGGATGATAGATGGCATGAGTAAGAACGGAGTAAGTCTTGTGGATAGAGGGAAATGGAAAGAGAAAAAAATATGCTGATCCCGCACAGCGTGGGAAAAAGGCAAGGAAATGATGTTTATGCTCTATTTATCTATTTCTTACTATGGAGCTAGCAGAGGCGAGTTGAAGCAAAAAGCCTGGCTTACTTCGGTATCGTTAGCAAATCATCTATGTTAAGCAATAGGTACTCCACCCCCTCACTACATGGGTGGATGTCCGTTAAAAGGCATTTAGATATTAACGCTTTTAGACTTCAGAGGGCAAGTTAAGATATTGGTCCTGGCTTTTTAGTCACTAAGCCATGTCATCGGCCTTCTAGCCTAAGATCTTCGACACTAGAGTTGACAAAAACATGAGTCACATTTTGCAACAAAAAGTAAGTGTTGAACTGGCATAGCGCCAGCTGTAGAGGCTATTTCTACGTTATTTCTTGGTAAATTGTCTATGCATTATTTTGATGCATTCTATTACAATGTAATAAGCTTTAAATGGAGTGAGCTGTGCTGTGCCCTGCGATCCCCCTCACGCATGCCCAGCGTAGGGATTATGGGCATGATCCCCCTTCTTTTATGGATGCTTTATTATGTCCAGGAATGGATTGAATCGAAATGAAACTGGTGTCGTTGACCGCAAGACGTTAAACAACATATGCTATTTTTCTCTGTTTTTTGCACAAAATGATCAACTTACCTACGTATATTTTTTTTATTATTATTCAGCCATTTTGATTTCACTGCAAGGCAAAGGCCTCCTTCCCTCCTTCCACTCCTTGTGATTATATTATTGATATATTCGATACCTATGTATAGGTCCTTAAAAATTTGCAAAAGCACAACGAGAGCTATTAGTATGCGGTCGGTGAAAAATCGTCTCCAAATCGTATTTAATGAACAAAAAATTTAAACTTATACATCATCATCATCATCAGCCTATAGCAGTCCACTGCTGGACACAAGCCTTCCCTTATGAGCGCCATGGCGCCCTATCCTCAGCTCAACGCATTCGAGCATCTACCAGCAGCCTTTCACAGATCGTCGCTTCACCTGGCCGGAGGGCGTCCTACACTACGTTTGCCGAGCCGCCGTAAACGTATTAAGCCAGTCGAAGTGGGACCGAACAAAGATCCTCGAGTACTAATTTCGTTCTCAAGCTGAAGTCTGCACTTAAGGGCGATCCTACAGCTGTATTAGTGTGCTCGGAGCCGTCTCCATGACACCTTTAGATGTCCGGTAGGTGTCACCACCTACCAGTTTCAAGTTAAATCAAGTTTATTGTGAGTTTGGTTCGAGTTTATTTCGAGTGAGACGATAACAGCCAACTACGACCTATTAACATTCTCAAAATCGATATTAAAATTTGCATATAAAATGAAGTATTTTAAATATATAAAACTCTAATGTACACATACTGACTGGCTGACAACAAACGCACAGCCTAAATAAGTCTAAATTGAATTCAGGACACTGTGTTCCTTGCATAATTTCTTATTGCCTGAAGTTCAGTGGCAAAAAGGCGCAACGGGGACTCAAACACGGAAGAAGTCGCCAGGTGTCCTTTTTAAATAACATTCAAAAATCTATTGCCGCATGTATGAAAGATCATCGATTGAGATACAGCGCTCTTGAGAACGGCTCGACTAATTTATACTTCAGTCAAATTCGATGAAGAATAAATATAAACAAACCACCCATACTTAACCTCAAAAGTACTTTTTTATTATTTGTTTTATAAATATGTGCACCTCATTAATATCTTACTTATATAGTAAATGTTTCATTTATGACATTAGTTAACTGAAATATTACGTATTTATTGAATAATTGCAAAAAGTGTTGAAATGTTTGTTTACAAACATTCTTCATCCAATATGGCTGAAGTATAGATGTTTGATTTTTTTTGTTTTTCGTAAATATCAGGACAATTTTTTTGGGAAAATGACCTGTTAAACTTGGAAAATTGGATGGTATTTTTGTACGGATATGAAGATCGAGATATGACGAACAAAAAGGTCGGAAATCTGGTTGGTATTTTTATAACAAAATTTACACAAGCGCAGGTGTAGTTGATAGCTAGAGCTAAAACCTACATAGACTAAATAACACGGACCTACTTAATACTTATATAATGACAGTTTCAAATAAAATTCAACGAATCGAGTTTTCATAGTAGCTTAATCTTGTAGGGTCACTCGGGTGGTAAGAAAGGGGGTGGGTGGAGTGGCTCGGACACTTGAGGGGTGACCTGCGACCCCTAACCCCCCTACATTGGCTTTTGACAGTCCGCATTGCTATAGAACACTTGGAATGCTGGAATTACATTACTTGAATTTGTAGATGCCTTTGTCGTACTATCTTTGTCAAATAGAAGTAGGTATTCGATAACGTATCTAGATGATAAAATTATAATTATATCCGGAAGTTTCTTGTGAAGTGTATCAAGGACGGATGTATTTACTTGTCCAAATCGAAAACTATTGACTATTTCGAATCAATATCAACTACCAAACTATACGAAAACTATTGACATATTTAATAAATAAATAATAAATAAATATTGCGGGACGTAATCACACAGCATCATGTAGCCCCAATCTAAGCAGAGCTTGTATTATGGGAACCACAATGACATGATTGTTATACTACACATATATATATTTTTTTGTAAATACATACATATCATACATAGAAAACACCCAGACCAGAGAATGTACGTACACGTGTGTATGTACAGAACATGCAAACATTTGTCCCGTTGCGGTTATCGAACTCGCAACCTTCTGCGTCTCAGGCGGACTTTCGCCCACTGCGCCACAGAGGCCGTCAAGATAAATAATTACAATAAATACAATAATACAACAATTACAATACAATATTAAAACAACAATATTGATAAAAATAATATTTTCCGAAAGCGTTTCCAATGGCAAATGACATTTTAGAGATCGCCACCTCGCCCGAGGGCGTAAACGAAAAAGCTGCTGAAGTCATAACCATTTTACTTCATGAAGTCAGTTTCAATCCAGACAGGTATTACCTACAGGTATATTGTATTACCTACACTCAAAATAACAGTCCCGATTATTTACACGTTGACTGCTGGCCTTGGAAATGACGCTACGGGTTATGCCTGAAGAACATGTCCTGCAGCAGGTACGTGGTGTTTTATTCAGTACTCAAATATAGGTAGGTATTTACAAACGAATACTTAATACGATTTCCAATGTGCCAAGAACACACCTAGTAAAATAAAGCTAATGTATAATGGAGATAAATGAGATACTACCTACATATTTGTGCTACATACGAATCCTGTTACGCACATCATAGTCTACTTAGCTCACGTGTTGTTTATTAATCTAAAGTACAGGATGATTCTTGAAAAAGATAATTAAAAATTGTTGATGATTATCAACAACAACAACACCAGCCCATTCAGTCTGCTAGACATAGACCGCCCCTTTAAAAAGGCGGCCAGCGGCATTTAGCTGTGCCAGGCTGCGCTAACACTGGCACAGCTAAACCCCGCTCGGAAGTCCAGCACTTAACTGATATAAGCTGGTGTTGTAGTTCATCATAACCATCATCATCAGCCTATAGCAGTCCACTGCTGGACATAGGCCTACCCTAATGAGCGCCATTGCGTCCTGTCCTGAGCTCGACGCATCCAGCTTCTACCAGCCTTTCACAGATCGTCACTCCACCTGGCCGGAGGGCGTACTACACAAAGTTTACCGAGTGTTGTAGCTATAAATTAATTTTATAAATGCGAAAGTTTGTGAGTATCGATGTATAGATGTATGGTTGTATCGATGGATGAATGGATGAATATTTGTTACTATTTCACGTAAACGTAATGCTACAGAACGGATTTGCATGAAACTTGGAATATACATAGTTTGTGACCTGGATAGAGTGAAACCGCGGGCGGAAACTATTTATAAATAAAAGGTTGGATGTATTCTGAGCTTTTGTGTATATGATAATATTTCACTACATCATTCAAGGAAACCCAGATCAGCGTCTAGTTACAACTGCCTGTAATTTTACAATTAAAAGCGCTCACATGCAGATACCGACAAGATTAATTGTCTCTGTCAAATAGTAATTGACCCTATCGCTTCCTATTTAAGGAGACCACCCAACGAGGAATGTCCTCCATAAAACCACGTACGTAAGTACTTACTAAGTGGTACTACTAAGTACTTACGTAGATTATAAAGTTTGTAATGGGTGTGTGGATTGGTGCCCATAAAACATCAAGTACCTACTCTTTAGAGTCACAGTCTCTAAGTGAAAACTGTCAAAAATTGTCCGAGCTTCTGTTAACATACATAAACTGAAAATGTCGGCGCAATAGGTAGCGTGTGCCTAGTTTTGGTACGGTTGATCTCGATGCCAAAGAGTATTGTTCCAAAATTAAAAATGTCATAATTTTATTGGTAAAGTTCTTCCTTAATTGTATCAAAATTCTGTAATTTTATAAGATTTTTATTGTTTGTCAGGAATTATGAGTTAACCATTTTATATCAAAAATTCAAATTCAATTTATACAATTTGTCGTTGATCAAGAAAGCTTTACTGAGTCCTTGTTAATAATATAAAATATCACGTTTTGCTATAAATTGGCCCCTATCATAACAAAACAACGTAATTCAATATTTGAGGAAAACAAAATGAGAAACGTCACTCATGTGTCAAACCAATATTCGTCGGTAATTTTCAATCAAGAACAACCTGTATCTATTTCAAAACTATCACTAGCAATTTGGAAATCGAGCGCCGAAAAAAGGTTGACGTCTCTTTAAGTCACCTGTTTCAACCTCTTTTTTTGAACTTTTTGTCGTTGTTTTTTTAAGTTGTTCCAAGTTAATAAGCGTGAATGTAATGGTAGCCAAGAACATGGATTAGAGAGGATCGTTCGTTAACAGTTGAATAGTTAATCGGATAATCTAAAGATGGCGGCTGGGCTGTGATTTATAAATGATGTGCAGGCGCCGCCGATTCCGTCTGGCGGCTGGTGTCTTTTTGATGCTCAAACTTTTAGATGATTACACTTTTAAAAATGATTATTTAAAAGAAATTGTCATTTCCGCCAATTCACATTTTATTTTTACTTAAATTTACGAATAATTCAATTATGATACAAATAATTCTACAATTTATAAACAAATACAAATACATGACATTATTACTAGCTTCCGCCCGCAGCTTCGCTCGCGTAACACCGGGAAAAAAAGTAGCATAAAAGTTAATCCTGTTCATAAACTATGTATTCCAGGTTTTAACCAAATCCGTTCAGCCGTTACGGAGTGAAGCGACCACAAACATACACACAAACAAACTTTCGCATTTATAATATTAGTGTAATAAGTGTGATTTCAATATAAATAAAATAAATAAATTAAAGATATTATTTTTACTCAGTATTTTTTTCGAGCATGCGAACTTATGATTTACGAAGGATTTAGTTAACAGTTTGAGCATCACTATCATCATAATCAAGATCAAAAATCGGATAGGTCGCGACATCTACCGAACGATTTAGTAGGAAACAAAACCAAAACAGAAGTTCCTTTCATCGTAAGAATTTAATTAATAACAAATTCATTACAAAGATACAAATTTGTCAAGGATTTATCAACATATTGCATTCATTTTGTACGTCTTGAAATGTGGATCACGATTTACGTTTGCTACGTCCTCATCGTCGTGCATCATCGAACCATTCATGGTCTGATGAAGGGCTTGAAGAAACACTTGACAGGGCCATGGGGTCTCGGTAGGATTCTACCACGGCTCCATCGCGGTTTCGGTGTTCGTTCACCTGAATTGAACTCCTCAGTCCCTTCTTGTCCGGAGGGAGGACTTCCAGAACCTAAATTAACTATAACTATTTCATTCTTACTCGGACATACAGATATATGCCCATCGAAAGAATGACAGCGATGCGTCACAGATAACTATGCCAGTACATTCGTATTCCTAGCCTATAAACAGGAAGTCTGATACTCTGGTGTAAAGATTGAGCTTTTATTGAGCTGAAATTTTGTAAATACACATAGTGATGATAATGTGAGTTATGTAATTACATATTTGCAAAATTTCAGCTCAATCTGTTCGGTAAGTTTTGGCGAGAGGGCAGAACAAACCTCTTTACATTTCTTAACTTCTCATTCGCACATACATCCTCATAAATTTTTGTCTTTACTCAATATTATTGTTGAACTATAGTACAAAAATATCTTCATACTTAATCAAGAAAGCGTCGTACAGGCAGGTAGATATATAGTCAATTTACTGTCGGATTTGAAAACAATTTTATTACACCAATAATAAAGGTGATTTAATTACAAAGTTGTGGTTAAAAGATTGAGTGCTCCGCCATATTTTTGTCTCTCAAAGCCAATTAAGGCCGTAGCGAAACAACATTACGGCTCGAAAGCAATAAAAAAATTGTGTACATTGAAATTGCGGCGTGATTACTCACGAAAAACCAATAAGGGTACATCTGTCAACACAAATTTTGAAACCGCTAGCCTTGCTAGTTTCGCCCATCGAAGGAGCTGCTTTCATCACTCGCCATAATCAGCTATAGACCGAAACAGAAACACTCACCGGACCAAGCAAGACAAAGACAGCTGATAAAGAACCTGCTGGAGTAAAAGTAGAGGAAGATAGTAATATACAAGAAGTAAGTGGTAAGAAAGGGAGGCAAGACGGTATGGGTGGCCACCCCCCACAGTTGGTCGATGACCATAAAAATGGGTTTAAAATTGAAACATCAATATAATAAGCAATCAACGGTGCCCAGTCGAGGCATAATTATACAGGGCGAGCTTGTGTTATAAATTACTTGGTAAACTGAAATACAGATTGCTCCGAAATCATTGGAATAATTTAGCGAAACGATTATTATTGTCCAATGTGATTTATGAATTTCAAATTGACATCATTTGATTGTAGATTAGGTAATTATTAGAAAATTTATGGAGATATCCAATTGGATAATTCGCAAATTAAATTCGTGAACTTTCATACATACCTACACCACTTGCTGGAGAGACTTCTGTAAGTAAGAAAGATAATGGTATTATGACAGAAAATCTGTCTAAAATCAGAAATCTTAGAAATTGAGTTACTTTAAGAAAAATCCCTTAAAACTCAAAATTAACTAACTTTTTATATCCGTACGCGAAAGACTATTTATTTTTAAAGAACCTTTTCTCGAAACACACTGTAAAGCTGTCTGACTGTCATAACTGGTAGGTAATATGTATCATTATATTCAGCTCCCCGAGGCAGAGGCGCCGTGATATTTGGTTTGTTGATTTTTCGACTTTTTTTTTGACCAATTTCCGAACGAGGTGTGGATGCGGTTGATATTAACGTGGATAAGGCGTTAGCGAAAGTATGTCGTAGATCAATCAAAATAACACAACAAAAATACTTAGTGCTAAATAAATAATTAATAAGTTAACTCTATCACAAGCAATTTTGATACTTAGCCCGGATAACATAAGGAATAAACATGCAAAGCCGCGGGCGGAAGAGAAGAACTTATTTATTTTTATGTAGCTGGTTTTTCCTTTTAAATACCATGTTCTTTTATCTTAGTCTTTAAAACTTAATTTATTTGTGCAAGTTGCTTTCAGCAATATGCCTTGATTCTCATTTTTATGAGCACTTAATTTTATAGGATCAAAAGAAACACCTCTTTTTATTCAGTTATCCTTAGCACAATAAAATATCACCTATATATAGTCAATCTACTTAAATGTTGTTTTAATCAGGCTCTGTAAGGGCTTTGTACAACCGTCCGTGCAGCTCCTTACTCTCCCATACGACCTTGACCTTACAGTCGACGGCACTCAGCACCGTAGATTTGTTATTATATGTTTAATATTTAATAACATAATTAAATAATATTGACGGGCAGCACCTGACTTAGTGTAGCGCAGGATCGAGGTGAGTGGCATAATCAAAGAGAGGCTTTTGCTAAGCAGTGGGCCAAAAATGGCTGAAATGATGATGATGAATAGCATAATTACCAGCCAAACCATTTATACACACAATAAAGATACAACTCAAATGTTACTACGGTTGTAAGTCAGGAATACTAGAACATTTCTTATTCCTTCGTCATATCCCCACTAAACTTTTCTGACAATTTGGCAGCCTCCATCTTGTAATATATAATTTACGGCTCCACGTGATAATAACGTGCTTAGACCTCCACCTAGGAAGGGTCACCGCGCCACCCAGTGAGCTTAGCTATCCTAGTCAAAACCTTTAATTAAAAGATCAGGCAGAAAACTAAAGCGACAGATAGAAGTCGGGAAAATGGGGAGAAGCCTGCAATGGGATTGTTGTTGGGGCCAAATATTACGATGCCCTATCACCATCGTTCGTTGCTAGGGGACGAAGACGCGGCCGGGCGCCGATCGGCGCCGACAAAGGCCGCACTCAAAACTACCACGAAATAGGCTCGTGTTTTTTATTCGTTCATCGCAATATACCAGCAAGTTTATACAGTCCACTGCTTTTTCATTTAAAACACCTGAGACACCTCAACAACGAAATTTTACAATAAAAATCTTAGAAAGGAGATCGCGACACACAGGTAACCGCCCAGGACACATTTGTGTGATGAACATGGATGTTTGTTCGGCGTCTGGGTGTTTTATAAGTATCTATGTATGTTTTCAGTCTTACCAGTACAGGCTCTGCCGTTAGTTTGGGATCAGTTTACAGTGTGTAACATCCTACACACTGTCAACTGTACAGTAGTACATCTCCCATTATATTTATTTACTTCTTTAAATTAAAAGATCGCGGAGGCAGCGCTTCGCGATTCACACTCATCCTAATGATGACCCTCAAGAGTGAAATGTTATTTCTAGGTATTTAAGGTAGGTATGTTTGTTCACGCCAAAACTCTCAATGAGCTGAAATTTTGGTTATTTGTAGACTTAGACCGATTTAAAGAAATATGGATTAAAGTATTACTTATTATTACGCGTTGGAAGAAGGAAAAGTCATAGTTATGTAACGTCCTGGATTGGACACAAATCTATAGCGTCAATCATTTCTTTTGTTTGGCCCTAAGTAGAAATTTTACCATGCTGACAGCTTACCTCCAGTAGTGGAGAGCTATCATAAGAAGAAGATTACATTATACATAAACCACGAGAACTGACAATTTTCAATACAGTTTTGACAGTTCATGAATCTAAAATTGTAACAATCGCCTCTATTCCTGCGAATCAGACACCAGGAATGAGATAATAGGGTATAGGCTATTTTTTTACTCAGGTATCTAGCCGCGGTTGGAAGCTAGTCTTATCGATCATCATTATCATCATCATCCCCCTGCCCTTATTCCACTCTATGTGGGGTCAGCGCAACATGTTTTTATATCTTCCATTTTTTTTCCTTCTATAATATTGAAACTTTTTGACACACAAATTTCCACACGGGCGAAGCCGCGGGGCACAGCTATTAGTATATTAAGAGTAAGCTACTAAGTCGGTCTTAGGCTTGACTAATTAGTCAGTAAGACAGTCCTATCATGACTGATTGAATACCGCGTGGTCTAAGACTTCTTTTCATCTTTTCTTCGGCCGACCTCTGTCACTATACTTAAAGAAAGTAAAACTATCCGCCTATTTCCTATCTCCTTGCATCTTGCCTACACTCTGGGTGGCGTGAGTTTGCAAGCCGATCGCCGATTGATTGCAATCAAATTGACCGATCGTGACTTTGAACGATCATACCTAATGTCTCTTTTACGTAATTGTAGTTTTGTGTCGTCGATTAGATGGGCTGATTGGACTTCGGTTATGGGAATGGATTTTCACTTAAACGATCTGTAAGAGAAAGGGTCGTTCAAATACTTTGCTAGATAAGAAAGTTAAAATTCTTCGCGTTGAAGTTGTATGGCGAGTTATGTTGGTCTTCTACTTTATGATTGGTCATGTCAAGCAGAATAGATATTCTTTCGAAGGCTTCGAGTTCGTCCCGCCAATGCTTACCTATAACAAAATATTGTATTAGGTTATGCAAGTTTGAAAAGGGCCCTATGATACAATGGCTTGCGTCAATCAACTTCAGATAAGCCTCATACATATGCCTGTGTTTACGGCATCCTCACCCTTCAAACCGAAATACAGCAATACTGCTTGTCGGCAGAAATTAGCAGTAGTACTACCCCAGACAATTGCGATACAAAAAATTACTACTATACTGAATAAAACAGATATAAAAATAACCTCAGTACTTCTGCCATAAACCAAGCCAATGGAACTATTAATATGAACGAAGGTAAAATAAAGGTTCCAACTAGATAACTAGAGAGAATCAGCAGGGCAATCAGCACGGAGTACTGTCACACTGGGTATAAATCATGTATAATCATACCCGATCCGGTGGCCACAGATCGCCATATTATCACCTGCGCCATCCGGACAAGGAAAACCATGCAGTAGCAAAAAATATTAGGATCACAGAAAAAACCTTGGCTGGTTTTCTTCTAGAAGGACTTTGCGTGAGAATTTGTAACCGCCGTCGCGTTTGTTACACCCTCTTCCTCAACCATACATTTCACAAATCGATGTTTAAGGTTTTTTCACGCGGAAAACGACTTTATGAGCAATTTTACACGACTACCCTGCTTATTTCTGCCGTGAAGCAGCATTGCTGTGTTTTGGTTTGAAGGGTGTGGGTACCGGTGTAATTACAGGCGCAAGAAGCTTAACATCTGCTTGCTTCAAGTTGATGGATGCAGGGTATTTAATCATACGAAACACCAATATAAAAAAATAATATAAAAAAATTATTAGAAAAAATTATGACATTTACGTTTACTTTTGATTTTTATTCTTGATTGCACTTTACAAAGATAAATATACAATTGGTGGACTTAATGCTAGGAAGTATTTCTGCCAGTCAACCATGACAGAATCTTACTGGAGAACATTTATTTTAAGCACTGATAAATGTCTAGAATATTCAGAAAAAAACTTTGGAATCTGAAAAACGTGTGTGTTTTCTGTATTATGGATTAGTGTTTTGACAGAGTTCAAACGCGGGCGTGGCGCGGCTAGTTCAAACATATGAAACTTCATCAAAGTGTTCACAGAGACCAAGCGGGCGCGATTGCGGACAACGCGAGGTAAACGCGCGAGCGAATCAAACCTAGGGTTCTCATAAACGAGGCCACAGTGCTAGGCTTTCATTGGTCAACATCACAAGAGGCCCTCGGGCGTCAAAAAAATACGACACTTAAGTTGACCATCAACTCATCAAATGTATGTAACAATACAATTTTTATTTAGATTAAGCGGTCATCTCCCACGCCTCTGTCCTCAAGCCCGCGGTCGTGACTCCAATCTCAACTCATTATCAATTTTGGTACTCGTTTAAAAAGTATAAATAACTAGCTACCCGCCCACAACTTCGTTTGCATTAACTATTCTACCGTGTCTGAAAATTTATCAAAACTAACCATGGCAAAAACTCGGGAGTAATGTAGATTAACTAATATCAGGAGAATTTTTAATCAGATCAGTAAGTTCCAGAGCTAACCTTTAACAAAAACTCGCAAACATACAAACTCTACGTTTTTATAGTATTAGTACAGATGAATAATAAGGGACGCGGCAAATTGACGTGTAATCTCATATTATATGATTATCTGTAAATATAGATATTATGTTGATCTCAACGCTGTGGGTGGCGAGTGAGGCTTAATGGCTTGATGACAAGACATGATTGGGATTAAGGTCACGGCGGTGTTTCGGACGCTTGCTGGTGTTTTAAGGATGGTTACATCCGTTATTATAATCAAAAAGGGTAATCTACACGTGATTTTCAAAGTATTGACTTTTTTTTGAGCATCGGATTCTAACCCAGAAAGTCACAGAATAATAATAGTGGATACTTTAGAAGCGTGAAATGGATCTCTCCTAGGTATCGTTTTTAGCCAATACCCTAATGAAGTAGTATTTTAAATGCAAAATAGGGCGTTAAGCTATTCGATTTAACTGAATTAGGGAATTTCTGGATGATTTAGTTTTTGCTGATTATAAGGGTATGTGATGATGATTAGGGGTGTAAGGAGTTCTAACCCCCATATTTGGAACACAAGCCAATTCACCTGCCCATGGCCCACCCTGCTAACAAACGGGGTTCTTGCGGCCGGCACAGCTACATTCCCTGACCGCCGACGGGCAGCAGCGTTGGCGGTGCGAGTAGCTGTGTTCTGCGACCCGCAAGCCCAGCATGGGGATTATGGGCATATCCCTCTTTTAAGAGGAAGTCTACATCCAGCTGTAGTGAACTGATATAGCATGGGTTTGTTTTTGTTAGGACCTTATTGTTACCATGCAAGAAACGCCGTGGGCAGAAACCGGTATTAAAATGTTAAACAACAGTTAGTTAAATATAGATTTACATTTATATTGACTTGCACGTAGTGATGACGACGAAAAATGATGAACGATGATGAATTTGGTAGTTCAAACCAATGAAAAGCTACTTTGGTTTCGTTCATCATTGATCGTGATCACGGCGTGTATTTCAATGTCAATTTCCCTCATATCAACCTATATTTAACTAACTGTAATTTTATTCTACAAGGCAAAATATTTAGTACAAATCCCGCTAACTTTCTCTGACAAGTTCCACAAAATGCATACGCGTGCACCGCCCCCCCGCCCGCAGATTCACATGCTAGTCAGAGAAAGAACAAGCAAACATACAATCATTAATAAATGCAACCGTCTACTTACTCTTCCACCAATTAAAAACAACACGTTTACCTGTAATTAGCTTGGAGAAACGACACACACATAAATCCACAAGAAAAAACTCAACAGAAATTCGACAATGTTTCTACACCACACACCACACCAGCCTATATCAGTCCACTGCTGGACATAGGCCTCCCCTAATAAAGGGGGATATACCCATAATCCCCACGCTGGGCATGCGGTTTGGGGATCGCAGGGCACAGCTTCTCGCACCACCGACGCTGCTGCCCGTCGGTGGCCAAGGGATTTAGCTGTGCCGATGTAGGCTGTGCTATGCCGCAATCAGCCGGCCGCCAGAGCCCCGTTCGTTGTTTAGCAGGATGCACCACGTGCAGGTGAGGTTGGCTTGGGTTCCGAAGATGGGTGTTGGAACCCCGTACACCCCAATGTTTCTAATTTAACAAATAATTTGTAAATATAGTAATTTAACAAATATTGTTTTGATAAAAGTTTCGTGTCAACCTTAACCAATATTTAACTAACTGTAGTTGTGCGAAATTTATTTATTGTGATTGGGGACTTACTTATCTTTTTGTAGTTTCAAAATCCCTGGCGATTGGATAGAATACTGCCGAGCTCATACAAGTTGGAGCTGCAAGGCAAGTGCTAACGTCAACAGCTTTTCTGGCATCAACCCAAATCTAGTCAATTGCGTCTGCAAGACAGACCAAAGTAAAGGACCCAATCGATATTAGCAGTTCAACTTTGAAACTCTAAAAACTTACCTTAACTTAGAAGACTTTCTGTGAAAGCTCTTCATGAAATTAACCATAAAAAATAGTACCTATCTAATATAATAGATTCTGAAGTTTTTGAGTTTTAGGTAAAAAGTATTAACAATACAATCTTATTTGAGTGCATTCAAAAACATTAAAGTTTTATGAATTCTTACAAAGGACAAGCTTATAACGAATGACTTCACATCATGAACTCATTCATAAAAAGTTTCAATAATTTATTAAATGAATCAAAATTACCAAAAAATATCAAAACTCTAATCTTATTTACTCATATTATTAACAATTTTAAATGAGCAGCTCCAAAACCATTGTTCTGAAAATTATAAATTCCATACATTGATTCCCTTCAACTTTTGAGGTAATAAAATGCTCATTAATTAATTTACCATCAGCTCCAAGAAATATAAGTACATCGAACACAAAAGTCACGGGGCATTTTGGTAGGTAGGTAGAATAATTATGTAACAATACTTAGGAAATTTTAGAGAGAAAATATGCTTGACTTTAACCTATTTAAAATCGGTTTAACAATTAAAATATAACTCAATAAGTTGCTGTAAAACAATTGTTATTGACTTTAGTGAGTAGTTTAGTTTATTTATCCTTTCAGGATAACATACGAATTCACACTACAAACACAATGTACAAAAATACATAAATACCTCATCACCAGGCCTATAGCTGCTCGCTGCTGGACATAGTCCTCCCCTAATGAGCGGAATTGTGCCATGTCTTGAGCTCAACGCATCCAGCTTCTACCAGCCTTACGCAAATCGTCACTCCACCTGGCTAGTGAGCGTCCTACACTACGTTTTACGCTAGTTACGTTTTTACATTACATACCTATATTTACTTTATTGCAGACATATGTAAGTATAACTACATCTTCGGTACGTGTATCTAATGGCGATGTCGTAGCGTGAAAGACTGCGCCATGGGGTGGTGCATTGTTCGGTAGCCACCGAGCGTGTCCGCACCATTACCTACACGATCGTTCGCAAAAAAAGCTATAAATAATAAATAAATAATCCTGGACGTTATCACACAGCATCATGTAGCCCTAAACTAAGCAGAGCTTGTATTATGGGAACCACAGGATTGATATACTAATATTACAAAAAGTACATCACTTTAATAAACAGGATGTTTGATGTATCGTGCCAAATGGAAATGGTTGATTCAAAGTGTCATTTGCTATTCTTTCAGACAGATTCCTTAACACCTCTTATGACCTGTATTTTTAAGGGACGGTGTTAATAGGCCTTCAGTGGACCATTTCCATTTGGCACACGATGCACTAAACACCCTGAATAATATAAAATATTCTAACTTCATACTTGAAAACTTCTTTATTCAATTAGAACCTAACTTAGGAACACTTTGAAACGTCAACTTTTTACTTTACACCAATTCGTAACGCTTTACGACTTTTTTCTATTAGGTATTAATATCTTCAGATATTTGGTACTCAATAACCAAATCTATTGAGATTAATTATCCAAATATTTATATGAGTTGGTTTAAGAAAGCAGTGAGTGTTGAGACGACGCGGTGGCTGATAGAAGATAATGGAAGAATAATGTGCCAACTACACTTCCAGTGGGTGGAATAAGGGCAGAGATCTGATGATGATGACTCAAAGCTATCGATGATACCATTTTATGGCGTAGTCAAGGGCAAGTCCATATTACATTTGGTACAGGCCCATTTTGACAAACATTATTTTTTCTATTGTATTTGGTTATTGATCAAAAAGTTACAGTTACGTTTATTTATAAAAACACTACACCTGAAACCTGTTACAGGTTAAAAAACCGTTACAAGAACAAAAAGCTGTTTCAAAACTAAACTTCGCTTGCTGACCGTACACCAATCACTGCTTATTTTCACTCACATTAGTTTAGTAGAGTATTATCAATGAAATATGTGCAGCGCTTGCGTGTTCTGACCCCACTTACGTAACTTATCTGATTGGTTTTTTTGATAAAGATGGCCATAATGTCTTTGATGTGTTGCTTTATAAGACGTATATTTATAGAGTTTTAACATACGCTTGACATTTTCATCTGTCGGACTGAAATCAAGAGCAAACAGTTACGCTATTGCCCGTTGGTGGACTGGGAATTTAGCTTTGCCAATGTTAAGCTGCGCTATGCCGCAATCAGCCGGCTGCCAAAGCGTTTGTTAGTTAGCAGGGTGCACCACGTGCAGGTGTGGTTGGATTGGATTCTAAAGAAGGGAGGTTGAAACCCCTTACACTCCCTATGTGTGAGTACACTCAATCGAATATAACAACGAACACAAAAGAGGACAAGTATGACCTGAGGTCTGACCCACACATATTTTTAGAGATAGAAATAGAAATTAAGTTTATTGCTTGAAGTATGGTATACGAGATCTGATTTTTTACAAAGCGGCGAAAAGATATCGGAATCATGTTCAAATAAATCTATCATAGAAAATAGACCGTAATGTTTCAATAAAAAATAAATAATCTCATTAATTAAGGTAGCCTACATTTTCGTCCTGATTAATATTTTATTTTATTGAACAATTATTTTTTATCTTCCTGAAAAATTATTAAAATGGTTTAACTTTCCCAAAAACATGTTTAATACCCTTAGGTAGATAACTCTTGGTGCTGGAGTTCGACTCGCGCTTGACCTGTTTTATTTTGTGATCTTCGCAAACAAAAATAGCTTTAGTCACTAGCTTACAAACTTACTATAGATACAATAACCCGAAATATCATACGACAATTCGTTATAAATTATACAAATATTATTGTGTACAGATTCGTGAAAGGGTGTCCTAAACACGTGCCACACGATTTGGGGTAAGTGCACCACCCTATCTCGACCCCTCTATCTAATGCTACCAAAGTCAAATTGATTAAACTCAAGCAAAGTAAGATAGAAGCTCAGATCAGCTTATAATGGTTATGGTATCAAGAGATTTCATTTAATGCGTTTAAAATATATTACATTCTGTTTGTTTGTCGGTCCGAGTTTGATTTCATATCAAAAGTGGTTTTTTATTATCCCCAATAATGTTTATGGTAACTGTTATTGAATTATCACTAGTGTAATAACCTTTTGATTTGTGGCTGTCAGCCTGTGTCAGAACTCAAAACTGGATTGCGATTTTACTACTTCCTTTGATTTATCGCAGTTTAATTTAATTATTTATTGCTGGTTTAATTTAAAATGGCGGAAAGATTTTCAAAGTAATTTAGTGCTGTGTTTTTATCAGTGCGAGTTGAAGTTATGTAAAGTATACTCTAGAGGGTAGGTATAAATAAATGTAAAAGTAAACCAGTATTAATTTCGAACAAACCAATCAAGATTTTATTATAGAAAAGACCCAAAACGAATAAAAGTTTCCGCAAAAAATACAGAACCCACCGTCCCGAATTTGCGACATTTCACCCCAAGGGGAGAAAAGACAAATTATTATTTTCCATAATCATCACACGACCATTACCCGTCGCCACCCGAGCGTGACAAAAAATTATTAGTTTGGCGCATTTTAGTTTTTTTTCTGCGCGTCCGCCGCGCGTGGCTGTCTATGTGACACTGAGCTTTTCGTACCGGAAGTTGTAAAGTAGTGATTTGTAATGCACGCGCCGCGGCGTCTGACGGTACTTCCTGTTATCCCGTAATGACTTGGTATCGTAGTATCGTCTCTTCTAATGTCTTGCGTATTCCCCCTCGGATTTTATCTTTAGCTTTTACTTTTATGCTCTGTTTGGCTAAAATTCACTCTCCATTTAATTACGGCTGGTGTATTAATGTGTTTGGCAGATGACGTGAGTTCAAATGAGGCGAGTAAACGTTAGTTGGCTTGGAGACACGTCAGTGACAGTTGTAGGGGTTAAATTGTTCACTGTGCAGTGTTGTTAGCAAAATTAAACAGATTTTGTGCGAATTGAATCAGAAAATATATACCGTACGGGACTCTGTACTATCGTATTATTAGATTTTTTTAATGAAATATGTATCTGCGTGAGTACGTAGGTACAGCTGCCAGAGCATAGTTTTTGTTTTCAGAACTCAAAGCGTTAGACACTAGCACGTTGACTGAGGGCCTCGGACATGTCACTCCCTATCATGCCCATACAAGACCATGCCATGGAAAGGTCGCGAGTTAAGCCCAGCCTGGGTATTTTTTTAGTATAATTTAAAATTCATAGAAATTCCCTATGAGCTGCTTATGAAATAGACTCATTTAAAAACCAATCAATCATAGAGGTCCAAGCAAAGAGTTTAACATACTCTCTATCTTTTCCAATGTTTATAAGTTCCTTTGTGAGAAAATATACATGAGAGGCATATTAAATGTCCAAAATTAAAAGTGATTTTACAAAATTTCCTCTGTATCTTTCACTTCTTTATTAATTGGCTTCTGGGATAGTTTCCACAATTGCGAATCTTTTTTTGAAAAATGACTTTCAGGGTTACACGTATATCGTAGTCCTGACGATCGTGAATGCAAAATCGATATCTTACATCGAATTTATCCATCGGGCGGTCTGTCGATGCGATATTTATGGCAGCTACCGAAGGCTTTGCGGCGCCGAAACGTGCGTGCTCAAATCTTCGATGCTCCCTGGGTATTGGTCAATTGTTTTTTTTTTTTATATTATGCACCAATGTGGTCTATGTTATATCAATGTAGTTTTTTAGAATCAAGGCGTGATGATTTTTTTCTAAGTATAGAAAAAGACAAATGAAAATCAAATTATTAATTTTAAATTCTGTACCAAGTGAAGTAAAGCTAGTGACAACGTTGGATTGTTAAAATAAAATCGGCATGGCAATCGTAAGCTAGACGTGGTTGAGAAAGATTGTTATCCCTAAACTCTTGCTGAATAAATAAGTGAATTTAGTGCGTCGATATGTTGTTTTATTTAATGTTAAAGTTCAAGAATAGTTAGTGTTGGAGATATGCTAGCAGTATTTTATCCTGAGAACTGCGTGATCACTACTGTTTGGTGCCTTGGAATACGAAGCCTAACAGCTAGTACATATAACGCAGATTTATGCAAGATATTTTGATCGTTCGAGATCATCGCGAATTTTCTAAGTAGGTAATGTGTTTTGACTAGCCCCAGGCATATTTTGAGTTAATTACATAATTTTATTTTTCATAAAAAACTAGTGTGGGTGTTATGGACATAATATCCCCTTCTTATTGGGGGAAGCCTATACCCAGCTGTAGGCCGATATAGGCTGGTGCTGGTGGAAGTAGATATACACTAATATTATAAATAAAATAATAATAATGCTGAACACTATCGAGTAGCATTATGTAGCCCCAAACTAAGCAGAGCTTTTATTATGGGTACCACATGACTGATAAACTACATGAATACATTTTTTTGTGAATACATATTAAACATAGAAAACACTCAAACCTGAGAAAAATAGTTGCAGAACGTACAAAGATTTGTCTCGAATTGTGAATCGCCTGCAACTTTCTGCGTCTTAGGTGGACCTTCGCCCACTACGCCACAGAGGACATATATGGTCAAGGCATATGTGTTAATCCAGGTCACAATCTATGTATATTCCTAGTTTCATCCAAATCCGTTCAGCCGTGATCGAATTGAGTGTGTACAAATATTTTTAATATCAGCGTGATGTGATGTGATACGATGATCGGAGTTCTCTGAATAATAGAATCCGCAAGAACACTATCAGATATATAACTTAAATTGTAGCAATCTGAAGTGGCAAGTGGCCTTATCTGCCGAAGAAGCGATAACCGTTGGGGTAAACGAGTTCTTGATTAGAGACCGCGGCTCGGCAAACGTAGTGTAGGATGCCCTCCGGCCAGGTGCAGTGACGATCTGCGAAAGGCTGCTGGTAAAAACTGGATGCGTCGAGCTCAGGACTAGGCGCGATGGCGCTCATTAGGGAAGGCCTTTGTCAAACAGCCAACTACTATAGGCTGATGATGATGATTTTAGTTGGAAGTGAAACCTTATAACAACTTACAACTCTTAAAACTCATTGCCGAAGTTATAAAAACGAACATCAAACGAATTAAATTCACAAACAAAAAAGTAAAGTACCTATAAAGTTTTAGCTTGCTTTTGTACTGTAATCTTTATATAAAAAAAACTTTTTCGGCTTTTTAGCACCTTCTTGATGAAAGAGGAAGTTTCTGAGCAAAAAAAATTGCAATGTAATTTAAAGTTTGAAAAAATATTCAATTCAGGAAATTATTAAGAATTAGTAGACCTAAGTGAAAGGTTTCTAAAATTTGTTTGAAAAAATATCTGAAATATCTTTAAAAAAAAACTGTGAACTGTGAAACTGTGATTTCGTAAAATGGGTAAGTTTGTAAGGTTCATATAAAAAAATATACTTATATATGCTTCGATATTCGCTTTCACAGTTTCTTCTGTTAGTTCATAGTTATGTACTCACCAAAAACCGATTGATATTTTATATTTTAAATATATAATTATCTCGATCGTATTGGCTTATCAAATTCTATTTTTCAGTAGGTAATTTGAGTTTTGTAGTTCAACAACACATGCCATTACTGTGTTCTACAAAGTAAGTACATTTTAGAACTGTTTTAGTTCGTACTTTGTAGTGTAAAAAAGTTTACCTAGGTACCTACAATCAGTCAGTCACCCTATTGATAGATAGATATAATATAACTTTATTCCACACCATACAAAGAATTACAACATAAAGAAAAAGGCATTAAAAAATAATGATACAACGGACGACCTTATCGCTTAAAGCGATCTCTTAAAGATAACCTTTGGATGGAGAGATACTTTCAAAACGAACAGAGAAACTAAATATCAGCCTATAGAAGTTTATATAGGTTGTGGTACTGACGGATTTTAGATAGAAACTCGGTTTAGGGAACTCATCAGGGCTGCCCCAACACAAACACGATAACAAACCGATACATGTTTGCATTGTTAGCGGTCAGGCAAACAGCAAAAATAGTCAGCGGGTAACGAACCGGTAATCCGATTCCGAGTGGTCAGTTCTAAAGTTGCTATCCGCAATCAACTGAGCTAACAGATCTATTTCGTGGGTAAACAGGCAACCCTATCGTACGCACACATGCACGCGTAAATACTACGGGATCTTTTTGAAAATGGATTGAAAGTTTCTATGATAGTTGGCAATGTAGCATCTAACATTTTGGGTGCTGAAAACACAACTGTGCTTTTGCAGAAGGTCCTCCTTACGCGAAGCGTTATGTGCAAGGATTGCAGTCAATGTGCTTTGATATGCTCTAAGCTAGAGATGAGCAAAACATTTTTTTATGACCAAATCTTCGGGACTAAACTAAATGTACACCTAAATGTACACCTGTACACCTGTAACACCTGAGGCGAGATATTTTATATCGCAAAGGTTACTGGTGGCCAGTCCTTACGCGACCCAAATTATGCATCCAAACCACACCACACAAGCCTACACCAGTCCACTGGACATAGGCCTCCCCTAATAAAGGGGGATATACCCTTAATCAACACTGGGCATGCGGGTTGAGGTCTTCAGGAGATTTAGCTGTGCCGATGTAGGCTGTGCTATGCCGCAATCAGTCGGCCGCCAGAGCCCCGTTCGTTGTTTAGCAAGGGGCACCACGTGCAGGTGAAATTATGCATAAATGTACTTAATTTAAAAAAAAAATATGTTATGTAGTATTAGTATAAGGTGTAAGGGAGTAAATACCACATTTGCTCTAAACGTCAACCTCATCTGCACGCGGTGCGTCCTGCTTTAATTAACGAGGTTCTGGTGAGCGGTTGATGGCGGTATAGTCCTTCCTAACGGTGCAGTTAAATGGTCTGACCGCTGACGGGCAACAACGTCAGCGCTACAAGATACAAGTTATTTATTTGCATAAATAAGCGACGCGACTAACTGTGCCCTCCGATCACCAACTCGCATTCTCAGGGTGGTGATTATGGGCATTACCTCCCAAATGGTTAGCACGGCTCAGTGGCGTAGCTTGGGAGAGAACTACTTCCAGCAGTGTACTGCTACCTATAGGTTGATGATGAAATCATAAATAAAAAATTCATAGCCGAACATTGATCTTATTTACTTTTTACCGTAGAAGTTACATAAACGATGCTGTTGTAAACAGCGGATTTAAGTACAAAAAGAAACTACAAAGGCAAATTGAAATTTCCGCCAACTCCTTACAATGCTGAATCAGGCATATTTCTTGTACCCCATTACACAATTTGTTCCCCAAAGTACTCTCAGTACATAAATCTATCCTTGCAAATTCTAAAAACTGACGTGTACATCCCACAATAAAATTAAAACTTGCAAAAAGTTTGACAGTTCATTCCTTAGTATTCATTGGAGCGGCAACCCAAAGGATCCTTGTCCAACACACAAAAGTAAACGATTGATATATCCTGCTAATTTTGAAATTCGAATCGTATACCGACAATAAAATATGTCATATCAGACCTTTTTGGATCTGCATGCAACCGAGACGAAAACAACCTCTTTGGTTTAGCCTCTTTGCCCTCTTTAAGCCAACGAGGTATTTCCTGTGCGAATTGATGGCGAACAAAAGATGGAAATTCGAGTTTTAAGATCTACCCAATTAAAAGTAAGAGAATGCGATGGGGGTCTCGAGTACCATAAATCAGTTTAGTGGATTTTAATTATATTAATCAGGATGTCCTTTTCAATGAGTTTTATTGGACCTTTTGTTGATCTAATTTGTGTGAGAGCTTTTTGAGTTAATTTTGGGCTGGAGATTTTAAAAGGACGTTTGTTGATTTATATTTAAAAATTGGCGTAATTATAGACTACACGACAATGTACGTTAGTAATAAGGCAAGTGCAGCGAAATGGAATAAAAGTAAAGGATTGGAATTTTCTCTTAGGAAGAAAATTGATCGGCGATCGTTTTTTGTTATACGAGTATAGTCGCCATTGACCGTAAACCGTACTACGATGCCTCATAATAATATAGACAATATACTTGATACTAAAAAAAATTGGAAAATGATCCCAGAAGCCATTGAATATAGAATGAATGAATTTTTGTGACGTTTTCGTTATAATAATTGTTTGTCCCTCACTTATGGTCCGAGGAGTTTTTACTATGGGAGTGCGCACTTTGATCAAAAACCTATGCCTATATTTTCCAGATTTTAATGAGTAAGTACATAGCTTCAGAGGGCCAAGCAAGTCACAAAACTACAAAAGTCAAGCAACTATGGCGACGCTTTGTATAAAATAAAAACATAGGAACTTTTATTAGAAACATAATCGAAGGAAACAAACATTCGTCCCCTTCTAAGGAAATATGCAAAATTATTATAATAAACTAACCGTAACACTAATTACGAGTTATTACCCTTAATAAATGTGAGCCTACAATTATCTATGAATTAGAAGTTGGTCTATTAGAGGCATTATAACACTGTTATTGAATTACATGCTCTTTTTAGAAAGCGTGGGGTGAGGAAAGTTCTTATTTGAATGAAACAGAGAAACCAGAGTCCCTTGGTTTCTGGACCCTGGTTTCTCCAACTTCCAACCTCTAAAACCATCTTTAGAAACCAAGCTAAGTCACTTTCCCACGGAGCACCCTGCTGTACCTAATAACAAACAAGAATGGAATCCTGCATCCGGTTGATTGCAGCATAGCGCAGTCTAACACCAGATTTTTAAAATGGTTGTCTGGCTGGGACCAGAGTGACTATCTGGGCTATGAAGCCTGTCAAACTCTGGGACATTATCATCAACACACTTAGTGATGAAAAAAAGACTAAAACCAAGAGGACACCATTTTTTTCATCTTGAACGACGGCTGTGTCATTTTTATTAAATTTTATTTTCTAGTGTTTTTCTAATGTATATGTATTTTTATTTATGGTATTTTAACCGTTATACGTTAGTAATAAGACACAAGTATTAGTGAAATGGAATATAGAAGATTTGGACGGAAACTCTCTGATGAAGAAAATTGTACGCCGATCGTTTTTTGTTATAGTCGACATTGCTAAATCAGAAAACAGGACCTGATTGAAGACTGGACGACTGGACTTACAAACCGTACTACGTTGCCTCATATTATTATGAACTTATACTTGAAACTGGCGAAATTGTGGAAACTATACCAGAAGCCATTTAATAAGGAAGTGAAGTGACTAAAACCAAAATGGGGGACGAGTAGGGATGTTCTGTTCATCAAATAACTCAAAACTAAATATTGTGAGGACGCCTATGTCATCTTAACAGTTACCACAGGAAGTAAGTTAACAGCCCCTGTACAATGTATCCCAAGAAAAATTACCCGCTTTGTACCTGTGCTCTTTGGCTTGGAACTAATTTATTTTACTTTTTTCACTTTTACGTGATGATACTTATGTTGGTACTAGCTTGCTTCTTAGTAATGTGCTGTGTTTTTTATGTTGGTGTAAGGGCATTATGATCAAAATGTTAACGGTAGCACGGTTAATTAGTCGGAAAGTCAAAACCATCACCTTAGAATGAACTGTAGAATAAATTTATAAATTTTGTGATATGGATAAACGTCAAATCTTTCCAAATATTATTCTTCCTACTAATAATATAAATGCGAAAGATTTTGAGTATGGATTTATGGATGAATGGATAAATGTTTGTTACTATTTCACGCAAAAACTACTGAACGGATGAAACTTGGAATATACATAGTTTGTGACCTGGATTAAGAGATAGGCTACGTTTTTATCCCGGTACCACGCGAGCAAAGCCGCGGGTAGAAGCTAGTAAATAATAAGAAAGTAAGTTTATAAAAACCAACTAATAACACATTTTTTTCTCCTCGGCATAAAATTCTGAATTTTAGATTAGGTACATTTAGATATTCTGTAAGGTACAAATGACGTATAAATCTAGATTTTTTTATTAGGCTGGTAGCTAAGGTACTTAATTAGGTAGGATTTTTTTGCAATATAGAAAATCTAAAAATTTTTAATTGTATCTCTCAAATGGTTTTTTGTTACACTGAACAAATTAAAGATAAAAACCTAAATTTTCCGATTCGCATTACAGCATCTCTTAGCAATGATTTTGCAAAATGCAATAAGCCCAGCCTCCCAAACCATAATTTATACCACCCTAACGTCCTAGCGCCGGAACTGTCGCCATTTTGGCGTGCACGCGGCCGGAAGTTAGCGCACGCGCATCGCCGCCGTCACTTCCGCATTGACGCCGTGACGTTGTCTATTTTAGACAAAATCTATGGTCGAATTTGGTAAAATTTCAATTTTGTTTATAGAATTTTGTACCATAGAAGAATTGTCAATTTGTCACGGTATTTGGAAACATAGGATGACACAGACGTTCATACGAAGCTTAGTTTTCACTGACTTTTAATTGCAAAATATAGTACTTTTTTAAATCGCACTAATATTATAAATGCGAAAGTTTGTGTGTGTGTGAGTATTTTTGTTCCCACTGAAATCCGTAACGACTGAACGGATTTGGATAGGTACATAGTTAGTGACCTGGCTACTTTTCATAACACGCGAACAAAACCGCAGACGGAAGCTTCGGAAATTACAAATAAAAACTGTCCAAAAAAAAAGACTTTAAAATAAAAATAAGTAAAAAAAATCTTATTATTTCATTGAGTACCTATGGAGAAAAAAGTTACAGAAACAACATCTCAATGAAATAAATTAATCTAAACACAGCCATCAACTGGGCTGACACTAATCACAGCATCCAAGGCTTTCTTCCGCGGTCATGTTGTATTCATGTTGAATACATTTAGATATCATTATGAAGATTGACAGTGGCTCTGGTTTCCACACCTCATCAATTCTGGCCTATGGTGGTACGGTCGTGGAAAAAAGTGACAGAATAAATACTTTATTTTTTCTGTAAGGCGCTATACTACACAACAACAACACCAGCCTTTACCTATCAGTCCACTGCTTGATATAAGCGTCCCCTAATAAGCGGTCGACGCTGCTGCCCGTCGCGTCCGTCGGTGCGTCCAAGTGATGCAGCTGTACCGCAGTCTGTGCTATCAGCCGGCCGCCAGATCCCCAATTGTTAATATGGTGCTCTACGGGCAGTTGAGGTTGGCTTGCGTTCTGAATTGAATGGAAGTTGGAACTTGGATGGAACCCCTTATACTACACCCCAAGATGCGCTACGCAGATGTAATCCAAGCAGAGTTTCTTGCCCATTCTTGGTGTTTGATCGCGTCAGAAATTGTCGTAAATTAAAAAGAACACGATTTGAAGTGTACCATTAGGTTCCTATAAAATAAAATAAAAATGTATTTTGTATTCGAATTTTGGCAATCTAGCAGATAGTCCGTAATATCTATTATAGAGGTTTTTATACTGTAAAGACAAATTGCTATGAAGAAATTTTACAAAGACTTTTGAATGTTGCATAGCGGTAACCAATTTTTATCATTCGTTTACGTACCAAGTAAGTATTGGTAAAACACATTTTTCTCCGACTGTACCAACATAATTTCCTTCATGCTGGTATATCAAATTACGTACAAGTATATATTGAGTTTTTATGCTGAATACGTTCAATAATTATTTTTATTAACATTCTGACTCATATTATGTAGAATAATACATAATGTAGAGTTCCATATGATTTTAAAAAGCACAGGTTCTCATAATATAAATACAATATTAACAGAATGTATATTTCGATGTACCTAATAGAGTTATTTCTAAAGGGCTCATCCAAAGAAGTATTACCACCATGCCTATTTTTGCCGTGAAGCAGCATTGCTGTGTTTCGGTTTGAAGGGTGTGGGTGCTGGTGAAAAAATTACAGGCACATGAGGTATCACCTTCATGCTTCAAATTGATAGACGTATAACCTACAGACCTACGATGCAATACTCCAGTTATGGTTACCATTTGACATCATATGGCCCTTTCACAGATCGTCAATCCACTGGCCCGTCCTACACTACGCTTGCTGAGGTCGTTTAACCCAACGGTTATCAGTTTCGGCCAGCCCAGCTTGCTGATTTTCTGAGCTACCTACATCGACAACTGTGAACGGCTGCAGGTAGAAGCTGGATATGTCGAACTTAGGACTCACAAACTCAATCAAACCTACTAAATGTTTAATGTTCAACCGGTAGGTTATGAAGCAGAAGATTAAACTGGCAAATACCAGGACCAGAGGGCTTACCACGGGTTTTGATAGTTTTCGAAAACTTTTTAGGTTTTGGTATCTTTCCATACATTTTCGTACAGCGCCTCTAGGGAAACGTGCATGAACTACGAAAATGTATGGAAAGATCAGTGTTGCCGTTTTTTATTTGGAGAAAATGCTAAAACATGTTGCAAAAAATGCTAAATAACTTTTAAAAATGCTAAATAAAATGCTAAAGTCTATATTTTTCTTTTGAATTCCTTAGGAATTTTGAATTTTTAGG
Source organism: Horisme vitalbata (assembly GCA_951804965.1). Taxonomy (NCBI): domain Eukaryota; kingdom Metazoa; phylum Arthropoda; class Insecta; order Lepidoptera; family Geometridae; genus Horisme; species Horisme vitalbata. Next base: position 9,936,795 of record OX638106.1, on the reverse strand, counting down.
TAACGTACAAAAAAATGTTAATCATAAAAATATGCTAAATGCGAATTTTTCAAGCTAACAGACCCGAAAATATGCTAAATTTAGCATTAAAAATGCTGAAACAGCAACACTGGGAAAGATACCGAAACTTATAAAGTTTTCGAAAACTATCAAAACTCGTGGTAAGCCCTCAGTATGCAGTAAGTCGAACTCAGGACAGGGCGAAATATGCTCATTAGGGGAGGCCTATGTCCAGCAGTAGACTGCTATAGGCTGCTGATGATGATAACGATAATCAGGTGGGCCATGTCCTTGTTCCTTGAAGTATTATAAAAAAGTGATCTTTTTTGTAAATGATATTCATTGGTCACATACCATTTGGTGTTGCCATTGCCCCATGAAATAGGCAATACAAGCCCTTGGTCACAAATACGCCTCGGGGTGTCATATAACGTTAATCCAGATAATGTTACCATAAAAGTACTTCTGGGACACTTTAGTCCACTTTGCGTAAGCTATTTAGTCACAGATTATATATTAATCAGTTTAAATACTGTAATAGGATTGGTATTCATGGTAGGTCAAAAGGATCAAGTTTTATGATAAATATTGATAAAGTAATAATTATTTTTTCACTTCTCTTGCTCAAAAAGTGTATCATAATAGTGTAGCTTGGCGGGCCTAAAACTCGAGTTTAATACCTCGGGCTAAAAAGTATTTTTTCTTTTTAATTTTCGTCTAAAATCATCAGCCCGTACAAAGCATTCGTTCTCTTACATAAAAACTCGACTTCTTGGTGCTCCGTCAATCTTTTTTTTTGAAAACAGAACCGTCTTGGTGATGTTTTATGAAGGTTGATTAATTTTTAATAAAATTTCTGAAAATTGTCCAATTTTGAATTGTTTTATTTTCTCGCAATCGAAGTGAAAAGTAGAGTGTTTTACTCGGGCCAAAACCACCCATTATAACTCGGTCTTGTCATCCTCCCTCGCTACGCTCGGGAGTATAACAACCTCGTATATAATGGGATGGTTTAGTCCCTTGTAAAACAATCTACTATTTCAGTTCACTTCACTTCTTTATTAAATGGCTTCTGGGATAGTTTCCACAATTTCGCCAGTATCAAGTATAATTGTTCATAATATTATGAGGCAACGTAGTACGGTTAATAAGTGCAGTCGTCCAGTCTTCAGTTAGGTCCTGTTCCTTGCTATAGCAATGGCGACTATAACAAAAAACGATCGGCGCACAATTTTCTTCATCAGAGAGTTTCCGTCCAAATCTTCTTTATTCCATTTCAATAATACTTGTGTCTTGTTACTAACGTATAACGGTTAAAATACCATTAATAAAAATCGATATACATTAGAAAAACATTAGAAAATAAAATTTAATAAAAATGACGTCGTTCAAGATGAAAAAAATGGTGTCCATTTTTTCAGTTAATAGGATTTTTACAAACTTACTAGCTAAAATGATTTAGTTTAGTTATGATTATGATATAATATATTATACCGTAAGTACGATAATAGCACTATAATTAATAAATGTATGTTTCCTACTATAATTAATAGATTTATTAATTGATGTTGATGAATGTTTGTTACTCTTACACGCAAAAACTTCTGAACGGATTTGGTTGAAACTTGGAATATACTTAGTTTGTGACCTAGATTAACACATAAGCTAGTAGCACTATAATTAATAAATCGATATTTTTGTATGTATGTTAAATCCCCTATGCGTTCAAAAACTTATAATCAAATTGTGACATTCAAATACCTATACACACAAACGAAGTTGCGTCCTCCTTTTATTTTCTACAAGCTTCCGCGGGCATTGCTCGCGTTAAAGTTACTTTTTCTATACCTCGGGAACTTCTCTCTAGAAACGCTCTCTAGGGTACGAAAGGTACCCTATGCCCTGTTCTGTACCATTGATAACGCGTCTGCAATATTTAATAATGATCGATCACGTAAAAGCGTAACCAACAATCAGATAAACTCACTTTCACATTAATACGGGACGTAATCACACAGCATCATGTAGCCCCAAACTAAGCAGAGTTTGTATTATGTGAACCACATGATTGATATACTAAACATTTTTTTTTTGTAAATACATACATATCATACATAGAAAACACTCAGACCCAAGACAAATATCTACAGAACATGCAAACATTTGTCCCGCAGCGGGAATCGAACCCGCAACCTTCTGCGTCTCAGGCGGACCTTTGCCCACTGCGCCACAGAGGCCGTCAACATTATTGTTTTAGTAAGGATTATTTTAAAAGTGCCTTCTCTTCTGCAATAGCAAAATTAGACGCGTAAAAGTATTTAGTGAAGGTACTATCTAGTAATTTTTATTTTATGATAGATAGATAAACATTTATTTGGTTCTACACGCACATTTTACATTAATAGACAATTTTAAAATAAGCACAATAGGTAAATAAACACAAACATTTTCAAAAAGGTGAATAACTACTTGGAAATTACGCTAGTGTTCTATGTAACTTTGTGTGTGCTGCAGCACGACAAAAAGGCCTCGGCTCAGTGTTTTTGTTTTTGTTTTAAAGCAAAAACACTGAGTTTTAGCCAAAACCTGATGGAGAGCGAGCAGAACGAGTCGCGACATAATGATATGTGTGGGAATATAACAAAATAGTTTCTAGATTACGATAGTTTCATACTAAGAACCTAGTTTTCTAAACCTTTACTTATCCATAAGTATCATTATGAATGTGCACCGTGAGTTTGAATTTTTGATGTCATCCCGAAAAGGGATAAATTTACTCCTGAAAGCCCACAACATTGTTAAAAGACTTTTCTAATTATGCAGTTTATCATTGAAGAACTGACTTGTAAACTATGTTGAACAGCTGATTTAGTTTTTGTCCGTTACTTAATGATGATGATTATTGTAGCACTGCCCTAATTTTAGGGCTGCCTCACACACCAAAAAGATAACCTTATAGTTTTTGGAGAAAAGTTTTGAAACACGTACTTACATACATACCTAGTTATTTTAAAGTGAGGTTCTATTTTAGGGCTGATGACACACATTGCAAAAATAAGCTTGAAGTTATTGGATAAAAAGATTGAAACAAGTATATACCTAGGTATTTTAAACTGAGGTTCTATTTTAGGGCTGCCACACAGATCAAAAAGATGACCTTGAATATTTGGAGAAAGGTTCTGACACTGAGGTTCTAACAACTTCTGGTTAACTGTGGTGCAAATCAACTCCTTACGGGATCACATACGAATTTTAAACTCTCCTTGTAAATCACGCCTATTCATCATCAGCCTTTAGTTATTCACTGCTGGACATTGGCCTCCCCTAAATGAGCGCAAATGCGCTATATCCTCAACTCTTTTACCTTATTATTACCATAACAGAATGGCGAAGGTGAACAAAGCAATGTAAATGATATTTCTCGCAAGTTAAAAAATTATGTTTTAACTCAGTTGTGTATATAATAATAACATACTGCACATTAGATTATTGACAACCTCTGTGGCGCAGTGGGCGAAGGTCCGCCTGTGACGCAGAAGGTTGCGGGTTCGATTCCCGCTGCGGGACAAATGTTTGCATGTTCTGCAGATATTTGTCTCGGGTCTGGGTGTTTTCTATGTATGTTAAGTATGTATTTACAAAAAAAAATTATATGTGTAGTATATCAATCATGTGGTTCCCATAATACAAGCTCTGCTTAGTTTGGGGCTACATGATGCTGTGTGATAACGTCCAGGATTATTTATTTATTTATTTATTTAGTTTCGATAGTAACAAGAACTACCTGTGTCAAGGTAAAATAACTAATTTTCTATAACCATTAGCTCCATCCTCACATACCAACCCATACACCCACAGATACAAACCCAACACAACACTTAGACCAAACATTCATTTATCACTCGCATCTACGATCCACAAATTGCCACGCTATAGTCGACGGAGTCCTCCACCGATATAAATCTTCTATTGAAAGAGAAGGCATCCTCAGCCATTCACGAGGTCCTTTCATACTCGAGGACAAACAGACAGACTGTGCAAACACTCGCGAGGGAGTGAGATCAAAGCGCGATAGGATACAGGACGAACTTTAATTTGGCGCCAACGGACTGACACGACGCCATTTTGTGCGTAGAAAATTCTAGAATCGAGGAAAATTACTTTTAAATTTATATAGCCTTTATCGTAAATCGTACATTTGTATTTAGGTAGTTTACCTACAGAATCATACTAATACTGTAAAAGCGAAAAAATTTTCAGAAGCAATAACCGTTGGGTTGAACTTGATTTTGAGTGGAGACTGCGGCCCGGCAAACGTAGTGTACGATGCCCACCGGCCAGGTGGAGTAACGATTTGCGAAAGGCTACTGGTTGAATCTGGATGCGTCGAGCTCAGAACAGGGCGCTATGGTGCTCATTAGGGGAGGTCCATGTCCAGCAGTGGACTGCTATAGGCTGATAATAATGATGATGAAGAAACTTTGTGTATAAGTGCGTTTGTTCCCTCTGGAAGTCCGGATGAAACTTGGAATACACCATACCTACTTAGTTTGTGACATAGACTATAGAATAGAATATAGGTACTTCCTACTTTTTATCACGTTACCATCTTAGCGAAGCCACGTTTAAAAGCTAGTTACTGAAAAACTAATGCGTAATTTTTTGAACAATTTTGATCATAAAATGCAAACCAAGCACCGTATAAAAAAACTGCTACTATAAACTGAGCTAATTGCCCCTTTCATATGATATGCCATTCGACCTATTGGCACCAGTTTGAATTTTTAACGTTTCTTATTTTGGACCTTTTGGGGATGATTATGAAAAAATTTTTTTATTGGCAATCTTATTCAGTCACAGCATTTTAAATCTATACCAAATTTCAAGTTGGTAGCATATGTACTTTCTGAAATAATCAGCTGTGACAGACGGACGGACGGACAGACAAAGCGGCACTAGGGTTCGTTTGACCGGTTAGGTAACGTCACCCTAAAAATGAACATGTAAACTGACAAATGTCAAATACCTGTTCGATCAGGTTCGAGGATCCTGCGTTTAATAAAATTTATTTTGATGCTATTTTGATTTATTCAATAGAATATTTCTTACCTTTAAACATAGATATATATATAGGTAGTGTAGGTATCTACCTAGATAGAAAAATCTTTTTTGTACTCACATCAACTTAAACAATTACAAAACAAACAATAACAATAACCAAAGTACAGTGGCATTATAAAAAACTTAAACTAGGCTAGGTATATCGAATGAATGATTAAATGAATGATGATGATGATGTCCTCCTTGACGTATCCGTCAACGGCGAACCTTGTTAGTTTCGGACGTGAGAGCGAAGATGGCTTGCAAAGCCAAATTTTGTCAAGGTCCTATTACAGGGTGCACAATATAACTGACCTAAAGAATTGTAGGTGTATGCGTAGGAAGGCTTTTGACGGTTCTGATGAAATGAATGAGCATTATTGTTACCAGAATATAGGTGTATCAGATTTAGTTTCAGTCAGTTTCAGTTTTGATAAGTATAAGTATATTTTTATTTGATTAAAATCGGGTAAACAGAACTCTGGTTCTGAACACAACCAGAGTTCTGTTTACCCAATATATCAGATACTTGACCTCTTCGAAGTTCCCACAATCTTACTTAGCAGAGGTTTTGATAATGGTTATCCCACTTGTGCATACACACAATTATCATTCTTCTAGTCACATGACTTTCATCCCTCTTCATGACATGCCTTTGCTATGCCAGTCTACCATTCTACCTTATTTGCCAAAGATGCCACTTTCAGAGTTCCCCTGATATACTCATTTCCTTTATTCATTCTCATCTCACCACACATCCATCTCTACATTCGCATCTCAGCATGCAATCTTTTTTCGTCCGCCTTTTTCATTGCTTTATAAAACTATTAACTACTAGCGGCCCGTTCGGGCTTCGCACGGGTTAGGGCACTTTTTACACCTTGGGTTACGTAACTTAAGTTTTAGTAAGGATCCCTAATCTTTTCTAGCAATAAATATAACTTATGTTACTCAGGGTGAATGTAGCTTTCCAATGGTGATAGAATTGTTGAAATCGGCGCAGTAGTTTTTGAGTTTATTCATTACAAACATTCACACACCCAAAAATAAAGAAAAACCTCTTTATAATATTATATAATATAATATGTAGTGTAGATGTAGATGTAGATTGCTTGTTTCATAAAAATTGTTGATACTAATTGGAAATTTCGTCTATCATAATAGTAGAAGGCGACTCTCTTGGACTCGGCACGCATTATGAGGACCTCCTCGGAGGTTCCTCTCTCTGCATCCCCTAGCCATCGCCCGTTTGAGCCCTGTACTGCGGTCGGTGTTTTTTTTTAAACTATTAAGTTTTTTTTAACATATAGCTACATGGTATATTTTTGTAAGATTTGTATTTAAACGAGTTTTACAAATTAATAAATTGACGTAATAATAATAATAAATGCTGGAAACTATCACACAGCATCTCAATTTGTTTAAAACAATCTGGAGCCTAATTCCAACGATTCGATATATTATTTCATTCTATTAGATATATATCGCTGAAACTGTCAATACTGTATGAAGTTTGACAGTTCTCGCTATAAATATCTAATAGAATCAAATATATCGAATCGACAGAATCAAGCCCCTAATCAATGGTTTCAGAACGCATAGAGGACTAATATACAAACATTGATTTTTATTTATTTAGATTATCCATTGTTTCAGTGGTCTAAAACCATTTTCTAATTATTTCATTTTTAATAAAATCGGTTTGAGGCACATGGATGGTTTCAAAGTCTAGCGGACAAAGGTAGGTATAGGTATGGGTTGAAACATTTTTTGTGTTAATTTAAATAAATTAATAATTCTATACAGAAGCACCTAAAAAATCGTAAGCTGTGAAATTTACCTCCTTAACAATACAGCGTAGAGTGTTTATGAATTTTGATTATTCATGAACTAAGGGTGAAATGCGGTCCCCTTTAGGCTACAGGGGAAGATAAGTGCCTCCCTAGAACTCCCTGCTCTACCTGCGTAGGTGATATTCAGATGTAGTACCTACATACAAACAATAATATAATATACAGGTAAAACATTAGCTATATTTTACCAAAATCTAAAAGATAGAGTAGTTAGTAGCTCTCTGAAGACCCTAAGTAGTAACTCAAGACTAAGTATTCCTTAGTAGAGTTACGGGAAGTAACCAAACAGAGTTACACACGGTTTCGCCCAATGAGAATGCGTAGACTCATAATAACGTTTAGTCATTGGCCAATATTTTTCGCTACGCTTACGTACGACAGGTTGAAGTATTTTTGATCGCCCTACAAAGTTAAATGCCACTAAGCGGTTACCTATCTAAGCACTGACCAGGCGAACTGTTTGACCAAGATCTTCTTTCCAATCGCTATTCAAATTGCTCTACTTCATTTTTTTTCTTTGAATCTTTCCAAGATTAAGTACGCCACACTACAAGCACTTCGTTGTTAAGTCAATAACATTTATAAGCAAGGTAATCTCTTATTTAGTATGTACGGCTTCAGGCAAGACTCCATGTTTCCCGACAAAAAGCCTGGTCTAGACACCCCTCCCTCAAGAGTGGCAGCTTTGAATAATTCAACATTACTGCCAACTCCCACCTAGCAGTGTTTTATTGCCCACAAAGTGTCATAACAAATATTTGTTACTAGCTTCCGGAGGCGGCTTCGCTCGTGTGGCAGTGATTTAAAAAGTAGCTTATGATATTATTCCTGGTCTAGTACTAGTCTAGTACTATTTTTTAAACATTCACGAGTAACAAACATAACTATCTGCTTTCGTTTCTCGGCGGTAGCTCCAAACTCCACTCATTCCGTGACCACGATCGTTGCAACACTATCGGAAAATAAACAAGGCAAAACGCGAGGAAGACCCGTTAAACAATAATAATTAGTACTACATACTCGTATGTGCAAAATATCTGAGTCAATCTGCTTAGTAGTTTTGGCGTCAAGAAAGCCAACCATTAAAAACTTTACAATCTTTCACCTATACAACAGGTTATAGTAAGATTTTAGAGTAAAACTCAAAAAAAGCTTTATATAGATAGGTATATAATATAATAAATAAATAAATAAATAATCCTGGACGTTATCACACAGCATCATGTAGCCCCAAACTAAGCAGAGCGCTTGTATTATGGGAACCACATGATTGATATACTACATAGATACATATTTTTTTTTGTAAATACATACATATCATACATAGAAAACACCCAGACCCGAGACAAATATCTGCAGAACATGCAAACATTTGTCCCGCAGCGGGAATCGAACCCGCACCTTCTGCGTCACAGGCGGACCTTCGCCCACTGCGCCACAGAGGTCGTCGGTCATATTGCACATCATTATCAGCCTGTAGCAGTCCACTGCTGGAAATAGCCTTCCCTAATTGCGCCCTGTCCTCAGCTCGAAGCACCCAGCTTCTACAAGCAGTATTGCAAACCATACAGATTAACAAATTTTTCTGATCCTCCAAATGGTTCCTACAAAAAAAACTTGCAAAGAATTAAAATCGTTCTTGGTGAAAAATTTACAACGTTTATAAATACATAGGGTATGGATGATGATGACTCTAGTACCTGTAATACATCATCATGATCAACATAAAGCAGTCCACTGCTGGACATAGGCCTACGCCAATGAGCGCCATTGCGCCTTGTCCTCAGCTCGAAGCACCAAGTTTCTTCGAGCAGTATTGCAAACCATACAGATAAACAAATTTTTCTGATCCTCCAAATTGTTCCTACAAAAATACTTAGATGCAAAGAATTAAAACTGTTCTTGGTGAAAAATTTACAACGTTTATAAATACACAGGGTATGGATGATGATGACTCTAATACCTGTAATACATCATCATCAACTTATAGCAGTCCACTGCTGAACATAGGCCTACGCCAATGAGCGCCATTGCGCCCTGTCTTCAGCTCGACGGATCCAGCTTCTACTAGCATTATTGCACACCATACAGATTTCAGTTTAAAAAAAAAATAGATGGAAATAACTCAATACCGTTCTTCGTATAAATCTTACAAGGTTTATAAATACACAGGGTACTGATGATAATGACTCTAGTGCCTGTGATACATCATCATCATGAGCAGTTCACTGCTGGACAGGTCTCTCCTGATGAGTGCCATTGCGCTCTGACCTCAGCTCGACGTATCCAACTTCTACCAGGAGCTTTTTGCAGACCATCAGTCTATCTAGCCGGAGGACGTCCTACACTACGTTTGCCGTTTGCCTGTAATAAAAAGATGCACGTGAAACCAAATCCTTGATCTCCACCACAATGTCTACCGTTGTCAAAACCTGTCTCTAGTACCAGCCCTCTCAATTGCATTCATCATCATTCTCAGCTTTTCAAAACCGTTTCATAACCGGGCATAAGTCTCCTCATTCAAGCGCCATTGTAAGCAGTATTGCGCTTTTTGCATCCAGGTCTTTCCCTGTACGGTAAAGATGTCGTCCATCCACCTGACTACTGGTCTGCCAAGCCCTTTTTTGTATCCTCTTGGGCAGCACTCTATCAAGGCCTTATTAGAGGACCTTTTATGTAGGAGGTACTAAGGAAGATGCAGGTATATTTTCTGAAGAATTTAATCGTTCAATTTTATGACCAATTAATGACCATCATTCAATTTCTCACACAACCATCTTTTCAAACAGGAACAGTGTGAATATAAAGCTAGGAAAAACATATCTAATACCCAGAGTATAAGGTCCAAAGTTGCAGTCTTTTGCGTATTAAAAGTGGTGCAGTAAGGTATGGGCTTACTAGTAGCTGATGAGTGCCCCGAGCGCGATTTAATTACGACAGTACAAACTGAAGAGCGATCGAACGACACAATATTTGTCATCATCATCAGCCTATACCAGTCCACTGATAGACTTAGGTCTCTCCTGATGAGCGCCATTGCACCCTGTCACCGGCTTGACCCATCTTGCTGCTACCAGCAGCCTTCTGCAGATCGTTCCTCTACATAGCCGGAGGGCAACTCCACATTGCCGAGCCGTGGTCTCCACTCGGTCCTTCGATAGATATGGCCAGCCCACTACCATTTCAGCTTACTTCTTGAGCTATGTCGACAACTTTAGTTCTCTGTTAAATAGTCTTGTTGCGGATTGCAATACTTGCACAATATTGAAATTATGTTGATGACAAAATAGGCCTAGTTTTGTTCTAAATCACCAGCTCAAAAGCGGTTTACTTAGCAAGAAAAATGGTATCGTACTTAGTATTTTTCTAAGATTTTTACTGAATCCTTATTCCGAATTAAATCAAGAATTACTTTATTATTATTATTGTTGTTGTTAATACATATGCCTGTGTATTAAACAGCTTTTAAGCTGATACGAGTACCTATGTCGGGGTAATTTTTCAGTGCACTCAAAGTATTTGTGTAGTGTAAAAGTGAGGACAGGGCGCAATGGCATTTATTAGGGCTTAGAAGACTGCTAGACAATTATGTTTTTGTTTTGTTTTTGTTACAGATGATGATGGTGATGATGATGAAGCATAAAAATGTAACATGAAGTACAAATGTTTGAAGCTCATTTTATAGTAATTCTGGTTACTGAGGTGCAAATCGCGAGTTTGATTTCCGTCTAGGACATACATTTGTGAGATGAACATAATTATGGATGTTTGTTCTATGTTTTACGTGTTTTTTAAGTATCTATGTATGTTTTCTCTTCTTCTTCTTCTTCTTCGTATGAGCTAGTGACCAGCTCTGGTGTCGGAGTTGTTTTCTCTGGTACCTATAGTACCGGCTCTGCCTAGTTTGGTGAGTCAGTCAGTCAGTCATGTGAGATAAATAAATAATATGATGCTGAACATTATCACACATTCAGCCCTAAACACACTTTATCACATGATTCACCCATACCCGAGACAAATATTTGCTATTCATACAAACATTTGTCGTCTCGCGGCGGGAATCGTACCCTCAACCTTTTGCGTCTCAAGTGGGCCTTCGGCTACTGCGCCACAGAGGACATCAAGATGTCTCGTATATTTGTATATGTAACGTCTTAATATGTAACGTTAACGTACGAAGATTTTCGTGCTAGGAGTTCAGTTAAGTCAATAAACTTCATATGGTTTATGGCTAAAGTAATTTGAAGAATGTTAATGCAGCGGCCATATTGTTCAGCATAAGTATTCATGAATGGTGGTATATAATATTTTAAATGAAAAACTTAATAGCCATATGGCACGCGAAGAATATAAGCTTAAGGATTTCAGTTAAACCAGACAGCCATAATTTAAGAAAATAAGGAATTGCTTCTGGAAATGGCACAAAAAATCTATAGTAGCCACTATAAACCGTCTAATCCTTTTCTCAGTGTGAATTGTTTGCAATAGAAAACCATGTTTCAATCAGTACAAATATCATTTATTAAAATCTCAATCGAGTAATTATTTTACAAATCAAATGTCAGAGAGTTTTATAAGCTGCCCGATCACCACAAAACGATCACCCACCCAAGTAAAGACTGGATGGAAGATAATATGCTAAGAACAGCGAAGTAAGCCATCGCAACGAGTGCTTAATCTAAGTAACAAAAAATGAAATATATGAGACTAATGATGGATCCAACTATACAAAAACTACTCTAGTCCACAAAATAATTTTCCAAATCGGTTCATCAATGACGGAGTTATGAGGTAACAAACATAAAAAAGCATACAACTGAAACGAGAACCTCCTTATTAAAAAAAGGACCTTTCATGATCTGATGAGCTGATGAGCAAGTCCGCTGCAATACAAAAGCCTCCCAAAATGATCGTCACTGCACTGTCCTCCTTAATGAAAGATGTAAAAATTATTTATGTAGGTGTTAAAATGACAATAATCACCATAGATAGATAGATATAACTTTTTGCACACCATACAAAGAAACACAACATAATGACATAGACATTAAAAATAATGGTACAATGGGCGACCTTATCGCTAAGAGCGATTTCTTCCAGGCAACCTTTGGAAGGAGAGAAACTTACTAAACAAACAGAAACGGCGGTGTGCCTTGTCCAAAATATGTTTAAAATAAAATAGACTAACGGCCGGTTTCTATATTATACCGTTACCGATTACGCCTCGTTTTCCTTTGAAAAACTGTCAAAAATTAACAACGAGACGTCGAAAATTTGACAGTTTATTAGGGGAAAACGAGGCGTAATCGGTAACGGTATAATATAGGAACCGGCCATAAATCCAAATACATACTAATAACTACTTACTATAAATAATTATAATAGTGTATGATTTTACAATACGCCATCATCATCATCATCATCATTACCTTTATCGACCCACTGCTGAGCATAGGCCTTCCTTTGATTATTATTATATTCGATTTTGGCATTATCAAAGGAAGGCATATAAATTGACAATACGTAATAATAATTTTGTCGATCGCAGTCACCTATACAGAGTTTATACTACCTAAGTACTGTAAGTTAGAACAAATTAGATCATGATGCAATAAGTAAACAAATAGGGTTCTATACCAGGAATCACACTTAAATTATTAAAGCGAAAGTTTGTGCGTTTGTACTTATTAGGTACGTATCCAGGTATAACGCAAACGGAACCGCAAGCAGCAGAGTTTTACAAATAAACACTGATTTTTACATCCCATACTGTTTGAACAACAATGATGTATGCAAACTGAATTACCGGATTGGTTCGTTATCGGAATACGATACGCAATAATTTGATTTTGTTAATGCCGAGACTGCAAACAGTTGATACAGCTTTTGATGAATGCTTGAAACAGAAGTATGGAGTAAGTATAACTATAGTGGATTCTTTCGAGCGAGATTTTTCAAAGCTAGAATTTGATTCATTATCATCAATCACAGCCTGACTCTTTAACCTCTGCTTCCTCGGCTTCTCAAAGTTTGTGCCATCTCCACGGTTTTGTACTAGTCGTATACACGAACGTCCGTTACACGTACTATATCGTCGTCTCATCTCGCTACTGGTCTTCCGATGCTTCTTCTACCCTCGGCCATCATTCAGTTAAGTTTCTTTATATGGTATCTGAAGATGGAATAAGCACATGGCCAACTTGACGTTTAGTGCTAAACATCACCTATCACAAATCATTGCATAGGGCACGCTTGTTTGGAACGTTCCCTACCATGCAACGCCCTGCGTCCATGAATTTGAGACATTAAGCTGATAAGCCTCTAGTGGCTGTTAGCTTCACGCAAAAATAGGCATGGTTACATACCATATGGTTATAGGCATGGTACTGCCACGAAAGTGCCCTGGACCTAATAAGAGGCAAGATAGACTGCGTGGCTCTCGTCGAGGTGTTCTTGAGACTATCTGTACCCAATTTACAATCAGTGAGTCGGCTGCGGGCGCGCACGGTGTCCCCCCTAGAACGTGCTGCGAACCGCACGGTGCAGCGCCGCCAGAGCCTGGCGGAGCGGGCGCAGTCTCTGCTCGGTGCCGCACTCGCCGCATCTCCACATTGTAATATCTTCGTGAGTGGGATGAAACGCCTGATGACTGAGTGCAAGAAGATGTATGAGATGACCGCAAGGAAATCTAGTGTGCATGTATAACAATTATTAAAGAGACATATTTGTGAACGAATGAATGAAATTAATCTATCTATCTATCTATCTATATATATAAAAATGAAACCCGTTTTCCTTGGTCACGGCATCACGCGTGAATGGCTGGACCGATTTCACTAATTCTTTTTTTGTTGTATTTGTTATTATTCGGACGATAGGGACTCGGTCTACAAGTTTGATTATTTCATATCAATTTCGAGATGAGGACTGGGCACAATGGCGCTCATTAAATAAATAAATAAATAATGCTGGACGTACCACACCGCCCATGTAGCCCCAAACTAAGCAGAGCTTGTATTATGGGAACCACATGATTGATATACTTAATAATATACTTTTTTTTTGTAAATACATACATATCATACATTGAAAACACCCAGACCCGAGAAATATTTCTGCAGAACATGCAAACATTTGTCCCGCAGTGGGAATAGAACCTGCCACCTTCTGTGTCTCAGGCGGGCTTTCGCCCACTGCACCACAGAGGTCGTCAATTAGGGGAAGTCTATGTCCAGCGTGGACTTCTATAGGCTGATGATGATGATGGTATCCAAAAAAATATTCTTTGTACTATGAGACGTTGACGCAATGGCGCTTAATAAGGTACATTTATAGGCTGATGATGATGATGATGATGACCTACGAACGTATCCTCCCAATGTTTTGTTTCAATGTTTTAAGCGCTCTAACAAAATATAATTACGAATCGGAACAAAACAAATCATGCTAGTAGATAATTCTAGAGGTGGTTCAAGCTACCGAAATTGAACTGTATCAAAATATCCAAACTCAATAACATAATCAACAGTATTCGTTTCGTATCACGTATGGCGGGGGGTTGATTGCAATCAACCGAATCAACCCTTATTGGGTTGTGGACTATTTGTTTGTGAGCTAACCGAACTGTTTGCTTTGCTATTATCTCTGGTTTACAGGGATGCAGTGTTGCTAGATGTGGCTGTTACATTTGCTTTAGCTTACAGAATATATTCAAGACACGCTACAATAGCGTATTTATTAACAAATCACTTATTTCACGTGGCTAAGACACCACATGTGGCCTCTATCACCATCTTTAAGTAAAGTATGTGGTGAAGGTACATGGGGTTCCAACCCCCATCTTCGGAAGCCAAGCCAGCCTCACCTGCACGTGGTGCACCCCGCTAAACAAGGAACGGGGCTCTGGCGGCCGGCTGATTGCGGCATAGCACAGCCTAGATCGGCACAGTTAAATCCGCTGGCCACCGACGGGCAGCAGCGTCGCTGGTGCGAAAAGCTGTGCCCTGCAATCCCAGCGTATATCACATCCCTCTTTATTAGGGGAGGCCTATGTCCAGCAGCTGACTTATATAGGCTGGTGTGGTGTGGTGTCGAAGTAAAGTATTGATTAGTTACTTCCTGAGTAATATTAATTTTATCAAGTAAAAGTTACAAGTATCATACTTCAATTTCAACGAAGTTGAAGCTCTGTGTAACTAATTCACAGGTTAAACGAGCAAATCAGCAATTAATTCGCTCCATTCGTTCAATTATTACGTCAAATGTCGATCAGCTTAAGTTCCTAAATTTTGCTTGTTATTTGTGGTATCTATTGTCATGACAGCAGTCTATAGGTAATGTCATTTTACTCGACAAGTCAGTAATCATGGTAATTCTGCTTACAGGCCAGTTTAAGCTAGTAGTGATACTTGAACGTCGTAAAATACAATCGAGATGGTACATTTTACTTTAGTTGGTGATTAGCCTACTCGGGAACTTTACTTCATGGCGGTGAGGGGCCTAGCTTATAAACTTCAAAGCATCGATTCTTTTCTACTGTCTATAATAGTAAAAAAAATTGATAAACGAAAGTGAAAACAGTACCTATGAAAATTATTTGTATTGATTAAAAGAACTAAGTATTGATGATAATGAGCATGGACTATTTAGAGATTAGAGAAGAGAAAAGAAGAGAAGAGATTTGCCCCGGTTAAGGCGTTTAATATGTTTTTACTGTCAAATAATAAAAACTACTTTCAGAAAGAATAATAAAAAAATAAGGGATTTTTAGACCATATCTTTACCACGTCTAGTATCTCTTATACCGTGTAAGTGAGGACCTATATTATCTTTATCAAGAGATTTATCAACTCTTATTTTCTCTGGATTGCTGTTACGTAGTATAACAATTTGTATGATTTGCTGTTGATTCGCAATTTCAGATACAAAGTGACAGAAAATGCCTCTTTTTATTGTTCATCGGGGTATTGGGTTCTGTAATTGCTTGGTTATTTTTGCTAAAGTTTTTGTTAGATACGAGGGCTGAGTCAAATCAAGAGAATCAAATGAATGAATGAATGAATGAATGAACAGTTTATTGCGTGAAACATTTAACAAAACACAATGACATTTAAAATGGTACCATAGGTGGCCTTATCAATGAAAGAGATATCTTCCATACGATTGTCGGATGGAGAAAGTTATAAAATCTAAAAACCGAATGGGATGGCAGCACAGTTTAAAAACAAACTAGTAAATTCAGAATAAAAACAGTAAGCAAATTTATAGACCAATACAAACCATATTAAACAAATTAAAAAATAAATTAGATAACTTATCAAGAAAAAAAGAATTTGATAACTTGTGAAGAAGATGACAAATAGCTTATGTTTGAATTATACAATGCATTTATTTAGATTAAAACTTTTGTTAAACGCAATAAAGAACTTTGACTTTGAATTAGAAGTGTTGAATGAAGAGCTTGTCATATCTCACCAGGCAAGGCATTCCATAGTTGTACAGATTGAACCGTAATAGAGTTGCCGTAGAAAGAACTACCTTCTGTGGATAGGAAATCAAAGGACGTTGGGTGTGAGGGATACCTATATAACTATAGGTATCCCTCACACCCAACGTCCTTTGATTTCGTCGTGGGTAACAATTTTCCTTGCTAACGCAAGGAAAATTGTTACCCACGACGGACGTAACGAAGATGGTATATGCGTTTGGGGTGAGAGCATGTTTGTTTTAGATGTAAAGGACTCTGGTGTTGACAGTTAATGCTGTCCTATTGGGAAAATGAAATCATTATCATGTCTGCTGTGCCAAAGTATTGCTTATTGTAAGCCTAGCTGCACACTAGGCGACACACGACAGCGACACACGACGGCGACAGCTCGGCGACTAGACGCTATGACATTCTGCGGCCAACAATGTACATATATTTTATTCAATGCACACACGACTACAGTCGCGACCCAGGCGTCAGTCTCAACTCTACAACTAATGATCACTTCATGCAAGACGCGACGTGTCTATCGTAAGTCGTAACGACTAGTCACCGACGCAAGCGACAGCTCCGCATCTAGTCGCGGCGACAAGACGCCAGATGCAAACGACAACGCCGCGTCTTGTCTCAGCAACAAGTCGCTCAGTTTACGATGACTCTAACAGAACTCGCAAACACGACGCTTTGTCGTCGCGCTTAGTCGCTAGCGTCTGTCATATCTTGCTGTCACGATTGTCGCCGTATGTGCGGTGCTTTGAACAAAATGTATGAAAATTGTCCCCCGCAGCTTGTCGTAGCATCTAATCGCTGACGTTTGTCGTCCAATGTGCGCAGGCTGTAAAAGTCCAGGTTGTATTTTGAATTGATCCTTCCCTCTTTTTATACCGTAGCAGACGTACTGCAAAGTACCACCCATACCTGGTTGACATCCTAACTTGTCCAACTAAACGATTCCCTTCCACATTTATTATTAGTACAAAGCACACACAGAGATTTCCATTAACTATTTAAAAATAAATAACATGTGTTTTAGAAGTCAGTGTTTCTCCTTTAAAGTAGGTAAAGATGCAGTGATAACCACCTATAAGCCAACCCTCACTTATCACTGATGAGTGAGGGTGGGTGGCGGTGCAATTGGTTCTAGCCACCTATTACCTACCTATCACTGAGTGCATGCCTTCTAAGTGAGAAAGCCATGTATACCTAGTTATTTACTACCATTATACGTAGGTTTTAGCTTTATAAATTATACCATAACCACATTGTGATTGCACATTGTGAGTCTGAAATAAACAGCTTTCATTATGATATTTTTTTTAATTAACCTATACTGTCCCACGGCGGGGCAAAAATCTCCTTTCAAGACTTACGATCGCTTGCTGCCTCCCACCAATAGGCTAGATGCCTGAAAAATTCTGATTAGTCCGTCATTTACATTATCAAAATATATTGGACACGTATTTTTTCTTTTGTCAATTAAACTAAAAATGACAAAGATATAGTGCGTTGAAGTTCCGCGTGACGTCACGGGTAAGTACACTTTTTACATACAAGTGACGTCACGAGCCCCCACTCCCGAACTTTGACGCTCTATAACTTTGTCGATTTTCATTGATTTTACAAATAAAAAAATACGTGTTCAATATTTTTTGTTAATCTAATTGACGGACTAATTAGAATTATTATTTTTCTACCCAGGCATCATCCCTTTTAGCACGAAAGGCATCGATGTCGTCACGCCAACGCTTCCGAGGCCTGCCCCGGCGTCTTCGCCCATCTGCAGGTAACCATTGGGTGACGATCGAAGCCCATCTATCAGGGCAGGCATACGGCTCACGTGACCCGCCCAATTCCACTTCAGTCTAGAATTTTTGTCGCCTATATCCGCTATACCAGTTCTTAATCGCAGCGTCATGTTGCGGATCCTATCTATCCTCTTCACCCCTAATACACTGCGCTCCATGGCTCTTTGGCAGACCTTGAGTTCGGATTTTTGAGACTCGATTAATAACCATGTCTGTGCACCATAGCTAAGAACGAGCAGATTATTTTTATAAGAAACATTATTGTACACGACGTTTATAACATTGAATAATTTGTATTTTTATAACAAACTAGTATAATCGATTTGAAATGTCTTTCAGTAAAAAGTGCAAAGGGGGTGCGTGTGGGTGGTATGTGTTGGTTGAGGCAGACGAGGTTTCTAAAGAGACGCTTATCTCTCTAAGTAAGAGCTTTAGAGCTCATAGTGTTGGCCACTTCCAACTATTATTATGAGCCCTGCATGAGAATGAATGTCTAGTATGTTTGATGGCGGGACGAGCCTTCGTCCTCGGGGCCTTCAAGAGAGGATGGAAGGATAGAGATGGTTGGCGAAATTTGATGGACGGAGGGCGTTGCATCGTAGAGCACGTTCAAAAAAACGTGATCGACGATGCAACACTTTTTGATAGGTAATGGTTACCACTTAACATCAGGTGGGCTAAGTGCTTGATCCATCTTCAAGTAACGATGTAGCACGCTTGCCTTAAAATTATTACCAACTACTTACACGTGTATCTACGTAAAATATACGATTTCTTGTCCTAATCAACCTTCGGATGTTGTTACAAACCACATCCTTTTCCCAAATAAGCGCGACACGTTGCAAACGGGAGCTCCCAAAAATTAATTCTTGCAGAACAACTGTAATCTCCCAACCCCTATAAAACTCTCCCTGGCTCTTAAGCAACTTGAAATAAGGTTCATTATCTGTTTTGAAAACGGCAAATATAAAGTGGTTAGAATATGATGCGGTCGGCAAAATTAGTGGTTTTCTTTCAAGAAATTATCCTCATTTAGGTAAGTAATGAGGTGTAATTTTTAAAGAGTGCCTTCCTGATCATTGTGTCTTCGGAGTCGATTGTGTTACATTAAAACGTATCATAATTCGTTATACTTAACTAGTGGGCGCCTCGTGACTTCGTTCGCATCTTTTTCATCTCTCGGGGGCTTAATTTTAGTTTATCCTTTGCAACCCTTCACTATGCAACGAACATACCTACTCTCCACTTTTCATGTTCTTGGGACATACCTCCTTACTTATAAGCGCTACTTAAATTTAACCATTGCTTAAAGTTATCCCTGTCACTGTTTGTCAATATCCAACGGTAAGAGATGGATATGGTTTAAGCATCGCTTATCTTTTGACAGATTTTTATAAGTAAGGCCCAAGTCTAAGGGTCGTTTTATATCTGACGGAAGATGTGTCAGTTAGTACGGCCGACGTACTAACGCATCATCGGTTACGTGTGTAAGGTAAATTGTTTTATCATCTAATTTGACTGTTCTGGCGTTACGCAACTGAAGATGCGCAGTGTATTTTCCGTCAGATATGTAACGATCCTAAGCTGTGCGTTGATTGTCAGTCAGTCAGATGAATACAGATTTATATGTTTGTTAATTTACATCGTCGTGTGTCGTCAGTAATTTAAATAGCATTGCAGGCGTAATCATGCCGAACTTCGGTCGCGTAACTTCGGCTTAGTATGTTTCATCACACTAACACACACACACAGCACCTTTACCTGCCTAGGTAATATTGAAATTGCCTATGCAAATTAAGCTTCCAGTAAAATAAAGGACGATTATCCTTTTTGCACTGGCAGCCCCTATTTGGACGTCTACAAGTTGCTATAATTAATTTCCTACGAAGACCATACGTTGTTATAATTTGAGTGTCAAGTGGCACTGTCATTTTGTTCTATTTGTGACAAATTGTGGTGGTGAAACAATAGTTTATTGTCCTACCAACTGTCTTCGTTCGCATGTCGTAGCATAATGTATAAATAAGGAACAACGATGTTATGAAAACATCTATTAAATTAATTTATTTTCATAGGGAAGCTCCCTATAAAATAAATTAATGTAAATACACTTATTGGAATCCTATGTGATGTAAAAATTCCCATAAAAACCAAAGGTAAAGTCTATAAAACAGCTGTTAGACCCGCATTGTTATATGGCAGTGAAGAATGAGCATCAAAAAAGACCCACGAACAAAGGCTCCATATGACATAAATGAGAATGTTGTGATAGGCAGGAGGAGTTACACTGAAGGATAGGGTAAGAAATGAGTATAAGAGGTAGTTTAAAGTAGCTCCAAGTGAAAAAATATCAGAAGCAAGGCTCATATGGTATGGACATTTCATGCGAAGACCAGAAGACCACGTCGTGAAAAAGTGCCTTTCCATTGCCACAAATAAAAGGGGAAGAGGAAAACATCAGACTACTTGGATGACGAATGTCCTTAAGGACATGAAAATCCTTGGCCTTACAAAAGATTACACAAAACAGCTGAATACTTGGCGCTGCATGATTAAGAAAACGAACAATGATTATGATTAATTTATGCTCTCTACCGTTTTCAATCGTTAAAACTTTGACAGCGGGCTTTGGACATGACACTGCGCACTATGCTCAAGTAGGGCCCAGCTGCTGATTTCCAAGCAATACGAAGAAAGCGCTCTCCATCTCAATTGTCCTAAGTCTGTCTGTACATTAACCTTTTTCATCTATGAGGACTTCATTGAACAAAAAACTAAAAAAAACAACTGCACAGCTTACCCTTAGTCCATCGGGAATAAAGTCTTACGTTGACTTTTAGGCCAACCGCCACCTGTGTCGCCATCATTATCAGCCGTTTTTGAGCCACTGTTGGGCATCGGCCTACGGAGCCCGCGGTCTTTCTAATATCGTCGACCCATCGGTCAGCGCACTGGTCCACCTGTCGTCACTCCGTCTTGGTCCTGCCCAACTCCACTTGAGCCCCAGTATCCGATCGCTGACGTCGTAGACTTTAGTCTGCTTGCTTGGGTTTTGGGAACTCGACCTAAAAGTATCTGACGCCAAGCATGGTGCACTCTTAGAACCAGTCACTCTATACCTAACACAGATTTAATGCACAGCCTCCTTCGTGAGCCGGTTCTAAAAGTTTCTGATGCCAATCATGCTGCACTCATAGAACCAGTCACTCTATACCTAACACTGATTTAATGCACAGCCTCCTTCGTGAGCCGGTTCTAAAAGTATCTGATGCCAATCATGCTGCACTCATAGAACCAGTCACTCTATACCTAACACTGATTTAATGCACAGCCTCCTTCGTGAGCCGGTTCTAAAAGTATCTGATGCCAATCATGCTGCACTCATAGAACCAGTCACTCTATACCTAACACTGACTTTATGCACAGCCTCCTTCGTGAGCCGGTTCTAAAAGTATCTGATGCCAATCATGCTGCACTCATAGAACCAGTCACTCTATAAAAAAATAACCTCCTCCTTTTTGAAGTCGGTAAAAACCAGATTTTATGCACAGCCTCCTTCGTGAGCCGCCATGTCTCAGCACCGTAGGAGCGTTTCCACATTATCCGATGCAATATCGGTATCGGATGCTGATACTATATCGGAGCAAGTAAAATGTATGAAATTGTCGACTCCGATATTCGATATCGGGCCGGACAATATGGAAACACTCTCAAGTCATAGTTGGCAGGACACATTGGTGAGGGACACAAGAGGCGTGTGTTCGTTCTGTGCCCAAATACAATGGCTGTAAAAATCTATAATAAACTCCCGGAAAATCTAAAAGACGAGGAAGATGACAAAACTTTTGAACGACTTCTAAAAGAAACGTTAATAAATAAATGTTATTATAGCTTAAAAGATTTATTGAGTGACTCACTTAAAATTCCAGAAATTAACAATCAATGAGTTAAATCTATAATTCAATTTACATACTTTTTAACGGGCTGACTCCTACTCCATACCTTTGCTGTGCCCAAAATTGGGCTCATAGTGTTATACTAACCATCCATGTTTTGTACCTAACATTATGACTGCAATAAATAAATGAATATGAATATGTATCAGCGGGGTGATCGGCTAAATCTGTTGCAAACAGAACTCATTGACATCGATCCTGTTTTTACAAACTTTGACATTTCATCTATCGAATTTCAATGAACGTCAATTGACAAACTATCACAGTTTGTAAAAACAGGACCGGTTTCAATCATTTCTGTTTGCAACAGAGTTAGCCGATCACCCCACTGGTGTCAGTTTATTGGAATTAAAAAAGACAGTTCACACAAAAAACTAACCTCCCAAAAGCCAGTTGCTAACACAATGTCACGGATCAAACGTATCATCAACATAATCATAATGATTCCCAACTAAGCATCGAATTTCCGAAAACTTGCCACAAAAACACTCAGGGTCGGGCCACGCGATCTTTTAACGAAAAAAATAATTCCATAAGTAGGGTGTTTTTACAATAATTAGTAATTTGCACATCGTATTGTGGTTTGTAAGAGTAGGCTTCAATTGTGGCGCGGCCATTAGTGGTCTGGTAGACCATATGGTGTCTAACGGACCCCGCTTCCTATTGCCATTGTGTTGCTCCAATTAGCTTTGAAAAGTTCTAAGAATAAGGTAAGTACAAGGAATTAGTATAGGACTAAAGACATGATATAGTTAGTTATAGTGCCGTAAATTGTGCCGTAAAACTACATACCACCGAAATGAACATGCTTCGTTGGGCCGGAGGAGTGACAAAACTAGACAAAGTAAGAAACAACTACATTAGGGGTACCTTCAGAGTGGCTGACATTGCGAAGAAACTTAGAGAAACCCGCCTGCGGTGGTATGGATAAATAATGAGACGCAACGGTGACCACATGACAAGACGAGTGTTGGATTTGGAGGAAGGTAAAAGAAGACGTGGCAGACCACCAGTGACCTGGCAGCAAACAATCAGAAACGACATGAAGGCCAGCAATGTTGATACGGAGATGATAGACCACTTTGGAGAAAACATACAAGGAGGGCAGACCCCAAATAAATGGGATTAATGCCAGGAGAAAGAAGGAGTGCCGTAAATTCTTACAAAACAAGATTTGTCTAAGCAAAACTTAAAGATTCAGTTACATCACCGAAAACTATGATAAGTATTACGTGTCCTTAGTCCTTTCAAAACACCCACTAACCAACAAATGACGAAGCGCTCGTGGAATGGCTTTACTAGTTAAGCTCTCTTGGTTAAGCAACGACCCGCCTAGTCACTACTTGGATGGGTGACCGTTTAGTGGCAATTAGATCTGAGCGCTTCTGTGTTTCGGAATGCACTTTAAGATGTTGGTCCCGGCTTTTACAGTCGTTAAGCCATGTCGGAGACCTTTGGGCAGCATAAAAACTCCGACACCAGAGTTGGCCACTAGCTCATACGAAGAAGAAGAAGACCAAGAAATAAAATACTGACCTTATATTAAGGTGAGTATTTTATTTCTTGGTCTTCTTCTTTTTATATAAACTTATGACATTAAAATTTATTTTTTAAAGTTAGTATTTTTATTTAATGAAAGGTCTATAAATAGTTGACATAATAAATTCTGGTAATTTCTTTGCATAATTTGACTTAATTGTATCTACCTATATTTGACATTTTTTAGCGCCCTGACAGAGTCAATGCTACCAACCTACTCAGAAACTAAATTAGACTTAAGCTGTGCCATTGAAATGTAGAACATTAAACATTAATACCTATATTGATATTAATATGAAAATCTGAAATTATCAGTTCAAATAACTCTAGCTACCATAAATAAATATTAACACTATAGATAATAGACTAGCGCTGAATAAGACTAGTAAATACTAGGAATTCTGTTTTAATCTTGCATTGCACAATCTAAGTTAGATCACAATCTAGAGTTCATGAAATTTCTAACTATTGCTTGGTGTAAGGGGTTCAACCACCATCTTCGGAACTCAAGCCAAACTCACCTGCACGTGCTGCACCCTGCTAACGGCATAGCGCAGCCTAACACCGGCACAGCTAAATCCTGGCCACAAGTGGGCAGCAGTGTTGGTGGTACGAGAAGTTGTGTGCTGCGATCCCCAACTTGCATGCCCAGGGGATTATGGGCATATCCCCCTTTATTAAAGGAGGCCTATGTCCGGCAGTGAACTTCTAGAGGCTGTTGTATGTGTGTGTGTGTGTGTGTGTGTGTGTATGTATGCCTAATCATCTCAATCAGTCTTGAGTCAATCTCAATCGGCTGGAATCAAGCTTTGAATAGCAATCCAGGATATTATTAATAGGAAATTATTATAGTAGAGATCTAGATCTAGATCGATCTAGATCTAAAAGGATAGTTAGACGGATAGATTAGATAGAACCTTATGATACAAAGAATTACAACTTACCTAATGAAAAAGTCATTAAAAATAATGGTATAATGTACTACGTTATCGCTTATAGCGATCTCTTCCAGGCAACCTTTGGATGGAGAGAAACTTTCAAAACAAACTAGACAACGGTGTGCCTACTATTTAGTCCAAATTATATTTATGATACCATAGACTGCAGGAAAATATATCGGATGAATTTGAATTCGTGTATCATCCCGAAAGGGGGGTCAATCTACTCCATTCCTATGTTTGGTAGTTATACAGTGAAACCTAAAAAATGATGTAACACCTTGTATACAATACAGGTTGTATTTCATGCAATAAATGATACTTTTACTTTTTTTTCCCCAAAGTCAACAATATTATGTTTACGACATTTCGGTTTTATTGTTTTTCACTGAGATATATGATGAGTATACTGCAAATATGTAATTTAATGTGTAATCTATGAGAATTCATAAATTCATGTATGATCTTACACTGTGTTCAAGAATTCGAGAATCTTGATAACATACAGTACCTACAGTGAGATAACGAGCCTTTAAATAAATTAGTAAACCATGCAACTCAATCAACACACCATCCTTTCATTCCCATTTACCCCATGCAAATATTGACAGCGAGTGCGGGAGGGGGTGTCAAAGCAGGCCGCTCCTTTGATCTCGCCGCCACCTGTGACTACCGTAGATATTTATTACCGCATCTTAAGTTCTCATTGTCGGAATAAGTGCGGTAAAAAAACAGATGAATGGATTAGACAGAGTACAGCTGTCTGGTTTTGAGTTTCGTTCGGCAGCTTTGCGATCGAGTTGTATGGATGATTAGAGTTTAGATAGAGTTTTGTCTAATACAGAAAATAGATAACCAAGATTGTTTTGGTTTCATTTTAGCGATGTTAGAATAGATATGACAGATGTCCTTCCAGATGACAGATTATGAGTTATTGAACTAATTATAATGTAAGATAATTTATAGCATGGTATAGTCTATTATAATATAGTATTAGTATAGTATGACATTATAATATGAGGTATAGGTACTATTTCAAACTCACCTTATGTAATTATATTACTTTAGTTTATTTTTTTTTGTGTGAAACTATGATGTCCTATAACGTTTTTTATTTTATTACAATCGCGTATGGTACCCAAACTCTGTCGCTAACTAATGGCCTCATACACAAGCTCAAAGTCGCACAGCGGGCTATGGAGAGAGCTATGCTCGGAGTCTCTCTGCGTGATAGAATTCGAAATGAGGAGATCCGTTAGAGAACACGGGTAACCGACATAGCTCTCAAAATCAGCAAGTTGAAGTGGCAGTAGGCAGGCCATATAGCTCGTAGAACCGATAACCGCTGGGGAATAAAGGTTCTCGAATGGCGACCGCGAACTGGAAGACGAAGTGTGGGGAGACCCCCCACCAGATGGACCGATGACATCGTCAAGATTGCAGGTAATCGGTGGATGGAGAGGGCTCAAGACCGTTCTTCGTGGAATTCCTTGGGGGAGACCTATGTTCAGCAGTGGACTTCTACAGGTTGTTGACGATGATGATGATGACAATCGCGTGAGCCATATAGCCAGATACTTCAACTATGATGACCTTCGTGGTGCAGTGAGTGAAGGCTCAAGGCAGAGCAGAACGGTCTCAGACGAGACCGTTCTGCTCTCGTTTTCCGTGGGTCTTATCCCCGCTGCTAAACAAATGTTTATATGATCTTTGTCTGATGTCTGGGTGTTTTCTACTCGTATGTATATGAATTTATATTTACAAAAAAGGATATCAGTTAAGCTTTGCTTAGTTGGGGCTACATGACGATGTGTGATAGTCAAAATACAAAATATGCCTTTATTTATTTATTTTCTAGATATCTAGAATACAATTATTATCATCATCATCATTATCAGCCATTTTCGATCCAATACTGGGCATAATGCCTTCTTTTGCCATTCACCTCGATCCTGGGCAGTCTGCACCACCTAAGTTATTCCATTGACAAAAAAAACAAAATTCATCAATAGACATAAAGCACATTAGACATCGGCATCGCTCCATCCCATCCAAAGTCCCCTCAACGATCACTCGGTCAATTTGACAATAGCAACGGCCCCCATTTTCAAAATATTTATACCGGACCAAACAATTTTAACTAAGTGGTCTGCTGGACCCCAAAATGTCAATTGAATTGTTCCTGTGACGTCAAGCCATTATTTTAATGTTGTGATGGGATGTCTGAAATTGATATTTAATCATGGGACAATGTTGAATAAATACCTACCTACTATCGTATTTTTAAGATGAGAAAGCAGTCAGCAACCTTTTTAACAATCATTTTTTTAAATAATATTTAAAATAAATAGGTAAAATAGGTTTCAGAGCAGCACGATTTATTAAATATACCTACAACTGTTTAAAAAAATGAATTTTGTATATTTTCACAAAATAAACTTAAATTATACATGGAAGCAGGTACAACGTACAACATAAATGACAAAGACAGACGTTATACAAACATATTTTTCATAAAGTCAAGTAAATTGTAAGGTACCTACTCAATTGTAATGTTAAAATAGCATTAGAATAATTAGAATCCTAACTTAAAAGTTACGTAGCTAAATAACCAATAAGTATATCAAATATTAATATTCAGTTTAGTTTATATAATTATATAAGTATTTGATAGTTAAATAATCTACATTATTTTCGAAATATCATCCACTCGTGAAATAAATCAGGACCTAACTAACATTGTCAAAAATTGTCGCTTGAACCCTGTTTGCTTTCAGCCGTCGATATTTTTATAGAGACATGCATAAGCATGTATGCATGTATGGATCCTTAGATCCAGATAGTTCTCATAGATTTAAAACATGTAACGGTACAAGGCAAGCACCTCGTGCTTAATGTTATCACTTATCAGTTATCACCATAAGCGCTCAAGTCATCACCATCACGATTTAACACTCACCAAAACCTACTCAAAGCTCTATTTCAAAGAAATAAGATGAAAAATTATTTAAAAGCACAACGCATCACCCAGATATAAAATCTCAAAAACTATTTTTAACTCTAAAATATTAGGTATAAGTTACAAAGTTGCAAGATTTGGAACGCAATTTGCTACCTATCTAGGTAGAGTAATACTTATCTTGATTGACACGACTCAACTCGTGTGGCGGGTGGAATTCGAATGATTTTTATCGCGAGTCCTAACTCCTAATCCTTTCTATGTAGGTTGTAGGTAGGCACCAAGTACTTAAATTATTTTGAAAGTTAGCCACAAAATAACATTTACTTTTTAATTTGAAAGACCTGAGACTACCGATATTTTTAAGAAATTTCATAACATGTTAATAAAATTTAACTTAATTTTCATCAATAAATACACGTTGCTTCTTTCTTAAACTAGAAACTTAATCATTTTTTTAGTTAGGCTATTCAATACAAGATGGCGCTAATGCCATGGAATGTATTTAGGTTGCCATAGAATGAGCCTTACAGAGACATCTGTTGGCAAGTAGAAATGAAAACTTTCAAAGAAAATCTAATTAATAATTTATAGGATCATAGCTTGTTCTACCATAAATGGTTTCATGTGTTACAGCTTTTTTATTAGTTTTCATGTTTATTTAATGGCCTTTTTGGAATTTAATTATATTTTACGAGTATGAAGTTCACATACCTATTGATACTAGTTCACACCTAAAATTTTGGATTTTTAGGTATAGGTAGGCACCTAGAAAAATGTTGTAGAATACGCTGATATTTAAATGATACGAGAATTTCAGATTCCGATTTTGTAAAACTTTCTGTTGGATCTATCAATATAACTGTGCTGTATTATTGCAAGAACTCAGCGCAAAAACCAATGAATATTAGTTAGTTCACAATGGAATCCATAGATGGCGCTGTAGAATATTATATGCTTTTGACGTTACAATACGCAATGGTTAATGGATGGCACACACGTTACGAGAAATCGTTACGATAAAATTGTACTGATAAGTCGTATGTACACGTTCAAGTTTAAAACATTAAAACTGAGCAGTTCATTTATTTCGTTCCTTCATGATAGCATCGCCAGACGAGGTATTAGCTATTTATTACCTATTCTATTGCTAAATTATTGTTGATACAAAAACTAGAGGCCGAAAAAAATAAGAAGTGGAAAAATCTTAGGACCTGTTGCAACTTTAAGAACTTCTTAAATTCTCTAGTATTATTTCACCTCAAGCCTTGGATTATTATTTTTATGACGTTTGAGACTCTATAGTGTATAATACCTATACCTACCTACCTCAATAAAAAAAGAAGAATTATCTGGAACCACTCAGAGATTTGGTTAGATTATTGTGACATGTTTTGCAATGAGTTTCTTTTGGAATTTTTTGCTAATATTAAATAATGAATAAATAAATAATTCTGGACACTATCACACAGCATCATGCAGCCCCAAACTAAGCAGAGCTTGTATTATGGGAACCACATGACTTTTAAACTACTTATACACATTTTTTGTGAATAAATACATATTATACATAGAAAAGACCCAGATCCGAGACTAATATCTACAAATAATGCAAACATATGTCACGCGGTGGGAATCAAACCCGCAACCTTCTGCGTCTCAGGCGGACATATTATATTGATGGCACGACCATGATCGTCGCGCAAACTGAGCGCTTGGCACACACATTCGTCAGTTTCCTCCGATTCTATTTTATCTATTCTAATTTTCATTCTCTCTATTCGATGGTACAGTTTTAAAAAATCGTAAAAACTGTACAGTTTTCATCACACACACGTTTTGATTATCGGTGCAATTTAAACGGTACAGTGCGATCGTTACGATTTCTCGTAACGTGTGTGCCATCCATTAGCATTAAGTATGCCTATGTATACAATGATTTTTTTGTGCTCTATAGAATCTTCTAGGTATCTATCTATATATTATGTAGGTAGGTCTAATAAAGATTATTTATTTGTTTTGCTAGCATTTTCAAAATCATGTTTTATCATCTGCTGTGGTGAATATAATATTTAGAAATTATTTCTAAATTCTATATGCATTCAACCAATTTTCCTAGTGCAGTGCCTATATCTACCTATCTCAAATTTGAAATGTGAAGGGAAAAAAATAGTTGGAGCAGAATCCTACTAAATCTACTATAATATTCACAGATAATAAATTAAGAATTTATACTTCCTAATTATAAATTTGAAAGTTTTTGAAGGTGGATGGATTTTGATGAAACTTGGAATAAGTAAGTAAGTAATGCTTTATGTATAACGAACCATTCGTCGCCTGAATGAAGGTACATGAAGGTTACGGCCCGTCAGTTAATATTGATCTACTATAGCAACATAATTATAACAAAGGAAGGTTCTAGTAACTCCATATATTGGTAAACAGCTCAATAAGTAGGTATGATCAAACCTTGAAGCCATGACAAGTAGAAAGTTATGTGTTACAGAAATCAATTTACTTAGGTAGGTAATTGACTGTTGTCAATCAACAAAATAAATTGACCTACCTACGTATATCCAAAGCCTGGAGCAGAGTCGCTAGAGATAGAGGAAGATGGAGACAGCTGGAGGATTTTACCGCGGCTTTACTCGCATTAAACGATTCGCTCGCATTACTGATAACCGTTGGGGTAAACGAGTTCTTGAGTGGAGACCGCGGCTCGGCAAACATAGTGTAGGACGCCCTCCGGCCAGGTGGAGTGACGATCTGCGATAGGCTGCTGGTAGAAGCTGGATGCGTCGAGCTCAGGACAGGGTGCAATGGCGCTCATTAGGGGAGGCCTATGTCCAGCAGTGGACTGCTATAGGCATAGATGATGATGATGATGATTGCTCGCATTAAACGATGTACCTACCTACCTATATTCCAAGTTTAATTCCAATCCGTTCAGCCGTTACGGAAAGCCTACCTACAGGATTACCTACTTAACTGATTTATCTTAATTGTCATTTTTTAAGCTATTGCATAGCTTCTATCGAGGGCCTTGAGCGCGGGGACCGAATCCAGAAATTCCGTAACGAAAAAAACCTCACGCTCCCCACTCCGACGGGCACGGAGGTGTGGCTTGAAGGCCGTGCATTGTCTAACGTCGTTTCTTTTCGGCAGTCTTCGACACGGTGTTTGTGTGCGAGCAACTAGACGTATTTCTATTTAATAAAAGAAAAAAAAATGTTTTCTTATCGGTCACCACGCTCAAAAAGTGTAACTTGAATTAATATCAAAGAAAAAAAAATACTGCATAAATAAAATAAATAAATAATTATAATTGCATAAGTTGATACAAAATGCTATGCAATAGCTTTACCGCGGCAGTCCCCGAGTGCCACACGTCTTTTTTTAATAAAGGAGAATGCCGAGAACCCTTACCAATTGCGTCAAAACCAATTGTATCCCATAAAATTTATTATATTTTATATTTAGCATTAACATTTTCTTTAGTTTTATACACCGACGGGATAAATAATCAAGTAAAAAAATATTTTTGTGATTTGATTTCCGCCGCACGCCACCATTAGACTGCAACAACCATTGATATATACTGTTACTATGGCAACAGCCATTGACATATACTGTTATAATGGCTACAATCCTCATTTTTAATTATTTATATAGTAGAATCGACTAAAAACTTTTTGGAGATTTTTTTACGTTTGTATTGACGCACTCATTTTAGTCTTGGTACCGAGCGCCATACATCAGACGGCATTAACCTTTCATGTGTGACAACCATCGAGATATTAATATACTAATACATTATTAATATATATATTAATATATTTGTGATAGGTAATGGTTACCACTTAACAATAGGTGGGTCATGTGCTTGTTCCATCTTCAAATAGTATAAAAAAACTTCTAATAAAGAGTCACAGTCTTCAAGAGTGAAGACTGACAAAAATCTTAGTTGCAATGCCCTTATATACAGGGTTCATGTTGTTTTGTGTTATGTACCTACCTTATAAGTTACATATGTATACCATGTCAGCAATAAATATATTGAGATATGTGAGAACAAACATACCTAATCACAAACTTTCGCATTTATAATATCTGAACTTATTTTTTTTTTTGTTTAATTTAATATTATATGATCTGTAACTGTAGTATGTACGGCCTGCGTATAAAAAAAATACTAATTCAGACACGATTCAAATCGCTAACATAAAAAAACTTTCCAATACATAAGTTAATAGACAAGTTGGTAAAAACCCTCATGAAGAGGAATAGCGAAGTTCAAATTAACAGTACCTAATGTACAGTGATCTACAAGAGTAATTGAACACTAGATGTAAAGATAGTAAAATAGGGACCAACTTGGAGTGTACCTAAGATGTCCCAACCTCCATCTTCGTAACCCAAGCCATCCTCACCTGCTTGTCGTACATCACCTGACTAACAAACGGGGTTTAGCGGCAAAGCACCGGCACAGCAAAAATTCCTGACCGGCGACGGGCAGCAGTGTGTAGGCTGCGCACTGAAAACCCCAACCCGCATGCCTAGCGTGGGTATTAAGGGCAAAACCCCCTTATGGGAATTTAGGGGAGGCCTATGTCCAACTGTGGACTGTCATCTATTATACTGGGGTCAAAGCTACTCTTTTGATACTTTGTGTTGTGTTTATGGTAATGGTCTGCTTATAAAAATACCTAAGTAGTCAAGGCAAACACGGTTCAAATCGTTAACATACAAAAACTAACCAGGGTAAAAACCATATACTTAAAGTAACGCACCTAAATACATTGGTGAATTAGAATCTGTTTAATTTTGTTCCAAATATTTGGCATAAAATTTTATACCTAGGTAAACATGTATTCAAATTTTTATAACTTACTAGCTCACCAGCGTGAAATAGTTCTGTTACTAAATAGATAGATATATAGAAAATTATATATTGCCAATATTGCACAAGATAAAATAAGTACACAGGCGAATTTAACTATAGCACATTATAACCTTTGTTTCCATATTCCAAAAAAACCCGTTGTCGAGCATTGGCGAGACACGCACGCACCTATTCATCTAAATTTCTTAGTAAATTTAATTTCATAACATTCAGGTGACCTAATTACTTATGTAGCCGACTGCACAAATAGTTTATACTCCCAACGAAGCGTAAACGTAAAATCACGTAACGGGTACCTACCTACTTATAAAACCTATATAAAATCTCTATCAAGTAGTACACTCCCAGCTCGCGCCACAAACGGTCATATCAATATCACCAGAGCAAAACATAAACATGAATGCTTACACAATCGCCTTTGCCGTGTTTCTATTTCAAACTTTCGAAACACACGCTCGCTCCCTCAACGATGATTACACGAAACTGAGGAACGTCATTATCCAAGAGGAAATCAAACAGTCTCTAGGAGGAAGATTGGTCCTAAGCAAAGATGAACAAGCTGCGAACGATGTCATCATGAAATTGAAACAGAGCGAAATTGATGAGAAGTTCCTCGATCCCCAGCCAGAGGAGTTCTGGGGACGCGCTGAGAAGTCAAAAGTTTACGA
This sequence comes from Horisme vitalbata, assembly GCA_951804965.1. Classification (NCBI taxonomy): domain Eukaryota; kingdom Metazoa; phylum Arthropoda; class Insecta; order Lepidoptera; family Geometridae; genus Horisme; species Horisme vitalbata. The sequence goes on along the minus strand of OX638106.1, from coordinate 9,903,587 downwards.
GATCATAAGAAAAATGCCTAAAGGAGCAGCGCTACACATCCACAGTAGCTATATGCTGGACGCAGACAGCATGATTGCTCTGACGCACGAGTTTGAGGACAATTTGTACGCGTGTTACCACACTGATTTAAAATTGCACTATTCCGACCACGCTCCCACAGGACCTTGCCCGGTCAATTGGAGCCTGCTCGGTGAATTACGGAACAGATCCGGTAACACCCGAGCATTCGACGCAGAACTAAAACGACACTTCTGCTTTATAACTGCCGCAAAAAAAGACCCCTATGAGAACATAAACACTGTCTGGAAACGTTTCGAAAGGGTTCATAAGGTTATCAAATCATTGATAACATTCCGTCCCGTTCGAGAAAAGTTCTTCTACAGATCATTAGAGAAGTTTTACAATGATAACGTCAAATACGTGGAAATAAGAAGCGGATTAAATAATCTTTACGAGCTCGATGGATCTGTGCACGAGAGGATGTACATGGCGAGACTATATAAGAATATAACAGAGGAATTCAAAAAAACTCACCCAGACTTTGTGGGTTTCAAGTTCATTATGACGGCGTACCGTGCTGCGTCTAATTATAAAGTTAGCCAAGCTATAGATCTGGCGCGAGAACTGAAACGAGAGATGCCAGAATATTTCGCCGGCTTTGACTTAGTGGGTCAAGAGGATCCAGGCCGGCCATTGATCGACTTCCTACCAGAATTTACGGCAGCGTCAGGCGATATTGATTTCTATTTCCACGCGGGAGAAACGAACTGGTTTGGAGCGTCGAGTGATGAGAACTTAGTCGACGCTATTCTTCTGGGCACAAAGAGGATAGGGCATGGATATGCTCTACTTAAGCATCCTGAGTTACTAAACATAGTGAAGCAAAGAGGCATCGCCATTGAAGTTAACGTAGTGTCGAACGGTATTCTATCTTTAGTGCATGATGTTCGAAATCATCCTCTGGCTACATACTTGGCAATGGATATGCCTGTAGTTATATCAAGTGATGATCCAAGTGCGTTTTGGACTGAGCCATTATCCCACGACTTTTATTTAGCTTTTATAAATGTGGCGAGTAGACATTACGATTTAAGGATGTTAAAGAAATTAGCCTTGAACTCTATTAAATACAGTGCGTTGAACGACGAAGCTAAGGAAAGGATGTACAAGATATTTAATGATGATTGGAGTTTGTTTATCAAAGATTTGATAATGAACCATGATTGAATGGTTATTTTTTGTATTTTACCTTTAAAAAATAGGCTTAAACTATGTGCGGACATGTTACTGCAGCGTCCGATTTCGTGGGTGACATCGAAAGGAAACCTTTCAAAGCTCAGAGGCATGAACGTACTGTGTTTTAAAGAAAGCGTGAGTGTAAGATAAGAAATACAAAACACACGAGATTGATAAATGAATAGGTGTCTAGTCTACAACAAAACACGAGATACAGAAGCTAACCGTCGAGAAGATGGGAATTATATGAAGGAGTTAAAATAGAGATACGTATTATTTGAGTTTATACAAAAAACTACTCAATTCAGTGTTAGTAGATTTTACTATCGTTGTCTGGATATACAATTTCCACGTGACTTTTTTGAAAGCCGGGCAAAGTGTAAAAGTGAATGACAAACGATCAAATATATATTTATATAATAAAAATGTTAAAAAAATTACGAATATATGAGTGCCTTTTTCGAAAGCCGGCCAAAGTGTAAATAACCAGTGATAGTGAAAGAACCAGTGCGGTGATGAATCCAGAACAATAGCATTAAAGATACGTACCTTAAGTCTCTGTATTCTGTGCCTTAAGTTAAATTTGGCTCTTACGAACGACTAAATTTAGATTATTTAACATTTTAAAAATTAAATTTATCTGCTATTTTGTTTTTATTGGTATTGCCTGTGGGGCTTTTTGTCCTTCCTTCTGCGTATGAGGTAGTGGCCAACTCTTGTGTTGGAGTTTTTAGGCCACCCGCAGGCCTCTGATATGGCTGCTAGAAAAGCCGGGACAAAGTACTTCCGAAGCATCGGAGCGCTCAGATCTAAATACCACTAATTGGTCACTCATCTAAGTAGTGACCTAGCGGAGAGGTTGCATAAGTAACTTATAAATGTACCTACTGTAACTAAGTGTGTGTAGTTATTTAGGTACCTTATGATGCCTGTCAGGTCATCGAGATACTATGTCAGGCCTGAGTCAATGTTACTAAAAGGTATGACATCACTTCGTACTCTGTGGCGCAGTGGGTAAAGACCCGTCTGTGACGCAGAAGGTTGCGGGTTCGATTCCCACCATGAGACAAATATTTGTACTTTGTAATTCATCATCATCATCAGCCTATATCAGTCCACTGCTGGACATAGGCCTCCCCTAATGAGCGCCATTGCGCCCTGTTTTGAGCTCGGCGCAACCAGCTTCTACTAGCAACCTTACGCAAATCGTCGCTCCACCTGGCCGGAGGGCGTCTTACACCATGTTTGCCGAGCCGCAGTCTCCACTCAAGAATTAATTTACCCCAGCGGTTGTCGATTCTTCGTCAGATATGGCCAGCCCACTGCCACTTCACTTTGTATTTAATATGTTGTACAAATATTTGTATTAGGTCTGGGTAAAATAATATGTATAGCCTGGCCTTCCATTTGACGAGCGGCAAATGGAAGGGTGAAGGGCCTAAATTCTTTGCCGGAACGGCCAATTATTTTAATCCATCAACCATATATTGACACGCATGGTGTAAGTTTGGTGTGACGCGCGTAGTATAGCGTAGGCCTGCCATTAATTGACACACTACGCGTCGGTTGCAAGGCGTGAAAGTTCACAGTTGCGCACGAGTTCATTTTAGTAACCACTAATTGGTCGTGATAAGTAAAAGTGTGTAAGTAGCAAAATAAATTATTATAGTTCTGAGAAATTGAGTTCAAAAAAGATGTTGAGCGGAGCCGTGGCCGATTACTCTTGCAAGAACTGTTTTTTAAAAGTAGATAGATACCAACTCAATCAACTATGTTCAATGGAAATTAGTATGGATTTGCCCAGACCCAGTAGTCTGTAAAAAAATAACAAAGGCACATTCGCAAATTTAAAACCTGATAGGTAATTGTTTAGTTGTTTAATGTACTTCGTATAATCCTACTCATATTACCTATAAATGCGAAAGTTTTTGAGTTCGGATGTATGTATGAATGTTTGTTACTCTTTCACGCAAAAACTACTGAACGGATTTAGATGAAACTTGGAATATACATAGTTTGTGACTTGGATTAACACATAAGGCTACTTTTTATCCCGGTACCACGCGAGCGAAGCTGCGGGCGGAACCTAGTTTCAAATAAACTGCACATTTCAATTCATGTTCAATTTACCTAGTTTCGATTATGGACTTGAAAACTATTAAAAAAAAAAAAAAATTTTCAACTTAAACTACCTCTCAACAACACCTCAAACTTCCATAACACACAATTTACCTATTTACGAGTTTGGATTATGGACTTGAAAACTATAAAAAAAATACAATTTTTCAACTAAAACTACGTCTCAACAGCACCTCAAACTTCCATGACACTGGATACCCTTCAAAAGTAACCATTGAAATTGTTTGACAATGTCTAATCATTGATCTCTAAATTTCTCTAAAATGTAGAGTTACACCAAATTTCTTTATTAGGTATCGTAACAAATTAAGCCATGTTCACACATTGCGAACAAACGCTCGATTAACATACGCGTCGTCATTAGGTGTCCGCTGTGGATAATTGGTGTCAACTAAGAATGATATAGTAGAGACAAAAATAAACTCAGAACTTGTTTCCACAACCTTTTTTTTCAGACTTCAAAGGCATTCAAAGTACCTCTCTGTACACAACTGTTTAACGGCCGGTTCCTATATCATATCGTTACCGATGACGCCTCGTTTTCCCATGAAAAACTGACAAATTTTCGCCAAATAACGCCTCGTTGTTAATTTTTGACAGTTTTTCAAGAGAAAACGAGGCGTTATCGGTAACGGTATATTATGGGAATCGGCCATTAGCTAGCTTTACAATGACATAAACATTTTATAACAAACATTTTCAATGTTAAAACTTGAGGCCAGCAATAAAAAGTTTCTTTCTACAGTTTGTAAAATTATATTATGACTTTTTTATATTGACAACATTCTGAATACCCGCAAGTCTAAAAGTTAGACTTTTAAATATGTATATACCTATTTGATGACCTCTGAGGCGCAGTGGGCGAAAATCCGCAGAAGGATGCAGGTTCGAGTCCTGCTGAGGGACTAGTGGTTGCATTATCTGCAGATAATTTGTCTCTAGCTTGGATGTTTTTATGCATAGCATGTATTTACAAAAAATATATTTATGTAGTAGGTAGGTATATCAGTCATGTGGTTCCCATAATACAAGCGCCGCTTAATTTGGGGCTACATGATGCTGTGTGATTTTTTCATTAACAAAGCAGAATCACTTGAGATTATCCCAATTGACCACCGCACTAATAAACTCCATCCAGCGAGCCTCAAACTCATTAACAAGTTGCTGTTTATTCGAATGAGAACTGTAATTCAACGAGTTAAGCGCCAGTTTCTTCAGAAGTCTCAAGTCAGAATTTCTACTCGCGACACCAACGAATGTGACGTAGAAATCGTGTGTCATCGGCTCCGCTTCCCACACTCCTGGATCATCAGATGATAAGACCACGGGGACGTCTTTCGCCAAGAACTGAGCCAGAGGATGGTTCCTGATATCTTCCACCAATTTTAGCACAGCATTCGAAATAACGTTCACTTCTATAGCTATCTTCTTTTTCACCACTTCTTCTAGCAGCAGAGGGTGTTTGACAAGCGCAAACGCATGGCCTATTCTCTTCGTGTTCAGAACTATAGCGTCAACTAGATTTTCGTCTGAGCTCGTTCCAAACCAGTTTGTTTCACCAGCGTGGAAGTAATAATCCAGATCGTTGCTTGCTGCTGCGAATTCAGGCAAGAACTCTTGTAACGGCATGCCCAAATCTTCTTGTCCAACTAAATCGAAGCCAGCAAAGAAATCTGGTAGTCTCTTTTTCAATTCTTTTGCGGTTTGAATGTATTCATTAACCGTGTTCTTGTCTACCAATCTTACTGGAGCATAAATCAGCTTAGCGCCCATAAAATCTGGATAGTCGTTTAAGAATTTGTCAACCACACTTTTGTACGTTTCGGCTGTCGCGACTGTATCATAAACATTGCCATCTAAATCGTATAGCGATGGTAAAACACTCCTTATTTCAATGTACATAACATTCTCTTCTCGCATAGCTTTTAGCGTATCGTAGAAGTATTTCTCCCATACTGGTTTATAAGTAAAAAGGCCTGTAGTAGCTATAAAGTACTGTTGGAACATCTTCCATACAGCGTTTACATCTGTGTGCACTTCTTTTGGATTGTCGACCACTATAGTAAAATGTTTTCTCAGTTCTTTATCAAACTTCTGCACGCTTCCAAAATTTGATGAATATCTTGCATCTTTCATAAGTAGCCACTGCGTTTTGCAGTCAGTAGTGGGAGATTGCTTCGCGAATTGAAATTGTACCGATGTGTCATCAAAACACACGTAGAGATCGTCCATATAAGTAATCTCCAGAACATAATCTGGACTTAGCATACCTGTATCATGAGCATGAAGCACAGCACCTTTAGGCATTATCTGGAGCATTTTAAACAAATCAGTACTTTTAATGTCATCTTTATAATCAAAGAAGTGTTTCGAAATGTTGAAAGCCTTAGCACGGTTGAAAGCATAGTCTATTTCCTTACGTTTCAGGTCCATTACAATTTCATTTGCTTTTATTTCACTGCCACTGAGCACTATATCACTGCCTAGCATCATGCTATGTTCTTTTTGTAATAGTTTATTTCTTTCATATTCGATATCTTCGATTTGTTTAGACATGATCGGAAGTACGACCCCTAATATGAAACAGAACCAAGTCAACATTATGAGTGAAAACGGTGTAATGAAAATCAAGAACGTTATTTATGACTTTGATATCAATAGATAATAGTACAAGGTTATCATTATAAAGGGTGTATTACATTGATTAAGTATTAAATTAGTGCTAGATTCCGACCGAGAAACTTTTGCGTGTGACCTCAGAAAGGTTTTAATTATTAGTGTGTGTATCTTACTTCAAAAATAGGATTCTCATATTTATCATTTAGGCATATCAAGTGGCCTTGTACGCTGGCTGGATTTTGAAATAGATTTTTTGTCACGATTTATGTCGTGTACACTTAACTACACTTACCTCACATATAGGTAGACGGAAAATGAGAACATCGTAAAGAAAACCAAGACTTATTCAGTTCCACACATAATCACCATTTCAATACGTTGGTAGAACTCACATAATAAGGCCGTCTAGGCTGAAATGATGGTATGGGTGCTGGGCAAGCCTATCTGATCTAGAAATCATGCCCCAATATTGCAGAGGCCTGAATAGCAAGGAAAAATAAGCAATTGACAAGTAAAAATCAGTGAAGTAGACTAGTTGTTCACCCCAAACTGTGATCTCACGTGATCTCCAGAGTACAAAATCAGGACTTTATGAGGAATCGTAGCAACACGTCATCTACTGCAAATCGCAACGATTCCACTATCTAGCCGTAATTCAGGTTAGATTGGATAATATCTAATCTAACCTGAACTACGGAGACATTTGAAACTCTAACAAAAGTAAGCTCAGGCTAGAACATTTACGTTAATTATACTTTTTTTATTGTCTTCCAAAAACAATACATTCTAAAGTAAAAATAAAGACCATTTTAGAATGTAAGTACCTACCCCACTCCATTACGATGCAACAGAGGTGTTATGCTTGACAGCTACCGGCCAAAACCACCAAGATGTTCCACTCTAGTGGCTTAAACCAAATCCATTGATGCTTTTGAGAACTGTTCAGGTTCAGCAGCATCACCCCACACATTTGCAAGTCTCTCCTCTTGAGAAAGCGAAATAACAATCCTAGATATAACAATAAAACTAAAAACCATTTTAGAATGTAAACCAAAGCTTTTTCATTATGATTCCATTATGAGACAACAGATGTATTATGCCGGACACCTCCCTACTAAAACTATCACAATGTTCCACTCTTGCGGCTTAAGCTAAATCTATAATGCTTTTGAGGACTCTTCCACAGAAAAGTTTCCCCTCCTCTTTGTTTTAACAGAGCTGTTTCAACGCGCAGATTTTTAATGGCATGTGCGAAAACCGCAGGCTATGACGAGCTTCCACGCGCTTCGAATATAAACAGGCCGTAGAAGTTTCCAAGAGGTGGCCATGCCACGCAACTAATATTGCGACATGGTGGGCAACCAATCCTAGTATGTAAGGGGTTCCAGTTCCAACCTCTATATTCGGAATCCAAGCCCACTTCACATAACCGTGGGGCACCCTGCTGTATAACGGGGCTCTGGCTGCCGGCTGGATGAGGCATAGCACAGGCTAACACCGGCACTGCTAAATTCCCTGACCGCCCTGACGGGCAGCAACGACTGGTGTGCGTTACCCCGGCATGTGGTGCGAGAAACTGCGCCCTTGCGCCCTACGACCACAACCCTCATGGCCAGCGCGGGAGTTATAGACATATCCCCAGCTGCTATGGGCTATGTCCAGCAGTGAAGTATAGGCTGGTGTGGTGTGGTGAGCAACTAAATAGCACCATGTATCACTTACCGGTAGGAAACTTACTCTAAGGCCGCGGTCACGAAGACAGCGGCGGCGGCTCGGGGAGTGGCGTGCCAACGCAAATCTATGCATTGAATCGCGCCATTCCTTGCGCGGCGCGCGGGCTCCCGCTGACTTCGTGACCGCGGCCTTAGGGTATGTCATAAGCACGTATTTGGGCACGTAATTTGTTATAGCAAATTACAACGTGTAGATATGACCTGTTCGTGACTCCGGCGTTTTTTGCTGACAACAAATTGAGTGTTAAATTGGACACCTTTACAATCATTACAGAACATTTTGTCGAATAAATTGTGGGACAGCAATTTAGATAAACGGCATGTTCCATAAGTAATTGTTTACAAAACAAAACTGCTGTAATCATACCTATACTCAATTGACGACCTCTGTAGATCAGTGGACAGGCGCCTGAGACGCAGAAGGTTGCTGGTTCGATTCCCACCACACCACACCACCTCACCAGCCGGTATTGGCTACTATCAGTCCACTACTCGACATAGGTCTTGCCTAAGAAAGGGGGTTACGCCCATCATAATCCCCACGCTGGTTAGGAGTCGCAGGGCACTTCTGGTTCTGGCACCGCCCCGACGCTGCTGCCCGTCGGCGGACTGGTGATTTGTTTCGATTCCTGCCGCGAGACCAATAATAATAATAATAATAAATAATGCGGGACGTAATCACACAGCATCATGTAGCCCCAAACTAATCAGAGCTTGTATTATGGGAACCACATGATTGATAAACTACACATATAATTTTTTTTTTGTAAATACATACATATCATACAAAGAAAACACCCAGACCCGAGACAAATACCTACAGAGCATGCAAACATTTGTCCCGCAGCGGGAATCGAACCCGCAACCTTCTGCGTCTCAGGCGGACTTTTGTCCACTGCGCCACAGAGGCCGTCAATGTTTGTATGTTCTGAATTTCAAATATTAGGCTCTGGTCTGGATGTTTTCTATGTATATTAAGTACGTATTTACAAAAAAAAGTATATAAATAAGTAGTTATAACAGTAATGCGGTTCCCATAATACAAGCTCTGCTTTAGTTTGGGGCTACATGATGCTGTATGATAAGGAATATCCGGAAATGCAAGAGACATTGCATAATAAATACAATGTTTAAAAATAGAATGTCTAAAAACTAAAACTATAGTAGGTTTAACGGAAAAAAAATTATGTCAAGAAACAAGAAAAATAATCATTATACCCTGTCTCGTTCAAAACTGAAAAAAAGGTAAACAAAGGGAATACTAGAAAAAAACTCACCACCTTTGTAGTAGGTAACTACTTTCATAATTAAAAAATCTACGAATTTTAATTATAGCCGAAACTTTTCAGTGTATATAAATTATGATCCGGGCATATTTTTAGTCCAATACTTTGTTTCCTTCCAAAGATATTTAATGATAAACATGTTTTATGGCTAATTATTTTATAACACTGATCACATTCTGGGGAATGCTAGCCACCGAACCTTCAAGTGCATTGGTACTACACATTCGGTATTTTTTATTCGGTTTTGTTTAATTTGTGAAGGTACCTTATTAAATATTTGAATTGCCATATGATATGTGCCTGTTCTAACTAATTTATACTTTGTATAAGGTAGGGCAAATTTATTTTTATTTCTTAAGTTATGGGCTCGTGAGTATTTTTCTTTAGCTGAAATAAATAATTTACTATGGGTTCTTACAAATTTTGAAATTTCATAAATATACATAGATGTTAGTGTTAAAATATTAAGATCTCTAAAGTGTTTTCTGCAGCTCTCTGTTTCAGTAATGTTTATGAGTATTCTAATACATCTTTTTTGTAATACAAATAGTTGACTACTTTAATTGCTGTTTCCCCATATTATTATGCAATAGTTAAGCCATGCATGCGCATTGGCATAATAAGCACTAGTAGCTGTTTTTAAGTCTGTGCATTTTTTAAGTTCATAAAGTGCATAGGTAAATCTGGATAGTTTACCTGCTACTTTTTCAATATGTATTTTCCAATTTAAACAGGTGTCAAAGGTTACTCCTAGTAGACTGCAGGAATCTTCAAAATAAGTTATTTCATCCGTAGTATCATTTTTTTTAGAAATTTCATTTGTATTTAAGGGGGATTTTTGATGTGGTCTAAACTGTATTACTTTTGTTTTAGATGTATTTAACTTTAAGTTATGATCATTTAGCCATTTTGTAACATTTTTCAGGGAATTTTCAAGATTTATTTTGAATTCTATAAAATTGGTACAAGGGAAAACTATAGTAAAATCATCTGCATACAAAATTATTTTTTAATTTATATTTTTAGGTAAATCATATAAGTAATTATATATAATACATAGCAAGAATAAGATACATCCCAATACACTACCCTGGGGAATAGAATTATGAACCTTAAGTTTTGGGGATCTTACATTATTGTATATTATATTATTTTTATAGTCAAAGTGTTCAATATCTACTAGTTGTTCCCGGTTGTAGAGATAAGATGAAGACCAATCATAAGCTGGTCCACGGACTCCTATTCCACTAAGTTTTTTTAGCAGTATTTTATGAGACACACGGTCATATGCCTTACTCATATCAAGCATTACCCCGATGGCATATTTTTGACTATCAATTATTAATTTTACTGTCTTTCTCTAAAAAAAATCCTGCTCAAGCAAAGCGGGCAAGAACTGTATAAATAATGAGCCATAGAAGATTTTAGTCCACTGTCATGTCACCATGGAATTATTACATGTCACTTAGTCAGTGACATTTTGTTAAAAAATTTACAGGAATAAAAATACAGAGTATAGATACACTTTACGAGGATGTCATTATCTGCATTACAGCTACAGATATAGCTAAAGTAATCTTCTCTTTTCATCACGTTTATGTTAAGAATCGTTGGAGTTGGTACTTATTCGAATATAATAGATTTAATTGAAAAGGCGGGTATGATAAAATACGAATTAATCTTGTAATCGGCTGGTTACGAATATCATAATCTTGGCAGTAACATGATAATAAATGACAATTACTGATAAGATAAAAATACTTTAAAATATATCTTGTAATCATAAAAGAACTAAGGCATTTGCATCTATTTATTTATATTTATACAGTGAAAAGTGGTAACTTTTTACAGACGAACCGTGATGCTGCAGTACCTGGGACATGTCAAATGGAGTAGGTTTGTAGCACCTACCATCCTCTCAGCTTAGTCGGCCTTACCCACAAGGAAGACATGGTCAATACGTGTGGAGCTGACTAAGCCGCGGGTATCCTTACGATAATAAGTATTCCTTCACTGTTTTGACCACGTGGTAAAACGTAGGTAGGTCCACACATTTTTGAAACAAAATTTTTTTTGGTGAGATTTGAGCCCGAGTTCCGAATCGAAAGTAACCAAAAGTAAGCTTTCTGCAACCATTAGCTACGTACGAATTTATTTACGTTGGTTTTTAAGGTTCCGTAACCAAAAAAAACGACCTTAACCAACCAAAAACGGGACCCTATTACTAAGACTCCATTGTCCGTTTGTCTGTCTATCTGTCACCACTCTGTATCTCATTCAACCGTGATAGATAGACAGTTGAATTTTTTTGCAGATGATGTCTGTTGCCGCTGTAACGACAAATACTAGAAACAGAATAAAAATACATACTCCCATACAACAAAGGTGATTTTTTGCCGTTTTTTGCTCGATATTAATACACCTATCCGAAACAGGTAGGCGCTTGAAATATTCACAGAATATTTAGTTGCATACTCACTTCAAAAACGGTAATTAAATTAAAATAAAATAAATTAAGAGGTGCCAAATACATGTATAGTTATTGGTACGAAACCCTTCGTGCGCGAGGTACCTACTATCTGTATATTGAAGTTTTCCATTATTCTTTCGTCAAAGATTGCACTTTCCCCACCATCACTGTCGCACTTAACGTTAAGAGCTGTCATCAGAAGATTAAAGGGATAGGTGGCAAAGAGCGCCTGTATCTACCTATCAGCTTACACTACGTTTACCCCATGGCTTTCTCTAACATTTAAAGTTACTGTAAACTCTATATGATAGATATATCCAAGCGAAGTTTTGCAAAAAAAATATTTTTAGGGTGACGTTACCGAACCGGTCAAACGAACCCTTTTAATGCAGCTTTGTCCGTCCGTCTGTCACAGCTGATTATTTCAGGAACTACATAAGCAAGGTATAGATTTAAAACGCACAGACTGAATAAGATTGCCAGTAAAAAAATAAAAAATTTTTTTCATTTTCATCCCCAAAAGGTCCAAAATAAGAAACGTCAAAATTTCAAACTGGTGCCAATAGGTCGAGTGGCATATCATATGAAAGGGGTCAATTAGCCCAGTTTAAAGCAGTTTTTTATTTTTTATACGATGCTTGGTTTTCATTTCATGATCAAATTTATGTCCAAAAATATAATATATTAAGATTTGTAGTTACTAGGCAGTAATCAATCTAAATATTTAGTTTCTATAACTACCTGTGCTATTTGTAGAAGTCATAATATACAAATGATGACTGTTGCGTAGGTAAGTCACTGGATGAATAGACAGATATCCATCTGACTAGTTGATGATTGATGAATGTTGGTGGTGTGTGCATCATCATCATTATGACCCACTGCAAGCCTTGTTTTACATTGGATGGACCTTCGTTTGACCACGAACTCACCTGATTAAGTAAAGTTATGGTATAAGATGGAGGACACAACACAAAGGTCTAGAAGACACCTATTCACTCTAGACTTAAAGAGACCCGGATTATAACTATCAGTAAAGACAGAGGCGGGTAGAAAGTTCCAATGCTAGGTAGTTCGCATAATAAAAGTAGAAGAAAACCGCTTAGTGCGAATATGTAAAGACTAAGTAAAGATGGTTCTGAGCCGTGCGACTGTTTGTACTACAGTAGAATGGAGATGTAAGGATCAGTTCATGCAGATCCTGAGAGCACTCACCGAAATGTAGCCTATTGTAGATGGATAAGCAAGCAACCTTGCGGCGGTGTTCGAGACTTTGGATTATCGTCTTCGAAAGGTACTGCTCTCCAATGAGTCTGAAGGCTCTTCGTTCAATCGAGTCCAGGACTCCAAGCTGGTATTTAGCCGAGCCATCCCAAACGTGGCAGAAATACTCCATACCTGACCTGACCTGAACTGGCCTTCTTTTGACTCACTCACTCGCCTCGATCCTGTGCTAGTCAGTGCCAGGTGCTGCCCACGGTCTTCCTAATATCGTCAACCCATCTCGCTAGGGGATGTCTCCTATTCCAGAACAAATCAAGGCCACCACTCGCTCAGCCTGTCTGAATGAATTAATGAAATGTTTATTTGTATGAATACAGGTTCATTTTATTAGATGTAGGAATAGTTTCACCATATTCGCTTATTAGCCGTGCTAATGTTAAGTTTTTTAATTTTAAATCAATCATGCAAGTAAATTCTAAAATAAATTCAATGATTGTAAAATTATAATTGCAAAATATAATAACAAACTATTAAATTCCTTTTTAAGTGTGTGATATCCTCAAATAATCCTCAATTGTATAGAAACATTTGTCACAAAGTCAATTATTTAATTTATTTTTGAATTATACATTAATTTTTCTTTTCTTTGTCTGTAAAGGTAAGTATAAATATTACTAAAATACATTACCTATTATTACCGGTCTCCACATTCAAATCCTATGCCATTTATTTAAAAAACAGATCCAGTAACAGTCACGTCAAAAATACCTTTTATGACAGTCAGACAACACATACTAGGTAGGCGTATTAGTACGTGAACATAGGTATATTTATACGCCACTACAGCATAAAACCCGCCATTCTTTTTCTTTAACGAATGCACACGGGGCGGCCGCGGCACAGCAAAGTGGCACTTGATATCCCAACCCTGGCAAAATCAGTATGGCGGATGACGTATAGCTTTTTATATTTTTTTAGCTTCTGCGAGCACAGCTCTTTGAAAACGAAACCCCTTTTGACAACTCCGTGGTTGTAATTTACACCAAGGAGTTTCATCGAGGGATAATGGCGCTAGCCTTGCTAGCTATTATTTTATTTCTTTATGTTTTATTTTGCTGCTGGCGTTCAGATAATTCGACGATTTGCTATTTTCCTGCTTGGTGATAACTGATAAGCGCAATATGTAGTAGGTGCTTAATAATTATAATATTTCTCAATTACCTATCAGTGTCTATCGGGAGATTACTTATTATGTGTAATTATTTATATCGGGTGTCTCATAAATCAACGTCTACTATTAGGTAGAAGGTACCACACAAAAGAACATAAATTCACCTGAATAAGTGAAGAAAAGTTAATATCTGTAGTCACAGGACTTGAAAGATCATCACAGGGTGTCAGTTTTTAGTATTTATTTTTGAATACCTTTGAAAAGTACATGAATAAGACTTTTTTCATATTTTTCTAATGACTGTCACGAATTTATTGTCTTAGTATTGTCCGTTTTCAGCTTGACGTTGATTTCTGGGACACCCGATATAAATAAAGGATGCAATTAATAAATAAAGGATCAATTAATGCAATCAATCATTCTAGGTGTGAAAACACGAATAATCATTAGATACTAAAGGTTAAACCCCCATTTATTTTAAACTGCAACATACAGTTAAGTTATACAAGTTTAAAAGTGCTTGTACCTATTCAGAAGTTTAAAATGAATTTAAGTTCTTTAGTCTGGTAGGTAATATAGACGCACAAAAAAGTAAATCCACTACTCTATAGAAGGGCAATGCGTGCAAATTTGTACTTATGAGAACCGCTCTAGCCGGTTCGTTTCTTCCTCTCCCTCACCTATACAGTCCATATTCTACACAATTTATCAAAATAACAACAATTATTATAAAAAAATATAGATACAAAACACAGTAAATAAATTTAAATATTTTCACGCGCAAAACGCGGCGCTCCCTTTTATTTAAGTCGCTAAGTGTGTATCTGTAACTTATCAGTAATATAAAAAAAAAACAGATTTGTTTGTAAATATGGTAATACTTATGTACTTTATTTTTATTCGTTTTTTTTACTTTGGTTTTCTTATACAGGGTGCATACATGGACTCAATGTTGTGGCAAATGGCGTTTCATAGAAATTGTATGGTTTTTTTTAATTTTCGTCAAAACTTACGATTTTATTTGGTAAGTTACTTTAAAAAAAAAGTGAAAAAAGGAAAAGTCTGTTGGGAAATAGAGTCGATTGAGACCAACTTGTCTTTTTTACAAATGTCATTTTCTGGGCTGACTTAATGTTTTTCAAAATTCTGAAACAAAATATAACTACAAAAGAAAAGGTGGATGCCCTCAATGAGGTAAAATTTTGCCCCACCCTGTATAGGTCCAGATCTCCTTCCTAACTTTGTTTTAACTTTTTTTTAATCTATGAAGTGGAGTCCTAGCGACCTAAACATAGGTTTTTGTAAACCTATCAGGCACCAGTCTCTCACAATATAGGTTACGCAGTTATGTATTATACCCACATGTAGGTAATGTTATCCTTAAACATAACCTTTGTGAAGAGATTTAAAAGATTATGTTATGTTATGTTTGCGTACAAATACAGAGACTAAACACAACGTTCACTCACGCACTTCAAAAAACTCATGGGTAAAATTGTATGACGGCATGAGCGATTGCTCATATTTGAAGCGACACTCCGCGACGTTCGATGCCCATTCTATTAGCTACTAAGATGGATTACTGTTCTATGGATAAACGTTTCAGTCACTTTGGGTGGGTGGCAATATTTCAAACTTACGGATTTAGTAATTTACTCTCTCATAATAGACTAGAGGATACCACGTGACTTCTCATACTGACACTCTTAAAAATTTGACAGAATAACACAAAATATCTACGATAACAATAGACTATAAAAAGCCTTAAAGCAGAATCTAAACCAGGTTTCCAGAAAAACGCCCCTAGCATTAAAAAAAACAGTACAAACCATCGCACACTACGAACTAAGCAAATCACAGATCTTAAATTTCCACATCCATGAAACCTATCACACTCTCAACAACTTGAAACCAGACCGGTTAAGCGCGAGTTGGCTCGCCTACAAGCGAAATAGTAGGTATACAATTTTTACATAATAATTTTGCTTTCGACTTTACCTACCACAAGGTCAGAAAGATTATTTCTAGTCCGGGTCAAAGCGATTTTATTTTGTTCTGCTATGGATATTCTGTAGGTAATGATAATTAATATTCCTTCCTTTGTTCTGTAAAATTTTAGTTCCAGCTTAGCATTGATCTGTGAGACACGTTCTTAAAATACATTTGCCAAAACTTCAGTTAAGTCAAAACATAACAATATCATCTGGGTGAACTGAAGTTTTTAACCTGAGTGAGATAACCCTAAGAAGAGAGAAAATGAAACTCTTAGCGATATTATTCACAACAATCGGGTTCATCGTTTGTGACATCACAGAATACTATAACAAACGAGCCAAACTTTTAGAGGCAGAGAATGTCCTCGCACTTGGAGGGAACTATCCATTAGACCCCAAAGAATCAGTTGTCAACAACTGCCTGATGCAACACAAATTCAAAGAACTTAACTTCGCATTCGATAACCCCAGATACTTCAACTATTCGCATCACTATTTCGTCTACAAAAACAAGATGCGAAAATCCAAAGTGTATAAGATAATAAAAGACATGCCCAAAGGAGCCGCGCTACACGTCCATGACATGGCTCTCATGGGACCAGATTATCACATGAACTTAACTTATATGGACAACTTGTACTTTTGCTTCGGCCCACACCCTCACTTATCATCTACAAAGCGTCTGTTTTTAAAGTTTTCTAATCAGCTGCCTCAGAAATACTGCAACGAGTGGCAGCTTATCAGCGACGCTAGAAGAGATTCGGAAAACGTATCAGAATTCGATGCTAATCTAAGAAAGCACTTTACTCTAGTTGTTGACGACCCGGACACTGTCTACCCCAGTTACATGGAAATTTGGATCGCTTTCGAATATTATTTTTTAACAATAAACCCACTTTTGACATACAGGCCAGTATGGGAGCAGTACATTTACGACTCATTGATGAAATTCAAAGAAGACAATATAATGTACCTAGAAGTAAGAAGTTCGCTGCCCAGACTATATGAACTAGATGGATATACACATAGTAAGTTGGTAACAGCTGAAGCCTATCAAAAAGTATTGAGCCAGTTTACAAAAGATCACCCAGATTTTGAAGGAGCTAAAATTATTTTGGCGGATTCGAGGTCGCGGAACTTTCCACTCAATAAAGAGACTTTTCTGCAAACCGCAAGAAGTATAAAGAATCGAATACCTGAAATATTTGCTGGGTATGATTTGGTTGGACATGAGAATACGGGAAGACTATTGATAGAGTACGCTCCTCAGCTGTTACAAGCTGAAGATATCAACTACTTCTTCCACGCTGGCGAGACGGATTGGTATGGAACACTGGCCGATAGCAATTTATACGATGCTATATTGCTTGGAAGCAAAAGAATAGGACACGCGTATGCGTTGATCAAACACCCGCTGTTAATGAAAGAGGTCGTAGTAAGAGATATCGCTTTGGAGATCAACCTTATCTCTAACTCTGTGTTGTCACTGGTGAGGGATTTACGGAACCATCCATTGAGCACGTATATAGCGAATGGCATGCCAGTGGTATTGTCGAGCGACAGCCCAGGCGCGTGGGAGGCGGACCCAGCCAGTGACGATTTCTACGTGGCTTTCGTCGGAGCCTCCAGCAAACTATCCGACTTGAAGATGCTGAAGGCTCTAGCAGAGAATTCTGTGAAATACAGCGCTTTGGAACCGTATAAGAAGGAAAATGCTTTAAAAAAATTTCGCTCGCAATGGAAAAAGTTTATAGATAACTTCTATTGTCCTAAATATTAAAAAATACTTAAGTTTGCGAAATAAGTAAGAAATTAGGTGTGCACCTCAATAACTGATGTTTCTTATATCGGTTACTTATGTACTTACTGATTTCTCGAGTAAAATATGGCAAGATTTACGATGATTCATAGCTACTGATTCTGTGTTATTGTGTAGTGACCTTAATAAATAATCGATGACGTCTTTCATTATTATCTATTGTTTTCATTTATTTATTAATTTTAACATCAGATATTGATTTGTTTTTATTCAATCAATGTTGTTTTACTCAATTCTAATTTTGCTACTTTTCTTTTGCCCTACAAATTATTCTAGAAATTTCTTGAGTTGGTAGATACGCTTTGTAACATCGATATTTATATATTGTTAACAAAACTAAACCGTAGATTATCTACTTGTTAGTCGATAAATAACAAAATATAGAGCTTTAATATTATATTTCAAAATTATAGTAGAAGCTTTAACTTTTTGAATATGAAAGCATTATTTTTTATCTCGGGACCATTCAATCATCAATTTGGTCTAAGTATTCATGAATTCATTGGTTTATTAATATCATAATTCATTATATCAATACAAACATGACCGTTGGGGAATAAAGGTTCACGAATGGCGACCGCGCTCAAGAAGACGAAGTATAGGGAGACCCCCAAACGGCTACATCGTCAAGATTGCAGGTAATCGGTGGATGGAGAGGGCTCAAGTCCGTTTCGTGGAATTCCTTAAGGGATATCTATGTTCAGCAGTGGACTTATAAAGGCTGTTGATTGATGATGATGATGATGCAAACATAAATATCTATCATATTTCATCACTAAGGTCAGTGCACCTACAGATCCAAAGCCAAAGAATACAACGCATTCTCGATTGCTCGTATTTCATAGAAACAACAATATAAATGCCAACCAAGCTATTCTGACCCCACTCTAGAGGTTCTAAAGCTCAATTTCCTCTGGATTACACGCAATACGAGTACCTAGATGCATTCAGTACCGCAACGTGGAGTGACACCCTCAAAAGAAGGGTACTCTGCACTAACGAAGTCATTGTCTGCTCCTATCTTTCTGTTCTATACACAAGCAAATACATAGGTAAAGGCTGGCAAGTCAACATTTTGTTTCAGTCGACTAATTAACTGGAAGTAGGTACCACAACGTAGTGACGCAATATGCAAGGGATAGTTTATTAACCGACTTCAAAAAGGAGGAGGTTCTCAATTCGTCGGAACCTTTTTTTTATGTATGTTCACCTATAACTCCGTCAATTGAGGACCGATTTCAAAAATTCTTTTTTTGTTTAATAGAGTATACTTTACAGGTGGTCCCATTGAAATTTTATTTCTGAGGGATTGGTACTTTTCCCGAAAAACTCAAAAAACCTCATCCTCACTTGTAATTTTCGCCCTATGATCACCAATGTCTCCATCAATCGTGAACCGATTTTCAAAATTCTTTAGGGCAAAAAAAGTAAAAAGTGATTTATTTGAAGTCGGTTTATTTTTTTAAAAGTCCTACTTGTTTTAGAAATGGTAATGTGATTTTTGTTGCGTGATAGATCTGTTAGCGGGTTCCAATTCCAACATCCAATTGCGGCATAGCGCAGCCTAACACTGGCACAGCTAAATCCAGGATATGTCCAGCAGTGGACTGAATACGCTGGTGTTGTTGTTGGTAGATTTTGAATGAATGAACGAATTCAAATTGCTTTATTGTACAACTTAATCTTACAAACAAGCCTAGCAACAAACAAAGCCTTGAGTTCAAGAGCTGGCCCATTCTAAATTTAAAAAAAAGACAGAATCAGCGTCCAACACTGGACTGCTATAGGCTGATGATGATGATGATGATAAGACAGAATCTTAAAAAAAAAAAACAATGGACTGTCTTATCGCTTGCAAGCGATCTCTTCAAGACTGTATTGTGAATAGGTATATTTGCGGAACATTATCGTCTTGTCCGTAGAGGTGAGTATGTAGAGGTTTTACTATTTCAACCCCCACTGCATCCTTTGCATCAAGCACGTACCTAGGTGGTAGAGACCTACTTATGTGTTCGAAACGTCATACATAAAGCTGAGACAGGGAACATTTTGAGGGTTCCGTACCTCAAAAGGAAAGAAGAAAGGAATCCTTATAGGATCACTTTATTGTCCGTCTATCTTTCTGTCTGTGAAGACATTTTTCTCAGAAACGCGTGAAGGTATCAAGTTTAAATTGATATCAAATACCAGTGGAAACCAAATATCCATAGCCTAGCCATAAAAAAACCAGGCATCGACAACACAATTAAAAGATACGGCCACTTATTCCGCATATTTTAACATCTTCTATCTTCTTCTATCTATAAATATAAAAAAAATTAAACCCGTTTTCCTTGGTCACGGCATCACGCGTGAATGGCTGGACCGATTTCACGAATTCTTTTTTTGTTGTATTTGTTATTATTAGGACAAGGTTCTTACGGAAAAAAATATTAAGAAAATCTCTCAGAAATACTGAAAAATATACATTTAATTTTGCTAAGGCGGTACGAAGTTCGCCGGGTCAGCTAGTAATAAATAATAATAAAACAATCGTAACTATGTATTAGTTAGGTACTCCTCCCACAGTCAGAATACATAGGTAGTTAGTAACTATAAGTATGTAGGTATAACTTACTACCTATGTATTCTAGCAGTGGGAGGTTTGCAATGAAAAATTATATCCACAAAAAATAAAAACAAAAAAATACTCGATACGTCGTTTTATTCAAACTTAGATACTTATTTAGGAATAAAATACAGAATTATATAGTAACTTAAAAAAAATTGTTATTTTTTTATGTACTCTAGCAAATATAATTCTGTGGTCTCTTTCTACCTACGTACTTTTAATCAGATCATTTCTTCCATTATCAGTATTTCGAACAATCAAAATTATCGATAAATGTTTTCCATTGAGAGCGAAATTTTGCCAAAGCTTTAGCCTTTCTAGAAGGTACCAAAGCACTGTATTTTATTGAATTCTCTGCTAGAGTCTTCAGCAACCTCAAGTCGGACAGTCGGCTGGAGGCTCCGATGAAAGCCACGTAGAAATCGTCACTGGCTGGTTCCGCCTCCCACGCGCCCGGGTCGTCGCTCGACAATACCACTGGCATGCCATTCGCTATGTACGTGCTCAATGGATGGTTCCTTAAATCCCTCACCAGCGACAACACAGAGTTAGATATCAGGTTGATCTCCAAACCGATATCTCTCGCGACGACCTCTTTCATCAGCAGCGGGTGTTTGATCAGCGCGTACGCGTGTCCGATTCTTTTACTCCCAAGTAATATGGCGTCATATAAATTGGCATCTGTCAGAGTCCCGTACCAATCCGTCTCTCCGGCGTGAAAGAAAAAGGTTAAATCGTCGGCTCGTAGTAGCTGAGGAACGAACTCTATCAATGGCCTGCCCGTATCTTCTTGGCCGACCAAATCAAAGCCAGCAAAGATTTCTGGGACAAGTTTCTTCAAATTTTTTGCCGTTTCAAGATAGTTGTTTAGTTCATCGGTGCCGACTAACCTTGATGGTGCGAAAATAACTTTTGCTCCTTCGAAATCTGGATAGTCTTTCATAAACCGGTTCAACGCTTTTCTATAAGATTTCGCAGTGACTACTTGATCGTAAGTGGTTCCATCAAGTTCGTATAAATTAGGCAGCAAGCTTCTTACTTCAACATGCATTAAGTTGTCTTCTCTGAATTTCTTCAAAGCATCGTAAAAATATTTCTCCCATACCGGCCTGTAAGACAAAAGAGGGCTGACAGTCAGAAAATAGCCTAAGAAAGTGGTCCAAGTTTCTGTAATACTGGGGTAGACAGTATCCGGATCGTCGACAACTAATGTGAAATGTTTTCTTATATTTGCATCGAATTCTGAAACGTTTTTCGAATCTCTTCGCGCTTCGCTGATAAGTTGCCATTCGTCGCAATCCTTCTTTGGCAGCTGATTAGAAAACTTCAAAAACATATGATTCGCAGATGCTCCAAGATGCGCACCGAAACAAAAATACAAGTTCTCCATGTAAGTTATATTCATGAGATAATCTGGTCCCAGAAGAGCCATATCATGCACGTGCAACGCTGCTCCTTTAGGCATATCCTTTATTATCTTATACACTTTGGAATCGCGCATCTTGTTTTTGTAAACAAAGTAGTGATGCGAACAGTTGAAGTACTTCGGGTTATCGAATGCGTAGTCGAGTTCCTTGAATTTGTGTTGCATCAGGCAATTGTTTACGTCAGATTCTTTGGTGTCCAACGGGAGATTTCCTCCGAGTGTGAGTACATTCTCCGATTCTGCTAATTTGGCGCGTTTGTTGAAGTATTCTGTGGTGATGTCACAGACACAATATGCGATTAAAGAGACTAATACGAGTAATCTCATGTTGTTACTGATAGGTCACGCGGTACGTGTCACTTGATACCGCGCTGGATCGGAACTGAAATCTTTTATGGGGGCAACGGACGGCGAACAATGCAACAACGAATTGCCTAAGGGTTTAGATTTAACGGTGATAAATTAATTATTTCTAGTACTTATGACTTAAATTTTGATAATGTGGGTTAATCTGAAACTAATTAAATAAAACAAAACTAGGATAAATTAATTAAAAATAACTTGTACCTACTTACTTAATTGTAAACAATTTTATTTTTGCTATGGCTTATTATTTAGTAACACGATTTACCCAATATTTTTGTACTCGTAGGTGGTACCTAGGTGTACCTTATTTGTTCTCAGGACTTATCCCATACAATAAGTAAGTACATATCTATCTTTTTTACAAGATAAGTTACAAAGTTATTTATAGGTACAAATTATATCTTAGGACCTAGGTATATACCTATTAGGTATCTAAAGTTTCATGTTTGCAAAAGTATTGATGACTAGCTTCTGGCCCCGGGTTCGCTCGCGTGGTACCTGGGTAAAAAGTAGCCTATGTGTATGTAATCCAGGTCATAAACTATATATAATTAAAATTGCATTCAAATCCGTTCAGCAGTTTTACCGTGAATGAGTAACAAACATCCATCTACATATTACTTACTGATATCTATGTATAATCTATATCTATATTATGTATATTATACCTATATCTACCTACATCCATACTCACAAACTTTAGCATTTATAATATTAGTAGAACATGTACTAAGGCAGGTAGGTAGGTACTCTCAGTACCTATTAGAATATTGAGAGTATATTATTATGATTTTGAGACTAAAGGACACCAACTTACTTTTATGTAGGTAAGTAATTACCTATGTACAAATGTCGTGTAAATAACACAGCATTGTGCGAGCTATCAGACGTTTAAAACCACTCGCAGGATGGCAGGAAACTGCAGGAAACAGATAACAAATTCAAAATAGATTATAAACTCAAAGCTAAGGCTAATAGGTCATGTGTGAGTACCGTTTGCAATGGGCCCATTAATAACATTATTTTCAAAATCATCAAACTATAAAGCATTTATAATTTCACGCAATTATTTGCAAATGGCGACCTTCTTGATGTCATGATTGATAACAAATATCATGCTCACAGTTAATCGACCCTAAATTAAGCGGAGTTTAAGAGAAAGAAGCTGATAAACGGCATCCCCTTTAAGAAGGGGGATATGCCCATAATCCCCACGCTACAGGTATGCAGGTTGGAGATCGCAGGGCACAGCTTCTCGCACCACCGACGCTGCTGCCCGTTGGCGGCCAGGGGATTTAGCTATGCCGCAATCAGCCGCCAGAGCCCCGTTTGTTATACAGAGGGCTTACCACGAGTTATGATAGTTTTCGAAAACTTTATAAGTTTCGGTATCTTTCCCAGTGTTGCTGTTTTAGCATTTTTAATGCTAAATTTAGCATATTTTCGGGTCTGTTAGCTTGAAAAATTCGCATTTAGCATATTTTTATGATTAACATTTTTTTGTACGTTACCTAAAAATTAAAAATTCCTAAGGAATTCAAAAGAAAAATATAGATTTTAGCATTTTATTTAGCATTTTTAAAAGTTATTTTGCATTTTTTGCAACATGTTTTAGCATTTTCTCCAAATAAAAAACGGCAACACTGATTTTTAGATACACTTTCGTAGTTCATGCACGTTTCCCTAGAGGCGCTGTACGAAAATGTATGGAAAGATACCAAAACCTAAAAAGTTTTCGAAAACTATCAAAACCCGTGGTAAGCCCTCACAGGCGCGGATCCAGGATTTCGTTTAGGGGGGGGCAGTTTTTATGTTTGGCAATGCTCTTAATTAATTTTCATCAGCGAGCGGAGATAGCCGCGAAAAATTTTTTTTCAGAAAATGTGTTATTTTGCCTAGGTATTAATAATTATTATTATGATCACAAACAAAACACGAAAAGAAAACTGCGATTTTTTTATATATTCATAGGAAATCGTTAATGCAAAAGACAGTAACGAAGTCGGCGAGCGAAGCGAGCCGCGAAATTTTAACACAAAAACCTCTGTATCTTGGTCATTTTTATACTATTATAAAAACAAAAACAATATATATTGATTTTTATAGCTACAAATCTGCATAATTAACAAATTAACAAAAAACGTGAATGATCCTCATGACGGAAACCGGATAACATTCCATTACTGGTTTTTTGTATGGACAGAGTCAGTGCCGTAAATAGCATTTTACGCGCCCGGTGCGAGCTTCTATAATTGTCAAGCCTGGATACCAGACATAATAGAAAATCGATCTCGCGTTCCAGCATATATGAAGTTAAAGTTGATTTCTCAGTGCTTAGTTGCTTTATTTATTATAGAAATAAAATCGGCGAGCGCAGCGATCCCCAAAATTTTTGGCGCACAAAGACAAAGACAAAGGAAAAAAGACAAAGAAAATGGTGGCATTTTTTGAAACACCTAGGTGTTTAGGCCTAGGCCCAACAGACGTAAAAAAGCAAGTCGGCGAGCGGAGCGAGCCGCAATTTTTTTCAATCATTGTAACTAGCGCTGTTATGTTCTAATTCGTCATTGTTGCAAACTCTATAGATTGGAATTTAAAAAAATTGTGCGTAGTTATGTACAGACAGCGTCAGAGTCTGGTAACCCCCCTAGTTAACGTTAGTAGGTTCAAACCGTCGCGGTGTCGGTCGTGGATCTCGATCTTTTTGCACAAATGTGTGTTTTATAAACCTTCTCCTCCTTGCTTAGGGATATTTAATTTCGTCCATAAATCTATATGAGAAGATGGAGTGGCGGTTACAACACTCGACATTAATCTGTACGTTATAAGAGTACTGGGTTCAAATCCCTCAATGCCTATATATATTTTTGTTTTTTTTTATTTTCGTTACTAACACAATGGACTACGTTTTAAGTGTAGTAGGTAAGTTACCTAATTATGTAAGGTAAAATAATAAAACAATTTTCAAAAGTTATAACAAATTTATTAAAACGCCATTTAACATAACACAATATAGATAGTTATTACTTATTTTTTAGAATTTTCAATAATGTTTTAAATGATAGAATAATACTTAATTTACCCATATAAGATTAACGAGTGAACAAACATGTTAACATTGGAACAGGTTATACTTGCCGTATAAAATCCAATAAACAATTTAGATCACTCGCAAATACTTACTCTGGTATTTTATCTATTATTGAAAACATTATATATCTGAATATTTATTAATACCGAATGGGATGGATGTCTTTCACTTAAAATAATTTGTTGAAGCCTTCTTTTCATTTGGGTAACCATAGTCCGCCCAAAACCACTAGGACGCATCAGTTCCCAGGTTCTTAGGACCTCCTGTTGCAGGTGGACAACACTTCACTTGTGTCCCAATTAGGACAAATTGACCACACATATGCTCACACATTCTCCACATATTAACGATGAACCACGCAGTTATCATGAACTAAATACACTGTTCCTTCTGGACGCTTATCCACTGCTTGCACTGTTAACAGCATTATTTCTTGCAAAACTGGCCAATTATGCGTCCACTCACTTCAACAATTTCTCCTGGTCCCATTGATGACATCCATCACCAATAACCTGAAAATAAAAACCACAATATTATAAACGTATGACTGTGTTTATTTATTATAAAAGGGAATAGGTTTACTAAGCAAATTGTTTATGATAATCCTACTTATAATTGTCATACCACTTACCTAATGTTATTCTGCCATTTCCTCTTACATTTGATGGGTTGTAGCGTTCCGAAATGTTATTTTGCAAAACCCACTCTTTAGCTCAATTTTTCGGCTGTTATATATGCACAATTATATTTCATAAACAAAATCAATGACACACACCCAAGACGAAACAAGTAACCTTTTGTTCTGAACTATCATTTAATACACAACTACCTTCAATAGTCCAGTGCTGCACAGAATAATTTAAAGTAGTTGTGCACTACCGTGATAAACAAATGAAAAAGTTACTAGCTGACGCATCCATTCATACCTAGACAAAATAATAAACGTATACTGTAACTTAAAATTTCGTCATAATCGCCAACCGCTACGATAGCTCAGTTGGTTAGAGCGTCTCATTCATAAACTGGTGTGAATAAATTGATGGTTCGATTCCCTAGCCAAGTATACATATTTTTGTATAAGATTTTGGCCATTTGAATATGGTAGCCTCCACGGCAGCAATTTAAATTTATACTTGAAAGGGGTATACCAGATCGTGACGCTGTGTGTACCATTCACAACCAAAAGGTGGTAACAAAATCGGCGAGCAGAGCGAGCCGCGAAATTTTTCTATCGAAGGTCAGCTTACAAAATATGAATAAGAAAACTACGATTTATATCTGAATTTCAGCCAACCTTTATGTATTAGGTTATAATTATCAACGAAGACTTGGTCCTGATCTGGTCATTTCTGCACCCCACCAGAAAAGACAACTCAATTTATATCTAACTAATAATAAAAAAATAAACTAATAATAAATTAATACTACTATTCATGACCCAAAAACTTGGTCCTGGTCCGGTAATATCTGTGCCCCCCAGAAAAGAAAAGACAATTTTATTACCGGATATTAACCTAATAATTAAAACTTGGTCCTGGTCTGGTCATTTTTGCGCCCCCAAGAAAAGAAAACTACGATTTATAACTGGATATTAACGAAATAATTAATGAATACTACCATGCATGGTCTGCGCCCTGTGCCTGGGCACCGGTGGCACCGCCTTATTTTCGGCACTGGACACAGTATAATTAATAGCAAATTAGTTAACACATGACAATGTATTGATCGTTCCAAATTTACCTAGGTACATAATAAGTACCTTGTGAATTACTAACAATTTAAACATTTTAAAAAGTTCATAATATCTAGTGTATTTTGCCTAGTTGAGGGGGGGGGGGGGGGCAATTGCCCCTATTGCCCCCCCCCCCCCCTGTATCCGCGCTTGAGCCCTCAGCAGGGTGCACCACGTGCAGGTGAGGTTGGATTGGGTTCCAGAGATGGGGGTTTGAACCCCTTACACCCCCAACAAAGTACCTACCTACTGAATAACTATCAAATAAAATAAGTTGGTTCCAAAACAATACAATACTAGGTACCTAGATAGTAGGTATACAATTATTACTTTCATATGGTGTGTTAAATTGTATGTTACAGGTTATAGATCATCATCATCATCAGCCTATAGCAGTCCACTGCTGGACCTAGGCCTCCCCTAATGAGCGCCATTGCGCCCTGTCCTGAGCTCGATTCATCCAGCTTCTACCAGCAGCCTTTCGCAGATCGTCACTCCACCTGGCCGGAGGGCGTCCTACACTACGTTTGCCGTTTTTGGTTTATCTCACATGAATCCTTTTTTTTTTGTCGGGGTGAAAATGCGTCACGCATGTCCTTCAGCTCGGGGAGAGTTGGGTCTGTCGGGCTCTCCGCCAGCTACTAGATCTCGCTAGCTCGGCGACCTCGACCAAAAACATACGGTGTTCCTTCACTCACCGTAGTGCTATTGCTTCATCGAACCCTACATCGCCTGATGAAGGGCTCGACGCTACACCAGCACTTGACGGGGTCATGGGGTCCCGGTAGGATTCTACCACGGCCCCGTCGGTGATAGTTTTTCCTCGTATTTCCCTTATTGGGGAAGGGGGATGTCCCGAAATATATTCATATATTCTTTATTGCATTAATTATGTTTGTTAAAATGGCAGGTGTTGTAGAATTTAGGTTAATACATAATTACCCAGTTTGGGCGTAGCAAAGATCAGAGTGGATGTCATTACGGACATCCCCTACAATTGGAGTACATCTCACATGAACCCTGTGTTAACCAAACATTTTTGTCTATAAGATAGGCGGAAAACAAGCCTATAGCGTCTTCAAATCTACTATAATTTACAGTGCCCGCTTACTAACCTTTAGGTTATGCAGTGGACACTATATTGGTGCAATACCACGATGGCCACGACACGACCAATTGAAGTAAGTTTTGTTGAGTATGCAATACAAACGCCGTTGCACTGCAGCAGTACAGATAACAGAAATAGAGCCGTCATGGACTCTACTGCCAAATAGGTACAACTAGGTATTCTTGTAAGTCAATCACACTGTCATTTTCCCAAAGTGGTATCGGAGCCGTGGCGCCGTACCACATTATGTAAAATCCTTTGTTTAACGACTTACCGAACTAAAGAACTTAAAACAATGGGCCGAGAGCGAATGTGATTGGCTACTCGGTGGGGTTGCCATATCCCAATTCCACGGCCATAGCAGGGGTGTGTCCATTGGCTCAGTTGACTAGCAGTTAAGGGTAGGCGCACTTACCTATGTGTTTAAGCGAGCAAGCAGCTTCAGTTCAGTACCATTCATAGAGAAATGGGAGGTAGCCTCTCTGACGACCTAAGTTTGTGTAAATTCTCCCACTCTGCAGAGGGTGTCTCGGAAGAAGTATTGGCAGCCCACGTAATCCTGGATTGCACGGGAGTTGTATCACAACGCGAAATCTCCGAGGTCTGAAGCCTTCAAATACCCCAGGAAACGTTTGTGCTTCTGGCCGGAGTTAGGCTGGCTTAGTAATAACCAGATCTCCTACACGCACAATAGACCAACAAAGAGTTTTCCATTTGCGGAAAAGGTACAACCCTTTTTTATTTACAATAAAGGAGAATGCCGACTGATGTATGGCGTTCGGTACCAAGACTAAAGTGAATGCGTCAAAAAAATCTCCAACAAGTTTTTAGTCGATTCTACTGTCAAAATAATTAAAAATGAGGGTGATGACCACGGTAACACTTTACATCAATGTTTGTTGCCATAGTAACGTGAATATCATTGGTTCTTACAGTCTGATGGCGGCGCGTGCGGCGGAAACCAAATCAACAAAATATTTTTTTACTTGATTATTAATTCCGTCGGTGTGTAAAACTAAAGAAAATGTTAATGTAATTTATAAAATATAATAAATTTTATGGCATACGTTTGGTTTTGACGCAATTGGTACGGGTTCTCGGCATTCTCCTTTAGTATAAGTAGTTCCCTAGTAGCGGGAGGGTGGAGCGACTACGTGAAGTCAAAAGTAAGGTATCTTATGGGAGCTAGAGGCGAGATAGAGCGAGAGATACATGCGCAGACGTTTCGTTCAACGCTAGATATCTTTTTTGTGGTAGACTTTACGTGCCTAACTGTAGTAGAGATCTTTGTGTAGGGCTCATCCGGGGAAGTACCTACTAGCACCATACCTATTTCTGCCGTGAAGCAGCTTTGCTGTGTTGGCTCAACGCCCACGACCGATTTTTCCACAGTTTTTTTGTAGGACAGTTAGGGAGTGGAACCTCATGCCAACCTCATGCACAGAGTGTATACCAACCAGGTTGGATCGACGAATGAAGTAACGCCATACGAGCTAAAATGGAATTGGATTGGATTGTACTCTTCTTCTTTGTCCTCGCTCTTTCCCGTTACTCGGGTTCGGCTTTCCTAATCATGCGGCGCCAAGTATTCCGCTGCTTTGTGTCATCCTTTGTAAGGCCAAGGATTTTCATGTCCTTATGGATATTCGTCATCCATGTCGTCTGAGGTCTTCCTCTTCCCCTTTTATTTGTGGCAATGGAAAGGTACTTGACATTCTCTTATTGCGTTACTTCATTCGTTGATCCAACCTGGTTGGTTACGCTCCGTGCATGAGGTTGGCATGAGGTACTCCTCCCAACTGTCCTACAAAAAACCGGTGGAAAAGTCGGTCTTGGGCGCTTAAAGTGTGTGAGTGCCGGTAGAATTACAGGCAGATTAGGTTTATCACCTTCATGTGCCTCAAGTTGCATCGCGGGGCGCATTACAAACACCTACGATGCAAAGCTTTGTGATAGGTACTGGATACCACTTAACATCAGGTGGGCCATGTGCTTGCTTGCACGATCTCTATGGTGCAGTGGGCAAAGGCTCGCATGAGACGTAGAAGGTTCTGGGTTCCATTCCCGCCCGATATTTGTATGCAAATAGTTGTCTCTCTCTAAAACCTATTCCGTCTCGAAGTTCACGATAAATGTTTGGTGTTTTTACGTACTTATAGATACTGGGGATTCGGCTTTTTTCCGCTAATTTATCATGTATGGTAAAATTAAAATAAAAATGTACTTTGATAAATAGGTTTATTTGTGGAAATAACATTTCTTATCTCTTACATTAAATAAGTTAGAATAAGTAGACATGCACTAGATGTTATACAATTAGATACACAACTCACAATGAGTGCCGTAAATAGGGCGGTGCCAGCGGTGCCAGGCACAGGGCGTAGACCCTGGGGGGCGCAGAAATGACCAGACCAGAACAGTTTTGGGTCATGTATTTTAACGCATAAAGCTTTTCTCATATTACACCGACTCGACGCCAATCCAACACCCTTCAAACTAGAACTATCGATCCGGTAACGAGTCGTCAACTAGGCGATCAACGCGTCTGTCACCAGTGGACAACATGGCGTCAATGAGTTGGCAATGCGTCGTCAACGAGTGGGAAGCGCGTTGTCCGTTCATTGTTAACGACACCCCCAAAACTACACCCCGGTATCGTTGACAAAAAGCGTTTGTTATCGACACCACCTAGTTTAAGAATTTAAGGCAATTCATGAATACATATTTACCATAACAAAATTGTGAAATCGTTGATTTTTTGAATAGTGGTGAAAATAATGTCTAAACGATCTAAATATGAACTCGAAAATAAAAATACTGAATTTGACGCTTCGTATAGTCAAAACTGGGATACTCAAGATACTCAGATTCTGTATGAGCAATGTAACAATATAAATGTTTCTTCTCTTGATGTTAACCTCTAAACATCACAAACGGTTCAATTAAGGAAAGAAGTTGGTATTATTTTATTTAATATTTTAGTATATGAATATATCAGGGCAACAACACTATTCATTAGTGGTGTCGTTAACAAATGCTATTTGTTAACGATACCTCGGGGGTGTAGTTTTGGGGGTGTCGTTAACAATGAACGGCGTTGTCAACGCCCGGCCAGGACGAGTTAGCAACTCGTCGCCCACTAGTCGTAAGCACATTGTCGACTCGTGTCCGATTCGTCGACGAGTGGCAAACGGTTCGGTGACGTCAATAGGTGAACAACGCGTGGACCACGCGTCGTCAACCTATAGCTTACAAGTTGACAAATTCACTCGTAAGAAACATAACATAAAGCTTACATTTCAATGCCATACTGTGAGTTGAGTTGGCGTCGAGTCGATATAATGCGCGAAATACGTTTCTAGACGCGCCCTACGTTTGTACACCAAAACTCGAACCATCCGATTTCGTTAGATCCTTTTATTTCTTAAACGTGATAAGTTAACCTAACTGTGGACTAAAAAGTCGACCATTTAGGGTGTATGTTCAAATCTATCATATTTTGGTGTTTAGAAGCTCGCATCGGGCGCACAAAAGGCTATTTACGGCACTGCTATCAACATATCTTTGTCTAACTGAATGTGAATTTGGCTGCAAAGTAATAGTACAGTCATTTGGGCGATAAAAGGCGGGTTACCTGAAAAGTTTTCCGGTAGTTTTGAATATTGGTAATTTTTATAGATTTCGATGTGCTCTTTCTAAATTTCAAGTTCGCAACCTTTTCCTCACATCTTTTTAAAAACTCCCTGAAAACATTCCAGGTAAAACTACCAAATGAATGGAGTATAGCAGTTAAATAGTTTGCTAAACCTAACTTAAGAGGGCGACGAATCCGTTGGGACTATTGTATGCAGCTAAAGCTATATGGGCAGAACTTAAAATGAACCATAAATGGGGAAAAATTCGTGATAATGTAGTATTTACATAATTCTTATAAATATGTACTGGCTAAAGGCGTAACGCATTTTATTTTAAATGAATTAAAGAATATATTTTTACGACACAGCGCAGCTTAACACTGAAACAGCTACATCCCCTGGCCAGCGACGGAGAAGCTGTGTCCTGCGATCCCCAACCCGCATGCCCAGCGTGGGGAGTATGGGCATATCCCCCTTCTTATTAGGGGAGGCCTATGTCCAGCAGTGGACTGCTACACATTGTTATAAGATGTTGGTCCCGGCTTTTTCAATCGATAAGCTATTTCGGTAGCTATCATGCTTAAAACTACACCTGGGTTGGACTACCTCAACTAAAAGCGGATGTACACGGGTCGATTTTAACCGCGCGGCAAGTCACTAATCGAATCGCCCATCCCATTTACACGGGTCGATAAAAATCGTAGGCGACTATTGTATTTTGACAAAGAAACAACAATCGATAGACGATTTTTGCTACCAGCGGCCGCACGACTAAAGTCAAACTTATGAATTTGCCATTTGTATCACATTTTTTTTTGTTCAACCGGCATCGTCCTATTTGGCAAAGGTCTCCCCCAAAATTTCGCCAACCATCTCTATCCTTCGAGGTATCCCAACATTCTCTCTCGAATACCTCGAGCTCGTCCCACCATCAATTTCTTGGCAGAGACCGACCTCGTCTTCACCTATAACGTATAGTCGATCTTCGCCGTACAATCGAAATCGTGCAGCTTTAGTTTAGTTAGTTAAAGCCCGCATGAAAATCGAATTGCAGGTGCCTATAGTTAGGTATAGTATATTAACAAAGAAAAAAATAGAAACGATCGCCTACGAGCCGCATGCGATTTTAGTAACCTGCGTAAATAGGCTAGCGATGCGGCTTGGTGAGGCAATTTGTGAAGCGACTCGCCGCACGGCGAAAATCGACCCGTGTAAATACCCCATGAGTTTTAACACTGTCGATTTTAATCGGAATCTACTTTGGAACTTGCGATTTTAGTCAACTGACGAAATTGTCAATACACGTTGCCTTATTATGAAGTTATACTTGATACTGGCAAAATTGTAGAAAACTATCCCAAAAGTCATTGGATAAAAAGAAGACTCGAAGTTGATTTTTGCCGTGCGGCCGAAATCGTGCAATTATAGTCACCCATAGCTCGCACAAGAGAAAAACTTATAATATTGGTACTAAAAGCATAGTAACAGTCTAATCCTCTCCAGCTGGTACAGCGTCTTCTAATCTCTTGATGTACTTCACTCGCAGTTCGGTTACTGCATCGCCTTTTAATTGATCCTGCAAATAAAAATAAATGTCGCGGGAAGTCTGCAAATGTGAAACATAGGAACTTTTTAACATGGACAATAAAACCATTAAAAACAAGCTTTTATTTAAACAAACAAATACACTTTTTTTTACACGAAACAATTATACTTTCGCGCGATTGGCATGCGTAAGGCCTTGCTTAAAACTGACAATAGTGACACCTATTGAGATGTGCGGGAATCACAAGCAACAAACATAAACATAGCGTCACCTATATGAAACTACGCGAACTTTTTGACATTCTTTCCTTTTGTTAAAAGTTTTGCGTTGATATGAATAGATGGCAGTATTTACAAAAATATTGCAGACACCCGGTTCGGTCGGATTCATATAGATGGCGGTATTCACAATAACCTAGTTTTGATCAACGGAAACTATCGGAGACTAATAAAATATAATAATTTTGATTAATTCAAGGGAATTCTCACTCTGGCTAGGTGGAGTGACGATCTGACAAAGGCTGCTGATAGAAGCTGGATGCGTCGAGCTGAGGACAGGGCGCAATGGCGCTCATTAGCGGAAGCCTATGTCCAGCAGTAATTATAGGCTGATGTTAATGATGATTCAAGGTACCTGAACAAACCAGCACTGCACTTCAAGTTGGACCATTTGCAACGCTCCACGTATAGCCCCTGGTATCAGTGCGCAGTACTTTAGCCCGTTATTGTTTGGCATCTCAACCCATTCAGAGAGAGGGCACTGGTCCCAAACGAGAGAGAACTCGTCCCCGGAACTACTCCAACTTGTTACTGTTGGCTGCATGTTTAAATACAACCTGAAAATATGGATTATCCTGTTAAAGGCAGGTTTGTATGAAGATGTAAGATGATTTTTTTTCTGTTTTTATTTAGAGACTTTGAGTCAGTGTTTTTCAAAATTGTAGGTATGAAATTATTTTTCTGTGATGTAACAAGTACTTACAAAACGATTTCAGATTTTTCTCTTTACTTATGTTATTTAAGTGTATTTTTTATTTTTATTGCGTGGCTTTCATATCACTGCGGCCAAGAAAACCTATTGTGATCGCCACTTCTATTCAAGTCGCCCCTTGAGGCGGGGCATTAACAGTTCTCAACTAAGCCCTACTGCTGACAGAAACTGTAGGACCTTTTTGGGTGTGAATTTTCTTAGATCCTCTGGGCTTATAGTGAATTTGCCCAGAATAGCACTATATTTGTGCATTAGTGGCCCACACTCTCCGTACAGATGAAAGGGCAATTCATCCGCCTCTGCAGAACCTGCAGGTTTGAGTGTCGCAAAGCCTCAACATAAACATCTTACATTATAAATATTCAATAAGTAGGTCGAACAAGACATTGTTATGTAATAATGTAGCCCACTGCATTATTCACAGATAACTTTCAAAAAATTTACAAAAACAACCACTGTTGCTGACCTAAACAAAAACAGTACAGAGCCCAGATGAAACAAATCCTTTTTTACTTAAAGTAATTATAAGATTGCTTCTTGCCAAATTTCATGATTCTAGATCAACAGTAACATCTCATGGCCACCACCTTCGACTAATGAGAGCCTCTACCAACACCATGGTTGCTCATCACTTCCTTTGTAACCGAGTGGTCCATAATTGGAACTTGCTACCTGAAGATGTTGTATCGGCTACATCAGTAAACAACTTCAAAAATAAGCTCGACATCTGGCTACAACGAAATAAATTAGTGATAAAAAAAGTGACAGAAACAATGACTTCATTTTGTTTTTTTAACACTGCCTGAAATGGACACATCAGCGTCAAGCTGCTCGTCCATAACTAAATAATAATAACAATAATAAAGTACCATGTAAATCTGGATTTCCTTGGTCTTGAAAGACAGTCAAACAGAACTAAATAATGCTTTATGGGTTATTTTTTCCTCATGAGGTACAGAATCTTAAAGGTAAAAATTCGTAGCTGAGTGCAGATAGCAGCAGGTGACCTGTCGCTGCACACCTCTGATTGATAATGTATTTCTATGAAATACCTTCCATGCCTAGCAACACATTGTCTTACTCTAAGAGCCGAATGTCAGATGACAGTGTCGCCCGACTGATCATAACAGTAGTAAACAACTGGTATACAGCGCTGTCTGCTACAGCCACCTGCCCTATTCGGGTTAAGATTTATGACTGCAGCAACATGACGCGGAGATACTACGCCTGCTGTTGTAGGCTGCGGTTGGCGAACTTATACCTTAAAATGCACGGAAAATCTCATGTACTGTCAACTGGTTCTTAACTAGACAGAGCCTGTTCTAAGGGCAATATAAACAATAGATCTTTGTCCCTCTTAAGTTAGGCTTCAGCAAAGATTCAATCAATCTTAGTGAAAACCAACCCACGATTAGGATTAGGAACGCTGTGGCTCTTTGCAGCCAGACTTCAGAGGTATAAAGATAAGTAGTGTAAGGGATGTGTGGTTCCAACTCCCATCTTCGGAACCCAAGCCAACCTCACCTGCAGTGCACCCTGCAGTGCTAACTAACGAATGGGGCTCTGGCAGCCGGATGATTGTGGCATAGTGCAGCTTAACAAAAGCACAGCTAAGCTCTGGTAGCCGACAGGCAGCAAATCTCACATCTGTGATGTAATGTATTAAATTGATAGGTTTGATTTATTATTCTTAAGTTTATTGGTTCAATAAAGAGCTTTAAAAAAAAGTTTGTTTTTATGGGCATATTCCCCTTTGTTAGGGGAGGATGTCCAGCAATGGACTGATATGGGCTGGTGTGGTGTGTGGCGTGAGTAGTGTGGGTACCTGAAGGCTTGCTGAAGTTTATCAGCGGTTTCCCTCATCTCCATACACCGGTTGGAGGTGGTTCTGGCAAGAAAATCCTCAATCAGCCTTACACCCATGTTGTATCCAATTCGCTCAAGTTGCTTGTTCACATCGTCCGGGTTTTCGATTTCTTTCAGCATTTGTGATACTAACGCACCATATGTGAGAGTCAGGAGCTCTGAGTTCTGGAAGGAATGTGGAAAAACAGCGAGATCCGTGTCATCGAATGAAACGAAATTATTTAGCGAAATTAAAAAGCTGTACAAAGTAGGTACTTACAACTTTTTTAGCATCGAGCCTGGATGTTTGTCGGGACATTTTTGCTAGATTTTAATGTTCAGGAATTAGAATTAGACAAAAAACAAGTTCCCAATGAATGAATCCTTCAAATAGTAGATTTATTACGGTCAGTGTTGCCGTTTTTTATTTGGAGATAATGCTGAAACTTGGTGGGTCATTCCCATATTCCCCACCAGGTCTGGCCCACTGGTGGGGATTATGAGACAGCAGAAAATCAACTCATAATACCCACCAGGTCAACGACAATCGTGCGGTGGGGATTATGAGCATAATCAAATTATGTTAGTATCATAATGCCCACCGGTGGGCCAGAGCTGGTCGGGATTATGTTATTACTCAGAGCCAAAATAAGCAGCTATCATAATCCCCGCTTAGCAGTCAATGGAGAAGCAAATTTTATTGTTATATGTCTGTTAGAACAAGTTCCTTTATTGTAACATAACAAATTATTTAATTATATGGAAGTATAAAAGTACCGAACTCAGTTGTTTTTATCGGTTTTGTTAATCTAAGTTGATTTTTAACTTTTTACACTCGAAAATACTTCTAAACTAACGCGATGATAATAACGTGCCGGTCCGTAAGTAAGTACTTTTAATTCTGTTCACTGATTGGTCAACGGACTAGTGATTAAAGGTGTATATTGTCAAAAGGACGAAACAAATATTGAAATATTAAAATCGAATACTTGATTGGTGCTTCTACTGTATTTCTAATCTGATCAAATAATTCTCCTGAGTAAAATCTCGTAGTAGAGTATAGCTTGCTTTTTTGCATTATATTAAAATCATAATCCGCAGGGATTATGATACATGATGGGCACCAACTCTGGCTCATCACTTGGTGGGGATTATGACACTGATAAAATCAGATTAGGCTCATAATCCCCACCACGACGACAACGATCGTGCGGTGGGGATTATGAGTTGATTTTTTCCGCTGTCTCGTAATCCCCACCAGTGGGCCAGACCTGGTGGGAATGAACCATCTTGGTTTGGTGCAGATAATGCCAAAACAAATTCTTAATAGCTTTTGAGATTGAGAATGCTAAATAAAATGCTAAAATGTAAATATGATGCATATTCGCATATAAAGAACGCAATCGAAGACTGGTTTTGGGCATCAAGATTAATTTGCATCGTAGGTAAGTTATAGTTATTTTTTATCTTTTCACTGGCCCTTCACATCTTACATGTTTTGCTGTGAATATGTGTTGCTTGATCAGTAAGTTGATACTATTATGTTGATACTTTGATTTGATCATCTTAGTACATAACTTATAAATCTGTGATCATCTTTATCTGATGATGATAACAGCCAATCTTTAAACTCTTTTCCCATTCTTCGATTCTAATGTTGCAATGATCGTTCATAACAAATTAACTATTGCTAAGCAAAAGATAAACATATTGAATTTGGGGAAAGTACTAATTCCTTTACAGAGAGTTGCCATGCTCAACATCATCATCGGTCGGTGCGTCTATTGCAGACGATCTAAGTAGTGTCCGTGGTTTTGGAGATACCTTTTTTTATGACTGTATAGCCCTATATAAAAAATGTAAAATGAAATTATGCTAGATTTAGGATTAAAAATGCTAAAACGGCAACACGGATTACGGTTATGTATTGGGCGGTGGGCGACTCCGCAACTTCGACTTCGAGATGTTTGTGAGATACTACTAATAATAATAATCTTTCGAAAATTCATATCTCTCGATCATTTCGACTGGCTCTCAATCTCTCGAACGAGAGACGAGAGTCGAGGGACAAGTCATATAATATAGTCGTGAACCTACTTACAAATAAAGATGGGGCAACCTCACGCATGAGGATAGGGATAGCTACTAGCTATTTTCCTAAGTTAATTTTAATTTTGTAGAAAAAAAAACAACCGCAATTTGAATTGTCACGGCTTTTTTATCAGCATTATTTGCTTCTTAGCCAAAGTCAAACTTGTTTGTACCTGCAGACTTGGTCGTAATATATTAATAAAAAAGTAAAAAGTATTTTATTAGGATCAGGAAAAATTTTAGGTATGAACCTACATAAAGTTAGTTTAAAGTACAATAATTATAATCATCTGGCAATCATGTAGTAATGCACCAACCTGCTTCTTTTCATAATCAACCATTTTAGTCATCAATCAAATCAAATAATGCTGTTTGTCTGAAATGTATTGTAGTTTTTGAATCGAATGGGGAATAATCGAAAGGGATCGGATCGCTCATCACTATCATCATCATCATCATCATCAGCCTATAGCAGTCCACTGCTGGACATAGGCCTCCCCTAATGAGCGCCATTGCGCCCTGTCCTGAGCTCGACGCATCCAGCTTCTACCAGCAGCCTTTCGCAGATCGTCACCCCACCTGGCCGGAGGGCGTCCTACACTACGTCCTCATCACTATACATTGATTAAACTCATTTGACATTGACAGTAACATAAAGGGCTGCTACGACGAACACCAATGAGTTTCGATGAGTTCAGTTTCAGATTGGTCAGTCAGTTCGGATTGGTGGAATATTTTCAGAGTTGCAAGCGTGGACTTTTAGGTCTGTTTTCAGACATTTTTGGGCGTTGGCAGACTTAAGCAAACAAGTTTTTTCTATAAATAAATTGCACATTTCCGGTCGTTATCTTAATATTGTAGTGACTCAAAAGCAAACTTACCTATGCATTTTTACCTACTCCAATGTCTGTACAATCTTAACTACCTGCTTGGTATTTATGAATAAAACAAAATGTATTTGTTTAAACAAGCTTTACTGCCATACAGTTTTAAGTGATTTTGCACAATATTATCATTTTGTAGGATCGAAAAAGAAAAGTACTGCTGATGTAATATAGAGTCAATAATTGAGGCCATCCAATTAATTTGTTGTTTCTTAAGAAAAAACCATCAACAAAAAAAACCTCTTTTAAAAAATAATTCCATTGCATCGCGCGCGTAGCAATTAGCATAAATAAATTCTCTTTGCTTTGAGTGTTTTCGTTGGCAATGTAATTTTTCATTACAGCGCTCAAAGCATTATGTATCTTTGAAACAAAGTATTGGAATAAAAATATGCCTAAATCATAATTTTTAGACACTGACCAGTTTTGGCTACAATTTAAAAACATCGTTTTTTTTTGAAGAAATGTAGTCATCTCGTACTTACCTACTACAAAGGTGATAAGTTTTTTACTGGTATCGCGTTTGTTTACATTTTTTTTGCAGCTTTAAACGAGACAGGAACTTTTTAGGACTTTTATTAATTAGATTACGGACTTTGGGTTGTTTTATTTTTCACTTTCCGGCATCCGGCAACACAGAAATGTTTTTGTTTTGTGTTTGTAAAAAAAAAACTTCAAAAAGTAAACAATTTTGAAAATTTGAAACCGTTCTTTCGTTTGTTTATTTACACCTTTATTTACGGTAATAATTGCGATGTTTAACAATAAAATGCCTTTCTAATTATTTCCACTTGATTTCCGTCTAAACAATGGAATATGACGAAGAGTACCCAGGTCCTTCAACGGCTCCCGCCGAGACTATCCCCGGGAGCGCTGTGAATTCCATGATTTTGGACTATTACAAAAAGTTTGGACGAAAAAGGGATTTAGAGCAGTATTTTTCTTTATCTACAGCTCAGAATGACCTGAGAGATCCGTCAGGTACTTTTTGGCGAAGAATGAAGTCTGAAAATGATTCATCCGATTCTGGTGATAAGAAGAGTGAGTCTTCGCAGGAGTTGTGTAGAATTTCAATAAGATGCTCGCTTCCGGATCCTTGTTCATCACAGGTATGATAAGTACCTACATTATGGCAATTAGGTTACCTATAACTTGTACAAACTTAATTCCATAGGTGCCTTATCCAATTCCTTGTTCATCACATTTTATTTGATTTTGATTTTTGGCTATCATATCACTGCGGCCATGGATGTATAGTAAAATAAATAATCCTGGACATTATCACACAGCATCATGTAGCCCCAAACTAAGCAGAGCTTGTATTATGGGAACCACATGATTGATATACTACATAGATACATATTGTTTTTTGTAAATACATACATATCATACATAGAAAACACCCAGACCCGAGACAAATATCTGCAGAACATGCAAACATTTGTCCCCCAGCGGGAACCGAACCTGCACCTTCTACATATACTATATTCTTTATAGTATATAGTATATGTTTCAGTAGTAGTAGAGTTCCTTATGGAGGGCATTACATCGTAGAGCATGTTTCAAAAAAACATGAATGCAATGCTTTGTGAAAGGTTTTGGTTACCACTTAACAATAGATTGGTCATGTGCTTGTTCCATCTTCAACTACCGTAAAAAAAAAGTATTGTGATCGCCATTTCTATTTTTTATTGCCCCTTGTGGTGGGGCGTTCATACTTACCACTAGGCCGGACTGCTGACAGAAATTGTAGGATCATTTTGGGTGTGAATTTTCGTAGTTCCTCTGGGCTTAAAGCCAGACAATCAATGCATATTAACTTACCTTGCCAAAGGCCTGAGTGGCCGGTCCTAGACGTTTGAGGTATGGGTGCTTATGATGAAGGATATCATGGTATTTGGCACCTTAAAAGGTGCTGCGGGCAAAAACGGAAATGATGAAAAAGTATAAAGGCATAAGGCGAAAATGCATATATTTATTTGTTATGTTACCCTTTCATTCCATAAATATTGGGTACAGTCTATTTCATGAAATTTCACAAAATATACATATCTATTTCTGCAGCTTTGCTGTGTTTCGATTTGAAAGGTGTCTGTGCCGGTAAAATTAATTACAGTCACAAAAGGCCTATCACCTTCTCATGCCTTAAATTGAA
The DNA here is from genome assembly GCA_951804965.1 of Horisme vitalbata. Taxonomy (NCBI): domain Eukaryota; kingdom Metazoa; phylum Arthropoda; class Insecta; order Lepidoptera; family Geometridae; genus Horisme; species Horisme vitalbata. The sequence continues at coordinate 9,862,415 of OX638106.1, read as the reverse complement.
GGATGCAGGTTTTCATTACCTATCGCAAAACTAACATCAGATCGGCCATGTACTTGTTCCATCTTTTGATACAGTACAGACAAATAAAAAGTACCTGTCATTTGGTCCTCACGATACAGGCTTGGCCTAGTGTGAGGTCCGACGATAACACATACTATAGTTTATTTTAAAAGCCTTTCAGCATCTACATTGTCTTACAACTTAAGCTATTAGCTACTCAGAATCCACTACTTATCTGTTTAAAAGACTTGACTGTTATTACTGTTTGTATCCTAGCATAATATTCACCTATCCTAATTTACTGGCGGTTTACTTCTTATTTTGTAGATTGTGTTTTTGCTGTGAATAAATGTATTTTTATCTTTTTTATCTTTTTTTTATGTTCAAGCTAGCCAACTATTTTACAACACCAAACCTGAAATATGTACTCTACCTCAAAAAACAAGGACCAAAAGTCTCTTTTTTAATTGGAAGAGGGATGCACTGATGCACTGAGCCTTCATAACTTCATTTAAAGAACTGATGCATTAAAAAAATGCTGGACACCCTCCCTCACACAACATCATGTAGCCCCAAACTAAGCAGAGCTTGTGTTATGGGAACCACATGACTGATATACTACACAAATTACTTTTTTTGTATAAACATACATTATCATACATAGAAAACACCCAGACCTGAGACAAATATCTGCAAAGAATGCAAATATTTGTTCCGCGTCCCCACCTTCTGTGTCTCAGGCGGATCTTCGCCCACTGGGCCACAGAGGCCGTCGCTGATAAAATCATTGGAAAGTATTCTTCTTCATTAATTTTTTTATCTAAACTAACTAGTTTAGATAAAAAAAACTGACCAACTGACTGACCCAACTGGGATGTCTGCCTGTAGTTTTTTATTTCAGTTGGAAAACAAAAACTAAATGGGTGTTGTCTGATTTTCTTAGTAGTGTTACTTTAGAGAGGAAACTGAAGAGGACTGAATAAAAAAATTAGACTATAATATTGCCTATGTCCGGGTGAAGTGGTTTAAACTAATTCATTAAAGGCCCACTACCTTTAATGAATCAGCTAAAAGTAAAATCATGATGCCTACAGGTTTTAATAGGTACGGAATATACGGAGCTGGGGAAAAATAGTGTGTAATATTCATTATTGTCTCTTTGTTCCAGTACCATGCAAAGCCTACCAAACCAATATTGACTGGGCCGGCTTTGTTAGAAAGCTTAGGGATCAACATAAAGCCATTGGTATGTAGGTAGCACAGATGTATCAACTCCTTTGCCCCATATTGACTCAACTCTGTCAATCTTTCAATAGAAATTATTATATAACATTTTCAGTGCTATTTGACACTCCTCTAATTCTAATTCGAGATGGGGAAAAAGTTCTGCACTGTCATCTCACTGTATTGTACATTGCCGGTCTCACAATCTTCGACACCCTTCAACCTTTATACCTGTGCTATAAGAGTGAAGTGTTTATCTGAAGTATTTTTCTTCTTTCAGGAAGAAGACTCGAAAACAAAATCTGAGTCCACTTCACCCCCTATCATCACAGAAGAGGCCACTCAAACTGCTACTCAGAATTCTGATGATGAATCAATGAAATCTTATGACAATCATTCCCAAAAATGTGAGTGGGTCCAGTTCTAGTACCAACAAAGCGGTGATGTCGCAATATTTAAGATAAAGTCTGGTCGCGGAGTAGGAACAATTTCGTACATTAACCTGTTATTACCCGTCTCTGTCACTCCTTCGTTACTGTAATGCGTTCACGCTCGCACATAAGCAATGACCGCCGTCCGTGCGAGCGTGACTCTTTATAGTGACAAAGACGGGTAATAACAGGTTAATGTACGAAATTGTTCCTACTCCGCGACCGCACTTTAGAACAAGTTTTCTGTAGTACATTACTTTAAATGTTTTACATACACACATTTGATGAGTTACATCAAATAAAAACTAACTGCAGTATTGTGATTTTCTTTACATTTCCACACATTTCTTAACATTTGCCACTAATATTTTTTTACATCAGAGTCAGTAAACAATGCACTCCACAAGTTACTATTGTGGTGTATGTGGTGAGTAAGTAATGTGGTGTTGTAATGTAGATACTAAGATCATTATCATTATGCAGGCTTTATTTTTATTTATATTATTTATAAACCAAGACGTGTGAGTAGATAAATAATTTTATAATTTCTTACTGTTTTCAGCATTTGACGTATTGGACACATCAATGAACAAACCACTATCCCCTACTAGCAGTATTACATCGCAACGTAAACTCGAATGGGACTCGCTGGCTGATGTTGGTTATGCCAATGAAAGTGACAGAAAGACTTCAGCTTCAAGCCTTAGTACATTAGAAAGACTTGCTTTAAAACAGCAGTATTCCAATAATGACACAAAATTAGATAGCGTTTTAGAACCACCAACGGCGCATTCGACACCGGTTGATGACAATGAGGCTAAGTCCAAATCCAAGAAAGGTGTAGGAAAGAAAACTACTAAAATTCACAAGAAAGATGTAGATTATTTGGAGGTTAATGTACCACATAGCTCAGAAAATAATACACCACAATCTATTAACGTTAATCTGACTAAACATATCTCTTTCAATGTTGAGAAAGACGGCAAAGTTACCGTTGGTGATATACAGAAAGATGTTAGCGTATCACCCGAAAAAAGCAATATTGAAACTGTATCACCCAGAGTTAAAATTGATAAGGAAATGCAGACATCTTTAACAAAGCAGAAAGATTCATCTGCAGCAAAAACAGTGGAAATTTCACAAAAGATACCAGTATTAATCAGTTTAAACACATTGAGACGGCATACTAGGCGTAAAAAATTACGAATAGCACGAAAGAAGATGAAAATTAAGAGGAAAGTTGACAAGGAAAACATACCAGTTCAAGAGAAGAGTGGCGAACAGCTTTCTGAAGCTGAAAGTTTCGAATACATGCCAGGTCATGTCTACAATCAGAAACAACAGTCTGCCAATGACAGATCAGGTAACACAGCTGGAAACAAATCAAGCTTAGAGTCTAGTGGACGTTTCACTACTGATTCAAGTAAAGGATCCAAGCACTCTTTCACCAAAGACCTTGAAAAAAGTATTGATTTATTACGCGCGGCATTGCACAAAGGTGGTGATGATACGATTCTAAGGCAAAAACTAATCAAACAAGTTTGTGAACGATTACTTAAATCAAGGTACAGAGATGATGAAAGTTCCAGCGATTTTCTGTCTGGCCTAAGCTTTAATACCAGAAAGCAAGGTCCTAGGGAGAAAAATCACACTACAACTAGTACCTCTGATAATTCAGGTGAAAACTCAAAGAGACCAAAGAAATCAATTCTGAGAAATGATAAATTCAATGCCGGTGCTATTGCCTCCACGTCGCAAAGCGCCCCCAACTTGCCTTCTGCTACTAATAGCGAAAAGCTAGTCTCATCAAACCTACTAAAGAATCTGACTACTTCCAATACCGATTCAGACTTGTCTAAAGAAAAATCTTCATCTGATAATGTTTTCGCCAAAACATCTTCCCAAGAACTTTATAAAAAGTACTTAGACGCTCTCAAGAGAGAGGAAGCTTATAAAAGACACTTGAAAGATAAAGAAATGTTTTTGAAACAAAAATTGGTCTGTTCCGATAGTGCCATCAAATCTCCAACTAGACCTGATCCAAAAATTAACAATCGACTCAAGGATCTGATAAATGACTTAACTCGGAACAACTACGATGATGGATCGGGGGATGCTAGCAAGTTAGAAGGTGGTCCTAACTCTAGTCGAGATTACAATCAATTTGTACCTATTCGAAGTCAAAGAAGTCATTCAGTCTTCACTCTGTCTTCCGGTGGTAATTCGGACCAAAACAAGAAGCAGAATTTGAAGAAGCGAATTCAGGGTGATCTGAAAGATCTAGCTAAGCCTGGCACCAGTAAAGAACATTATTGCTGCTGCCCTCATCATTTAAAGTCCAGAACATGCGCCGTAGATAGTTCTGTCCAAGTCAACATAAAGCGCCCATGTAACGATTCGTCTTGTGCACACAAAAATATTACACTAAGAGAGAATGCAAGCTCCCCTAGAGGCATTGAATTAGTAGAATCTCCAAGAAATATGGCTAAGATCATAGCTGACGATGCTGCTGAAGATATAAAGTATGTCTGCTTATGCAATAAAAAAACCCTCCAAGATGTTCCAGATAATTTCCTGGTATTCAAATGCTCACGGCTGTCTAAAGGTAATCAAGAAGAGACATCGTCAAAATCTTCTCGTGCATCATGTCACAGTAGAAATTTATCGCCGCGCAAAAATCAAAACATACCTGATCTATCTACAGCCCAATGCATACGGACAAAAGAAAATCCAGAGCCTATTCGCGAGCTTAAAACAACAACAAAGTCATCACAGACTAATTTCTTGCTAAAAATGTTGCGAAGAAGGTCCAGCGATCGCAGTCCGATACCATCTTGTTGTGATAGTCAGAAAAGTTCCCCTATCGGTGATACAAACCCAGTTGTGAACACAATGCCGTGTGTGTTCGAGGCAACTAGATGCCTTCAAACTGAAATCAGTATCAATCCTAGGATACCTGAACCTTCGTTATCGGACATCAATATTGTATCTGACTGCGCGAACGTTGTCAGTGAGCATTGTAGAAAAGTGACCAAACTATCACTGACTGATGTCTTCAGTCGCCAATCACAAAATATTGACTCAAATCGAAATACAGGGTCTTCGAAATCATCTGGAACGTCTAAAGATATTGACGAAGTCTTTGAGGATGATGCTGTTTCAAGCAAAGGTAGAATTTATGAAGCCAAAGAAAAAGTGTCTCGTGGTTCTGATAGTGATCGTTCAGAAAAGTTCACGATTCCTATACAAGGAACGAATATGACTCTAATGGTTACCATTGGTTCGAACGATCGAAAACCAAAACCTGATGAAACGATTGGGCAATGTGTCGGTACCGAAAAAAGTAAAATGATAGAGCAGGGTACATCTTTAGTTGAAGAATGTTCTAAAGGCGTACAATACAATATTGAACGTCCCGGTTTAATAATCAATGAAATCAACAGTAATAATGTTGAAATAACACAAGATAAATTTAAAAACCCTTGCACAGTGAACATGTGCCTTACTGCAGAAGATACTTCTTTCAATACATTCCCTAAAACCAGCCCAGTCAATGAACGAAAACCTTTTAAGCGAACTAATACTGATACAGATAATTTTGGGAAATGTGCTCAACCAGTTAGTTTTGACAAATTCCGAAAGCCTCTTGAAACTAAGAGCATCGCATATAGTCAAAGTAAGTGTGCTTGTGGCTGTTTTGGAAGTAAAGAATATTGTAAAGATAATTGCATTGAAAAGGTCCAGTCAAATCAATGCGAGATACACCCTATAGCACAAACAGCGTCTGTTGAAAAAGAAACTCAATGCTCTGACCCAATGAAATCAAATTCTGGTGGGGATAACGTAGAAAATATTGCCAAAAATTCAAAAGAAGTTAAAATTAGTTTTCCAAATAATAAATGCTCATGCGGTTGTACGGGCACTTTTTCCCAGTGTAATAAAGACTGCGATGAGCGTATAAAAAGCTTATCTATCGAGAATAAAAAGCGTGTGGAAACCGCTCTTTGCTCTTGTGGGTGTGGGTTTGACGAAGACAAATGCAACAAGAATTCTGATGAAATTAAAAAGAGTTTAATTACAGAACAAAATTTGATGAGCCAAAGATGCTCATGTGGTTGCGGTGGTAGCGTAGAACATTGTAAAAAGGATTGTGAACGTAAAAAAAGCTTGTCTACTCAATATTCACGGGACAATGAAACTTATGACCAAACTTGCGAAGAACGAAAGGAACTTTATACAAAGGAAGTAGGAATACAGAAAGACTTTTCAAGATCATGTTCTCAGACGCCCAGAGAATCTAGTGGTTATCAAAATAAGCCGAAATCGCCCGATCGAAAGGGGCAAAGTGATTGCAGCATGCCGAGTACTAGTAATAACCAAAACGATAGCGCAAAAACATCGGATAAAAACAAAATATCTGGAAGTGAAACTGAAAAAGAAACGGATCCCATACTAGAATTGATTCAAAATATCACCAATAAATACTCTAAAAATGAAATAGAGAAAAGTAAAAGAAAGAAATGCTTCAAAGAGATTATGGCTGTTCTAAACTATCTCTTAGAAACAGAAGATTCAACAGACCGCACTGACGATAAATGTATATCTTCTAGTTCTACTACACAGGTCTGTGAAAAACCAGAAAAGAAAACACCTTGCATGCCAAAGAAAGTGGAAAAGTCATGTCAAAAAACCAAAAGCAAACCGTGCGTAACTGAGTCATCTGATTGTCCGCAATCAACAGATATACCAGCGACGTCATCCGATTCAGCAACTTGCAAAGTTCTGAACAAGATAAAGAAAGAATGCGAAAGATATCACCAGAAACGCTGCAAGATTCACAGCGGCAAGAAGTGTGACATATCATCCAGTACCTCAGCAAACTGCGAGCAATGCAGACGCATTCATCATTGCCCCTGCCGCAGTCACAAATGTAAATGCCATAAAAAATATGAAAAGATTCAAAAGAAAGCAGTCGCGTACAATTTGATCCTGCAGACATCTGAGAGTATCAGTGAAGAAACTGTGTGCAAAGACCAAACGCGTAAACTACAGAATATAGTTGTCAAAGTCCCTTCGCAACGGAAGCAGTGTGGGAATGTACCGTTCAAAGAAATGTATGCTAAAATAGAGAGCAGGATGCCACCATGCAGTCCACGTGAGACAAAACCGTGTAGGTCTAAAAGTTTGCCCAATGAGAGCGAGATTTCAAGCATAGAAGAGTTTCTGAAGAAATCTCAAGCTTGCTGCACGGTCAGAGAATACTTAGAACAGAACAGGCCAGATTTCATCGCCAAGAGCTCTCAACGCCAAGATTGCTTGCGAATCGTCAGTGATTCTAGGTAAGAATAATGCTTTATTATTGTTTTTAACTGACTTCAAAAAGGTATAGGTTCTCAATTCGTCGGAACTTCTTTTTTTTCGACTTTTTTTTATGTATTTTCATCGATAACTCCGTCAATTGTGGGCCGATTTTCAAAATTATTTTTTGTTTAAAAGAGTACTTCACAGGTGGTCCCATATAAATTTTATTCCTGAGGGATTTATACTTTTCTCGGAAAACTCAAAAAACCTCATCCTCACTTGTAATTTTCGCCCGATCATAGGGCAATATCTCCGTCAATTGTGAACGGATTTTCAAAATTCTTTAGGGCAAGAAGTAAGAAGTGATTTATTTGAAGTCGGTTTTTTTTAAAGTCTTACTTGTATTGATAAGTATTTAGGCGCATGTACTCTATTACCCGGCTCTGGCTCTAAATCATTATAGCACCTGTTTATGATTTTCCTGCTAAACCAATATCCGGCCAATCGGAAACGAGTATTATTTATAAAAAATATACAAACAGCTTTCATCTGCCCATTAGTTTATTTGGGATCAAAACTCACCAATATTTCTTACTTTAGAAACGAAGACTGTTCCGCGACACCTCAGTTGAAAATGATAGTGGTCCATACGCCGACTTGTACGGGAGCTTGTAATATGTACCAATGTCAAAGAGGTATAATTTCGTCTTTTAGTAGATAATCTCATAATACTTCATTGTAGATCTCTATAATGTAGACTTTTCGAATACCTACAATTGATATGTTTTTCTAGTTGTCTAATTGTTGTATCATACTAGTCACATACGCGGGAATATGCTTACTATAAGTTTTAAGTTCGTTTTTCTTAGGTGCACCAGTGACCTGTATGACTCAATCCTATGACCCATGTGCACAAACTGTAAATAATGAAGTAACAAGAATTGGTGAGTTTGGATCCGTATGCTCTAGAAATTGTTATTTCCACATTTAGGCATTTAATATTTTGTTACAACGCTTTATGGTCATTCAAGCATTCAAGAACATTTTTACATAAAAAATTAACAATCAATAACCTAAACGAAGCCACGCAAAACGAAGCAGAATGTCTCGCTCGCGTTTTGCGGCTGTTTGAGTAGGTATCTTCTGTATGCCTCTTATTATTCCGAGGCACACCAACTAATGACCACATGAAGTCTTTCTTTCCACTCCTTTCTATTGAGTGCTTTGGTTTGCTAACTTATCAAGAGTCGAGTTCGTCTTTCGATCCTCGGCGCAGTCTGCCGCGTGGTCACCAGATATACTGCAGTTTCCATTGTGTTGCACCTTTTCCCCAAAACGATATATTGGTGCCTAGAATGTAATAGAATTGGTGCCTACGACAGACATAAGGCGACTATAAGGGTCAATCCTCCCTATCGCTCGCACTATTCAACTTTCTTGAAGATATAAAATCACTGAATGTAGTTATGCAAAATAGCAAACCTTCACGGCCTAGAAAATAACAATGGTAAGAAAACGTGACAGAATCAAAATGATATTCTTGCTGAACCTTTGTATTGTTAATTTCTAGGCCGTGAAGGTTTGCTATTTTGCATAACTACATTCATTGATTTTATATCTTCTAAAATGTTGATAGCGCGAGCGAGAGGGAGGTTTGACCCTTATTGCCTTAAAGGCACTTAACGTGGAATGTGTTTGAGTTATTTGTTTTAAACAATTTCAGGGCAAACATGCGCGCAGCCAAACGTGACCTCCTGTCAGTGCGCCTGGCACAGCTGTCAGATGTGAACGACCTAAATTCGGATGAGATACGTCAACTAGCTAGGGACCTTGGCCGGTTTATGAGGCAGAAACAACGTAAGCAGAGAATACATATTTCTATAGTTGTTTAAATCTGAAATTGTATCTCGTGTTCCTAGTTGGATAGATCAAAAATCTAACTGATTGCAAGATGAAGAAACAGTGGATCATGTCATCTTACACTGCACTGGCACAAACGAAGGTCGACAAAGCTGCTTGATCAAAGCTCACAGACACAGGCAGCATCGGAAATCCTAGGGCAATGTTGTCACTAACCCAGAAATCCTTCTCCGTTATTTCAAGGTTGGCTGTTTGGGGCTTTTGTTAGCAAGGGGAGCAATGCTAAATACACCCCAATGTTGGAAATTAGTGCAGAATTTTTTAACTCAACTTTAAATTAGAATTACAAACCCACCTGCTAAGCCTAGTGAATAACGAAACTTCCCAAAGAGTTCGACGTCCAGTTTACCAGACTGTAGATGAGATTCCTGGTTTGTAGTATATTTCCTAGGAAGTCTCTTACGGTTAGCACTGCGAGACAAATGTTTACATGATCTGCAATTGTTTGTTAGTCAGTGTAGTTGTGGGCCCACGGTGCATCTTGCTGTATAACCATGTATAACTAACGGGGATCTGACACTCGGATAGGAAGCAGCATCGAGCGCAAGAATCTGTGCTGTGCTCCAACACGCATGTGTGGGAATTATCAGCATATCCCCCTTATAGGGGAAGGCAGTACGTGTTTTAATACGGTTTGACCTCGAATGATTCTCCAAATAGTTAACACTGCGCGCACTCTGCCCTCTATCTCGAAAATGGTTCAATATATTAAAAAAATGTTTTAACAAAAGTTGTAGAGAATTTAATTTTCTACAATATTTATCGAGATATAAATAGCATAAAACCAATAGGAAACATGATATTTGCAATAAATAGATTTTTTGACTTTTGGCCTTGGAATATTTGTAGAAGTTAACACCCTACGATAAGTAGGTTTTGAGACAAGTTAGAGTGCTCAAATAAAGGTGAAAGAGGTGAAAACCCTAATTTTCCTGGACTAACATATTGCGATTGAGGACGTTTTACCTTAGGTTTCAGACTTGCCCCCTTATTCATAACCAAACGTAAGTTTATAAAACTCGATAAAGTAAGCTTGTCGTCATTTAAATGGTAAATAAAAATAGTTGACATTTTAACGCTATTTTAGCTTTCTGATGTTTATAGAACTGTTATGTACGATTCACACTTACCGGCGCGCGTCGGAGAGCATCGGAGAGCGTTTTATAACATGCTAAAGGAAATTGAAACATCCACAAAGCAGTTAAGTTCCTTATTTGCATGCAATTTACGCAGCTTTGAGCTTTGTCAAACACTGACATAAATAGATCCGTAAGTAGATATTGCATGCAATTAAGGAAGTTAAATGCTTTGTGGATGTTTCAATTTCCTTTAGCATGTTATAAAATGCGCTTCGATGCTCTCCGACGCGCGCTGGTAGGTACATTTTGAACAGGACGGGCCGATAAGAGTGCTGGTTCTAACAAATATACATTTTCCAGCTGCCCCAAAATTCATCAGTGAACGTGATATGAAAAAGCATTCTCAGAATATTTACAAGTCACTGCCAGAAGTAGTTCAAAAGAAGGAAGAAGTGAAAAAAGAGAATATGAAGAAGACTAACTTAATGATGGCGAATATTTTTAAAAGGGTAAGTATGTTTTCGCTTTGCCATATAGTCGTACTGGCTGGGAACACTCCATTTTGTGTTCTATACTAACTGGAAAAGAGTAGATTTGTGTTTGCCTTATAGTTTTTCGTTGAATTCTTAAATCTGTGGCCAAAATAATCTCAAAACTGGACATTTTAATAAAGTTTTAATTTCAATGTTTAAATTTTCTTAATACAAAGATTTTTTTTTCCTTAGCTTTTGCCCGCGTCTTAACTTGCATGGTATCCGGATAAAAAGTAGCTCATGCGTTAATCCAGGTCACAAACTATATATATTCCAAGTTTCATCCAAATCCGTTCAGTAGTTTTTGCATGAAAGAGTAACAAACATTCATCCATTCATCCATACATCCATATATTCTCACAAACTTTCGCATTTATAATATTAGTAAGATAAGATAAGATGAGATAGTAAGATAAGATAAGTAGGGTCGTAGGAAGTAGGATAGGATGTAAGTAGGATAGACCAGAGACAAAAATCGGCAGATAATGTAAACATTGGTCACGCGGCGGGAATCGAACCCACAACCTTTACGTCTCAGGTGGACCTTAACCCGCTGCGCCATGGAAGTCGTAAAGTTAATTATAACTAGCTGCCAATAAAAAAAACCATTAAAATCATAGTTAACTTTATTATTATAGTTAATATATATATAATAATGTACATACCTTCTCAAAAATACGTGCATTTGACGAAAGTTGTCCTCTACTGGACATAGGCCTCTCCTAATAAAGAGGGATAATGCCCATAATCCCTGGGCGATTTCGCAGACAGTCGTCAAATACTTGTTTGACATAATCTTAACAAGTCATAAGCTTAATTTGTCAATTTCGCAATTCGTCAAATCCTCCATATCATACTCAAGTCGAAAGCTTAATTTATCATTTTCGCGATTCGTCAATTCAATTATTCGTCAAAACATAAACACGTCAAATACATAATTTGTCTAGCCATTGTAAGATCGAAAACTAAAGTGCTTTTGATAAAACCTAGGTAATAAGCGTAATGCAACTTATTTAATTGTATATATTATGTGTTTCAATTACGATCTATGTGAATAATTATTACTTTTTCAATAATGACAATGTCAGTTACTTAAATACTTTTTGATTTCTCGTGATAGTTTGAAATTATTTAATTTCAATTTTGCATTTAAATTAATCTATTTTTCTAAGAACAAAACCTAACTACAAAAAGAAAGATAGCTGAGGATCTAGATCGACCTTTGAATTTATATTGTTATTATTTTTTTGGCTGTTATGGCATTACCATCCAAGTCAATGCAATGGAACTATGGAAAGTTATTTCAATTTTGTAGAAACGGAAATATACGTAGAAAATTTGTACGTGCTGTATCATGTTTGTTTGAATGAAACAAATCAAAATAGAATGACGATTTGGAGGTATGAATAGAAGTAAGTATTTGTAATGGATCTTTAACATTGCATTGAATTGTAGTAATGTTATAACACCCCAAAAACAAATAATTAAAAAAAACAATATAAAACTGACAGTCATTATTGAAAAAGTTATAATTATTCACATAGATCATAATTTAAACACTTTATTACATACAAATAAGTTGCATAACGCTTTTATAACCTAGGTAAGGTTTTATCAAAAGCACTTTAGTGTTCGATCTTACAATGGCTAGACAAATTACGTATTTGACGTATATACGTTTTGACGAATAATTGAATTGACTAATCGCGGAAATGATAAATTAAGCTTTTGACATGAGTAGGATATGATAAATTAAGATTTTGTCGGATTGCGAAAATGACAAATTAAGCTTATGACTTGATAAGGATATGGACAAACAAGTATTTGACGACTGTCTGCAAAATCCCCTGGGCGTGCGGGTTGGGGGTCAGGGCACAGCTTCTCGCACCGCCGACGCTGCTGCCCGTCAGTGGTCAGGGAATTTGGCTGTGCTGGTATTAGGCTGCGCAGCAGCTTTATACATCAGGGTACACCACAAGCAGGTGAGGTTGGCTTGATTCCGAAGATGGAGGTTGAAACCCATAACACCCAAAGTGCCTAAATAATATTATTGTCTTTTCAGAATCTCCAAAAGAAAACCCTGCGCGGTTCCGTGGACATCTCAAACTATAGCCCCATAATAAAGATATGACATATAATTATTTTTGTTAAAATTAAATTGACAAGTAACTACTCATTACGTGGTTATTGTGTAATGTTTTTCAAGAGGGTTATTTGCCTCGTATTTTATTGTTAATTTTGATTATTAAATGTTTTAATGCATTAACTGTTACACTTTTATTTAACTTGTCTTTAGATAAAGATCTGTTCAGGCATTCTTTGATTTTTGATAAATGTAATTAACGAACTAGCAAGCCGACCAGTTTAGCAGCACAGAAAGAAGATCAACTCTATCTATAACCTCTTCTCTCTCCTCCCGCTTGTTTGTAACAAGCGCCACCTATACGAGCTCAGACTTCTATCTAAAAATGCGGCGTATTGGCTTAGGCCCTCTGTGGTGAAGGGGCCGAGCTTAGATTATAGAAGAGAAAAGATTCTTCTTCTTCGTATGAGCTAGTGACCAACTCTGGTGTTGGAGTTTTTAGGCCGCCCGAAGGCCTCCGACATGGCTTAACGACTGAACAGCATCCAACATCTTGACGTGACTTACGAAGCACGGAAGCGCTCAAATCTAAATGTCACTAAACGATCACCCATCCAAGTAATGACCGGGCGGAGTGTTGCTTAACCAAGGTGATCTGCTAAGAACACAGAGGTTAACCACGCCACGAGCGCAGAAAAGATGAAGTCTTAATATTCACTATGCTCTGAACATCAACTCATACGGCTGATCTCTACTTTCTTATGTCCATATATCATTTGCTAGAAAGGACATCTGCTTATTCAGTCGTTTTGCCATGTCAAGCCAATATATTCAGTAAATTTCTGAGGTAGAATAGAATGGATTTAGATCATTAATTAATTTTGGATTTGATTGTAATAGTTATTCCCTTTGCAGATTAAATGCCATCTCTTTAATTTTTCTTCGATGAACCTTCGTGGATGCTGTGACAGGTAGCTCTTTCAAGAATATCACGCCTCCTCGTAGTTGTTTCGAGTCCGTCAATGATTCTGAAAAAAGGGTTCATAAAATCAACTTTTGTAATTATAAATTTTCTCCTGTAGACGGCTTTAGGACGAAAAACAAGTATTCCAGTGCACACTTAGAAAAAAATAAGAATACTGAACATTTCTGGTGAAAACATTCCTCTACACTAGGTAGAGTACCTACATAAATTTTAACAAACACATAGAATATAAGTCCAGCCAGTTAAAGGGTGTTTTTGGATCATGTCGTCCCCAAGAGTTTCAATAATTCAAGCTCTGCTTAGTTTGGGGCTAGATGGATATTGTGTGATAATGTCCAGAATTATTTATTTATGAAAGATTAACTTATGTGTAGTATTTATTTATTTTAATAATTTGTGGTTATTAGTCAGTTTATTTGTTTTTATTTTGTCAACTTAAATTCTTGTCTGGGATATGTGTATCCAAAGAGGCTTTTCTCTTCTTTAGCTTTTCTAAATATATCTAGAACTTTTTGATTAGATAAAACTTAAACAGACCCGATAACCATAATTAGCGTTAACCTGAAATAAATGTTATATTATCACCACACCATGCTGAACGTAGGCGTCCCCTAGTAAAGGGGGATATGCCCGCAATCCCCACGCTGGGCATGCGAGTTGGGGATCGCAGGATACAACTTCTCGCACCGCCGACGTTGCTGCCCGTCGGCGGCCAGGGGATTTAGCTGTGTCGGTGTTAGTGTTTAGCAATAAATATATTTGTAAGTATTATATGTAATTGATATAAGTAATAATTACCACAGGTGGACCATGTGCTAGTTTCATCTTCAAGTACCCATCATAAAAAAATCTGATCATATAGGTTTATCAAACCTTTCAATTTATATACCTTTAACCAAGTCTTTAATCTCCTGTGCCGTGGGTTGGTTCCCGGGCGATGGCACGACGCAGGCAACCGGCAGTTCGCCGCACTCCTGGTCCGGGATGCCCGTCACAGCCACGTCCAGCACGCCAGGGTGCTGGCGGATCACTGCCTCCACCTCCACTGGAGATATCTACACATTACAAATAAGACCCTTCGTACACAAGGATCTGTAACGAGACTATCCGACATAGAACTAAAGTTGACGACATAGATCGGAGAATTATCAAGCTGAAGTGGCAGTGGGCTGGCCATATCTGCTGAACCGATAACCGTTGGGGTAAACGAGTTCTTGAGTGGAGACCATGGCTCGGCAAATGTATGCCCTCCTACCAGGTGGATTGATGTGCGAAAGGCTGCTGGTAGATGCTGGATGCGTCAAGCTGAGGACGGGGCGCAATGAGACACATTACGGTAGGCCTATGTCCAGCAATGGACTGGTTGATGATGATGTACATTTAGCAAATCTTCGATACTAATGTTGAGTAGCGCATGACCCTAGGTTATGTTTTATGATTAACATACCTGATGGTTCTTGTACTTTAGCATTAATTTGATCCGTTCGACAAAATAATATGCCCAAATTTCGTCTCTGTAAAACATATCTCCTGTTTTGAACCATCCTCCTTCTGCAAATGTATCTTTAGTTGCCTCTGGGTTGTTGTAGTATCCCTGTAACACACCACATTAAGATCAGCTTAGATTTGATGGAACAGAAATGAGGGCATCCCCATATTTTCGCTTACCTAAGTACCTACCTACCTATTTATGTACATCTTTCAAATAAGATATTTATTATATTTAATGAATGTATTGACGGTGGTGAGTTTCCTGATCTAATGAAACATAGTAAAATAATACCTCTATTTAAATCTGGTAGTAGATCTGACCCTACTAACTTTAGACTGATATCAGTACTGCCAACATTTAGTAAAAAAAATTACAAGCTTATTCTTAGTCAGCTGCAAAGTCATTTCAACTTTAACATCTTAGTTGATGTCAAACAATTCGGATTTACGCGGGGCAGATCAACAAATGATGCCGGTGTTGAGTTAATATCGCATATTTACGATTCCTGGGATAACACACATAATGCTTTAGACATCTTTTGTGATTTGTCTAAGCCATGTGGCTGCGTACACCATCAAACATTAATCAGGAAACTAGGTCACTATGGTGTCAGGGGTATGGCTTTAGCCCTTCTCACTTCTTACCTATCTGACAGAATACAGAAAGTAGACGTGAATTGAAAGTGTTCTTCAGGGTCTATAATAAAGATAGGTGTACCGCAAGGGTCAATACTTGGACCATTTTTAATTTTAATTTATCAACGACCTACATAAACTTGTGAGAGACAACCACAAAATTGTATTGTTTGCGGATGATTCGTCTCCTTTATTTAAATTGAAGTGACGGCAGAGCAATTTTGACGACGCGAACAATGCAATAGCGAAAATTGATAACTGGTTTGTAAATAATTTATTACTGAACGAGACTAAAACAAAATGTATATGATTTATATTACCGAATGTTAAACAAGTTAAATGTACATTAAAATAAAAGATTAAGATTTAAATCTCATGGATACTACTATATTTTTAGGCATTACTTTAGATAATAAGCTCCAATGGGGCGCTTACATAGATGGGTTGTCAAACAGACTCAAACGCAATCAAAAGAATCCGTCAACTTACTGACGTAGAAACGGCTAGACTGGTTTATTTCAGCTACTTCCACAGCATTATGTCGTACGGCATTTTGTTGTGCTGCAGATATCAACACTATATTTGTGCTGCAGAAGAGGACTGATCGTGCAATTTATAATATGGGCCCCAGAAAATAATTTCGAACTAAGTTTAAAGAAATAACTATTATGACAGTTCCGTGCCAATACACATATGAAAACTTAATGTACCTATGTCCGAAAAAATATCAATTTTTTTAAGAAAAATAGCGACAATCATAATGTTAACACTAGAAATAAAGATAAACTAGCTGTTCCTACTGTAAGGCTCCATAAAGTTAGTCAATCTTTAAAACGGCAATGTGTACGATTTGTTAACAAAATCCCAAATGCTTAATTTATCTGTTTACAGCTAACAAAATCAAAATTTTGTTAAACGTAACCTCCGTAATAAAGTTAATATAAAATTTCTGACTTGTTAGATAACAAAAAACCTTGGGATGAAACTGTCTCCAACTCCCTCAAAAACAATGTAATAGTTAAGAATAGAAATTGTTACATGGACTTTAAAAAATATAAGCCAAGCAGAGTTTCTTGCCAATTCGTCTCTGTTTGGTTGCGTTGCGAATTCGTGTAAATAAAAAAAATGATTCAAAGTGTTCAAAGATTCAAAGTGATACAGTTCTGAATAAATAAATATTGACTTTGATTCGTAGCACCCTAGGTAAGTATTAACTAACAACGGTAGGTACAGGTACACAGGTAGGCTATTTTTTTGCATTTTTGAAATTTACCTCCCTAATTTTGTGACTTGAAGTATTTTATCAGTGTAGGGAAGCTGCACAAGGCTTACACTGTTTCCCGGTATATCGAATCTAATAGGTAGGTAAATATTTTAGTTTTCAGGTTAGTCTGAAATAATTACCTTGAATAAGCCAGGTCCTTTTAGCCACAGCTCGCCATTTGTATTTGGTTCATCAATATCTCTACCTGTCTCAATGTCCACCAACTGTAATGATAGGTTTACATTATGACTTGCTTCTTTTAAAAAGTTTAGCTGAGCATGTAAAATCGTAAAGCGACATGTTCATCCGAAGCTGTCAATGATTCTACAACAGAATTTGATTGTTGTAAACTAACCCTATACTGCAAGCTTCCAATCGGCCTCCCACAAGAGTTAGGTGGAGACGAGAATCCATGTCCAAAGGAAAGGCTGGTTAACTCACTCATTCCATAGACGTTAATCACTTCTGTATTTGGCGTTACTTCCTGAAACATTATGATCATTTTTGTAAGCACATATGTTACCTGAATATAGGTACCAATATTTCTTTAAAGGTTTGCAACATCTAAAACCGTAAGCAAATCTCACCTTTAGATCATTTAGAAGGTTTGAATATAATGCACTGCCTCCCAGCATAATCAGCTCAAAACAAGTGAAATCGCAGTCATCTCTAACTCCTGGCTCCATCAATGTCGTCATCATTGTGGGGCTGATTACCATGTATGATGGCTGCAATATAAATAAGTTGCAATAATTTGTTTGGTCTTTTTCTGTACTGTAGTATATGAGGCAAAGAAATTATGGCCTGCAGCGCGAGGACCAGCGGAACGGGCAGAATGTAAATGAGGCATTAGAAATAAGCAGTCATTGCAAAGAACTATTTTAGTCTCCATCTGACTTCAGACAGAAGCGACTAAAGAATTCTTGTACCGCTGGGTTGGTACCTTTGGGCACCGGTATTCACTGTGTCAACTCAAACAATACAATTTGCTTACCGACGAACCTTTTCCATGTTATTTAATCACTTACCCTGTATTTATTGATCAGTTTGTAAGCATGCTCTCGAGTTACGGTCTGTAGGGTCTGTACTCGCGTGAACTTCATGAAAGGTGCGCAAATGTACATAACGATTGCTGACAGCCACTGTAAGGGGCTTAGTACCAACACTCGTTGGTACGGTGGGATCTCAACTGTTCTTGCCCTGGTGAAAAATATAACTTGCTAACCTGTTCCGTTGAATTATCTAACGTTTAAGTTTTCTGTTACAAATTCTTTGAATCAACACTAGTGAGGCAGCCAATCTGTGATGGCATCGAACAGTCACTGCTTGTATTAGTCAGACATTCCTGACTGCTTCAAACTGCTTATGCATGGGCATGGCCTCACACCAATCGGATTTCGATAGTCTGGTTTGAAATATGAACCTTTCTGTTTCTATTCTGTAAGGTTACCCAGTCGATAAGCCATGTCGGAGGCCTTCGGGTGGCCTAAAAACTCGTCACCAGAGTTGGCTACTAGTTAACTCATACGAAGAAGCAAGAAAGGAATCCATTTGTCTGCATTTATAAGCGACTTCAAAAAGGAGGAGGTTCTCAATTCGATTCTATGTTGGTTTTTACATTGTATACAATGGAAACATTAATTACCAAATATAAGGGGCCATGATAGCGAAGTTTTTGTGCGTGGCTGCTGCTGACTTGGGCAAACCAGTGGTCCCGCTTGTGGGTAATAACATCATTATTGTTTCAGCTGGGTCGAAATTTGCTGGGCTGGAAAATAAAAGACCGTCAAAACTTTTTAGGTAGGTATTTCATTTTTCGGATCCAACCAAGATATTTAGGCATTCAAAAGCTAATGGGTAGGTACTGGAAATTCCTTACCAAAAGTTTTCAACTTCTTTCGGGTCCTCGCCCAGTTTTAGAAGGTCGCAAAAGTCAACGTTCCCAAGATCGTCGTCAAAAGTGATGACTTTAGTATCCAATTCTAATTCTTTCAAAGCCTTTCTAATATCTTCTACTTTCTCGCTTTGTGAAAATACAATATTTGGCTTGATTACTGAAAAAGTGTCTACCAGCTCGTCTGAAAATATTGTACTAAGTAGCAAAATTTGTAATCAAACAAGACTGAGCTAATCCGCTTGAGCGCCGTGATGCTTTTGAACAAAAGAAATTGGTTTTAAAAATCTTGGCACTCAACGGGTTATCAGCTCGTCTTTGGACCATAAAAAAATTGGGTAGGTTACCTACTATAAGTCAAGTGGTTCCCATAATACGAGCCCAGCTTATTTTGGGGCTACATAATAATACCTTTAATTTATACTAATAATAAAATGTACCTACCTAGGTACTTTCGTTAGGCTTAACAATTTTTTTATGATTAGATGGTAAGATGAGTAAGGTGTAGGTAGGTACTTATAATTATGATGCTGTGTGATAGTGTCCAGTCCAGCATCATTTCTTCCTAAGAAACCAAAGTAGGGACTTCTTAACAAATTCTGCTTCTAAGGAATAGGTACCTATACCTACCTACCTTCAGGCAAGACAAAACATTGATTACCTATCCTTATATTTAACTCCCGACGCAAAAAGGGTGTTATAAGTTTGACGTGTCTGTGTGTTTGTGTGTGTGTGTGTGTGTGCGTGCGTGTGTGTGTCATTTCGTGTGTGTCTGTCTGTCCCATCGTAGCTCTCGAACGGATGAATCGATTTTGATTTCGTTTTTTTTTTGTTTGAAAGGTGAATTAGTCAGGAGTGTTCTTAGCTATGTTTGATGAAAATCGGGCCAACATGGCCGCCGCCACAAAAGTTCGAATTACATATTTGTTCACAATTCCCTAAATATGGGTATCTAATGAAAGGGCTTGATTAGTAGAATACTATACACTATGACAAATTTCAAATCCAAGATGGCCGCCACCACAAAATGGCAAATTACATATTTTTTCAAAAATCCCTCCAATATGGGTAGTTATCGAATGAAAGGGCTTGACTAGTAGAATACTATATACTATGACAGAGCTATCGCTGCAGCCAGGATATCCAGCACACTAGTAAGTACACTCGAAAATGTAAAATACAAATTATATTAAAAATTTAAAAAACCCCCGACTTAAAAAGCAGACATTTAAAAAGTCTAAAATAAAACCATCGTTGAGCAATTAAAGAGTGAATAATTCGCGTCGGGGTATCGCTAAGTTTAAAGTAATAACTAAAAAAGGAAATTACAAACTCGTTGTGCTCCCAGACTTAATTTGGAAATGCTTGTAAATTAATGAATAGTCAATCAAATGAGGGGTCTGACTTACAAAGCGGTACCCCGACGCAAATTATTCAATATGTAATAGTCAGTCGTCAATCATAGTCAGTCATATAGTCAATCAGTAGTATTAGTCAATCGAATGTGATGGCTCAACGATGGTATTATTTTTGACTTTTTAAATGTTTGCTTTTTGAGCCGGGGTTTTTTTTAACATGTTAATAGGTAGGTACTTACTAACGCCTAAAAATCTATCGAGAGGAGCAAGAATGATTCCGAGGTATAATGCAGCATAGAATGGCACGGTTACATCTAAGTGGTTTGGAGCCATGAGTATCATGACATCGCCCTGTTTGAACCCTAATTTCTTCAGCCCGATTGCACATTGTATAGACCTTCTTAGGACTGAGCTGTTTGTTTCTGATTCTTCTTTTGTTCCTTCGATCTAAAAACGAGAAGTTGTTTCTTCATTGACTTAAATTATCATGTTCTATTTAAGATGTAAGGTGGTGTTTAATTAGGATATCTGAAGATAAGATAGGTAATTATGTAGGTCACTTTACTACAAAATTTTATAAATACTCAGTAAGATGACGATGACGATGATGACCATCATCATCATCAGCCTATAGCCGCCCACTGCTAGACATAGGCCTCCTCTAATGAGCGCTATTGCGCCCTGTCCTCAGCTCAACGCATCCAGCTTTTACCAGCAGCCTTTCGCTGATCGTCACTCTACCTGACTGGAGAGGGCGTCCCTAGTCTAGTTAAGTACATATAACGAACTAAGGCTCCACTCAAGTACCTTCTCATTAGGTAGGTATTTGAGTGAAGTTGAAGTACATACTCGGTGTTATTTCAGGGAGTCCTCATTCGATTTTGACTACATTTGTTTGCACCGCAAATAAGCCTATGTATTTTGTTCGTAGTCATCAGAATTACCTAGATAGAAACTATGAAATAAAATTTCGAGTAGGTAGGCACCTACTTAATCTGTGCTATGGCGTACCTACTACGTATCAACTTGATAACATAACTGATCACTGTTTACCAGACAATTATTTTATAGCCATGTAAATAAATCATAGTACCTAAGGTACCTATGTAATGTTTTAGTAATCAAGAATAGCTACAATAGTCTAGTTTGAGAATGTCTGAACTTGTACCAACTCCGTAGGCTTATGTAGTAGGGACTTAGCATGAAGCCACAGAATAATTAAGCTTACTTTTTGTTACATAATTAAATGTGTAATAAAGTATAAATAAATAAATAAATACCTACCTACACGAGATCTTAGAACTTTTAGTGCAGTATTAGAGTAAAGAGACCGCTTCATTTAGCAATGGAAATGTTTTGGTCTGTATTAGAGAAATAAATTGTTTTAAAGAGACTTACCTGTGCCACATCATCAGGGCTATCCTTCAGGCTCTGTAGTATAATCTTGCCCATATGGTACCTGTCACTTGGTATCCTGGACTCAGCTATGATCCTCGAGGTAATATCTGACATGTTCCAATGGACTGTGTCATGATAATGTCTGTATCCAGGCATGGTCTCTGCTCAAATGGAGTTTATTTCGTTCTTAGATTCCCAAAGTCCGTTTCAGAAGTTTTCTTAGCTTTGAAATCGTATTTGGAAGCTCAAGTTCTTCTGATATTCAAACGAATCTTCTGTCTGAAGTAGAATATAGAATCTTGGATGTTGTTTCTGATGTGATCATTAATTAAAACTACCTTTGAAACGAGGTTTTAATTGCAGTAATTTAGATTTAGATTTATATACGCATGCCACAGTTTATGTTATTTATTTATTATTCAAAATGTTGATTTAATTTATTATTTAAATAAATTTCAACTTGCAATTACTATGATTGAGTTGAGACATAGCACTACTTGTACAATGTCAGTTACTAGATAAGTATACCTACCTACACTATAAAACATACATACAGTTTATGTCAATAGAGTGATAGTGCACACACACTATCGCCTACATAAGTAGGTAGTTATCTAGCTGAGCGACCCAGCTAATAATTATAAGTACTTACCTAAGATAGTAAAATATTTTTTTTTGTCGACATAAGTACCTCTATAGGTATAGGTAATGCCTATGCATTCATTTATCTTTCCTGATTGTGGGTGCTATGCAAGATATTCGCAAGACAGCTAACCATCTTCTCAAACGAATTCATACCCATAAATTCACATAAAAATCTGGGTGATACCTGTGTAGGTATCACCCAGATTTTTATACACCAGTGATCGCAGTGCGATCGTAACGATTTATCGTTCGTAGCTACTTCGTACAGTTTAAACTGCACTGATAAATTGAAACGTTAGTGTGATGAAAACAGGGCTTGATACCGGTACCAATAATACCGGTACTATAGCGGTAATACCGGTATATTCTTTTTGGTAAATTGGAGTATCGATACTTTTGAAGTATCGGTACTTACTATAAAAATACCGGTATTCAAAGCGGTAATCGCGACGTTGCCAGTTCTCCGGTCCTAGCGTACTGACCGGGGTGGCGCGTGTTTGCCAACTTGTGCATATTTCGCGCGCGGAACATTGCACTGGACTTGATTGCGAGGTTCGACAGTGACCAAGGTCTTAGCGCTTAGCTTGACGAAAAAGAAAGATGGGGCGACCAAAATCTAATAATGTGTATGATTATTTTGATCTTCTAAAGGTAAATGTTTTATTTCATATTAGAAAACTTTGAATGACATTTTCTTTTGTATCAGTATTGTTGTTTTCATTGTAATAGGTACAAGTAGGTACCTCACTTACCGTTTTACATTACGCTTTGTATAATTATTACTAGCTTATTAAACAACTGAGCTTCTAATTACCTACCTACGTACATATTTTTTATATGTGGGTAGATAAGCTAGTAAAATAGAAAATATCTAGGTATGTGAAACGGTAAGTGATTAATTACGTACCTACTAATTGCATCTTACAATGAAAACAATAATATTTAGACAAACGAAAATATCATTCAAAAATTTTTATAGGTATCTATCTTTTATCTAATATCATTGCTTGTAGGAAAGTGATTTCCTAAGTTCAATCTTATGCTTTCACTTACTCCTATGTATGTTAGGTTTCGACTTGTATATTTCATACCTACCTGGTCGTTAATTAAACGGAGTCGTACCTAACATTATATTCTGGAGCCTGGCATAATATTTAGTCCAACTACTTAATGTTTTTAGGGTTCCGTAACCATGGGACCCTATTTCTAAGACTGCTGTCTGTCGTTCGTTCGTCTGTCTGTCACCATGAACTGTGATAGCTAGACAGTTGAAAATTTCACAGATGATGTATTTCTGTTGCTGCTTTAACAACAAATACTAAAAAACAGAATAAAATAAATGTTTAAGTTTTTCTTTTACTGTAGGCAGCTATCATACATACATAGGTCGCACATGGATGACTATGGATGGCCTATACTCAGCCGTGGGTGAAGTCTAGCTGCGGATGATTATGATGATGGTGGTGAACTATCCTAAATAGTTAGGTACTCAAATACTTACTCGTACATACTTGCCTACCCACTTATACAAAAATATCGGTTACAGAGTCAGCATGGAAATAATTTGTTGAAGCATCTTCAATTACACCTTAGTATACACGAACTCGTAGTACAAAAAAACACAGAAATTGCGACGACAGTTGCAAAATTGACACAAATACCATTATTCTCCAGGAATGTGTTAACTACAGTACATGGCAGACCTTTCAAGCTTGTAGATGACCAGGCGTTTCAAAACATAAGGAATGTGTTTCTGAGACGGTATCTACCTTACGAAGAGAAATAAGTTCTGAATTCAAGAACAAATTAGTGTCATTGACAGTAGATGCAGCAACGTTAGGAACAAGATGTTTCCTAGGTAGGTATCAACATTCAATATGCCTTAAAAGATAAAATTATGATAAGAAATTTAGGTGTTATTGAATTGTATGCAAGACACACTGGTCAGTCATCATCATAAACAACCTATAGAAGTCCACTGCTGAACATAGGTCTCCCCCAACGAATTCTACGAAGAACGGTCTTGAGCCCTTTCCATCCACTGATTACCTGCAATCTTGACAATGTCATCGGTCCATCTGGTGGGGGGTCTCCCCACACTTCGTCTTCCAGTTCGCGGTCGTCATTCGAGAAGCTTTATTCCCCAACGGTTATCGGTTCTACGAGCTATATGGCCTGCCCACTGCCACTTCAACTTGCTGATTTTGAGAGCTATGTCGTTTACCCTGGTTCTCTTACGGATCTCCTCATTTCGAATTCTATGACTAGCTCTCTCCATAGCCCGTTGTGCGACTTTGAGCTTGTGTATGAGGCCATTAGTTAGCGACCAAGTTTCAGTACCATAAGTGATCACTGGCAACACGCACTGATTAAAGACTTGTCTTGAGGCTTTGTGGTATCTGTGCCGCAATTTCCAGAACGCTGCCCATCCGAGTTGGATTCGTCGGTTGACCTCTTTGTCGAAGTTGGACCTACCTAGTTGAATTGTCTGACCAAGATAAACATAGTGCTCAACATAGACTGGTTTAGGTACGACATGGGCATTTGACATGATCTGCGTCTTACTCATGTTCGTTTTAGACCCACCTGTTGGGAAACGATATTGAGGTCTCTGAGAATTGTTCCAAGGTCATCCAGCGATTCTGCCATGATAACAATATCATCGGCAAATCGAAGGTGAGTGATGTATTCGCCGTTAATATTGATGCCATGTTCGTCCCAGTGCAAAAGTTTAAATATATCCTCCAATGACCGAGGTGAACAGTTTCGGAGAAATAACGTCTCCCTGTCTCACCCCTTTTAGCAGTTGGGTAGGATTGGTGCTCTGGTCCTGGAGACGAACAGACATAGTGACGTTACTATACCAAGACTTCAACACTTCAATATATCGGTAGTCAATTTGGCACCGCTCTAACGACTGTAGCACTGCCCAGTTCTCGACTGAATCAAAAGCTTTCTCTTCGTCAGTCTTCTGTATAATCTGCCGAAGCGTATGTATATGGTCTACGGTGCTTAAGTCTTTTCGGAAACCAGCTTGTTCGGGAGGCTGTAAGTTGTCAAGCCTGCGAGCGATACGATTGGTAAACATATACTCCTCGAAAAAAGCTTATAAACGTGGCTCAGCAGCGAAATAGGCCTATAGTTCTTTAGAAGGGTACTATCTGCCTTCTTGAAAAACAACACCACTACGCTTTTGTTCCACAATTCTGGCGTTTTACCCTCGAGGATGACGAAATTGAACAGCTTCTGAAGGACTTTAAGTACCGGTGTTCCACCCGCTTTCAGAAGTTCTGATGTGATTCCGTCCTCCCCCGGTGCTTTGTTGTTTTTGAGCTGTTTAAGTGCAGTCCAGATCTCGTAAAGGCTGACGTCCGGGATGTACTCCATGTAGTATCGGATTAAACGGGCCCTGGCTTCACTAGTCCTACTTAAAGTAGGACTTTGTGATGAGGTGTATAATTGTGCGTAGAACTTCTCGAGCTCTCTCAAAATCTCCGATTTAGACGAAACGATATGGCCGCTGTGGGTCTTCAGTTTCATCAACTGGCTTTGCCCAATAGACAGATCTTTTGCAAACACTTTAGAGCCTCTATTGCGCTCTATTGCGTCTTTAATAAAATTTGCGTTAAAGAGCCGCAAATCGTGTCGCATGGACTTAGAGATCTGTCTATTAAGCATGCCGTATTTTGATGTGTCAACTGAAGAATGCAGTCTCATTTCGTTTCGTTCCGCCAAGAGTGCGAGTGTATGCTCAGAGAGTTTTTGGGTTCTATTTTTGCGATGAGTCTTATAGAACTCTGACCCAACCACTTGGACAATTTCCACCCACCCGTTATTTAGCTCGTCCACTGCCTTGCATTCAGCCTGGCATTGGAAGTGATTTTGGAGTTCTAACTGAAAGCTCTCGGGGTTTTGGATCTGGACAGGACTTGGGCGAAGAGTAGACTTCAGCAGTCGAGACCTCTCAAGCTTGATGTTAATATTTAAAGTGCTCTTACGATACGCTGATCACTGCCGGTTTTAACGCTGTTGATCACAGAGACATCATTGAATATTTGCTTCTTGGTCGACATAATAAAATTTATCTCACTTTTGTAACCTCCGGGGTGTAGCCAAGTCCATTTCCTGGATGGCGGCTTCTTGAAGAAGGAGTTCATCGTAAAAAGTCCCTCCTTCTCCATGAAGTCGGCTAAACGCTGACCTCTTTGGTTTCGTTGCCCAAATCCGAATTTCCCCACTCTCAATTCATCGCCGTTTCTCATGCCTAGTCGCGCGTTGAAATCCCCCATCACAACCGTTAAGTGTGTTTTCGAGGCACGTATGGCATTCGTGATGTCATCATACATAGCCTCCACTTCATCGTCTGGGCGTTTCAAGTGCGGTGCGTATACCTGTATGACCTTCAACAAATACCGTTCTGTGATCTCAGAATCACAGAACGGTATATCACCCTGTTCGAAACGCTTCTCAATCTTAACAATGTTGTTGATGAGGGATTTATGGACGAGAAACCCGACACCGTGTTGAGATAGCTGATCACCCTCCCGGTAGTAGAATAAGTTGCCGGAATTTATCCATTTTCAGTTAGCTAAAGTTGTGCTATCTGCACCTGCGACTCAAGTAAGCGTGGAACGCTTGTTTTCAGCTTTTAAGTTTATTTTGTCTCACTTAAGAATGGCATTAAAAGTACTTACTTACGGTACTTACTTTCCATTTTCACTTATTTTTCAACGTCATTCGTTAAAACGCGCATGCATAAGGAAGCTATTGTATAACAAAACAACAAACACAAAAACCACTGCGCGGCCGCCAGCGTCGCGGTGGTTTTCCTAAAAAGTTTTCTCTCTCGCTCACACAAAATGGAATTGTTGATACCGATATTTTACGCATATATTATCGGTAATTATACCGATACTTATTGAAAATACCGGTATTTTAGTACCGATACTCATGAAACTACCGATATCGCTCTATTTCTGATTATACCGGTACGGAAAAAATACCGGTATAATGTATAACGATACCAAAGATGTACCGGTACCACGTCAAGGTCAGGCGAACCGGTATTTGAAAATACCGATATTCCAAGCCCTGGTGAAAACTCAGTTTTCAATTCAGTACCTATATATTTCAACCCATAAGAAACTATACAAACACACTACCTACAGGGTGCTTTGGTATGACCTACCTATTCCTTGAAAGGGGTTGTAGGTTTTGACCAATTCCTTGAAAGGAGTTAAACTTTAGATAATTTTCTTAGAGCGAGCTTTCGCAGGAGATGCGTATAACATAATTAACTTTCTTTTTGAAGCCATTGGGATCGTAAGTCAATGGAAAAACAGAAGCCGACAGCTGATTCAGTTGAGCAGTTGAGCAGTGCGCATTATAAATTGTTATAATACATTGTTGGGTGTTTTATTAGCCTACTATCAATTTTATTGTTAGTCTTAGGTACTAGAAGGTAAAGGTAAAGGTAAGCCTATCAATATACCAATTACTGAAAGATATGGACAGTATTTTAGACTAAAAATTATACGATTCGAAAGGAGTTCAACCAACAGATAGCTTGTCAACGAATTGTGGGCAAGACAACTGAATTTAACAAACCTTTGCTCAAGGTAGGCCTTGCGTGAAATCCTGAGGTGCAGCAAGTGATACGGGCTCGTCTGAGCTAGAAAATGGGTCCGATATCTTACCAAGTATGCCTTGATTTACCCAACAAACACTGCGTCCAGGATGTCGAAGACTGGTTGGCGAAACTCTGCTGCTTGCACACTCTTGAAGCTATCATGACGTTAAACTAGCGAAAATTAGAGAATTTAGGAAACGCGTTTCTGTTTGAAGCATGTATGCCGTCACATGTTATCGGCAAGCAATCTTTTGTGTCATAGAGAATAAGGCCCCTGCTTCGCAGAAAGTGTGTAACGAAGAATGAGCACAACGTCGGGAATAAAGCCGTCTTCGTCTTGAGCAAGATCCCACGCTGGAAATTGTATGAAAAATAGTATTCAGTAAAGATAGAAACTTGAAAATTGAACTTGAACATAACCCGTTATGGGGGCGAAATAGGGTGTTGAAGTTTTTGGTAGATAATTTTAATGAATGGTTAGAATCTTTTAAAAGTAAGAACACATGATTTTCTTAGTCTTGGAAATTGTAACATTTTGTAAAATTCCACCCCTTTTTACGTTTATATAAAAAAATGTATTCCGTAAAGATAGAAACTTGAAACTTGGTATATGTAGTTTTACATAAACGTAGATTTTTAAATTACTCCTCAAGGGGGGTACAATGAGGTTTAAAATTTGCATGGGAAAATCTTTTTGCGTAGTGCGATTTGATGAAATCTTTGTCAGAATACTTTATAAACGGACCATTTTTATTCATTTTATTTTATTTTATTTGGGAAACAAACGGTACAAAGTGATGATAAAAAAAATATACCATGCACCAGGTTTTTCAGAAAAACCCTTTCAGGGAGAAGGGAAGAATTTTATTACATCTTGGAACAAATGATTTTTTATAAATAATAAAAATTATAAAGCTTGTTACCTACGGATTGCGCGTTCCTGTATACGCGTAGTCGGGGTTTGCTGTATGCGCGTAAATTTAATATAGACCGCCGTGAACAAGACCAAGAACGCCCTATCCGTACACAGCTTAATAATTTTGAAAGGAAAATGCCGTCTGATGTATGGCGCTCGGTACCAAGACTAAAGTGAGTGCGTGAAAACCAACCCAATAAGTTTTTAGTCGATTCTAATGTCCAAATAATTAAAAATTAGGGTTGTTGCCATTGTAATAATACTGTTACTTTGGCAACAACCATAGATGCAATAGTGACAATGGTTTTTGCAGTCTAATGGTGGCGTGCGGCGGCAACCAAATCAACAAAATATTATTTTACTTGATTATTAATCCCGTCGGTGCTTAAAACTAAAGAAAATGTTACAGTTATTTATAAAATATAATATTTTTTAGGGATACGTTTGGTTTTAACGCAATTGGTAAGGGTTCTCGGCATTCTCCATTCCTATGTTATCCCAGGGGGTGAAAGGGGATAAAAATCATACTCCTTAAAGTAAGAAACTTGAAACTTGAAACTTGGCATAAATATTTTAATTGTACCTTATTATTACGATGACATGTAACTACCCCTTCAGGAGAGTGCAATCGTTTGTTTAAGTTAGTAAAAGAACTTTTTAACTTTTTTCTCTTTAATAAAAATTATTATAGATCTATCTACCTTAAATGCAATGATGTTATAAAGTTTTTATAGATAATCTTTTGAACGCATGACGTGATTTGCTCTAATATTAGGTTAATCATTCTTCATAGCGAACGGGGTGCATCTTCGCAAGTTCTAAAGATGTAAGTTCTTATTTCATTCTTTCGAAAATTTGGCTTGCTGGTGGAAACTAGCCACGTGGGACTCTTCCATGACTGCTTTAGTAGTAATAATAATTCGTATATGACAACTAGCCAAGTCAGACGTTAGGCTTCAATATAT
Source organism: Horisme vitalbata (assembly GCA_951804965.1). Classification (NCBI taxonomy): domain Eukaryota; kingdom Metazoa; phylum Arthropoda; class Insecta; order Lepidoptera; family Geometridae; genus Horisme; species Horisme vitalbata. The sequence goes on along the minus strand of OX638106.1, from coordinate 9,832,663 downwards.
TATCCTATCCAGTTATAAGAAGAAATTATGTTTTAAATTGTTCTAAAATATTTTATGTTGTTATGAATAAATTTCAGGACTGACCATTGAACTTGGCACCCATTTAGATCTCACTTCATTTGATGTTGAGGACAACAACTAAGGCATAATATTGAACTTGGCTCTCATTTTACAATTATGTTTTGATGGAGAGACTTTTTGTATAACTGTAATCAAAATATAAACAACTTTTAATGTAAAATATTGCCTAAACCATACCTACTTATTAAAAGAATTGTAATAACGATATACCCACGAATATTATAAGAACTTTTTCAAATAAAGAAATTATGAATTAAAAGGTTGAATCGCAATCATAGAGGTCATGTGGTATCGAGAGCCAACTGGACAGACCGGACGATTTTTGCACGTTTATATCTAAAAATGATAAAAAATTACTAGTTTCTGATTTATTCTTTTGTATTATTTATATTTATTCAACTTAAACTATTTATTAAACTTGAACTTTATAGGCTATCTGCAACTGGGTTAAAATATTGATCTATAAGTCAGATATTTTTGGACGTTAATATTTAAAATAATAAAAATTTACTAATTTCTGATGTTTTCCTTTGTATTCACCTGACTACCTTTCTGGATGCCAAATTTAAATTTCCTAGGTCATCTGGAACTGGGTTAGAATTTTGATCTATCAGCCAGTCAGTGATAAAAATGACGATTTTTGGACGTTATTATCTGAAAATGATAAAAAAAATCTAATTTCTGATTTTTTCCTCTGTCGGTCATCTGGAAGTGGAAAAACATTTTTATTTATAGGTCTGTCAGTGATAAAAATGACGATTTTGGAAGTTAATATCTAAATAACCGTTCGAGGTGTGTTTATTAAATTTGAAGCACATATGTATCTCGTGGGTTTCAATATATGAGCCAAATTTTACATGTTTATGTGAAATAGTTTTTGAGTTATGGGGGGTTAAAAGTGGCTCCAAATGGTTTGTGTAATATTACACATGGTGCTGCTCGCCAGTTCTGTTAGCTTGAACTTGGCTTTGACACGCTACCGCGTGTCTAGATAGATACTAATCACTAGTCAATCCTTTGATTGGATTAGGTACCTGCCTGTCAGTGGAATTCTGTGGGTTGTGTCTACTTACCTACCTGATTTTTCAAAGAGATAGGTACCCACAACACAAGGTATCCTAGTGTGGGAGCTAGAATCTCTTATGTCAGCCCTCCTCCCCCTATATTTGTATATAGGTGGGTACTATTTAAGCAATCCCTTTTTTTATTTTGTTTACTTCTTATTAAAGAACCTGTAAGTAATGAGTACTTACCGAACTACCTTATTTATTATGTGCACACTTAAATCTATTCTGTACTTAGTTTTTTATTGCCTACTACAAACTGGATGACTGTATTTTTCTGGAGTAATAAATAAATTTGAAATAAATATGAAATATGAATACATTTAGTAAGTCGCTTAGAATATTTCGACAATTTAAATTATGATTGTCATAGTTATTCCCTCCTCAGATTAAGTGCCATCTCTTTAATTTTTCTTCGATGAACCTTCGTGGATGCTGTGACAGGTAGCTTTTTCAAGAATATCACGCCTCCTCGTAGTTGATTCGAATCTGGCAATGATTCTGAAAGCCAAAATAGGTAAATACTTAATAAAGTTGCTTAAATACTTAATAATGCACATATAGGGATGACGACTGAAAAATCCTAATTAGTCCGTCATTTACATTATCAAAAAATATTAAACACGTATTTTTCTTTTGTTAATTAAACAAAAAATGGCAAAGATATAGTGAGTTAGGCTGCGGACACGAAGTCAGCGGGCGCGGGGACCGTGACCGCGGCCTTAAAGTTCCACGTGACGTAACGAGCCCCCCACCCCCGAATTTTGACGCTCTTTATCTCCATCAGTTTTTAATTATTTGATAAATAAAATAATACATATCCCATATTTTTCGTTGATCTATCTCACAAATTAGAATCATTATTTTTTTACCCAGTCGTCATAAGTATTCCGCTAACATTTTCTGCCGAGTTTCAAAAAATCCCAACAGAAATTCGATAATGTTTCGCCTTCCCCTTATGGCATCATCAGAAAATAATCGACTCGCTGTCCGCCTTCGGCGAAGCAACACGTCTGCGTTGTTTAGACTAATAATAAAGAGCAAAGATTTGATTGTTTGTGTGCGTGTTTGTTGAATAGGCTCCAAAACTACTGGACCGATTAAAAAATTCTTTCACCGTTGGGTAGCTACTCTATCCCCGGGTGACATAGGCTGTATTCTATTTATAATATAACCAGAGGTGTAAAAAAAATACCTAAATAATTCCTTACATCGCGTGCGCTGCGAAATCTATTGATCATGAAACAAAATAATGTTCTACGACTTTGCAGAACACATCATTGTCTACAAAAAGTAGAATCATATGTCTTGTTATTATAGTTATGCCACAATAAGTGTTCTTTTATTTCAAAAAAATAATTGTAATGCCAGCGCTAGAAAGGGCTCTTTATTTGTCCCTTGGTATTAATCCATATCAAAATTGATTACTTCATATTCAAGACTACTTCAATAAATTTTTATAAATTTTTGAATTATTCAATTCGGACATTCCATTCGAAAGATATAACGAATAAAAAAAATTAACTATTAGAAAAAAATCGCGTAGTCCCCGTCGCGTCGGCTAGCTATTATATAGCTAGGCAGCACCATAATATGCGATCTACTTTTTAGACTTAATGACGGGTCACCAACGGGAACGGGAGTGGGAACGGGAACGGAAGAGGGAGTGGGAAGGGATAGTTTTAGGTAGCTAACGTATAAGGGTCCGTGTAAAATTACCATTTTCGGTAAACATTTACCGTGAAAGTACATACGTAAACAGAAAGCGTATACACGCAAACGAAGTTGTGGGCCGTTCAGCTAGTACTAAATATCTTGTCTTATGAATATCTTGTATCTAATTCTGCAAAGTCTCGCCTGAAGCTTGGCCTTCGTATTGAAACCTACTGTAGACCGTCAACCAAATAATCCCTTCAGAAAAAAAAATACTTTAAGCATAAGTATTTGCTGACAATAATCCTCTCTATATCTAACTACAATTTTATTCACAAACAAATTGTGCAATGGTTTAAATAGCACACCAATCAAAATAATAAGTGCGTTGGAGACTCTAGCTTTTCGTTTAACTAAACCTAAACCATCGAGATATATATTTTTGCCCGAAGACCCAAACAGACCAGCTTACGATAATTCTACTTTAACTTATCAGATACCTATATTGACCAATTACAACCTTTCTTGATTCACCATCTCATCAACCAAAACCATCAAGTTAAATACGGGGGGTTTCACTGTTACACAGTTTAGAGATAAACAAAATAGGCTATCTTAGTATGTTTCAGCACAGATGACTATTGTTAATGCATTTATATATCAATAAACTAGATGCAGCTGAATCGAATTCAAGACGGCGGTACTCAACGGAATAAGAATAGGAACAAAGTACCAATTAATACCTTTAACCAAGTCCTTAATCTCCTGCGCTGTAAGTTGTTTGTCGGGTTTGGGCACGACGCAGGCAACCGGCAACTCGCCGCAATCCGGGTCCGGGATCCCCGTCACAGCCACGTCCAGCACGGCAGGATGCTGGCGGATTACTGCTTCTATCTCCACTGGAGATATCTGCACATTAAAAATAACTAAGGGTAACAAAACAATATGCAAAATTATTGGTTAGCTTAGCCTTAACTACTTATAATGGGCGTATTTGCTCGGCTTAGGTATTTGGTTTAACAGGATTAGAGATGAGGCAATACTGTTTAATCTTCTCACTTCGTTTAAAATGAAATTATAAGTAATCTTACTGTTCTTATCATAAGTTAGATACCTAATTATGTAATTAGTAGCAAGCTCTAACTGCACAAATACAGCCGGCCTGTGCCAGGAATCCGAGGCTTATGGCACAACAAAAGTGAAAGATATTGAAAAGTGATAGACAGATATTTCTGTGGTGGAGGATTGATATATTTCTGTATTATCGATATATTTCTGTATTATTGATATATTTCTGTGAGTGGAGCGCGGTCCCCGCACAGGGGTTGTTGTTGGAGGCAATACTGATATGAATTACCATATCAGTATTGCCTCAAACAACAACCCCTCCTGCGGTGTCGGAAAGCCGCCGGTGGATCTTCCCCGCATGTGTCGCAGAGCCGCTGGCGGCTTCGGAGACCGCGCTCCACTCACAGAAATATATCGATATTTCTGTGGTGGAGGATTGAGTAAATAAATCAGAAATTCTTTCGACAATTTCCAATGATCTTTCGCTTTCGTTGTGCCGTATGCCTCGGATTCCTGACACAGGCTGTCTGTATTTGTGCAGACAGAGTTTGCTCGTTTGCAGTTACAAACTTTTACTACTTTGTAAGACCTTCGGATAAGTTTCACAATGAAGTAGTCATGATTTATTTGATCTTACCTGATATTTTCTGTATAGTAGTATCAATTTGACTCGTTCAACAAAATAATAAACCCATGTTTCATCTCTGTAGAATATGTCTCCTGTTTTGAACCATCCTCCTTCTGCAAATGCATCTTTTGTTGCCTCTGGGTTATTGTAGTATTCCTATTAAACACCACAGTTCAGCTTGAGTTGATGGAACAGAGTTAGTTGGTAAGTTACTGCCCCATAATCTCGCTTATGTAGTTAATGTTACAAGTAGGTAAGTGGTTTCCTTGAAAGAATAGGTAGGTACTACATTTTCGCATTTGTCAAAGTTAAACTATGTTTACTTTTTAAAATTAGACTTTATTAGATACCTATCACAGTATTAGGGGACTTTCACTGGTGTTGTACGTACCTGATTGATTATATTGAACTTACATTTTTTAATTATATATAAATAAACTTAAATTTCATACTTTATAAAATTATGTCTAAAGGTTAAAATTGTAAAATCTCGTAGCTTAGGTATAAGGTACTTGTTTTAGCTGTTACCTTAAAAGAGTAAGCAAAGGAATTTTAAATATTAAGAATTTTTGTAAGAGTTGTGTAATTACTCATTGGAATCCCTAAATAAAAAAACAAATACCTTATGTTAGTAGATATTTTTTTACCTGTGTAGCTTAGACACAAGTGAACGGTTAGATCGACAAAAGTATTTAAAAAAATCAATAGGATGTGCCTAGTCCTAGTAATTTTAAAACATGGCAATTTTAAGATTTGCGTACTGAGCAATATCAACCAACCAACCAACCAACCGGCATCAACCACACCCGTCAAACCGAAACACAACAATGCTGCTTGTACATCTTCACGACTTTTTCCCCATTATGGATATCTTCAGATTCTGAATATCTGAATGGGGAAAAAGTCGTAAAGATGTACAAGCAGCATTGTTGTGTTTCGGTTTGACGGGTGTGGTGGATGCCGGTTAAATTACAGGCACACGAGGCTTAACACCTCCATGCCACATAGGGTATCCTCAATAGATATTGAGGATACCAGACTGACCAGACTGACCAGGATCTGACTACCCCCGTTAGGGTATCCTCAATAGATATTAAGGATAACCTAAAGGGGGTCGTCAGAGGCAAGTCCGAACATTACGTTCGATACATGCCCACTTTTTGCAAGCAGCTAGTATTCACGTGACTGGTGGCAAGCCGATCGCCACTTTTTTATTGGAACACTAACCTAGCACAGACCCTTCGAACTTTTTAGTTCGAGGGCATGCCGGTTTCCTCATGATGTTTTCCTTCACCGTTCTCGTGGTAATGCGCACATAAATTTTTCGAAACGAAAAATCAATTGGAGCACGGCTGGGATTCGAACCCACGACCTCCAGATCTTAAGTCGGGGTACATCCCACTAGGCCACCACGGCCCTCCATGCCTATTTCTATTCTATTCTATTTCCATGCATGGTGGTAGTGGGTACTTCCCCGGATGAGCCCTTCACAAAGAACTGTACTACTACTTAATTCATTACCTTGAACAAGCCAGGTCCTTTTAGCCACAGCTCGCCATTTGTATTTGGTTCATCGATATCTATGCCTGTCGAAATATCAACCAACTGCAACATAAAGTAGATTGAATCATAACAATCATTTGCTTTATCATCATCAGCCTATTGCAGTCCACTGCTGGACATAGGCCTCCCCTAATAAGCTCCTTTGCGCCCTATCTTGAGGTCACCAGTTTCTACTAGCAGCCTTTCGCAAATCGTCATTCCTCATAGCCTACACTACATTTGCCGCGGTCGATCCTTCGCTTATATATTTCCGATTTTTTGCTCGCATAGTATTATGTGTAATACTAAAGAGCATGGAAACAGAGTAACGATACGTTTTACCTACGTCTGTCAGTGATTCTTCTAGAAGAGGCCCTAACACTTTAATTTCAAACTCACCCTATACTCAAAGCATCCAATTGGCCTTCCACAAGAGTTAGGCGGAGACGAAAATCCATGATCAAAGGCACGGCTGGTCAACTCACTAATTCCGTAGGAATTGACAACTTCTGTATTTGGCGTCACTTTCTAAAACATTATGTCATTTTTTGTTAGCAGCAATTGTTGAGGTATTTTTAAAGGTTCAAAATTTTGATAATAGCAAGCATTCGTAATACCTTGACATCATCTAAAAGGTTTGAATATAATGCACTGCCTCCCACCATAATCCGCTCGAAACAAGAGAAATCGCAGTTATCTCGAACTTGTGGTTCCATCAATGTCATCATCATTGGGGGGCTGACAATCATGTATGATGGCTGCAATATAAATAAACAGCATAGATTTTTTCCACCTTTCTCTTCACTCTCAGGAATAGCGGTAGCAATTATGGCAAAGAATCCGTTCCAGGAAGGAACTGCCACCATATCTATTTCTGCCGTGAAGCAGCTGAGCTGTGTTTCGGTTTGAAGGGTATGGGCGCCGGTGAAATTACAGGCACAATAGGCTTATCATCTTCATGCCTCAAGTTGATGGACGCAGAGTGTAGCATCGTGGAGCATGTTCCGAAAAAAACGTGATCTACGATGCAATGTTTTGTGATAGGTAATGGTTACCACTTAACATCAGGTAGGCCATGTGCTTGTTCCATCTTCAAGTAGTATAAAACCGTTTTTCATTCATGACTTTTTTACGAGGAACTAAGGATTTTTTATACCATGATATGATTGGGCACCAGTTAGTTCCGGTGTCAACTGCAATACCACAATATCCAATTCGATTGCCGACGAATACTTTCTATGTACCTATGCAATTAAAAACTTACCCTGTATTTATTGATCAGTTCGTGAGCATGATCTCGATCTCGAGTCGCCATCTGTAAGGTCTGTACTCGCGTAAACTTCATGAATGGCGCGGAAATGAACGAAACGATTGTTGACAGCCATAGTAACGGGGTTAGCACCAATACTCGTTTGTATGTTGGTATTTTGACTGTTCTTGCACTAGGAAAAAAAAACAAATTCATCATAAGCCTAGCACTCCACTGCTGGATATAGGCTTCCCCTAATGAGCGCCATTGCACCCTATCCTCAGCTCGACGCATCCAGCTTCTACAAGCAGCTGTCGCAGATCTTAGTCACGTCACCTGACCGGAGCCGAGCCGCCATCTCTACACTCAAGAACTTATTTATCCCAATGGTTATCGATTCTTTGACAGATACGACCAGCCCACTGCCAGTTCAGCTTGCTAATTCTCTGAACTATGTCGACAAGTTTAGGTAGTCCTATTTATTTATTCACGGTTTACATCAATTACATTATTTGAATTTAGTTATATTAAGTCAAAAGTGGTAATAATGTCCATTATTTCTATTATTACACCTTATTACATTTAAAACTCGTCAAAAATATTTTTTTACTATAAACCTAATATTATCTACTTTATACATAAATAACATAAAAAAACATTATATATAGTAAAAAAAATATCATAACGGGAGACCACACCGACCGAGGGGCAAGGCTCAAACGGTCGGTGGCTATTAGAGCTGCAGAGAGAGGAACTTCCTCACGATGTATGCCGAGTCCGGGAGAGCCACCTTCTGTATCTGACCCTTAATCCAGCTGCGTAACGAGAGCCTCTTAAGATATTGATCGAGGCTCTTCGTTATCTGACCATTCACTGAAACGACTATCGGAACGATAATCGCCGAGTCCTAATCCCACATAGGTATATAAGCGAGTTATATAATAATATGCCGTAAAAATTAAGCTGCTAACTCATTGCATTAAAATGATATTATTTATATTAACAATGAATATATGATTAAAGTATGGAAAAATGATAAACTTTCAGGGTAAATAATGGCGACACAATTCGGAAATTTGGAATACTAGGAGCCTTTATAACACAAATAAAAGGGATAAGGGTCAAACCTCCCTCACCAATGTGATCAATTTGTGCAAATTTTTGGTGCAAATTTTTTGGTAGGAAAACGTGTTGGGTTCAACATGATATTCTTGCTGAACCTTTGTATTGTTATTTTCTAGGCCGTGAAGGTTTGCTATTTTGCATAACTACATTCAGTGATTTTATATATTCAAAAATGTTGAATAGTGCGAGCAAGAGGGAGGTTTGACCCTTATAGTCGCCATAATCTAAAATAGACTGAAACTATACCTACTACAAATTGCGGGAAAGATGTCTACTTTTCTTAAGGTGGGTCGACAATTGCGACATGACAATGGGCCGGACTACGTGGCATCGCAAAAGGATATGTTACGCTAAATGTGGACGGTCTAAGGTTGTACTGACACGGTCAAAAACCATGTACGATGAAATGTTATGTTAATGTTGTTATGTCATCTTCTGATCTGTAGGGTTTTTTTTTATTGTACTTGAAGATTGAACAAGCACATTGCCCACCTGATGTTAAGTGGTAACCATTACGTACATCACGTTTTTCCGGAACGTGCTCTACAATGCAACGCCCTACGTCCATCAACATGAGGCATGAAGATGATAAGCCTCTTGTGCCTGTAATTTCACCGGCAACCACACCCTTCAAACAGAAACACAGCTCAGCTGCTTCACGGCAGAAATAGGCATGGTGACAGTACCTCCCGGACGAGCCCTTCACAAAGAACTGTACCTTGGTGTGTGGTCGGCACATTATATTTTAATGTAGTATCTAATTGTAAATATGTTTTGACTTGCCTGTTATGTTATGTAACGTTATGGTAAATAAATAAAATCTGAAATCTGAAATCTGAATCTGAATGTTATAAGTGTAGAATATGGCGTCGAACGGCTGCGTGGCATGGCATTAGGATCGACTCCCGCGATGCGGGCGAGGTGCGGGTGCGGGCGGCAGACGTACCGGGCGAGACACTACACGACATGATCTACTCACCACTCCTACTCCGTGTCTGTATCTGTGTCATCTGGCGTACTTAGACGCGTGTCATAAACGCAAGAGTGGACGTTTTCAAGGCTCGCGGACCATGGCGAAAAACTAGTAACACGTGACTTAGATGCGTGATAGTAGGTACACAGACCAGTGTCCACACTGGACCCGGCTAGTAGATCGTAAATTATACTACCGTACGGCAGGGGTTCGGAATGGATTGAATCGTAACTGAAGCTTGTAACAATAATTTGCGTAACAAATGAGGTCCACATTGTCGGTACTGACACGTGTTTCTGATACGGTCACGGGATAATGTTCGGTTTCACAGGTTTTACATTTATTTTTATTTATTTGTTATTTATTGTTACATTTACACCCACCTTTACATTCTATGCTATGGGAACATTACTTACCAAGGATATGGGGCCATAATAGCAATATTTTTGTGCGTAGATGCAGTAAACTTGGGAAATCCTGTGGTCCCAGTTGTGGATATCAGCATCATTAATGTTTCAGCTGGGTCGAAATTTGTTGGGCTAGAAAATAAAATACCAACCCCCATACGTATAATAGCTTATATAATGGCCGGTACAGACTAACGAAATGTAACATGCAATGTTACACGCAATGAAAGAATTTGCTGTTATTCCGCACATCGTAACGCGCATAACGCACATCGTCGCAATGTAACATGCAATGTGCTGAGTCCATTGTGCTGAGTGGACGCCTTGCACGCACGAACTGTGCACACTACGCGCACATTAAAGCGTTTATGCATACATGCTCCGTTTACCCGCCATTGTGTCCACATTTATGAAATGATCCTTTCATGTTACATTGCATGTTACGTTACAGCGGTCTGTACCCTAATGCTACTTAAATTTAACCATTCATGTAAGGCCCAGTCTTTGATTGTCATCCAACAGCTCACTGTTCACAGAGCCATCTCTCAAGATTGCAATACTTTAAGCATTGTTTATATTTTGACAGATGTCACAAGGCTTTATTGGTTTTGATTTCACTTTACTTTATGGTAGGTAAAACTTGTAACGAAATATGTTATGGTAAAATCGTTAAATACTTTGTAAATACTTTGTCCACCTTTTCTTCACGTGTATGTTTTACTTAATAGTGGAAACTTTGTTGCATTGAGATCCACCTAATAATACTTTTAGTATATAAGTTTTATTGTTCTGTTTGTTTCCCGAATAAGTAATAAAAAAAAAGAATACCTACCTATCGGCTTTTTTTTACCCAACTGCAACGCAACCAGCCTACGTATGTAATGTTTGTTAATTTGTGGCACGCAAGAGTAGAAATCAAATGCTTGGGCCAATTTTGATGAGATTCGCTTTGACTTTTTAGAATATTCATCATTATCATCTGCAGCCCGACTTTACCCGTTGCTGGGTACCTATAGGCCTTTTTTTATGTGTGTCAATTAATCTCCACGGTTCAAAGCTCGTCTCATCCAGTTTTGGCCCGCGATTGATAGAATATTACTAGAGTATATTATTTTCACGAAATTTCTCCCATTATGGATAACTTCAGATATTGTTTGTTTGTTTTTAAAAGGTCTTTATTTAACAATAAACTTTACAACAAAATGTAAGTTAGACACGGTCTAACACATTGCAACATGATTTATTTGAGTGACAGCACAGGCTACACACGGCCTTTAAAAGTATTTTAATAAAATTACTATTTATGAGTACCTACTTATACCTACTTGTTGAATCTAAGATATAATATTCAGCACCAGTTATACCAGTTAAATGTTATTTAACCGGTAGACAAAACGGGTATGCGAACTTTGAGAGCCCACAATTTTTAACTATAAAAAGTGTATATTATTTTCACGACTTTTCCCCCAATAAGGATAACTTCAGATATTGTTCAGATCGCAAATATATTGAGGATACCTTAACGGGGGTAGTCAGAGGCAAGTCCAAACATTACGTTCGATACATGCCCACTTTTTGCAAGCAGGTTGCAAGTCCATCGCCGTTTTTTATTGTTTTTTTTGTATATTATTATTTTTAATTATCTTTAGTACTTTTTAGGACTTGTACCGTAGATAAGAAGCACTAGCCTTAATACATACTTTACTTTTTGCACGCACAAGACATTTTATTCCTATACGGCTGCTTCCTTGAGATAGCCAACTCGATTTTTTTTCCTGGATTCTATATGTAAGGCCACCGAAAATATCGACCTTAGGGTTCAAAAGCTGATAAGTAACTGAAATTCCTTACCAAAAGCTTTCAACTTCTTTAGGATCCTCTCCCAGCATTAGAACTTCGGAAAAGCTAATTTCCCCAAGACTGTTGTCAAAAGTGATGACTTTAGCCTCCAGTCCTAATTCTTTCAAAGCCTTTCTTAGATCTTCTACTTTTTCACTTTGTGAAAATATTACCTTTGGCTTGATTAATTTAAAAGTGTCCACTAGCTGATCTGAAAATTTTATTTAACAAAACTGAGATTGTCTTTGTGTTCGGGCTATTTTTATTTAATTATGTTACTTCTAAATATATGAATACAGGTAAGGGATAGTATTTGTTACCAATTTGAGTTTGAGTTCTTTTGCCTTGCTTTATTTTTTTGACATGTCATACTAACGCCTAAAAATCTATCAATAGGAGCAAGAATGATTCCAAGATAAAATGCAGCATAGAATGGCACGGTTACATCTAAGTGGTTTGGAGCCATGAGTATCATGACATCACCCTTTTTGAACCCTAATTTCTTCAGCCCAATTGCACATTGTATAGATCTTCTTAGGACTGAGCTGTTTGTTTCTGATTCTCCCTTTGTTCCTTCGATCTAAAAACGAGAAGTTGTAAGTTGGTTGTTGGTTCTATTTTATTTGTAAGATGGTGGTTTAATTAGAATTTCTGATGATATTATAATTTAATGTAAGTAGCTTTCGAGATTTTCGACACACCTTATTTCCTGTTATTTAAACTTTGGCATTGTTTGAGGACATTAAAAACTCTTCATTTAGAGCTAAATTTTGCCCGCAGCTTTGCTCGATGCAACCGTAAGTAAGTTACGTAAATATTACTAAAGTAACATAAATGTTTAAAGGCCTAATATCCCTCGGGTTTTTTTTAAATGAAAGATTGGGTATCTTAGATGTCCTTTTTGTACGTACTCCTGACAACGTTTATGCGACATTTCATGAGGTTTATTACTTTAGGTGTGAAAGCATAACAAAAAAGATCCGGCCAAGTGCGAGTCCGACTTGTGCACGAAGTGTTCCGTACCATTAACTATACATGTATGGGAGCCACCCTTAATTTATTTTATTTTATTTGAATTAAGTATAATTTTTAAAGTGAATATACAATTAGATATTCTGTGAATACTTTAAGCGTCTACCTGTTGCCATTATTAATATCGAGTATAAACAGCAAAAAAGTTGACGTTTGTTGTATGGGATTAAAAAAATATTAGACATAGGCTGATGATGATGATGATGATGATAAAAAATATATTAAATATTTATTTTATTCTGTTTGTAGTACATATTTTTTGTTATAGCAGCAGCAGAAATAAATAATCTAGAGAATTTCAACTGTCTAGCTATCACGGTTCATGAGATACGACCTGGTGACAGACAGACAAACAGACGGATAGTGGAGTCTTAGTAATAGGGTCCAGTTTTTATTCTTTGAGTACAGAATCTTAAAAACAAACAAATTTACCCTCAATTTTGCTTTTATAACAAGCATTAGTAACGATGATTATGTCGATTCCTTGACTACGAATAAGACAATTAGAACACGATGGAAAATATGGTATTAAGTACCACTTGTGATGACAAGGTCAACACAACACAAGGACAACAGGTGAGGTGATGACCTCACCTTTTTATCTGCAATCAATGGTTTTATAGAGACTCACCTGTGCCACAACATCAGGGCTATCCTTCAGGCTTTGTAGTATAATCTTACCCATATGGTACCTGTCACTTGGTATTCCTGACTCAGCTATGATCCTCGAGGTAATATCTGACATGTTCCAATGCACTGTGTCATGGTAATGTTGGTATCCAGGCATGGTGGGTGTAGAAGTCTGTTGCTCAAGTATTCCGCGCTCAGGTTCCAAAAGTCAGGTTCGGAAGATTTCTTAGCTTTGAAGACGTATTTGTAGGCTCAAGTTCTTTTAAAATTAAAACGAGCTTCTCTCTGAAGTAGAGGAGAAAATCTTTTGGACGTTTGTTTCTGATCAAAGTGATCAAACCTTCCTTTGAAACTTGTGTTTGATATTGTAGTTAGATTAGATTTCTATTTAAAAGCGTTTCTAAGCGCGCATGTCACAGTTTTTTTTTTTATGCAAAACGATGATTCAATTAATTTAATTTTAATTTAATTATTTTAATGAATTTATTATATTAATGAATTTATTATATTAATGTACAATTACTATGATTGAGTTGAGACGTACCACTACAATGATAGTTACTACATTTTAACATATTGTGTTGGTACTTTGTACCTCACAGCACACTATCATGTCTACCTTTCGCTTATCTAGCAGAGGCCGCATTTAGTAACTCAGCTGCCCACTGAAATGATAAGCACCGGTCCTGTTTTTACAAACTTTGACAGTTTGTTAATTGACGTTCTTTGAATTTTGACAGATGAAAATATATGTGTATGAGGCGGTCCACGTACAAGATAATAAAATAATGTTATCATTGTCGAAACAGACATGTCGGCATTTTTTTTTTGATTAAGGATTGTACCTACTAGATACAAAAGAGTATTGTATCTCGTTGAGCATAATGTAAAATTCTACTTCAATTATAAGTATTAGTGGTAAAACATTTTCAATAAAAAATCTTCAGAAAATACCAAATTCTAGTCTCGTTCAATAATGGATGTAAGTACCTATCAATATTTTTTTTACTTACATAATATATTTGTAGTTTCTATTTACATGTAGCCTAGCTACAGCTGATTAATTTACATTAAGCTCGCAGTCAACTTGTTAGGTTCATGAATGAAGCTTTAGTTAGTACAAGGCTGCCCAAATACCGGCTCACAGGAAAAACGGGGGTCCGCTAACGCTTTTCAATAAGCCACCAACACACCGCTCCGCTATTTTATGCAGTAGCTAACTAGATTTTTTGAAAAATTATATTTTAACCCATTTTGGTTGTCAATATAAAGCCGTTTTGGTTTTCCATTCGCATTACCTATCGCAAAGCATTGCATTGTAGATCACGTTTTTTGGAACGTGCCCTGCTAACATCAATTTGTGGCATGAAAATGATAAGTCATTTGTGCCTGTAATTTCACCGGCACCCACACCCTTCAACACAGAACACAGCACAACTGCTTCACGCTAGAAATAGGCATGTTCCTCAGATGAGCCAAGATATAAATAAAAAAAACTTTATTTCAGATAACGCTAGAATAGTAGGTACAAAGATGTTATTAGACATAATCTACGGTTCGTATAAATATATATATATATATATATATATATATATATATATATATATATATATATACCTTACAGACTAACATACACTATAATGAAAAATCCAACCGTTCAACCCTCAGCTTGTCTTTAGAGTCCTTTTCACGAAAGAAGTCCCACAGACGACACAGCGCTACTGTCGTGTCAAAATAATGAAAATAGAATGGTAATAAAATCAAAAAGAAAACAAAATCAACCCACTAAATATGATGATGCAAATAACCTGTTCTGTCTAGAATATCTTCATAAATTTTAGGTTTTTTTACATTAACAGGGTACTCGTCTTTTGTTCTGCTAATTGCCGCGGGACATTTTTCGTGAATGATTTCTAGTCCCTTTGATGTTGGAGGGATGGCAAAAAGAGCTATGAATGGATTGTTAGAAAAAGTATAAAAGAGTGAAAAAGTGAAGACAGTGTTGGCAGCTGATAGAAGTGAATGGAGAAAGAAAACATGTTGTGCCGAGACTCCCCTACCCCAGAGTAGGATAATGACAAGAAAGTAATGATAATGGAAAATAAAAGGTTTAAAGTGGCTGGATAAAAAAAGGGAGGCCTTTGTCCTACAATGACATTTTTCCGGCTTTTATGTAAGTACCGAAGTAACAAGGTATACGTTTAATATAGAGCTATCATTCATTCTTTTTCCATAGTCAGTGCCATCTCCTTCAGCTTCCGCCTGTGTACTTTGGTAGATGCCGTCATGGGAATAGCTGGTACAAAGATAACTCCACCTCGCAGCTGTTTCGCGTCTGATAGGGTTTCTGAAAAAAATATTGATCAGTAAATTATTTCTAACGGCAAAAGTGTGTCTATTCTGTTTTTGATCTAATCACCATTCTGGGCATGCGGGTTGGTGATCGAAGTATGGGTACAATAGAAACTTGGAGAACCGATAACCATTCGGGAATAATAGGTTCTCAAATGGCTACCACTAACTGAAAAATGAAGTGTTGGATCGACGAAACCGTCAAGATTGCGGAAAATCGGTGAATGAGAAGGAACTCAAGATGTTTTGTTGTGAAATCTTTACACGCAAACCAGTTCAGCATAGTACTATAATACCTATATTATGTTTCTATATATTGTGATGATGTATCATGTGATGAGGTTGTTGGTATATAATACCTAAGTAGGTAGGTAATAATGAAATAATGGAGTGGTAATCAGTGAACGGCTGCTGCCGCACAAACTGATGACAAAGCAAAATAACGCTTATTAGGAGATAACAATAACTTATAACGGCTCATTGATCTGAGTCCAGCAGTGGGTGAACTGCTTTATAGGCTATTAATATAAGATTTAATAATTGTATTTATTTATAATTTAAGTATACTTAAATATTCTGTAGGATCTCCGACATCACAGTTGATTACCTCACCGATGCAAGTGTTTTCTTTCAAAGACGACGCCGTTAAGTTGTTACGGGTTGTTTTAAAATAAAGCTTATCCACCTTTAACCAAGTCCTTAATCTCCTGCGCCGTGGGTTGGTTCCCGGGCGCAGGCACGACGCAGGCAACCGGCAGCTCGCCGCACTCCGGGTCCGGGATGCCCGTCACAGCCACGTCCAGCACGCCAGGGTGCTGGCGGATCACTGCCTCCACCTCCACTGGAGATATCTGCACATTACAAATAGTTCAGAGCATGCTAGCAAAGCAAAGCAATATGCAATATTATTGATTGGCCTAAACTTTGCACAGACTTTACATACAGAAGGTCTGTATAATTAATGGATACCAATAAGCATCAGGTGAGCTATGTGGCTGTTCATCTTCAAGTTTGAAAAAAATAATAATTTCGAAGCACAAATTAATATCCAAACCTCTTATACAATTCCTATCCTACTATAGGAACACTACGCAAGAACTTTTCAAGGGCTGAATTCCAAGATATATTTTTAACATCCCTACACTATGCCAGGAACATATCCTTCAAAAAGATTCTAGATTCGAGATTTTATTTATTCAGATACCTGATAGCTATTATATTTCAGCAACAGTTTGATTCTCTCAACGAAGAAATAGTTGTGATTCTCATCTCTGTAAAACATGTCGCCTGTTTTGAACCAGCGGTCTTCGGCGAACGTTTCTTCTGTAGCTGCTGGGTTGTTGTAGTATTCCTGAAATATGAAGGTTTTTAGATAAAATAAAATATATTTTTTTATATTTTTAAATATATGTGAAATTTTCTGATTTGTGTCTGAATTGGCTGGGGGGGAGAGTAGTCACACGTATGCATTTTATTTGAACTCAATAAAGGTTACAAAATTTTTAATTGATTGAGCGAGCGTAGCGAAATTTGTTTTCATCTCTACGACTATAAATATTTATTTGCAAGATAGTAACTTAAGTTGGTCTAAGTGGATTTGCAGAACTATTAGTAAATTTTTTGTTTTTATAAAAATATAGTGCTTGGTATTCTAACCTTAAATATCCCGGGACCTCTCAGCCACAGTTCCCCAGAAACATTCGGCTCATCAATATCCTTGATTGTTTCGAAGTCTATCAACTGAAAACAAGTAAACAATCTTACACATTATACCACTAAAACTAACATCTTCCTAAAGCACCATTGGTACCTCGGCGGGTATGGCGCGGAGTGTGTCAGAGGCCTGCAGTCAAAGAGTGTTTAGTGTCTACTGTATATTGCTTTGAGTACTGATTATCACAACCCTTCATGTTCTACACCGCCATGCTCAGCAGTCAACGTAAAAAAGGCTTTCCATCCACCGATTTCCCGCAGTTTTCAAGTAGGTTTTAATATGTACCTATGTTTAGATAAATATCAACATATGAAACATACTTGCACGATGCTCAGTCATCTGTTTGACGATACCAAGATAGCTTGCCCCTCGTAAGCAAACAAACAATAAATATGTATAAGACAAACGCGTTTTCCGTTCATGTAATGTACCAAAATCCTCAACAATAAAGTATAATTATAAACTTTCTGATTATTAGATGACAAAAAAGCTTGAGATGAAACTGTCACTAACTTCCCAAAAACAATGTAATTAAAATATTGATTAGTGCTCAAATGGGAATACCTTTGGTGCTCAAATAATAGGTGCTCAAACGGGAATACTCCATGGTAAAGGATTATTATAACAAAGACGTTATAAATGATATAATCCAAGCAGAGTTGCTTACCATTTCCTATTTTCAGTACAAAAATATACGTTTTGTAGTCCCTAAACTATAAAGTTTCTATTAAAAAAAAGAAATGTTGTATATTATTTTGTACAGGATATAGTTTTTCAACATTTGTTTCCCAATGACCTTATTGTTGTGGTGGTGACGTCTATCGGTTCAATAGACGATATATCGTGCTCAGTAAACATGTCCTAAAAGTGGCTTGACGACCAAATGCAATTAAAGTTAAAGAGACTATGTTATGAATAAGAATGATCAAGATAAAACACTCTATCATTGTGAATTGCCCAGATTATACAATTAAACATAACGCTGTCAATTTTCATACAGTTTTGACAGTTTCCGCGATATATATCTAATAGAATCAAATATATGGAATCGTCTGAAGCAGGCCCTTGTTGGTCTATTCAAGTATCTGCTACTTTAGTAGGAGGATGTAGCGGAGTATTTGCGTACGAAGACAAAGGTCAGTTTGAGGGTCGAGCGGTTGGAGTCCCGCCACAGAGTCAGTTGTAACTCCTTTGTGGTGCGGGTGCCGACCGAACATCTGTCGACCTAAATGAAGGTGGATCTCTGGCCGAAGGGTGTCGTATTCTGGCGAGAAACGAGGACGAATCACGGACACCATGCGATCCACGTCGTTGATATACGTGGCTAGTAATTTCTTAAGTTATTAGTTTTTATTTTAAAATATTTATGTTAATATTTATGGAACCTATATGTTTATATAGGCCGTAGATTATTAAGCTACCAACTTTGTACTATACTATCGTTGTCTGAAATCGTTATTTTATTTTTTATTAATTAATACTAACCCTATATTCCAAGCACCCCATAGGTTTTCCACACGAGCCGGGTGGTGGTCTGTCTCCATGGAAAGCTATATTTGTCAGTTCGCTCATACCATATGCGTTTAGAACCTCAGTGTAAGGCGCCACTACCTGTAACAAAGTACATTTAGGTGTTTCTGATTTGATCACGCGCTTTTGTTGAGCACATTTTCGAAATATAAATGTAATTGGTGCACGGTTCAAAAGAGGGTTTCTACAAATGATCGATATAAAAATAATATATGGCTTTAGAAAGTTTTTTTAAATGCTATAAATTCTAAGTAAATGCTTTTCATGACATCGGGGCCGTAATGGCTTTTTAAAGAACGAACTTAGGTTTAGTTTAGATTGAACTTTAGATACCTACTTATTCTCCATTTTAAATTCAAACTTTTTATAAATAAAATAAAATTATTCTGTATTTTCTTATTTTAAATCGAATTCTATGAAAAGAGAAGTTTTTATATTTTCATGATTGTCGGAACCTTGATTTCTTCCAGCAGGTTATCAGGCACGGCACTACCGCCCAGCATGATCAGCTCAAAGCAAGTGAAGTCACATAGCTCTCGGTCACCAGGCTTTAGGAGCGTGGTCATCATAGTTGGACTGAGAATCGTGAAGGATGGCTGAAAGGAAAAGCAAACGTATTTTTTATAATAGCTGGCAGAACAATGAGTTCCAACTGATAGTTTGCGATTATTACTGGTCATTGACATCAACAGCACCATAGCTGAATGGTGATCAACTTTATTCATACAGGTTAATGTTTTTTCACAGCACATAGCCCACCTGATGTTAAGTGGTAACCATTACCTATCACAAAGCATTGCATCATAGATCACGTTTTTTGGAACGTGCTATACGATGCAATGCTCTGCGTCCATCAACTTGAGCCATGAAGATGACCCACACCCTTCAAACCGAAACACAACACAGCTGCTTCACGGCAGAAATAGGGACGGTGGCAATACTTCCCCGGACGAGCCCTCCACAAGGAACTCTACAAGTACTAAAATGTGTATAAAGTATAAAGTATAACGATTTGAGTGCTGAACACCACAACCGTGGAAGTGCAGCTGGCTGAGGCACGCTCGCAATCAACAGCATACCTATATCTGTAGTTTCACTGACACCCTAAATACTGCTTTCACAAATAGCACATTAACATTAATCTTGTTTATAATACCTATTCAAAAAAGTGTAGCTTTTCAAAATTTTTTTTAAAACCGTTTGTAATAAAAGAAACATGCCAAAATTCAATGTCATAATAATTTTTCCGTTGAAAACAGGTTCACACAATATTTTTCTTATGTATTTATATACCCTCGAGAGCAATGAATCCGGGTCACTCAAAGAATCCAAAAAATCTCGGAAAGTAAGAATGCTAGGTTAATGCAATAAATTGTATTTAATAGACAATTTAATACTCCTTAAATGAAAGTATTAAAACTTCTTAGTTATTGTAAAGTTATATCATAAAAATATCAAATTTGAAAAGGGAACACTGTCGAAGATGGAACTACGAAATTACAGGATTTGTTTTTGCTTTTGTTTGTAATCTGTCATTTATGTTGGTACATAAACCAGGTTGATAGTGCTCAATATTCATTATTCAAGCTGAAATCATGTTGCTTATACTTGAAGAATGCACCAGAATACTTACATTGGTGGAAACCGGCCGGAGTCAGCGCGATACAGCCAGGGCTGTCGGTGTGTCGCTGTCCACAGTACAAAGAGTTCTCCGACGTTACGAAGAAACTGGTTCTAACCTACGCAGACCAGGAACGGGCAGAACTAGGTGTACCACAGCACGAGAAGACCGATACTTGGTGAACACCATGCTTCGAAATCGCTTTCTCACAGGAACTGAACTCACAAATCAGTTTCGACGCCTCGGAGGAAGTAACCCAAGTGCATGGACAGTAAGACGTCGGCTTGCTGAATCTAACTTAAAACCCCTTAGACCTGCAAACGGCCCTAAACTGGAGCGTGGCCATCGTATTTCAAGACTAAGATATACCCAGAACCACGTAAATTGGAGTATTGAAGATTGGTCGAAAGTTATGTTCTCCGACGAATCAAAATTTATGCTCTACAAGCACGATGGAAGACACAGAGTGTATAGTGTGAAGACCAGGGGAAAGATTCAAGCAAGCATGCATCGAAGAAAAAGTAGCCTACGGTGGTGGGTCTGTACTTGTGTGGGCCGGAATTTCCTCTGAAAGTCGCACAGAGCTGGTGATCATAGAAAACGGCTCTTTAACTAGCGTAAGATATGTGGAAGAAATCCTCAACGAACACGTTGGTCCATTTATGGTCAATTTGGGTGAGGATGCTATATTTATGCATGACAATGCCCGACCTCATACAGGTAGGATTGTGAATGACTACCTTCAAGAGATGAACATTACTTGTATGGAGTGGCCAGCGCGCAGCCCGGATATCAACCCGATCGAGCATGCTTGGGACGAGCTAGGGAGATGCGTAAAACAACGAAACCCTCCCCCAATCACGCTTCCTGAGCTCAAAATTGCTCTCACAGAGGAATGGGAGAATATTCCCCAAAATCGTATAAGGAACTTGGTGTACAGCATGCCAAACCGCGTAAACGCAGTAATGGAAGCACGAGGAGGTAATACGAAGTATTGAAATTCAAGAAAATCGTCATAAAGTTCAAAAATTTTATGTTTCCTATTTTTGTTTTAAGGAGAGATCAGCAGTTTTTTTTCTTTATGTAATTTTGTGTAAATAAAATGTATGGTGACTCATATTTTTTTAACTTTCATTTAAGGAGTATTAAATTGTCTATTAAATACAATTTATTGCATTAACCTAGCATTCTTACTTTCCGAGATTTTTTGGATTCTTTGAGTGACCCGGATTAATTGCTCTCGAGTGTAGATTGAAATGTTTTGTGTTTTCCTACTAATAACAACTCACTTATTATGTTCATCCCCTGCATCTAACACGTGCAAAGCCTTGAACATTTTTATTACAAAACTTTTTCACTTGTTCCTTTGGCCTCTGGCCTCTGCTGTCAAAAACCTGTCTCTCGAAAGGCCTGAAAACGTAATATATCGGCAGTGTCGACACCGACCAGTGCTGTCAGCCCATGAATTTTATTTTCTACATTGAAACAACTACTTTAGGTAATTAAAGTAAAATAAAGCGAATTAAACCCCAATTTTCTAGGAGCTGGCACTATATTTTAAAACCAAAAGGTTGATGAATGACAAAGTTGTTTTGGCGTAAGTTTCTACCACCAGCTTTTAATTATTTTTAAGGGCGCCTTGCCATTACTTTTGCCGAAAGTGGTCTCCTTTATATACCTTATATTTATTAATAAGATCATAAGTGTAGTGCTGAGTCAGCGGCTCTGAAGACACGAGTCGCGGGTATCGGAGGATGGTTGAGATAACATACGTCATGATCGCCGTTAACCATTGCAGCGGCGAGCCAAGGAGGGCTAGGCGGGTCGGACCGGGAAAGGTACGATGTCTTGCCCTGTAAAGATAGGGAGAAAATTAATTAATATGTGCCATTATACACAACACAAGAATCCCTAGGTCAACATAGACCAAGGTTAGTTAAGGTATAGCAGACGATAGCAGGTTGAGTTTATAATAACCATAATTTGTGGGTTAAAAACGGTCCTTTCTTAGCATGTGATGCACCAAACCTGGACCCCTTCCAGGTTTGATCAGAATGGTCAGAAAAGGAATGACTTCCCATGTAAATGGGAAACATTTCCCGTTCACTAATTTACCGCAATTTTGACACTACCTATCTCGTAAAGGGTAACCAATGCACCAGCAATTTAATCAAAGAGATACACGAAGAAGTTTAATAGTTCATACCATAGATATGGACTTGTGATAGCAATATTCTTGTGAGTGACGGCAGCAGCTTTGGGAAGTCCCGTGGTACCACTTGTAGCAATAAGAAATGCTATCGTATCAGCTGTGTCAAAGTCTTCACACCTATGAAATATAAATAAATTAACAAAATGTCTGCTCGTCTGCAATAAAAATATGCATAAATGGCAGAAAACATGGGCAAGATGCCTTGCCTTGATGTTTATTCAACGTCGCAGGCCGTCGATAGAGTAGATAGCTGAAAGAGATGGATGATCAGAAAATACTCACTATGCATAGTAAAGGTCCCTAAATGTCTTTAAAAATCTACAGAAAACTTTGTGAACATAGAAGAAGCATAGACAGATTCGAAAAATAAAAAATATTCTTTATTGACCAATGCTATTATGGATTAGGTAAATGAATTTTTAACAGATAAAATGAAATAGTGTAAATTAATACTTAAAACTTACATACTTACAACCTAAGATAAAATTATTTTAAACAAACCTACTCAAAAAAAAAAAAGTGCTTAGATTCTGATGAAAGTCTCGGTCAGTATTCTACTTAGCTAGCTAGTAACTTAAGCCAGGCTATGGTTGAAGATAGTCAAAATATGTTTATAAATCTAAAATATATTACTACTAATTATGCACTCAACACCAAGATGATGTTGAGTCTGTAGTGGATTACAGTCTAAAGAAGAATGCTTTAATTCTTACTTGAAATCATTAACAGTTGTATCATCCGCATACTGATCCATAAAATCGTTGAAGTTTATGAGATAGTCCCCTCTGTCGAAGATCACGATCTGGGCGTTAAGATCCAGTTCGTTCAGTGCGATTTGAATATCAGGAGCCTTCTCGCTTTGGCAAAAGATGATCTTAGGACGGTCCACGGAGAAAGTGGATTGTAGTTCACCTATAATGTTTTTGAAAGTCATTATCCTCACAATGATATTGAAGTTTTTTTAATTCCCCTAGGTGATAGCAAAAAGCACCGGAATTTTCGCAAAAACTTCGGTTAGGAAAATTTGATTTCAAATATATTTTTTTGTTTACATCTTAGTTTTGTCCTTCTTGATTATTTCGTACATTTTCAAGGCATTGCATATAATGTGTAACACTCACTTATTTCAGAATTTCTAATTCAATAATTCTAAAATGGCTAATTTGGTTTGATAAAGATTTCCAAATAGCGTTTGTAACGTAGTATTTCTGGGGCATTGCAATATTGCAAAGGAGAAACTAGTAAAAGATAGATGTCATCATCATCATCATCATCATAGCAGTCCACTGCTGGACATAATGAGCGCCATTGCACTCTGTTCTCTGATCGACACATGCTATCACATAATCATGCCTGAGAATATTGTTATTCCATTCTCTTAGAGTATCAGAGTAATGGTTATATCCTGATTTTGGGGCTCCAGAACTCTTTAATCTCTGGACGTCTCAATGCCCTGACTTGATTGGATGACCGGTGAATCCCACATCAAGTGTTAGGTAAACTTACTCAGCCCAAGAGTTCTATCCACAGCAGCAATGCTGATCCCGTTAAACAAAGCTGCGTAGAATGGTATAGCCAAGTCGATATGGTTGGGAGCCATAAGGGCCATGACGTCACCGGTCTGCAGACCCAGGTTCTTCAGGCTAGTTGCACATCTCACCGCTCGTGTAAGAATTGAGCCATTGGTTTCTGATTCGTCTGTTGCTCCATCTATCTGGAGATGAATAACAGAAGACATAATATTAAGGATGTCTGAAAAAGTTCTCTAAAGAGCCATTGATATTATGAACAGTCTTCATCCACTACTAGATCTACAATAGGTGTAGGTACCTATGCTACAATAACTAACTATGCTACAATAGCTACAGTAACTATGCTAGAAATAAGCAGTTCTTGATATAAGAGATATACCTAACATAGCGCGGGGAGCGGCGCGGCAACGCAAATCTATGCGCCGCCGTTGTGTAAGGGGTTTTAATTTAACATCCTTTGGAACAATAGCCAACCTCACTTGCTCGTAGTGCATCAAACGGGGCTCTGATGGCCGGCGGATGGTGTCAGTCATAGTGTAGCCTAACATTGGCACAGCTACATCCCCTGGCCCCCGACGGGCAGCAGCGTCGGTGGTGCCAATAGCTTTGTCCTGCGACTGCAATCCCCAACCCACATGCCCTGCATGGGGATTATGATTTTATGCAGTTTGCACGAAAGACCTCCACTTCTGAACGTAGGCCTCTCTCAGAAATTTTTACGGCGCATTATTTGAGCTTAACTACACTTCTTCACTTTAAATACTTATTTATATTTATTATTAATTAAAAATTTGCCGATTTCAAAAATTCATTGGAAAGCTACATTCACCCTGAGTAACATAGGCTAAGGAAAAATATAAAGAAATCTTATGTCCATTCGTGTGAAGCCGGAACGGGCCGCTAGTGAAAGATAAAGATAAAATAAAAACAGCATAGAGAAAAAATCTAGATTAAAAAAAACGTTTTTTTTTGCGCCGGCATCAGTTAAAAAACATAACATTCCGTGTTTGTTTAAAAATCTGGCCATCATTCTATTAACTGAACTATGAACATAAATATTATCAATAGATTCGTTACTTATTTGTTTTGATTGTCTATCTACACTTTGGCTTTCGCTTCGTGATCGACATTAATTAACTTAATTTTAATTTTTGTAGTTTTGAACATTTTCACATGTGGGAAGGTACAGCTGTGACGCTGTGTTTTAGTTTATATAGGTCAAGGATAATACCTATAGGTTAAGTTACATCGTAATTCTTTTTGTCTCTATGTACTACCTACCTATATAAATAATGTTGTGTTTTCTATTCTATTTTCCGTACTGTAATTTTATGAGACTAATTAAGATCTATTTAACTAACAGTCACTTATCTGACTATCCAGCCTTGACTCCGCACCGCACAAGATGCTCTCATATTTCGTGGGAATTAAGAACAAGAGCACACCGATGGTACCACAACACCTAGTCCCGGAAAAGATGAAAATTATGATCTGCAGGTATTTTTTACTGGATACGTTATTATTAGTCTCGCAGCCGGAATGGAATCCTAAAGCTCTTGCATTTCAGCACGCATTTCGCCTCTTGTACCAACGTGCATAAGGGCTTTTTTATTGCCATGCGTGTTTACGCGGGCGTGCGGCCCAGGTATGTATCCGTGCGAGCCACCGGCGACCCGCCCGTGTGCCGCGTGCGTGTAGTGTGCATGACAATAAAACCTGTATGATATGGTACGATTGGTTGAGGGCAACTCGCATGCATGCCTGGCCCGCATGCGGGTGCACCACACGCATGACAATATAAAAGCCCAGGGGCTGCAGTCTCGACTTTTTCGTTAACTACCGATATATCGCTAAGTGTAAGCCCACAAAAACATCTTCCCGAAAATTGGGGAAAAATATTTACCTGCAAAGAAGAGTTATTAAATAATTTTATTCAATGTTTCTACTATTTAAATAAGATAACACAAATAGTAGTATTTATTTCACCCAAGTTATAAAGTAGGCAATATTTTATGTAAAATTAAAGTTAATTAGTTACATTATCTTAAAATTAGGTACCTAGATAAAAATAAATGCACTTGAATTGGGTAAAATAGGACCTGAAATAGATAAAATTGTATTTATAAAGCCGTTACACATTAAAAGAAATTTGAAAAATACATAATTCAATTAATCGACGAATTTCAATCCACATACTTATATGGATAAAAAAAAAAATCTTTTGTGTCTACTATTAAAAAAATATAAATAAACTAGGTATGTAAACTTTTTTTGAAATGATGTACAAATTAACGCATAACAATGATGATTGTTTTTAATTTGTAAGGAGTTATATAAGTTAATGTTCTTGCAACACTAAATTATAAGGGATATTTGTTTTTAGGTTAGAAGTTACCGATAGTTATCGTTAACTTTATCGGGCTGTCATATTTGGCCGCAAAGAAATTCACAAAAATTGTAGAGTTGACATTGTATGTCGGTATGTTAACGACAAAAATCGTAAACGTCAATGATTGGCACCAATCAACGCAGCCCACCTCGACGCGCGCAGTATTTTTTGTATGAAAATGTGTTTCCGAGCTGCTACCGAATTTCGGTAGTTAGCGATCGCTAACTATGTCGAGACTGCAGCCCCGTCAAGAAATGTGAAGCAATAGATTAGCGAGATGTGTGCGTCAGCGTCCGCACCAAAAGAGAGAGAAAGATGCAAGTACCTGTAATACCAGTTCAGGATCATCCTTCATACACTGCATCATGATCTTGCCGAGATGGTACCGGTCTGAGGCGATCCCTGACTCGGCCACGATACGCGAAGTCAACTCGCTCATGTACCAATGCACAGAGTCATTCACGAACTTGGACATTGTGCTAGAAAAATCTAGGGAACACACAATTTTTGTTGTCTGTAGGTCTTCATACTTCTAAATACTACCAAGTGAAGTTTTTTGGTTCATTACCTATACATATTTTTTTTGCAGTAAAAACCCATAACACAAGTTAATAACTATGTATCGCATACCTATGTATGCGATTATTATTATTATTCCTCCGGCTAGGTGAAGTGACGATTTGCGAAAGACTGCTGCCGCTGCTGCTGCTGATTGCTGGTAGAAGCTGGATGTATCGGGTTCAGGACAATGGTGCTCATTGGGGAGGCTTATGTCCAGCGCTCCTTCAGAGGGACATAATACGTTATGACTAGGTACCGTAAACTTATCATCATCATCATGATCATCATCATCATCATCATCATCATCATCATCATCATCATCATCGTCATCGTCCTCATTATCATCATCATTATCATCATCATCATAATCAGCTTATAGAAGTCAGCTTGGGCTTGATGAAGATGATGATGATGATGATGATGATGATGATGATGATGATGATGATGATGATGATGAGGTATGCGAAAGTTTATGGTACCTAGTCATAACGGATTATGTCTCTCTGAACGCTTAGTACAATTGTTAGTATTGTTAGTTTTTGTTATTATTTTATTTTTATTAATTATTGGTAGTTTTAGAATTGCTAGTAGGCTTAGTACCTTATACAATCCAGCCCAAATTTAGAAACTACTTCGCTACTTGCAGCCAAAATTTTTTCTTCAAAATAATATATAGTTTTTTAAGAATAAAACTTTCTAACTACATAAAATGGTGGCTGCCATCAATGAGGTAATATTTTGCCCCACCCTGTATAATAAATAACCTCTGTGGGCAAAGGCCCGTCTGAGATGCAGAAGGCTGCGGGTTCGATTCTCGCAAGATAAATGTTTGTATGTTCTTCGAATATCTGTCTCGGGTCTGGGTGTTTTCATGTGCTTCCCATTATACAAGCTCTCCGTAGTTTAGGACAACATTAATATAAAAAAATTGACACTATCACACAGCATCATTGTAGCCCCAAACTAAGCAGAGCTTGTATTAGGGGGCGTCCATTAATTACGTGAGGTGATTTTGGCGATTTTTCGACCCCCTCCACCCCTTTGGTGAGATGTCGTAAGGTTTTGCTCGACCCCCTCCCTCCCCCCCAAAATCTCACGTGAGATGTTTCAAAATGTGGATTGATGATAATAAGTTGATTGCGTTGGATTTATTAAAAAAAAAACGACTTAGTTTTTTTAAGACTAGTAAATTTCAAGATTTTGAGAACAGTGAAAACAAAAGAAAATTATATAGTACCTACACTGTATACTGAGGCGAGGAAATGACCAATTCCTATCAAGTGTGTCTCAAAAGCTTAAAGTTATGCAGGTGTCAAGATTCGCGGTCATTTTATTTATTTATTTAAGCTTACAAAATAAGCACTTAGACAAGTCAAATTTTATACTATGTAGGCCTGCGTGACCTGCGTCGCAGTGCAAAAACGTACAAAAATATGCAAGTTTTTAAAAATAAAGTGTTTTATGACATCAAATTACACTAATAATGCAAATAAATATGTCATATCACACTAATCTTATAAACTAGCACTGCCCACGGCTTTGGAATTGACGTGGTTTAATTTATTTTTCTTGAGGAAAAAAAATTACGTGAGATTTCCTGGGACTCCCCCCATCCCCCACGTGAGATTTGGTAAGATTTGGCTCGACCCCCTCCCTCCCCTAAATGCCTCACGTAATTAATGGACGCCCCCTTATGGGAATCACGTGTCTGATAAACTACAGTACATTTTATTTTGTAAATACATATCTCGGTTGTCTGTTTCTCAATTTACTTATAACCATAACAGCTTCAAACGAAAGTTAATAGGCATCTTCTGGGAAAGCTCGCCCCATCGTAGACCTGATCCTTGCCCACGCAAGAATCGAGTTTAGAGCTAGCCCATAATAAATAAAAAAAACTTATCAAACATAGAAAACACCCAGACCAGAGAAAAATATCTGCATATAATGCAAACATTTGTCCCGCAGCGAGAATCGAATCTGTGTCTCAGGCGGACCTTCGTCCACTGCGCCACAGAGGCCGTCAATATGTAGGTAATAATACACCTAAGTAGTATTTAGGTACCTATGTGTATTTCCACAATTTAGCAATCACCTTTCGTTAAAAGGTAGCTTGCAACAAAAAAATCGATGTGAACTAAATAGTTTTCTCTTACCTTAGTACTTCTTTTCACGATTATAAGTCTTATGAGGGCGGACAAAAGACCTGTTTTGTCTGATTCACAACTCTAACTACGTCTCATGACAGTCTCGTGCAAATCATCAATTGTATCTAAATTAATGTAGGTACTAGTCGAACAAAGGTCCACTTGTTTCTGAACGGTAACCTGACATTATATAGGTACATCAGCTATTTATGGTCCGTGTCTACTTAGCTCAAGTTTACTTAACGAGGGGTGCTTACACAATGCTGCTAGTTTTGAGATAGGTGGTGGAAATAATCCCTTTATAAATCCTAACGAATATCAATGTATCTTTAAGACTGGGATTTATGGGTTCCAACCTCTATCTTCGGAACCCAAGCCAACCTCCTGCCTGTGGTACACCCTGTTAACTAACAAACGGGGCTCTGGTGGCCGCCTGATTGCGGCATAGTGCGGCCTAAAACCGGCACTACTCCATCCCCTAGCCACCGACGGGCAGCATCGGTGGTGTAAGAAGCTGTGGCCTGCAATCCCTAAACCACATGCTTCTTATTACGGGAGGTCTATTTCCAGCAGTGGACTAATATAGACTGGTGTTTTTGTTTTTAGACTGAAGCGTGAAGATTTATAGGGTGGATACCAGTGAAATTACAGGCACAATAGGCTAACACCTTCATACCTTGGACGCATGGCATTGCATAATGGACAGGTTTTAAACATGTGGTAATGGTCACTAATTAACATCAGCTGAGCAATGTGCTATGCTTCTTCAGGTATCATAAAAAACAAGACTTTTAGGAATATAGTTTTTGTACAATAAGACCCTGAGAAAATTGACCGTCTAGTGTCTAATGTCTGGCTATTTCTCAAGGGAGACGGTACTTATATCACCTAAATGTTTTCATTATCTGTTCTGTGCTAATGTTCTGCGTTTTGCTGTCTTGCTGTGCCCAAAATAACATTATGTTAGCATAACAAAACACGATGATTTCTTACCAGCAGTGAGTCTGTCCGACACGTCAGAGAACTAGTGTCTAGACTAGAGACTAGTCACCCAAGTAGCCATTTTTATTTATAGGTGCTGATACTTTCCGGTATTATTTACTACTTTTTAGTATTACATATAAATAACAGATATAGCGTTAAATACTTATATTTAAACAGTTTCAATAGTTTCAATAAAATAATACAATTTTAATGTACAATACCCTTAACCCAGTAATGCCTAGCGTGGCCATATAACCACACAAATAAGGGTAAAATAAAATGGCTATGATGGCAATACTGTAATATATTTCGACTATCTAATTGTTAATAGCGTACTGTCAAATCTCAAAGTTTTGACAGATGCTACTGTCATACTTATATAAAGTCTTGTGACAGAGATATTCTCATTTCTTTGGCGCGAATTTGAGAACTTGTAAAAAAATGGACCCAAGAAGAGAGTAAGTAATATTATTTTGAATTTATCGTGTTTTTCCATCTTATTTTCGTGCGAAATAACGAAAGTATTATTTATTTATCGATACAAAGCAGTAAAATATATCAATTCTTTGATTTTGCATCTTTTTTCTTACACTAAACTTACCGTGTCCATTCGACCACGCTAAGCTTTAGGCATAGCATTATAAAGTAAATTTTATTATTTTTAGGTTCTTCGATTTCGACCAGTTTAGGGGAAGTTGCATCGTCAACGAAGTTCTTGATATTCTCTGTGAAGATGAAAATAGCGACGGTAATCCTCTGATACCGGAATCTATTTTTATTGCACCTCTGGATCCAGCAATTTTGACGGACGAGGATTCAGGTGATGAAGATAGTTGAGGGAGAGCCGAGAATTTGAATCCTCGAAAGTTAGTAGCTGATGCCGAGGTTCATTTCAGAAACCAAGCTCTCGACTCTGCTCGTTGTTTTGATGATCTTTGTGGTAGAAGCACAAGAACATGGATCGAAGGAGAACTGGAGCCCTTTTTGGGGTCATTTCCAGAGATCGTAAATGACAATGCTGGTGACAAGTCTGCCGTCGAACAGTTTGAACTGTTTATTGATGACGGAATTATTGACATGTTAGGCTGCTGGACGCTTGCATTCACAATGCGTGGCAGTTACAAAAAAAAAAGAGCAAGATTCTCCAGCTTGAGTTTCGCAGAGAAATCGTCCTTAGCTATTTAAAAAAATATGGGACAACCACCAAAGATGCAGGAAGACCCAGCGCTTCCACATCCAGACTGGCTAATGCAGTGCGGTTCGATGGGATGAACCACTATGTGCGGAAGTGCACCAAAAAAAGAAGATGCGTAGGGCCGAACTGCAAATCTAAGAACTCTTGTTAGGACTGAGTGTATGAAGTGCGATGTGGGTTTGTGCGTACCCTGCTTTGTCTTGTACCATCAGAAACTTTAAATAAAAGCTCTGTAATAGTATTTTTTATTTATTTATCACCTTGTACTAGGTAGGATATGATCAAACTTTTTTGCTATTGAAAGCGCTTAGCGTGTCCACTTGGACACGTAATTTTTTTCTAACTTCTAATATATTTAAATAAATAATATTTATATGATATATATAAAACCCCCTAATAAAATAATATTCGATAACTAAATAAACAAAAACTAAAAATATTATAATTTGGGCATTACTGGGTTAACTCGGACAATAGAATAGAACTGCGACTATCCTCAAATATGTATGGATCTGTACATTATTAAGGAAATAATGAGCGTCCTCGACTAGAACCGTCAATTTTCGATTTATAAGGGGCTAGGCGGTATCATTACAGTGCTAAACTGAAGGTTAGGTAGTTAGTAGTTTCTAGTTTTATAAGCAGAGCGAAGAAATCTATATATTAATATTCACGTAGTTATTTTAACAAGCTTTTTATTTGACGACCTCTGTGCAGCAGTGGGCAAAGGCCCGCTTGAGACACACAAGGATGCGGGTAGAATTCCCGTCGCGAGACAAATGTTTGTAGGTTCTGGGTGTTTTCTATGTCTTTTATATAATATATTAATATAGTCTCCATAGGACAAGCTCTGTTTAGCTTAGTTTGGGGCTACATGATGCTATGTGATGAATCGTCTAGTAGTTTCACTTGTCGCGTTATCTGTCTGTTATCAAATTTTGATTTTCTTCCGGCTTCTGATTGAGCTGAAATTTGACTTATTATGTTAATCGTATGACAATGCAGTATTATTATGACATAGAGCTGATCTGATTCTTCTTGACAAGGACTCTACTTCAAGAGTTAAATGATTATGTTGGTCGTAATCTAAGCTCAAACGCAAAATATCTTTATATAGAACCTAAAATAGTATTTTTTATACCATTTCGTAACGTAACCAAACAGAGAAGAATTGGTAAAAAACTCTGCTTGGCATATATTATTTAAATTTCTTTATAATGCAATTATTATTATTTTAAAGATAGTTTGCACGAAACTTGGGATTTGTTGTAAAAGCGTACACATTGCCTTTAAAAAAATTACTAACTTATTGGAGCCTTACAGTGGGTACAGTTAGTTTATTTCTAGTGTTAAAATTATGATGATCGCAAAATGATATTTTAAGATATAATAATTATAAATAAAAATACGCTTTTCTTCGAACCATTTTTAACTTTTAGTTCGATTATGTACAACTTCTGCAATAAATACTTGTTTTTAAAGTAGGTGGTTATTGCCATAACTATCATCATTATCCACAGCCCAAGTTCACCCACTGCTGGATATATGTCTTCCGAAGTTTATGCCATCCACCACGGTCTTGTGCTAGTCACATCTACAAACGCCCGGCGACGCGTAGGTACTCTATCGTCGGCCCATTTTGCTACTGGTCTTCCGACGCTTCTTCTACCTACCCTCAGCCACATTAGTTATGGCGTTAGCTATGGCTTGATCCAATCATCGGCAGCGCATTAACTTCGCTTCTGATGGCCGACTGTTCCCTAACTGATCCGTAGTCACACCAGTTTACCACACGAGTGTGACTATGGATCATTTAATTTATCCGTAGTCACACCGGTGTGACTATGGTTATTTTTATTTCTCCGTGGTCACACCAACACATTCTGCCATATCACAGTCGTAATATGACTTTTCTCGTTTAAGCGTATTATGCTCATACCAGCAAAGTTAGCCTAAGCATAAATGTATGGAAGTTAGCTTTAGATCTAGTCTAGACTAGGTAATCCGACCATCACGCAGAATATACTTGTGACAAGTTACGCAGTAATAGAGCCGGTTTACACAGATAATATTTCATTTATCATACCCCATCACCCCTAGGAAGATACGAACAGTGAACACATACCCTGTTCACATAACAGTGATCAGTATGGTATAGATTACCAAAAAGTACCTTACCTACATACGAGACGTTCAATTGGCTCAAGTTTAGGTGATCAAAAACATGAAACAGCGTAATTACTAGTAGCTATCATAGCCCTTCCCCACAGATCTGTAAATTTGTAGTAGTAAGAACCAACCTAGGGTCAATATGTATACTCGTATAGCTCGTGTTTAGACTAGACAGGACAATTTGTAGAATGGTCGAATTGAAGACTAGGTTTTTGATGAGGCATAACGAAATGCTGATTGCTGTCAGAATAATATGCTCATGAAAATACTAAATCGCCTGCGATAACCTTGAGATTTCAGAAGTTTTGAGCAAAGCCTATTTGGAACATTGAAACCATTAAAACCATTTTATTCATAGTACCTAAGTGTGGTGTCTAGGACTTTGTATGTTACAGATCTCAGGTAGGTGTAGGTATATCAAAGTGTACAACCAAAACAACAAATTACTCTTTCGAGTGTTCAATGTAAATGAAAACAAAATTAAATTACGTTTTAATAATTCATTAAAATTAAAGTAACATAATATGTAAATACCATGTAAAAGTACATATTATGTAAGTATTATATACTTATTTGGTACCTACCTACATTGCGTTATTGGTGATAGCGGCTACGCTTTATAAATGTATATAGAGGCGTATAAATTAATATAATACCTAATTTTATCTACAATTGAGTGTCTACCTTAAATTATAATCAACTATATAGATATGACTAGTCAACTATATAGATATGATTTTAGTATTGAATTCGCGGTCTGAGTCAATAAGGACGTCAACAACATTTTAGTTACCTATCATGTCTTCACTAAAACATGCAAGTGATTCTGTACATTGGTTTATGAGTGAGCTGAGTTCGAGGATAGTTGCGGAGACGGGAGTGCCGAGTGACCGGCACCATTTGGGAAAGATCATTCTGCAGAGTTTGAAGGATGCCCCCGAGTTTGTTTTACAGGTTAGGCATAACATCCACTTCATACACAGTTTTGGTAGATACTTTTCTCTCGTTCTTTCATAAATGATTTTCATGTACTTATGCACAGTATCTATCACCACACCACACAAGCCTATATCAATCCTAGCTGGATACAGGCTTCCCCTAATATAGGATGATATGTCCATGATCCCCACATTGAACGTGCGGGTTGAGGAAGTCATGCATGATCTACCAAAAACACAAGTCAATATTAAATTATAATCATCAATCCGTTAGGGCACAATGAGACCGACATAACATTATTGTTAAAGGTTCCAAATTAAATCAAGAATTAAAAAAACACCAATCCATCTGAAATGCGCAGAAATGTGTGACATATTATCCGATGTGACCCTATATCTTGTAGTGGACTTCTACAGGCTGAAGGTGGAGAGCAATCAGACAATACCTATAGCCCCCATCATCATCATCCACAGTCCGATTTCACCCACTGTAGGGTATAGGCCTCTCTTTGTATGTGCCAATCCCCGTCGGTTCAAAACTCGTCTCATCCAGTTTCGGCCCACGATTGATGCAATATCTTGCAGCTGGACGACCGACGTCTGTACCCGATTTTGGGACTCAAAGTCAAAGTCAAAGTCAAAGTCAAAATTCATTTATTCAGTAGGAACTATATAGTACACTTTGAAACGTCATTTTTTTAATTTACCACCAATTCGTAACGTGACCAAACAGAGAAGAGTTGGCAAGAAACTCTGCTTGGCTTATATTTTTTTAACGTCATTGTTCTTAATAACTATTAGGTACATTGTTTTTGATGAACTCCATTCAGTTATCGCCAAACTCCACCTGTCATCACCTCAACTTGCCAGGTGTCTTGCCTAACTCCAATTTAGTTCTGTTATACGGTTCCCAACCCAACGTCTTTGATCTAGCACTCAGATATAGCCCCCACAACATTTTATTATTATAAAGATTTTCTCACAGGTTTTTCATATTAGATGAACTTATCAGGAACATAAATAAGTACAACTAGGTATACTATCTTAGTTAGTTAGGTTATAAAATTAATAGTCCTATCATATCGCGGTGTCCGCGTGGGCGCAACAAGCTTATACTTTGCGTTGAAGTATACTTATGTACCGTTTTGTGGAAATAAACTATATATGAACACTGAATCAAACACCTAATTCTAATCGTCCACTAAACTGGTTCTCAGACAGCAAATTCCGTATTCTAAGTTACTACGATATAATAGCTTTGGTATCTCAGATAGACGCAGCAACAGGCCAATCAGAAAACTTCAAATCTGTCCTGGAGAGATCAGTAAGATGCGCCGAGTGTTTCAAGCACCTGGGACTGAAGACAGGCGATGTGATCGTTCTGATGGCTCCTAACCACTTAGACCTGTGCATCCCGATGTACGCGGCATTGTATCTTGGTGTTATTGTTGCAGCATTGGATGCTGCTGCTTCAGTTGGTAAGTGCATGGTTACAGCTTGTAGAAATAAAAGCCCAATTATCACTTTAGGTTTATTATTCACAGTAATTAGTATATCAGATAAAAGATATAGTATAGTATTAGTAGATAAAAGTATTGGCACAAAAACATCACTTGTTATCGTAATGGTGGCAGCCGGTGGAGACAGACGGAACATCCGTCACAGCACGACAGCTGTCAGTCAGTCTGACATTGGCTTTGACGTTTCGTAGAGGTCCAGGTTTTACTACACGCGATGGGGTTATTGTTTTCACATTTCCAACACAATTCAATGTTGCATAATAAGCCATTGTTAAAGCTGGGATATAGACGGTACAGAGAAAGCATTGTTGGTATTAAAGGTTCCAACTTCCATCTTCAAAACCCAAGGCAACCTCACTGACTGAATTACCGCCAACAGGCAGCAGCGTTGGCGGTGCCAAATAAATTGATTCCTTTATCAATATATATGCCTTTATTTATGGAGATATGCCCTTGCATATCTCCTTTTTTATAATATAAAAGTAACGCAGTGGACGCAGTGGACACTATCACATAGCATCATGTAGTCCCAAACTCAATATCGAGTATGCATCCAGACTCAAGGAAATCGAACCCGCAACTTCTGCGTCTCTGGCGGGCCTTTGCCCATTGCACAACAGAGACCTATGTCCAGCTATGGACTGACATGGGCTGGTGTCGTGGTCGTCAAGGCAGAGAGATAATGAAATGTATGTAATATAAATAACCAATAACATTTTACTTTTAGTGGAACTTACAAGCATGTTCAACATGAACAAAGCAAAGATCATCTTCTGCCAAAATGAGAGGGTTCCTTTTATCAAAACAGCATTGAAGAACATTAACCTGGAAGCCATG
This sequence comes from Horisme vitalbata, assembly GCA_951804965.1. NCBI lineage: Eukaryota > Metazoa > Arthropoda > Insecta > Lepidoptera > Geometridae > Horisme > Horisme vitalbata. The sequence goes on along the minus strand of OX638106.1, from coordinate 9,795,668 downwards.
GTCGTGACATTTGACGAGAGCAGTGACTGCACAACCTTTGCAAAGTTGATGAAGCAGTATGGAGACAAAGCGGACTTAGCTTCTTTCAAGTATGTTTTGATCATAACCAAACAGCTAATCATTAAGCGCAGATTACACTAGGGGATAAATGAAGAAACATGTTGCGGAACATATCCCTCAATAACTATGTAAAGTGTCCCGAGACAACCCTCCCGGAACATTTTGCCGGCCACACTAATCAGTGCTCATAGAAATGGAACAAGCAACATGCCCCGCGTCACGTACAATGTTGGGGAGCTTGCTGCGGGACACTAGGCAACGTTGCAGCGTCACGTATATTGAGCGTTGCGCGTCATGTTGCGGAACAAAATGTTCCCAAGTGTAATCTGCTCTGTATCATATGGTAACCTGGAATATGGGTAGAAATCCCAATAAGTAGGAATTTAAATAGTTAAAAGTTTTTTAAATTGTACTTGCGCTTATTTCTCTTGTTCAAAAAATGTTTTGTACTTGTTTATCAAAATATTTCTAAAAACATTACACATAGCTCAAAATGCATTTTCAACCGACCTCTATAATGTTTTTTATCTGATAGTGCAAGAATGATAAAATTTGTATTTTGGTAAGACAGAGCAGTGCATATCGTATATATATATCAAATTTTTTAAATCACTCAGGCTATGGAATGATCCCTGAATTTTTTAGGGTCGGTAACGTGTGATGCTTCTGTTATTGTTTGCCAATGCAAACAATGCATCAATATGCATGGCTCAACTGCTCAGGGGTACCACTGTAATATGCACCGTGCTCTGTCTAAGCGTCTTTATTTGTTTGAGATCAGGGGTCGCATGCTCATTTGCCACCTTATTGTTAATGACTAATGAGTCTACACTCTACACAGCACGCAGACTACTAGGTCACTCCTCTCCTCACCGCTTTGAGTCCTGAAAAACATTGATTTATTGATTAACATAACCGTACCGTATAACGAGCACCCGCGCTTCGGGCATAGCGCGGAGCTTCATGTCCGAGGCCAGCAGTCAACGTGTAAGGTGTACAATATGCTGAATAAGTGAAACAGAAAACATGACGCTCCACGCCATGCCTGAGGCCAGCAGTCAACATGTTAAATTATGTTTGCAGGCCATCAGAATATGACCCAGTGGAAACTATCGCACTCCTGACATCAACGAGTGGAACGACTGGTGTGCCGAAGGCAGCATCTCTAACGCACAAGAACCTGGCACTATCGATTCCTTACCTATGGTAAATTAAAATAGCCTGAAATAACAAGTTAGGGAAAATGCACTCGTTATTATGTTTAAAAGAGCTTGATTAGCACAGTTTCTTTTTTTTTATGCTATGCATGGTTCTTGATTTACGATGTAAAAATGGCCTGTATCAGTAGTCCGATGATTTAGTCCGATGATCGGACTGATGAGACTTTTTAGTTTCATCAGTCCGATGATGCTGATCATTGGACTACTGAGCCTTTTAGTCCGATATTTACAAATTTCGACTTAAATGATTATAACCTCTCTTATGAGAATATAACTCCGAAGTTTTTAATGCTAGAAATCTGAAATTAATATACACTCGAGAGCAATGAATCCGGGTCACTCAAAGAATCCAAAAAATCTCGGAAAGTAAGAATGCTAGGTTAATGCAATAAATTGTATTTAATAGACAATTTAATACTCCTTAAATGAAAGTTAAAAAAATATGAGTCACCATACATTTTATTTATACAAAATTACATAAAGAAAAAAAACTGCTGATCTCTCCTTAAAACAAAAATAGGAAACATGAAATTTTTGAACTTTATGACGATTTTCTTGAATTTCAATACTTCGTATTACCTCCTCGTGCTTCCATTACTGCGTTTACGCGGTTTGGCATGCTGTACACCAAGTTCCTTATACGATTTTGGGGAATATTCTCCCATTCCTCTGTGAGAGCAATTTTGAGCTCAGGAAGCGTGATTGGGGGAGGGTTTCGTTGTTTTACGCATCTCCCTAGCTCGTCCCAAGCATGCTCGATCGGGTTGATATCCGGGCTGCGTGCTGGCCACTCCATACAAGTAATGTTCATCTCTTGAAGGTAGTCATTCACAATCCTACCTGTATGAGGTCGGGCATTGTCATGCATAAATATAGCATCCTCACCCAAATTGACCATAAATGGACCAACGTGTTCGTTGAGGATTTCTTCCACATATCTTACGCTAGTTAAAGAGCCGTTTTCTATGATCACCAGCTCTGTGCGACTTTCAGAGGAAATTCCGGCCCACACAAGTACAGACCCACCACCGTAGGCTACTTTTTCTTCGATGCATGCTTGCTTGAATCTTTCCCCTGGTCTTCTATACACTCTGTGTCTTCCATCGTGCTTGTAGAGCATAAATTTTGATTCGTCGGAGAACATAACTTTCGACCAATCTTCAATACTCCAATTTACGTGGTTCTGGGCATATCTTAGTCTTGAAATACGATGGCCACGCTCCAGTTTAGGGCCGTTTGCAGGTCTAAGGGGTTTTAAGTTAGATTCAGCAAGCCGACGTCTTACTGTCCATGCACTTGGGTTACTTCCTCCGAGGCGTCGAAACTGATTTGTGAGTTCAGTTCCTGTGAGAAAGCGATTTCGAAGCATGGTGTTCACCAAGTATCGGTCTTCTCGTGCTGTGGTACACCTAGTTCTGCCCGTTCCTGGTCTGCGTAGGTTAGAACCAGTTTCTTCGTAACGTCGGAGAACTCTTTGTACTGTTGACAGCGACACACCGACAGTCCTGGCTGTATCGCGCTGACTCCGGCCGGTTTCCACCAATGTAAGTATTCTGGTGCATTCTTCAAGTGTAAGCGACATGATTTCAGCTTGAATAATGAATATTGAGCACTATCAACCTGGTTTATGTACCAACATAAATGACAGATTACAAACAAAAGCAAAAACAAATCCTGTAATTTCGTAGTTCCATCTTCGACAGTGTTCCCTTTTCAAATTTGATTTTTTTATGATATAACTTTACAATAACTAAGAAGTTTTAATACTTTCATTTAAGGAGTATTAAATTGTCTATTAAATACAATTTATTGCATTAACCTAGCATTCTTACTTTCCGAGATTTTTTGGATTCTTTGAGTGACCCGGATTCATTGCTCTCGAGGGTAGTTATGTTAAAGAAGAATATGTATATTTTACAGGAAAAATATAGCGAAGTCTCTGTTTTGTAGAATTCAAAATAAATGTAAGGATGGCCGTGGTCAAGCTAAAAAGAGATTTTCCCGGTTAGGTAGGGTGTTGTCTGAAATGCCTTGATTAGCAAATTCTATTATATTAATTTAATTAACTAAATGAAATTCTTAAATAATTTTTGTTTATATACGGGGTGTATTTTTGAGACGGGACAGTAAGGGTAGGTACCTTAACTGTTATAGTTACAGGAAAACGCTTTTTTATCCATTAATTTTTAAGATGTTCTAAACTGCATTCACAGTTTTTATAAAAATTTATAGTCAGCAAGAAAATGGTATTTTTACACGAAAACTTTTTTTGATGTCAATCAATCCTGTTTCTCATAAGGATCAATAGTCTCTACTGGACCGACTGAGGTTTGAGTACTAGAAATGTCAGAAATCGTGAAAACTTTTCCCATACATTGCGGTAACAGAGTCCAACCTCTAAATTTTTTTGTTATGGGTAGATCCGATGTAATTCGCCCTAAAGAGGACTGGCTGAAAAAGTAGGTAACTTTAGTTATAAATTTTAAATTTCAAATTTGTTTAGAATTCTTGGGTTATTTCAGGTCATTTTTATATTTGTGCTGAGAAAATTCTAGATTGTTAGTTGTAACTTTTGTAATTCTTGTTAAAAATGTCTTTGAATCACAAACGTTTGATCTTAAATGATGCGATGCATTGATGTGGTACGCGAATAAGTATCCATTGCGACAAGTACCATTAAGAAAGGTAATGACAAACCTTTTGAAGAATCTCGAAGAAAATGGTTCATTCAAAAAGAAGTTAGTGCGGCAGTCTCGTGACCTGAACTTAGACACGGAGATGGCTATTTTAACCTATGTGGAAGTTGATCCAGAGATATCATCCAGATATGTCGCTCTTGAAGTGGGTGTTACCCAGTCACAGGCATTGAAAAAACACAGTTATAAATCCTATCGACAGGGACGCATAGTTCAAGCATTACACCCAGGTGACGATGTTCGAAGAATTATCTTTTGCAGATGGCCAAGAGGAAAAATAAGTAGAGATCACAAATTTTTTAACTATATAATATGGTCAGACGAAACAAATTTTTCAAACAACGCAATGTACAACCTACGAAATCACCACTATTGGTGCAGAGAAAACCCTGTCAGAGTCCCGGAAAGCCACAAAGTTCGATTATCTTTTAAAAAATTCCATCACGTAGCTACTTTTAATTTTTTTACTTCTTTCAATTTGTTATGGCGTAACCCACTTTTTTGCTAAACTACCTATCAAAAAACGTGCATGAATAGGGGTAAAGCTTTAATGTTAACTGTGTCTGTTGCTATACTGTAGGACCAGATGCTCCACGTTCCCAACACCAGTAAAAATGGCTCTGGTTGTCTCGCCTATCCAATGGCTGTCTGCGGGCTTCCACTATCTGTTCGCGCCCATCATGAGGTACACCCGCCTACAGTCTTCTGCGCCTATCACCGAGGCAAATTTTGTTGAGCTCGTCAATGTTTACAAGGTACGGTAAAGCTTTTTCTTTACATATTTTTTCAATACCTTTTTTCTTTGTAGACTCTCTAGGGTAATCATTCAGTAATTCTTTATTTTACACAGAAAATAAATACTAAGAATTGGGCAAAAAATAAGTACACACGCGGGCTTAAACCTTTAAAGCTGGCTTTTGACTAAGGGATGTAATGTATATTACATATTTTCACGTGATAATTTGATAGTTCTGCACACGAACGTCAGCATTCAAACTCAGGGCGAGGCAGGAGGAGGTGCGGTGTCCGCGGAGGTGTGTCTTTCAAAATGTATGATCAACTATAAAATATTATAGATCAAGATGTAATGTTTATCCCATAGTCATAAGCTGGCTCAAGAGTTTTCTTCCAGCAAGCCTTTGAGCATAGGAGAGGCGATAGCACAAAACAGGTAGAAAAAATGTACCTACAACAGACATGAATTAAAGTTGTTAAAATAAAGACAAATAAATGGACTAATAACTACCAATACATGAAAAAAAAAACAATTCTATTAAAATACTTGATGGAATCTGAGATAGTGTGCTAGAGTTTTAAACTGAAGTATTTTTCAGCCAACTTACACAATAATGAGTCCCACACTTCTGATATCGCTGATCAAGCCTGGCAATAGAGAAAAATGTGACCTGACCTGTTTCGAGTTTATTTTGGTTGGAGGCAGTGCTGTCCTTCAGCAGTTGCTTGATGATATGCGAGTAAGTACTATAATAATGAGTACTGTATGCGACTTCAATGAATATATTATAATAAGTTTATTGCCAAAAACTAACTAGTCATTATCATCAGCATATATCAGTCCACTGCTGGACACTCCCCTAATGAGCGCCATTGCGCCCTGTTCTGAGCTCGACGCATCCAGCTTCTACCAACAGCCCTTCGCAAATCTTCACTCCACCTAGCCGGAGGGCGACCTACACTACGTTTACCGAGCCGCGGTCTTCATTGAATAACTCGTTTACCCCAAAAGTTGTCGGTTCTTTGGCAGATATAATGAGAGCCGTTTTTGTCTAGTAACCTAATACAAATTTAAAATAGGTAAACTGGAATAAACAGGCTGTGTCTTAAAAGTAGTTCGGTAGGTATATTTTATGGACAACTTGCTCTAACACTAGGGCACACATAAAGGATGTGTTGTGAGTAGCTGGTCTCTTCCAGAGGCAATAAAAAAAGGACTCGCTAGGTATGCAGCATTAGATGTAAATAAATTCACTTATTACTACTAAGTACTTATGACACCTTTTAAAATACCTATTAGCACCCTGCACACATAAAGTTCGGACCGCGGGAAACAGCACACGTCATTCCAACCCGCACTCCGAAACGTACGTGTAGATGCGTGGGGCTGACTGTCTGATCTGGCATGTCGACGCGAAGGCAAATCTCACAGTTTTAACCGCGCATCACGTCAGTGATCAGTTCCTGATGCGCGGTCCGATCTTTACGCGCCATTAGCACGACAGTTTGATCCGCAGTCCAAACCGGACTGTGGTTTGGTACGCAGTCCATATGCGCGGTCCAATCTTTACGTGTGCAGGGCGCAATTTCCTTCTTTTCTTTTTTGTATGACATCTATTGATAGAACTAGCACACCATTGCCTATAACAAAGTATTGTTTCGTAGGTCACGCATGTTTGGAACGAGATCATCAACCCGAGGGATGAAGGTGTTCAGCCTCATGCCCCTGTAATTTCACCGGCAGCCACACCCTTCAAACCGATACTGATATATGGCAAAACTGTTGATTCACTGTGGTTATATTTTGCCTTTGCATCATAAGTAGTTATCTATCCATCCATTTTCGAACCAGGTGAGGCTTGAACCACCAGTCCAACGCCTTTAAAGCAGACGTTCCTCTACAAGACAAGGCACGGCCAAAACTAATTGAAATGGTCAATTTTATGTTTCTAAAGTGTTTATTTTTCACAGGCAATATCACCTAAAACAGTTGTCTTAGTAGGATACGGGTTGAGCGAGGTTGGAGGAATTGTAATCTTCGACGAATCTCCAGGTAGAGTCGCGGCAGGCAGGCCTTTCGGACTTTTTGATTACAAAGTAAGTAAAACAGAGTACCTAAAAGCTCTGTCAGTCTGAAACAACAACAGCAATTCTACTAGAATTGCTATTAGGGGAGGCCAATGCCTCCCCTAATAAAAACAGGTTGGAGATCGCAGAGCATAGCTGCTCGTACCACTGACGCTGCTGGCTGCCAGCGGCCAGGAGATTTAGCTGTGCCGGTGTCAGGCTGCGCTATGCCGCAATCAGCCGGCCGCCAGAGCCCCGTTTGTTATACAGCAGGGTGCACCCCGGGCAGGCGAGGTTGGCTTGGGTCCGAAGATGATGGTTGGGACCCCTTACAAATACAAATACAAATAGATTATTTATCAAAAATTCGGGCTCGGGTTCCGTAGATGGGGGTTGGAACCCCGTACACCCCTTAGCTAATATATTAGTAAAAAATAAATGGCAGGAGGGAATAGAGGCTTTTGCCTTGCAGTGGGATAATTCAGGCTCATGTTATTAAATAATAATAATTAGCTTCCGTGGTTTCGTTCCTTTTAATAACGGTTTTATTTTTGCCTGATCTATACTTATTCCTTTGTTTTTATCTTTATCTTCTTGCTAATGTTGGTTTTTTATTCTCTCCAGCAGTCCACTGCTGTACATAGGCCTCCCCTAATGAGCGCTATTGCACCCGTCCTCAGCTCGAAATTTATTATAAAAAGTAACAAATTTCTTGAATTGATACGATAATCTTTTCTAGCTGGTGAATATCGAAACAAAAAAAAATATAACCGAACCCAATATAAAAGGCGAACTGTGGTTAAGGGGACCATGTATTTGCAAGGTAAGAGCGATTTTAATACTTCGAGACTCATAACCCTTTTAGATCCAATGATTAACATCATTATCAAACTGCAAGTGTGCAGTTCTTCAGTCATGAAACAACATCCAGATCTCTGCTTCAGCACCTTGACAAATGTGAAAGCTTGTCACCTTGACAAAGGCGGTGTCATGCGAGCACACTACACTGGACGGGAACACTCCACGTCATTGTCATCACATGGCACTCCCTTCCATCATCGAGTTTCTTAATTTATTTAAGAGCTGTGCTCTTGTCGGCACAACTGATGCAGCTCCTTCCATCTGCTTCTCTTTAAAGCAGCCCCTTTTACTTCCCTATACGAAATTCTCCACTCCACTCCACTCCAGCCTATATCAGTCCACTGCTGGACATAGGCCTCCCCTAATAAAGGGGGATATGCCCATAATCCCCACGCTGGGCATGCGGATTGGGGATCGCAGGGCACAGTTTCTCGCACCACCGACGCTGCTGCCTGTCGGTGGCCATGGGATTTAGCTGAGCCGATGTAGGCTGTGCTATGCCGCAATCAGCCGGCCGCCAGAGCCCCGTTCGTTGTTTAGCAGGGTGCACCACGGGCAGGTGGGGTTGGCTTGGATTCCGAAGATAGGGGTTGGAACCCCGTACATAACAGCTACCTTTAATGTGGCTTTTAAAGTTTATCTTTTGTCTTTCCCTACCTCTCTTTCAGTCTACTTTTCCCTCTATGATGTTGCATATAAAGTTGTCATGTCCAAACATCTTTCTTCTTCTGTTTTCTATATTTTTTAACATATAATTCTTTTATCGGAGACTTTACTTAAAACTTCTTTAATGGTAACAAGTAAGCCTTTTTTAAAAAAATAAACCGACTTCAAATAAATCACTTCTTACTTCTTGCCCTAAAGAATTTTGAAAATCGGTTCACAATTGACGGAGATATTGGTGATCATAGGGCGAAAATTGTGAGGATGAGGTTTTTTGAGTTTTCCAGGAAAACTACCAATCCCTCAGAAATAAAAAAATAATATTGAAAATCGGTTTAAAATTGACGGAGATATCGGTGAACATACATAAAAAAGTAGAAAAAAAGGTTCCGACGAATTGAGAACTTCCTCCATTTTGAAGTCGGTTAAAAAGCCTGACAAGTCAACGTAATTTTCAGGGTTATTACAACAATCCTGAAGCCACAGCAGAATCTTTTGAGGACGGCTGGATAAGGACGGGCGACATTTTCTTCAGAGACGAGCATCATTACTTCTACTTCGTCGATAGATTGAAGTTACTTCTCAAATACAGAAGCCATCAGGTAAGTTACTAAGAAGATTTTTTTTTTCTATATACTTTATAGGCTTACGTTTCACCGCCATCTCACCTGTTGGTAAGTTAAGCGGTCGACGATGTAGAAATAAGTAGACCGGTAGTTAAAATCCTTCATACTACATGTGAAACTTTGTGAGGATGGATGCATGTTTATTACTCTTTCACGCAAAAACTACTGACGGGATTTTGATGTAAGTTAAAATGTACATTACATTGTTATCTGGATTAACACATACCTAGGCTACAGGATACCATGCGAGCAAAGCCGCGGGCGATAGCTAATATCATAAATGTAAAAGTATAGGAGTATGGATGGATCGATGGATGTTTGTTTCTTTTTCATGCATAAACTACTGTTCGGATTGACCGTAACTTATGCACATAGTACTCGTATGTAATTCTAGACAAGGATATCAAATCACATCAAATAATTTATTTCAGCTTCACAGTTTAGGTACATGTTACAGCCATATTAAAAGACACAAAATAAAAAAAAGACGTGTGGCACTCGGGGACTGCCGCGGTAAAGCTATTGCATAGCATTTTGTATCAACTTATGCAATTATAATTATTTATTTATTTTATTTATGTAGTATTTTTTTTTTCTTTGATATTAATTCAAGTTACACTTTTTGAGCGTGGTGACCGATAAGAAAACATTTTTTTTCTTTTATTAAATAAACGAGCTTCGTAGAGTCGTACAATACGTCTAGTTGCACACACACAAACACCGTGTCGAAGACTGCCGAAAAGAAACGACGTTAGACAATGCACGGCCTTCAAGCCACACCTCCGTGCCCGTCGGAGTGGGGAGCGTGAGGTTTTTTTTCGTTACGGAATTTCTGGATTCGGTCCCCGCGCTCAAGGCCCTCGATAGAAGCTATGCAATAGCTTAAAACTCGATAAAAACACAACAAACACAATAAAAAGAGAATGTACCAGCCTCAATGGAGCATCGGATTAAGAGTGCTCAGCATGCACTTTCGTCCAGTGCCTCATAAAGGCACCGTCTGTGTTCATCCTCTCCTCCATCACATACAGGTAGCTATCGCTGCCCCGCACCCGCCCCATCATAGATGCTGTTCTGTTGCGGATGATCGTAGAAATCGTCTACGCGTGCATCCGCAAACATACCAGATGCACTGCAGAAGCGCGACAGCCCCATCAGCACCCTGAACCCGTTGTTATACTGGACGCGCAGGACATTCCAGCATTGCTGTGTGTAGTTGACCCACAGACTGCACGTATAAAAAGACAGCCAGTCCCTAAACAAACTGGTTTTCACGGCCGTACTGCATCGTGCAAATCTACGGGCCAATATACCCTCGAGAGCAATGAATCCGGGTCACTCAAAGAATCCAAAAAATCTCGGAAAGTAAGAATGCTAGGTTAATGCAATAAATTGTATTTAATAGACAATTTAATACTCCTTAAATTAAAGTATTAAAACTTCTTAGTTATTGTAAAGTTATATCATAAAAAAATCAAATTTGAAAAGGGAACACTGTCGAAGATGGAACTACGAAATTACAGGATTTGTTTTTGCTTTTGTTTGTAATCTGTCATTTATGTTGGTACATAAACCAGGTTGATAGTGCTCAATATTCATTATTCAAGCTGAAATCATGTCGCTTACACTTGAAGAATGCACCAGAATACTTACATTGGTGGAAACCGGCCGGAGTCAGCGCGATACAGCCAGGACTGTCGGTGTGTCGCTGTCAACAGTACAAAGAGTTCTCCGACGTTACGAAGAAACTGGTTCTAACCTACGCAGACCAGGAACGGGCAGAACTAGGTGTACCACAGCACGAGAAGACCGATACTTGGTGAACACCATGCTTCGAAATCGCTTTCTCACAGGAACTGAACTCACAAATCAGTTTCGACGCTTCGGAGGAAGTAACCCAAGTGCATGGACAGTAAGACGTCGGCTTGCTGAATCTAACTTAAAACCCCTTAGACCTGCAAACGGCCCTAAACTGGAGCGTGGCCATCGTATTTCAAGACTAAGATATGCCCAGAACCACGTAAATTGGAGTATTGAAGATTGGTCGAAAGTTATGTTCTCCGACGAATCAAAATTTATGCTCTACAAGCACGATGGAAGACACAGAGTGTATAGAAGACCAGGGGAAAGATTCAAGCAAGCATGCATCGAAGAAAATGTAGCCTACGGTGGTGGGTCTGTACTTGTGTGGGCCGGAATTTCCTCTGAAAGTCGCACAGAGCTGGTGATCATAGAAAACGGCTCTTTAACTAGCGTAAGATATGTGGAAGAAATCCTCAACGAACACGTTGGTCCATTTATGGTCAATTTGGGTGAGGATGCTATATTTATGCATGACAATGCCCGACCTCATACAGGTAGGATTGTGAATGACTACCTTCAAGAGATGAACATTACTTGTATGGAGTGGCCAGCGCGCAGCCCGGATATCAACCCGATCGAGCATGTTTGGGACGAGCTAGGGAGATGCGTAAAACAACGAAACCCTCCACCAATCACGCTTCCTGAGCTCAAAATTGCTCTCACAGAGGAATGGGAGAATATTCCCCAAAATCGTATAAGGAACTTGGTGTACAGCATGCCAAACCGCGTAAACGCAGTAATGGAAGCACGAGGAGGTAATACGAAGTATTGAAATTCAAGAAAATCGTCATAAAGTTCAAAAATTTCATGTTTCCTATTTTTGTTTTAAGGAGAGATCAGCAGTTTTTTTTCTTTATGTAATTTTGTGTAAATAAAATGTATGGTGACTCATATTTTTTTAACTTTCATTTAAGGAGTATTAAATTGTCTATTAAATACAATTTATTGCATTAACCTAGCATTCTTACTTTCCGAGATTTTTTGGATTCTTTGAGTGACCCGGATTCATTGCTCTCGAGTGTATTAGCTCTGATTGCTTATGTATAGGCTACTTTTTATTATCTGGGTGCCATGCGAGCGAAGCCGCGGGTCGAAGCAATAAGAGCAACGAATTTTCACATACATAGCTTTTTCCCCAATCTTGGCTTATCTCCTTTATTTTCTCGTATTATGGATTACTAGTACTATAACACCATAGGTACACACTCAGAGCGTGTTCGGATGACTCGTGCTGACCACGCACACGCGTTGTGCCCGCTCCCTACCGTATGCATCACATACGCCTGGAGCACACCTGGAGCACGCCTCCCACGCGCTTGTAGTACTACTTAGTGACTGGACTACATGAAGCGCCTGCCAGGCACGTGCGTGTCGTCTGAACGCAGTGTCAGGTCTGGAAACAATTCGCAGATCATGCAAACATTTGTTCCGCATCAGGATTAGTCCGTTACGCCTGAGACCTCGTAATAATTTACATTTATTTCAAAATTATACGCAATTAGGTTGTTAAAATTATGGTATCTACCCATCGAGATATTTAAACTCTAGAGTGGAAAACGTGAAAAAAAGTGTCTACACCAAAACTCTGCGCACGCAATTCTGCGGACTTTGAACACTTTTCAAGTGACATAAGGTCTAAATTAGTACAAATTTGGCAATTTGAAGTTTATTTATGTCAAACACGCTTGGACGATTTTTGTTAAATTTCTTCTAAAGACTGTCACTCTATATATAATTATCTCAATGTATCTACCAGATTATTTTGCAAAAATTAGTATAATAATTATTATTATTTATTCGTGTAATTTCAAGAGTTTATAAAGGTCCAAAATAACAAACCACATTTATTATTTTGAAACTGTTCGAAGCGCTAGATGTAACTTTAAATTAGTTTCTCATATTAAGTGAAATGTATATTTCTTGTTTGAGAAAATAAACATCTTTAACCAAACAACTACAAAAATACCAGCTTATTTAGTCCACTGCTGGGCAACACCTTCAACGGTGCGAGAAGATGTGCCCTGCGATTCCCAACCCGCATGACCAGCGTGGAGATTATGGACATATCCCCCTTCGTATAGGGGAGGCCTATAAAAGTCCAATAAGACTATTTCATTCATTCTAGCTAAACAAATCTTCCATTGTTCTTTGACCACATTCCAGATATCTCCAGTGGAGGTGGAGGCGGTGATCCGCCAGCACCCCGGCGTGCTGGACGTGGCTGTAACCGGCATCCCGGATCCGGAGTGTGGAGACTTGCCGGTCGCGTGTGTCGTGCGCAGAATGGGACATACAGTCACTGCGCAGGAGATCAAGGACTTGGTCAAAAGTTAGATTAACATCATGTTCATCATCATCATCATCAGCCTATAACAGTCCATTGCTGGACATAGGCCTCCCCTAATGAGTGCCATTGCGCCCTGCCCTCAGCTCGAGTTAGATTATGTCAGAACACAATGCTTATAGAGAAGGATGCTTAAATATTTTCCTTGATCAGGTATTGACTGAAAATCTGTGTTTTTGCTTTAAAGCAAAAAAAATCACTGAAAGCCAAGGCATTTTTGTCGTGCTTTAGCACACACAAACTTACTTATAAGTATAACATAATTTTTAAGTAGGTACTTACTTACCTACCTCTTTGAAATGTTTGTGAATAATGTAATCTTTTGTGCTTATATTTTAAAATTGTTCTTAATGTAAATTGTGTGTGCCTGTAGTGACAAATAAATGATTTATCCATCTATTTTCACTGTTCTAAAGCTTCAATAATCCGTTTCTTCTCTATTTGTATATATTTGTTTGTTATTTTCCTTTTTCCAGATACCCTGGTGGATTCGAAGCAGCTCCGTGGAGGAGTGATTTTCATGGACGAGCTACCGATGACGCCTACAACTAAACTGCACAGGCGGAAACTGAAGGAAATTGTACTCACTCTGGACAAAGAGTGAGCACTACATTACTGGAAAAAATAAATAATATTCAGTACATATTGTTAGCGTTCAGGAAATATTGATGTCGATTCTGTTGTGCATTTTCCTAAACTAAACCTAATTTGACATTCCTAAAAGTGATACTATCCCTTTCTTTTAGGTATAAATTACAAGGATAGCTATAGCTTTAAAGCTGTCAAATTTAATTATTTTTAGAAAAGTGAACAACAAAATCGACACTACTGTCATTATTTTTATATTAAAAAAAATCAAAATAGCTACATGCAGATTAATTTACAAACTATTAATTATTGATAAAAAATACTGTACCTATAAATTGGTTATGTTTTTCTAAAATCTTGTGATATTTTAATTACAATTGGAAAAATTATATGTTTCAATAGCTCAACTGACGTCGGTCGCAGTGGATTGTGGTGGATTGGGTATTTTTATGTTCTGTTTATTTTCGTCACTTCTCAGGTTTTTCGGAAGACTGACTGGACGACCATTATCAGTTGAGCTACGAAGCAAGAACCACCTCTAGTTTTGAAATAAAAATCTAAGTAAGTATACCTACTGGTAATTAGAATATAGTTTTTAGTGAAACATAAAAAGCCCTAGTAAAACATAAAAGAGCTAATTTTCTTGCTTGATCAGCATCATTTTGTTATGTTTTTTAGTACCAATGTCTTTGTAGTATTGTACATGTACATATCTATCAGTAGGGCAGACAAGAGCGTAGGCTAAAGTCTAGTTATCAAAAATAATAGCACCTACCGATTTGGCAGTGACATTTGCTTTTAATTCGAAGCCCTGTCTGTCAAGGTTCTATTAATTAATGTCAATGCCATGGTGACATATCCTTAGGTTTCTTGAAATAAGGGTAACAAACTGAGCGGAACTGAAGTGCCGTAAACGGTGTCACGGCTCATGCCTAAAAATGCCGTTCACGGCGCTTCAGCCCACACGAGAGGTCATGTGCTCAAAGAAAAATACAACCGAATTTAGAACCTCCTTGAATTGGTTCTTAACGAAAGGCATTCAAATATTGTATATTCATTATGTACATATTATTATTTAGTTGATACATAGAAAACGCTGTGCGCTGCACAGATATATCAACTCCACCGGCGGGTTCAACGAGTCCTCTCTTCAGCCTCTTCCAAACGCTCCTACCCCTTTAAATCTGCAAAAGACCCAAGCTGAGGTTCGCAACTTAGTGGTGCCCTTGAGCTCGGTCGAACACCGTCTTTGCTCGCCACTAGTCCGGTAACGTTGTCACATTGTTGTCATCTAACCGTGAATGAATACATCAACAAGTATTGTTATCATTAAGTATTGTTACCTAATTGTTAATGTGAAACTACACGATAGTTTAGTTTCATCATAGATCTATAGGAATCCACTGCAGGACATAGGCCTCTCCTAATGAGCACCATTGCGCCCTGTCCTGAGCTCGACGCATCAAGCTTCGGTCAGCCACGGTTATCGATTCTTCGGCAGTTTCATGTAGGTGAGTGCAAATATTGATGCCCTTAAGAAAAAATGGGTCTTTTCTTCACGGAGGTCACGGTGAAATGCAAAATTGTCACACGCTAAGTCCTCTGCCTGCCCTCGCAACGTGCGTGTTCATCTAAAGAGGAGATGATGAAGTAGCTCGATGATGGAGAAGAGTGCATGTGATGTTTCGTCCAGTGTTGTGGCGAGAGGCTTTCACCTTTGTCAAGGTGCTGAGACAGAGGTCTGGAGTTGTTTCATGATTAGCGAAATCAAAAAAGAACTGCACAATTGCAATAAAACACGATTACATATTCCAGCATTGCAACGGACTGTATCTACCTAATAACGACTAATTTAAATCAATAAAGCACCGCACGCTGGACCGAGTTGGATGGCAATAAGATTAATTATATGATGAATTAATTGTTTATCATACATTATAATTATACCAGAACATTGATGAAACCTATTGCAGATTTAAAATTTATAAGTGAATACTTCTCGAAAGTTTAAAACTATAAAGTTGAGCTAACACTTTGGACTCCGTGGAAACCATCGCATTCTTGACATTAACTAGTGGAACAAATGGTGTGCCGGAAGGCCGCTTCCCTCATGCCACGCACAAGAACCTGGTTCCCTACTTATGGTAATCCTAGTAATCACACTTAATATTATAAATGCGAAAGTTTGTGAGTATGGATGTATGGATGAATGGATGAATGGTTGATACTCTGTCACGAAAAAACTACTTAACGGATTTGGATGAAACTTGTAATATACATCGTTTGTGACCTGGATTTTACTTTTTATCCCGGTACCATGCGAGCGAAGTTGCAGGCGGAAGCTAGTAAATTTATAATTTGCCTCGTAGCACCTGTATTGCCTTGCATTTGCCTTGTATGTCGCCTATTTGAAACAATGCAATACTTTAGTCTAGGACTAGGTAGACCATCCGGATCTGAGAACTTTCGTATTCACTAGATACCCTGAGTGCATGGTGGAAAGAGTTGTTTGAGTGTTTGAAAATCTATAGTCTTTCATCTTATATTCTCGGGAAGAGAGATCTAATATAAGCGTATTTCTATTGTAGAAGTTGTATGTAACTTATTATTTAATTATCTACCAAAGGCATAATTCCTGGATGCTCTCATCATGGTACCAAGCGCAAGTCCGATCGCTTATGGAGTACTGCTGTCACTTGTGGGATGGCACGGCTAAGTACCAGCTGGAAGCCTTGGACTCAAGTGAACGATGCGCCATAAAACTCATTGGCGATAACTCACTTGTAACCGCCAAACTCCATAGTTTAGAACACCGTCGAAAAATTGCTCGCCTGTCTGTGTTCTTTAAGATATATTTCGGAGAGTATGTGCGCAAGAATTACACAATCTACCCCATCACCATTCGATTATCGTACGACCAGACGTACGGAATTTCGTTACCCATACACGGTAGACATTCCTCCTACCCGCAAGAAGCGTTTCGCTGCAACTTTCATCCTTAGAACAGCTAAGGAATGGAGTACTCTTCTGGCGTCAGTGTTTCCTGATCAATAACGACTTAGGGGTCTTAAACGAAAAGTAAATAGGTACATTTTAGGCAAGCGTGCTAAATCTTCGACCGTATCATCACTTACCAACAGGTGAAATGGCGGTCAAACGTAAGCTGTAACGTTAACGTTTAACTGTAAAAAAAATCATCATCCATAGCCTGATTTCACCCACTGCTGGGTATAGTCCTCAATCAACTTGTGCCATCCCTCACGATCCTGCGCTAGTCTAACGCACGTAAGGCCCGCGACCGACTTTGACAATGTCGTCTGTTCGTCTTGCAGCCGGACGTCCCACACTCCTAAAGCCAAAAAGATGATGCTGTACTAGGACCAAATTATTACGTCCCCAACAACATTGAAGCTGGCTCTCGCGAACCAGCCCATCCAGAGGCTGTCTGCGGGCTTTCATTAAGTACCTGTTCCCGCCCATCATGAGCTACTACCCGCCTGCAGTCTTCCGCACCTATCATCGAGACACATTATTGAACTCTTAAAATTTTATTGTACATAAAAAATTTTTTTACTGTATCTTAAACCTAGTTTAACGAAAGTTTTTAAGGAACCACCCACCTAGGTAATGAAAATTGAAGTTTTTTGTTGTAAGTGTTTACACTCGTAAGTTGCTAGTCGTTGCAGACAAACAATACCGACTTAATGATATTACTTATTAGTCTGTTAGTAGGTCGGTTAATATTAGACAAGTACGAGTCGGATTCGCGGACGAAGGGTTCCGTATCATTCATTATCTATACATGTATGAGAGCCCCTTGATTTATTTTAGTTTAATTTAATTATTTATTTTTGAAGTGAATTTACAACTAAATATTCTGTGAATATTTCAAGAGTCTACAACATACCAACTTTTATTCTGTTTTATTATTGGTTGTTATAGCGGCCACGGCCAAATACATCATCTGTAAAAAATTCATCTGTCTAGCTATGACGGTTCATGAGATACAGCCTGGTGAGACAGACAGACTGACAGACAGCGGAGTCTTATTAAAAGGATCTAGTTTTTACTCTTGTGCACAGAACCCTAAAAACTAGGTACCTCGGTACAATCATAATAATTTAAGTGCGTTATTATTTTAATTCCAGATACCTAGGTAAGTACATTATTCTAATTCTAGTATAATGTATGTAGTATTATCTTATTTAGATACCATAATGATTGATAATTGTTTCTTCTTTTTATTTCAACTTTAGTCGACGTCATGATCATCATCATTTCAGCCGTTTTCAGCTCACTACTGAGCATAGGACTCAGTTTGATTATGTCACTCGTCTCGATCCTGCGCCAGTCTGAGCCAGGTGCCGCTCACGGTTTTTCTGTTATCATCGACCCATCTCGCCGATGGACGTCCCCTTTTTCTATGACCATCTCTTGGCCACCACTCAGTCAGCGCCTTAGTCCACCTGTCGTCACTCCGGCCCAACTCTACTAGAGCCCTAATATCCGCTCGCTAACCTCACAGAAAAAAAAAACAACCGAATTGAGAACCTCCTCCTTTTTTGAAGTCGGTTAAAAATGCATATCACGTACTCAAATTTATTTAAAAATGCAATAAACGATTAAACGGAGGCCTTTTGGACGATCGCAAAAATCATAGAATCAACACACTCAAACACTCAAAATGCAATAGGCTCCTGTTCCTGCTGCAAAAATAACAAATGCGCTCTGTTTGCCGATTAGTACGCAGCATGCGCACTAGTAACCAAACTATATTATAAAAACGGGCACTTAATAAAATTGGTGTACCTACCTAATTAGGT
Source organism: Horisme vitalbata (assembly GCA_951804965.1). Taxonomy (NCBI): domain Eukaryota; kingdom Metazoa; phylum Arthropoda; class Insecta; order Lepidoptera; family Geometridae; genus Horisme; species Horisme vitalbata. The sequence goes on along the minus strand of OX638106.1, from coordinate 9,777,122 downwards.
ACGGTACATCTGTATCTCAGTCAAAATATACAGATTTAATTTCGGCTGAGGGCAAATGCTTGCATGAGCTTCCTACTATCCTAGCCTAGAGTTATATCTACTAATATTAGCGGCAAAGTGGAATGTTAATGTAAGCATGTGAAAGTGTTCGTTCCTTCATGACGTCAATAATTAAGTACTTCTTAACCCGGAGTAACATAATATACTAGGTACTTTTTATCGGGGTGCCACGCAAGTGAAGCTCCAGGCGCAAACTAGTATTTAATAATCCAATAAATTAATAAAAGAAAAAACATCTGTGTGGGGTGACTAATGTACCAACCTAGGTAGGTACTACACAAAAATGACCTAATTTGTTACCTATATATATATACAAACTATGTGACTACTGGGTGTAGAATAAAATAAAATAAAATGTATCTTCAATAAAATATAATCTCATAAAAGTTATTATTAAAATTGTATTTAATATAGGAACAAATCGGTTTGATCAAAGCGATTGAAGTATCCAAAACCCCCAATAGAGGGTGCACGGTGTGACATCACTTCAGTGTGTGGCTGCACTGCAGGGATGTTGGCTAATCTATCTAGCATCTGCATCTGCATCAGCATCAGCAAGCTTCCTCTCCAACACGCCATTTTCCCGGACCTCCACTTTCCTCATCCATCGTTCTCCGGCTACACTGACCATTACCAGCGCCCGGTCTGACTCTTGCTCGCCGTGCATTTTTTGGCCACCATTTCGTTCCATGTGTTATTTATTATCTTATGGATTGCAATACGCATTAAGAACATTTTGTAAATGTTATCATTTTATCGGTGGTGGTTTCCAAAATAAGTAAAATAACAAATTTTCTCTCTACATTCGATGCCATGACATTGTCAACTGTCGGAAACCAATGAGGATACAATACTACGAAGGTCAAAACTAGAGTTGCATTCGCCTAGAAAAGCCAATCGACACTCGTTTTTACACCATTTTTACACAGACTGAGCACAGACTAAAATAAAATCCATAACGACGATCGTTCACGCTACGACTCGGTTTTGGTTGATGCTACATTGACGTTCAACATTAGCGCGGTACCAAATTTCGAAAACTTGCAATATATTTGTTTCTGACTCGTAGCGTAATTAGAAACGTACCGTTGTTTTTTGAAAATAGCGCGGTCGGGCCCCTGCACTGTGCTTAGCAATCCTGCTGTAATCATAACCCCAACGTCACTTTCTTCAACATAACCTAGTACTTTTATTTTTTAAGCCTTTCTTTGTAAACCGCCACGTTGTGTGATTTGTCTTTACCTGCTGGCCTCTGCATAACCTTCGCAAAGGGTCAGCCAGGCAGCACGTCCTAGCCGAGAATCGCTGCCAGCACACGGAACACCATCACATACAACAACGGACCTGACCTCTCCTATAACCTCTCGGGACGTGTTTCCAGGACAGCCATCTCGGTAATCTTCATGCTCCGCTGAGCGCCCTACTGACTTCTCTGCACTTCTCGGGAGCGCCTTAGAGCGGCATTGCCGCTCCGCTTCCCGAGACCTTCGAGCACTGATTGCGCGCCTCACGCCGCCCTACTGTACTGGCGACCGTGTCTACCCCGCCCTGTCCGTGGGCGTGAAACGCCGCCCTGTTCACGCGAATGCCACGCTGCTGCCAACCTGCACTGCTGCCTACCGCCCTTCCTGCCGCCGCGTGCGCTCCAAGCAAGCCTGCCAACTACCACGTGTCGCCTCGTCAGAGCAAACAGGGCAGTACCAGTGTTTGGTCGGAGATTACTCAAACATAAATTCAGTGCTCGTATTTGCTACCAGTCTGTGAACAACCTATTAGAGAGACAGTAGACCCTATCACCTATCCCTATGTAATTCTTTATTGATCTGAGCTAGCTTTCGTAGTTTAAACCCTTCAGGCAACCCTAGATCTAATTCCTAGCTTTTTGTATTAGAATTACGAAATTATACCTACTGTTAAGACTGGTCTTCCAGAATCTTCTATTCTGTGAGGCCCTTAACCTTTATTTTTCTGTTGCCCAGCGTGTTGATTTTTTTTTCTATTGAACACATTTTTTGTCCACAATTTTAGCAGATGAGTTTAAAAATATATTTTTCAGTAATACGCGCGCTTTGGCCTTCAAGCGATGACTGGTACAAGTATGTAGACTACACCTGCGCTGATGAATTTACTAAATAACGGTAGATGGGAGGTGAAGTCAAACTACAATAAAAACAAACAAATATTTTCTAAACATTTTAATTATTGTTGTATCAGTAACAAATAATAATTAATAATAATGATATTACACACGTAAGGAAATTGATTGGATGTGGTGAGTAGAGGGTGTGAACCTATCGAAACCCTGAGGCTGTTGACCTTAGCCCCATTGACATCAGCTATGCAAACCGTTCGGCCCATAGTAATAGGCCACATACTAGTAATATCCTAAACTGGACGGTTTGCGTAACTTCTGGCTGTAGTGCTTTTAATGTTCACACTTCGTGCTTGTTACACAATTTCAAGAAGCCTTAGAGCCTAGGTTTCTCCCAAGTTTTATGAACCCTTCCTGCTCCACAAAACTGGCAGTAGGTACCTACCGCGGGAGCAAAGAACTACAAACCCAACACGTACTTGCCTATCATCTACAAGCTCCTTACATCCATTCTGAGCGTGAAAATTAACACACATAATATTTTCGCTCCTGCTCAGAATGGATATAGGGTTGGGTATCGCGGTACGGGGTGGTACTTTGGAGCTCCTCCTCATCAGCATTAGCCAGCAAATAAGTCGCAGCAAAGGAAATCTCTCTGCTGTATGGATAAGCTACAAGAAGATCTCTGTGCCTCATTGGCTGGAGAGGATTTTATTGTATAAAATTGATGCATCTGCTAGATTCTTTTTAGGGCTACGTATGAGACAGTGAATCACTGTTACTCGTCATCCAGGTGGCGGACAGGATCCCTTTGCTCCGCAAGATCAGATTCAACATAGAGCGGGGTATTTCTAGGGCAAAGGGTTCTGCCTGCATGAATCCTCTACTTCAAACAGATATGGTGATATTGTTTATTACTTATTGTACTTTAATGACTTCAAAGTTTTAGTGCCAATATAGGCAGTGCTACTGACTCTGTTAAATATCACACAGATTTAGCAGTGCTATCAGCATGGAGTTCAGTATTGAGAAGTGCGCGGACATACAAGTGCAATGGGGGAAAGTTATAAATTCGACAGCAATAACTTTCCGATACAATATCTCTCCGATCTCTTTCCGATATCAGATGCATTATGTACAGAGGGTAGACAGAGAAACAGTGAGTGAAAGAGTGATTATTTTAAGACCTTACTAAAGTACACACATCTTTTGTCGGGTGGAAACAAGGTTCGGGCTTTCAACGGCTGGGTTATGCCTCTGCTTTTCACCTTTGGCATTCTGAGATGGACTCAGACTGAACTTGACGCCCTTGACTGTAAGATTGGTCAACTTCCTACGACATATATGCTCTTCGGTAATCAGGATGTACCCCATGGATATGTGGGGGTCGGATCTTTTCAAGACCTTCAATAATTGCAAGGCAGTACATCCTCCATGCCGACAGTGGGATGCATCGTGATGTCGTAGCAGTTGACAAGAGCCTTACCCTGCTCTCAGTGGCTAACGAGAATTGGCACAAACCTACGGTGATGGCAACATCAACCACAGGGTCGTGTGGGAGAGCAAGGAGCCGCATGGGTGGTTCTGCAAATCCCTCATAAAACCTAATGAGATCTGCTCGCATAGGTGACGTTTGGATGACCTCTTTGGGGAAACCTAAGTTTTTACCTGTGCAATTATGAATGAGGTAGGTAATGAAGACTAACAACTATCGAAAGAATCAGGGATGGAGCCATTGACATTAGACATGCAGAGCTTGTCACTATACCCAGGTGAATCCCTCAGGTATATACTTTCGAGTTGTTTGCATCTTGATAACTCTGAGAACTTGCACAAACACAACCAAACCGCAGTCCGATCTGTACGGTTTGGACTGCGGATCAAACTGTCGTGCTAATGGCGCGTAAAGATCGGACCGCGCATCTGGGACTGATCACTGACGTGATGCGCGGTTAAAACTGTGAGATTTGCCTTCGCGTCGACATGCCAGATCGGACTGTCAGCCCCGCGTATCCACACGTACGATTCGGAGTGCGATTTGGAATGGCACGTGCTGTTTCCCGCGCTCCGAACTTTACGTGTGCAGGGCGCTATTTCCTAACTCAGTTGGACACCGAAATGCAGGTCCTTTATTATATAAGCACCGGTGCCAGTTCTCGAAAACTACTACTAACTACTATTTTAATGCATAAACCTGATATCGTGCTGATAGATCGGTCGGAACGCCGAGCGAGTCTTTACTGATATAAAATTCTATCTTACTTGTATATAAAGGCTATAGTTTGTTAAATGTGAAAATGTGAAAAATGTAATATGAAATGTTTGTTACTTGACGCCAAAACTATTAAACGGATTGAGCTGATATTTTGCAAATACGTTTTTTACCTAGAAAACATATTCCTAGGCTTCTTTTTATCTAGGTTCCACGCGAGCAAAACCGCGTGCAGAAGTTAGAAAATAATATTTTGAAAGTAATGTTTTAGCTTAGTCTTGCTCAGTATATTTGGCGTGACGAAGGAATAACATACAAATCTCACATCTACTTATCTTTCAAACCTTTGCCTCTAAAATATATGTAAGTAAGAATTTAGGTATTTTTATGCTCCTCCTTGGGCAACATATAATCTATAGTTTAGGACCGTTATCAATTTTCCTCACGGATTTTATATTTATGTACGATAGTAACTAGTTAAAACAAGATATAAAGGATACCTAACTAATCATTTATTAGCATAAAATATAGGTAATAGGTCATAACATAATAAGGTCATTACAAAAAGTATCCTTTACATTTTGCCTCATTATGCGTATATTATATATTATATATACATAAAATTTTCTTATTCTTATATTTTAGGACTTCCATAGTTGCCATGGGACTCAATCCCCAGGCAACTATGTAAGTCCTGTTACAGCATTCAGTGGGATGCTTATCAACTAAACTTAGAACAACGTGACCTAGCTGCCTCAGACAGCGGGTCAGCTAGAATACTTAGAAATAAACATAAGGCGGCCTTGCCGCCGGTACTGCCGCCGGCAGGGTCGGCTTGGCCGTACAAGCCGCCGGCCAAGCCGACCCTGCCGGCGGCACCGGGGACGAAGAAAAGCTACCCGCACGGCAAAAACCCGCCGGCTATGCCGCGGACATGTGTGTCATAACAATTAATAATTATTAGTACAGCGGGTAAGCTAAAATATTTAAATACTCTAACATAATATTGCAATGGCTTGCATGTGTGATCATAAAGACTGACTCTGAACACATTCTACCAGAAGGTAATGAACACTTCAATAATTCTTCCACAACATAGGGAATCCTAGTGTGAGGATTAGAGATTTACCTACTTTACCTAAAAAAAATTATACATAGCTGCTTACATTGCTACACAATAGTTATTTGTTATACAAGAGTGCAAAGTTGCTTTTTAAACGTTGCTTTTGAATCACGTGCTCTACACTCGTGATTTAAAAAGTATAATCCTGAACGTTATCGAGGAAATCAAAAGAACACGTGGTGCAAAACCTTTGCACTCGAGCGCATACGCATAACTTTTCATTCCACCTCAGCGAGAAAATGACTAAATGCAAAAAAAAAGATTAACATAAGTTTAAAATTTAACGTTATAAAATAATAAAGTACACCAAGAAGGTTCTGAGTCTGAGGTTTAATCAAATTAAAAAAGGTTGTATGATAAATTCGGCACCATGTAGGTACAAGTTAATAGGTATAAAAATGTTTTGAATATACAAATGAGAGAGATGTTCTAAATTCAATTTTACTTTATTTTATAGCGAATAATAACGGCTTTTGCACTCAGATATCGAAGAGCAAAAATACTTTTTCCAAGATGGCGGGATGAAAAAATATTTCATCCCCCCATCTCAACATCGTGTGCACTAAGTTTGTGAATTCAAAACATCATTAAACCTATTTACTTCTACCTCCATTGGGCCGAATTTATCATACAACCTTTTTAATTTGATAAAACCTCAGACTCCTAACCTTCTTGGTGTACTTGATTATTTTTTAACTTTAAATTTTAAACTTATGTTAATCTTTTTTTTTGCATATAGTCATTTTCTCGCTGGGGTGGGATGAAAAGTTACGTATGCGCTCGAGTGCAAAGATTTTGCACCACGTCTTCTTTTGATTTCCTCGCTAACGCTCAGGATTCTAATTTTTTAACCACCAGTGTAGAGCACGTGGTTGAAAAGCAACTTTGCACTCTTGTATAACAAATAACTATTCTGTGGTCTCTATGTACCTAGGCCGATGACCTTTTATTCAAATCATCATATATTCGAGGTTCCAAATTTAAATCTCATTATTTCCCTGAATATATTTATATTATATGATGATTTGATTAAAGGGCCATCGGCCTAGGTATCATATAGACCACACAAAAATAATTTGGACATTCCAAATTTAAATCTCATTATTTCCTTATAGAAATAATTCCGGTATTAGTTATTACATACATTGTATAGTCTTTATTAAGAAAACCAACGACAATAACTTAAATATTTCTACCTTTAAATTCTAACGTAAGTATAGGTAGGTAATCATTTCTATAACCATTTTTAGTGCCATACACCCCGGTAAGAGGTTATTGCAACTATTAGGGGTATAGAAGTAACAAATCATGATTATCACTTCATTATAATGAATAAAAGTTTTTTGCTCTATTGTCATAATTAATCAAGAGTAGTTTTTTTATTGGTATATGCATTGAGCCACTAAATTTATCGATTGAGTCTATGATTCTTACAGACGATGGTACTACACCAGGTTAAATTGGAGAGCCTATTTTTTTTAGTTACAATAGCCTCTATCAGTATCTGTATCACAATGTAAGTACCGGTACATTACTACCAGTACCCAGTCACTAGTAGATACGATATATAGGACCGATTCTAAGTAAAATAGCTGTAATTATTTTTATAGTAAAAGGTAATGCACCATCGTCTGCGGAACCAGTAGGTATCTAAAAATACCGGTATTTTAATTCAACCCCATCTTACGTGTGCTTGGTACTCGCAGACTACATAGCCAGTAAAGTAAACGTCTTGCCGCCAGAGTTTGCCGTTTGCGTCCATCCACGCGAACACGTTGGAGTAGCCCGGGTATTTTACATCTTTTGGCAGGTGCAACAGGTCCGTTATTTCGTTGGCCTCTTTACCGGTTACAACTGTTAATTACAAAACAGTTATTTAATTATACTCATAAAATCCTTTGTCCTGAATGAATGACTGATGGATAAACGCACAGACTAAACTGCTGATTGTAGAGACTTGAAACTTGGAAGGTGTGTTTTTTGTATAACGTAGTCATTTGATAAGAAAGGATTTTCCGAAATTCTACCCCGAAGGGGGTGAAAAACAGGGGCAAAGTTTGCATGGGACAACGTGATTCCTTGGTCCAATCTACTTCATATTTTGCATAAATATTCTTTAACAGAATTGATGGAAGACATGTTTCGTATTTTATTCAAATTTATCACCTAATGGGGTTAACCTTTTTAACCCCATTAGGTGGTAGAAAGTTATTTTGGGGGTGATTTGCATAGAAATTGATATCAATCAAAAAGTTTGGATTTTTTATTTTCTGGTAATATACTAAATCTATGATATCAATACTATTATTATTCTAGTTGATATAATCCTTAGTGCTTTTGATTAAAAAAATATATATTTTGACACATTTTTGAAAATTCTATCCGATCTCTTTAAAATTGGAATCTATATATATAAAAGAGAACTATCCTCACTCACTCACTGACACACTCATCACGAAATCTCAGAAACTACAGGGTCTACAGATCTGAAATTTGGCACAAGTATTCTTTGTAGGGTGTAGGCGCTCACTAAGAAACGATTTTGGGAAATTCAACCCCTAAGAAGGTGAAAAGGGGTAAAAATGTTTGTATGAAAAATCGTATTCCTTGAACTTAGAAACTTGAAACCTGGGACATGTATTATTCCATACAATCAATGAAGATTGGTGTCATTGAAAATTTTAAATATGCCTCGAGGGGGTTGCAATGGGGTGGTAAAGTTTGTATGGGAAAATCTTAACGCGTGGTGCGATTTTCTTGAAACTTCGTCAGAACACTTTGAATATTAAATAATAAAAGACCGCATACCAGGTTTTTGAAAAATACCTTAATGGAGGGTAATCTATACATATAAAATCCTTTGTCCTGAATGACTGATGGATCAACGCACAGCCTAAACCGCTGATCGTAGAGACCTGTAACTTGGAGGGCGTGTTCTTTGTATGACGTAAGCATCCAATAAGAAAGGATTTTCCGAGATTCTACCCCTAAAGGGGTGAAAAACGTGGGCAAAGTTTGTATGGACCAACGTGATTCTTTGGTCCAATCTACTTCAAATTTTGCATAAACATTCTTTAACAAAATTAATGAAAGACGTGTTTCATATATTATTGAAATGTATTGCCAAACGGGGTTAAAAAGGGGTAGAAATTTATTTTAGGGGTGATTTGCATCGAAGTTGATATCAATACTCCTTAGTGACACATGTTATGCCATTTTATTATGACACTGTCGTGTTTGAAAACTCATTCCAAATTTATTCAAAAAACGTTGTTCTCATATAAAGGCTCCTACACACAGGTGCATAGGTACGTTATTGTCGGCGATAATATCAGACAACATAACAGAATATATCGCAATATCGCATGCGCAAATATTGTTAAGTTTTTCTGATCGAGTATAGTGCCCCGATTCATGAAATTCTGACATTTGCCTGTTGTTTCAGAGATATGAGAGGGGTTGTTGTACATTTGCCACAAATTAAATTCGTCACATTTTTGAAACTCCATACATTGAAAGTAAATTCGTCACATGCATTAAAAAAAGATGTGTAGGTGAATAAAGTGATCGGTCACAATTATGCCAATATTTGCGTCTGCTGGAGGGCTTTAAAGTGCAATTTGAATTTTCAAAATCGGGTGGTAACTTTTTGAGATTTGCCAAAATTTGACAAAATTCAACAATTTTCTGGATCGAGAATTTCCCAATTACTTTTTTAGAGCTCGCTATTCAAGAAACGGAAAAAATGATATTTCGAGACTGAATTAAACTACAGCTTGAGCCATCTTAGGAGGCAGACGGACAAAAACTGTAGGCAGTAGGAGGGCCTTTACGCGCAAAGCCACTCTGCGCTCCTTTCACTTTTTCAGTACATTATAGTCAAATTTTATCGTGTGCTTTATTTCTAAATTACATTTTCAATGCCTTTGATAGTTGTGTGTAATGTAAGATCTGTAGAATTTAAGTACATTATGTATTACGACGGTTAAAAAGTTACATACTGCTGCGATAATGCAATTATGTATCATCGCCGATAATAACACACCTGTGTGGGGGAGCCTTAAAAGCTAGGTGCAATGCGATACTCTTTAAAATTGGAATGTCAAATAAAAAACAATACTTAAACAGCGAATAAATCGGATTAGAATTCGAAATTTCAATGTCATTCATTTGTTCTTGGATATTTGAATACCACGGGGATAGCAAGTTTTTTTTTACATAAAGACTTCGAGATTTTTCACAGACTGTAACGAAAATAAAGAAACACCTAAAGTGCTGAACCATGGGTGGGACCTTGGAGGACTTGCTGCTTTTTGTAGCGAAATTGAAACATAGAGAGGGTGATTTATGTGATGAAATTTTGCATGGGTAACCAATCATAATCAAGAATTAGGCATATAAAAATTCATCGTACCTATACCGGCTGTTAACTTGTCGACGGGTTGCCAACGGAAACAGGAACGTAAAAAGGAGTGAGAGCAGGAACGGGAACAGGTACATACATATCACTACATTACGGGGTAGGCAATGTAGTAATATGTAGGTACTTTTTATTCCATTCATATTTAGGGTTCCTTGTCAAATTACCGGGCTAGGGAAACATTTCACATGAAAGGATATACGTAAATCAAGAGTATAAACGCAAACGAAGTTGCGAGCGGGTCAGCTAGTGGTAAATATAAAAGAAGTCGTTGGGTCAATTTCAACATTCGTGATTTTTCATAATTTTGGTGGCGAACTTTATCTAGAGTTTTCAGCGAATTTTATGGTGGAATATAATACAGTAAGTTATTCTTATACCAAATATTTAAGTGTGCCAGAAAAAACCTCATTAATTTAGAAGATATTCGACTTAAATATATTATGTGACCATCAAAATTGTATTACACCACCAAAATTAGTTTTTTTTTTGCTTTGAACCATTTATAACAAGAAAACTTATAGTAATGAATAATTTACCATACTTGAAGTTAGATATATAGATAGATAAAGTATTTATTTGGCACACATTAACACAACATTAACACAAAAATAACAACACAAACAAGATAGGTAATGAAACAAAACAACAGAATATAAAACAGAGAAGAACTGAATAGGTGGTTTGGGTAGACATGCGGATAGTACCTAGCTTAAACATTGATAGGTGAACAAACCCGTCCGCATGTTTACCCATCCCTAAAATCCTCATGCTGTGGAGCTGACTTTGTCCGTTCTAATTGTGGCAAAATTAGATCTCCTTTCAGCTTAATGCTGCTCCGCGAGCGAAGCAGCGCTGATTTTCAGAGGAAACCAGAGGTGGCGACCTCACAATCACCGCGCATTCTATAAATACACACACACATACACTTGCACATACTATATATATAATATATATATTCATATAGGTGTAGGAGTATTTGTATTTTGTATTTTATTTATTATCCACAAAAGTATAGTAACATTTATTTATAAAAAACACTATAAAACCTGTAAGAGGTTTGTCTAAGTGCTTCTATACACTCACTCAAGCTAAATTACACTAGAAACAATGCAAATTTATGCGTATCTACGTTTAAATAGTACCTATCTTACTTACAAAACAACTCAGTTAACTCAGTACTCAGTAGTTAAAAAGCGAGGTAGGTACAATAGGTATTACATAAAAAAGGTACATTTCTTAATATAAGTCTTAGGTTAAAATAAATAAATAAACAAATACCTACATTCTTAATAATAGGTAGATTTTATTTTATTTTATTTTATTTTGAAAACAAAATCCACAGCTCTTGAGTATAATATAAATTAAACTTATCACCTTAACTGAAAGCCAAAGTCGGATTTACTTTTTACGAGTATTACATACTGACATCGACAGTATTATAAAATATCTCGCCTAATTTTACTTATATTATTATAAATACAAGGTAGTAAACCTAATAACAATACACTATTTCACTCTTCAACAAATCACTCAAGCCTAATTTTTCAACTGCCAGAAAGAATACTTTACGTTCTCGAATTTATTATGCGAATTAGCTATTTACTAGATTGTCTCCTACAGTTGAAAAATTAGCCTCAATACCTACTAGTAACATAAATATAAATTAACGTTTTAACAGTATATCAATTTTATTTGGATACCTACCTCCCTTGTTAGACTTAGTTAAATTTATTCAAGCTTACTAATTATCTTTACGAGTCCATTTTTAAACACACCCTTGCTACTATGAAACATATCAATAGAATAAAACTGATTATTATAAATTCTGTGCATTCTACATATAAGTGAATTCTGGGCATAATTTGTTCTAGCTTGAGAAATTGAAAATAGTTTAGTATGTCTCGTTCTAGTTTTTGGACAGGAAAAATGAAGGGTTTTCGATACCAGTACAGGACTATCAACATAACCGTTACATAAACCATGCAAAAACATCATGTCCGTTAACCGACGACGATTTTCTAAAGTAGTTAAACGATGATGACAACACGACTCCTCATAATCTTTAAACATTTTAAAACAACGGAAGTTTAAGTGCTTTACAAGCTTATGCTGAATACTTTCAATGCTCTGAATATAAGTAATATACTGAGGACACCAAATGTTACTACAGTACTCGAGTATACTTCTGACGTATGAGTTATATAGAATCTTCAAGCAACCCACATCAGAAAAGGGACGACATACTCTGAGAATAAAGCCTAAGTTTCTATAAGCTTTACTAACAATGCTGCAAATATGATCTGAAAATGTTAATTTCGCATCCATTAATACTGTTAATACGCCCAAGACTTTGACACACGATAATTTACTAATTTTAGTTCCATTAATATTATATTCAAAATTTATTGGTTTTCTTTTCCGCGTATACGAAATATAATTACATTTGGAAACATTTACACCTATACGATTAGCCTGATAGTAGATTTAGTAGATGGGTACATTATAAACATAAAAAGAGAAATAAGAAAAATTTATACGCTGATTGTTTTATAAATATAGGCCATGTTATTGTATGTTAGTTAAACTTATTATTGCAGCACTAACAACAATAAGCCTTAGGTTCTTTAATTTCAAATTAGCCTAAGTGTATCTACTAATTATTAATTATTCTATGCTGTACATACATACCATTATTTTTTATGAATTAACTACATAAAGGTAAGTTTGTACTCGTTTTGATGACTAAACGTTATTTTGTAAACAAGAACAAAAGTTTTGGTGCGCGTGGTGCGCGTGAACGAAACGCGGGCTGCGTTGCAATGTCAATATATCGTAGTATTGTAATCTCTTTGCCCGTTAGTAAGTAGGCAAGCACGCTGCATTCATCTTACAGACCATCTCTCTGCTACCTGTCATGTCAAAGCTTTTTGAAAAATTGTTACTAAAAAGACTTAAGCCGATTATAGAAGGTTAGGGTCTTATACTTGAGCACCAATTCGGATTTCGAGAATATCACTCAAGGATAGACCAAGTCCACAGGATAACGAATGTAATAAAGAAAACTCTTGAGAGAAAAAAGTCTGCTCTACTATCTTCCTGGATGTAGTGCAGGCTTTTGATAAGGTTTGGCATGAAGGGCTTCTAATAAAACTGAAAAAAAAACTCTACCTTTAGAATTTGTAGGTATATTATTTGTAAAATTGAGCCTTCAGAATAAAGTATGAAGGCACATACTCTGAAATAAAAGCTGGGGTGCCACAGGGAAGCGTATTAGGTCCGGTCTTGAAGCTTCTATATACAAGTACATCCTGATGCTGATGAAACTGCTGTAATGGCTGTTGGAAATACGCATGCAGAAGCAGCAGCAAAGGTTCAATATGCAGTAAAGAATATCCATGATTGGACTAGAAAATGGTGAATAAAACTAAATGAATCAAAGTCAGTCCACATTAACTTTACAAATAAGAAAAATCAGTACTGTGCAGTATTCATTAATGATAGAACTATCCCCTATGAAAACACAGCTAACTACCTTGGTATGACGCTTGACGCTAAGTTGTGCTGGAAAGCACACGTCAAGAAAAAGAAGCAAGAATTATAATTACGCTACAAGAAGATGTACTGGCTCCTCGATCCGCTCTGTTAGTGCACAACAAACTTTTGTTATACAAACAAGTCCTGATGCTAGTATGGACTTATGGTATACAGCTGTGGGGCTGTACCTGTACGAGCAATATGAAAATAATACAGCGGTTCCAAAGTAAAGTGCTCAGGGGCATTGTTAACGCACCTTGGTATGCAAGAAACGATGATCTGCACCGGGACCTCCAAATTGAATTCGTCGATAGAATAGTTCAAACATATGCAGAAGCTCATGAACAAAGACTTCATCACCACGTGAACGTCGAGGCCATTCAGCTCCTCGACAACACAGACATTGTGAGAAGGCTCAAAAGGACTAAACCTTTTGAGTTAGTGTAGTGCCAAAAAATAACACAGTGTAGACTATAGTGTTAATGCTACTTTCAATGAAGATAATGAATTGAATCAGGCGTGACTTTGCATATTTAAAAGATAAAATATTTAGTACAACCCAACTCTCTCTGACGAGTTTCATAAAAACTCAACGGAAATTCGACAATGTTTCGCCATCCCCATAAGGCATCATCAGGAAACGATAGACTCGCTGTCCGCCTTCGGCACTCCGCAAAAATTCGCAGACTTGTTGCTTCGCCGAGCGCCAAGGCATCGTCCACATCCCCACGTTAACGGAATAAATTTTTAAATAAAATTTAAATTTTTAAATTTTTGACAGATTAACGGCATTTTATTACTGTGTAGTGTAGGTAGTAATTAAAACAATATCATGGAAGACAAAAATGTAATTTTACACATATTAACGGATTAACGATTAACGTTAAATTGCGTTTATTCTTCCGAAATGTAACGTTTTAACGTTTAGCGAAGCTAACTTTTTTGTAGTGGATTAACGATTAACGAAGTTAACTATTTGATTAACGGAGCCCAGATATGTATATAGTATTCGGCCGGGCGCCCCGCCCCCTTTGTGATGCATCATCAACGTCGGTTTGAGTTGAAAAAATACGCAATAACGGGAATATTGGTCTCGTTCAACAATGTAAATATATTTATATTATGTTTTATTATTTCAAAAATCAAGCAGAACAAGAATATTACACATTCCTTTGTCCTGGGTGGCTAGGATATTATACACAACATCAAGCATGGCTGTTGACGTACTGTGGCCTTTGCGAAAACCGGATTGTAGTAGTGGCAGAATGTGATTTTCTTCCAAGAATTTTGTCATCTGCATGCTTACTACCTTCTCCAATATTTTGGAGATGCAGGGGAGTAGGCTTATTGGTCGCAAATCACACAGAGAAGAGGGTTGACTGGTTTTTGGAATGGGCTTGGTTACAGCAATTTTCCACGCATTCGGGAACCTTCCACTAATTAGAGATTCATTGACCGCAGCTATTTTTGCAGGTAAGGACTGAGGGAGAGTCAATCTTAGCATATCCAGTGATATACCATCATTACCCTAGGCATTTGATTTGAATGTATCCATAACCTTAAGCACTGTGAAATCTGTTACAGGTTGAAGCGAAAAAATCTGAGAGCCTAATCTGTGGAATTCATAATACGTGAAGAGATAAATTTCTACAATATCTGCACCAGGGACGTTAAGGAAGTGATTGGGGATATCAGCTGTTTCCTTTTTACTAGGTATGATATTGTTTTTCAAGTTCTTCCATAGTTTTTTCGTGTTATACTTATTATCATTTATATTGTGTGTAAAAAAAAAAGCAGATTTTTCACTTGCAATGGCCGTCAATTCAGTCTGCTTTATGCTTTTGTAGCAGGATTTTAAAACATCTGTATTATCTAATTTATATCTTTTGTGGTAGTCGTCCCTTATTTTTATCATTTTTTTCACTGTATCTGTGATTCAAGAATGGGGGGACCTTTGAATCTAGTAGTTTTTATATGGTAAGATCTTAATTAATTCTCTCAAGATTACAAATCACTTACGAGAACTAAAATATCAATTTTTATACAGCAACATTATTTGTTCGTAACGAGCATAACATAAGCAGATGCAGGTAGATTTTAAAAACTTTGCCGGATACCGACGCAAATTATAAAGAGCGGACAAATGACAACATGGTAGTGTGAGTACAAATTAAACACGGGGTGGTTTTTTTTACTTACGCAGAAATATCAATCATTGGTGTAACCTTTGAAAATGTGGCGTTTTAGGGTAATTTTAAATTGGGATAGTGTTTTGACTTCTTTTATAGTTTTCGGAAGGGCGTTATACAATTGTGCTCCCTCAAACATAATATTTTTTTGCCATAGTTAGTTCTTGCTTTTTGTAGATGTATGTTATTAGCACTTCTTAGGTTGCGATTGTGGATGTCTTTATTTTTAGTAAAAAATATTTGGGAGTGTATTTCATTGTTCAGTATTTTTCGTATAAGTATACATGTGTTGTAGTAATATATTTGTGATACTTTCATTATTTTTGTGTCTTCTTAGATTGTCATAGTCGGTGTTAGGTAATTGTAATGGAACAGTATTTTAATTAGTTTATTTTGTATTATTTGTAGTCCTTTGAGGTTGGTTGGGCACGCCGTGCCCCACACTTCAATTAAGTACTCAAGGTGAGGCTTTACAAGCGAGTTAAATATGGTATACCTAACGTTTAGTGGCAGGCATCTCACTATACCTCGGAGGCATCCTATTAGAGATATGAGTTTTTTATTTATTTTTTCCAGATGTGGTTTCCATGACAACTGACTATCTAGTAGAAGTCCGAGGTACTTTTCTTTGTTTACTTGGTTGATGATAGTACCATTTATGGTGAGAGGTTCAAATAAGGATATTTTTCGATTTTTGGCTGAGAAGATGATATAGTTGGTTTTTGTTTCGTTGATTGTTAGCGAGTTGCACGAATACCACGTCTGGAGTAAATTAAGGTTACTCTGTGCTTCATTTATGACTGAGCTATTTTTTTGGCCAAAATAGAACAGATAGGTGTCATCTGCATATAGTGTGATGTCCCCTTTCAGGCCTATGTTGTGTATATCGTTGATATAAATTAGGAACAACAAGGGCCCTAATATGGACCTCTGTGGTACTCCACATAAAACAGGTTTGGCACTGCTGACATTATCATTTATTTTAACTACCTGAAAACGGTTATGTAGATATGATTTAAAAATTTGGAAGGCAGGGCCGCTGATACCAAGTGCAGATAGCTTTTTAAGTAGGATGGCATGGCTAACTGTATCAAATGCCTTTTTCAAATCTATAAAGACTCCCACGGCTAGATGTTTTTTATCAATATTCGTTTTTAATTTGGTTATAAGGTCGATAGCAGCAGACAGTGTATTTGATTTTTACCGGAACCCATATTGCCTTTTAGATAGGAAGTTATTTGAATTTAAATAGTCACTAAGGCGATTATGTAGGATTTTTTCAAAGATCTTCGATACCGTGGGTAGGACCGAAATAGGTCTGTAGTTTCCAGGGTCATGCTTTGAGACTGCTTTAAAAATTGGAGTTACTTTAGCAAGCTTGAGGGAATCTGGAAAATGGCCTTCAGAGAAACATCTATTTATGCATTTTGTCAAACAGTTAGCTATCGGGTCTTTGATGCACTTAATTACTTTAGCACTAATACCATCGATTCCAGAACTAGTATTTGCTTTAAGGCCTCTGATTATTTTTGTTACTTCATCTACTGTAGCTGGCCTAAGGTCTGTTAGTTTTTGAGTAGTTGTACATATTAGATTAAATTGTGTATCAAAGTTATATTGTGAAGGAATTTGATTACCGAAAATAATTCCTATGTTAACGAAGAATTCATTAAAATGCTCACAAATTTGAAGTAGATCTAAAATAGTTTCTTGATAAGTTATTAGTTTAATGGGAGTACAGTTGTCTTTTATTTTATTGTTAGATAAGTTATTAATGAGTTGCCACATTTTTAAAGGTTTACCTTCACAATTCTTAAATGCTATAAAATTATACTCATTTTTTGTTGTTTGTATGAATTCAAATGTTCTGTTTCTTACTTCTTTAAATTTTCTTTAGTTTCGGAGTTTTCTGGGTTTTCGGTGTGTTGTTTCCAAAGTTCATTTCGTGTATTAATTTTTTGTATTACATCATTGTTTATCCAGTCTTTCTGTGGCAAATTTAACATCTTTGTTTTCATCGTCTTCCGTTGCGAGTCGTATAGATTTTTCTAAATTTTGGTACTCATAGTGCGTAAGTTCCATGTTTATCATTGATTGGTATATATTTTGATAGTCTAGGGTTTCATGTTTTATTTTCCTAATTTGTTTAGGCTTGTGTGGCTTGACTTCAAAATAAATCTGTTTGTGATCAGATAGAGCAGATTCTATTATTGCCATATGAAAGTTATGTTCTTTGATGTTAGTACAGATATGATCAAGTATCGTCTTAGAACTAGATGTTTCACGTGTATTGAACTTGGTGTTTATTTTATTTATTATTGTGTATCCATTTTGGAGTAATATATTTTTATATTCTTTAACTGATCTGTCAATTTTTAACAAATCGAAGTTGAAATCTCCAAAGACTATAATTCGCTTACGTTGTTCTAACGCCTCGGAAAAGTTTTAAAAAAAGTTATTGTCGTTAGTTCTCTCTGGTTTGTAGATGGCTCCAATATTCAGCGAGAATTTTTACAGATGTATCCATAGGTAGTGATTGTCTTCTTCACATTTTCCTTCAATCTGATTGTGATTGAGATTATTATGGACATAAATTGAGACTCCTCCACCTCTAGAATGTGTACGGTAGTTGTAGTAGTGAGTAAAATTGGGTATTTTCATTCTTTGCGCCTCTTCTTCAGATTTGATCCAGGTTTCTACTAAAACGATAATGTGAATTTTCTGTAAGGTTGACGAATTAAGGTGTATACTACCTTAATTCGTCCAATTTTCCGGGTTTTACTAAGCTTCGTACATTTGCATAAATAAAATTTAAAGATCTTTTACTTCTCTTAAGGTTTGAGTACTTGTTTACGATTTGGTATGTAATGCTATCTCTGTGCCCGTAATCAAGATTTTCTGCAGTGCTTGTGGTGGCCACTAGTTTTTTTGGAGAATTATCAACAATTTTTGTTATACCCTTGATATATTTGATCATTAGGTTTTCTTCACCACCCTTCATTCTACGTTCCATCTCCTCTTTCAGGAGCTTTATTTGATTTTGTTGATAGACAAACTGTCTATATATCAGAGTAAATTTTGATAGAACTGTCTGAAAGGTTGAATCTATTTCGCAAAATATACTTGGAAGTTTCTTGCGACGAAAAGCTCACTTTTATGGGCCTATGTTTGGCATGAGTATACTTGCCTAGTCTTCGCACTTTTACTGGATCGGGACAGGTTGGGAGTACTTGTTTGACAATTTTCAAAACTTCAGCTATTTCGGAGGTCGATCTTTCTTGCCAGCTGTCCCCTTTCGCTTCAGGTACTCCTCTTATAATTATGTTCTTCTCCCTACGATATCTTTCTTTAACTTCCGTGAATATATCCTCGTTTGTAGTAACTAAAGCAGTTGTTTCAGTTATGTTTGGAGTCATTTTAAGGTTTTTTATGTTGGCTTCGAGTTTATCAACTTTATCTTCTGTCGCTTTCTGACTGATTTTAAGTTCTGTAAGGTCAGATTTGATTTTATTATGTTCGGAGATCATATTCTGTGTTATGTTTTGTAGGTTTTTCATATCCTCTTTTATTACGGAGACATCATCAGATATCTTAGATAGAACCTGAGTTTGGGTTTCCATGAAATCTTGCATAAGGGATGACATTCCGTTTCGAAAGCCTGCAAATTCTTTTGCCATGCTGCACTCAAAGTCCGGTTGCTTACGCTTTGACCGGAAATGCGTCTGTTGGAGGTTTGATGATTCTGCGCTCAGTTTGGACAAATCCGGATGTGAACCGCCCTGTCCATGCGGTGGTGATCTTGAAACATTCATTCTTCAGAAATCGCCCCGTGTGATTGGATCCCAAGCTGCGTAGTGTAGTAGGTAGGAACTTGCACTTGTGTTGATTACTAGGAAACAATTTGCGCTCGATGTAAGGGATATTGATATGCTCACACACTAAACTGACACTGTCCAAACTCAAGGTGAATTTATTTTACTGTAGGTAATATGTATTCAGTAATTAAACGGTTTCACTTGTATTTATTTTTTTGTGAAAAATGGTAACACGTCTACTTCGTTTACTCGCCGAACGAGTTCTGCTACAATCTTAGCATGATTTTCCAGAGAGGGGGTTTGTTTTAGTTGAACGTTTTTTACCTTTGAGTCTGTGCACACTAAATTAATGAGGGTCTGGGAGTGGTCAGTAAAATTGGTGGGTTCTGTAATTATCTGATGTAAATTCATGCTGTATAAAAATTGCTCTATTATCCGATATCTGGTTGTGCCTGTCTCAAGCATATATATATTAAGATCTCGACAGCATCAGCTGATCGCATTTAGAAAACAAGGCAATGGAGTCTGTAATTGCATCGAAGAAACCCACAATGTCTTTATGATCAGGTGGCCGGTAGGCAGTGCCGATGAAGACACATTTACCGACCATACTTAGTCGGAGCCACAAAGCCTGAAATAACAAGTGGGTGGGGCATAATCGAGCATTAATGCCCCTTCTTTTAAAAAGACCTTCCCCACCGCCCCGCCCCTCCGTGATACTCCGATGTCTTGGCTGATGAACTAACCGGTATTCGACTTTGGCGCTTTCTCCTGACCACTGCCCAACCAAGTTTCATTTATGGCCAAAATATCTGGCCCGAGTTCACCTATTGCGACAATGAATTCGTCCTGAGTCCTCATTTACTAACTCAGTTGCACACCGAAATGATAAGCACCGGTCCTGTTTTTACAAACTTTGACAGATTGTCAACTGACGTTCTTCGAATTTCGATAGATGAAATGTCAAAGTTGGCAAATAAAGGTCCGGTGCCGATCATTTCGGTGTGCAACTGAGTTAGTAAATGGCCTCTGGTTAGTGTTCAACGATCCTGCATTAAATAAACCAACCTTAATGTTCGTTAAAGGAAGTTTTGTTTTATATGTATTAGACCACTGACCAATAAGTAAATATAGGAGACAATAGATAAATATATTAGGATGTACATATTATAGTGTAAGATACTATAATTGTTAGTAAAAAATATTACTGCAATAACAAGTATATAGGTGGAAAATATATAAAATATTGGGATATAATTGTATAAACGAGTGTGATTTGATACAATATTTGATAGGAGGGTAAAGGTGACGTTCGCAAAAAAATTAAAAATAAATTTTGAGTTTACCATGATTGTCGTCATGGTCAAGAAAAACAGCACAAGAAGAGTTTCTACCTTGCAATGACCAATCAGTTCCCCAGTTATTGGTTTAAAAACAACAATGCAAACACTTTGAAAGAAAAAAAAAGACTGAATAAATTGTACACTTGGCCAAAAATCAAGTAAATTAAGAGTTGTTATTATGAAGTATATTAATGCAAAACTTAGTTTAATAGAAAACAATGCAAGATTATATAAAACTAAAACAAAATAAAAACATAAAGATTTACTAGTGTCATTTTAATAACAAAAAAACTTTAACATTTTAGGTGGACGTGTCAAATTTTGGGACCTGCAAAACCCCTTATTACATTTGCCTCCGATCTCATGGGGAAGGCTGGCCTGCCTTCGCCCTGCCTAGCGTAGATGCGAACGCGCTTCGTCCACGCGTATCGCCAAGCCGACGAAATTCCCGTAGCTCCTCGTACATGGTAAGGAATTCGGTCTAGAATGAATGCAGATCGGTGACCAGACCCTGCTGCACCTTGTTGAACTCCGACATCATGTCCTCCCGAAGTCAGCGCAGCTGAAGCTGCAGCTCCGCATTCGTAAATTCGGCGGTGATATTGAGGGTGGTCTCGTCCAGCGCCATGGGCTCCTCCTGCACCGAGTAGCTCTTCTGTGGCGTGCGGACAGGCGTGGAGGGATCCCTAACCTTCGGAGCCTTTGCCTGACATGCTCCGCACTGCCAGGTGTCGGCAACCCGCACTCCAGCCGGCACGCCCACACTCATTGTGACAGACGGATTTACATTTGGGACATTCAACCTACTACTACAACCTATGAGGAACTTGCCACAAACTATGCACTGGTTCATTTTAGAACCTTTCTGTTTGAAAACCATTTATAATGTTTAGTTCGGATAATGAATGCTAAATGGCCCCAGTCGCAACTACTGGGGCCATCTAGCATTGGCCATAGCGCCCAAATGATGTGATGTGAATGTGTCAATCATTGACAGCAGGAAGGCAGAACCACTTATGTAACAGATGGCGCTAGAAATAATCAGCTAATTGGTATGTAATTTTTAATTCTGAAATAACAAGCTCACGATAAAAATAAAGTACATATAGTTTTCAGGTCTAAGCAACACACAATTCTAGCTGCACTTTGGGTTTGTTTAATCCTTAGGGACAAAGTTTGTTTATTATAAAGTTGATGATGTCCAAAGGAGGGTACACACCTAGCACCAGAATTTTAATTCCTAATATAAAGTTATTTACACTGATTTAATTTTAACAAAAACAGTCACAATTAGCCACGGCTGTCTGATTTAAAGGACTTACTCTTGGGGATGGTGGTCCGGGAACTTGGAAGTCACTTGGATTGATTTTTTATGAAGTTATGTTATTTCATTAGTTTTGCGTGTGCGCACGGCCATGATAATTTTCGAAGAGAGTTTGGATAGGGAGGGGACACGGTAAGGAACATTAGGATGGGTAGGGATGTCCCTCTAATCAAACATAATGTGTCCAATCGGTCGAATCTAGTTTGTGACAATGTTTTTACCTATATATTTCGATTTTAAAGTTATGAATACGTAACATGGCCCCCCACAAAAAGGGCTTCAGCCTTTTTAGAAACAAATTCAAACAACCTATGTAATTCTCCTAGTTAATATAGGTTGTATTCTTCTGCGTTACAATAATTATAGATGATAAGTTAGCGAATGGACTGTATAAATTTAGAAAACAAAATAATTAAAAACTAAGTTTAATGAATTAATAGCTAATTTAGTCTTTGTTACAAGGAAGAGGGATTAGCTTTGCCAGAGACCGAGTAAAATATCCTCTACCTGTTTTCAGCTCAACTACCCGAACGATTGAGTCTCGTCCAGGAAATACTTTTGTTACTCTACCGCGAGACCAGTGAAGTGAAAGAAGACCATCTCCTTTTATTAAGACTAAATCGCCTATCTTGATGTCGTATTGAGTCTTATGCCACTTGGCCCGTTGCTGTAATGTGTGAAGATAATCGTGGCTCCAACGCTTCCACACATTAGCAGTCATTTGTCTAAGGAGATGCCATCGAGCGAGGTGGTTTATCCTCGTGGTTTCTACAGGTGGTATCTCTGGAATAGAGATCAGCGGGGCACCAACTAGGAAGTGGCCCGGCGTTAAGACGCATAGGTCATTAGGATCGTTAGAAAGAGGGCATTAAGGCCTAGAATTCAAAATTGCCTCTATCTGAACGAAAATAGTGGTAAGTTCCTCAAATGTCAAAGGCCGATCACCAATGACACGCTTTAAGTGTGATTTGCTAGATTTAACAGCTGCTTCTGCCAACCCGTTGAAAGCAGGACTGAGCGGAGGCGAGAAGCGCCATTGAATGAAATGTTCAGCGTAAAAATAATTCAAGTCAGAATCTTTGATAATTTCTCGTTTGAATTGATTTAAAACATTGCAAGCGCCTTTGAAGTTGGATCCGGATTCCGACCAAATTTCCCTGGGTAAGCCGCGCCTAGCAACAAATCGTTTTAGGGCCGTTAAAAATGCATCAGTAGTTAAGTCGCTGACAACTTCCAAATGAACTACTTTGGTCGTGAAACAGACGAATACGCACAGATATGACTTAACTATTTTAGCATTCCGCAATGAACTAGATTATGACTGAAATGGGCCCGCATAATCGATTGCTACTGAAGCGAACGGGCGCTGAGATTCCGTGACTCGACTAACTGGTAAGTCGCCCATCTTGATCTGAGGTGGTTGACACCTCAATCGAAAACAGCTGATACATTTGTAAATTCTACTACGGATGACGCGTCGCGCTGACAAGATCCAAATTTGTTCTCTGAGAAGAGACATTAATGCACTTGGACCCGCATGTAAGTACTTGACGTAGTAATAGTCTACCACGAGATTCGTGAAGTGATGCGAGTGAGGTAACACTACAGGATGCTTATACGAGTAGCTAAGGGACGAGTTCACTAGCCTCCCCCCTACCCTAAGTAATCCATTGTCGTCTAAGAACGGTTGTAAACTTATAATACCGGTACTGCATGGCTTATTTGCCTTAAGATTTTGTAAATCGTTACTAAATGATTTGGATTGTACGCATTTAACGAGCACATGCAAGCTTCGTTGTAATTCCTCACTAGTTAAGGGTCCGTTTACCGTACCTATGGTCTTAAATTTTGGTCGAGCTTTTGCATTGTGCGCAAAACGAAGGCACCAAGATGTAACGCGTACGAGTTTGGTAAACGAGCTAAAATTTGAAATCAAATTAGGCGTTTCATTTTCGTTAGTTACGGCAGCGACCACTGGAATAAACTTCTTTAGATCGGGAAGCGCGTTACATTCGAGCTGTTCACATGGCGGTGGCCATGATTTCGGGTCGCGGGTGAGCCAATCCGGAACCCACCAAAGCGCATGGTCGACAAGTTCCTGCGTTGGTATGCCTCTAGAAGCAGGGTCAGCTGGGTTTAAATTAGTCGGGACGTAACGCCACCGATCCGGAGATATCAAAGCCATGTATTTGACTGACACGGTTCGATTCAAATACCTTGAGAAGGTGTGGCTGTGTGCGTAACCAACACAAAACAATGGACGAGTCACTCCAAGCGTAAGTGTTTCGATGCAGATTCGTTCGTAACTTAAGGCAATCAGAAACGCGTACTAAAATACGGGCTAAAAGGTGGGCACCTGAAAGTTCCAGCTTGGGTACTGTGAGCTTCTGCTTGATCGGAGCTACACGTGTCTTTGAAATGAGTAGGTGAACAGTCACACTATTGTCTAAATGGACGCATCGTATAAAAACGCAACCCACGTAAGCGGATTCAGATGCGTCGCTAAAACCGTGTAAGTCGAAATGCTGAACCGTTTTTGATAAAACTTTACGTCCTATGGAAATGTTTTGCAGATGAAAAAAAAGATGATGTAGAAAAAAAAGATGATGTAGATCATTGCAAAAATGCTGCCAATCTTCGATTATGTCGCGAGGAGGTATCTCGTCCCAATCTAGGCCTAACGTCCATAGACGTTGCATAAGAATCTTTGCAAAAATAACGCATAGTGCTAACCATCCGTTGGGATCGTATATAGAACTAATCCTCGACAAGATTATTCGTTTGGTACACTCGTTACTGTCTAGTGACACTTGGTACGAGAAAGTGTCAGTCTTCGGACTATATTTAAAACCGAGTATTTTGAGCGACATGTCCGCGTCCTCACTGAATTTTAATTCGTAATGTTCAGTTGGCAAATCTGTAAGCAACTGAGGCTCATTACTGATCCATTTGCGAAGCTCGAATTTGCCCTTACCTAACAAATCGATTAACTCGTTCTTTGTACTTTGAGCTTCGGCTAATGAACTCGAACCTGTAACTATGTATGTCGTTGACGAATATGTCGTTGAGCAAAATTTGAGATGCACGTGGATGTGTTTCTCTGCCTTGATAGGCCAATTCATGTAAGCAGCGCATCGCGAGAAACGCTGCGGTTGTGACACCATAACTTATGTTATGCTGAAATTGCTGAATTTCAGGCTGAGATTGATCGTCACACTTTTGAGTGCGATCGTCACTCTGAATGTGATCGCACCATACGATCAGCTGATATTGACGATCTAAAGGATGCACGAGAACCTGTCGGTACATCTGACGGATGTCTGCGGAGAAAACTACTTCATGTAATCTGAAGTGGAGAATAATGTCTACTATGTCCTGCTGCAATTTGGGTCCAGCTAATAACTCATCATTTAACGACTTCGGATGAAGGATTGATTTGGATGAAGCGTTGTATACGCACCTAATTTTATCCGTACCCTTCTTGTATACCCCGTGGTGAGTTATGAAATATTGGGGTATAATATTCCCGCATGAAATCTTTATACCGTTGTTCTAAAATGTTTTCATGTATAAACTTGTTTTCTAATGATAAGAGCCGACGGATGGCTATGTGCAAATTATTCCCGCACGTGCAAGGTAATCGCACGACAATGCGATCCGTTGGAGTACGCGTATGCGTCTCCTGGAAATGTTTCTCACACATAACATCGCTAGGATCGGGCTGTCTAACTTTAGTCACTTCCTCTATTTCCCAGAATTTTCTCAATGTCTCGTCTATAGACGTCACGCAATGTAATGATTGAATTTCGGATTGACGAGTAGAAACGTCCCCCATTAAAACCCAACCGAAAATGGTATCGAACGCTGTCGGTAATCCCTCACCTACTTCTAATTTCGGTCCGTTAAAAATCTTAGCGCACGCCCCCGCACATAGTAACATGTCGACATTACGCTTTTCATGAAATCGCGGATCAGCTAACGAAAAATGATTGGCCAATATCGCGGAATTAATGTTCGACGTAGGCAGCGGCGTCGTGATTTTTGGAAGAACTAACATTTCTATGCAGAGTGGATCGCCTGACTTGTTGTTCACGTAAATATGTAGCTCACCTTTAGGATATACCGTATTGGATTCACCGACACCTGAAATCGTAACGTCCGTTTTATTGTAGCGCAACCCTAGTCGCTGCATGCAAGACGAAGTAATAAAATTCGCCATGCTATCCGGATCTAGTAACGCGCGGACAGAATGATATTCGCCGTTTTGTGTAGACGAAATCTCAACTATTGCCGTTGCGAGCAATGAATTACGCGCTACTATCTCATGACTGCCGTGCGGGTCATGCGAGTGCGAAAGAGACAGAACGGGCGCACTCGCGGTAAACGACGCGACAGGATCGGAACTATTCGTACAATGAGCGATTTGTTTCTCGTCCATCGAGGATTGCGTTTCGTTTTTGCTAGGTTGATTTGATTGCGAACTCGGTTGTTCGTTCGAGCACAACAAAGTATTATTTTTGCGTGAGCAGTTTTGACATCGGAATCACGAATAACAATCTAACACCCTGTGTGGGCCGCAGACAGTTGAAGCAGAGGTTTTTTGACTTTACTAACTCTTGACGTGATGCAATGCTCATAGCTAAGAACTTAGAACATTTCATTAATGTGTGCGTGCTCTTGCATAGTGAGCACAACATAGCTCTTTGCTCTCCGAAACTACTACTTGGTTTGGTCAGCGCAGCTGATAAAACACTGGACGCTTAAGGCTGTTTACTACTTTTGGGTAAAGTCCTGTATGACCTGCCGCTACTGGGTTGACTTAATACGCCAGTAGTTTCCAACGTTTTACAATAACCGCTTAGGAATGCCAATAGGTTTTCGAATGTAGATATTTTTTCATTTTGGTAAGCTAGCTCAAATCTAGATCGTAGCTTTTTTTTTTTAAAATTATTTATAACATAAACAATGTGTAATGTTTCTTATAACTACATCTAAAAAACCATATTTGGTTTGACAAAGATGTAAAAGGAGGTTCATTTCTCCGTACCTAATTTTAACTATTATGAGTAAAAAGTGATGAAAAAATAAAAAAATAAGAAATTGTAAGTATACTTATAAAATCTAAAAATCGGTAAACAAAAAAGAATCAACAAACAATAATGTAACGAAGTTAAGTAGTTGAGAGAAAATGCAAGATATACGGAGATACTATTATGTTATTTTGTGACAGTAGTAACAGTCTTCTTAGCAACAGGAATGCAAACAATCAGTAGGCCTACAAAGATAGCTTCACTACAAAATAACAAAAAGTCAATAGCACTATGATCGTTGAAACGATCATTAGCCAATAGCAAGCGGTGATTGGCTCGGCGCGGCCGAGCGGCTGACTGACCATTTTTATGCAGCACTAGCACATTCCAGCTAATCCTTAGTTTGACTCTTAATCCGTTTGACTCTCAGGTGGCTTCATTAATGATCAAACTTCAATGTTTTATAATATCAATAAAGTGTGATATAAATATATATGTACGCACATATATACATACATACATACACATGTACATCACATATACATATACACACACATACATACACACACACACGAACACATATATATACCTCCTATTGGTGGATAGATACAAATTGGTTAGTGTTTATATATTAAAAAGTTTGAGAAGGTTAAAGGTTAAGTGAAGATAGTATATATATATTATATTATTGTATTTAGACATATATTATTATTATTGTGAAGTTGGTCAAATAGGCAGAATATTAGTAACTAATCTGATTAAAATAATTGTTTAACTAAACGCTTAATATTTCTAGTATTGATTTGATCTCTTATTTCTTTTGGAATTTGGTTTTTTAGTCTGGGTTTTATGTAGTCCGTTGTTCTTTCTCCGTAAAAATTCCTCGCTGATATTGTACGAAGTTTTTGTTTAGTAACTTGTCTTGTGTTTATTGAATGTACCCTGAGCTGGTCATATTAAAAATAGTTTTCTATGATAAGTTGAATTTTAACCATGTCATGAATAGGCGTTATATGACAGTAAGATAATAGGTTCTCGTAGTTATTTTTATACATGACACGATTTTTTTTTGGCACTATTGTTTTTAATATTCTGATTTGTAAGTTTAATATTCTATCAAGATATGTACTGAACGTTCTACCGTAGCTACTAATACCGTACATAATAATGCTTTGCACAAGAGATTTATATAAGTTTAAAAGTATTGGAAACGGAATTCTATACTTGGCAATATGAAATTGAGCTAGAATGGCTCGCAGTTTTTTACATACATAATCAATATGGTTATGCCAATTAAAACGATTGTCAATAATAAGGCCCAGATAAGTGTGGTGAGTCACTTGTTCAATAGATTCACAGTTACATGTTATCATTTTACTATGAAGACAATTGTGGTTATGAGCTATTAGCTTTACATCACAATTACTAGTCCGTATTTGATTTTGAGCTGAGCACACATGGAGTAACTTAGTTTTTCTGTGCGTTTAAGACTAGTCCATCGTCATGTGACCACTCTAGGATTCTAGAAAAATCATATTGCAGTTTTATTACCGCAGCTGCAATATTCCCATCTTCAGCCATGAGACATGTGTCATCAGCATATTGATACACTTTACAGTATTTAATGACGTTATTAATATCGTTGACATAAGTCAGATAGTGTAGAGGACCAAGAACTGATCCCTGAGCTGTGCCTTCTGTAACTGGTACTATCTAACTTCCTCGTGAAGATGTGCAGTAATATGAGTGACCAATCTTTTACCGGGAATCCTAGACTAGTTAGACCGCTTGTATTTTCTTGTAGAACGAAATGGCGCAACTGCGCGGCGTTATTGACAGAAACAGTGGGTAGCGCTAATAAAGCCTTCAGGTGTGCATCCGCGATCAATCTTTTTTCGTCATCGAATTTTGAATTTACCTACGTCTTGATCATTATTAACATCTAACGCTATAGCAGTAGAATACAACGTATTTACTTTTTCACACATAAAATCGAATTTTAAACTAATTAGCTGACTCAAACATAATGTGTCCAATCGGTCGATTTTTTTTTTTTTTTTTTTTTTTTTACAGTTTATAGGCTTACGTTTGACCGCCATCTCACCTGTTGGTAAGTGATGATGCGGTCGAAGATGTAGCACGCTTCTCCAACAAGTTGATCTAGTTTGTGACAATGTTTTTACCTATATATTTCGATTTTAAAGTTATGAATACGTAACAACGGCACTTTAAGTTTGGTATTTCTATATGATTTATCACTGAAGGACTTGTATTACTTTAAAAAGGAATTTAATTAGTAACACCTATAGTGTATGCACCGACAATTGTAAGTAAATCAAAGTTTGACTGTTTAGACACTTTATATTTTCGACTTAAATCATTATTATCATCACCATCATAAGTCTACTGCTGCCTAGACATGGCATTTCCTGAAAAGTGCTATTCACTCTGTCCCTCAGTTTGATTCATCCAGCTTCTATCAGCAGTCTTTCACAAGTCGTCTCTATACATGGCCGGAGGGCGTTATACACTACGTTTGCCGAGACGCGGTTTCCACTCAAGAACGAATTATTTTTTCGGTTCTGCGGCAGATAGGCCACACGCTGCTGCCACCTCATTTTACTAATTTTCTGAGCCATGTCAATAACTTTGGTTCTCTCTCGGATAGTCTTGTTGTGGATCCTGTCCTTCAAGAGGAGTTCATAGCAAAGCTCGTTTCAAATATCTTCCTGTTGATTTGGTGAACTAACCATACATGCTGCGAGTCTCTGGCACCGTATGTTATTACAGATACTAATACACTGATTGAAAGCTTTTTTATTGGGCACTACAGTATAGAAAACTTGACAAAGCATTATAAATACTGCTCAACCCAGCTGGATCCGGTTGGCTTAAAGCCCACTCATAGTCTACAAAAGCCAGACACGAGCTTTTTATACTCTTAAGACTTCTTTATAATATCTGCCGTATTGAGTTGTGAATACGGTCAATTGGTACCTATCCGCGAAACTCAGCCTGCTCCTTCTTGAGTCTTCTTGCGAGATATTTCGTAATATCACCAGAACAACTTAATAGGCGTGTCTTTGGAGCGAAAAACATAGGTATGTTGTTCTCAAGAAAGGTCAGGTAAATAATGTTGTTCTCAGATCTCCCATCTTAAAATAGAAAATCACTTAGCTCCTGTGTTTAAGGAGTGTAAGGGAGAAACCTACACCTTTGGAAGCCAACCTCACTAGCCCGAGGTTCACCTTGCTAATAACGTATTTACTCAGCAGCTTGGGAGGAGCCACCTGACGAAGCTCACACGATGGTCAAACCGTATTTTTAATAATCTAAACCATAATCTCCGGTATACGCCGAAAATTTACGTCAAGATCGAGGATTTCTATGGTCGACTATACGCGGCTAATGCATTTTGCCCTTTTTGCCACACAATTCTAGAGCCACCATGATCCGCCACTACACTGACGAACCATTAAAAATCAGACTAGACGAAATCGCGTTGGCTTGTAATGGCTTAAACATTTAAAAGTCTCCGACTAAGACGGATGATGATCTGATGAAGCATAAGAACTTCTGAAAACTTGTGAAGGCTGCAGAACCTCTTTTAACTTCGTACTTCATAGTCACAGTTACCGGCAAAACTCCAAAGAAGTAATAGAACGGGAGCATTGAGGTTTAATAGAGTAGTGTAGTGATCACTATCACACAAAGGGAATCACTAAAAGATATCACTGGCTCACTACTACACCCAGAACCGAGCGCAAGCGCATGTCCAACCCGCACCGCGTCTAGCGACAGACTGCGGTTGACTGCTACGCCCTCTACTGGTGTACATGAGACAATGTACTATATCTATTATCTAGATACAAACACTACATCCCTTTCTTGTTAACAAATTTTATTTCTTCTCAATGTAATCATTACCCAAGATAATTATTTTTACTTATTATTTACTTATACAATCAATCAATTTTTAAATCTTTGAATCAATCTCTAATCAAAACATTACGCTTTAATTTCTATAGGTTTACTTCATCTAATTTATTCTGATTGTCATTTTTATTGGTCTCATCTTCTACTGATTTCCATTGTCCTTCCACACGCTTTAGATGAATCACATTCCTTCTTAGTCTCTGTCCAGTTTCTTCATTCCTTACTGTAGTTTCCCCTCTAACTGATTGTTCTACCACATGTGGTGTAGGATTGAAAGTAGTTGACAGCTTATTAGTCTTTTCTATTTCTTTAACGTACACTTTATCACCTTCTGACAATTCTGGGTTTTCCGCTCTTCTCTTCCGGTCTCCATATTCCTTTCCTTTTTCTTTTAGCAATTTATCTCGGTCTCTAACTTCAGTATCATTTTCCGTCTCATTTATATTTTTCAACATGGGTATTTTATCCCTGTTCATTCTTTTGAAAAAAAGTTCTGACGGCGTCTTTCCCCTGACTGAATGAGGAGTGGAGTTGTACATCATTAGGTATTCGTATAAAGTGTCTTTCATATCTCGTTTTTCACTGGAACCTATTTTGAGTCTTTTAACTATGTTTTTGTTTTGGCGCTCCACTTCTCCCTTCATTTGTGGCCAATATGGCACAGTACTAAAAAGTTTAATGTTACAGTCCCGGCAGAAAGTCTTAAACTCTTCGCTCACGAATTGCCGGCCGTTATCAGCGGTAATCGATAGCGGATAGCCTAGTCGACTAAAAAGTCCTTTCAGAATCTTGATGATTTGCGAGCTCGTTATAGTTCTGGTAATCTTGATCTCTTTATAGCGGCTGTAATAGTCAATGACTACCAGTATATAATCATTATTTGGCAATGGACCCAGTAGGTCCATCGCAATATCAATCCAAGGTTCAAATGGAAGTTCTCGACGTTTCATTGGTGCTGGAGGGTTTGGTAAGCTAACTAGGGTGCATCCTTTGCAACTCTTTACCATCAACTTGACGTCCTTATCTATCCTGGGCCACCAGACCTTAGAACGAAGGCGACTCTTCATGGCGACCACTCCTGGATGACCCTCATGAGCTGCTAATAAAACTTGCTGTCTGAGATTTTGTGGAATAACTATCCTGTTTTCTCTCAATAGGATGTTCTCATAAAAACACAATTCATCCGAAAATATCTTATATGATTTAACAGACTCATCCCATTCGTGATTATAAATTCCTTTTTTTACATTGGTGATTTCCCGATCGTTTTCAGATTCCTTTATTATTTGTTGCATTGAGATTGCGCAGGGTCTCGCGAGTTCAACTATCTGATGAACATAATTCTCTTCTGATGAGTGAATTGGCCTTTCTGAATCGTTACATAACCTCGATAATGGGTCCGCAATATTGGTCTTTCCTGGTTTATATTTTATGTTATAGCGATACGCCTGAAGTCGCAAAACCCACCTTTCCACACGAGCACAAGGTTTGGATCTTGGACAAAACAGAAATTCCAATGGCTTGTGATCTGTGATCAAATCAAATTCTTTACCAAATAGAAATGTGTTAAAATGTTCGATTGCCCATACCAGCGCAAGGGCCTCTTTTTCCGTCTGGCTATATTTTCTTTCACATACATTACAAGACTGACATTATTGATGAAGTAGATAATACTAAATTTCTTGGGTTAAATATTGATAGAAAACTAAATTGGAAAGCGCACCTAGAAGCTTTGAGCAAGAAAATCAACAGCTTAGTTTATGTTCTATTCAAAATTTCAACAATTGTTGACGTAGAAACCCTACTTATAGCCTATCATGGTATTATAGCTTCTAATATTAGATATGGTATAATTTTTTGGGGCAATTCTACAGACATTTTAAAAATATTTAAATATCAAAAACGTTGTGTCAGAGCTATGTTTCACCTTAAAACTACTGACTCATGTAAACCTTTCTTTTTAACCTATAATATTTTGACTGTACCGTCGCTGTATATTTTGGAAGCGGCTATGTTTGTAAAAAATAATCCAGATCTGTTTTGCCGTCCGTCTGATATAGTTATTCGTAATAGACGTGATAACAATAAAGTCTGTGTCCACAGCGCCAAAACCACAATGATGCGCAAAAGTATCTTTTGTATGGCTCCATCTTTATTCAATAAATTACCCGAATCATTAAGGCAAATACAGCGTTCGATGTTTCAGAGTAAGTTAAAATCGTTATTAACAAAAAAATGCTATTACACCGTTCATGAATTCCTAATTGATAAGGATTTAGCAAATTCCTAAATTAATTTTAGTTTGTTTTTTTTTTTTTTTTTTTTTTATATATTTTTAATACATAAATAATAATATATATTTTTTTGTTCGTTTATTATTTTTTAATATTTTTATTAATATAGTAGAAGTATTGTCTTAATTTATTAGTTATTTAATCGTAATTTCATATTAATTTGAATGTAATGTGATATAATAATTGCATGCCTAATTAGGGTAGAATACATTGATACAATAATTAAGTTTGACATCTATAAACAACATGTATTTCAAGCAATAAATATACTTTGACTTTGACTTTGACTTTGACATTGACTGAGTGTCCTATTCCCATATGCTATAATCCTTGGACCTTTACTTTCAGTCTGTACTAAAACTGCTCCTAACCCTACAGGACTGGCATCTGCTATTACTTGCGTCTTGTCTTTAATATCGTAATATCCCAAAGTTTCTATTTTAGATAGCATCCTTTTTAACTTTTCAAATGCTTCGTCGTGATCATCTTTCCAGTATTCTTCTATGTTAGCTTTATTTTCTAGCTTCTGTCTTAGTATTTATTTTAGAGGTTCTGTCATTGTTGCCAAATTCGGGATCCATTTGTTTATATAATTTACCAAACCTAAAAAGCTTTGTAGTTCCTCTATAGTTTTTGGTACTCTAAATTCAGTTAAACTCTTCATATATTTAGGCAGCGGTTTCACTCCTTCCGGTTTTAATTCATGTCCCAAAAAATGGATTGTCTTTACCTTGTAAACACATTTCTTTTGATTCAACAAAACATTATTTTGTTTCAATACTTCCATCACTTTAGAAAGTCGCAAGTCATGTTCTTTCTCGGTGCTCCCCCAGATTAATATGTCATCGATAAAATTCGTAGCTCCTTCGCACTTTATCAGCATTCTCACCATGATCTTCTGGAAGAGTTCTGGGGCACATGTGACTCCGAACATAAGTCTTTTATATCTGTACAGGCCATTCGACGTAATAAAAGAGGTCAAATATCTTGACTCCTCATGTAGTTCTACTTGATGGAACGCGTTCTTTATATCAAGCTTAGAAAAGTATTTTGCCTTCTTTATTTTCGGTAACAAGTTTTCCATGCAGGTTAATGGATGGTTTTCCTTTAAAATGGCGGCATTGGCACGTCGCATGTCAACGCATAAGCGCACATCACCATCATCCTTAAGAATGGGAACTATAGAAGATACCCATTGTGAAGATCCATGATTCCTTCTATTATGTCTAAATCGAATAATTCTTGGATTTTCTTGTTTATTTTTTCTTCTAACGGTATTGGTATTCTTCGGTAGGGTTGCATAATTGGTTTAACTGATCGGTCAATGGGTATTTGAACTAAAAAATCTTTAAATTTTGGAAAAGGCTTATTTGGTTCCTGTTCAACTTGATTTACACCTACCCCTAATTTCAGAACACCCAATTTCAATGCAGTGTCTTTACCAAGTAGATCCCGAGATCCTTCTTGTATGACATAAATGGTGGCGTGTTCCATTTTTTCATTTGCTTTAATTACTGTTTCAAAGGATCCTTTGATCTGTAAGGGTGTATTGTTCCCATATGCTAGTAATATTTTATTCGGTTCTTTTACTTGTTTTTCGCAAATCACTTTGTTTTTCTTTAAATGTTGCCATGTTTTAAAAGATATTAAATTAAACTTGCACCCTGAATCATTCAACATTTCTAAATCTACTCCTCCTATCTCACATTTTATCGTTGCATCGTCGTTCAAATTAAATATATATTGTACATCTTTGTCTTCCAGAGAATTCACCGTAGTTTCCTTCCGTTGTCGCTTTTTATAGCTTTTCTCTCTTTCTTGATTTTGTGCGAGTTTACGTTTTTGTTGAAATGCTTTAGTTCTGCAACATCTTTGGTAATGGCCTAATTTCCCACATCCGTTACATTTCTTGTCTCGCGCTGGGCATTGAAGACCGGCCACATGTGCAGAATTTCCACATCTATTACACTTTTGCATCTTTTTCTCTTCATTAGACTCATTTTCTTGTTTCGTTCATCTTGAATTATCATTGTTTCTACTTCTTATTGCGTTAACTTCATTTGTCTTATTCTTGTCTTTTTTCTCGTAACTGTCCAGTTGGTAGTTCACTATTTCTAAAGTATTAGCAACCGTGATAACTTTATCTAGTGTTATTTCATCGCCCATTGTTAGCATTTTTTTCCTTAGTTCCGATGACAGAGATTTCTCTAGGATTTGATCAATAATATGATCATCAGATTTTATCGAATTTGAATTTTGCTGCCTGGTCCCGTAGCTTAATTAGAAATTTTTCGAAACTTTCCCCTTCATCTTGCTGAATAAGCCGGAAAATGTGCCGTTCAAAAGTCTTATTTTGTTTGGGTAGGAAGTACTCATCTAATTTACTGATAGCTACTTCTAAAATATCCACATCCTCCTGAGGTTCCACATTGGCTCCAGGCAAATTATAAAATATTTCTTGTAGTGCACTTCCGCCTAGAACCAACAGTGTAGCTCTCTTTTTAGCGGGGGTCGTAATATCGGCGGCTTCAAGATAAATTCGAAGGGATCGTTTCCATTTCTCCCATCTCAACCCAACTGACTTATTGTCACCATCTATATCCAATTTTTCCAGTGGTGGTAGCTGATTCGCCATGATGGATCGTAATGGAGCGACCTGTAAATACATCCAATTTAATGGACGTCCAAAAACCTTCAATTTAATGAAAGTCAGTACGTATGGTATACACAACCACCTACGTAAGTACCTCTTATTTAAAAGAAGTCCAAAGTTTCTAATTCAATTTAATGAACTACTTATTGTTATACATACTTCCAATTTAATGGAAGTCCAGAATTACTTAAGTTTGTTTTCTCAAATGGAGAAGCAGAAATTCTAAATGTTTTCCTGTTTGAGTATCTGCATATTTCCAATTTAATAGAAATCAAAGAATAGTTTATTTCCAATCGAATGGAAATCATTTTTCCTTGATAGGCACCTAGATTTTTACTTGCAGTAGGTATATAGGTACCTAATAGAAAAATAACTTGAACCTCAATGATACATAATCGAATGAAAAGTGTATGTTGTTACGATTCCATTACTGTTCCTTTAATAATTATTTAAACCAAGCACGTAGGTACAAATCATTAAAATCTAAACAAAACACCATAAAGAAAACAAATCGAAACAAAAACAATGAGTATTCAAAGTAACCTTTATTATGTATAGGTAGTTATCAAAAGTAAGGTTAATAGAAATATATTTTTTATTCGATATTGTTTCATTTTATCTAACTCAATTAATTTACCTATAAGGAACATCGATTTATTCGCCAGTTATTCATTTTATTTTTTATAAGTTTTTATGGTAATAAGTAGCAATCCCATTAGGTATTTTTGTTTTGTTAAAAGTTAAGAAAGGTAAATAGGTACGGTACATAATCATAATGTTTTTCCGTGTTATCTAATATCTCCTCAGCCCATACCTACCTACCACTCTTACGATTCAAGTGAAATGAAACAAATGATTCCGAAACGTATTTTGCACAAACAACATTCCATGTTGTTTACTACCGGATTCATTTTACTATACATAAATGTAGGCAAGTAAGTAATAAATATCACCTAAATCATAGACTGAGTATCTAAATGTAAGTAACACAAACAAAACGAGGCCGTTTAAATAAATATTTATTCTTTTACCTTCCTTTCCTTTTAAATAAGTAAATGAATTCCACTTACTGACCTTTATTCTCGTCGCCACATGTAGTGATCACTATCACACAAAGGGAATCACTAAAAGATATCACTGGCTCACTACTACACCCAGAACCGAGCGCAAGCGCATGTCCAACCCGCACCGCGTCTAGCGACAGACTGCGGTTGACTGCTACGCCCTCTACTGGTGTACATGAGACAATGTACTATATCTATTATCTAGATACAAACACTACAGGGGCCTGATTCTGACGATTCGATATATTTGATTCTATTAGATATATATCGAGAGAACTGTCAATTTTCATACAGTTTTGACAGTTTCCGCGATATATATCTAATAGAATCAAATATATCGAATCGTCAGAATCAAGCCCCAGGTTGTTTCAAATCGTCTCACCAGAAGACTCGAAGAATTTGCTATCGGAGCAGGCTGGGTTTCTTGTAGGATAAAACACCATAGACCCCATTCACAAAGTGCAGCAGATTAGAAATCAGTCCCTGTCTAGCTTTTGTGGACTATGAAAAGGCCTTTGACTCTATCGAAACCTGGGCTGTCTTAGAAATGATTCTAATGATTTCATGATAATGATATAGTGATGTCAAGTAGACTATTGTTATCAAAGTGTTGAGATGTCTTTACGAAGCCGCCACTATGAATGTCCAGAGACAGCAGACAAACCCATCCAATTGAGCGGAAAAGTGATACAAAGATTATGTCGTATCTCCAAAACTGTTCACAAGCACGTTCGTGGATAAAGAGGACTGTAAAGGTTTGTGCTTTGATATTAATGGCAAGCACATCTTTACACTTATGAAATTAAATTGTTTTTGAAAATAAAAACATCAACTTTATGACGTATAGGTCTTAGTATAAATTTGGATTAGACCAAAGTCATAGTCAGCTTATTTATCCGAATCCCATCTTACTGACTACCTTTTTGAATGAATACTCCACATACTTGGGAAAATTTTGCAGTTAAGTAGAAACAACTTTTTGAAGGAGGCCAAGAGGAGAATACTGGTGGGTTGACTAGCATTTGGAAAACTAGGTACGTAAAGTTTTTGATCAGACCGTTGAACCGACTTTTGACACAGCAACGGAATCGTGGATACTCACATCACAGCTAGTCCGTCAGTTCACGCATGAAGATCACTGAAGATAACGAATCGGAAGATGATCTACTGATCCTATCAGATGAACCCTCTAGACGGCAGTATCATCAAGATTACGGGAAGAATGGATGGAAGGAAAGTGATCAAGATCGTGCTTCGTGGAAATCTTTGGTAAGACCTACATTCATGCTCACTAAATACCGCAAAATAGGGGTAAATATGGGTAATAGGGGGACAAAAAGCTATAAAAAAAGAAAAAAACGCCACCAAAACCACCAACATTTTAGCACCGAAATTAGGATCACAGGCAAAATAATTAATAAAAAATGTATGGTTTGTGTTACTTTATTGTTTATTGTTTATTGACTTAATAACTAGAACGGCTTGCGCCAATTACTCTAATTATAACAATTTGGTTGAGTTTACATCTATACATCTCTACATAATCAAAATTCAATAAAAATAGTCAGTAATAACAAATTCAATAGGTAGTCAAATAATCAATCAATATCTTACTTACACACACACACTATCAATAAACTTATACACACTTCTGTCAGAATTAAATTAGTAGATATTTAGTACATAGTCAATAATAATAATAATAATGTCAGTAATTATAAATTCCAATACTTAATAGTCAAATCACATGTCGAACAAAAAATAAAAATAAAAAAATCCTACACACACTTCTCACAAAAGTTCAGGCAGTCAGTCAAAATCACCTTCCATCCGTTCGCAAATACATCAGAGTCAGGGCTTGCGTCCAGGAGGGCATTGAGCGTGGAGAGAGTTCGCGGGATGGGAGATCGAGCGCGTGCAACAGTTCGGCAAGCTGGCACAGAGAACAACCTGTGTTTCCTACAGCGAAGGTACATAAAGCCGACAAAGTTCGTCATGAAGATCAGGGGAGTCAATTTTTCCATGAAGAATTTTTAACATGGTTGTTAGCTGGGCATTCGCTCTCCGGACTTCTAAGCTATTATACCCCAAGCAGCCCAGGATAAATTTTTTTGGGTACTTGTATGGATAATATCCATAAAAGCGCTTATATATGAAGCGCAGAAAAGCCTTTTGCACCTTTTCCACCAAAAGAGCATACGTGCTTTCGTGCGGGTGCCATACACATGAGCTCGCTTCGAGTTTGCTGCGAACCAGTGCGCCAAAGACGAGCTTTATGACGAAATTTTGTTGGGTACTTGTATGGATAATATCCATAAAGGCGCTTATATATGAAGCGCAGAAAAGCCTTTTGCACCTTTTCCAACAAAAGAGGTATGCTCTTTTGTTGGAAAAGATGCAAATCTTAAATATTTACCATCTTTAATATGCAGTAACCCTTATTTGCGGGCAGATTTAATTAAGCAACCGTATATCATAATAAGCAGAATAAAAATTAGCTTTAATTTGATATATAAACAATAAATGTATAACACAATAAATGTTATGTTGTGTGTTGTGTGTGTGTGTAATGTGTTTTTAGTACAATAAATGTTATGAACGTATAAACGTATCAAAATCATACCTGTTTACACCTGGCTGCGAAGAGGTGCGGCCAAGTGCGCAACGGCAACCGTGATTTTCCACAGTTTCCATGTATATTGCCGTAAAGTGGACGATATTTTATTTAAAAAACCAGCGAATGAAATTTTTTCCGAAAAAAAATTTAATTAAAAATAGTAGCGGCCACATTTTTATAGGCACCTTGGTAGATATATATTTTTCTAATCATAAATATGCCTAAAAATTTGATTTTTAGCAAACATTCGATGAGTACACTAATTCTGCAGTCGGATCTCGTACTATAATACTATAACTATTATTAAATACAAAAAATAACTGTAATTAATACAAAAAAATCTTGTAAGGTGTAATCTTCACAAATATTCGGCAGTATTTGTTAATCACATAATTAAAGAAGGCAAACAGGTTGTGGCAAACAGGTTGCGCCATCAAAATTATCTAGAGCGGAGATGCCAGATGTAGAAGAGGATGTCTAGACTGTCTTTTCTTTGACAGAAACAGCGCTCTGTTGTTTGCCGATGTTTAAGGAGGGAGATGGGATGGAGACGCTATCGCCGTGATTACTTTTTGCCTGCAGCAGCTGGTCCAGATGAACCAAAAGAAAGGACACCGATAGTTCAAGAATTCATATTAATTATTGTTATTTAAATGATTTTATTATTAAAATATATTATTTAATATGAATGAAGAGTAAGAATTTACCTATAGAATTTGTGTCTAATTTTAGATTTTAATGTATTTTCTCTTACTTTTCTGTTTCTTTGTTTTATTGTATTGTCTTTTTATTTCTTGTGTCAATTTAACTTGTGTGGCTAATCTTTGTTAAAATTTGTAGGTTTATAAAATAAGTTAAATTAATATTCTATATAAATATCTATAATATTGTATAAAATGTTTTTGCAATCAATAGCAACAGTAAGGCAGTAACATTAAATGACAATTTAATAAAAAAAAAAAAAACCTCTAAAATCCAAAATCAAAAGCACTAGGGGGATATCAACATGAACAACAGGATCTCCCATTTGTTAGAGTATCGTTAACATCGTAGTTAAATGGTATATTTTTTTGTAAGTTCGTATGTAGGTTATGTTTGTTCGAGCGTAACTCTCAACCCATTGATCCAATCTGCATACAATTTGTAGGTCGTTAGGATATATTTGAATTTTTTGCTGGGAAGTACTTATATGAGTTAATATCAGACGGAGGGTCATTAAGGTATGGATGGAGTCCCAAAAAGAGCAACAAAAATTAAAAATACCTATGTAAATATATTGAGTGAGGTGTCATATGAATAGGTTTTTATTTTAAATCTAGAATGTATAGATCATTAGATATGTTAATCGGTGGTAGGCACAGGCAAGTCCAATATTGTGTTTGGCACACATGTCTGCTCACTAAGAGGCAAGTCCAAAATATTGTGTTTGGTACACATGACTGCTCACTAAGTGCACGATGCTGACAGTCAGAATACATAAAAAAACAGCTCGCTTCCAAGAACAAAGTGTGTTTTCAGCTCTCATACACTAGACACTAGCACGTTGACTGCGGGCCTCGCAGCAGAGCGGGTCGAGTAGCAGCTCACGTCCTAGAGCAAGTGTGTTTTCAGCACTTAGTGTTACTAAATTTTAGCATATTAACTCTATGATGTGGGAAGGACAGATAGAGGATGAAAGTTTGCACGGGGAGGGGAACTAATCATTTCTCAAGTTACGAGTAGGGATATAAGAACTTAAGATACCTATACTTTTTAACTGGCTGTTGACTTGGCGACAGATCGCCAACGGAAAAGGGAGTAAGAACGGGCTCGGAAAAGGTAGCGGAAGTGGGAATGGGAACGGGAACGCGAACGCGAGCGGAAACACGCCCGGGGAATTACCCGAACCTAACCTGGTAATGTTTAATTCCGTACTTAATAATTTTGCTTACGTATATAATATCATGTTCGGGAAACATTTTACATGAAAACACGTACTTTAAAAAGCGTATACACGCAAACGAAGTTGCGGGTGGGTCAGCTAGTATAATAATAAAATAAGTAAGTATATTTAAATATACAAATAATAAAAAGTATCGATACGAGTAAATATTGATACTTTTACCTTCGTACTTCGTACTTAGGCACTACTTATATAAATAGGACTTTGGTGGCATCATCCTTAACTCTTTGAGTGCTGAATAACACACCACCGCCGTAACGACTGCAGTACGTGCTCCTCGGGCATGGTGCGTAGCGTCATGTCCATTTAGTTTTTCCAAAGGAGTACTTAGTGCTAAATAGCCAGCTTTACCAACTTACAATTTAATGTTGTCCAATTTCTCCAGTCCTTGGAAGGGTGGCGTTCACCTGCACCAACTATTTCATCCATGTAAAAGCCAACAGCACAGAAAGACTTTTTAATTTTATATTTTTTAACGTAGGTATTAAAAAAGTTTGCTAGGTGAAAGGCGTTATTCTCGCCATACGCGTGCGCGGTTGGCAATTTCCCCGAGTAATGCGTGCAATGGCGGTAACTCTGACCCCAGTAGCTAGATCTATAGAAAAATCTTCTGCAGATAGTTTGGTATAATGAGTAACCTGAAAACATTATAAAATACTAAGGCCTCATTTACGGAGACGCGTGGCGTCGCACGTTGCGGTGGGCGGCACGGCTCGCACTGAATCCGAACGAATGGTGTCGTCGAGTGCGTGTATGGAGAACCGATTTTTTGAAAGCGCGACACTCGTTTGTTTGAAAACCGAGCCCAGCGGAGCCTGCAGATGGCAACGACGCGTCTCCATAAATGAGGCCTTAGGGCCTATTTCATCAATTTCAAATAAGTATTTCACCCAGAGATTTGTCACTTTAACCGTCAAATAGTATAATATTAATATTATACTGTTACAAATGCCATTTATCTCAAAGCATTAGGGCCTAATTCACTATCTTCAAGTAACGTCAAAGTCAGTTATTTACCCTTTAAAGATTTGTTTTTTCAGTCAATGGGTTAACAAATGGTGACAAATCTCTGGGTGAAATACTTTGACTTTTTGAAAATGATTAAATAAGGCCCTTACAGTCCACAACTCCAAGATGATAACATTATAAAAATAAATCCACTACTAGGTACTTGTAACCGACCGTTTAAATAAAGACCTAGAACTGATAAATTCCTGGGCAGCACAGAATTGTTTGCTACTGCAACAAAAACTAATGAAGTGGGACAGAAAAGCTGAGCAGTATATTCTTGTTGGATTCTCAGAAAATGTGAAAGGCTATAGAGTTTATGATCCGAGAAAAAATGATGTCGCAGTCAGAAGAGATATCATAGTGATGGAAGAAAAGACTGATTTAAAAAGCACAGATACAGAAAATACAATCTGGGTGCAGTACGAAGAAGTAGAGAAAGATGATAATGAGACTCTGAAGGATGATCTTCAGAGATTCAGTGGGGGAGTCTACGATGAACGAATCTCTGAACAATTCAAAGTCAAGTACATCTGTATACTCGGACGCAGATAGTGATGATACCCTAGTCACAGCAAATGAGACTGACATCTCTCTCAGTGAGGTCCAAGAAGTATCTGAAGTAACTAGAAAGAGAACAAGGAAAGCTCCGGATCGTTATGGTTTTTCTAATTTGTGTGTTTCCACTACCGTTCCAGAAGTCGAGCAGATTGTGTTCTCGGAGGCGCTTACTGGACCCGAGGCGGAGCATTGGCGGCTGGCCATGCAAGATGAGCTACAGTCATTCGAGTATAACGATGCATGGGAACTCGTTGACGTTCCAAGCGGAGTACCACTAGTTAAATGCAAGTGGGTATTGAATAAAAAGGTTGATGTGAATGACAAAGTACGTTATCGTGCCAGACTCGTAGCAAAAGGCTTCACACAGAGGCGTGGTATTGACTATGTGGACACATTTTCCCCGGTTGTGAAGCATTCTACATTGAGAATGTTGTTCGCGCTAAGCGTACAGTGTGATATGGACATTTCCCACCTAGATGTAACTAACTACTGCTTTTTTAAATGGTCACTTGAAAGAAGATATTTACATGTGTATTCCTGAAGGTTTTGTAAATGACACTAAATGTGAAGGTAAAGTTTTAAAGTTAAAACGAGCAATTTATGGACTTAAACAATCTTCTTTTGTATGGTATGAAAGACTTTTTAATTTTATATTTTTTAACGTAGGTATTAAAAAAGTTTGCTAGGTGAAAGGCGTTATTCTCGCCATACGCGTGCGCGGTTGGCAATTTCCCCGAGTAATGCGTGCAATGGCGGTAACTCTGACCCCAGTAGCTAGATCTATAGAAAAATCTTCTGCAGATAGTTTGGTATAATGA
Organism: Horisme vitalbata; assembly: GCA_951804965.1. Lineage (NCBI taxonomy): Eukaryota > Metazoa > Arthropoda > Insecta > Lepidoptera > Geometridae > Horisme > Horisme vitalbata. The sequence continues at coordinate 9,733,084 of OX638106.1, read as the reverse complement.
GTAACCTGAAAACATTATAAAATACTAAGGCCTCATTTACGGAGACGCGTGGCGTCGCACGTTGCGGTGGGCGGCACGGCTCGCACTGAATCCGAACGAATGGTGTCGTCGAGTGCGTGTATGGAGAAGCGATTTTTTGAAAGCGCGACACTCGTTTGTTTGAAAACCGAGCCCAGCGGAGCCTGCAGATGGCAACGACGCGTCTCCATAAATGAGGCCTTAGGGCCTATTTCATCAATTTCAAATAAGTATTTCACCCAGAGATTTGTCACTTTAACCGTCAAATAGTATAATATTAATATTATACTGTTACAAATGCCATTTATCTCAAAGCATTAGGGCCTAATTCACTATCTTCAAGTAACGTCAAAGTCAGTTATTTACCCTTTAAAGATTTGTTTTTTCAGTCAATGGGTTAACAAATGGTGACAAATCTCTGGGTGAAATACTTTGACTTTTTGAAAATGATTAAATAAGGCCCTTACAGTCCACAACTCCAAGATGATAACATTATAAAAATAAATCCACTACTAGGTACTTGTAACCGGGCGTTTAAATAAAGACCTAGAACTGATAAATTCCTGGGCAGCACAGAATTGTTTGCTACTGCAACAAAAACTAATGAAGTGGGACAGAAAAGCTGAGCAGTATATTCTTGTTGGATTCTCAGAAAATGTGAAAGGCTATAGAGTTTATGATCCGAGAAAAAATGATGTCGCAGTCAGAAGAGATATCATAGTGATGGAAGAAAAGACTGATTTAAAAAGCACAGATACAGAAAATACAATCTGGGTGCAGTACGAAGAAGTAGAGAAAGATGATAATGAGACTCTGAAGGATGATCTTCAGAGATTCAGTGGGGGAGTCTACGATGAACGAATCTCTGAACAATTCAAAGTCAAGTACATCTGTATACTCGGACGCAGATAGTGATGATACCCTAGTCACAGCAAATGAGACTGACATCTCTCTCAGTGAGGTCCAAGAAGTATCTGAAGTAACTAGAAAGAGAACAAGGAAAGCTCCGGATCGTTATGGTTTTTCTAATTTGTGTGTTTCCACTACCGTTCCAGAAGTCGAGCAGATTGTGTTCTCGGAGGCGCTTACTGGACCCGAGGCGAAGCATTGGCGGCTGGCCATGCAAGATGAGCTACAGTCATTCGAGTATAACGATGCATGGGAACTCGTTGACGTTCCAAGCGGAGTACCACTAGTTAAATGCAAGTGGGTATTGAATAAAAAGGTTGATGTGAATGACAAAGTACGTTATCGTGCCAGACTCGTAGCAAAAGGCTTCACACAGAGGCGTGGTATTGACTATGTGGACACATTTTCCCCGGTTGTGAAGCATTCTACATTGAGAATGTTGTTCGCGCTAAGCGTACAGTGTGATATGGACATTTCCCACCTAGATGTAACTAACTACTGCTTTTTTAAATGGTCACTTGAAAGAAGATATTTACATGTGTATTCCTGAAGGTTTTGTAAATGACACTAAATGTGAAGGTAAAGTTTTAAAGTTAAAACGAGCAATTTATGGACTTAAACAATCTTCTTTTGTATGGTATGAAAGGGTAAAAGATTGTATGTGTAAATTAGGCTTTAAAATTAGTAAATATGAACCATGTTTATTTACAAAAATGTATGATAATGTAAAAATCATAATTACTGTTTATGTTGATGATTTTTTGTTTATTTTCAAATAGCCCGCATGAAATAGATAAACTAAAATGTGTTTTAGGTTCTGAATTTAAATTGAAAGACCTAGGTCCTGTTAAGCGCTATTTAGGTATGAGAATTTATATGGTTAAAAATTGTAGTACAATAACTGTAGATCAAGAACAGTACATAGAGCAGATATTAGCTAAATTTGATATGTCTGATTGTAGATCCATTGATACACCAATTGAATCTAAATTAAATATAAAAAAATCTGAAAAATGTGTAAGTGAAATTCCTTATCAAAGACTGATAGGCAGTTTAATGTACTTAGCTGTTTTAACAAGGCCTGATATAGCATACAGTGTTAGTTATCTAAGTCAATTCAATTATTGTTATAATGAAAATCATTACAGGTATGCTAAAAGAGTTTAAAGTATTTAAGCAAAACAAAAAATTATTGTTTAAAGTATAGTAAGGAAAATGTAGACCTTAAAGGTTTTGTAGATGCTGACTGGGCTAGTGACAGTTTAGATAGGAAATCCTATACTGGTTACTGCTTTACCATGTCTGGTTCTGTGATATCATGGCAGAGCAGGAAACAGAAGACAGTCTTCTAATCCGGCACTGAGGCAGAATATATTGCACTCTCAGAAGCATCTTAGGAAGCTGTTTATTTAAGAAATTTGATTTAGCTTACTGGAAAGCTATGTGTAATTTCATTGTATTGTGATAATCAAAGCGCATTAAAACTGGAAGCAAGTCAACAGTCACAGAATAGATCTAAACATATTGATGTTCGCTACCATTATGTTAGAGATGCTATAAGAAATAAATTAATTGTAACTGAGTACTTCAACTCAAGAAATGCCTGCTGACTTGTTAACCAAGGGCCTTCTGCCAATAAAGCATTATAAATTTATGAAAATGTTAGGAATAATACCAAAAGTTGTATGAGTGGAGTCATTGTGTAAGTAACTACTGTATTCATAATGTAGAGTCATAGAGTATTGAAATGTATAATTTTTTGGCAGAGAGTGAGGGTGTTATTTTATATGGCAATAATATCAAAATAAGTGTATGTTGCTCGGTTGCGTCCTCTGTCACGGCGTCTGTTGAACTAAAAATAAATGTCATTGCTGTTGCGAAAGTCAACGTGCTTTACTAAGAAAGTTATGGGTGTTTTAGAAACGGGTGAGAAGCAAGCCAACTCAAACTCTTCGTCTTGCTGAACATGCGACTTGGCATCACGACACTAAGTGTCAGCGTCGGCGCCGACGGTCGGTGACGCGGACGACAATGTGACCTGGGGCTTGCTACTTGTCGCCACGAATATGAATCTTCCATGGAAGGGACATCGTTGGTAGTACATGATAATGAAAATCTTTTTATATTCACTTTAGGCACAATCATTTGATCAATATGACGTTTAACAGTATTTTTCGCCAAGGGTACGTTAACAGAAAATGAAGAAGGTCCCAGTTGATCCTTAACTTTCCCTTCCACCCATTTATTTTTTGCTTTGCTATATTCGCGTACATAAACGGTATCACCAAGCTGTACGATGCACTGTGTGCCTCCCGCGCGCTCCACGGGCTGGCGCGATCGCACGCGCTCCTCTGTGCCGGCGCCGCCTGCGCCCGGCCGCAGCGCGTCGAGAAGCCCGCGCAGCCTACGCCCGATCAGCACTTACAACAGGGGCTACGTTAGTCGTGGCATGTTCGCAATTCCTATATTGAAATAGCATTTTGTTGATAGCCTGATTTACGTGTACTCCTTTCCGCTGCCCCGTTGCCTTTAGGTCTTTAGGTCTGTAGGGGCTGACGGGAGAATGCACTATATTATTGTAAATAAATGCCTGCTCATATTCAGAATTCTTCCAGTGGACCTTACCCTTTAACAAATTATATAGGGGAGTAAATATCGCGCTTAACATAGGGACAAACTGTCCATAATAATTCACGAGGCCTAGAAAGGCTTTAAGCTGGTGTACGTCAGTAGGATGCAACCCGTCCTTATCTATAACATGGCCTACGAAGCACACAGATGGCTTTAAAACTTCACTTTTCTCTAATTTGACTCTCAGGCCTACTGCTTGTAGTCGCCTTAAGACTTCGCGGACATTTTTAACCGACTTCAAAAAAAAAAAGAACGACTCCAAAAATAACAGGTAGGTATCTAGATCTACCTATGTGGTAAACGCATAGATCGTAACGGATTAATTTATAGAAAAGAGGTGGATGAACCAAAAAAATAAGCATTTTTTTTTACTTTTTAGTTTAACAGTTTTTTCAATAAATGGTTTAAACCATTTATTGTCAAGGTAAAGGTTTTTTTTAATTTTATTTTATTGTTTTTAATATAGTCTTCTTTTGATACACCCCCACGCATTGATACACTTGCATTTGATAAACGCATCAGCAAAATATACGGCAGTTAACGGAACACCTCTCAGTACCTCCTCTATTTACTTTTGGAACTCTTCAGGAATACTACAAATACCCTAAGGGGTCCGGAGGTACTCGAACGTACCTACATGAGTGCTTATAGTTGTGCATGGCCTGGATTCCGGAGACACTAAAACTTATTCATAAGCATGCGCTAAATCAATTTTTGAGAACACCTGAGCCCCCCTCAGCGATAAATACAGTTCTTCAATACGCGGCAATGGATAAGGCTCTCGCATAATTTTTGAGTTAATTGTGACTTTATAGTCACCGCAGATTCTAATGCTTCCACACTTCTTAAACACAGGCACAATGGGTGTGCCGTACTCTGATTGCTCGACTTTAACTATAGTTCCTTCGTTAACCAGTCGGTTCAATTCAAGTTCCACGGGCTCTCTCAATGCTAATGGCAAATTTCGAGCTTTATGAAATATAGGTTCTTTAGCTATTAGTTTAATAGAAAACATTTTTTTACATGTTCCTAAACCCTCAGCAAAAACATCTGGATACTCTTTTCGTAATTGAGAGATCACACAACCGTTCACAGTTAATTTTGTTCATTTGAATAACAATATTATTTAATTTTAATTTGCGCAACCAAGCACGACCAAGAAGAGGAGGCCTACCCTCAGGAATAACATACAATGGCAGGTCGCGTGCCTCCCGCTTCTCCCCCGTGCTCGTATAACAAACGGTCGTATTCATAAAACCGATAGGTAATATTTTTCCAGCCGTATATCCCTTAAACCTTAGATTACATTCAAACAATTGGCAATCTTTAAAATACTTTTGATAATCACGCTCATTAATAGCCGATATTTTGCTACCTGTGTCCATTTCAAAGGTTATGGGAACATTGTTTACATAAACGGAAACTACACACGGTTTATCGTCCTCTCCGTCCACCACAATGTTGAAAAAATCGCTATTATCGCTTTCGGAATCCATGTCGATGTAGAACTGATTTCTCCGCTGAGATTTACCCAAAGAACGATCACCATCACCGCTCGAACGCGCACTTTTACACATGGTCTTAAGATGGCCCCTGCTCCCGCACTCATCACAATTATAACGCCTATAGCGACACTTATCCGGTTGGTGTTGGCGGCCATATCTCCAGCATTTCTGGTTGTCATCGCGCGCCTGGTGCGCCGCGGTTTCCGCGCCACCGATCCGGTGCACGAGAGGCTCGGCCGCGCCAGTGACTGCGGCCTCGGCCCCGGCGCCCATGGCACTCAAGGAGCTGCTTGTCTCCGCGTGCCACTCCACCGCCTCCAGTGCCAGAGCCAGCTGCTTCAAGTTTTGTAGGTACAGACTCAGCTCCTCGCCAGGTTTTTGACGACGTAAACGAAAAATATGCCGTTCCGCAATATCGGATCGCCTGGGTTCTAGATGTTGTTCGACGATGGTAATTAATTCGGTGAAGGTTTTGCTTTCTAGTTTGTCTGGAGCACACAAATCGCACATCAAATCGTAGGTTGGTTCACCGACAACCGTAATTAGCGTGGCCACGTGCAACGACTCTTTAATTTAATTTAATTGGATGAACTATTTCACTGCGGCAGAAATTTGCAGTGGGATTCCAAAAGATAGACAAAGTGAGTAGATTCCCATGTACTTTTAATATACTATTTCAAACATAGTAGTTTCGTACGATGCTTATTTTAAGCATCGTACGAAACGAATTCATCAATTTCATTCGTTTTTGAATATTCAAAAATTATGTAGGTAAGAATAGGGCTGTGTAAAACACCTATCAACTACATTTTATCGACTATCGATGTTTTGACAAACATCTATGGACGAAAGGTGTGTATGCGTATAAGTTAGATACCTACTACATACTCGGATTATTTACAAGTATAATACATTATACATAAATGTATGCAGAGTGTAAAAAGACTATAGATTTTAGAACTATTTAATTGTAATAAAATGTCAAGGATTTATTTTATATTATACTCTTGAGTTATTAGAAGTAGGTTTTTGAAGCTTTTTTTGTAAATAATATTTCAATACATTATATTTCAGGTGATGAACTATAAAATGTAAATAAAATACCGAATTGTCTGAGAGACCAAAACTGAGAGACTAAAATATCGTTAGTCCAATTGATCAACCGAAACCAAATCCTGATAAGTAGCCGCCATACAAAAACAGCAAGACTGATGAATCGTCTACAGATGATCAAGGTATAATTTTTTATTACATGTCATTCTTCAACTATAAACTTAAGTTATTTTTAATGACATGCATGCATTGAGATATTATATCTCCTACTATAGAGTGACAGTCTTCAAGTGAAAACTGTCGGAAAGCAAAAAATAAATAAACTTCAAAATGCCAAATTTGCGCTAACTTAGACCTTATATCATTTGAAAATTGTTTAAAGTCCGCGCAATTGACAGCGCGCGCGGAGTTTTCATGCAGACACTTTTTAAGCTATTGCATAGCTTTTATCGAGGGCCTTGACCGCGGGGACCGAATCCAGAAATTACGTAACGAAAAAAAACCTCACGCTCCCCACTCCGACGGGCACGGAGGTGTGGCTTGAAGGCCGTGCATTGTCTAACGTCGTTTCTTTTCGGCAGTCTTCGACACGGTGTTTGTGTGCGTGCAACTAGACGTATTGTACGACTCTTCAAAGGGCGCACGAATCGAGACGATCACCACGCTCAAAAAGTGTAACTTGAATGAATATCAAAGAAAAAGAAATACTGCATAACTAAAATAAATAAATAATTATAATTGCATAAGTTGATACAAAATGCTATGCAATAGCTTTACCGCGGCAGTCCCCGAGTGCCACACGTCTTAATTTATTTTAAATATATTATATAAAATTATACCCTATTGTCTTATCCCCGAAAAACACAACGAAAAAGAATTTTCCAAATTGGTTTTTATATGACGGAGTTATGAGATAACAAACTTAAAACATGAATAAAATTCGAGCCCATACAATCTTAGTCCCTGTTTTTTAACCTTTAGAGTTGGTATTTTTTCTTCAAATTTTTATGGGACCAATCAAAAAGTATATCCTATACAAAAAACTAAGAGTTTTTTAAATCGGTTCATAAATGACGGAGTTATGAGGCAAACATAAAAAACGAATAAAATATGAGCCCATAAAATTTTCATTCCCAGTTTTCTCACTTAGGGTTGGTATTTTTACTTCAAATTTATATTGGACCATTTGCAAAGTATACCCTACACTACGATAAAAGAATTTTCTAAATCGGTTCATAAATGACGGAGATATGAGGTAAGAAACATAAAAAAAATTATAAAATTCGAGCCCAAAAAAGATTCATTCCCAATTTTCTCACCTTTAGGGTTAATATTTTTTCTTGAAATTTAAATGGAACCAATTGGAAAGTATACCTTTTCCTAAGAAAAAAGAATTTTCCAAATCGGTTCATAAATGACAGAGTTATGAGCTAACAAACATAAAAAAAATAAAAAAATACAACCGAATTGAGAACCGGTCTGAGAAAGTCGGTTAAAATTAGCTATGAGAGGAACAACAACAGGAAAGTCAACCATCACAAGAATCAAAGACTCGAATGGAGTAAAACAAGGTGACAAGAGTAAGGTCCTAGATATATGTACGATGTTTTACAGAAATTTGTACTCAAATGCAAATTCTGATTCGAACAACAGAACAGATACAAACGTTTACTCTGACTCGATCCCACCAATCACAGGATTTGAAGTGCACCGTGCATTCATTAACATGAAATATGAAAAAAGTCCTGGAGAAGACGATGCCACCACTGAATTATTAAAAGTAGGAGAAACAATTTTGCTTCCACATCTTACTAACTTATACAACTCGATCATGCATACCGGTGTACCTTCAAAATTTTGCCATTCTAACATAATCCTACTCCACAAGAAAGGCGATAAAATAGACATTGAAAATTATCGACCGATTAGTTTAATATCCCACATTTATAAAGCCTTTATTAAAGTAATTGAAAACAGAATATCTGAAATATTAGAAATGCATCAACCCACAGCACAAGCAGGTTTACGTCGAGGCCTCTCAACAACCGACCACCTTCAGGCTATAAACCAGCTTATTGAAAAATATACAGAATATAAACTTCCTCTTTACATGGCTTTTGTGGACTATTCCAAGGCCTTTGACAGTTTAGACCGCCATTTTCGAAAACCTCAAAAATCAAGGCTTACCTACAACTTACATCCAACTTTAACAAAAAATATACCAGCATAGTACAGCATCCATTAAAATAGATTCAATAGGACCATCTTTTCACATTAAACGAGGAGTTAAACAAGGCGACCCCCTTTCCCCAAAACTCTTCACAGCAACTTTAGAAGAAGTTTTTAAAGCTCACCTGGTTGGAGAGAGAAGGGCATTATTTTGGGCGAAACGAGGTTGACTAACCTTCGTTTTGCCGATAATATTGTTCTTTTCTCTTCTTCTGCCTCCGAACTTAGCATAATGCTCAACGATTTGAACACCGCAAGCCTCGAGGTTGGCTTAATGCATGAACATGTCAAAGACTAAACTAATGACCAACACCACACAACACCGGTTAGAGGTAGAGGGCAGGGAGATTGCATACGTCGATGAGTACCTATCCTATACCTAGGCCAATTAGTATCCTTGCAGAGTAAACAAGACACCGAAATCACAAGACGCACAGAAAACGCCTGGAAGCGATACTGGGCGATGAAAACTTTGATGAAGGGGCACCTTCCTCTCACACTCAAACGTAAACTGATGGACGTATGCATTCTGCCTATCCTCACCTATGGCGCACAAACATGGTTATTGACAAATCTGCAGAAGGCCAAACTCGGGGTTTGCCAGCGAGCTATGGAGCGCAGTATCCTAGGCGTCAAAATAACAGACCGCGTTAGAAACAGTGAACTGCGCTCCAAAACACAAATCGTGGACGTTGGGCAACAAGTCGGGAATCTGAAGTGGGACTGGGCAGGCCATGTCTGCCGCATGCCGGACGGGTTCTGGGCAAAAGCTACCACGCAGTGGATACCGCAAAGTATCAGGAGACCACGTGGCAGACCGCGCCGAAGATGGAAAGACGTAACATTGGAACCCGATCGAACATTTTCGAAACCACGTGCTCGATCAGAAAGTAGCTCGAGTTCCAGCGATAGTTCATCCAGCAGCACTTCTTCATCAAATTCAAGATACTTAAGACGAAGATATCGTAAAAAAAGGAAGGAAAACCACAGAAAAAAAAATATCATAACTACAGGTAATTGAAAAAGGAATTGCGCAATTTGCGCGAAAATATTGCGTGTCATTTAAAGAGGTAGGTCTACTACATCAAATCTTCTCGTCTGTTCTGAGTACTTATCTAGGAACATGACCGAGCCCTCGCAGGTAGACATCATATACACCGACTATTCTAAGTGCTTTGATCGCATTGATCACGTAGTCCTGTTGAGAAAGCTCCAACAAATAGGTTGGCTCCAAATAATAGGAACCTCTTCAGATGGTTTACATCTTATGTTTTTAATAGATGCCAAACAGTTGTTCTAAGCGGATATTCCTCATCGCCCATGTTTATTCCTTCAGGAGTCCCTCAGGGGTCCTTATTAGGCCCCCTGCTTTTTGCTATATCAATTAACGACATCTCGTCCTGCTTCCTACACTCGAAAATAATACTTTATGCTGACGACATGAAAATCCTTCATAATATACAGTCTCTCGCCGATGCATATCATTTGCAAGACGACCTGACGAGATTTCAAGACTACTGTACCCAAAATAAACTAGGTATCAATGTCTCCAAGTGCTTTGTTTGCTCTTTTACCCGTAAACACAACACTATTAAATTTTATTTATTTTTATTTTATTTGGGAAACAGACAGAACAATATATCACATAAACTAAATAAATTTAAATAATTCTTAATCCAGTAAAGTTTCCACATATACAAATCTAACATACACGTCAAAATAAATTGGTGAACAGACAAAAAAAAAATATAACAAATAAACAATTAAAAGAATAACTATTTGGACTATATAAAATCTATCTAAACAAAAAACATTAAGAAAAAAGAAACAATTATTAAAATGTTTGGATAACTAAATAAAATATCCAAAACTTATTCAGAGGGCAGAGATTGCAGCTCATTCCGAACTGCGAGTTTGAATTTTGGAAGCGAAATATCAAAAATATCAATCTTAGAAAAAATACGGTTATTGGTTGTCATGGCACGATTCACATAGGAATTTGAAGCATATTTTGTCCTGGTTGTGGATGGTTGAAATAGATGCTTTTTTCTAGAGTTGGTTCGAGGGCACCTAAATCTCAGTCTACTCAGCAGGTCTGGTGTGTCAACATGACCATTAATAATTTTATACAAAAAGGTCTGATCACGCTCGGTTCTTCTGTCACGTAAAGATATTAAATTAGGTAGAGAAATCACTTTTTTGTGAAATCGATAATCCAGATGCTTACAGATTTTATTTTCCAACCTCTCAATTTGATTAATATAAATATCGTATTGAGGATTCCATACTACTGAAGCGTACTCTAGAATTGATCTAACAAAGGAATTGAACAATATGTTTAAAGTAGACATTTGTTTAAAATCCTTGCTTACTCTTAAAACAAATCCTAGTGTACGAAATGCTCTTTTAACTATAGTGTCAATATGAACATCAAACAATAATTTAGAATCCAGGTAGACACCTAAATCTCTCACCAATGATACCCTATCAATTGGTTATCCATACAAACGATACGAGTATTCAACCGACCTCAACTTTCGCGTAAAAGATATGACGTTACATTTTTTTATATTTAGAGACAGCATATTATTATCACAGTATATGCATAATGCATTCAGATCGTCTTGAAGCTGAGCACAATCTTCTGGGGACTTAATCAGTTTAAATATTTTCTTGTCATCAACATAGAGCAAAAACTTGGAATGCTGAAAGATGCATGCAAAATCATTTATAAAAATATTAAAAAGAAGCGGCCCGAGGTGAGATCCCTGTGGAACTCCTGAAGGAACCGGAGTAAACGAAGAGCAGAAGCCTTTCACTGTAACAGCTTGACTACGGTCCCTTAAATAAGACTCTAGCCAACGCAAAAGGTATACCAATGCTCATAAGCTTCTGGATTAATATATCATGGCTAATTTTATCGAATGCTTTCGAGTAGTCTGTATAGACTACATCGACCTGAAAGCCCTTATCCATAGCCTCAGAGACACAATCCATTAGCTCACACAGATTCGTTTCTGTAGATTTTTTGCTCAAAAAACCATGTTGTTGAATGATAAAATGGGGCCTAAGAACTGCAAACAATTTATTATAAATGATTCGTTCAAACAATTTCGGAATAATGCTGAGCTTTGATATTGGCCGATAGTTAGTGATATCCTGCTTATCACCATTTTTAAAAATAGGCACTACAAAAGACCTTTTCCATATCTTGGGCATAACACCCGAACGAAGTGAGAGGTTGAAAATTCTATGAAGAGGTAAAGATAGTGACTTAAAACAATTACGAACAAATAATGGTGGAATGCCATCAGGTCCTGCACCCTTACTCACGTCCACACTTTTTAAGTATTTAAGTATCGTTGTATATGAGAACTGCATAAACGACACATCGACAGAGCATTGTTGGTTATCAGATGACGTCACAGCTAATGCTTTTCTAGAATCAAAAGCAGAATTAAAGTGAGTGTTAAACATCTCACAAATTGTCTTCCCATCTGAAGAATAGGTGCCACTCAGGCGAAGACTTTCTGGAAGTTCAGCAGACTTTTTCTTAGATTTTATAAAACTTCTTTTCCGCCCTATCTATATAAGAGTCATAACAAAGAACCTCTAGAGACTTCTGTCGATCACGAAGTTTACAAAAACTACGGTAGTCCTGAAACCGCTTATATTTCTTCCACTTTCTATGAAACTTAAGTTTTTCCTTAATTACTTTTACCAATGCTGGAGAAAACCAAATGGGAAATTTATTAGAACTGTTTACTAATTTAATGGGTACATATTGAGAAATAATGTCATCTACAAGAACATGGAAAGTGGACACAGCAGACTCTATGCAGCTTTCCGAGAGAAGATCATCCCATTTAATTTTAGATAGAGTTGCATTAATCATATCATAGTCAGCCCTATGGAAAAGACGTACCAGACGGGAAGGAGACTTCAGTATATTATTTGTTAGAGAAGACACATTAACTTCAAGAGCGGGATGATGGTTATCTTCCTTAACAAGAGGAAGTTTCGAGTGACTGACAATACACTCGAAATTAGCTATAACTAAATCTAATTCTCTATTATTAATATTTGGGATTGAATTATATTGATGAAAGTTATTAAATGATAAGAAATTTGAAACTAGCATAACAAGTGCATTAGTTGTGTCAGAGGAGAGTCTAGTAGAGCAACCGTCGACCGTAGCAGTCTACAAAGCATAAGGTATATTAAAGTCACCAAGAATGAGATAATCATCATCTGGAAACCTGAGAACTATTTCCGATACCTCATCATAAAATTTAACATGCGAGTCAACCTGAGTAGCACATTGCGGAAAATAACAACAAAAAATATGACAATGCCCAGTACCATTGCCATTATTGGTAACGAATCGCAGAGAAATTATGTCAGCGGAAGAATCACCACTAGATTGCGAAATTGAAAAGTCTTTAACGAATACACCTTTACGCATGGCAATCAAAACACCGCCACCCATGTTGTCGGTTCTGGAACTATAGTCTCTATCACAGCGATAGACCACGTAACGATCATCAAACAACTCCGAATCAAAAACACCAGGCAATAGCCAAGTCTCAGTAATACAAACTATGTCGTAGTCGGACTGTAATATATTCCTATAAAACTGGTTGGTTTTTGTTCGCAGACCTCGAACGTTTTGATAAAAAATGGTTAGGTTGTAACCCATAAAATTAAGTTAAACCAATAAAACATACAATTTACCTCGTATATAAAACTATACCTCTCGACAAAAGCGTACGCGTTGCAATTTCTAATCCCCCATCCACGACCAGATTGTGACCATGCGGTACACATAAGAACCATACTAGCTGCGATGAAATACATTTTAAATTGAATAAAAAATTGATATCCCATAGCCTGTGAAGGAATATAATTCTTAAGAACTATACCAATCACAAAGCAATCGCTCATATAAGTTATACAATATTTAAGCTGAAAGCGATAAAAGCACAAAAGTTTATTACTCGAACAAAGTGGCCCTACTAATTTAAATTGAACGAAAAATATACAAAATAAATACAATGTGAATTTAATAACCAAACCTATAGCTAAAAATATAAATAAATGCAAACTACTCACTATGCCCTCTGAATTTTCATAAAGTAGATTGGTACAACAACTATAAATGAGTAAAGAAAAACTTTTAAAACGAAACATGGTACTCATTTCATTTTCTTTAAATCTTCCTCGCAACCGATGTTTATGACAGGGCTAGCGTCGCTCTTCCGCACAAAAATTGAGCAGTTTCGCACCCAAACATATTTATGTAGCTTTTCCTTAGCTACTTTTTTCGTCTTTTGAAGAAGAATTTTACTGAATTTAGTCAAAAAAAGCTGCGGCTGTCGAACAGAGCAGACGTGTTACAAGTTTTATTTAAAAATCTATTATTAGCAAAACGCAAAATCTACCCAAAAGTGCAAACGCATTAAGGACGAATATTAATTGTTACGAGAAAATCCTGTTACGACAGTTTTGTTTCGAAGTACAGTGGACGCGCCGGCAACTCGTCATCGAAGCCTCATCACTGCACCCCGCGCACCTCGGGTAACAAAGATAGTTGCTTTTTTTGGCCCGCTCGCACAAGCCCACGCGCACTCTGTCCGTATTATTACCCACATAAAGACACTATGAGTGTGCAACGTTCGCCACAGGGTAACAAAACTCCAGTAGGTCCCGGTGGCTCACATTCGCAACCGGATCTGTCCAAACCTAATGAGTATGATTCAGATAATCAAATCACCCACAGGAAACGGAAACAGAGAAACTGTGACTGCGACTGTGACCAAGTAATTAGTGCATTACAGACTTTCCGCACGGACATGAAATCTATCCTAGAATCTAACTTGAAACCGTTGCGCGATGACATTTCTCTAATGCAGAATCAGATCAACGATATAAAAGGCTCAACTGAAAAACTACTGGCTGAGCATAACGATATGAAAAAACAAATTTCACATCTTCAGGAAATTAGCTCTGCAACAGAATCAAAAATTACGTCTCTCGAAACCGAAATCGACCAACTAAAAATAAAGTCACCTACGCAAACTGTGCCACAAATAATTACTAACGAGACCATAATAAGTGAAATGCAAGAGAAAAATCGCAGAAGCAAAAATATCATTCTTGTTGGCTTACCAGAACCCACTAACTCAGATGTTTCTGTACGCAACGACGAAGAAATGAGTTCGGTTAAACACATATTTCAAGACGAGCTGTTGCTGAATCCTAAAATAACTAAGATTATACGTCTTGGAAAATTCTCTGCTGGAAAAATGCGCCCCCTAAAAGTATGTCTGGAGAGCTCCCAGGATGTGAAAGAGATATTGAAAAATAAAAACAAACTCACGAGAAACATAAGGTTATATTCTGACCAGACGCCTACCGAAAAAAAAGTTCTACAGGAACTAAGCCTAGAATTAGCCCGTCGTAAAGAAAAGGGAGAAAATGATTTAATCATAAAATACATCAAGGGTACACCCAAAATTATAAAGGATACAAAAAACTATGTGCCCCAAGTGACTTACAACGAAACCCTGAAGAAACAATTACCTACCAACTAAGTCACACATATCAGGACTTGTATACATCCAAATCAAGTCTAAATTTTTTCTATGCTAATGTACGAAGCATACGTCGACAAGGGAAATTCGATGAACTTAAATGTACACTAAAATCCATCGACAGTACAGTACACATCATCCTACTTACTGAAACGTGGTTAAAATCTTATGAAGAAGCCACATCATTTGTACTACCTAACTATACGCATTATACAAACATCAGAACAGACTCAAGAGGAGGTGGTGTCTCTATATACGTGCATGACAATTTAAATCACAGTCTAATAGATGAAACTTATACCGGAGGCATCAACTATCTCTGGATCCATATTGAAAAGTTTTCACTCGACATAGGAGTGGTCTACAACCCTGGTAACATAAATATCAAAAATTTCTTAGAAGTGTATTCATCTCAACTACTTAAAAAAAAACGAGCAATTGTGTTTGGAGATTTCAATATCGATCTTCTTACAACAAATCGCAACACAAAACTATATAGAGATACGATCAGAGAATCGGGATATGAAATTATAAACAAAGTTAGCGAAAATTACTGCACACGCGAATCAGCGACTACTAAGACAATTCTCGACCATGTATCTACAAACCTAAAGGATAAGAGTTTTCATATGGCTATTGTGGATTCACAGGTAGAACGCATTTATTATAAGAGCGAGTAATTTTTTCAAATCATTATCAAACGCAAATGTCGATATTGATATCTTTAATACGTCAGTGCATAAATTAAAGCGTATTCTTAATGATAAATTCTTCTTGGACAGCGGTTAAACTATGATTATACCATATAAGCAGTATATTTAATAATTAGCCGATCACCTATGTGTTAGCCGGGTTATATCCTATCAATCGTATTTTTTTTTTTTTAATTCTAAATTTAATTTAACATTTTGTGTGTATCATATCCTATTTATGTACTTTCGCTAATGTCGTCGTCTATGGATTTTTAAATTAGTGTTTTACCAAGTACCATATACGTGGAAACTTGTAATTAGCCCTCAGTAGCGTATCATGCATGTATCATGCATGTTATCATAAGCAAGGATCATATTGTGTAATCATAGCTGTAAGTTTTCCTAAAATTTGTAAAATAAAATAAATAAAAATAAAATAAAACAACGATAACGCTTCTCAGGTGAGTGCTAGTTTTGATAATGATGCTATATCACTTATGTCCAGCAACAATCACAACTATGAACACAATTTGCCTGATGATATACCCAATGATTCTGTACATTGCAAACAAGAATTTTCCCTTGACATAGATATTAAACTCAAGGAACCTGCGATTCCTAAGACTTCAGAACACTACTTGAAGTTACTGAGCCAACTTCAACACTTAAATAGAGATGATTGGAATGAAGTAAGGTTTTCAGAGTCTCAAAAATTGTATAATTATACGCCAGGCTTTACAGATCTGGAAATGAATGAGGAAGTCAAAGCATACGACTCTTCTCGACACCTTGTCCAGTCTGATAAGGCTTTTGCGGCTTTGACCATGTGTGTTCTAAAACAGAACGAATCTTTACAAAAAGCCCTCAGCCCTCTTAGAATGGACCAGAGAAGGTGGCGCTCCTAATTATGGAAGCCTTCATCAAAAACTTGGTGAACTTTTTTCAGGGGATTTTCATAAGACTTCCTCAGACTTATTGCAGATTATCTGCGGCTACCGATCGGAAATTATCCAAATGCGTAGAGACAGTGACACAAAACATGCAAAGGACCGTTTGGTCAAAGTCAATCTAAAAAAGATTCCACCATCATCAACAAATCTTTTTGATGCCGAAAAGTTCACAGCGGCTATTGAAGAAGCCGGCGGCGTACGAAAGTGCTTCTGCCCGATACATAAAGCATAAAATAACCCTGCCTCGCAAGAGCAGTCTAAAAAATCCCATTGCCCTACACAAAGGTCAGCGAAACCCTCGCAGGGTTATCATAATGCGAGCCATCGCAATAACGCACAAACTCATCATGCTTGCGCTCCGCCTCCGCAAGGTGGCTATTACGCTCCACCACCGCAAGGTGGCTACAGTCATACATGCCAACATAATTCGATCACGCCGAATAAAGTAGGTATCAGAATACCTTTCGAGGGAACTCCTCTCGGCCAAATACGAGACCGCAAAATCAAGCGAACTGTGGAAGGGAACGCATGTCGTCCCCGACTCGTCAGAACAAGGACAATAAGCGCCGTAAGTACTGACTCAGTACCGTTCAGTGCCGGCCGTTTTACATTTTCAAACCCTGTGGCAACAAATGGGAGCACCTGCATACATCCTGAAAGTAATATTAGGTTATCGCATACCGTTTCGCCACCACGAAACCACCACTTGTGCTTCCCGATACGATCGGATCCAACCTGCATGTGCCAGAGTCCGCTCAAATGACAGCAGTCATAAACGAAATGAAATGTCAAG
Source organism: Horisme vitalbata (assembly GCA_951804965.1). NCBI lineage: Eukaryota > Metazoa > Arthropoda > Insecta > Lepidoptera > Geometridae > Horisme > Horisme vitalbata. The sequence goes on along the minus strand of OX638106.1, from coordinate 9,715,711 downwards.
GGGTTCTAGAGCGAACTATGGCGTCTCCAGGATTTTATTCCCCGATGTTCCTTATTCCCAAAAGCGACGGCTCTGTACGTCCGATTTTCAACCCGAAGGCACTGAACCGGTATATAATAACAGACCATTTCAAGTTGATAAATGTACATCGCATACCAGACTTTTTACAGCCGAGCGATTGGCTGAGCAAAATCAATCTTTCATAAGCGTATTTTCATGTACCCGTGGCTTGCACTCACAAAAGGTTTCTACGCCTAATATATCGCAACGAACTAATACAAATGACATGTTTGCCATTTGGTCTGAGCACGAGCCCAAAAACATTTGCAACTCTCACAAACTGGATAACACAACTGCTCAGATAAAAAGGAATCAGAATAGTAGTCGATTTTTTGATAGCTCATCAAGAAGAAAATATATTACGCAATCATGTCGGCACTGTAATCAAAACGTTGGAAAAGTTAGGATGGCTTATAAATTACAAAAAATCTCTCCTGACTCCGGTAAAAAGCTTAGTATTTCTAGGAATTTACTGGAACCCTTGGTCCAACCACAAGAGTCTTCCCGAGGAAAAAGTCCCTCCCTGCATTGATCGACAAAATAAATCAAATGATGGTGAAAAAGTGCACAACGCTCAGAGATCTACAGAGCCTCGTAGGTCTCTTAAACTTTGCCAGCTTTGCAGTACCAAAGGGAAGGCTCAATTTCAGAGCTCTGTTAAACCTCCTGAACAAAACTTTGGGTTCTTATCCAAGAACGTTGCATGTGTTACCTCCCACAGCGATACAGAACCTGGATTGGTGGCTTCTCAATTGCAGACGTTCAACTCCAATACACAGGCCACCCCCTTCGCACTTTATCACGACCGATGCATCCGACATTGCGTGGGGCGCTCGATTGGATAATCTGTCACTAACGGGCCTGTGGTCAGAGGCCGATAAAGATCTGCATTGCAATCAAAAGGAAATGTTAGCAATCCTAAAAGTTTTTCAAGGTCATTATCAGCTACTGAGGTGCAGTACCGTTATGATACAAAGCGACAACATATCTTCGGCACAACGGAGGAACGAAGTCGACTCCTCTCATGGACTTAACTTACAAGGTATTTCAAATATTGGACGATTTTCAAATTCACATCAACGTTTTTCATATTCCGGGAATTTACAACTGCCATGCCGATCATCTTTCGAGACTACGTGCAGTTCCAGAATGGAATCTCTCTCCGGAATGTACCCACAGGGTTTTCTCGAAGTGGGGAACGCCGTTGATCGACTTGTTTGCTTCCAGACGTGCCCACGTAGTAATTAATTATGTGTCTCTGGATCTGACAGATACCCAGGCTCTGTTCAACGACGTTTTCTCCCGGACGTGGAATTACAGTCTGGCCTGGGTTTTCCCCCCTCCGTACCTGATTCCCAAGGTCCTGAGTCACCTAAACCAGGCTCGAGAAACTTACCTGTTGGTAGTCCCACGGTGGGAACGAGTGTTTTGGCGCCCGGATATCAAATCACGCGCCCTAGCTCCACCATTCACCCTACATCACCTAGACAATGCGACAGATCTACCACCTCCGAATGTCCTCGAAATGACCCTAGAGTTGTGGAAATGTGGGGGTGGTCTGGGCTGTTAACCACATGGGATAGTGGACAGCTGAAACTCTTAGAGGAATCTTGGCGACCATCGACTCGTAAGGTTTATAGCGTTGCTTGGGCTAGTCCAAAGAACACAAGATTAATCCTACAATTCCAAAAGGTTGTGATCTTGCTAGATTCTTGTCTGATCTCTATTTAAAACTACAACTCAATATTGCTACACAAATCAGTGGTATCAACTCTGTGTAATCCAGAACGTTCCGGCCAACTAAGTTCACATGTTCTAGTTAAACATATACTAAAGTCAATATCTTTGCGGAAGCCAGTTTGTCCTAACAAACCCCCGGTATGGAATATTGATGATTTAGCCTTTCATTTAGAAAATTGTGAAATTGATAAGAATAATATTTTTCATGCTCAGAGACACACAGCGGCCTTATTACTTCTCTGCTCTGGGAGAAGAATTCATGATGTAACATTACTTACAGTAGATGCTGGCAACTGTTTGATCCAAGCAAACTCAATCATTTTATGGCCTGCTTTCGGATCAAAAACTGATTCCGCTAATTATAGACAGTCAGGTTGGCGATTATACGCTAATCCTGAAAAAGAAAGATTAGACCCCGTCTTTTGGGTTAAACATACTACCTCACTTTTAGTAAATCGTAGAACTGCAGCGAAAACCAATAATTTATTCATTAGTGTTAGAGGTGAGCCAAAGTCTGCATCACGAACACTGATAGCAGGATGGGTCAAGTTATTATTATCTAGTGCCGGGATAAACGCATCCCCTGGAAGTATATGGTCTGCTGTGGCCTCAAAAAATTGGCTTGATAATTATTCCATGGAAGAGATACTAGCTAGAGGAAACTGGCGTTCACAAAATACTTTTAGCAAATTTTATAAACGTGAAGTCAAATCTACTTGTAGCTCATCGTCAGTAACTTCGCTATTTAATCCAGTTGATTAAGATTATACCTAGTGATTAGTGCATAAGTACTTATGATCATTATCTATAGAAGATATGATTTTGTTATTAGAAAGTTCCTACAACGGTTTATTACTTTACAATATATGATGTGAGATTATGTTTGTATAACTAGACAAAGTAGATTAACTTCATAGTTATTTTTCTATATTAGAAAATACAAAATATTGATTTATTTCACAAATAGTTTTATATTTTACTTTCCTCTAACTCTGAATCACATTGGCGTCTGCGTCACTTCCACCAGGCGATAACAAACACGTCTCAATTAAATTAGCTTCGAATAAGGTCCAGTCAAATTAATAGAAGCGTTTTACCTGAAATAAAACGCTTATTAATTTACTTATCTTATTCGAAGCTAATGAATAATCTCTGCCTGGTAACTAAGACTCATTGAATTTTTAAAATGGCGAAACTCAAAAAGCGAAGTTCCTCCACCTGTCAGGAGGAAGTGACGTAGACCGGATATGGTAGTACAGGACAGAAAAGCAATGAACCGGAAGGCGGGAAATTAAGTAGCTGTCTCTCAATTAAATTAGCTTCGAATAAGGTAAGTAAATTAATAAGCGTTTTATTTCAGGTAAAACGCTTCTATTTAATAAGTACTGTGGTTTTTATTCATAACTTTAGAAAGGATATATAATAAACTTAGAATTTAAATCAAGAAATACAGAGTTAAGAGATAAAACAAAACGAATTGGATTAAGCGGACAGACTGTGCAGATAGAGAAACACGGTGGAACATACATAATAGCTAAACTGCCTATTTCCCTATTTTCAAGGAAGTTAGTGGAAGGACTATCAAGAGAAACTCATAGGACCCTTTAGCTTGGTCTGACACAGGATTGAAAAAATACACCGCATTATTATAGAATCATTTCTTTTCTTGTGCAGTGAGCTCTGCCAGAAATACAATTCCTCAATAACCCTTCGATTAACTTCCCGGATAGCAGAGAAATACCTAGACAATTTAGCAAAAGTAGGTAAACGTACATAAGATACCTAGACCAATTTCCTACCGAATTTAATATAGGTAGCTATGTAATGAAAGTTATGTTTTTTCTTCTACTCCAATTAACTTGGCAGAAAGATAGTAGGTAATTCAACGAGTTCCTTTTCTTTTTCAAAAACCTCTAGATCACAATATTTTGCTTATGTTCATTCTTACAATTTGAACCTTGTAACACCCTTGTAGTACCCTTAGAAACATACTAGAAGAAAATGTAGGTCCCGGTGCATACCTATCTAGTAATTTATACACACAAAATCACCAGAAAACAAACAATGTAAAAATCTAAATACCTTACGAAAGTTTTCTCACTGACAATTTCGCGGTCAATAAACATTCGTACGCCTACGACGGCGATGCGACGAAACGTACGTCAAAAAAGTGCTCGTGATCGCGTTACATACAAAAGTCATTACGTAACTACACGCAGACGAAAGGATGGTTACGAGAACGTATGTAAAATAATTCGTGATACCAAATTTTGTGTAGTTAACGTTACGGTATCGAATGCCATACTACTTACGTCTACGATACGATGACTTTGTCGCAAATATGCGTGATCGAGCTACTCCCTCTACACGATAGTGCTCGTGGGTAATTGTCAGTAATCGGCAAATGTGAAGAGGGGCCATAAAAGTGGCGCATCTCGCCCCAATCGGCTGACTTATACTTCCACACCCAGCGACTGCCACTAAAACAGAGGCCAGGTGGGGAGTCAGATGACACCGACTTCACCAGACATTGGTCGGAACTACCTAGAGGTAATGATTCCGACACATGATAGAAAGCTAATACTATGGCACTGTCAGAGCTTTGTAAAATTTGCCGTTATTCTTACCGCCATGTGGACAATATCTTATTGTTGTCGATGTTCGTTTAGTAGTCGTAGTAGTAGTCGTCGTAGTAGTGGTCGTTGTGGTCGTGGTCGTGGTCGTAGTCGTCGTTGTCGTTGTCGTCGTCGTCGTCGTCGTTGTCGTCGTCGTCGTCGTAGTCGTCGTGGTTGTGGTTGTGGTCGTGGTCGTCGTGGTTGTCGTCGTCGTTGTGGTTGTGGTCGTGGTTGTGGTAGTGGTTGTGGTTGTGGTCGAGATTCCAGTCGTTGTCGATCCCGTTGTCAATTCCGTCGTAGTTTCAATCTCTACGGGTGGCAGATTTGTGAATTTGATGACCCAGTACGCGCCGAACAGTGCGACGGCCCCGACCAGCAAGCTAGAACAAGGACAATAGTAATTAATATTATAAGTAATATGATCACCGACCATAAGGGTCTCCGCAGACGATCGACTTTTCGTAGGATAGAAAAACGGACAATTAGTGATGGGACGTCATACCAACCAGGAAGAAAGAGCGAATACCAACCAGGTTGGATTTACGAAGGAAGTAAGGCCAGAGCTAAAATGAAAGTTATAATTGAAATTAGATTGTACGTATTGATATAAGTATTTTATGTTCTATTACTTTTTTTAAAGTTTCTAGTTGTGGAGTTATGGCACTTTGAAATATGTATGAAAATTTCGTTTTCTGCATTTAGCAAGTAAATGCTTTAAGGGCTAAAATGGTTAAATTAGATTGTACGTATTAATTTAAGTATTTAATGTTCTATTACTTTTTAAATTTACATACATAATAATGCCATAACTCCAAAACTATGAACTTTACGAAAAAAAATTATAAAACATAAAATACTTTTATCAGTACGTAGAATTCAATGCTATTTTAGCCCTGAAGGCCTTACTTTCTGAATCCAGTAAATGAAATACTCATACATATTTGAAACTGCTATAACTCCAAAACTATGAACTTTACGAAAAAAGTAATAGAACATAAAATACTTGTATCATAACGTAAAGTCTAATTTCAACTATTTTAGCTCTATACGCCTTATTTCCTTCGTAAATCCAACCTTGTTGGTATTCGCTCTTTCTTCCTGGTTTGTATGACGTCCCATCCCTAACTGTCCTACAAAAAATCGGTAGGAAAGTCGGTCGTCTGCGGAGAGCCTAAAACTACCGACAACATGATACGACATGATATCTTGCAGAGTTTGCCTTCCTTCTTAGAGACTTGGTAGGTACCTATCTAACTACATGAAATATCTAATAAATTTAATGTTATTTATGTACCTACTATAAGAATTATATTATATATAGTGTACCTTACCATAGGTAAATGTATTAATTTTGTTGGAAAGAAGTAAACGATAACCCCATCGCGTGTAGGAGGGCTTATCCAAAGTCATTTTAATTCGTTCTATCGTCGATTTTGCTAGTAGATAAGTCCAAAAATGTAAGGGATTGACTTATGCTATTGATATGTCACGTGATCTATCGTCAACGAAATGAACGAATGTTCGTAGACAATGTAGCATCTCTCCATTTAATCACGGACCACAGAAGAACAGAAGAAAAAGACTGCTAATGCCCATACAACGTGTGATACTACCCAGCACGACCATGGAAGCTTTTGTAATTTCTTTGTGGTACAAATTCAAGAAATAAAATGTACTATTTTGCACCCTGGAAGAAAAAAATTGTACCCTTATAGTTTTAAAGATATAGCATAGTGTCTTTGGTCGTACTGGGTAGTACCTTCTAGGCACGACCACGAGAGATTTATAGTAATTGAGATCATGAATAAAATTGTACTATTTTGTACTCCAAAATTTGTGTTTCGTACTTCAAAGGTTCAAAAGTTATAGCCAATTTAAAGCAAACTTGAGGGACCCAGAAAATGCCTTGAGCAACTCCGAAACTTTTCTCACTTAAAAAAACGTGTAGCTTTATATGTAAACCTATCCACTTCAATCTACCGACAACCTAATGTATCTATCCACGTATTCAGATAATCATCATCGATCATAAGGAAGTATTTTTCTACTTTTTCAATTAAATCGTTCGTCACCGTCTTAGGCTCCCCGCCCACGACCGACTATACGACCGATTTTTTGTAGGACAGATAGGGATGGGACATCATGGACAGAGCGTATACCAACCAGGTTGGATTTAAGAAAGCCTTAAGAGAGCTTCCCATTTAGTTAATAAATCCATGCCTATTAATCCATCAAAATGATCATGAAACTTATACATGAATAATTTAATATCCTCTGTATCTCTGAACTCCGGGAAACAAGGAAGAGTGATGGAGTACTCATTCCTGCTCGTAGCGTGAACATTGGTTACTTCAAACGGATCATAGTCTAATGGTATGTACATATCTCTAAATTGTTCAAGTCCTATGCCCATACATTATGTAATGTTTGTACCGCTACACCTATTTGAAACAAATAAACTTATCTTATCTTATCTTATCTTACCAGTTTAAAGTCGCTCAGCAAGCTATGGAACGAGCTATGCTCGGAGTTTCTCTGAAGGATAAAATCCGTAAAGAGTACATCCGACATAGAACTAAAGTTGTCGATATAGTTAAGAAAATTAAATTAGCAAGCTGAAGTGGCAGTGGGCTGGCCACATCTGCCGAAGAACCGATAACACTGTCGGGGTAAACGAGTTCTTGAGTGGAGACCGTGGGTCGGCAAACGTAGTGTAGGACGCCCTCCGGCCAGGTGGAGTGACGATCTGCGACAGGCTGCTGTTAGAAGCTGGATGAATCGAGTTCAGGACAGGGCGCATAGGAGGCCTATTTCCAGCAGTGGACTGCTATTGGCTGATGATGATGATGATGATTGAAATCCATAATTTCGTTTCGTTTTCAATAAATTGTAGGTAATAAAGAAAAATGTAAAATGGCAAAAATAACATTTTGTATCAGTGACTGTGCATACGATTAGAAAAAATAACATTTAATTTGATAAATACCTAGATCACCTTCTTATTTATAAATAATTATACAAAACAAAGATAATGGAATTTAGACCCTACCAAAAACCCGCACTCAATGTACAAGCAACTTTCAAAAACATATCTTTAGAACGCGTTGACACTTTTTCATTACTTGGAATCAATATCGACTCTCACTTAAACTACAAACACCACATTCAAAAAACCACATCGAAATTTGCGACCTTTTCGTATGCATTGTGCGAAATAAAAAAGACAACTTATGTTCATAGTGCATTATCGGCCTACTACGCCTATGCATACTCTCATCTATCTTATGGTATTATAATGGGGAGCCAGTAACGATGCGCAAGATCTATTTGTTAAAAGTCCAAAACTACTAACTCTAACTTCTATCTTCATTTTGGAAATATGCAAATTTGTCTGAAAATATCCCCAGCTATATACAAAACTAGACGATCTTCCTCGTAGATATGCGTTAAGACCAGGGGCCCGACCGAGCTATTTTCAAAAATCAACGGTGCGTTTCTAATTACGCTACAATTCAGTAACGACTCCGTTCCAACTGTTCTGAATTTGTACCGCGCTAACGTATAAACGCCAATGTAGCATCAACCAAAGCCGAGTCGTAGCGTGAACGCTGCCGTATAATCGTCGTTATCCAACATCCCTGCAGTGCAGCCACACACCGAAGTCACACCGTGCATCCTCTATTGGGGGTTTAGGATACTTCGATCAAACCGATTTCTTCTTTTAAATGCAAATTTTATAACAACTTTTATGAGATTATATTTTAATAAAGAACATTTTATTTTATTTTATTATACACCCAGCAGTTATTAGGTAATTTTTATGTAGTATCTACCTACCTTAGTTACATTAACATTCCACTTTGGCGCTAATATTCGTAGAAATAACTAGGATAGGATAGTAGGAAAAAACTAGGATAGGATAGTATACAAATGCTTGCTCATGCATTTGTCTCTCAGTCGAAATCACCACTCCACCACACCAGCCTATTTCAGTCCACTGCTGGACATAGGCCTCTCCTTATAAAGGGGGATATGCCCATAATCCAGACGCTGGGCGTGTGGGTTGGGGATCGCAGGGCACAACTCCTCGCACCACCAACGCTGCTGCCCGTCGGCGGCCAAAGGATTTAGCTGTACCGGTGTTAGGCTGCGCTATGCCGCAATCAGCCGGCCGCCAGAGCCGCGTTTGTTAGTTAGCAGGGTGCACCACGTGCAGGTGAGGTTAGCTTGGATTCCAAAGATGGGGGTTGGAAACCCTTACACCCCAGTCGAAATCAAATCTGTATATTTTAACTGAGATACAGGTGTACCGTACCTACATAGGTAGGTAAACCAATTTGAACAAGTGCCCGTTTTTTAATATAGTTTGGTTACGCATTTGTTATTTTTGGAGCAGAAAAAGGAGCCTATTGCATTTTGTTGAGTGTGTTGGTTCTATGATTTTTGCGACTGTCCAAAAAGCCTCTATTACATCTTTAATTGGATCTTTATATATTAACTTGAGAAAATGATATGCATTTTGCACTATTATTTCAAGAAAAAATATCACAAAACTCAAAATTGCCTCATACGATTACAATGCAGTTATGAAAAAGTACCTCCGGAGCAACATTATCAAAACCGCTTCTTTGAGTGTTCTTACGATCACGCAGCGCCTCAACTTTCTGTCAAATAATTTAGCGAGGTACGAAACTATAAAATGTTGTGATTCGATAAAGGTTCAACTAGGTTTCCGCTGAAATGTTCCAGCCGCGAAAAGCTACGATTCAACTTTCTGACAAATCATTTAGCGCGGTACAAAAAATGGAAAAAGCTGTGGTTCGATCACGGTTTAGCCAAGGTTTAGCTGTTATAATTTAGCGCGGTTGGGCCCCAGGAAGAAACAAAATAATAACACCGAGATCGCACCTCAAAGTACATAGTGATGTCTCATATGTTATGTCAATAAGAATTTACAATAAACTCCCAACATAATTAACCGAAATAAAAAAATATTCACTCTTCATCAAAAATCTAAAATTATTTCTAATTGAAAAATGCTACTATGACATAAAATAATTATTAAAATAGATAGACATGACTTATACTAATTATTAGTTAGGTAATATTATAAATATTGACTACCCTGGGCCCTAATAATTCGACAAAAATGAATAATCTAATTAACAAATTTGACATTGTAATCATAAACACGCTCGTTCGAACCTTGGTAATTTTTCCCTTTAAATAGAATGTTTAAAAGCTACAATGCTATTCACAACAGCAGCTCACTCAAAGAGCGTCAAGAAATTGATGTTTTTTCAAACAGTATTTTTATGTTTAAAAGTTACTTAAAATTCATTCACTCATTATAATTTTTCATTGTGTTATGTGTTCATAAAATAACTTATAACAATACTTTAAAATTTCATAACTTTTAACTTATAGATAAAACCTTCGATTTCTTGCTTCTAAATCAATCGGATAGTCTCTTTAGATTTCTTAAGTCCACTCCATTCTTTGTTCGGACTGTACTTTTTAACATTGAGTATAAACACCACAAAGAGCTAGGTTTAAGATAAGATAAGATATGATAATACATAATTTATACAGAAGATAATTTTTTAAAGTACGCCATGAACACATTTTCTGAAAAAAAAACTGCGTATTCTTGCTTTTTTGCCATTATGATATTTTGGTACGCTAATAGATATTTTTCCTTGGAGTTTTCAGGTAGTAAACTTTCCATAACGTTATGGGCTTCACATCTTATATCGGGCAGTGTAAAATATAAATCATTTTCTTCGTAACTAGTACTTGTAGACATTTTAATTATTAAATAACTATAATTTCAACAGTGAAAACGAATTGTGAAAAATGTTTCGCTATGGCGGGAAACATATAACAGTTTTCCTATGCGCGCGCATTGCGATCGGCCACAGACTAAAGGGATGAGGTTTTTTTTTATTTTCCGCGCATAGAGTTTGCGCCTTTTCTGCCACGTACAAAATGGGGTATTTAAAGTTTTCTTTTATTAAAGAGAAAACTAAAGTTATATTTGAGTGAGAGTTTTATTTATTTAACACGTATGAGTTAAAATTATCTATTTCAATAAGAAGTTGCATGAAATGAGCAAGAAATAGGAACATTAATTTGTTTGTTCAATTGAACACGCTCTTTTTTTTAAATGAAAACTTTTTAAGAACAAAGCAACTCAACCAATAAAATTTAAAAAAAAAAGCTATTATTCACTAGTGAGTAATATCAATGAAAAAGTCAAAAAAGCATAGGCTACTTCTTGTCTGAGACTCGCTTGTTGCTTAAATCGAGTTAATTTTGTTAATTTCACTAACATACAAACCTAAAAAAATCGATACCATTTAGTTATGCTCACAAACTGTTATACTAACAAGGGGGTGAAACCCTTAGTACATTACATGGAGAATAATCAGTCAGCAGTAAACAAGGCTTCGAAAAAATATTTTACTTCTTAAAAAAATACTTATGTATTTTATCGTGACAAAAACGTTGTCTATTGAATGGTTAATGCTCAGCACAATGCTAAGCAAATGCTCGTAGATACTTGACCAGATAGGTATGCACTTACTGAGCGAACGACATGTTGAGCCGAGCTGAGCCAATCAGTGGGTGCGTGCACCGACCGCGCTCTCCCTGCCACTGCCGAGTAGTGTCTTGCCTGTTCTGCCTCTACACGTAACTGAAACCGTATTTATACATAACAAAGTACCTACCTACCGACCAGAACAACATTTAAACTCTTGGAAATACACTTGCTCTAGGGAATTCGTAAGATGAGCTATGAGGTGCGCATAATTTTGTATTATGCCTGTAGTATGCTTACTTTAAACAGACACCGAGTTATTCCCCGAATCCATTATCGGTCGAGTGGCGGGGTTTGTTCCCTTCGCTGCTGCGCCGCCATTAGGTATCAATGATTCAACATTCGCATTGTTTACGGCAACGAGTCTATTGTATTGCAAACAATAATAGGCAGTTGGCTGTTTTTGAGAATCACACTAATATTATAGCGCTATCCACACATTTCCGGGTCAGGGCTATCCGTGTTCCGACAGTGTTTCCGTCAGGGACGGGCTATCCGTCACTCGTGTTTACACATATCAGGGAAATCGGTATCAGTGTAATCTGTTTCTTTAGCTGATACGCACTCAACATCTGTTTCTTTAGCTGTTACGCACACAACGCAATGTCCTTATTTAACACTGGAGAATTGGCAATAATTGCATGATGATAAAGAAGAAGCCTGATAACGATAGATAAAAATCGGACAGCCCTGTTAGGGCGTCCGTGCGTCCGAGCGTGCTCCTGGACTCTGATGATCCGGATGCGCCTGACACGGAGCTGTGTGAACAGGATCATATAAGTTGTATGTAACCGATTTTTTTACCGTCCCTTACGGAACACGGTATGGCCGGGAACCCGGAAATGTGTGGATAGCGCTTATATATGGCGAAAGTTTGTGAGTGTGTATGGATGTATGCATGAATGTTTGTTACTCTTTCACGCAAAAACTACTGAACGGATTTGGATGAAACTTGGAATATACATAGTTTATGACCTGTATTAACACATAGGCTGCTTTTTATCTGGGTACCACGTGAGCGAAGCCACGGGCGGAAGCTAGTTCATCATAAATATAATTATAATCTCCATAATGCTCCACTAAGGTAAGTGTCCTACGTTATTTTGTTGGTCAGCACCACTGGTCTATTTGCCCATGGTGTTAAAACAAATTAAATAAGGATTTTTTGCCCCATGATTTCCTATTGGAAGGTATTAATGTAAATGAACGCAAAAAATATTGATATAGACTTTAATTTAATCGGGGCAGAACGGACCGGGTGAATACGGGACCGGGGGACAACGAACCAAATCCGTTTTATTTAGTGATATAAGGATTTTGCGATTTTGCATTTTACTACCAGTACCTACCTATTTTCACAAAAGCAATGTATTAATCGTTATTTTTGAATAAATTAATTAATAAACTTACCCCTGTAAGTGCAATTTGACTGAAATTATGCTAAATGTTATCTCGTCAAAGATGATGATGATAGGTAATTAGTAAAACAAGTAGTCCGGCTCATTACATTCTGTGGCGCCGACAATAGTTTTAATCCCAGTTAAAAAAAAAAAAAAAATGTCTTCCCTCTTCAGTGCCACCTGAAACATTTAGTTTAAAGAACAAGTGTTGAAGTTCCTTTGATTTTACAGATAAGGGTTCCTATTTTAATAATATAAGGATTGGGAGGGACTCATCATGCTGGACTGCACTTACCCCTGTAATTGCAGTAAAGTTAGTTTGACATACATTGTTATCTCGTCTCAATGATGATGATAGATATAATGACCTTCCTAAAAATTATGAAGTATAAAAAAAACAACATAATTAAATAATCGGAACCAAATAATTACATTATAGTTCACTATGATAACATTTACAATAACATTCTAAAGTTAATGTAAAAACATTTGGTATTAGCACTAAGAAAGTGCTCAATAAGTTGTTTATCAACAATAGGAAATTAATAATTACATTATAGTTCACTATCATAATAACATATGCAAGAACATTTTAAATTTATTGTGAAAAATAAATTTAATTTTAAAAAATTGGAAATAGCACTATTGTTAAAAATACCTGTTGTTATAATACCTAGCAAAAAGAGGAAGATTCTTTAGTCCAACCAGCCATTCTAATGATAACATCAGCTTTAACCTCTAGTCTAAGCTACAGAGGTAAAAGCATGGTGGAAGCTGTGTGTATACTGAAAAACTGGGTAAATCTATTACATTGTCCGCGTGGGTGCAACAAGCTTATTACTTTGTGTTGAAGTTTATATATATATGAGGCGTAGCGCACACACAAGACAAACAACAGAGTAACTATCTCAAAAATGTAAGCTCCACTCACTACATATTATGATGCAAACTTGAAAGTACTACGGAGGAGTGATTGACTCAACGCAGACATTTTAGTAATCACACCATAACTAACGAAGAAAAGCTCAAGTAAACCACAAAGCCTACCTACATTTAGTAACCCTAACCGAAATTCCTTGTGACCTATAAGGTCTATTACCTACTTTACTGACCTTTATGGTCTATTATCTACTTTACTTTTTGTTTGTGACGTAACTGATGTATTTGGATGAAAACGATACTTTTAAACACGGAAATAGCGGTACGGTTAGAAATTGTTATTATCGTTAGCGATATTTTTTAGGCTATAGTTCTTCCATCTTATATATGGGTTTTTGACATTTGAAACTCAATGCTGCCGACGTTCTTATCTAAAACAGTCCGAACCCAAAGCTAAAAAGGTTCGTTTTGCAATCCGATTTTTTTCGTAATAAATTTATGACTTTTCATAATTAGCTATGATGCCCTAATAGATAAAGAGGTATCATACAGATGGATGTCAAAATTTAGTTAATTGTATTATTTGCATATCAAACAACACTTTTTAATAATATGAAAACGGACCAAACGTCTCCATTCAGAAACACTGATGGAAGTAGTGATTGCAGCTATCTAAATACTTGATTTAGCGATTTGACAACGTAAAATCGAAAATCGATTATACTTTTCGGTTTTAGTTGTTTGACATAAAATAGGTATTTTCAATTATATATTACTATTATATTTAAAAATGAAAATATTTACAATATAGTGGGATTTACATAGCAGGTATGTCGCATGGCATAGTAACTACTTGCAAAAAGTGATCGTCTGTCAAATATAATCTTTGGACTTTCCTCTAACTACTCCATTTTACGGATTCCTCAATCTATTAATAATGTATTCCCATATAGATTGGCGTACTAAGCAACATCTGAGGATATTCATATTGGGAAAATTCATGATGATGTTTGATCTTTGTTTTCTTCATTTATACGTAAATAGTACCAGCTATATTAATAACCTATATGAATAAAATTTATTTATCGTCGACCGACATCAACTGGCGTCAGATGGTGAGTCTTCGCCTAAATTTATTAGGATTGGTTCTTGCTCTCTTATGTTAGCGAAAGTCACATCCCTTTTCCATTCCAATAATATTAATCATTTGGTCTTTTCCACCACACTTGCCCAATTTTCAGGTGTCACTTGATTGCAGGCATTCTTTAGCAATTCGAGCATCTTTTTAGCTGAAAATAGTGGGCTCGTGTTATTTCTGGCAGCATATCCTTTCACTTGTGCCCAAATAAATTCTATGGCGTTATATTGGCAGTGGTATGGCGAAAGTCTGAGAACTGTGTGACCGTGTTCAGCTGCGATTTCATCCACAACGTATAGAGGTTTTTGTTTTTTAGTTTTTAAAATGTTTACCAGTTCACTCTTCAACATAGATTCACCTACGTTTTTACCATTATTGCAAAGCCAGTTTATGATATCTGACTTTTTGTTGGCTTGCGTTGGAATTTTATTCAACTGGCGAGAGTGATATGGTGCGTTATCCATGATGATAACAGATGGTAATTCTAGTGCCAGCAGTAAGTCCTTAAACTAACCTTCAAAGACTTCAGCATTCATTTCTTCATGGTATTCCACGGTCTTTTTTGTTTCCAAAGCTCCATCTACAAAACCTTTTTTACTTCCTGCATGACAAACGATTAATCTTTCTCCTTTTCCTATAGGTACTTTCGAGGTAGACGCAGCATTATCATCAGTCCAGTACCTCGATAAAGTATGGTTAGTATTAAGCCACGTCTCGTCGATAAAAAATACGTTTTCCCTGTCCTCTATTTGTTCTACTTTCTTCAAAAGTTACATTATTTTGACGTACCTATGTTCAAACCTACGTTATTTGACAAAATAGTTTTCATGTCTTTTTCATTCAAAACTTTTTACGCCATTTAATTTTATCATTTTCTTCTACAATATTGGACAGTAACAAATTGTGATTAAAATAAAAATAATTATAATTCTTGATGAAATAATTATTTTAGTTAGTTAATTATTTTTTTATTAATGTTTTGAGATATTAAGACCCAACAATGATAATGACAAAATAATGTTATCAGTTTTGTATTCGACGATGGCGTCAATAATCGATTCAAAAATCGTTCAATGTTATGTGGCTGCAATCACTAGTTCTGGACTTAAACATCTATCAAAAATACATAATTATGATGGAAATACTATAGTCGCCTGATGAAAGTTCTTTAGTTTGAAAGATCTTTAGTTTTATTTTTGCAGCTTGTTCGTTTCTTCAGCCAAAGGCCCAATATTGTCAAAATTGTTGTTTTTAAATTATATTTTGCGAAATATATGACTAATATTTGGGGTGTATGGGGTTCCAACCTCCAACTTCCGGACCCAAGCCAACCTCACCTGCACGCGGTGCACCCTGCTAACGAACGAACGAGGCTCTGGTGGCCGGCTGATTGCGGCATAGCGCAGCTCACACCGACACAGCTAAGCTCTCTGGCCGTCGACGGACAGCAGCGTCGGCGGTGCGAGAAGCTGTGTTCTGCGATCCCAACCCGCATGCCCAGCGTGGGGATTATGGGCATATTCCCCAAAATGATGTACGCCAAAAATAAATGACCCCCAGTTCCTGGCCGCCCCGCTATTCCTGGTCATACGGCCATGGTAACGGCGGGGTAATGGGTGCTAAAAATAACCGGGCTACCTCTGGCTACCTGCAAAACCTGACCCTGGCGACGTTTAACGGACGCACTCTGAGGCTCGACGAATATCTAGCGCAGCTGGAAGTGGAGCTAGAGAACATAAGGTGGCATGTTCTGGGGTTGTGTGAAGTCCATAGAGAGGGAGAGGACACCATAACCCTAGACTCGGGCCACCTTCTGTACTTTCGCGAGGGCGATCAAACATCTCAGGGTGACGTAGGGTTTCTCGTTAATAAGGCCCTCTCTAACAACGTTGAAGAAATCTCCAGTGTGTCGACTAGGGTAGCGTACCTGATCCTTCGGCTATCAAAGCGATATAGCATGAAAATTATTCAGGTTTACGCACCGACCTCGGCACACTTGGACGATGAAGTGGAGGATATTGGACTTGGATATATCCAAAGCCTTGCACAACACCACGAAGGCTCACTTCAACGTTGATATGGGGGACTTTAACGGCAAAGTAGGAGTCCGAATTGGCGACGAATCCAGAGTGGGCCCGCATGGTCTTGGATGTAGAAATCACAGGGGGCAAATGCTGGTCAACTTCCTAGAGAAGGAGGGGCTCTCCTTGATGAATTCTTTCTTCCAGAAGAAGTCCCACAGTAGGTGGACATGGCGAAGCCCCGACACTGTGACCAAAAATGAGATCGACTTCATCATGACGGATAAAAGGCACATATTCAGAGATGTCTTCGTGATCAACAGGTTTAATACCGGATCTGATCATCTCGTAACAAATATTAAAAAATAAATAGGCTAAAGTGATTTATTTTCGTAAACTTTGGTATAATCAAGTATAACATAAACCAAGTGCTAAGTTTTTACATAAGTACTGTGTAAGAAGTGCCGAATTCGAAGAAAAAACAACTTAAACTTCCAATCATAACTCGATTCATAGAAAGACAGTAACATTTTAATTATCAAGTGCGGGTATAGTGTCGACACACCGTGCACGGAATTCTCGCGGTTAGGAGTACCGTACAACCGCCTAAGTCGCCTGTACTCCGAGCGCAAAGATTGCGCTGCGTCACAGCTAAGTCATTGACACAGAATAACCACGCCACAGAACGGTCACTCGCATTCTGACTAGACCGTGTCTCAGTGAGGCAATTTTTATTTAGCAAAAATTCTAAGCATTGTTTGTTCTTGCACTCACCAACATGAAGTGCGAGGGTTGCATGAAGACCATGAAGGAATCAAATGCTGTTAGATGCACAACTAATGCATGTGGTAGAATGTTCTGCACGCTTTGCATCAACGTTTCCTCTCTCACTGTGGAACGAAGAAAAATTTGGCAGTGTCCCGATTGCTGTGCAGCTCAAAAAAAAGGTGGGGATAATACATTGACTCCTGTTCGGGCCGGCTCTGAGAACGTCACAACCCGTAAAAAATCAGACTCTACTGGTTCGGAAATGAAATAGCTAACCGAGCAACTGCGTCAGCTCACAACGGAGTTTTCATCAGTGAAATCAAAACTGGAGGACCTCGCCGTGTCGCTTTCTTTTGCGAATGAACAAATGAACGAAGTGATGATGAAGCTGGCTGCCACTGATGAGAGA
Organism: Horisme vitalbata; assembly: GCA_951804965.1. NCBI lineage: Eukaryota > Metazoa > Arthropoda > Insecta > Lepidoptera > Geometridae > Horisme > Horisme vitalbata. The sequence continues at coordinate 9,698,080 of OX638106.1, read as the reverse complement.
CTGAAGATCTTGGAAAAACGAGACTCGGAATTGGAACATCTGCAACTTACCGTACTTCAGCTTCAAAATGAGCTAAAAACGCAAGCTCAACTACATCTTCAAAACGAAATCGAAATTTTAGGAGTGCCGGAGTATTCTTCCGAAAACCTGCATCACACTGTGCTGGTAGCAGCCAAAAAAATGGGAGTAGAGCTGGCAGATGGGGACTTGGACTGGGTCACCCGTGTTGGACCACGCCGGCCACCTGTGACCACAGCCCTGCCAGAGGATGGAGCCAGAATGCCACGTCCAATAGTGGTCCGTCTGCTCTGCCGTTCTAAACGTAACCAACTTCTAAAAGCCACTAAGTCACGGAAAAATATCAGCAGCGCTGACCTAGAAGTAGCAGGTGTACCGAGAAAAGTATTCTTTAATGAAAGATTAACAAAGGAAAACAGGGAGTTGTTTCGGGGCACCCGCTCTAGAGCCAAAGAGCACGGATACGCTTTCTGCTGGTGTAGTCAAGGCACCATCTACGTCCGACAGCGTGACGGTAAATCAGCCGTGCCCATTCCATTTCTCAGAGTTCTGGATCGTATTCTGCCTCCTGCCTTTCCAGATAATAAATGATATGTTCAAGAATAATTATTGCTCCACCATTATTACGCACAACACGAACCTGTTTTGTTTCAGTCCTGATGTAGACACTTCAATTTCGTGCTTGGAAAAACTTTTTTTGCCTCAAAATTCTATAGTACCTAAGTCAGCAAATTCAAGCTATATGTTTTTATGTTCTTTATTGATATTTTTTATTAAGTCTAAGCTACCCTGTATCACAATTGTAACTGGTTGCCTCATAACCCCGCTTAACCCTACTAATATTAAACTCTTAATAGTAAGTAAATTATATTCCCATATCTATTTACTGCATCGCAAGGATTATATTTATCAAATATCGCTATTATTTTGCTCGTTGACAATTAACCAAACTCGCACCATATTTTTCAAATCGTTCTCTTTGTTTAGCAGTTTTTGTGAATTTGAGATATGTAATGCTTTAACAGTGACTTCTTACTCTATTAACTGGATATTGGATAAATTTTCAAAACAATAATGTTGTTTACCGATTTCTTAAGCTCAGATTTAGACTCGTTGAAAATTAATTGTGATGTTATAAATGATTCACACTGTTGTAAACAAATATTTACACCCAAACACAACTTTAAATTACTTTCACAACATTAGAAGCATACATAAAAACTCTGATTCCCTACTGGTAGCCCTTAAACGTCTCGATATATTCTTTGATATCCTAGTATTAACTGAGTGCTGGCTATCTGATTTTACAATAATACCTCAAATACCTGGTTATTCCTCATTTAAAACTACTAAACATATCAACCAGAATAGTGGTGTAGTTATTTACGTAAAAGAAAAGTGGAATGTCTCGGTGTCAGAGCCACTCATAGACGATGCTGATAGCTTAGCTATCAGTATTCCTAGGGTACTGAATCTCCTTGGCATTTATCGCTCACCATCCATTAGGAATTTAGAAAATTTTCTCACCTCCCTTGAATCCTACATTATTAAACTCAACAGATTACCATTCATTATTGCAGGAGATATCAATGTCAATACGATGGACACTCTAGGAAATCCGCAAAGCCTTGAATACCAATTTTTCATGGCAGAACATGGGCTTCTACCGGCCATTACACAACCCACCAGAGAGTCTTCATGTCTTGACCATATCTATGTTAAAAATTTAAGCAATAGTAAAACAACTATAGGCGCTGTGTGTCAATTGGCTATAACAGATCATTACCCTGTATTAATGGGAATGAATATCTCTAACAAAAAATCAATTCGTCCAAATCGTTTTATCATTAAAAGAGATTTCAGTGCCATTCAAGACGATCTTAAAGATGTGGATTGGTCAGTTGTAACAAATATAAATAAGGTAAATAAAGCTATCGAAGCTTTCACTAAGATTCTGGTTGACATTGTTAATAAACACTCAAAAGGTTAAGTTAAGTAGATCACAATATAACATAAAGCCCTGAATTACTCCAGGGTTAATGAGATGCATGCAAAATCGGGACAGGTTACATTTACGAGCAAGGAGCGATCCAGAAAATCTTATTCATAAAACAACCTACACACGATACCAAAATTATTTTAGGGAGCTTTTGCGAAAACTAAAGTCAGATTATGAAAATAGAGAACTGAAAGAAAACAAAAACAATCCAAAGAAACTCTGGCGCTCTATCAAAAATATTTGTAATTTAACACATTATAACAAAGATCCTACAGAACTTTTATCATTACAGGGTTGTATGAATTCCCAACAGTCTATCGACTTAACTAATAATCACTTTTCTACGGTTGGTCAACGGCTTGCAGACCAAATCCTCTCCAGGATAAACCTGTGTGAGGAGGATCTTGTGAAGGCTGTTAGTGTCAAAAATTCTCCCGCGAACTCAATTTTTATGAGTCCAACAAATTGTGAGGAAGTAGAAAATACTATAATCGATCTCAAAAATGACAAAGCTCCAGGTTTGGATGGTTTTGGCAACGCCCTTATTAAATATATAAAAAATGAAATCATTCCACCGCTAACATACATACTAAACCTAAGTCTCTCTAGTGGTACTTTACCTCTTGACTGGAAAATAGCATTAGTCACTCCTATCTATAAAAGTGGGTCAAAATGTTCTGTAGATAATTATAGACCTATCTCGCTATTGGGAACTTTTTCAAAACTACTCGAAAGGTTGGTCAACAAACGTCAAATAATCTAATCTCTCATAAACAATACGGTTTTCGCAAAGGAAAAAACACGGAAGACGCGGTCACATTCCTGACTACTGCAGTGTCATCTCATTTGGATAGTGGGAAGTGCTGCGTTGGCATTTTTTTTGACCTGGCCAAGGCCTTTGACACTGTTTCCGTTCCTATACTTCTTTGAAAATTGGAAGGCCTTGGAATACGAGGAGTTGCCTTGAACTGGTTTCGAACCTATTTATCGGATCGGAGACAGTGTGTAAGGATTGGTCAGACGACAAGTAAATCCCAACAAATCTGTTTTGGCGTACCTCAGGGTAGTATTTTCGGGCCCACACTATTCCTCCTATACATCAATGACATTCACGAAATTCCTATCCAAAATGCGGACATTGTGTGTTATGCCGATGACACTGCAGTAATCTTTCATGGGCCTTCTTGGCCTAAGGTGTATTCGTTCGCCGAGCGTGGAATGGCACTTATTAATGAATGGCTACAACAGAATCTTCTCACACTCAACACTAAAAAAACCATGTACATGAGTTTTCATAAAACCGCGGCCTCAGCCCCAGATCCTAGTGCGAATATTAAAATTCACCAAAATTCAAGCCCATGTCAAAACGCCTGCACTTGCGTATCACTCATGCGTACTGAGGCTTTAAAATATCTAGGAGTACATATCGACCAAAACCTAACATTTAGAATCCATATTGAGCTTCTTTCGGCCCGTATTAGAAAGGTTGTAAATGTGATGAGAAATCTGCGGTATGTCGCATGTGTTGACACTCTTAAATCAGTATACTACGCTCTATGTCAGTCACTTATAACCTATTGTATTTCTTGTTGGGGCAGTGCCGCAAAATCATTTATTATCCAGGCCGAAAGAGCACAGCGCTTTGTTCTAAAAGTAATGTTACGTAGGCCCTATAGATACCCTACTGCCAGCCTCTACAAAGAAGCTGGTGTACTTACAGTCCGTCAACTGTTTATATTAAAAACTTCACTTTCGGTTCATAAATCAATTATCGCATCACCTGAGCTCGACTTCCTATCCAACCGCAGGGTATACAGGTTGCCTATTCCTTCTGTCAACACAAAATTTGCGCAACGCGTAGGTACTTTTATAAAAACTAAAGTCTACAACAGTGTTGTAAAATAATGCGATATAAAAAACAAAAGTGTCACGGAGGCGAAACATATAATTAGCAAATGGCTTTCCTCATTATCCTACGATGCTACTGAGGCAATACTAAATACTACCTAGTTAAATCCTATGGATAACTAATACCTTTATCCTATAAACGAAACCAAAGTAATTATATACTCTTATATATATTCCCATATTTAAAAACTACAATTTAACATATATCTTATTTTTAACAAACCTTATTTAACCTATTTCAAAATCACTATATACACATATTCATATATTTCTGCCATAATATATGTAGGTATATTATATATCTAGAATTAAAACCTGACCTGTCAACCACAAAATCGTATGCAATCTGCAAAAGTAACGTACGAAGGCTTCCTCGATACAGGCTATGCCTAGTGAGGAATCCACCAGATACCTCACTGTTATTTTATTGGTCAGTAGAATACATGAAAACTTGTGCCCAAATAGCATTGTATTAGTTAGTTATTACGATTTAGATATGCTGTCATGTTTTTACTGTAATAAACATTTTTTCATTTTTCATTTCACTTTTCATCATAGACTTGTTCGAGGCTCTCTGAATATCAATCTCAAGCTTGAAAGAACCCGTTTGATGAAGTCCACGCTCCGACCCAATCTACTCCAGATCATGGCGGGCACCGAAAAGTTTCAGAAGCTTCTCGGTGATAGATTTGTTGCTGTGGAGCCCACCGATGACGTTGATGAGGCCCTACAAAACGTGCTTGGGACGTTAAGGGACGAGGGCATCAAATTCTGCCAAATGCAGCATAAAGGCAAGAAGTCCAAACTCTCGGATGAGACTCTTCAGCTGATGACAAAAAGACGGGAAACTACTCAGACCACTTTGTCAGGGAGGTCAAACCTGAACAAGCGAATTGCGAAGATGATACGGCACGACCTTCGGAGCTCCAACATACGCCTCATGGAAGAAGCAATAGAGCGAAACCGAGGGTCCAAAGTATTCACTCAGCAGCTTGGCAGGAGCCATCTGACGAAGTTAACGACACACGATGGCCGAACCGCATTGTCAAAGACGGAGATATTATCAGAGATCGAGGACTTCTATGGCTGACTGTACACGGCACATGCTCCTTGCCCCCAACGTAACAACCACGATTCCAGAGCCAATCCTAGAAATACCACAGAATCACTTTCATGTATTTCTTCATTATTGTAAGTGACTTTAAACTTACTACCTTTTTGTTTTCTATTATAAAACGTAACAAATTTAGTTTTAGTTACATTTAATTTTAAGTTATTTTTGTGTAACCAGTCAATACAGTCACTGACTGTATAATTTAACTCATTTATGTGTTCTATTTCATTATTATTTGTTACTACTATGGAAACATCGTCAGCAAAAAGTGTACATTGGTAGTTTGTAATGTCAGATAAATCATTAATATATATTAAGAACAATAGGGGCCCTAGAACGCTGCCTTGGGGTACACCTAGTTTGTTATGTCTAAGCGATGATTTATGTTCTGTAAGTTCGTTTTTGTCATTTAATTTTCTTATTTCTACACATTGTGTCCTTTGATTAAGATAGTTTTTAACCCAGTCAAATGCAGGACCACGAATACCACACAACTCACATTTGGATAAAAGTTTATCATGACAAACATAATCGAACGCCTTGCTCATATCAAAGAACACTGTAGAGACATAACGATTTTTATCTACATTCTCAAGGACGCCTTTAACTAGATTAAAAGCAGCCAGAGTAGTCGATTTACCCTTTTGAAATCCGTTTTGGTTGCTTTTAATGATATTATGTTTAGTAAGGTACTTGACGATACGAGAGTGCATTGCCTTTTCAAAGATTTTCGATAAGATTGATATGAGAGTTATTGGGCGATAGTTATTCATGTCTGTTGGGTCATTCTTTTTAAAAATCGGTTTGACTATGGATTTTTTAAGTTTGGACGGAAATTTTCCTTTTTTTTAAAATGATAAATTAACCAAGTAAGTTAAGATTTCTACAACTTCTGAAGAACATTTTTTAATAATCTTGGTGCATATGCCATCGTAACCTACAGATTGAGTCAGCTTGAGTGAGTGTATGATCCTTGAAATTTCTATATTATCATATGGATTAAGAAATATAGAGGTTAATTGGGAAATTATATAAGTGTCATTATTGTTTATTAAATTATCAGATGTCAAATTAGTATAAAACTTATTAAAAATGTCAGCAATGATATTTGGATCAGCTACAAGGTCACCATTATAGTTTACTTTAATATTAAAATTATTATGATTATTACATTCATTTTTATTTTTTATAATATTCCATGACGCTTTACACTCGATTTTAATTAGGGTAATGGTAAAACTACCATTTATCGGCCACCTAAGCATTTTCTTATATTCAACTTCTTATAAAAATAAAACTACGAACTACTAGGTTATGAAATATTTTTTAATATCTAAAGAAATTAGCTGTCTTTGCAATTGTATAGCCAAACTAGAGGTTGGGTGGTGCGCGAGCTGCACGCAGCTCGCGGTTTATGTTTTGCATCTTATCGCTATCAGAAAGGATTTCAAATAGAAAGAAGCAATCAAAGAGGTAAATGAAGTTGAAGAAGCAAACAAGGAGAACATCAAAGTAAAAGACGCTATCAAAGAGGATATCGATGTTAAAAAATCAATCAAAGAAGATATCTGATATAGGAGAAGCAATCAAAAAGTATATCGAAGAGGAAGAACTAATGAAAGAGGATATCAATGTGAAAGAAGCAATATAAGAGAATATTGAAGATAAAAAAGAAGCAATCAAAGAAGAGAAGGAAGAAGAAGTCAACAATGATATCGAAGAGAAATATGCAATCAAAGCGGATAGCGAAATGAAAGATGTTATCAAAGACGATATCGATGTAAAAGAAGCAATCAAAGAAGATATCGTTGTGAATCGAAAATGAAAAAGACAAAATAGACAAAAAAGACAAAAAAGACAAAAAAGACAAAAAAGACAAAAAAGACAAAAAAGACAAAAAAGAAAAAAAGACAAAAAAGAAAAAAAGACAAAAAAGACAAAAAAGACAAAAAAGACAAAAAAGACAAAAAAGACAAAAAAGACCTACCCTACACCTACCCTACAACTACCCTACACCTACCCTATACCTACCCTACAACTACCCTACAACTACCCTACACCTTCCCTACACCTACCCTACACCTACCCTACAACTACCCTACACCTACCCTACACCTACGCTACAACTACCCTACACCTACCCTACACCTACCCTACAACTCCACTACAACTACCCTACACCTATCCTACAACTACCCTACACCTACCCTACAACTACCCTACAACTACCCTACAACTACCCTACAACTACCCTACACCTACCCTACACCTACTCTACAACTACCCTACAACTACCCTACACCTACCCTACACCTACCCTACACCTACCCTACAACTACCCTGCAACTACCCTACACCTACACCTTCACCTAACCTACACTAAATATCTATGCGATTCCACCAAACAGCGACACATGTCATTAAAGTAAAAAAAAAAAGTTTTGTATGAGGGGGTGAAAATTTTGTATGGGACTATTTTTTTTTGTATGGAACCCTAATTTTTTTTTCGGTTCCTTACATAAAAATAAACCCTGAGCAACATTAGTTTTAGCACGAACCCTCTACGACCTATAGTTTCCGAGATACATGGGGGGTGGGGGTGAAAGGGGGTGAAAAGGGGAAATGTCAGATTTTTCCTGAGGTCGCCCCCACTCCCTCTATACGATTCCGCCAAAAATTTCAACCCTACAAGGTGGCATCTGGGAGAACAATCATGTCAATCAGTCAGTCAGTCAGTGAGTCAGTCAGTGAATGGTAATCGAGCTATATATAATATAACTAGAGGTTGGGTGGTGCGCGAGCTGCACGCAGCTCGCGGTTTATGTTTTAAAAATTGTAAAGCAATCAGAGAGGGTTTCGAAGAGGAAGAAGCAATCAACGATGATATCGAAGAGAATGATGCAATCAAAGCGGATAGCGAAGTGAAAGATGTTATCAAAGACGATATCGATGTAAAAGAAGCAATCAAAGAAGATATCGTTGTGGGAGAAGCAATCAATGTTGATATCAAAATCAAAGATGCTACAAAAAAGGATATTTATGTAAAACAAGCAATTAAAGAAGATATTAATCTAGAAGAAGCAATCCAAAAGGATGTCGAAGTGGAAGAAGCAATACAGGTGGATGTCGAAGTGGAAGAAACAATAAAAGAGAATATCGAAGGTAAAAAAGCAATTGAAGATAATATTGAAGTTGATTTAGCAATCAATGAGGATATAGAAGTAAACGAAGCAATAGAAGACTTTATCAGAGTAGAAGAAACAATCACAGAGGATATTGTAGTGAAATAAGCAAGTTCACAAAAAAAAAAAACATTCCGTAAAGGTTTGCATGTCTATCTCTAACCGTTGAGGAGATACAAGCGATTTTAAATTATGTACGCAATAAAGTTTTTTGGATTGAACATAGAAAATTAAAGAGAATATCGACAACGACAAATAAGACAAAAAAGACAAAAAAGACAAAAAAGACAAAAAAGACAATAAAGACAAAAAAGACAAAAAAAACATAAAAGACAAAAAAGACAAAAAAGACAAAAAAGACAAAATAGACAAAATAGACAAAATAGACAATATAGACAAAATAGACAAAATAGACAAAAAAAACAATATAGACCAAATAGACAAAATAGACAAAAAAGACAAAAAAGACAAAATAGACAACTACCCTACAACTACCCTACACCTACCCTACACCTACCCTACAACTACCCTACAACTACCCTACACCTACCCTACAACTACCCTACAACTACCCTAAAACTACCCTACAACTACCCTACAACTACCCTACACCTACCCTACAACTACCCTACAACTACCCTACAACTACCCTACACCTACACCATCACCTAACCTACACTAAATATCTATACGATTCCACCAAACAGCGACACATGTCATTAAAGTAAAAAAAAAAAGTTTTGTATGAGGGGGTGAAAATTTTGTATGGGACTATTTTTTTTTTGTATGGAACCTTAATTTTTTTTTTCGGATCCTTACATAAAAATAAACCCTGAGCAATATTAGTTTTAACACGAACCCTCTACGACCTATAGTTTCCGAGATACATGGGGGGTGGGGGTGAAAGGGGGTGAAAAGGGGAAATGTCAGATTTTTCCTGAGGTCGCCCCCACTCCCTCTATACGAATCCACCAAAAATTTCAACCCTACGAGGTGGCATCTAGGAGAACAATCATGTCAGTCAGTCAATCAGTCAGTGGTAATCGAGCTATATATTGTATAGCCAAATATTACGAAATAAATTTATTTATTTTATAAAACTATTCCTGTTTTGCCTATTATCGGCCACCTCTTTCTAAATGTCGGCCTAGGTATGACCTAATATCGGCTTAAATGTTTGTCAGGGGACACAAGACCCTAATTTTTGGCAGGAATTTTACAATTCGAACATAGTAGGTATTTTTAACATTTTTATAATTCGTGCAATTTATAATATGGGCCCCAGAGAATCACTTAGAACTAAGTTTAAAGAAATAAATGTTATGACAGTGCCGTGCCAATATATATATGAAAACTTAATGTATGTCCGAAAACATATTAACATGTTCAAGAAAAATAGCGACTACCATAATGTTAACACTAGAAATAAAGATAAACTAGCTGTTCCCACTGTAAGGCTCCATAAAGTTAGTCAATCTTTTAAAGGGCAATGTGTACGATTTTTTAACAAAATCCCAAATGATGTGATTAATCTATCTGTAAATAAATTCAAAAATGTTGTTAAACGTAATCTATGTAATAAAGCTTATTATAAAATATCTGATTATTTAGATGACAAAAAAGCTTGGGATGAAACTGCCTCCAACTCCATCAAAAACAATGTAATAGATATTAAGTACAATGACGTTAAAAAAATATAAGCCAAGCAGAGTTTCTTGCCAATTCTTCTCTGTTTGGTCACGTTACGAATTGGTGGTAAATTAAAAAAATGACGTTTCAAAGTGTACTATACAGTTCCTACTGAATAAATGAATTTTCACTTCACTTCACTTCACTTCACTATACTTTTATAAGTTTATGTTGTGTACTTACCTCAGTCTCATAATTATTATAATTTACTGAAAATCTAACTTATCAAAACAAGAAGGTTGGTGTATTTTTTTTTGAATTCTCACTCTCGTTCAATCAAAATCACATTTTAAATCACAATCAATATTTTGGATGCTCGCGGGATTGTCGTGTTTTGATTGATTTGCTATAATTGTACCCATCTGTCGACAATATCCCAAAACGAAATCAGTATAGGTACTAGGTAAAGTAGATATAACACAAAAAAGTAGTCACCCTAGTCGTGTGGCGGCCGACTTTAGGATTTGACATCCACTCGCATATTCCTATTATCGAAAACCCCTGAAGATATTTGGATTTGAACCAAAAACATTACCCTATCCCCGGTCGTGTGATTTTTTAATTAAATAATGAAAATTTGCAATCAATCAATCAATCAATCAATCAAATCATATTTATTTGCGAATAATGTGGTTACAGGTTCGTCATAATTAAAATTAGATCGGCACATTACTATTTCTAGCATGCAAATATTTAAATTATTATATAGTTTTTTCTTTAACTTATATATTTAAGCAAAACACAATTTATTAAGAATTATTAATTTAACATAAAATAAATACACAACCTTGTTATACAAATACCCACATAAGAACTATGATTAATTAAAGTCACAATGAATGTCAAAAAATAAATAAAATAATAAAAATAAAAACAATAATAGCGGGTTCGATTCCCGCTGCGGGACAAATGTTTGCATGTTCTGCAGATATTTGTCTCGGGTCTGGGTGTTTTCTATGTATGATATGTATGTATTTACAAAAAAAAAATATGTATCTATGTAGGGTATCAATCATGTGGTTCCCATAATACAAGCTTAGTGCTTAGTTTGGGGCTACATGATGCTGTGTGATTACGTCCAGGATTATTTATTTATTTATTTATTTATTTAATAATACCTAATAATAATATGTAATGTCAAAATACCAAAGAATGTCAAGAATTCATACCAGGAATAGGAATGACGTGATCGCCCGTGACGTGCAAATGCCCAGCGTCAAGGACTTCGTGGCATTGCTAGCGCGAAGGATGTATGATCGCGCAGACAACAGTCACCACGTACACCTTAACGGCATCGCGCCTCTACACGCCCGACCTCCCGATATTAACATCCCATGGCGACCTCTACCCCGCGAGCTCCTGGAGACACCCAACTCTCCGGACCAGTATCCACTTCCGTAGCCAGAAATTGGATAACGTAACACCTCTGGGAAGCCAACCCACGAACTAGGGTGGCACTCAGAGCAAAACCAAAAGACTCGAGAGTAGTTGCTCTCGAAGTTGACGCCAGAGCAAAGAACTAACGTTCGATTCTTACCCGCACTTCCTAACCAAGATGGTAGAGTCGAAGTGTTGATGACCTTGATGATGATGAACTCATACCTTATATACATTACTAATTACTAACTTTCATGTCAAAAAATTCTTTCATTGAATAAAAACAATTCTCAGTTAACCATTTAAATAACTTGTTTTTAAATTGTTTAGGTGGTAAGTTTGTCATTGATATTGGTAACTTGTTAAATATTCTTACACACATAGAGTAGCTGCTTCTATTACAAAAATCGGTCTTTATCTTTGGTATTTGAAGTCTATTAGGAAACCTTGTATTAAAATTACAAACATTACCCTTCTCAATGAAAAGTTTGGGATTCGACTTAACAAAATTACAGACCTCATAAATGTAGAGGCTTGGAAGAGTAAGCAGATTGAGAGCTTTGAATAAGGGTCTACATGTTGTCAAACGACTGACGTCACAAATAGCTCTGATGCATTGCTTTTGCGATATGAAAGCTTTATTGATCAGCACGGAGTTGCCCCATAAAATAATTCCATACCGGAGATTCGATGCAACGTGGCCGTGGTAAGCTTGTAGCGCCGTGTTTTTTGAGGAGATTTTTGTAAGCCGCCATAGTGCATAAGCAAAACGATTTATTTTGCCACATATTTTATCTATATGAGATCTCCAAGTGAAATTTTCATCTAACACAATGCCTAAGAAATTGGTTTGAGCAGCTTCTACTAAGGGTTCATTATTATATGAGATATGTAAGTCGGCTTTTTTAGCCCGTTGGTTTCTGAATTGAATAAATTTTGTTTTTTTAATATTAGCTTGTAAATTATTTGCTTGTAACCATTTCAATATATTTGCAGTCGCTTCGTTTAAAACACAGTTATAGTTGTTGGGTGAGCTGTTTGGGATAACGACTGAAATGTCATCAGCAAAGAGAGTGCAGAAGTGGTCTGTGGCTTGTGGTAAATCATTTATATAGAGAAGGAATAACAATGGGCCCAAGATACTTCCCTGGGGCACACCTACTCTATTAGCTAGTGGCTTAGATTTATAGGAGAGATCTTCTTTGTTGGAATCAAGCGCACGTATTTCAACGTACTGGGTCCTATTACTAAGATAGCTCTCAAGCCAATCACGAACTCTACCCCTCATTCCGTAAGATTCGCATTTCAACAAAAGTAGTCTGTGAGACACAAAATCAAACGCTTTGGTCATGTCGAAGAAGATTGCAGTGGTAAGTATCTTCTTATCTATATGCTTGACCACGTAGTCAGCGAGTCTGAACGCAGCTAGTGTGGTAGATTTACCTTTTTGAAAGCCACATTGCTCAGGGGACAAGATATCGAACTTGGTAATTAATTTGGTAAGTCTAGTGTGCATTACTTTTTCATAAATCTTCGCTAACACTGGTATTAAAGCAATGGGTCTATAATTGCTAGGGTTTTCTCTGACATCCTTTTTATAAATAGGTTTAATAACAGTAAGTTTTAATGAATCAGGGAAAATGCCTTCGTCTAGTGAGATGTTGACCAAGTATGATAGTACGGGGCTTAGGATATGAGAACATGCTTTTATTATATTTGTGGGTAGCTGATCATAGCCAACGGATTTAGTATTATTAAGTGATTTTATGATTTTATATATTTCATCCGGGTCTGTTGGAAATAAAAACATGCTAGAGTCAATGGATTTTAGTTCATAATTATAGTTTATCGACTTATTGTTATCAAGTGTATTTAATTTAGTCATATCAATAAAATGCAAAGAGGAAATATTGCATAATGTTACAACAACTTATTAAATCCTAGACAAATTGGATTTAGAAAAACTCTCTCAACTATTGACGCTATTGCTATATTGTATAAATGTGTTTTAAAACAGCTCGAATGCAAAATGCACACCTACGGTGTTTTCTGCGACCTTTCTAAGGCGTTTGACTGCGTCAACCATGACATTCTTCTATCCAAGCTCGAACTCTATGGCGTAAATGGTAAGGACTTATCCTTATGTGAATCTTATCTGACTGCCCGGCAGCAAGTGGTGGATGTAAACGGGGCATGGTCGAAGCAGACACCTATTAAATGTGGAGTTCCCCAAGGTTCAATTCTTGGACCATTATTATTTCTTTTTTATATAAATGATATCAGCGTTTGTTTGTTGGAAGACTTCCAAATATTTATGTTTGCTGGTGATATATCTATGGTGATACATAGCAAAAATAAGGCTGATAGTGCTACCACAATTAACAACGCCGTAATTAAACTAAAAGAGTGGTTTATTTGCAATAATCTCTTGCTTAATAAAGATAAATCAAATATAATTGATTTCTCTCTTAATATGAAAATTTGTACAGAGCCAATTAACTAAGACAATTTTCCACTACGTCTTGTTGACGAAATTACTTTTTTGGGCCTTAAACTTGATGCCAAACTTTCGTGGCATAACCACATAGATCACCTGGCAAAGAGGTTGGGATCTGCCTGTTACGCAATCAAAAAGGTCAAAGAATTTTGTAGCCTGGATGCCACTAAATCTGTATATTTTGCCTACTTTCATAGCTTGCTGACATACGGGATTCTGTTTTGGGGAAATGCGGCCAACGTGAAAAGAATATTCATACTGCAGAAACGTGCCGTCAGATTTATTCTTGGTCTCAAACCGAGACATTCATGTCGTGACGCTTTCAGGCAATTGAATATTCTTACATTAACAGGGGCCAATATTTTTAATTGTTTATTATATGTAAAAAATAATTACAATGATTTTGAAACTTTATCAGCTAACCATAAATATGACACAAGATATGGAAATAGACTTCGAACCCAGAAATGTAGATTAGAAAAAACCTCAAATAGTTTCCTTGGAAATGGTGTTCGATTATTTAATAAGCTCCCAGAGGAAACAAAAGACCTAAGCTGTTATCTTTTCAAAAAAAAGCTTAAAAAAATGCTTACCTTGAAAAGCTTCTATAGTTTTAAAGAAGCGTTAGATGATGACAACTTTATAAGCTAAAATTAAGACTAGGATTGTTATTAATAAATTATTATTTTTAGACATATTATTTATTTATTTTATAAATTATTATTATTATTATTTTTTAATGACAAGGCCCCTTTACAGCCGCTACAAATAGTAACTAAGATTTAACTTGGTAACACCATGAGCTGTATTATTACAAGCCCAAGACAGAAATAATTTTGTTCTGTAGTATTTTTCTGTGTAAGCACAATGAAGTGTTTTGTTTATAATTTGTGAAATGTTATATATTGACGTAACTAAGTATTCTTCTTTGTTCCTACAGTTAAAAATAAATGAAATGAAATTAAATGAAAAAACGGATCAGCTTTGCTATCCAACGTGGCAATGCAGCCAGCATTCTGGGCACTCTACCGCGTGGGGACGGTCTGGATTTTTGTTAGGTTATTTTATTTTAGTAATAAGTAGGTATACATATTTTGTCAAATATGTAGGTATAACTATAAACCAATTAAAGCTTAAAATATTTTTTCACTGTTTCACGTAAAATCCATAATACAACATATATGCTATGCATCATTATGGTATGGGGTGTAAGGGGTCCCAACCTCCATCTTCGGAACCCAAGCCAACCTCACCTGCCCGCGGTACACCCTGCTAACTAACGGACGGGGCTCTGGCGGCCGGCTGAATGCGGCATAGCGCAGTCTAAATCGGCACAACTAAATCCTCTGGCCGCTGACGGGCAGCAGCGTCAGCGGTACGAGAAGCTGTGCCCTGCGATCCCCAACCCGCTTGCCCAGCGTGGGGATTATGGGCATGAACCCCCTCATGATAAGCACAAATAGAAAATGGCCCCCAGTTCCCGGCCGTCCCGCTATTCCTGGCCATACAGGTAGCGGCCATGGTAACGGCGGGGCAAGGGGTGCGAACAATCACCGGGCTACCGTTGGCTACCTGAAACAACTGACCCTGGCAACGTTCAACGGACGCACTCTGAGGCTCGATGAACATCTAGCGCAGTTGGAAGTGGAGCTGGAGAACATTAAGTGGCATGTTCTGGGGTTGTGTGAAGTCCGTAGAGAGGGAGAGGACACTATTACCCTAGACTCGGGCCATCTAATGTACTTCCGCGAGGGTGACCAAACATCACAGGGTGGCGTAGGGTTTCTCGTCAATAAGGCCCTCTGTAACAACGTTCTAGAAATCTCCAGTGTGTCGACCAGGGTAGCGTACCTGACCCTTCGACTATCCAAGCGGTATAGTATGAAGATCATGCAGGTTTACGCACCGACCTCGGCACACCTGGATGATGAAGTGGAAGATATGTACGAGGACATATCCAAAGCCTTGCACAACACCACGAAGGCTTACTTGAACGTTGTTATGGGGGACTTTAACGGCAAAGTGGGAGACCGAGTTGGTGACGAATCCAGAGTGGGCCCGCATGGTTATGGAAGTAGAAATCACAGGGGGCAAATGCTCGTCAACTTCCTAGAGAAGGAGGGGCTCTTCTTAATGAATTCGTTCTTTAAGAAGAAGCCCCACAGGAAGTGGACGTGGCGAAGCCCCGACGCTGTGACCAAAAATGAGATCGACTTCATCATGACGGATAAAAAGCACATATTCAGAGACGTCTCCGTGATCAACAGGTTCAATACCGGATCTGATCACAGACTTGTCCGAGGCTCTCTGAATATCAATCTTAAGCTGGAAAGAAACCGTCTGATGAAATCCACGCTCCGACCCAATCTACTCCAGATCATGGCGGGCACCGAGAAGTTTCAGAAGCTTCTCGGTGATAGATTCGTTGCCGTGGAACCCACCAATGACGTTGATGAGGCCCTACAGAACGTGGTTGGAGCGCTAAGGGACGAGGGCATCAAATTCTGCCAAATGCAAGAAGTCCAAACTTTCAGATGAGACTCTTCGGCTTATGACAAAAAGACGGGAAACCACTCAGGCCACTTCGTCAGAGAGGTCAGACCTGAGCAAGCAAATTGCGAAGATGATACGGCGCGACCTTCGGAGCTCCAACACACGCCTCATTGAAGAGGCAATAGAGCGAAACCGAGGGTCCAAAGTATTCACTCAGCAGCTTTGGCAGGAGCCACCTGACGAAGTTAACAACACACGATGGCCGAACCGTATTGTCAAAGCCGGAGATATTATCAGAGGTCGAGGACTTCTATGGCCGACTGTACACGGCACATGCTCCTTGCCCCCAACGTAACAACCACGATTCCAGATCCACCCTCACCCGCCACTACACCGACGACCTGCCAGATATCAGCCAAGACGAAGTCGTACTGGCCCTGAGACAGCTTAAAAATGGAAAAGCCCCCGGTGCAGACGGAGTCACTGCAGAACTTCTGAAGGCAGGAGGAGCTCCTGTTGTGCAGGAACTGCAGAACCTCTTCAACTTCGTCCTTCACTGTGGGAGAACTCCAAAGGCGTGGAACGAGAGTTTGGTGGTTCTGTTTTTTAAGAAGGGTGATAAGACTCTTCTTAAAAACTACAGACCTATTTCGCTCCTGAGCCACGTCTATAAGCTGTTTTCTAGGGTCATTACGAATCGTCTCGCCAGAAGACTCGACGAGTTCCAGCCACCGGAGCAGGCCGGGTTTCGCGGAGGATATGGCACCATAGACCACATTCATACAGTGAGGCAGATTATACAGAAGTCCGTAGAGTATAATCAGCCCCTGTGTCTGGCTTTTGTGGACTATGAGAAGGCCTTTGACTCTGTTGAAACCTGGTCTGTCCTGGAATACTTGCAGCGATGCCAAGTGGACTATCGTTATATCGAAGTGTTGAGATGTCTGTACGAAGCCGCCACTATGAGTGTCCGAGTACAGGACCAGCAGTCTAAACCCATCCAACTGCGCCGCGGAGTGAGACAGGTAGATGTCATATCTCCGAAACTGTTCACAAGCGCGTTGGAGGATATGTTTAAGACGCTGGACTGGAAAGGTATGGGCATAAACATAAACGGCGAGCACATCTCACACTTGCGATTCGCCGATGACATAGTCCTAATGGCGGAGTCGCTGGAGGAGCTGCAACGGATGCTGGACGGCCTAGCATCAGCCTCGCGAAAGATAGGTCTCGGCATGAATTTGGACAAGACCAAAGTCATGGTCAATGACCGAATTGATCCGAGTCCTGTCGTCGTTAATGGACACCTTCTTGAAGTTGTTTCGGAGTACACATACCTCGGGCAGATATTGCAGTTGGGTAGAAACAACTTCGAGAAGGAGGCCAAGAGAAGGATTCAGCTGGGTTGGGCAGCATTTGGAAAACTACGTCGAGTCTTCTCGTCACCCATACCGCAATGTTTGAAAACGAAAGTTTTCAATCAGTGCGTCCTACCCGTCATGACATACGGAGCCGAAACGTGGACACTCACAGTACGACTAGTCCACCAGTTTAAAGTCGCTCAGCGAGCTATGGAACGAGCCATGCTTGGAGTTTCTCTGAAGGATAGAATCCGCAACGAGACTATCCGACATAGAACTAAAGTTGTCGACATAGCTCAGAGAATTAGCAAGCTGAAGTGGCAGTGGGCTGGTCATATCTGCCGAAGAACCGATAACCGTTGGGGTAAACGAGTTCTTGAGTGGAGACCGCGGCTCGGCAAACGTAGTGTAGGACGCCCTCCGGCCAGGTGGAGTGACGATCTGCGAAAGGCTGCTGGTAGAAGCTGGATGCGTCGAGCTCAGGACAGGGCGCAATGGCGCTCATTAGGGGAGGCCTATGTCCAGCAGTGGACTGCTACAGACTGATGATGATGATGATGATGATCATTATGGTCAGTTTTATTAAGGTGAAGCCGTTCAGCAGCGTAATCTGTTTTAAAGACAAGTAATGCTAATAAACCGCGTTGTAGCTGTGGATTAAAAAAAAAGTGTTATTTAGCCACGTTCTTGCTATCTCTATTTTAAAAACTAAAAAACATAGGAATATGATTCTCAGACAGATCGACAGAGAATTAAAAACTGTATTAGATGTTATTTAAAACTCAAAATCGACCATGTGTCACTTAGTGGCATTTTAGTTAACGGACGGCAGTTTGCTGCAGTTGCCTCCCTTAAACGACTGCGTAATAATTTCCTTCCGACATCTACCAAAGTTGTACTCAATCACTGCTACTTCCTATTCTTGACTATGCTGACGCCAGCTACCCTGACTTAACGGAAGACCAACTAAATAAACTTGAGCGGCTCCAAAATTTCTCCATCCGGCAATCCGCAATTTGGCCTACGGAAATATGATAATGTCTCCGAATTTCGCAAGAAGCTCAAGTGGTTACCTATTCGCCTTCGCCGGAACGCTCGTATTCTTTCTCTCCTATCGAATACTTTTTAATCCCACTACTCCCGAATAGGAACCGGAAGAGCATTCCACAGTTTTAT
This sequence comes from Horisme vitalbata, assembly GCA_951804965.1. NCBI lineage: Eukaryota > Metazoa > Arthropoda > Insecta > Lepidoptera > Geometridae > Horisme > Horisme vitalbata. Next base: position 9,679,266 of record OX638106.1, on the reverse strand, counting down.
AGCCTGAAACGTAAACGAGTTGCTGTATAAGCATGTGAAATAGACAGGAGTCTTTTCAGAGGAGCGTAAGGAGCGGGGATTTGAGAAGCGAAGGAACTCAAAACGGTCCTTGAGGTATAACACAAAAAAAAAATTTTTTTCTTCATTTAAATATCGCACTTTAATTTTCTTATTTATAGTAAGTACATGTAATTAGGTGAATTGAGGTGTATTCTATTGTATTTTAAATATAATATGGACTAGGCACACCGCCGTTCCTGTCTGTTTTGAAAGTTTCCCTCCATCCAAAGGTTGCCTGGAAGAGATCGCTTTAAACGATAAGGTCGCACATTGTACCAATATTTTTAATGCTTTTTTCTATACGTTGTAATTCTTTGTATGATGTGCAATAAAGTTATATCTATCTATCTATCTGTAAAAATGAAACGTGTTCAATGTTTGATACATGGTGATACAATCGGCAGCTTAAATGCTTGTGAACAGCAGCGAGTGTCAAGTGGCACTTGCATACTCGCATAAACATCTTATAAAAACAAAACAAGCTGCCTTGGGCCAGCGCGTTCGCCATCAGCACCATTCGACGCGCAAGCTAGTTCCCATTCACTTGTCACTCTAAATAGTGAGATAATAATGTCACTCGCTCAGTAAGTACCTGCTTCATCTAAGTACTAGTTTATTTTTAACCGACTTCAAAAAGTTCTCAATTCATCGGAACCTTTTTTTTCGACTTTTTTTATGTATGTTCACCGATATCTCCTTCAATTGTAAACCGATTTTCAAAATTCTGTTTTTGTATAAACGAGTATACTTCTGAATTTTATTGGATTGGTACTTTTCCCGGAAAACTCAAAAAACCTCATCCTCACTTGTAATTTTCGCCCTAAGATCACCAATATCTCCGTCAATTCTGAACCGATTTTTAAAAATTCTTTAGGGCAAGAAGTAAGAAAAGATTTATTTGAAGTCGGTTTATTTTTTTTTAAATTCCTATTTGTAATACATTTTGTGATCGCTACGTGGATTATGAGGATAGTGCTAAAAATAGTTTTTATTATTATTAATTGCTCTTAATTTGGTTTATTGATTAAAATGTTTAAAATGCGTTATAAATATTACGTAGATATAATTAATTCACAAATAGTAGGTAGACACAATATTAAAAGTTCACAAAATACATTGCTTATTACTTACAATATAGTTGAAATAATAATAGCCGTGATCCCATGCCGCACCTATTTTAATTCAATAACCGACTTTATAAAAAGGAGGAGGTTCTCAATTCGGTTGCATTTTTTTATGTTTGTTACCTCATAACTCCGTCATTCATATACCGATTTAGAAAACTTTTCGTTGAGGAATATTCACTTCTCAATTAGTTTCATATACATTTGAAGACAACATACCTATTCTAAGGGTAAAAAAAAGAGATTAAAATTTTATGGGCTTGAATTTTATTTATATTAGGAGTTATCGAAATCAATTTCTATTATGAAGCAAAGGCACATCGACTCACAAATTAAAATAAATAAACATTATACCAGAATTTTTCAAAATTCAACTACTAAGTGGATGAACAGGGATGGCAAAGTTTGTATGGGGGGCAATAAAAATATTCTATTGACTTGAAATTTTGTAGTGTATTTTGTTTTTTGTCTTATGGAAATAAATAAAACATTATATCAGCATTTTTCATAATTGAACCCCTAAAGGGGTTAACCCCTATCTCGCCCTCTTCAAGTTTTGAACAAAGAGTAGAAAAATATCCTTCTCCAAATTCCCATCTATCTATGACCAAAATTCATTAAAAATTGTTTAGCACTTTATGCGTGAGAAAACACTTATTTTATATTCAGTAAAGATTTTTTAGTCCCCCATACAAACTTTGCAATTCCCGTTAAAAGTTTGCATGGGGAACCAATAATTTCTCATGTTAGGGATATAACATTTTCATCATACCTATACATTTTTAACAGACTTCAAAAAGGAGGAAGTTCTCAATTCGACTGTATGTTGCTTTTTTATAATTTGTTTGTATGTATGTTCCGCGATAACTCCACTAATAAAAAATAGATTTGGATGATTCTTTTTTGTTTAGTAGATCATACTTTAGAGGTGGTCCCATATAAATTTTGAGGGATTGATACTTTTCCTGCAATACTCAAAAAACCTCATCCTCGCTTGTCATTTGCGCCGATATGTACCGTAGGCTCTTATCTCATCATTATTATCATTATCGGCCTATAGCAGTCCACTGCAAGACATAAGCTTTCCCTAATGAGCGCCATTGCGCATAAAACCTTTCTTACTGCTCTAAAAAGCGAAAAATAATTATAAGGTATTTAATTCAAAGAAGAAAATTTAAAAGAAAGAAAAAAAGAAGAAAATATGTGCTAGGTACTCATCTGTTTCAAGTCGGTGCTAAGCCGTTAGATAGGTTTGATACTTCCGCTCCTGCCACATCAGTAGCTCGATCACGAATATTTGCGACAAAGTCATCGTATCGTAGACGTAAGTAGTATGGCATTCGATACCGTAACGTTAACTACACAAAATTTCACGAATTATTTGACATACGTTCTCGTAACCATCCTATCGTCTGCGTGTAGTTACGTAAACACTTTTCTTGAAAACGCGATCACGAGCACTTTTTTGAAGTACGTTTCGTCGTATCGCCGTCGTAAGCGTACGAATGTTTATTCACCGGAAAATTGTCAGTGAGAAAACTTTCGTAAGGTATTTAGATTTTAAGATTGTTTGTTTTCTGGTGATTTTGTGCGTATAAATTAATAGGTAGGTATGCACCGGGACCTACATTTTCTTCTAGTATGTTTCTAAGGGTGTTACAAGGTTCAAATTGTAAGAATGAACATAAGCAAAATATTGTGATCTAGAGGTTTTTGAAAAAGAAAAGGAACTCGTTAAATTACCTACTATCTTTCTGCCAAGTTAAGCCTTTAAGCCAAGAGAAAAAAACATAATTTTCATTACATAGCGACCTATATTATAATCGGTAGGAAATTGGTCTAGGTATCTTATGTACGTTTACCTACTTTTGCTAAATTGTCTAGGTATTTCTCTGCTATCCGGGAAGTTAGTCGAAGGGTTATTGAGGAATTGTATTTCTGGCAGAGCTCACTGCACAAGAAAAGGAATTCTATAATAATGCGGTAATGCGGTATATATTTTCAATCCTATGTCAGACCAAGCTAAAGGGTCCTACGAGTTTCCCTTGATAGTCCTTCCACTAACTTTTTCGAAAATAGGGAAATAGGCGGTTTAGCTATTGTATAAGAATGTATGTTCCACCGTGTTTCTCTATCTGAACAGTCTGTCCGCTTAATCCAATTCGTTTCGTTTTATCACTTAACTCTGTATCTCTTGATTTAAGTTCTAAGTTTATTATATATCCTTTCTAAAGTTATGAATAAAAACCACAGTACTTATTAAATAAAAAGTTTAATTATACATGTTTTTTGAATTAAATTTTCAGGTTAAGCACTTTAGTTTTAACATAGGCCTAGGGCGTCGTTTTTAAAGGTAAATGTAACAATAAATCATTCCTAACTAATGGACGCCCCGTGACTTCGTCCGAGTAAGAAGTTTTTGTGAGGGTGGATTGGCTTGGCCCCGGCGAAGTCTCCACTACAGGTTGACTTCATTCTAAAACAATAAATAGACAGGATTAATATAAGACAATACCCACACAGTACTACTATGTATAGGCTAACATCTTAGTTAGGGTAACATTCAAGTGCAGTGCTTGATTCCGCATCCTTGCCTTAAGCCAGCTCTAATTTAGAAAACCATTAAATAAAATGTTCTTGTTGTTCGTAGCCCGCACTGTCCCACAGCTGGGCAAAGGCTTCCCAAGAGTTTTCCACTCTTTGCGGTTAAAAATAAAATGTTACTAATAGTAGGTAGATAGGTAGGTATAGTGGCTAAAAATGCGGTATGGACTGATTTGCGATCACAAAGTAACTTTTATTTATAAAAGAACTACGGTAGGTGGGTACTTACTTATTTTTTCTTAAATTATAACAAATACAAGTATTGCAGCTGACTTGTTTTTAACTTTATATTGTTAAAATTGTTGAATTATTTCAAATTATTATCGTTGAGCATAGCACAACACCGACAGTCGACACGTCACTGACAGTAACCAAAGAGGATAAACCCACAGATTTATAAGTTTAGTACTAAAGTACAGATAGGAACCGAACCAACCACAGTCGAAGACGCTAATTATAGTTCCAACTTGCAAGTCGACGTCGCTAGTGAGCTTATAGAAAGAGACAAAATATATCGTGCCATCACTGTCTTTTGCTAGTGATGTACCACTAACGATAAACATACCCAATAACGTGCTACATTTGAAGAACTTGAAATAAAACAATTAAGGATTCTATACATGCTTATTTTTTTATTATTTATACATACCTAAATATACTAGATACGTACACAAAATATACATGACTTTATAAAAACTGATACTTAAATTGTAACTATTATTGATTAAACAAACTGTACGTGAAGTTCTTAGTTAATTATTCTCGTGATCCATCCGAAGACATTAGTACACCCGCCCTCCCAGTTATCCTATAAAGTTGCGGAAATATTCTCTAAACGAAATGACGAGCGAGCGACAGAGTTCGGTCGTCGGGGATGCGTTGGGTGGGGGTAGCAGGAAATATTGAATAATTATAAGTTTTAGAGTTGCTATGGAAAGCAACATTTTCTAAACGTATGTGCTGAAGTGGTGTCACGATGATGCGTAACTACATAGTGTTGAATAATTATAAGGTACTAATGCTGAGGACGGAGCACGAGTATAATCATTAGTGTTGGATTCTTGGAGTGACACTTTTAATCGCTTAAAAACTATAATATATACTAGTTATAACAGACAAAATGTCATTTATTCTCTTTTTATCTCCATCTAAAAAAAGGGCCACTGTTACTTACTATAAAGGCAATTTAAATATAAATTATAACAATCTAGGTACTTTTTTTTTTTTTTATGCCAAAGCTAGCAGACGAACATGCGGGCTACCTGATGGAAGGTAGTACTTATTCATGTAAAGGAACTTAATTGTAATGTATTTAATATAACACTTTTTAATTTGCTGATTGATCACTGTTTTAATACATACAACAATATTTAGCATTCCGTGTTTACCCTTTTTAAAATAAAACAATATATAAAAACATTATTCAATAGGAAGTTAAAAATCGTAAATTTTTAGGGTGACGTTACCGAACCGGTAAAACGAACCCTCATGGTGTTTGTCCGTCCGTCCGACCGTCTGTCACACCTGATTATTTCAGGAACTACAAAATGTACCGACTTGGAATTTGGTTTACATTTAAAATGCACTCATTGAATAAGATTGCAAATGAAAAAAATATAAAAATATTTTTTTCATCCCTAAATACTCGAAAATAAGAAATGTTATACTTTCAAACTGGTACCACCAAATCGAGTGGCATATCATATGAAAATATCAATTAGGCCAGTTTAAAATAGTTTCTTACTTAGTAATCTTAATACTAGTCTTCCACAGAAACAAAAAGCCAGGGGACGAGACTCGAAACACGGAGGACAAATTTCGATAAAATTAACGAAGTTTATGTAGTTATTGAATTTTAATACATTCATAAGTTTACAAATAGTCGGTTGGGGTACGAACCAGGGCAAAGACTATTTTCTTATAATAGAGCTTATTGTGACTAAACTACGTATATTTCAGCAATAAATTTAAGTGACCACGTAGAAAACAATTAGATTTTAAGTAATAAATAGGTTAATTATAAAGTAAATATAAAAAAGTATTTGTTTGTCCTGGCTATGGAAAGTACCTTTTAACTTAAAATGAACCTTATATTTTTTACAATCTGTTTTCTTGACAACTAATACATTTTGAGGGAGTTGGAGACAGTTTCATGTAAAGCTTTTTTGTCATCTAAATAATCAGATATTTTTTAATAAGTTATTTACAGAGTTCATATTTACCAACATTTTTTTTACTGATTAATTAATTATGTCATTTGGGATTTTATACACATTGCCTGGAATACTTGACTAACTTTATGGAGTTTCTACGTCAGTAAGTTGAAGGATTATTTTGACTGTGTATGTTGCAGAACTGAGTCTGTTCGACAAGCCATCTATGTAAGCGCCCCATTGAAGCTTATTATCTAAGGTTATACCTAAAAAAACAGTTGTATTCACAAGATTTAAAACGTCATAATGTTAAATTTTCTTGTATTTGTTGTTGTGCCGAGCCCAAATAGCGGCGGGGATAAGGGCAAGGAGATAATGTTGGTGTCTCTCTGAAATCATTAATAATAAGTTAGGTGAATCTTGTTCTTATATTATAGTATAATATATTTAGTAAAACTGTCATGCATATAGTATAATATATTTAGTAAAACGTTAAAAAAAAGTGTCTGCATGAAAACTCCGCGTGCGCTGTCAATTGCGCGGACTTTAAACAATTTTGACAAATTTGTCAAAATTCAACAATTTTCTTGATCGAGAATTTCCCAATCATTTTTTTTGAGCTCGCTATTCAAGAAACGGAAAAATGACATCTCGAGTTTGAATTAAGCTACAACTTGAGCCATCTTAGCAGGCAGACGGACAAAAACTGTAGGCAGTAGAAGGTCCTTTACGCGCAAAGCCTCTCTGCGCTCCGTTCACTTTTTCGTCAGTATATTTTAGCCTTCTAAGGCCCCGCGTACAATTAAATGTACATAAAAAAACATTTCAGTCAGTTCCAGCATTTACGTAAGACATAGTACTAGAGACCATAGTACAATAAATTGTACAAAATATAAAAAGGTCTCTTGCTCTTTTCAAATTTTCGCGGGCGCGAATAAAACACGTCGACGGGTTTGTTTGTTCATTTACTATGTGGTTAGTCCTACTTCCGACCAGAAGTATAATGACTATTTAAAAGAAAAAGTTATTTTCCGGAAAGATGGCGCCTCCCGTTCGTTGACGTAAGTTTTGAATCTCGATTTATCTTGAAAATCACCATAGCTTTTGTAAAATGATTAGTATGTTATACCGAGAAAACAATACACTTTACGACGCACATATTATTTTGAGGATCCCTTGTCAAGTTTGCCGATTATATCGTATTGCTTATTTACGTGCATTTTTATGTACATTGGTTCTCAAGACGAAGACACATATTTTTAAATGTTAATTAATTTATTAATTTATTTTGTAGATCTTGTTGATAATGACATAACCCATCTTCTCAATGAGTCTGATTATAAGGGGGATGAATTTGAAGATGATTAGACGAACGATCAATACCGGCTGATCACCATCAATGAAGATAGTAGTACTGATACTAGCGATGATGTGCTTCCTCTCTCCTCCAGTCTCAGTCCATGATAGGGACAGTCACAGGGGCTTGAGGCATAAGTAAAGGTCATGCCAGTGGCGGTCGCCAATATCAATGAAATACGAATAAGTCTCATTTTTTTTAGCAATGAGAAGTGCAATTTTATTTTTTAATTTGAATAAGTCTGATTCTCTCACTAATTGAGTCTGATAATGTTTTAATTGAATAGTTCTTAATGTTACACAATTGTAAATAAACATATTGTACAGAATAAAATCATTTTTTAAATTTACTAAACCAAGCCCCAAGTTGTTATAGAGACCCAATGTTCATTTTTTGGTACAAAATAAAATATATATTTTTTTACGTAAGAATTGTCCTAACATTCATAGTAAAATAGGAAAAATGACACTTTGACGCTAACAACTGGTAAGATGCATAAAATTAGTATGTATAACTCTGGGCCTGAAAGGAATTTTTAATTTGTAGAATTTTTTGGGTATTTATTAGTACAAAAAAATATATAAGCGTGGTCTTAGGAGGATAGTCAAATTTTATCGTGTATTCAAAAAACGTTGTTCTCACATAAAGGCTCCCACACACAGGTACATAGATAAAAAAAGATGTGTAGATGAATAAAGAGATCGGTCAAAGTTATTTCAATATTTGCGTCTGCCGGAGGGCTTCAAAGTGCAATTTGAATTTCCAAAATCGGATGGTAACTTTTTGATATTTTCCCAAATTTGTCAAAATTCAACAATTTTCTGGATCGAGAATTTCCCAATTACTTTTTTTGAGCTCGCTATTCAAGAAATGAAAAAAATAATATCTCGAGATTGAATTAAGCTACAACTTGAGCCATCTTAGGAGGCGGAAGGACAAAAACTGTAAACTGGCAGTAGAAGGGCCTTTACGCGCAAAGCCACTCTGCGCTCCGTTCACTTTTTCTTCAGTACATTATAGTCAAATTTTATCGTGTGCTTTATTTCGAAATTACATTTTCAATGACTTTGATAGTTGCGCGTAGTGTGAGATCTGTAGAATTTTAGTAAACAAAATTTTTAAAACATTCCAACTAATTGAAAAAGCTGATATTTTGACGGGTGAATTTTCGATTGAAAATTAGGGTGCTTTTTCGATATTAATTCAAAATAAGGTGAAAAAATAAATATTTCTAATCAAATAAATTACAGCGTATTTGGGACATAAAAAGGTAAGTTTTCACCAAATTTCGTGACTAAATTTTTTTTTGTAAAAGATAAAAATAAAAAACCAAAAACTTAGTTTTTTGAATTTTTCACATTAATTTTGAGGTTATATGAAAAAAATGTTAAACAAAAGTTTTAGATCTTTTTATTACCTACAACTTTGCCATTTCATTTTTATCCATAGGACTTTTAGTTTTACCGGAAATCGAGAAAAACCGTTTTTTACCCTTAAAAACTCACCCCCATCCCCTTCCCGACGTCAGATCGCCCGTTAATTATTTTTCCTTCCATTTTAATAATATTCCCCTCCTTTTCTAATGGAATGAAACTCTTATAAATGTTTTTGGTTTTAAAAATTATCGACCTTGGTCTAATGGGCCGATAATTATTTATGTCTTCCCGTTTCCCCTTTTTAAACAAGGGTTTAACCGTAGACAATTTTAACTTTACTGGGAAGACTCCTTGTTCAATACATAAATTAACTATACGACTAAGTACTGGTGCGATAATTAGTGCAACTTTTTTGATAATTTTGGTTGATATTCCATCATACCCAACACTGTTGGTATTTTTTAATGTGCTTATGGTTTTCAGAATGTCAAATGGAATAGTCGGGGTTAAAAAGATTGAATTATTATGCCTATTATTTATGTCAAGATTTTTATTATTACCTCCGTCTGTGGTTTTGTAAGTGTCTATATTAATTATTTTAGAAATATCACTATTTATGTCACAATTCCCACTATTACTACTGCTATCAATAATGTCAGGATAATAATCATTGTTAGGTTTTGTGTCGATGAAATAATTATTAAATATATTTGCAAGTGCAGTAGGGTTGACAATTTCTTCATTGTTTCTCACCAATTTTGTGACGCCTTCGTTTGGTTCATTTATGGTTTTGTTAATGACGATTTTCCATGTTGCTTTTGATTTATCTTGTGTAGTCTTAATATGGTGATCGTTTTGCGCCCTCTGATTTTATTGAATCGCTTATAGTAGGTTTTAAATTTATTCTTGTTCCTTTCATTCCGCGTGAGTCTGTATTTCCACAACAGAGTACATTTTATTTTGCTACATTTTTTGAGACCTTTTGATAACCATTGTGGCTTCTTGTGTGTGCTAATTTTATTATTGGGAAAACATAGATTATAAAAGAGTGTAAACATTTCATAGAAGCCATTGAAAGCATCATTTGCATCCTGATTCTGAAAAGTGTCCGCGAAAGAAAGTTCGGACACGCAATTCTGAAACTTGATTATGTTTTCAGGACAATAGTCTCTAACAAATATATACCAGTACTTTAGCTTGCAAAATTTCTGTAGAGGCACCCTCAATATCTGTGCAGTGTGGTCTGCAAAATCAATAACTTCTCCTGTACAACCTCTCACATTGTGCAAAATATTATCGATGCCAGTGTTACTGCTGGCTCTTGTAACTTGGTTGAATTGAAATTTTAAATTATGGACAATGATAAGATTTCTAAAATCATTTATATGTTTATTATTTTTCAGGATGTCAATGTTGAAATACCCACAAACTACAATTTTATAGTTGTTTTTCATATCACCGATTTGTGATAATATTTTATCAAGTGTATTAAAGAATAAATTTATCAGGTGTGAATTAACTTTTGGGGGTCTGTATATACACACTATAATTTTTTTTTGAAGTATCAGTTTAATAGCTGAGCATTCGACCGGCCTATCACAGAATTATCAGTTTGAGTATATACAGAAGCGTAGGTTTTAATGTACATGTTATTTTCTTATTTTTTTAGGTAATTGTAATATTTACATTTATAATCAATCGAAAATATTTTCCTTCATAGGTTTTTACATAGGTTTGTACAAAAATATTTCTTAAATGGTATATGTATGCTATAGTACATATCTACATAGGAGCAACATTGAAAACTACTACACGTATGCCTGAGTTCATAGTTTAGCTTTTTTAAGTTGAGACATTGGTTATATGGTATTTCTGCAATTATTACATTTGCTCTCACATCATAACTTAGCTAATTGTACAATGAGCTCTTAAAATCTAAAGGATTTGTGTCATTTACTCCTCCAAGTACTACGACGATATCATCTTTATTCAATTTTGAGATTTCTTCTCTATCCATCTGCAGTATATTGTGCATTTTAGCTCCGGGTATCAATGTACTATGTACATCAAACTGGGGTCCAAGATTTTTTTGCATTTGACTACGCAGGTTCTGGCCTTGTTCGTCAGCAATTATTATAACTTTTTTCTTAAGCGGGTTACAGTCAATGGTCATGTTGGTATTTATACATGGTTGCGCTGATTTGATATTGTTTTAATACGTAATTCGAAACGTTTAACTTTGGTTGTTGCAAGCCTCCTTTTCCCATCCCGCTCCCGCACATACCTTGCTCTCATAAGTGAGAGTGACACCGCGATATGCATCGCGCCACACTATGGACAGTGGCGCCACCTAATAAAAAACTGTTTGAAAAACTGTCATGGCTACACCCGCGCACGCGCTCGTTTTTCGTCGCAAGTAAATCGCAAATATAATATTGTGTTGTGCCTGTGAACTTTCAAAATTGTGCTAAATACGTCGACCGGGAGCCGCTCCACATCCTGAAGGTATTGTGCACCTTTCCCAAGTGGAACTGCTTTTATTCTTCCAAATCCTACGCAGTTCCATTCCTCCATCTACTTGCAACAACCATAGAGGCATCTTGTAAAGGGATATCATGTTTTTTATTTTCTATATATTGTTTTTTTAGAGTGTCAACCACTTGCTCTCTCCGTTCTAGAGCTAAATTATATTTTTTATGGTATTTTTATGATCATTTCAATGGTCATTGAGCACGCGGTAAAAACAATAATATTAGACTGTAAGGCTCCCCGCCCACGACCGATTTTTCCACCGATTTTTGTAGGACAGTTAGGCTGAGCGTAGCCATAGGCAAGACAGTCTTAAGACAGACTACCGCATTACAAATAGTATGAAGACGCGCACACTGCGACAAAGACGTCTCATAGTCAAGACGTCTGCAAGACAGCACGACGACAAGTCTGACTAGCGACTGTTGGCTCAGTGTTGCCGGCAGTCAAACAGAAAAAATCCGAACCCAAGGTCAAAATAGTACGTTCTGTAATTTCACTAGGTAGAAAAAATACTATTTAAAAAAAACCTCCAAAAATTATTACTTAATGTCTCTTTCTTGTTTCATCATCAGACCCTGATCTCTATATTTTCTATATAAAATACAAGCGTTTGCTCGCGGCTTTGCTTGCATTAAAAGTTATTTTCCTATCCCTCGCGGTAACAATACTTTTTGGTAAGGCCTTTGTCCTTTTCTGTACCCCTGAAAACGTGTATGCAAAATTTCATGATGATCGATTGAGTAGCTATGGCGTGAAATTAAAGCAAAGAAGCTTATTTTTCCATTAAATAAATTAGTTTGGATAGGATTTAGTGTGTCCGCCCACGACCGACACTTAACATTTCAATAATTTCACACTTTAAAACTTTAACACTTCAACATTTCAACGCTATATTTGTGTGCGGATACGTAGAACAAGAACTAAGTAACAAAAATATCGGTATGTTTTTAAAAAAAAATTATAAGTCCTCTATCGTTATATGTTCCATAGTCAAATCAGTCAGGAATTATGGAAGCTACAACCCCCTCCAGGATCTAGGTCGACTTAACCAATAACCCTGTATACTACAACCAAAATGATGGGGTGATAGTTTACGCAAGGAACCATCTTAAGGTATCTGTAGAGGAACCAAATATTCATGACTGCAACAGACTTTTAATTAAAATCTGTTCAGAATTTGCGATACTAGCTTTATACAGACCGCCCTCCTTTAGAAACTTAAGTAATTTTACGGATTATCTGAACAATACTTTACAAAACTTGTCATCCTATAATAATATAATTTTAATTGGGGATATTAACATAAATATTCTTCCAGAGAGTAGTGATCCCGCTGCCCAGGATTTTCTCAACTTATGTTCCTTTCATGGCTTACTTACCGCGCACACACTTCCTACACATCAAAGTGGTTCTTGTTTGGACCACATCATGCTTAAATCGAGTTTTCCATCTATGACACTCATTATTAACTTGTCGATAACCGATCATAATGCTGCCCTATAAATTACCTAAAATAAATAACGCTCGCACAATTAAGTAATTTACAAAATAAATTACAGTGAACACAATAACAATAAAGACAACTCAATTTATATCTGGATATCAAACCAATTATTAATTAATTCTACCATTCATGACCCAAAACTTAGTCCTGGTCTGGTAATTTCTGTGCTTCCCAGAAAAGAAACTAAAAATCTATTACCGGATATCAACCGAATAATCAAAACTTGGTTCTTGTCTGGTCATTTCTGCGCCCCCAGAAAAGAAAACTACAATTTATAACTGGATATCAACCTAATATTTAAAACTTTGTCCTGGTCTGGTATAATTTTTGCTCCCCTCAGAAAAGAAAACTACGATTTATAACTGGATATCAACGAAATATTTAATGAATATTTGTGACCATGCGTGGTCTGCGCCCTGTGCCTGGGCACCGGTGACACCGCTTTATTTTCGGCACTGGACACAAGTAGGTAATTATTGGGCATTCTAGATCACAATATGATCTAGAATGCCTCAATAATTTTCAGAACATGGTGCGATGCGTGCGCGAGGCGTGCGCGATGCATACGCTGTGTTCCATTGACGTTCGGAAAATTAAACAAAACTTACATGTGACGAACTACAGCAGCGTACGTTCAGTTTTGCAAACATTTACACAATTCTAAACTATTATTTTCATGGTCAACGGTAATTTAGTGCATACAAATTGTGTAAAAGATGACCGTACACATAAGATTCGTTTTATGTCATTGTGGCCGATTGCTCAGAGAATGTTTTTGTCTCTAGGCGCCGTTTGTTCGTGCCCATTTATTAACACCTAGAGAATTCTCTCACAAGACTAACCTAAGTAAAATCTATCCCGATAAAACTAACACCCTAGGAGGTTCTTTTAATGTCAGTGTGGCCGATTGCTCAGAGAATGTTTTTGTCTCTAGGCCGTTTGCTCGTGCCAAATTAGTTTTGACACCTAGAGAATTCTCTCACAAGACGAACCTTTATTAGTCTTTATTGGGATAAAGCATGCATTGCAGGCGGGAGTTGAAAAATGAATGAAGGCATTCGAAGTCACAACGCTAATGTAACTTTCTACTTAATTAAAAATATCTGTTGATTGTACAAAACGTGCACCTGCAAATTATACTCGTGTGCCCATATTTTATTACGTACAATACAGCTGCTGACCATAGTTTATTACATAGATATTAATTATTGATGTAATAATTAATTTTTACGTATCTAAGTATCTGTTGAAACACCTTTTTATCAGTCATAAGCATTCTGTAACAAAAAAAAATTTTTTTTTTCATTTACTAACTTTCAAAAAATAAATTGCAAATCAACATATTGTGACCAAAAACTAAAACCACATTAATATTAATATCACAATTTCATGTCCTGAACCATGCGAATGATTTAATACAAAGAGTAATGTCCTGAGAATTATTTAATTATGGTCTTCCTATGGTTAATTATAAGAGTTCATTCTCACTTGTTTAGTGTTTTCTGATAAAATTATAACAGTCGACGATTAAAAGTTTGGTTGAGGCTTAATTTATGTTTAACCATATACATTTGACGCGAGAAGTGGAATAAGTTAAAAACATTGCATAATCAGATCAGCATGTAACATAATGTTATCAATTAAAATCTACGTTTCAGTGTGAATACTTCTTTATACAAGTGTTATGATGAAATGTTTATTGGAAGGCGGCTTTCGTTAAAGAAGAATTTGAGACATGCATATTAAATTTAGTTTTATATTTTAATTGAATAATTAGCACTTACTTGGTACATTTGTTTTTATGTTGCGAAATGTGTCTGTGAGCGTAACTGCTTACTATGCTTATAAGTATTGTACTGGTATATTATTTATATAATTTTATGCTATCTTCAGAGAACCCTAGTGTCTAGATAAACCTAACGTAGGATTTAAGGCACTATTAACTAAAAACATGTCATCTCTTTTGTCAATAAACGTTATCTATCTATCTATCTATCTAAAATGGGTTTGTTCTTGTCTACACCATCTTTACAACATAGCTTACTTCTCTCGTTAGAGTTTTGGTGATATTTGAAGGATGACTTAGACATATTTAAATCAAATTACAATTAGAGTGTGAGGAACGCGACATGAGGAAATACCTGGCTTCTATGTATAATGTTCGAGAAACTGACCATATTAATGTACCTACATAGTTATCAATGTAGGTGTGGTATAAAAAAACGATAGAAAGAAAGATATCAATTGTGTTGTTTTTAGTATTAGGTACCCTAGTAGCGGTATCGAGAAAAAACCACCAGAAAATAATGCTGATATAAAAAACTTCTTGGTAGGTAGTAGGAGTATTAAACATTTTTATAAATGAGTATAAAATCTCTTCAGTTTTTGTAAACTTGATGGTCCGCCATACAAACACAGCATTGCTGTACTTATGAAGTAAGTAGATTATCGTGTTAAAATCTCCTTCGTAACTATTAACACTATCTGTAAGACGGCATTTATATACTAATCATTTAATGTTATCTGAAAATAAAAGATTTACTTACTATTATTATAAAATGTTAGCTTTCTACGTCGTTTATGAAGATCAGATACATGAACACAGGACTTCTCCGATCCAATACACGAGGAACTCAAAATATTAAGAGATTTGGTAGGTATATAGATGATAAATTTGGTTCATGATGTAGAAGAGTGCACTTAAGTATAATACATTACCTACTTATTACGTCAAACAGCATAAAACATACAGCGATTTTGTAAAAAATGTTTACCTCAGCTGGATTTTCGTATAAAATGGTTATATTGGAGTCTTCATTGCAATCATTCAATAATTATCGCTCGCGTGATATCAACGTGCTGCTCGAGTTACGCGTGATCCTCCGCCGCCCGCCCGACCTCACAGTGACCGCCCGCCTTGCAGCTTCAAGAGCTTGCCCTTTTGCGGTTGCCTATACTTCAAGTGGCTGCCTATCGGACTTTGGTGATAAACTTCATAAGATCCGCTGCGTTAATATAATGTTCGTAAGTTTTTAACCTTATAACTTTACGTTACATAGCGACAGTATAAAGTCTAACTCCTAATAATTGTATTGGTATTAAAGTGATATTTTGCATTGTTTTAGGTCGGATACTGAATACTTTAACGATCTAAAGCGAAAGAAGGCGCGTCGAGTGCATAACTCGCTTCATGACTCTGATGACGGGGTCGAACCATCTACAAGTAACAGGTAATAAATATTTTCTTATTTTAAATAATCATATTTTATAAATATATGATAATAACACATGATTTATGTTCTTTTTATTTTTATTTTTCAGTGCGCAGAAACCTTCTAAGAAAGTTAAGCGTCGTGCAACTAGCCCGAGCGTTTTCGATACCGAAGATGAAGCTGATTTGAGGTAATCAGCTTGATATAATATTGAGATTGTAAACACTTGGTTAATTAAGTGCAGTAACAGCGTTGTTTAAGTAAATAATTAATTCATCATGATTTTCGTGTTAGTTACCGCTAATACATATATCTATAATAAGTATTAGTTTTGATAATTTATTAGTTAATTTTAAATAGGTACTATTTAACTTATGTACTAATTATACGTTTAAATAAATTGTACATAGATAACATGTGTAACACTGATGTATATGCTAGCCGGAACGCGCTCGGTCGGCAGTAATAAACTAGCTTGCTACTAAGTCGGTTGTTTCATTACGCTCATACATCTCACTGGCGAACGAAGTTGATCTACCCACGCATAAAGAAAAATGAACGCTTATTTGGGAACTTTACCTATTTTTGACCATAAAACAAGTGAATGGCTAATACATAAAGGGAAATTCTGATCAATACTGTGGACGATGAAAAGAAGTGTGGTATCCTGCTAACTCATCTCACAGACGAGACGTACCGCTTGGTGCTTAACTTAGCGTTTCCAAAAGAGTTGGATGCGCTAAGCTTTAAGGATCTAGTTGAATTACTCGACGGTCATTTCTAGCAAAAGAAGTGCACTTTTGTGGACAAGGCGAAATTTTTTGGTGCCAGCAGAAAAACAGGCGAAACTTTAGGTGAATGGGCGGCGCGATTAAGAGGTTTAGCTACCTACTGCGACTTCGGCACCGCTCTGGAAACGAACTTGAGGGATCGTTTCGTCCTAGGTCTGGGTGCTGGTCCAGAACGCGACAAGCTGTTTGAACAGAGCCCATCCACGCTAACGCTTATGCGGGCTATTGAACTGGCCGAGCAGGCAGCGTGTGCTAAGGAAGCGAAGCTTATGCTTGGCACTAGCAGCAGCGACGAGTTTTCTGTTAAGGAAGAACCTGTTTATCGAGCGAGATTCCAGGGTCAGTCCAGCAGTGGTCGCGGCGCTGGCGGTGGTAGCTCGGGTGACGCACTAGCGCGCCGCGATTCCACCCGCTGCCCGGTTTGTGGAATGAAGAATCATAGTGGTGATAAGTGCCGTTATAAGGGTTACAAGTGCCAAAAGTGTGGTGTTAAAGGGCACTTAAAAAAAATGTGTGGTAACTCAAAAGGTTCGTGTGTTTATCATGTCAATACTGAACAGGAAGGCGAAGCCAACCAGGAACTGGATAAAATTTGTGAGGAGTGCCAGAACTTTAATATAAGGTACGTGGCAGACCAGCCTATCAAAATATTTGTTGTTAAAAATGGAGGCCCCCCTTTACTAGGTAGGGACTTCATGTCCGCTTTCAATTTCATTATTACAACGGAGATAAATTCTTTAAATTGTAGTGATGCGGACGTACTTGACCTAGTGGAGAAATATCCTGATCTGTGGCGAGATGAATTGGGTTCGTTTAACAAATTTAAAGTAAGCCTAAAACTGAAAGAAAATTCGGTACCTAAATTTTTTAAGCCTCGACCGGTACCCTTTGCCCTAAGGGACAAAGTCGAAAAGGAGTTGGAACGTCTAGTAAGTTCGGGAATTTTGGTATCAGTAAATCATTCACAATATGCCACTCCGATAGTGCCTGTGCTGAAGGAAAATGGCAAGGTTAGAATCGCTGGTGATTTTTCTGTCACACTAAATAAAGACCTAATAATTGAAAAATATCCATTACCTAGGATAGAGGAGGTTTTTGCCAAACTCGGAGGAGGTGAATTATACAGTAAAATTGATTTAAAAAATGCTTACAATCAGTTCGTTTTAGATGAGGCTTCCCAGAAATTAACTACGATCAACACACATAAAGGGCTGTATATATATACCCGGTTAGTATATGGGCTAGCTAACGCCCCAGCTATCTTTCAAAAATCCATGGAACTACTGCTAGCCGGTATAGATGGAGTGAGCGTTTGGTTCGACGATATATGTATCACAGGCCCGGATCGGAATTCTCACATAAAGCGACTAACAGACGTTTTAGGTAGATTAAGTGAGGCTGGTCTACGATTGCAAAAAGATAAGTGTGAATTTTTTAGGGACAGCGTCGTTTATTTAGGCTACGTGATCAGTAAAGCGGGTTTAATGACTAATCCCGATAAAGTTAAGGCTATATTGAGTGCACCGGAGCCAACAAACATCACCGAAGTGAAGAGGTTTTTGGGTGTCGTTAATTATTATCGTAGTTTTATACCTAACGCTTCATCCTTATTGAGCCCTCTCCACGAGCTGCTCCGCAGCGAAGCACCCTGGCAGTGGGGGGAGAGGCAACGCCGTGCTATGGCGGCGGTGCGCCGCGAGCTGGCGTCGGAACGCGTGCTGGCGCATTTCGAGCCCGCGGCAACGCTGGTACTCACGGTGGACGCCGGCCCGGCCGGGCTCGGCGCCGTACTGGCGCAGCGCGGCGATCAAGATGCGCACGAGCGTCCCCTAGCCTATGCATCTCGTTCTTTAACTGCTAGCGAGCGAAACTACAGTCAAATACAGAAGGAGGCCACCGCTATTGTTTTTGCTGTAAAACGGTTCCATCAGTATCTGTATGGACGAAGCGACCCCTTCATTTTAAAAACCGACCATAGGCCATTGGTCTCGATATTTGACAAAAAAATCGGCATACCGGTAACAACAGCTCTGAGGCTGCAGAGATACGCTATTATTCTATCGGCATATAATTATGTAGTACAATACGTTTCGGGCGATAAGAACTTAGTGGCCGATTACTTTTCACGCGCGCCTTTAAAAGGCACAAATAAGTCTGAGGCAGCGGAGAGCGATTTAGATACCTATTATGCACTTAAATTTTTAGATGCAGCGTCGCCCGCTATTACTGTTCGGGAAATAGTCCAAGCAACAGAGCGCGATACGACGTTTCAAACGGTAATAAGGTACATGAATAAAGGTTGGCCCCGGAGAATTAATTGTAAATCAGTATCACCTTTTTTTCAATGCAAGTGTGACTTACAGTTCGAAAATGGCGTTTTATTTAGGGGACACAGAATAGTTATCCCTAAAGCCCTCAGGGAAAGGATGTTAAGCGAATTACATGATACTCACCTTGGCATAATAAAAACTAAAAGTAACGCGCGGAGTAGGATGTGGTGGCCGGGCATCGACAGTGACATCGAACGCTGGATCGGTTCGTGCACGACGTGCGCCAGCCTGCGAGCCGCGCCGCCGCGCGACCCCCCCGCCCCCTGGCCCGCCGCCGCCGCCGCATGGCAGCGCGTGCACATCGACTATATGACCGTCGGGCAAAGGGTATATCTCGTGGTGATAGATTCATTTAGTAAATGGGTAGAATGTTTACACATGCAAAACGGTACTACGACTAAAGCTTTGATAACAAAATTAAAACAAATTTTTTCTACCTTTGGTATACCTGACGTGCTAGTGTCAGATAATGACGTTAAAATAAACTCGAATGAATTTAAAACCTTTTGTTCGAGTAACGGTATTAAATATATGACGTCCCCCATTTATCACGCCCCTAGTAATGGTCAAGCTGAAAATTCTGTTCGAACGTGTAAAAAGATGCTAAAATGTATAATGAAAGATAATTTGTCGCTGGCTCAAATGAATGATTTGTTATTGGGCTATTTATTTAATTATAGGAATACCGTGCACTGTACCACTGGCAAAACCCCAGCGATGCTAATGTTCGGAAGAAATCTACGATCTCGCCTCGATTTAGTGCTTCCGTCAAGTGAGCCGCACTCTGGTTCAACCACGGTGCCTGGTAAAAGACAGTTCGCAATAGGAGATATAGTTTGGGCGCGATGGTATAGTGCACAGAAAGAAATTTGGCAGTTAGGAATAATAAGAAATAAAGTAGGAAACAGAATGTACAGTATCTATATAAATGACCTCGATGTCTCTTGTATACGACATGTGGATCAGATAATTAGGTATTCAGGAAATGATGTTCAGCCCCTTACTATAAGTAGTGATAGGCTTGAGTCTCCCTCAGGCTCTAGTACTTCAAGTCAAACTGATAATTATAGTTCTGCAGATGTCACTAACGAACAGACTGTCCAAGAAGACATACCAATATTGGTGCCAGAGCCAGAGGAAGGCGCACATGGCAATGATCATGAAGAATGGGGTGACTGTGAGGCTGGAGAGAGTGAGGAAGCGACCGCGGATAACGCGTCCGTGCCGTCGCAATCCGAGATTTTGGAACCAGAAGGCGAGCCACCTCAGGGTTTGATTGAATTGCCGCCGGCACCGTCACCCACATTCTCACGCCGCCAGTTGCGTATAAGAAAAAATGTTGATTATAGAAAGTACTTTAAGTAGGTAATTGGCATTCATTAAGTAAATACCTAAGTTTTGTGTTTTAAAAAATATCTTAATTGAGTTTTTGTCATCAGGTTCGAAATCTAAGTGTGGAGGAATGATGTATATGCTAGCCGGAACGCGCTCGGTCGGCAGTAATAAACTAGCTTGCTACTAAGTCGGTTGTTTCATTACGCTCATACATCTCAAACACTCAATTTGGATGTTATTAATATTAAATGATTTTATCTTTGCAGTGTCAAGAAAAACTTGAAGTCTAAAGCTGCGCCAACCAAACGCAGCCAGACAAAAAAATTGAAGAGCCGTAAGACGAACGTCCTTGGCTGGTTCGGTGACGAACGTGACTCGGCCAGCGAGTCTGACGCAGAGTTAGCTCGCAGGGCACAGGGCAGGTCTGCGCCTCCTCTGTCATCGTGCACGCGACGCGTCGCCGGCGGCGTGCTGCGCCGCACCGCACAGCGGGAAGGAGACCTCTTCATTGAGATAAAGGTTTATAATACTAATGATATTAAAAATATAAACCCCAAAGACCGATGGGAGAAGGCTTCAATAAATATAAAATATTGTTGTGACGATGATGCAGGTGAAGTTAAATATTTTAAAAAATCGTATCAGAAGTCAAGAAATCCTTTATAAATGAAGGAACTTTTTTTGCAGATAAAAAAAAATAAGCATTTTGTTTATTAATTTCAAATGTTTTCACCACTTGATTGAATTTAGTTAAAATAATTACTATATCGATATTTTTTTATTTGAATTGGGCTGTTTAATTGGCAGGTGTTAGTAGGTACCTATTGTACTTTTACACATTGGCAAGATTTTTTAACAAATTTTTACATAGATTAAAAAAAAGTAATAATGTCCAATACTAAAATATTTTGCACTGTTTGTGATACAGAGGTAAAAAATAAAGGTTTTTCAGCTCATCTGAAAAGTATTGCTCATAATAGTAGATTGTTTTACAAGGGACTAAACCATCCCATTATATACGAGGTTGTTATACTCCCGAGCTTAGCGAGGGAGGATGACAAGACCGAGTTATAATGGGTGGTTTTGGCCCGAGTAAAACACTCTACTTTTCACTTCGATTGCGAGAAAATAAAACAATTCCAAATTAGTCAATTTTCAGAAATTTTATTAAAAATTAAATGTGCAGTTAGAGCAATTTTGAATGTTTAGTGATATGTTTTTCCCGGGCAATTTTATTTCGGTTCTCTGTGATTGGGATGTGATAATATTTTGAGTTGATTGTTGTGGAGTAAAAGTTGGAGAGACTCGAATCATGCTTGAGTTTCCTGCATTATTAAGATCTGAGTGCGGCTTCAGCTGAGTTGACATATTCATCCAATCCCGCGATGTAGATGCTTGGGGTTCTGTAATGTTTGGTAGAATATTGATTCCTTCCATAATCCGCTGCGTGACGTGATACTTGTTTTGTATAGAGTCCTCTATATAACCTTCAGCCACTTGATCGGACCTCCATCCACCGTGGCGTTTTAATGTCGTTATATTAGCACCAGAGTCCGCCAACAGAGTCGCGGATGTTCTGCGGAAACAATGGCCCGTGTAGAGTTCCGGATTTGGTAAATTTAGATAAGTGGCAATATCTTTAGGCATGTTACCAAATTTATTTTTGCCTATGACTTGCCTTGTGCATTTACCATTTTGATAATTTAGAAAAAATCTTCTCGTTGAAACATTAGTGGGACGTAACTCCTGATAGGCTTTAACTATATTAAGGTATTCTCCACTGATGACAAATTTACGCTCTTTGTTTGTTTTCGTGTTCGGCAGACTCACAGCTTGTAGGTTTGTATCCGTTTCTACGTCTTCTAGCGTTATATTGGCAAGCTCTATTCCTCTGCATGCACCGCTGATTCCATAAATTAAAGCAACCTGTTGAACAAAAAAATAAGTGTGTTAATAATCGTAATAACCTAGGTACATAATTTAGGTATGTAGGTAGGTATCTATTTATTTAGTTTGAGTAGAGTACATAAGTAGGTTACCTTTGTTGCCAAGTATTGTTTATTTGGAGCGTTATTTAAAAATGTTTCGATTTCTTGTGTCGTCAAGACTTTAGATTTTTTTGCCTTGTATCCAGTGGACAATTTCTTCAGTAAAGCCGTTAAATTTACATATTTTTTAATATCGACATCGTGTCTCGTTTTTAAGGTCATTCTTAACATTGAATATGTGCTCCAAAGAGTCGACGATTTGAATTTTTTCGATAATTCATCAAAATAAGTGAGAAAAACCCCTTCTGTAAAAGAATCCACACGTTTCTCATCTCTCCATTTCATAAAATTTTCGTAACTCTTTAAATATATTTCACGTGATTTTGTCGGCAACAGATTCATAATTATTTCTTTGCCCTTTTCTTCCATTTGCATATTAGCATCTTCACTATCACTTGATGACATTTTTCACGTTCACAATTTGAAAGTTAAAGTCAGGAAGTTAAACGTAAAAGTTTGTGATTTGGAATGAAGAAAATTCTAGAGATTTAGCGCCAATACCATCTTTTTTTTTAAATCTCTATACCTTCAATAACCCTCAACGAAACAGTTCGCATTCTACCGTGAAGGGAAGAATCAACCTTCATAAAACATCACCAAGACGGTTCTATTTTCAAAAAAAAAGATTGACGGAGCACCAAGAAGTCGAGTTTTTATATAAGAGAACGAATGCTTTGTACGGGCTGATGATTTTAGACAAAAATTAAAAAGAAAAAATACTTTTTAGCCCTAGGTATTAAACTCGAGTTTTAGGCCCGCTAAGCTACACTATTATGATACACTTTTTGAGCAAGAGAAGTGAAAAAATAATAGTGCTATTGAAATTAGTGATGGTATAGAAAAAATAAGTAGCGCGTTTCGTAGTAGGATAGCATCGTATAGAGTAGGAGCTACGACCGACGCAACGAGGGTTGAACCGCCCGCGCATTTTATGCGTCAGCTTCGCAAGCCTGTGAAAGCCTTGATTGACGCCAGGCAGGCTATTTTAAAAACAATCAAAGTTAACTTTGAATATTTTGCTGAATTTTCTTTACCAAAAAATGATACGATTGAAATAAAGTCTTTTGCAACTGAAAACATTATAATTTATGCAAATTCAGATTTTAACGAGTTGTACTCCCAGTCAATTCAAAATATTTGCACCAAAATTGACGAGTTTCAGCAAAAAGATAGTGGCTGGAGTTTTATTAGAAACTTGTACTTAGAAGTTAATATCAATAAGTACAATCCGTTGAGAGCTTCTAGTTTTATAGCGCTGCCGCGATGTTTAATTAACAAACGAGCATGTATCAATATACAAAATAAAGATAATTTCTGTTTCTTATGGTCAATAATAGCAGCTTTATTTCCTGCAAAACATAACATTAGCAGAACATCTTCGTATCCTCATTTTGACAACATTTTAAACACTAAAAATATGACATTTCCTGTAGGTCTTTCTGACATAAAAACTTTTGAAAAAAATAACCAAGAGATTAGCGTCAAAGTCAAATCAGAAAAGAAACATCACATTAATCTATTATTTTTAGAGAAGGGTATTCGAAATCATTATTGTTTAATTAAGGATTTGAGCAAATTACTTAGATCCCAACTTACTAGACATCATGGCAAAATTTATCTTTGTGACGAATGTATGATATTTTTCAAAAGCGAAATTCAACTAAACACTCATGTATGCGGCGGTGTTGCCACAATTTTACCAGAAGAGGGAAGTCTCATAGTATTTAAAAATTATGAACGAATGCAAGATCTGCCTTTTGTAATTTACGCAGACTTTGAATCGTTGTTGGAACCGAGTACTAATCATGATAGCACAAGTGATAGTAAAACTAGGATTTTGAACAAGCATATACCCGCAGCATTTGCATATTATATTGTGTGTTCCTACGACAGCTCACTTAATAAATACGTTTCATATAGAGGGTCCGATTGCGTTCCTAAATTTTTAGAAAAGCTTCAAGAAGATATAATTAAAATACATAATCTTCTTGAAAAAACAGTTCCAATGATATTTACAAACAGTGATTTAGATAAACACTCTGCATCTAAATATTGTTTTATATGTAACAACCTATTATTCGATGATAAGGTTAGAGATCACTGTCACTTAATAGGAAAGTATCGTGGAGCTGCTCATGCTCATTGTAACATGCGTTTTAAATTACCCAAGTTTATACCCATATTTTTTCACAATCTGTCTGGATATGACTCTCATTTGTTCATACGCCAGTTAGGAGAAATGAAAGGTTTAATAAAAGTAATTGCTAAAACTAAAGAAAACTATATTTCGTTTAATAAGTTATTCATTACTAACAAAAAACAGCATGTATTGGCCCGTTTTGTGGATTCCTTTAAATTTTTGGGAAGTAGCTTAGAAAAACTGGTAGCTAATTTAAATAGAGATGACTTTGTTCATTTATCGCGCTTTTTTCCGCAAGAAAAACATTTGAAATTGTTAAAGCGTAAAGGTGTATATCCATATGAATATATGAGCAGTTGGACTTCTTATACTGAAAAACATTTGCCACCGCCTCACTGCTTTTTTAATACATTATGTGATGAAGCTATATCTCAGGCAAATTACGATCATGCGAAGTGCGTTTGGGACACTTTTAAAATTAATGATTTGGGTGAATATACAGATATTTATCTTAAATCAGATGTTCTGCTACTGGCAGACATTTTCGAAAATTTTCGTCGGACATGTAAAATTAACTAAAGCTTGGACCCAGCATTTTATATTACTGCTCCTAGTTTAAGTTTTGATGCAATGTTGCTTAAAACTGAAGTAAAGTTAGAACTTATTAATGACTTGGAAATATTACGAATGATTCAAAAAGGAATTAGAGGAGGAGTTTGTTTATACTCTACTAGATACGCGAGCGCTAACAACAAATATTTGCCAAATTATGATAAATCTGCCCCGGAAAATTATTTAATGTACATAGATTGTAATAATTTATATGCAATGTGCGCTTACATGCCGTGTTCAGATTTTCAACTATTAACGGAAACAGAAATAACTATGCTTGATATTACAAGCATACCAAATGACTCTGAATATGGTTTTATTTTAGAGGTAGATATAGAATACCCTGAATATTTACATGAACTACATAATGACATTCCGTTTTGTCCTCAAAAATTTGCACCACCGGGTTCAAAGAATGAAAAACTGATACCCAATTTGTATGATAAATTTGAATACGTTATTCATTATGTGCATCTTAAAACTTGTATCAAACATGGGTTATTATTAAAAAAAATTCATAGAGTAATCAAGTTTAGACAAAGTCCTTACTTGAAAAAGTATATTGATTTAAATACAAAGCTTCGAACAGAAGCTAAATCTGCATTTGAACAAGATTTTTTTAAGTTACTTAACAATAGTATTTTTGGAAAAACATCACAAGATAGCGAAAAAAGACTCGATGTTAAATTGGTTAATCAGTGGAATGATACTGTAAATAAAACTAAAAAGATTTATGCTGCGGAGCATCTGATAGCTAGACCAAACTACCAAAGTTCAACTATTTTTACAGAAAACTTCGTTGCTATCCAAATGAAACCAGAATCGATATTTCTTAATAAACGTATATACATAGGATTTACGGTTTTAGAAATTTCTAAAAGTCACATGTACGACTTTCATTATTCGGTAATGAAACCATTTTATGGTCATGATTTGAAGTTGTGTTATACCGATACCGATAGTTTTTTGTATTCTATTCAAACTGATGATGTTTACAGAGACATAAAACAACATTTTATGTCATATTATGACACCAGTAATTATATAGAAAATAATGTTTATAGTATAGCGCGTTGTAACAAAAAGGTTCCTGGACTATTTAAAGATGAGTTGGGTGGGAAATTGATAGCTGAGTTTGTAGGACTTAAGTCCAAATTATATTGTATTAAAACTCAAGATGTGGAACTTAAAAAGGCGAAAGGAACAAAAAAACATGTAATCAATAAATTAAAATTTCAAAATTATGAGCAAGTCTTCTTGAGCGATTCTATTGAATCAAAGAAAAACATTTTATTCAGATCTATTAAACATCAAATTTTTACCCAAGAGTTAAATAAGGTGTCTTTATCCTCGATGATAAACGTATTATTTTAAGGGATAAAAAGTCTACCTTGTCTTGGGGTCACCACAATACTCTTTTATAGGTTTTGGTAAAAATATATTGTAAAATTGTGATAGGTACCTACTTATGTTATTCCTGATCCGACAGCACCCTCTCAAAAGAAAAAATATTATCATTCAATAAAATTTGTTAATAAGCAGGCAGGTAGGTATGTAGTGTTGGTTTTTTAGATTTTCAGCTATACTAATATAAGTTTTATATACCTATCAAATTAATTTGTAATGTTATTTTTGATCAACTAAATAAATAAAATGAAAAATAAAACTTGTTTTTATACACCCTTTAACCTATATTACCCCTCCTATCTATGTAGGTTCTCATAACTATGTAGGTGAATACTCAAAGTCAAAATTTATATTTTAGGTAGGTAGGAACTTTTGATTCCGAATTTTGAGTGCCGAATTATTTTTGATTAAACCTATGCTTATATTGTGTGACGCGTGATGTGCAACGTGTGCAAGTCCTATGAAATAAATTAATTAGGTCGTCGTTGGTCGGTGAGTTCAAAGCGTCAGCGTCATATTACTTCCGAGTAGGTAGGTATGATATCCAAAACTGTGCAGGATGTACCTAGTTATTGACGCAATTTGCCACGTGTCGTGCAAGTTCTAACATGAATACTAAAAACAAAATCATTTAGTTCCTGGTCACTTTCCTGAACGGTTGATCCTACTTAATTTTGTGGTAAGTTTCATAATTTATATTTTTTATTACTAACTAGTATACAAAGTATCTACATATATTGTGTTAGCTGTGAGATGAAGGTGACTGATGAGAGTACTTTATGATTGATTTTAGTACGTACTTACCTAGTAAGTAATAGCTTATATTAAATAGTTTTTTATTTGTTTCAGACAATGACTGAAGACAATTGTTTTTCACAGTACGCTCAAGGGTTCGATGAATCGTACCCTGAGATAACTGTGAGACATAAGTTGGCGGCAGAAACAGCATCACCGCCGCCATGCACAAAATTGACACGAAAAAATAAAAAGAAGCAGGATAACTACAAAAAGAAGATATCTAAGCTGCGTGGAAAGTCATACGTGATTACACGAGAAAAACAGAGATCGGGAAAAATGATAAAAATCAAAGTGATTGACATTAGTGGATCTACAAACGAAAGGGAAAATAGTGATAGTGACAGTGACAATGATGAAAATGTGTTGTTGAGGGCCCAATATATGGTGAAGGATGACAATGACGGTATTTTAGCGGAGACCGAGGGGGTTATACATAAAATTTCAAAGAAATTGTGTGATAATCATAGTCCTTACTTCTAAAATTAAGATTATTTATTATAAAATAAAAAACAATTATTTAATAAGAAGTTTGTTTTATTACATACAACATAAATTAGATTAGGTAGGTACACTTACTTGAATTCAATAGTAGTTAAAATTAATTTTTGAAAATACATTAAATTCATCATCATCGAGCCATTTTTTAATAAACATTATATTTTTCAGCGCACACATTTTCTTATGATGAACACAGTTTAAACAAAGGTTGAACCTTTCATAGTCTTGTTGTAATTTTGCTAAATTAGCACATCCATTTTTACCTATGTCCATAACTTTACAATTTTCACATAAGTCTTGGATCCATTTAATTTTCTCCATGCCCTTGGTAATAACGTTTTTGTCATTCAAATATGGTATAATAATTTGCATAAATTCCTTGTAATTAATAAATCCTTCACTCCAAAAAATTCCACGATTCCGTTCTAACCATCTTACTTGTTTCTTTTCTTCTTTTAAGAAGCTGCTATATGGGTACGGAGGCTTGATAAGGAAGGTTTGAGTATATCCGTTGCATAAAATAGCAAACTCTTTGATAATAAACTTATTTTTAATGTCTTTAAAACCTTGTAAATCCACAATCACAAAATCATTTTTATTTGGATTCATATTGAATTTATGAAACTTTTTTTACCAAATTGGTTAGTGGTCTGTACTCTACTATACAATCATTAAGAATGAGACAATATGCTGCAGTCTGATCAGGAATTTCTGCATTGCTTTCAAGTTCCACACGTACACTTACTACAGGACCTGACTTAAGGTTTTCACTTTGTCTGGAGCAATCGACAACAAACAACGGTGCTTTTTCTTTAAACTCAGAAATACTCAACAAAGGTTCACTTCTGCGTCCGTAATAGGACTGTTGGAATTTAATATACTGCTCATATACCAAAGCAAATTTTCCATCATTAAAATCAACATTTAGGTTTTCATATGGAAAGTATGTACAATTAAGATAGACTTTAACATTTCTTAAATTACAGTGATCAAATTGTGACATATCTTTATCACCTAAGTTTTTTCTTTTTGTTTGTAAACCTATGATCACAAATCTAGGTTTTTCAATTTGTGAAGAGGTTTTAATTGACCACGTATGCTTATTGGTTTGTGGCAGCATAGAATACTCATATAAATCCCAATTCCTGAATGCGAAATGAAGAGGACGATCTTTTTCTAAAAGCTTAAGTAAAGTTACTTTTTCTTTGTCAGATACTTTTACGTGCGGAACTCGCCAAACTAATTTATTTATAACTAAATCTTCGAGAATATCAGTGGCTGGAAGTTTTAAGGCGTTTAAGTTTGTATTACTGCGCAATAGTATCAATTCATGTTTACAGTTAATAATGATTTTCTTATAATCTTTAGCAAAGATGCTAGGAAATAGGGGTGATATAAACAAAACTGAGTCAATTAAATACTTAGATACATTATGTTCACTAAAAGTAAAAAAAGTTGTGATGTTTACATTCCCCTATAACAACAGCTTGTCACAAGCAGAAAATGACATACGATATAACCTAAATATGACCTTGCATACCATATCATGCTATAATAAATTAATTCATGTGATCGACTCTAACAATATTGTTAGTAAAAAAATATATTTGACTAAAGGTAGATATTACCTTTCTAACTTTTTTAAGCGACAGATAGCTATTTCGCTATCTTACTATTTTTGTACAACAGCCAAGAACTTGGCTAAAAAGGCTGCTTTTATTGAGCACTGTTCTGACTTACAAAAAGAGAGATTGGAATTTGTTCCAAGTCATTTAAATTACTAGATCAGACAATAGAGGGAGCCTCTAGCATTATCAATTCAAATAAGTGTAATAAACATTGTAAAATAAATCAAATAAACAGAACTGTAAATCATACTAACTTGGTGCATCAAAATATTCAAGGATTGAGTTCCAAATTATTAGAATTAGAATTGTTCATGAACTCTGATAATGTAGACATCATCTGTATTACAGAACATTGGCTAAAAAGCTACGAGCTCATGTTCAATTTCATTAACCACCAAGTTGGTAGTTCTTTTTGTAGAACGCATGCTATAAGAGGCGGCTCATTAATAATTTTAAATAAACAAATCCAATTTAAAGAACGTAAGGACATTGTCCATTTGTCTGTTGAAAGCCAAATTGAAATAGCATGCATAGAGTTGGAGCGTTTCATTGTTATAAGTGCGTACAGCCCACCATCCGCCTCATATGATATTTTTGAAAAAGTCATGGATGAAATATTGTTCAAAATATCTAAAACAAACAAAAATATTATAACATGCGGAGACTTCAATATAAATTTTCTAGAAGTTTATTCATTAAGTACTAAAATTACTAGTATATTCAAATCATATAATCTAAAACCTCTCTTTATGGAGCCAACTAGAATTACTGACACTTCAGCCAAATGCAGAGACAATATTTTTACAAATTCAAATGTTAATATACTAAGTAAAAATGTAATTAGTAACATAAAATCAGACCACCTTGGTCAGTTAATTAAAATAGAAAATCAAATAAAGAAAAATATAAAACGGCAAATAACTTTTGTACCAGTGACTGTGCATCGATTAGAAAAATTTAAATCTAATTTGTTAAATAGATCACCCTTTTCATATCAAAATAATAATCCAAATTATTTATATAATTCTTTTTTTAATAATTTTATTAAAGAATTTAGCTCAATATTTAAACCTAAATCGATCATGGTCTCTGACAGTCCTACATTCTGTCAGTGGGCAACAGTAGGAATTCACATAAGCAGACAAAAAATGTATGAGGTTTACAGTGAAAAACAGTATAATTTTAGTGAAGAGTTTAAAGATAAAGTTAAAAATTACTCAAATTTTTTTAAAAATGTATGTCGCGCGGCTAAGTCTAATTATATTAGTTCAAAAATTAGAAGCAGTAGTAATAAAATTAAAACCACTTGGAAAATTATAAACAGTGAGACTGGAAAAGTCAAACATGACATTAAGGAGTATAAATTAAATATTGGTAATACCATCATCAAACAAGATGGTGATGTTGCCAAAGCATTCGAATCCTTTTTTACAGACATTCCAGTTTCTACCACAAGATCCTTAAACTCTTCTCCTATAATTGCGGATTCATTACTAAATAAAAATGTACCAAAATGTGAAATACCGTTTTATTTTAAATATGTAAACAGTAATGATATTATTAAAACATTCAAACTGATAAATGTCAAAAAAACTACGGATCTCTGGGGCATTTCTGTTAGCGTTGTAACATCGTTGATTGACATTGTCGCACCAGAACTAGCGTTTATATTTAACGAATGTATTGACTGTGGTGAGTTTCCTGATTTAATGAAACATAGTAAAATAACACCTTTATTTAAATCCGGTAGTAGTTCTGACCCTACTAACTTTAGACCGATATCAGTACTGCCAACATTTAGTAAAATTTTTGAAAAGATTATTCTTAGTCAACTGCAAAGCCATTTTAACTTTAACAACTTACTAGATGTCAAACAATTCGGATTTACGCGGGGCAGATCAACAACTGATGCCGGTGTTGAGTTGGTATCGCATATCTACGATGCCTGGGAGGACTCACATGATGCTTTAGGCATCTTTTGTGATTTGTCTAAGGCATCTGACTGCGTACACCATGAAACATTAATCAGGAAACTAGATCACTATGGCGTCAGGGGGATGGCTTTAGCCCTTCTCACTTCTTACCTATCTGACAGAATACAGAAAGTAAACGTAAATGGAAAATGTTCTCCGGGATCTGTAGTAAAGATGGGTGTTCCGCAAGGGTCAATACTTGGACCATTTTTATTTTTAATTTACATCAACGACCTACCTCAACTTGTGAGAGACAACCACGAAATTGTATTGTTTGCGGATGACACGTCACTTTTATTTAAATTAAAGCGACGGCAGACCAATTTTGACGACGTGAACAATGCAATAGCGAAAGTTGTTAACTGGTTCGATGTAAATAATTTATTACTGAACGAGACTAAAACAAAATGTATGAGATTTATATTACCAAATATTAAACAAGTTAAACCTAACATTAAAATAAAAGATGAAGATCTAAATCTTGTGGACATTACTGTATTTTTAGGCATAACTTTAGATAATAAGCTTCAATGGGGCGCTCACATAGATGGGTTGTCGAACAGACTTAGTTCTGCAGCATACGCAGTCAAAAAAATCCGTCAACTTACTGACGTAGAAACGGCTAGACTAGTTTATTTCAGCTACTTCCATAGCATTATGTCGTACGGAATTTTGTTGTGGGGGAATGCTGCAGATATCAACACCATATTTGTGTTGCAGAAGAGGGCTGTTCGTGCAATTTATAATATGGGCCCCAGAGAATCACTTAGAACTAAGTTTAAAGAAATAAATGTTATGACAGTGCCGTGCCAATATATATATGAAAACTTAATGTATGTCCGAAAACATATTAACATGTTCAAGAAAAATTGCGACTATCATAATGTTAACACTAGAAATAAAGATAAACTAGCTGTTCCCACTGTAAGGCTCCATAAAGTTAGTCAATCTTTTAAAGGGATGTCTGTACGATTTTTTAACAAAATCCCAAATGATGTGATTAATCTATCTGTAAATAAATTCAAAAATGTCGTTAAACGTAATCTATGTAATAAAGCTTATTATAAAATATCTGATTATTTAGATGACAAAAAAGCTTGGGATGAAACTGCCTCCAACTCCATCAAAAACAATGTAATAGATATTAAGTACAATGACGTTAAAAAAATATAAGCCAAGCAGAGTTTCTTGCCAATTCTTCTCTGTTTGGTCACGTTACGAATTGGTGATAAATTTAAAAAAATGACGTTTCAAAGTGTACTATACAGTTCCTACTGAATAAATGATTTTTGACTTTTGACTTTTGACAAAGCCTAAAATATTACTAAGAGGAATTGAAGCTGAAAATCTTCCTCCATGGTTTGTTTTGGTTCCGTTTACGTCCCAACCCCAAGCTTTTGATATTTTAGCCTCGTTTTCATTAAGAGATAATAGACCTTTCATAGTTGTTGTCAATCCAGCATTTTTTATTCTATCTATTTCCACTCCATTAAGTTCATAACGAATGTCTTGGAAAAGGAAAAGCAATGGATTATTTGTGAATTCAACATTAGTCTCTTTTTGTTTCGTATCCTTTTTTATAATGTTCACTGTACCTTCTAAGTACAGAGTACTTGCTGATGGTAATATATATAGATCCTGTTGATTGATAGGAATGCGGATTTCATCATTCCTGTTAAAACTTGTAACGTACGGCTTATACGAATGATACTCGATACCATCTATTGTGTTATCGAATGCTGGTGAACTTGATACGTCCAAAATACTCATTTTAAAAGCCCGATTAATTTCAAAAATCTCTTATTTTCTTGTGTTATTTTAAATTTTTTCTTAGTTGTTTCTTTACGGATTGCTGGAGTAGAACTGACGTGTTTTGCCTTCGTATTGCTATATTTATTGTAGTCAATCATCTTTTCCTAATATGCAAATATAATTGAACTTCTTCTCCTCGTAGATTAATCAAATTATTCTTGCTATCCAATAATCTGATGTTTATGCAGCTAACGTTATTCTGATTGACCGGAAAGTAAATAATATTTTTAGGTATTTGTATGATTCGGTATCCTGGAGGAACGTTAGGTGCTAATTCATAAATTATGTGGCTTGATTTTCCATCAATATACGATCCGCTCACTATATCACATTCGACTCTCACCACAGTTGTTGATAGAATGTTGACTGGAAGCTGCGACTCATGTAATATATTACCTTTGAGAGTTTGATTACCAAATCCAAGTAAGTTTCCAAGGGAGTCATCCTTTTCAAAATGTATGTCTTTTGTGCAAAAAATAAAGGTTTTTAGGGTATTGTTATTGCAATACAAATTGAAAATTAATCCTTTTTGCACACTTGCTTTTAAATAAGCAGATATATCCTGTAATTCGTACGCGCCTTCCGGTATTTCTACAACTTCATTATTTCCATAGTAAAATTTATTGTTTTTACTGTCAATGTTAGGAATTGAATTAAATGTAGATAAATGTAACAAAGCGCATTCATAATCACAATCAAATTGTAAAGCAGGATAATAGTAAGTAGATGAAATCGAAGTATTGCCTGTTACAGACAGTGTGAAAGACATTTTATAAATGATAGAAATGATAACAAGTTAGTTAATTTATACCCTGTTTAATTAAAAATGTTCTTTAACTTATTTAATACATATATTTCTCCCAAAATTCACTAAGAAACTTTAAACATAAATGACCACAGTTAAAAGTATTTAAACTTTGATACCTACGATAATTGTATTTAACATTTGATTTTAAATAGTTTATTAACTCTATTGGAGGTTTTAAATCCCCAAAACTATCAAAATATTCACAGTAATCCAGAATTTTAACATAGGCTACCCAATGTGTTCCATCATTTTCTGAACTATCTAAATTTACAATAGCACATTCAACGTCTTTTGGCTCTTTAGGTAATCCATCCCTCATATATACACCTCTAAAAAAAGGTATATGTTCGCAAGCATATTGTATTATATCTATATTACTGAGAGCACGCTTGGGTAACCTATTTATTAGTTTTTTGAACTTTTCACATATATTCCACTACCTTTCTTGTAAGGTTTTATATACAAGCCCTTTCCTAAAGCAATCGATTCTATTGTCCTATTATGTCATTGTGCCTCCTCCAAGTTCTTTTCAGCAGATTTATGGTCATTTACAGCTTTTGCAATACCTGCAGCTCCTCCGGCTAAGGCACCTAATGCTGATAGTCCAGCGAATATAGGTATTAGAGGTAGAATACCACCTGTTTTCGGCAATGGTATAACTCGAGGCAAACAAACTCCTTTATTAGCTTTTATTATCTTTTTAGCAGCTGTGTAAGCAAATTTTATAGCTTTAGACTTGTTTTTTTCTTTTAAATTTTTCAAATTACTGCGTATTGTTGAAACAAAAGATTTAAATGTTTTTATTCCAGCACCGTGCTTCACTTTGGTTTTCATCACTTTGTTTACCAACCATGCAGCAATTTTTTTTCCTTTACTAGCATCCTTAGATTTTATACGCTGCTTAGCCATGTCAATCAATTCTAAATCGGCTTTGTGTCGATCTTCTAAATTATTTGAAATATATGCGATATCGTGACGCTTACAAGCGTCGTCCAACTTATTAATTCCTTTATCACCTTTTAACAATCGTTCTCTCAATCGTGTACCAGGTCCACAGTAGTTATATCCAGGTAGATGTAGTTCAAACGGTAAACTGTTTATGATACTATTAACTAGTCCTCCTCCTTTCATAGCTGAGATATTAATGAGAGCATATAATATGATTAATAAATTTTATAGCAAGCTAGTCATAAGATTGCTCCTTTTTCAATCCAACTATTTTCAGAATTAGAAAGACCCAACCATTTAACAATAAGTTTGCTACCTTTCTTTCTCAAAATTTTTTGAATGAGATATACATTAGGACAATGAGTTTTCTGAAGTTCTTGTTCATAAAAAGTTCCTGATATTGGTTGTTTGTGCAAATCTTCAATTGAATATGTAATAGGCTTAGAATGATTCACTTTTTTAATGGTAAATAATTCTGTAGACCAGTTAGGCGTGTATCCCTTTTCAAAGCAACCTTTATATTTACTTATGCGCACATAATCTCCGACTCTGAATATACTTTTCTTGAAGTTTATATTAGTCACCTGGGATTTGATTATATTTTTCATAATAACATTCTGATTTGAGTGGTTTACATCGTTTGGTTTACATTTAGTTGTTCGATGTATTGTGTTGTTATATGATATCATAACACTTTTTAAAGGTTCGCCATTCCACCTATAGCTACCATTTAAACTGAAAAATTTATACAGTTTATTTTTTAGTGTTTTAATTAGCCGTTCGACGATAGAAGCCTTTTTTATTGAGTATGTAGAGTAATGGTTTATTTTGTTAATTTTCATTATTTTATTAAATTCATTATTATAAAATTCTGTGCCCATGTCAGTTTGTAAATGAATCGGTTTTCGATGTGTTCTTTTTAAGATCTCATTAAATGTGTTGGCTATATCAGATTTAGCTTTAGTTTTGACTGGAACAGCCCAAGAAAACTTCGAAAAACAGTCAATAACCACTAGTATAAACTTGTAGCCAGTGTTATAACTTACTAAGTTTTGAAAATCAATTAGGTCTGCTTGCCATAAGTCATCTATGCCTTTTAATACTACAGGTCTCCGTATAAAGTTTTTACGTGCAGCTTTATGAATTTCATTTACGACTTGTAGCTTACTCATTTTATGATTTTGACCAACTCAGCCTTTGAGCAGAAGTCTTTTTTTAAATCCTTGATTTTCTTTTCAATATCTGATTTCAAATACGTTAGAACTATATGTACTTCTTGTTTCTTAATGTAGAGTTCAGATTGTTTATCTACATACTCTTTATTAGCAGCATCAGTTGGTTTCAAAGGAGTTCCAACACCTGTCAATTTTCTGGTTTGTAAATCGTACTCACCAGAATCTTTTCTAGTCAAAGCTTTATCAAAAAATTCCGATAAATCTGGTAAACTTTGTCGTTTATAAAAATGATGACCAAATTTGTCCATTTTCGCAGATGAACTGATAAGTGCTACTGACAAAGCGCAAATGAAACTAATTATCATAATTCATGCTTTTATTAAGGTATAATTTCACTTTCACGCAATTCTTCTATAATAGATATTATTTCATTGTCCAACCCAGTATTACCAGCATCCCGAGAAGCAATTAACAGCTTTAATCTATCTATCAGTTCATTAGGATTATCCCAGTAGATGTAATCAACATTTTTCTTCAAATTTTTTAGTGAAGGCAGTCCTTTTCCTTCATGAAAGCCAGGTTGACTACCGTCAGTACTCGCAGACACTTTACGTAATCTGAAAAGCGGCTTTATAATATTCAAATACTTTCGACCCCTGTTACTTCTTATTGGTTTATGTGGATCGTAATCTCTTCGATGAACATTAGTCTCTAGTAACATTAACTTGTAATGCTCCAAATCTTCATCAGTTATTGCTGTTAGCTTCGGCACTCTTTTAAATAGCAGTTCTTTTAAACCAGGCGTCGGTTTGTACTTCTTTGTTCCAATTTGAAAATAATTATCGGTCAAAACAACTCGAACTGATCCCATCATAAGCTTACCACGATCATTTCTCACACCAAATGGAATGTCGCTTAAATTCTCTGATGATATCGACCAAGAAGAAATGTCATTATTTTCATCATTTGATCCAGAATCAACTGTTTTAAATGACGTGTTACTACTATTATGATCAGTTCCATAATATCCGTAATCAAATTTTTCTGAGTTATCATTATCTTCATCTGATTCATTTGAATCCGAATCATGAGGACTGGAAACATCAATTCCAATACTAGACATTCTATTCTTGAGTGTTTTATCATTTTCTAATGGACTTGATGTTTCGAATACCTTAGTTTCATTTTTTAAATCTTTTAAATGTGTTTTATTATCCACCATTTCTTTGAGAGGGTTTGTGATTGGTTTGAAAACAGACTCCAAAACATGATTATTCTCCATTTCAATATCCCTCATTTTTCGAACCTTTTTTTTAACAGCTTCTGCTGCATTTACAATTTGTCTTTTTAGATGTTTTTCCATATTATTATAAAATGGTGAAACACGTTATGCACGAGATGTCATAAAATTGAATGAATAAAAATTATGTTTCTAATATTTATATATAAGCAGGCAAGTAGGTGTAAGTGTAGGAAAACTAATCTAACACTATAAATGTATCAAAGTGTTTTCTATAACATCCTTTATTCTTTTCGCAATCTTTGTTGATTACTAAATAACTAAAGGGTTCTTTCCATATAATTGAACACATATTACGAAATTCATGCCATGTCATATCCGTATTGACATGTTCATCATAGATATGTCTAAGATTTATATCGTCTTGCTTAAATAGAACTAGTAAATTTGCATTATCTCTTATTAGCTGTTTGGGTATTTTGCTGTAAGTCTGGTTTAAATAAAAACTATCTATGTTTCTATGTCTTCCCATCGCAAAATAATCACGAATATTATTTTGATTTTCACATGCTACGTCATCAAATATGATAACCGAATTATACTTTGCTGCTTCTGGGGAAAGAACTTCTACATTTTCATGATATTTAGAGAACGACACAGTAGGCACTTTTTTTAGAACCTCTTCTAAAAATAAATACTTAGGTTGGTGAAGGGTTTTTGAGTATACGTACACATTCCGAAATTTTAAACCATTTTCATGCAGAAGAAGACCTATTACTAAATTAGTTTTACCACAATTTGATGGACCACTTATTATGCATCGAATTGTATTGGGCAAAAGCTTGCTATGGCGTAAACTGCTTTTTAAAGGATCAATGCTTATGTTTTCAACTTGTAACGAAACCGGCTGCTTAATGAACTTCATCATGAGAGTGTCTGTAGAAGAATGACAGTTACATCAACTTAACCACTATAATTTATACTTAGTGTTTCTTAGAAAAGGTGCAAATCCCTCCCTTCACGAAAAGTGAAGCCTGGTAATGTTTTATTCATTCAAACGCACTGTAGAACAGCTGTCAATAGTTCAGCTGTGTAAATGTATGCAAACCTGAACGTACGCTGCTGTAGTTCGTCACATGTAAGTTTTGTTTAATTTTCCGAACGTCAATGGAGCGCATCGCGCACGCCTCACGCACGCATCGCACTATATTCTGAAAATTAAATTAATAATTACCAATTAAAATTACCTACTGACACAGTATAATTAATAGCTAATTAGTTAACACATGACAATGTTATTGATCGTTCCAATTTAACCTAGGTACATAAAAGTGCCTATTACCTAGTGAATTACTAACAATTTAAAAGTTTTAAAGTACATAATAT
The DNA here is from genome assembly GCA_951804965.1 of Horisme vitalbata. Classification (NCBI taxonomy): domain Eukaryota; kingdom Metazoa; phylum Arthropoda; class Insecta; order Lepidoptera; family Geometridae; genus Horisme; species Horisme vitalbata. Next base: position 9,640,415 of record OX638106.1, on the reverse strand, counting down.
CTTGTGTGTTTTTCCGGAGTTCAGGTGGGGGGGGGGGGGGGGGGGGGGGGGGGGGGCAATTGCCCCTGTTGACCCCCCCCATCTATTATCAGCAATGTTGCTGGCTTCGCTCACCAACATTGCTGATAATGTGCGTAACTTTCACCCACAGGTCTAACGCCTGAGTGTTATATAGAAATATGGTGATCAGTGTCTGATGATGAGGCAGGACAAATAAAAATTTATTTTTCTGTTTCACTAATGACTACCGGCAACATGTTTACTGACGACGAACTCGTGGAAACATTAATCAACGAGATCGAAAAGAGACCTGGCGGTGCATAGTGCGACTTTTTTACCAACACAATCGCGTTTGCGTTTACGCAAATATGTGGAATCGAGGTAGCGCCATCTAGTGAGAAACACGTTACACTGACTCCTTTCCATACAAATTTGAGTAAACGCAAACGCGATCGAGCTGTTAAAAGTGCCTAGTGCGTGTTTTAATAAAACGTGTGAAGAACACTCAGATAATCATTTAAAAAAGAACAAATGGGACGAGGTAACTATGGGACGATCAATAACATTGTCATGTGTTAACTAATTAGCTATTAACTATACTGTATCCAGTGCCGAAAATAAAGCGGTGCCACCGGCACAGGGCGCAGACCATGCATGGTCACCAATATTCATTAATTATTTCGTATCGTATCCAGTTTAAAATCGTAGTTTTCGTTTCTGGGGCTGCAGAAATGACCAGAAAAAAATCAAATCAAATCAAATCAGAAAAAAATATCAGGTCGATATCCAGTTATAAATCGTAGTTTTCTTTTCTGAGGGGCGCAAAAATTATACCAGACCAGGACCAAGTTTTAAATATTAGGTTGATATCCAGTTATAAATCGTAGTTTTCTTTTCTGGGGGGCGCAGAAATGACCAGACAAGAACCAAGTTTTAATTATTCGGTTGATATCCGGTAATAGATTTTTATTTTCTTTTCTGGGAGCACAGAAATTACTGTAATTTATTTTGTAAATTACTCATCTGAGTAGTCAATAATGCTTCTCAGTAAGTGATTAGTTTATAATGTTATGAGAAATAAATAATCTTTTTTAACCGTTTTTTCTGGTAGGATGCAGAAATGACCAGATCAGGACTAAGTCTTCGTTGATAATTCTAGCTTAATACTTACAAATAGGTTGGTTGAAATTCTGATATTTATCATCAAAGCTAACCTTTGATACTAAAATTTAGCGGCTGGCTCGCTGATTTCGTTGCCAAATTTTGGTTCTGAATTGTACATAACTACGCACAAAACTGTTTTAATTCATTATGATGATGATTATGAGACAGAGCGGATGAAATTGTTCGTTGACGTTGTCCTACAGTATGTCGAAACTTTAACACCCCTTTTTTGCGTTAGGATTTATAAAAAATAAGAACGTCCTTTATCGTAAGATATCTAAAGCGAGTTATATTTTAAAAAGTTCACTTTTTAAAATTTATTACCAACAAGTGAATAATTGGAACTCTATAAGTATTGTCAGATTGTGCGGGGGCTGATTGCGGCATAAGACAGCCTAACCCCAGCACAACTAAATTCCCTGACTGCCGGCGGGGATTATGGACATATAAATTGAATAAAAAATTGTCTTGCATTCCTCATTAGTCTAGCAGTGAACTGATATAGGCTGTTGTATTGTTGTGTGCCGCTACTGCTGGCACTCGCTCAACAAGTCCTAATCATACCATTATTGTTATTGCAGTTTTCTCACAGGCGCCGTACTTGTGTTTGGCGTTTATTGGACAGTGAAATATTTGAGGCTTCCGCCGAGTGAGAAGAAACCTATTCAGCGGTTAAATACTACAGCGATGTCAACCACCACTGAAAGCACGACGACCCCAACCACAACACTGACCACGACGCCACCGACGACCCTGACCACGACCCCGCCCACGACCACGACACCAACCACAACCACGACCACAACCCCAACCACTAGCACAACCACAATAACGACCACCACCACGACAACGACCACGACAACGACCACGACCACGACGACGACCACTACCACTACCACGACCACGACCACGACCACAACAACGACGACGACCACGACTAGACGTAAACCGCCAACAACGAAGAGATGGCGTTTGACATCGTGTGAACCTAATGGTTTTGGTGAGTAAATAATCTATACATTTTTTTTGTGGCGACTGTAGAGTACATGAAATATATACTAAGGGTGGTTGAATGACAATGCACAAAATTATATTGCTATAGCACGTCCGCTTGCCTCGGCTGCCGCGTGCAGAGCCGAGCAGGTCGACTACACTTTATTATTTATGAGTACACTACATCCCTTCCTTTCAAAAATAAAATAAGTTTTCAGCTCACTGTAATAGAGACAATTCATGTTAATAATGATCATTTGATTTCAAATAACTTTTCGGTTCCAACTTCATCTCCTCAAGAGGTGTAAGTATCGTTTTCTTCTCGTAGGCCATCTTCTAATATTGGTCGCTTTTGTCTTCTCTCGTATGCTTCTCCTTTCCCCTTTTTGAATATTTACATTTACCTGTTAACAAGCCTATTTCTCATAATAACAATTTATATATCAATAAATTGACATTACAGTATAAAGTATGTTGGTTACTATAAGCATCTATAAGTAAGTAGCACAATATAACATTTTAATATCAAGCTCAAGTTTATCATTATTAACCTAGGTTTAAACCAACAGAATATTACAATGTCATCATTTTATCATTCTTGTATTTCGGCCTGAACCAATATTATATAATTTAATAGCGATTAAATATTATTATTTATTTTTGGTGTTAGTTAAACGCGATATGTAAATGTTTTTCATTTACTTTTTTTTATGTAACCATGCAATGAACTGTCGGAGTCCTGCTTCATTTCAACAAAATCTTGAACATTAGGTAAAGGATGAAATGAGAACTTATTCTAGCTTCATATTAGTAATTTATTGAATGTTTATTTTCATCTGTACTTAATTTTACAAATAAATGGAACCACCGTACCTATTGAACAAAATAAAAATAAATACCAAATAAGAACATAAGAAGAACTGTCATTTTATAGAACTAACTATTATTATGCCGGTTAAACAACCCTTCTGCAACTAGCTTACTAAATATTTAGTTTTTTGCACTTACTAGGTACATTTTATCATTTTGATGTATAATTTCATGCATTGCATGTAATAATAATTGAGTTATACAAAGTTATCTCTTTAAGTTTCATGTAGTTAGGAATGGAAGTACTAGAGACTTTACATGTTCAAATATTTTAATATTATCTATGTAGCATCCTACTTTTATTTATGTAGCATACTCGATTTTAAATTTAAGGCAGTCATATTCTATTGCCACACATTACAAACAAGTATTATTAAACTAGTATTTCATTTTCTGTGTTGTCATGGCTTAAGTTTTATACCACTAAAAATTAAATATTCCACATTCTAGTTTTCAATAATTACGCAAGTATTGACTGACACAAGAGAAAACTTATCTGGTATTATATGTTGACTAAGGAAGGTTTTATTTTTGTTTTGTCATGTCTGGTTACATACTATAGGTACATAAAACATTCAAGCTTAGTTTGAAATGATTTTTTGAACCATTTTATAACTAACTTGTTATACCTAAAGTTGTACAAAAATGCAGCTACAGATAAATAATACTATAGTACTGCAGTTTCATATTTGCAATGATTAATATCAGCTAAAGTAAATTAAACTAGTTTAGCGTAATGTACGCCAGTAAGTCAACAACGTCTATCTATAAAATATTCTCGTTGAAGCTTGTTATTTAAGGTAATACCTAAGAATAAGGCATTGTTCGCAATTCGGCTGTTTAGTAATGCTTAAATTTAGGTAAATTTAGATTTTTTTAAATTTAAAAGCTATTCTGCTGTTACATCAAACATTTTGTTATCGTTCTTATAGTGCCATCTTGCACACCAAAGACAGCAAAAAAATGTAAATATCTTGGCTAGGTATTTTATTCAAGGTATTTACATGTTTCAGCCAAAAATACACAAATTTACCACGTTTCTCACTTCCTAGCACCAGATGGCGTAGTATAAAAGTGTACAATCCTAGATTGCGGTGACGAAAACGCCCGGCATTCCAATGGGTCAGGATGTTTCAAGTATTCGAAATGTGAACTGAATGTAAACATAACAGCACTTGGATCAATAAATCTCCAAATTTCTTTTTTGAGTTTCAATAGTACATTAAAGCGTGTTATTTTAGAAATAAAAATCATCATTTTGTGGGATTTTAATCAACACCTTTTTAGATAGATAGATAGATGAACTCGTTATTGCACACAACACCAATTAAAAAAACAAAAATTTACAAAAACAGAGAAATTAAATAGTAATGTAGGTACAATAGGCGATTTCTTCCAGACAACCAAGAATGGCAAGAATATAAGTAAAATAATAGAGCGGAGGTGCTTATAATATAAAAACTAATTACGTACATATATAAGATGTACTACTTATTATAAAATAATTAAATGATACCTATACTATTAAATAAAATTTAGAAAATATCCTATTATAATAGACTAAATACAATTATAATTTCAAAGCCAAAATTATCAATAATATACTATTTAGCTAAGCAGTTGATGTGAATTGATGAAGGTAAAAATCACGTTTCTTAAAAAAATCCAATGAAGGAGCAAGTCTTATAGATACCGGCAAGGTATTCCAAAGCTGAACAGCCTGCACTGAAAATAAGTCTGTATAAAATGTGGTATTATGAGTTGGTATTTTTAGAGAAAGATTGTTTGTAGACTGAAGTGAATGAGGATTGGAGCTATAGAGAAACTCAAAACGTTCTTTGAAATACGGAGGGCAAGACGGATTAAATAAAATATTAAATAGTAGAGAAAGAATATGAGTATTCCGACGGAGGCGAATCGGAAGCCACTTGAGCTTAACGCAACTGGGAAACGTGGTCCAAAAAGTCCAAATGTACCTTATCGCAAAATTTTGAAGTCGCTCCAGCTTATCAAGATGTTTCTCAGTGAGATCTAAATAGCATACGTCGGCATGGTCAAGGATAGGCAATCAAAGATACTGCGCAAGCACAACTTTGGTGGCAGTAGGTAAAAAAATACGGAGCCGCTTAAGAGACGCTGTTGACGTATCAATTTTACGGCTAACTGATTGTAGTTGAGGACTCCAAGATAAGTGCTTATCGAAAATCACTCCCAATTTTTTTACAGCTTAACTGAAAGGTATGATCGCACCGCTAAAAATAACCGGAGGAATAGTACTCATATCTATGTAAGGCAGTCAACGAGAGCTACCAACTAATAAAGCCTGCGTTTTGTGGGATTAATCTTTAGGCCAAAAGCATTACTCCAATCAACGATACTACGAAGGTCATCATTAATAGTGTTAATAGCAATAGCAACATTGATAAATGGAGCTTGGCAATAAATTTGCAAATCCTCTGCATATATGTGGCAGGAAGAAGATATTTTTTAGTATTAGAATTTATAAAAAATGCAAATAAGAGAGGTGACAATAGACCCCCCTGTGGAATCTAATTCCAACAATTTTTGCTCTGAAGGCCTTACTTTCTGAATCCAGAAAAAATAATTTTCATACATATTTCAAAGTGCCCTAACTCCTAAACTATGAACCTTACGAAAAAAAATAGAACGTATACTTATATCAATATATCAATTCCAACCATTTTAGCTATTAAGACCTTACTTCCTCCGTAAAACCAACCTGGTTGGTATAAGCTCCGTGCATAAGGTTGGCATGACGTGCTCCTCCCTGATCGATTTTTTGTTTGACAGTTAGGCTGAGCGCACACCATAGTCAAGACAGTCTTAAGACAGACTACCGCATTACAAATAGTATGAAGACGTGCACCCTGCGACAAAGACGTCTCATAATCAAAGACGTCTACAAGACAGCACAACGACAAGTCTAACTAGCGACTGTCAGCTCAGTGTTGCCGGCAGTCAAACAGAAAAAGATCCGAACCCAAGGTCAAAATAATCCGTTCTGTAATTTCACTAAGTAGGTACCTATTTAAAAGAAACCTCCAAAATCTTAATTTCTCTTTCTTGCTTCATCATCAGACCCTGATCTCAAAAAATTAAAAAAGGTCAAAAAATTTAAATAAAAATTAAAAATGGTCCAAGTATTGACCCTTGCGGAAGAGCCATCTTTACTACAGATCCTGGAGAACATTTTCCATTTACGTCTACTTTCTGTATTCTGTCAGATAGGTAAAAAGTGAGAAGGGCTAAAGCCATACCCCTGAAGCCATAGTGATCTAGTTTCCTGATTAATATTTCATGGTGTATGCAGTCGCGAGCCGCATTCGTAGGTATCGAGAACGTGTGGACCGATATTTGCAGAATCGTAACTTCCAAAGTGCTCAGAGGAAGGTGTACGGAATGACCAATGTGTGATGGACGGGCGTGTACCGGATACTGATACCATGAATAATTTCTGGCGCAACATCTGGTCTGTGTCCATTCAGCACACGGAGGGAGATTGGATGGATGTCGTGAGTAGAGAGTGTGGACCTATCGAAACCGTGGGAGCGGTTGATTGTGATTACCCCGATAGATGTCAGATTTGCAATCCGTTCGGCCCATAACTGGAAAAATCCTGGACCGGACGGGTTGCATAACTTCTGGCTGAAGTGGTTTCAATGTTCACACTCTGTACGCGCCACACAATTTTAAGAAGCCCTCGAGCTTGGGTCTCTGCCAAGTTTCATGATGACTGGAGTCACCTTCCTGCTTCATAAATCTGGTAGTACCGCGGAAGCAAATAACTACAGACCCATCACGTGCTTACCTACCATCTACAAGCTCCTTACTTCCATTCTGACCGTAAAAATTAATACGCATATAGTTGCAAATAATATTTTGGTTCCTGCTCAGAATGCATGTAGGGTTGGGTCCCGCGGTACTAAGAAGCTCCTCCTCATTGACATGACCATTCGCCAGCAGATCTGGCGCAGCAAGGGGAACCTCTCCGCTACATGGATAGACTATAAGAAGGCCTTTGATTCGGTGCCTCATACATGGCTGGAGAGGATCTTAGAGTTGTATAAAATTGATGCAACTTTGAGATCCTTCTTAAATGCATGAGACAGTGGATCACAGTTCTTCGTCATCCAGGTAGCGGACGGGATCCCTCTACTTCGCTATATCTGATTCGCATAGAACGGGGTTTTTTCAGGGCGACAGTCTGAGTCCTCTATGGTTCAGCCTGGCACTGAATCCTCTTAGTATTCTGCTAAAAGATTCAAGGCTAGGCTATCGACTTCTTCGGAGAGAGGGTGATATCGTCTCTGCTGTAGGTACATGGATGACCTTAAACTTTTTGCGCCAAGAAAACCAGAGCTGCTGACTCTGTTGAATATCACACAGATATTCAGCAGTGCCATCAGCATGGAGTTCGGCGTCGAGAAGTGTGCGGTCATGCAAGTACAGCGGGGGAAAGTTGTAAATACTTCAAACTATATCTCTTTCCGATATCGAAACCTACAAATATCTCGGTATGTCAGAAGCGTTAGGGATAGTAGAAAGAGACATAAAACAGTCGGTGAAGGAGCGATTCTTTTGCCGCCTGACTAAAGTACTCAATAGTCTTTTGTCGGGTGGTAACAAGGTTCGAGCCTTCAATGGCTAGGTTATGCCTCTGCTCATCTATACTTTTGGCATATTGAGATGGACTCAGACTAAACTTGACGCCCTTGACTGTAAGGTTCGTCAACTTCTTACGACACACAGAATTCGACATCCACGCTCGTCGGTAATGAGGATTTACATCCCGCGGAAATGTGGGGGTCAGGGCTTTTTAAATGCCAAGACCCTCCATACCCACGAGGTGTGCAAGCTCAGAGAATACTTTCTTCATTCCTACAGTGAGATGCATCGTGATGTCGTAGCAGTTGACAAGAACCTTACCCCGCTCTCACTGGGTGTGCGTTACTCCAGCGGCATGCCGACATGGATTGGGATGAAATTTACAAAAAAATTAGAGCACTATGTCCTGTAAATGTGCACCAAAAATTAAATTTGTGCCTATTGAGGTATCAGAGTTATTCGAGAAAATAAGATGCCGCTGCAGTAACGTTTTCAGGCATGGTATTTACCATTAGCCTTAATAATAATAATAATAAAAAAACTTCACCGCTGTCACACGCTTTCTATCAAATATTTTACGAATAATTAATTTTATAATATTTTTCCTGGGTTTTTCCATACACAAACTCCATAGTTACAAGTTTTCAACCTATTTTGGATTTAATAAAAACTTAAAAATACCAAAAACCAACAAAATGTCACAATGACTGAAATCATACGAAAATGATAACGAGAGCAAAAGCGGCTACAAAAAATGCACTCCCACCATCACCAGCGCCTGTTCCGTCAAGCTCCGCGTCGTCGTCCGGGGATGAGGTATTCGCCACCCCCCCGGACACCAGCGCGTCGAGCGACGAGAGCAGGCCGCCGTCGCCTCCGCCGCCGCGACCACCTGTGCGGCGTGGGCGGCCCCCGCTGTCGGCCGGCTTGGGGTCTGCGGGACAGTCTGCCCCGCGTCCGACCCCCGCCTCCACCAGCAAAGTGCGGCGCATGAAGTGGACCGAAGGCATAAACAGAAATGTCATGCGCGCATACTATAGGGCTACAGAGGGAGGAATCAACCGCACCGCGTACCTTGCCCGGATCCTGCCTCTGTTTTTGGCGCTTGAACCAGCTGTTATCGTCACTGCACAACGGCTATCGGATCAGGTACGAGCCATCCAACGATTGAAATTGTTGGATGATTCGGTACTTGACCGGCTTCGCGCTGAAAGTGATCAAGTAGCTGACCACTCGCAGCGGGTCCTGGCTGCCGCTCTGCCGATTACGACAACTCCGATACCGGTAACGACGCAGCCGGACCCCGCTGCTGACGACGTCGACTACGAGATCACCAGCGTGACAAACCAGGTAAATGAGCAATTGAGGAGGACTTTGGAGGATGCGATTTTATCGTACCGGTCCGCACCTCTCGATGAAAGACCGCGTTTGCCTCGCTTGCCCACTCACAGACGAAACTTAGCTGTAATGGAGGCCTTGAATCCTTTGTTGGTCCCTTATCTAGAGACTAGCGAAGGACTAGCCGATACCCATTCGATCCTTTACTGCGGAGCCGTGGCGGCGTGTCGTGTTGCTCGTGTCAAGTTCCCAAGCTCCACGCGAGCACCACGACCTGTCGACAAAACTCCAGCTTGGCAAGTACGGATCGAACGGCGGATCGGTAAATTCAGGACCCTCATTGCAAAGCTAAGTTGCTTCAGAGAGGGCAATACCCGCCCTCGAGTGATGCGTTTTGTGACACAGGCCTTCGCTGGGACTGATACTCGGCCCCGAGATTATATGGCATGTGTCACAGAACGCATTGACTTTCTGAAGTAGAAAATCTCTGCTTGGGCGAGTCGCATTCGTAGGTATCGAGAACGTGTGGACCGATATTGGCAGAATCGAAACTTCCAAAGTGACCAGAGGAAGGTGTACCGAAACTGGGAGAAACCTGACCAATGTGTGATGGACGGGCGTGTACCGGATGCTGATACCATGAATAATTTCTGGCGCAGCATCTGGTCTGTGCCCATCCAGCACACGGAGGGAGATTGGATGGATGTGGTGAGTAGAGAGTGTGAACCAATCGAAACCATGGGGGCTGTTGAGATTACCCCCATAGATGTCAGATTTGCAATCCGTTCGGCCCATAACTGGAAAAGTCCTGGACCGGACGGGTTGCATAACTTCTGGCTGAAGTGGTTTAGATGTTCACACTCTGTACTCGCCACACAATTTCAAGAAGCCCTCGAGCTTGGGTCTCTGCCAAGTTTCATGACGACTGGAGTCACCTTCCTGCTCCACAAATCTGGTAGTACCGCGGAAGCAAAGAACTACAGACCCATAACGTGCTTACCTACCATCTACAAGCTCCTTACGTCCATTCTGACCGTAAAAATTAATGCGCACATAGTTGCAAATAATATTTTGGCTCCTGCTCAGAATGGATGTAGGGTTGGGTCCCGCGGTACTAAGGAGCTCCTCCTCATTGACATGACCATTAGCCAGCAGATCAGGCGCAGCAAGGGGAACCTCTCCGCTGCATGGATAGACTACAAGAAGGCCTATGATTCGGTGCCTCATACATGGCTGGAGAGGATCTTAGAGTTGTATAAAATTGATGCAACTTTGAGATCCTTCTTAGGTACATGCATGAGACAGTGGATCACAGTTCTTCGTCATCCAGGTAGCGGACGGGATCCCTCTGCTCCGCAAGATCTGATTCGCATAGAGCGGGGTATTTTCCAGGGTGACAGTCTGAGCCCCCTATGGTTCTGCCTGGCACTGAATCCTCTTAGTACTCTGCTAAAGGATTCAGGGCTAGGCTATCGACTTCGGAGAGAGGGCGGTATCGTTTCTCACCTGCTGTACATGGATGACCTCAAACTTTTCGCGCCGAGAAAACCAGAGCTGCTGACTCTGTTGAATATCACACAGATATTCAGCAGTGCCATCAGCATGGAGTTCGGTGTCGAGAAGTGTGCGGTCATGCAAGTACAGCGGGGGAAAGTTGTAAATACTACAAACTTACAGCTTTCCGATACGATATCCCTTAGATCTCTTTCCGATATCGAAACCTACAAATATCTCGGTATGTCAGAAGCGTTAGGTATAGTAGACAGAGACATAAAACAGTCGGTGAAGGAGCGATTCTTTTGCCGCCTGACTAAAGTACTCAATAGTCTTTTGTCGGGTGGTAACAAGGTTCGAGCCTTCAACGGCTGGGTTATGCCTCTGCTCATCTATACTTTTGGCATATTGAAATGGACTCAGACTGAACTTGACGCCCTTGACTGTAAGGTTCGTCAACTTCTTACGACACATAGAATGCGACATCCACGCTCGTCGGTAATGAGGATGTACATCCCGCGGAAATGTGGGGGCCGCGGCTTTTTAAATGCCAAGACCCTCCATAACCACGAGGTGTGCAAGCTCAGAGAATACTTCCTCCATGCCGACAGTGAGATGCATCGTGATGTCGTAGCAGTTGACAAGAACCTTACCCCGCTCTCACTGGCTAAGGAGAACTGGCACAAACCTACGGTGCTGAGTGCCCTCGACCGCAAGATTGTATGGGAGAGTAAGGAGCTGCACGGACGGTTCTACAAAGCCCTTACAGGGCCTGATGTAGACCTACTCGCATCCGTGAACTGGCTACGTTTCGGTGACCTCTTTGGGGAAACCGAAGGTTTTGTCTGTGCGATTATGGATGAGGTAATAAAGACGAACAACTACCGAAAGTATATCATGAAGGATGGAACCGTTGACCTTTGCAGAGCTTGTCATCGTCCCGGTGAATCCCTCAGACATATACTTTCGGGTTGTTCGCACCTCGCTAACACTGAATACTTGCACAGACATAACCAAGTAGCAAAGATCATCCATCAGCAGCTTGCTCTCCAATACGACCTTGTCGGTCCAGAGGTTCCGTACTATAAGTACGCACCGGTACCGGTTCTCGAAAATGGTCGTGCTACGCTCTACTGGGACCGCTCTATCATCACGGACAGGACTATTCTTGCGAATAAACCTGATATCGTCTTGGTAGACCGGTCGGAACGCCGGGCGATACTTGTTGACATCACCATTCCACATGACGCTAATCTCGTGAAGGCCGAGAAGGACAAGCTTAGCAAGTACCTTGACTTGGCACACGAGATTACCGCTATGTGGGATGTCGACTCAACAATTATCGTTCCGATAGTCGTTTCAGTGAACGGTCTTATAGCGAAGAGCCTTGACCAATACCTTAAGAGGCTCTCGCTAGGCAGCTGGATCAAGGGTCAGATACAGAAGGCGGCTCTCCTGGACTCGGCACGCATTGTGCGGAGGTTCCTGTCTCTGCAGCCCTAGCCACTGACCGTTTGAGCCTTGCCCCGCGGTCGGTGGTCCACCATTTTGGATATATTTTTTACTATAATGTTTTTTTATATTATTTTTGTACATTAGTAGATTAATAATTTTTTAAATTTTATAGTAAAAAATGTATTTTTGATGAGTTTTAAAATGAATAAAGTGTCATAATAATAATAATTTGCATTTGCAGAGCTTGTCATCGTCCCGGTGAATCCCTCAGACATATACTTTCGGGTTGTTCGCACCTCGCTAACACTGAATACTTGCACAGACATAACCAAGTAGCAAAGACCATCCATCAGCAGCTTGCTCTCCAATACGACCTTGTCGGTCCAGAGGTTCCGTACTATAAGTACGCACCGGTACCGGTTCTCGAAAATGGCCGTGCTACGCTCTACTGGGACCGCTCTATCATCACGGACAGGACTATTCTTGCGAATAAACCTGATATCGTCTTGGTAGACCGGTCGGAACGCCGGGCGATACTTGTTGACATCACTATCCCACATGACGCTAATCTCGTGAAGGCCGAGAAGGACAAGCTTAGCAAGTACCTTGACTTGGCTCACGAGATTACCGCTATGTGGGATGTCGACTCAACAATTATCGTTCCGATAGTCGTTTCAGTGAACGGTCTGATAGCGAAGAGCCTTGACCAATACCTTAAGAGGCTCTCGCTAGGCAGCTGGATCAAGGGTCAGATACAGAAGGCGGCTCTCCTGGACTCGGCACGCATTGTGCGGAGGTTCCTCTCTCTGCAGCCCTAGCCACCGACCGTTTGAGCCCTGCCCCGCGGTCGGTGGTCCACCATTTTGGATATATTTTTTACTATAATGTTTTTTTATATTATTTTTGTACATAGTAGATTAATAATGTTTTAAATTTTATAGTAAAAAATGTATTTTTTATGAGTTTTAAAATGAATAAAGTGTCATAATAATAATAAAAGCCTTTATTCCGACATCATAATACAAATATAGAATCACTTATAAACTAACTTAACACTTTTCTATTTATATTTGCCTCGACATTATATTTTCTAAATCCGTTTTTGGTTTATTTGCCTCGACAGTAGTCTGTATGCCTTTATTGGCAAAGGCCTCTTCTAACTGCCCCCATTTGACTCTATCCATAGCTATAGATGTCCATGCACCACCTGCTACAGCCTTTATATCGTCGACCCATCTTCTGAATGGCCTGCCTCGTTTCCTTTTCATGTGTCTTGTGTACCAATGTATTATTGTTTTTGACCATTTTTCTCTGCCTCTTATTGTATGTCCTGCCCATTTCCACTTGAGTTTTCTAATAGATAAAGTGATATTTTTGGTTCTCGTACGATTTTTGATAGTCGTATTCCTTATTCTGTCTGCTAGTCTTTTCCCTATAATGCTCCTTTCCATAGCATTTTGGCATGTTTCCAATTTCTTGTTGTGGGCTTTGGTGATTGCCCAAGTTTGGCAACCGTATGTGAGTATAGGCAGTATACAAGTGTCAAAGAGTTTCCGTTTGATAGCGATGCTTATATCTTTGTTTTTCATTATGTCCTTAAAACTCCAATATTGTTTCCAAGCATTTCCTATACGTCTATCAATTTCTTTTGAAGTTAGGTCAAGCGGCGAGATTATCTGGCCTAGATAGACATATTCGTTTACATAATCTATTTTGTTATCGTTGATGAAGATAGGTTCTGGCTTCCCGTTCGTCATAGCTTTGGTTTTCTGCGTATTCATGACTAATCCTACTTCACGGCTTGCTCTATCCAGATCATTCAGCATTGCTTGCAGTCCTTCTTTCGTTTGTGATATAATTATCAAGTCGTCTGCGAATCTTAGGTGGGACAGGTTTTCTCCGTTAATTGTAAGTCCACATTTCTCCCAGTCCAGTTGACGGAAGACCTCCTCCAAGACTGCTCTGAAGAATTTAGGTGACACAGGATCGCCCTGACGTACGCCTCTTTCTTTTTTTATTTACTTACCCTCCTGCTCTAGTTTGATTTCAGCTGTGCTGTTTTTGTATACGTTTTTCAATATTCTGATGTATTTGTTTTCGACACCTTGGTTTTTTAGCGCTTGCCAGATTTTCTCGTGCTCAAGTGAATCGAAAGCCTTACTGTAGTCTACAAAACAGCAGTAAAAGGTTATACCAAATTCTTTACCCTTCTCGAAGAGTTGCTTCACAACGTGAATGTGGTCTATTGTTGAATATCCACTTCTGAATCCCGCTTGCTCTCTCGGTTGATTTTCATCAAGTATCTTGGTCATTCTGTTGAGAATTATTTTAGTGAAAACTTTGTAGATATTTGACATAAGGCTTATAGGTCTATAGTTATTTATGTTGTTCTTATCTCCTTTCTTGTGTAACAATATTATGGTTGATGTTGTCCATTGTTCGGGTATTATCTCGCTATGCAACACCTCATTAAATAAATAAGTTAGGATTGGTATAAGATGTTCTTTGTTTCCGATAAGGAACTCGTTAGTGATGCCGTCTGAACCAGGAGCTTTATCTTTCTTTTGTGTTTTTACAGCTTTATCTATCTCAGCCGGTATTATATCTGGTACTTCATCTCCGCTAGTCAGGTCTGTTGTGGGGCAAATTGCTTTCCTTGTATACAAGTTTTGAAAGAAGTTAGTGGCTGTTGTCATGATTTCTGGACGTTTAGTTTTAGATTTTTGGTTTCTATCCTTAATATTGGGTATCCATTCTATTTTATCTTTCAGTTTCTTTTCCTTCTCCCCCCGGACCTCGATACAGAGCAGACGTGTACACACACCGTATTAATTTATTTTAAAAACAAACTCAAATTTAGATAAATTAAATCAAGTTTAAAAAATAGGCGCGCAGAACTAACAAGGAGATCTGTATGTGGCCGCGTGACGACATCATCTACGAAGCTGAACACATTCATAGCTGATTCACCATACGCACACAGCGAAACACCCGAACGCAAGTAAGCAAGCTCACACTACTACTTCCATTCATTATCTTGCTTTGTGTGCATGCGATACTCGCGCTTGCGCTCCCCCCGTGCCCTGCGCCTGCGACACCGACAGAGATCGCACGATTCACGTAACGTATGCTGCACCCGTCATTTGCCGCTCATTCACATTCGGACAACAACCTGTACTTTCTGCTTGCCTAGTACTTTCCAGACAGGCGGCAAACTGAACGCGCGCTGTGTAGCTTTCGAAAATAGGTGATTAAAGCCTGCGCTAAGCAAGATTTTGGCAATTAAAAATATAAAATAGTTATGCAGCGTTCACCTCGCACAAAAGGCTCACCAGCTATATTTGGAACACCTATCCAGCATTGTTCTTCAGACTCTAATTTAGCTGTGTCGCCATTACCAATCCAAGAAGCTCTTTCATTTACGAGTATTGCAACCCGCAAATATAAACGTAAACACGATGATATTGGAAAATCGGAGTTCATGGAGCTATTTACCTCACTGAAGGAAGACCAAGACCTCAAATTTGCGGCAATTCTAACGTCCATAAATGAAGTTAAAGTATCTATGGACCTAATGTCAAACAAGTATGACGAGGTATTAAAACGACTAGTTGTATTGGAAGAGGAGAAAAAGACTTCTGATACAAAAATCCAGTCGCTTGAAAACAAGTTAGAACTCTTAGAACGTAATACTGAAACCACTAGCATAGAAATAAGGAACGTCCCACAATCCAATAAAGAGAAAAAGGAGGATCTAAGAGAAATAATTTGCAAAACTGCCCAGGTGCTAAACATTCCCTTGGACAGTACGGCTGATATCAAAGACTTGTACCGTATCAACACGAAATCTCAAGTGAAACCAATAATTGTTGATTTCACCACGGTCTTTGCCAGAGACAGCTTTCTAACACGCTTTAAGAAGTTTAATAAAGAACGCGATTCAGAAAGGCTTAGCACTGCAAACCTGGGAATAGAAGGACCTAAAAAATGAGTCTACATATCAGAAAATCTCACGCAAAGAGATAAAAAATAATATTTTCTGGCCCGTGAGTTTGCCAAACAAAGTGGCTATACCTACTGCTGGACATCGTTTGGGCGAATTTTCGTGCGTAAAGAAGAAGGCTCTCCGCAAATACGAATCAACACTGAAAGTGATTTGGAAGACCTCAAGCATTAATTATCATGTAATCCTCCTTCAAACAATCATTGCATGTAATTTTACACTATAACAAACGTAGGCACTTATTTATTTATATTTTCTGCTAAATTCTAAACTATCTATTTACCAGTTAAACACTGTCTCTTCTCCAATTTGACTAGAAACAACAAACCTAATTTCTTCCCTAAAGGTTGCTTAAATTGTCAACTTCAGTTATGGTTCACGACGTTGATGACATTATTTCTGATGTTGATTATGAAATCAACGCTGGAGAGGCATACTTAGTTAATAGTCCAGAGGACTTTAATGAAATACGCCCTAAAACTAATTGTTCCTTAAATATTATCCTGCAAAATATCCGAAGTGTACACAAAAACCTTGATGATTTTAAAGTGTTTATGACAAGAAGTAAGATAGAGTATGACTTAATAATTTTGACTAAATGTTGGCTCCAAAAAAATTTCCATTCACCATCCATAGAGCAATACACTTCTAATCATACATGTAAACACATCAACCAAAATAGTGGTGTTATAATTTACGTTCGTAATAATATTACTGACGTTGTCGTATACGAGCCAGATGTTAGCGATGCTGATTGTTTAGTGGTAAAAATAGGCAACAAAATAGCATTTATTTGTGTGTATAGATCTCCATCGTTTAATTTTCTTCTAAAATTTCAATCCTCTCTCGATGAACTATTGACTAAACTTAAACATATACCTAGCGTATATATGCTTGGCGACCTTAACGTGGATATTGGTAACTCCTCTGTGGACAACAGGACGGACGAGTACTTAGATTTACTTGCAATTGCAACACACGGTCTCTTACCAAGCCATACTCTACCTACGCGTGAAGATAAGTGCTATGACCATTGCTTTGTCAAATCAAATTGTAAAATAACGACTGTCATCTGTAAATCCTGCGTAACTGATCACAGATGCCTGTATTTAGTAATTCCCATAACGAGGTCCCCTTACAAAATACCTAAAGCATATAAAAAAACGAACTATCAAAAAGCCCAAGCTCTACTCGCAGAAGTTAATTGGACCAAATTGTTTAACGTAAAAGATGTAACACTTAAGTAAGTGTTAAGGACCCAAGTACCTACCTAGTAGGTATGCCTATTTTCTGAGTTCTTAATGAAGCCAGCCAGTGTAAAATAGTTTTCTGATTTAATACTAGGTAGGTAGATATTATTTGAATTATCATTGTTCCTTAAAATAAATAGGTGGTTAGGTAACTGGATAGTAAAAGGTTCAACAACAACAGCCTATTCAGTCCACTGTTGGACATAGGCCTCCCCTATAAGAAGGGGGATATGCCCATAATCCCCACGCTGGGCATGCGGGTTGGGGATCGCAGGGTACAGCTTCTCGCACCGCCGACGCTGCTGCCCGTCGGCGGCCAGGTTATTATTATTCGTCACAGAATAATTCTCAAGACAACCCTAACGTTACACGTGCCACGTCAGTAGAGATAGAGCTATACGATAGAAAGGGATGCAAGGTGTAGGTTAATATAAATGTTAGGCGCTGAGTTCGGTGCGAGCTGATTAGCACTTTATTGCGTAGCAGCTAAAGTCGCTATTTATTTAAATGATTGCGCGGAGTGACGCTTCTGTCCTCTCTGTATTCTGTGGTACTACTAAACTATCTCCTATCTACTGTATTAATAGAGTGTTCTGTGGCATTGTGTAGCAGTGTTTATTCTGAAAATAGATATTTTATTAGACATCATCACAATAATGAACGATAAACAATCGTGGCATCAACTTTTTGCTAAATAACCGGTGACGCGAAACCAGCATAGTTTGGAAGAGGCATCCATGGCCTTTTCGTAGTTGTGATGAATGTGTTAAGATCTTGGATTTCAACTTCACCAGTAAGTACTTATACCTATTATAATGATGTAAATGTCTATCTACTTTCTCGTCACAATCATTATTTGAAAATAATATAAAGTAGAACACAGTAGTAATGTATGTAATGTCCTACCTACGAAGTAGATGTTAAAACACCCTTTTACCTATCTGTGTGAGGTATATCAACCTTTTCTTATAGATATAGTATCATATTTAAATGTTTATTGTGTAATACTTATAATGATGTAAACAAAACTGAACACACAAGGTCTCGGGAAAGCATTTTTTCAAAAACAAACTCTAAAACTAATATCAAATAAAAACAATTTGTTTACGTTTATCTTAAAAAATACTTAGTATTCCATGAATAACAGTATAATATCTTTCAAAGAAATTAGGTTTCGTTTTGACGCAATCACTTTAGCATTGGTACCGAGCGCCATACATCAGACGGCATTCTCCTTTGCAAAATTTAGCTTTAAAAATGCTAATACGGCAACACTGCTAGGTACGTACCCGTAGACGGAGGATAGAGATCTATATCTCTATATCCTCCGTCTACGTACGTACCTCTTTTGATTGGCATCATTCAAAGTGTTGCCAGTACGAATTTCAGGAAAAGTACGACGTGTCACCCGAACAGTACGGTTTTTTGCTTCAAGGTAAGATTTTACAAAATGTAAAGCACCAAAGTTTAATTTTATTTTTTATTAATTTTAAATTTAATTTTAATTTAATTTTTTATACTCCTATGTGTTTTCTGTACCGCAAGCATACCTAGATATAGATGCATTATAATTCATTTAAATTATTTTTTATGGATTTTTTAGACACGTTACGGTCGATCACGTCCACCAGTTTGAATGATTACATCCACCCACAATTCTATTAGTATCTAGGAAACGATACTAGATTTTCAACATAACATTTATAATGTCGCAGGCACGCGTTTGGTTGTTGGAGAATTTACCTAAATTCATACTAGCCGGTGGAGCACGTTCTTTTTTTTATGAAATGATCCCAGGTATAAAAAATCGTACAGTTTCGGTACGATCTTGGTCTAGCTATCGTACATGAGTAAAAATGCAAAATTCGTACGGTGTTCCATTTTTAAACTGTTTTTTTATAAACTGGTTACTAACTTCCACCGGCCGACCGCTGGACTCACGTGGTTCCCGAACAAAAAAAATCAGTTGGTACCTATCAAACTCTCTCAAACTCTTTTTACCTCTTTTATATATTGTAGGACCCCGTAGAAGAAGTACATAAACAAATGTTTGTTTGAGCTGCAGATAAATAATTATGACTTAGACGTAGGTATGAGGTTGCGGGTTCGATTCCCGCCGCGGGACACTAATCTAATGTATTAATCTAATCGCCATTATATAATACCTATTTATTAAACTTGTCTGGTCAAAGTCTCAGATCAGCATGTGTAGTGTCTAAAAATTTCATAAAAAATAATTTAAATGAATTTTAGTGCGTCTATGTCTAGGTATGTCTACATGCTTGCGGTACAGAAAACACATAGGAGTATAAAAAATTAAAAGTTTTAGACCTCTCCATAAATGGAAGCTATTATAAATGCGAATTACGTAAAAATATTCTTGATAATGGAGTATTGAAATTATAACTAATAACTTTATTTATTAAAGAAGGAATACTTGTAAATTTATTACTAAATATTCATCGCAATACACCCTACCATAACGTATCATGGTTATTGAACGCACTCTCAACCACATCGTGCATCTCTCGTGCTAATGTCAACTGTCATTAACAAAGCACGCGTTTATTGGTGGTGTTGCCATCTTGGCTGTTTTATAGGCCAATTCTAGTACAATTTTCAGTTTTACTTACAGAGGCACTCCAGCTGTTATTATACGTCTTTAATATATACAAATGGTTTTTATATAGTAACCACCAGTATATAATACGTAGTGACTTGTGAAGACGATAAGGTTGGTTGTTATTTAATGGCGCCAATGTCCTAATTCCTAACCTAAACGTATAAAATAAATACCCAAACAAAATTATCCAGCTTTAATAAAAGAAACGATTTATTGCACATGATATCCTTCAATAAGAACTAATTAGGACATAAGTCATTTTTAGACGCGACATTTTATGGTCAGGTCACAGGTTGTATGAAACTGGCCTATCTTCTTTGTACTGGCAACACTTTGAATGATGCCAATCAAAAGAGGTACCTACCTAGGCTCATTGATGCCAATCAAAAGAGGTTAATCACTCGAATCACCTGATGGTTGTTTTCTCAAAATAGTTCAGTGATTCTACTCTGTAAAGAACTGAAATTTGGTGTATAATTAATTGGATAAAGGTACTAAATCCTGACAGTTCAAGTTAATGGCTAGCATAACAGGATTACATGTATTTGCTTCGCGTTCGCTGGGCTTACGCAGGATAACACACTATGGTGCTAGGTCATTAGTTTTGAAATCGATTTTTCTCTGAAACTATTGAAGTTTTTATGATAAAGAGTTGTGTTTCGGAGGTGTCTAGTAAGGTCCTAAATCCTAGTGAGATAAGTATAATCATGCGCGGTTGCAATTAAAAGATACACAGGTGGTCCCGCCATCTTGACGGTTGCATCTGGCGGGACCTAAATACTACCAACAAGGTACTAAATCCTGACAGATAAAGTTAATCGCTGGCTTATCAGGATCACATGTATTTGCTTCGCGTTTGCTGGGGTTACGCAGGGTAACACACTATGGTGCTAGGTCATTAGTTTTGAAATCGAGTTTTCTCTGGAATTATTGAAGTTTTTATGATAAAGAGTTGTGTTTCAGAGGTATCTAGTGAGGTACTAAATCCTAGTGTGATAAGTATATTCATGCGCGGTTGCAATTAAAAGATACACTGGTGGTCCCGCCATCTTGACGGTTGCGTCTGGCGGGACCCCTCTTTCGTTCCTGAATATCTAAAGACTCTTCGAGGTACAAATTATTTGACTAAAGGTACTAAATACTACCCACAAGGTACTAAATCCTGACAGTTAAAGTTAATCGCTGGCTTATCAGGATTACGTGTATTTGGTTTGCATTTGCTGGGGTTACGCAGGGTAACACACTATGGTGCTAGGTCATTAGTTTTGAAATCGAGTTTTCTCTGGAATTATTGAAGTTTTTATAAAAAAGAGTTGTGTTTCGGAGGTATTTAGTGAGGTACTAAATCCTAGTGTGATAAGTATATTCATGCGCGGTTGCAATTAAAAGAAACACAGGTGGTCCCGCCACCTTGACGGTTGCATCTGGCGGGACCTAAATACTACCAACAAGGTACTAAATCCTGACAGATAAAGTTAATCGCTGGCTTATCAGGATCACATGTATTTGCTTCGTGTTTGCTGGGGTTACGCAGGGTAACACACTATGGTGCTAGGTCATTAGTTTTGAAATCGAGTTTTCTCTGGAATTATTGAAGTTTTTATGATAAAGAGTTGTGTTTCGGAGGTACGTAAGTTTATAGTTGAAGAATGACATGTAATAAAGAATTTTACCTAGATCATCTGTAGACGATTCATCAGTCTTGCTGTTTTTGTATGGCGGCTACTTATCAGGATCTAGTTTCGGTTGATCAATTGGACTAACGATATTTAAGTCTCTCAGTTTTGTTCTCTCAGACAATTCGGTATTTTATTTACATTATATAGTTCATCATATAATGTATTGAAATATTATTTACAAAAAAAGCTTCAAAAACCTACTTCTAATAACTCAAGAGTATATTATAAAATAAATCCTTGACATTTTATTACAATTAAATAGTTCTAAAATCTATGGTCTTTTTACACTCTGCATACATTTATGTATAATGTATTATACTTGTAAATAATCCGAGTATGTAGTAGGTATCTAACTTATACGCATACACACCTTTCGTCCATAGATGTTTGTCAAAACGTCGATAGTCGATAAGATGTAGTTGATAGGTGTTTTACACAGCCCTATTCTTACCTAGGTACATAATTTTTGAATATTCAAAAACTAATAAAATTGATGAATTCGTTTCGTACGATGCTTATTTTACTATGTTTGAAATAGTATATTAAAAGTACATGGGAATCTACTCACTTTGTCTATCTTTTGGAATCCCACTGCAAATTTCTGCCGCCGTAAACAGAGTTGGTCGCGCAATAATTATGCCCAAAAGACGACCGTTTTCGTAAAATTTACGCACGAAATGTTTGGAACAAACTTTTTTTCCATTAGTTTATTAATTTTAGGTGAATTTAAAAATGTAGAGTTTATTTGACTAAGCCACAAACTTTGCCTATAGGGCGTTTGCAGAAAACAGTGTATTATGATACCACTATCATTTTTTGATTCACACGTAGGGACACTACATTTAGTAGCACCCATTTTATACGATTTCACTTATAATTGAAACACATAAACATCTAAAAGCAATAAAAATTCCAAAGAAAAGATTGTGATGACAGACATTTCAAAACAAAACTGAAATTAGATTCAGGTGAAAAACGTCAGACGTCAGTTCGTGTCAGAGGCCAATCATGGATGTGTAGCTATTTTTACTGTGTTCAACACTAGCGCTGCGGCGTTGCGACGAAGAACTAATAGAATACAAAAGTTTGAATATGAACTCTATTTCCAAGCAACAGATTATAAAATTAAGTAAAAAATTTAAAATTGACCTAATATTTTTTAGTGTCTCTCGATTTTTTCTCTTCGATAACCAAGCGTGGTCACGCCCAAGGCGTCGTAGAGAGCACCCGCGTACAACTTTTTCGCGCGCATTGTCTCAGAATAATTTATAATATTCAATGTCAACTTGGAAATCTCTGAGGCTAAATGTAAACAAAGGTGTTACCAGACTAAAAGCAATGCTACGTTCATAGTAGCGTTTATTGTTTTTCGGAACTTTGTCAAAATATACGTAATATTATTTCCTTCAATTGGACCTGACTAATTATAATTATAACTTTATTTTGGCGAATTTGTTTTTATTTGTATTCCGTTGTAGACGTAGTTATTAAATAAATAAAATTTCATGGTAGAAAAATTCTCGATACTTGGAACACCGGCAAGGGTTCTGTTAACTTTGGATCGTTTTCATAGCACACTTCAAAGAGCGATTTATCATCATCATCATCATCATCACGAAGGGAGTTGATTTTTCGGAAAACCGCGTAGTTTTTTGTTCTCAACGAGAAAATACTACACGAAGTAATGTCGCGTATACACCTGAGTACATAAATTAAAGTGTTTTTTAGTTTGGGTTTTAAAATGTTTTTGCAAGCCAGCGATAAAATTTTATGTAAATGGAAAGTGTTCACGGAGATCTGTGGTAAAAATGGGTGTACCACAAGGGTCAATACTAGGCCCATTCCGGATTTCAGTCTGAAATATTAGATTTATATATCGATTTTGAAATCTACTGTATTGTTTTTAGAAACTTCTGTATTTTTTATCTAGCTACACTGTAATTTTACTTTTGGGATCTGGGTGCTTACCACCGAGCCAAATCGAGAACGGGATTAGGATTTGACTTCTGTTATTTGGTAGTATTGAAAGCCTGCCTCGTACTCATACAAAAAATGACAATTTGCGGAATTTTTATCGAGATTAGGATATACTTGTCTATTTTTGACACTGTTGACGTCGTCGATAAATTTGAAATTGATCGAGTTTACTATCGAGCTTTTACAGTTTTGTGAAAGTAACTTTTTAGCGATCGAGGATTTTCAACATGATGAAGTTTGAAAAAACTAGGTAAAAAAATTAGGAGGTAGTCTGAGACAACACCAAACATTATTTTGGTACATAACTATGTGCTTGTGCGCTAAATTAATAAATAATCATCTAAGTAGGTAGGTACATACAAATTATCTGTTATTAATATTCATTGGAATTGCTACCTATTAAAAAAACTTATTTCCGACGTACAAATTTAGTTAAATACTGAAATATGCTGCTGTGCGTTTGCAAGACAAATAGCAATCTTACCCTCTTGACGTTAAATCTGGCGGGACACCTTTCAATGTCGGATAATAACGTTGAGTTATCTGTTTGTAAATAAAATATGAAATATTGCTAAATTTATGTAAACTAAGAAAATATAATTAATGGTAATAATTTTCGAGTATTGTTCACGTTATTTACAGGTCGAAAATTTACAATACACTAATAAACAATATATATTTGTGAGGATGTGGCTCCGCCATCTTGACTTTCGAGTGACATAAATCCAATTCTAATCCCGTTCTCGATTTGGCTCGGTGGTAAGCGCCCAGGAAGCACTGAGTACGATTGCGTAATCTGAAACCGCGTCCCGCGCTAGGCTGCGTCTGCTTCACCCCCTCAAAAGTGACTTATATTTATATTATAGATATTACTAAATTTATGTAAACTAAGAAAATATAATTAATTGTAATAATTTTCGAGTATTGCTCACGTTATTTACAGGTCGAAAATTTACAATACACTAATAAACAATATATATTTGTGAGGATGTGGCTCCGCCATCTTGACTTTCGAGTGACATAAATCCAATTCTAATCCCGTTCTCGATTTGGCTCGGTGGTAAGCACCCAGGAAGCACTGAGTACGATTGCGTTATCTGAAACCGCGCCCCGCGCTAGGCTGCGTCTGCTTCACCCCCTCAAAAGTGCTGAGACGCGAGCTTATCTCGTCTTAAGGAACCGATTTAAAAAGATTCGACGGTAACTATACCGTTCAGCAAAAAGACTTTATCTAGGGTGTGGGAACAGGCCTATAGTAAGAAGACCCCACTCTTACCAACCATATCAAGTAGTAATTTTGTCTACGCTGACTACAGCGGTGAGTGTAGTTTAAAGGTTGAGTTAGTAGAGAACTTCACAGATTTTTAGGCGGCTGATAGGGGACCCGTATCAAACCGCGATACCGGCAGGGGTAGCTCTCCTCGCGAACGATGAAACAATCCGGAGAGGCCGGAGGGAACAGGATCCTCAGCCGGTAGACAGACCGTACAGCTAGCTCCCCGCTTTTGAAGTGGTGGTTAGCGTAAAAGCTAACTAATATAAGAGGAAGAAAAAAAAACCCTGTTGAAGAAACAGGAGGTTAGAACAACTAACTCCTACCTTGGACCTAACCTGACCAAGTTAAATAATTAAAGTAACTTACCCCGAGGGGGTTTTTTAAATTTTATGATTTTAATGCTCAACAGAGCGGACGCATTCTAATATCTCCACTTCTGTGGGAACTCCGGCTGGACTCCGCTGGATGGAGGCTGAAAGGAAAATGAGGCATGAGCAAATGGAAGTAACCTTCATTCATCTTAGAGGTGAAAGACCAATACTGATCTGGACGACTCAAAGCAAAGCTCCGAAAAAGTAAAGGCTGATGCTGGTCGACGTGGGTGCTTCACTGGGCAGATGAGGGGGCCAATTCCAAAATAAATTAAGTACACGCCACGCGTTCAACTGCCTCCACCAAATTGAATCAGAGCCCTGGAAATACCAGATTCTTTAACTAGAGAACGCCGGTGGCTGCGCCCTGGGTTCCACCTTCAGCTTCTCTTACGTACCAGCCGGAACCCAAGATTTTACAAAAACTTGACTTTGAGAATCGAACGACTTCAGTCAAAAGAAAGCGAATGGCCGTCGAGCAATGATTTTTCACTTATCTCCAGTTTCCAACTGTTTGAATAAAATTCGTACCAAAGTTGCTAATATGTTTTATTTAAATTTCTGAAATTGCAAATGTACAAGTTCCCATAACCTTAAAAACGATGGACAATATTTATTAGAATCATTTCGACACTCCAGGTGTAAAACTGCTAATTTATATGTCTACAAAGTTAATAAAAATCTTCCAAAATAACCACCCAAAATGGTAGGACGTGGTAGCGTAAGCTTGTTGGCAACTTTCCGAGTGACGATGCACATTAGATGTCAACGTCAACTTCACAATGCCATTTTGACAGTGACACTGTTCGAAAGGGCCAGGACAATGTAAACGCCATGGGTACGAAACATCCGATCCCTTCCACAAAAATTATTAAAACGGGGAAACCAAAAATTACCCGTTACAACATATCATCATATATTTTCCCGCAGCTTGGTCTACCACTGGACCCATTCCTGAAACTTTTGTCTAGCAACCCTATGAGCAGCACTAACATGTTTATTCCATCCAATTAAATTGGGACGCCTTTTAGTATTTCTTCTTAAATCGGTCTGTGTAGCACTCTCCCTTAATATATTAATTATATTAACATACTTTTTGCCTAGTTCTAATTTATGATCGGTATTATGACATCTTTTATCTGCACACAATGTAAACATCTGAGGAAAGTCAATTGATTTAAGCTTTTCATTACAAACTGCAGAATATTCATAAATTTGTGGGTTCTGGCGTTCTCCCCATATAACTGACTTATCTATATTAGTATCCGCACATAAAACCTTGTGGCGAATGAGCTTTAAATCGCAGTACACCTCCAAGGGATGGTGATCTGACTACATAACATGATATCGTACCTTTATGTCCGTAATGGTCTCCAGTGCCGATTGGGTTATGACACAGTGGTCCAGCCATCTCCGCGACCCGTGTGCATCACTAAGTAATGTATATTCACTGGAAGATAGTCCAAACCTGTACATATCCGCACACAACCAAGACTGATCAGCACAGAAACGCGATAGTTCGGTTTCAAACAGTTCCGTTGGATGTGCATTAAAATCACCTAATTAACATAAACACAGACTCAACTTCGCTACTATCTATTATTGCTTCTGGGCACCATAATTTTAAAGGCATCATAGTCACGTACGTGCTTAGGTTTGATCTTCTCTAAGGAAACCACAACATTAGATTTTAGTTGGATGTAATTGCCAATATCCTCAGCTGACGTGCTTTTGTCAACATTGTTTATAAACAATGGGACTTTTATATCCGCTGCCCTGAATTTGGATTTTGGCTCAAGTATTGCCTCTCCCTTCGCCGTCTCAAGTCTATTTCTATATCTTTTTCTCTGTACAATTTTCCATTCTTCACTGGGCTCTTTGTCTTTCCATTCACCTTCCTCACTGGCTAGCAGAGCGTACGATTTACGTTGTGGCGACCGTCCTTGGGACACACGCCTCGAAGCTGACGAGGCCCTGGAAATTGAAGTAGGTCTGGGTCTTATACGTTTCTCAGCAATAGGGGATGGTTTGCGGTGAGGAATTTGAGAGGTAGAATGCTCTTTTGTGTCTTGTTTGTACGTTATTTTGGTGACCGAAATAGACGATGACTCATCTAAGGGATCGGTTAACTTTGGACATGGTTCTGGTTGAGACTGTTCTGGTTCAGTCACTTTAATGCCAGGTACTAGAGACCCCGGAATATGTAGTACGCCTATCGGACCACTGTCGTACGTATCTATAAAGTCCATTAAATTCGGTCCACCTCGACGCAAAGTATTCACGTTGGTCATCTCAAAATGATTTACGATGGATGCTGTTTTTATGTTTTCCACATCACTTCTTAATGCATTAAGCTGTTCATTTGTTACATATGTTTGTTTAATGTTGGTCACATCCCTTTGTAGTACTAATAGATCCTTTAGTAATTTGGTAACGTCTATGAGGTCAAAGTGAATTGGGGGTAGTTTATTAATATTCTGTACAACGAAAATAGGAAATTCGTTTGGATCCAACTCTCGAAACACTCCACAGATCTTTCTGTGCCTTCCTATCTCGTTTACGCTGAGATTTCTTCTTTGCCGACTTCACACAATTGTATAAAAGATTTTTGGCATCAGTTATGTCGTCCGCAGAGAAAGCGCTCAGGCACAACTGTGACAGACTTATTTGATCCATAACGTCTAGTTTATTTTGTATAAAAGCTAAAACTTCACTAATTACGACATTGCAACTATCGCACTGTTTACTACACATTTTGTCTACGAAGAAAGAAAGCGCAGCGACCGTCAAGAGTGCGTGTGTCACCAAGGTAGCGCGGACGACGACTGATGAGCGCCCTATCCTGAGCTCGATTCATCCAGCTTCTACCAACAGCCTTTCACAGATCGTCACTCCACCTGCCGGAGGGCGTCCTACACAACGTTTGCCGAGCCGCGGTCTCCACTCAAGAACTCGTTGGGGTAACCCAACGGTTATCGGTTCTTCGGCAGATATGGCCAGCCCATTGCCACTTCAGCTTGCTAATTCTCTGAGCTATGTCGACTACTTTAGTTCTATGTCGGATAGTCTCGTTGCGGATTCTATCAGATTCAGAGAAACTCCGAGCATGGCTCGTTCCATAGCTCGCTGAGCAATTTTAAACTGGTGGACTAGCCGTACTGTGAGTGTCCACGTTTCGGCTCCGTATGTCATGACGGGTAGGACGCACTGATTGAAAACTTTCGATTTCAAACATTGTGGTATGGGTGACGACAAAACTCGACGTAGTTTTCCAAATGTTGCCCAACCCAGCTGAATCTTCCTCTTGGCCTCCTTCTCGAAGTTGTTTCTACCCAACTGCAATATCTGCCCGAGGTATGTATACTCCGAAACAACTTCAAGAAGGTGAAGATGACAAGACTCGGATCAATTCGGTCATTGACCATAACTTTGGTCTTGTCCAGATTCATACCGAGACCTATCTTTCGCAAGGCTGATGCTAGGCCGTCCAGCATTCGTTGCAGCTCCTCCAGTGACTCCGCCAGTAGGACTATGTCATCAGCGAATCGCAAGTGTGAGGTGTGCTTACCGTTTATGTTAATGCCCATACCTTTCCAGTCCAGTGTTTTAAAAATATCCTCCAACGCGCTCGTGAACAGTTACGGAGATATGACATCTCCCTGTGTCACTCCTCGGCGCAGTTGGATGGGTTTAGACTGCTGGTCCTGTACTCGGACACTCATAGTAGCGGTTTCGTACAGACATCTTAACACTTCGATATAACGATAGTCCACTTGGCATCGCTGTAAGGATTCCAGGACAGCCCAGGTTTCGACAGAGTCAAAGACCTTCTTATAGTCCTCAAAAGCTAGACACAGGGGCTGAACATACTCTTCGGACTTCTGTATAATCTGCCTCACTGTGTGAATGTGGTCTATGGTGCCATATCCTCCGCAAAACCCGGCCTGCTCCGGTGGCTGGAACTCGTCGAGTCTTCTGGCGAGACGATTCGTTATGACCCTAGAAAACAGTTTATAAACATGGCTCAAGAGCGAAATAGGTCTGTAGTTTTTAAGAAGAGAACCAACAAGCTCTCGTTCCACGACTTTGGAGTTCTCCCACAGTGAATCTGAAACATTAGACAAGTAATTATCATAGGTTGTAATTATCCGATTTACGAACTTAACAGTATTAACATAAGTGATTAATTAAAAATATGTTTCCATAAGAAATTCTCCAAAAACACTTGTTATTTCTTGAAAATAACCTTCTTAATACATACATGCCAAGCAGATACTTTCGACCCGATAACGCAACCCAGGACCAAGAGGCTTCGGGCCTTATGCACCTGATAACACACCGGCTGAAAGTTATCGAAAATACTTGACGCGGCGTTAAGTCTTCAATCGAGCGTCGGGGTCACCACTTTTGTATTTAATTGTTATTTTACTAATAATAGTTATTAGGAACACTACTGTAGTTTGTATTGCCAAATATCCTATATTGCGGGAGGTATTAATGAAACGTTATTTTATTTTTAACTGAGTCTGTATTTATCAAGTCCACAAGTACACAAATATTATTTTATACTTAATTCGATATTCTATTATCCTTATTTTAGGATGTGAGTGAATTAAGCGAGGATCAAGTCGTGACTGGCCTGACCCAATTTAAAATTGCAAACTCTACAAAACGCGCTTGCGCCGCGTATGTGTGTGTGTGTGTGTGTGTAACTGTGCTACCACACAGTGTAGAATATTACATCAAAAAACCCTTTTCGGAACTATCTTTTCGTAAATCTAAAACCCCTGATTCTATTGCATTCTATTGCTTAATTTTGCATGTCTCCTCTCCGCTAAACTTCAATGGAAATTCACCCGATTATAAAAATATTGTAGATGCTTTACATCTACCAGTGTCAAAATGTGCTTGGCCCATTTCACCTCACTAACACACTTGTATCGCTTTTTTGTTGACAGATTTCCAAATTTATTGGCTGTGCTACCGATGGTACGGGCATAGGCGGAACTGGACAGACGCATGGCGTTACTGCAAGTCAAAGGGCCGCATGCTTGCTGATTTTCATGATCCTTTACTCCCAGATGATGTCACTAATTACATATGCTTAGGTAGCATGTATTGCCAAGTGTTTATCGACCTAAGGATCGCTAATCTTGAAGATGAATATTTTTCGTACAATTATCGTAAGTTTAATCAGTTTTAATATCGTCACCACGCTTCTTGACAACTTGTTTCGAATATCTATGTACATTATTATTTACTAGCTTTTACCCGCGGCTTCTCACGCGTAGTAACTGGATAAAAAAAAGTCTATTATGTTATTCCTGGTCTAGAACTACATTTATATCATGTGTAAAACTTCAGCTCAATCAGTCGCGTTAAGATCCTCATATTATTTTCCTAAAATGTTTACGCCCATTACACCCTGTTTTTAGGGATATATTAGAATATAACATGACACTATTGTCCCCCATACAAACTTTGCCATCCCCGCTAACCCCTTTCGATGCTGTAGTGTAAAAAAGGCCGATATAGGTATTTTTTAGAGAGTCTGTGCAGAATTTCAAGTCAGGTGAATATTGTTTTTGTTCCCCATACAAACTTTGCCACCCCCACGTATTTAATAATTTTTATTAGAGTCACTGTGGAAAATATTAAGTTTGTAGGTAAAGATTTTTAAGTTGAATGAGTTAACGTTAGTAGGTTCAAACCGTCGCGGCGTCGATCGTGGATCTCGAACTTTTTGCACAAATATGTATTTTATAAAACTTCTCCTCCTTGCATACAGATATTTAATTTCACTTATTTAGGTATACGTGACGATAGAGTGGCGTTTACATTACCCGACATTAATCCAAACGTAATAAAAGTACTGGATTCAAATCCCTCGCTACCTGCATGTTTTTTTATTTTTGTTACTAACACAATGGACTACATTACATATGTGTAGCAGGTAAGTTAACTAATTATTTAAATTCGGGTAAAATAAAACAATTTTCAGAAGTTATAACAAATTTATTAAAACACCATATAAAGATAGATATTTTTTAGTATTTTCAATAATGTATAATAATACTTACTTTACCCATTTAAGGTTAACGAGTGAACAAACATATTAACATTGGATTATGTTATACTTGCCGTATAAAATCGAATAAGCAATTTAGATCACTCGCAAATCCTAAGTCTGGTTTTTATCTACCTATCATTCAAAATAATATTTAATTTTTTTATTAATTTTAGCAAATGGGATGGATGTCCTTCACTTAATCATGCAATTTTCATAAAATAATTTGTTGAAGCCTTCTTTTCATTTTAGTAACCAAAGTCCAACTAAATGGCGAGTATGCCCGTCTGAGAAGCGAGCCAATTGGTCAGAATTTGTGATCGATGAACCACGCAGTAATCATGAACACTTGATGTTGATACACTGTTCCTTCTGGATATGCATCTTGCACTGTTGGCAGCATTATTTCTTGCAAAACAGGCCAATTATGCGTCCGCTCACTTCAACAATTTCTCCTGAGCCTTTTGATGACATCTATCAGTATTATCCTGAAAATTGAAAATTGGACTAACTTACCTAAGTGAAGTCCAATTGTAATTTTATGATTGTTGATCTGAAATATAAATTGATTTACAGTGTAGTATTCCTATCACTACTCAATGGCATCGCGGTTTTATTCAGAGTATCTTTAAAACAAAAAAGATTACTCGGATAATATTATGTTCCGCATATGGCAACACCCTAAATGTCACTGATTTAGAGCTGAACCCGGATGGTCTACCTGCTCACAAGCACTAACCCATTATGCTTGGGATCGGCTTACAGCTGATACTGGGTTGGGAGGGTGTTTATATTTCAGATCAACATTCATAAAATTACAATTGGACTTCACTTAGGTAAGTTAGTCCAATTTTCAATTTTATTTCATGTTGATCTGAAATATAAATTGATTTACAGTGTAGTTGTTCAGAGTCAAGACTGCATAATGGGTTTTTCCATCAGAGTTGGGTACTAACAAGTTATTATATTTATTAATAACAAGGCAAAACATTCGTTTATTAATAAGTAATAAGGTTTTGAGCGATTTTAGCTAATTTCATCTTAATAAGGTAACCCAAACATAATAGGGGAGACCGAGGGCAGTTGAAACAATTTTGACATTTTGCTTCGTTTACCAAATTCTATAAACAATAAGCGTATGATTTTAGTGGCAATCGATACTACATTTCAAATTCTTTGAAATGATTTGCACAATAAAAGGATAAATGTGAACTATGTGGCAAAAACTTAATTTGAATGTAATAAGAAATTTTGTTTCAACTCCCCTCATACTGAGGTAAGTTGAAACAGGGGTCGGGTTGAGTTGAAACATTTTATATTTGAGTAAAATAAAGTAAGCAGATCGTATTAATAAAGGTATTTATTAAAAATAAATAGACCACGTAATTTTTTATTACAATTTGTACTTAACTGAGCATATCTTCCATCTTTTTGGGGTTGATGCACCACGATAGTGAGCCAATCTTAATAGCTATGTACTTATATTAAAAAGTCTTTAACAAAACGGTAAACTTTTTACTAAATTATTTATAGGAACTTGTAACAAAAATAATTAATTGCATAATATTCAATCCTAATTAACAAATCTAACATTAAACAACAATTTGAGAAACAAAAATCACATTCTTAGAAAACTAAATATTAAAAAACTTTCAGTCGTTTTATATTCATTAACGTTAGTCTCATTTTGCTTATTTCAATGACTAGGTTGATGATAATAGCCTCACAGAGTTAAAGTTATTGAAAACAGAATTAAAATATTACTCGGATAAGCAATTATGGCACACATAAGAAAGTTCGCCAGCAGTGCAAGCTTCATGAGCCCAACTTTTTATCAAACTATTACTTTTTTAAGAATCTTAAAGAATTGGATACTGTTATCTTATCAAGCTTAATAAAGGTAAGGGTTTGTACCCGCTGGGCAGTCGCCAAGGCTAGTCAGGTTGGTAAATTTGGCTAGATAATTCAATACAAGACAAGGGTTCCTATCCTAAGCTCAGTGTTATAGGGCTTAACAGGTTTAAGTCTAAACACTCCTCTTATGAATTGTTTAATTCTGTTGTGTCTTCTTTCTCATCTATGAGAAGGCAGGGTATGATAATACCTTCTCCGCTGTGAGAAATTGAATGATGTATGTATTCAGTGAATTTTCTAGCAAACCTCAGCGTCTGAATGCTTGCCGCAGGATATGCTCTCAGGATAAGGTGACTGAACAGAGGGTAAGATGTTTTTAGCTTTGTTGGTTTTTATTTTCATAATACATTCTGAAATAAGAGAAAATGGTGAAAAGACATACCAAGTGAGCTTTTTGATTACTCCAGTTGAGTGTCAGAACATTCTATGTTATATACATTAGTTATACTCTTTTCCATGAGACATAGTTGTCACTCTTGATGATTCTTGATGCAAATAGATTAATACTTGGAGGTCTAAGTCAATCCTGAACTAAAAGGTAAACCTCATTGTTAGTTCCCACTGTGTCAATAATTGTATTGCAAGATTCCAAATCTGCGTACAAATTATCTTTTAATTTTATGGGTATATAAAGCATCTTTCAGTCAAGAATGGCCATTATTATTTAAGTCTGGGAATTGAATCCTTTTAATATTACATGCAATGACAGTAGTTCTGTCAGTTCTTAGTAAGATGTTGCAGTGACTATGGATTTTGTATTGCATTTTAATCCGAATAGAGCAGCTAAATTATTATTTATTATGCAGTTCTTATTCCGAATGTGACCATAGGCCGCCAACACTCTGACCATTGCAGTGTACCCCCAGCCAACCAATATCACATCTGAAAATATTTGTAGGTTTAATTATCTACCTATGATATTTATATGTCATCAATTATATGAGACCACCATATAAAATAAAATAAAAAAAGATCCCGCAATTCCATTGTGGCTCCATAGTTTTATTGGTGATGTAATAAAGTCAAATATTTTTTACTTTCCATTTATTAGTGTGTATCATAGAATAAGGTACAGCTGGGTATACAGCAACTAAAGTACCAACTTACCAAGTAATTTAGCAAATTCTTTTAACTTAGAATGTGTAAAAAATAAAATAAAAAATTGATACTATTTGGCTTTGATGGAGTCAGATTTTCTTGGTAAAGTTGATAAAAATTCCAAGGAACTTCCAATGAGTACTTTGTATTTAAATACTTTTTTCATAATTAAATAAGCCCAGGCATTGAAATATATGGAGAGTTGCATCCCAGTTGGCTATGCATAATCATAATATATGAGGTCTATGCCTATATAAGTAATCAATAATTACTTATCATCAATATAGATTGTTGATAGAAAATCTTGTTTCCGGAGTATACTGACCACAGGTTTTAGTAACTTTGTGAAAGCACTCTAGGTGCCATAAGTGCCAAGTGCCATAGCTCATGGACCAGGTCGGTGAACTGATACAGATTATTATCAAAATCAAAGCTTTTTTTTTTTTTTTTTGGCCAATGGAAACTAAACAATAAAATCCTTTGAGAAGAATGGAGCAAATAAAATCTTATTATAAAATTTTACAGCTGTTCTAATATCTTTCATCTAAAAATGCCATTAATTTATGGAGTTTAAGATTAAGTATAAATCTAACCTTCCCATTACGCTTTGATCTAAGAAATATCTTGGAGAAATCTAATGATCAATACAATGACTGCACAAACAGTGCAGCGCTAAGTTCTAATAAGTTAGATATAGTCTGACACATATTACCAAGCTCTGTGTCAGATATGTGGCTAAACTTTTTGGGCAGGTACTTCAAGGTATCGGATATGATTAACCAGTTTTGTGGCACAGGGTCAACAGGCCTAGAGCAATATTGACTGTTTGTACCTGGCTATTCATGCTGTGATCCACATTGTGCAACTCTCTCGGAGCGCTTGTGGCTGTAGCGTGCGTCGCTGGTGCGGCGGCGGCTGTGTGATACAAGTTCTGAATCCACCTCGTGATTCCACCTCGCTGGTGTACTGCCTGGTTTGTGTTTGAGGTAAACCGTATTGGTCTTCTATTGCTTTATTTTTGTGCTTAAGTCAATTCCATAAAGTTGTTTATTTAGTTTGTCTTTTCTAATTGAGGAGATGAAGTTTTAGTCTAAAGTGGGGGTCAGAAGCCTTTCGGAAGCTCATGTCATTCAGAAAACATCTGTTAGTTTTGTTACGAGTTGCACTTTGTCAACATCATTGCATTTAATTTAAGTAGGTCATTATTTGCCTTCAGCCATCCCTAGCCGGAGTTGTACTGCGTCAAGAGATTTTTCTTATGTATCAATAAATATATTTTGATATCCCCATAATACAATATCTGTCTTCTACTTATTCCATACATTTAGATTTATGGTTGCAAAACTTATTTGCTTAATGCGGTTTACAAATTCCACCCAAAGCATTTTGGAAGGCAGCCACTATGTCTTGATTGTCTGCCTGAGATATGTTTTCTCCCCTGTTTAGAGCCTTGTATTTCAGGTTGTTACCATTACCATGGCGTCCAGCTTAGTTACTTCTTCCTCATCCACATCTGAAAGTATCAACCGCATTCTAAGACGGGTTGAATTTTAGTTTATTTTATACATCACATCGGTTAGAACAGGTTCGGATCGGTTAGAACATCTTGTATTCTATTTTGTAGGTTTATAATGAATACCGTATCTTGTATGCGTATTGTTGGAAATCTCATACTACATCAAAGCTGTGGTATCTCGTACCATGTGTGATTTTCATGAAAAAAGGTGTTTGTATTTTTGGGTATCTCGTTCCGAAACAGAGCTTGTACCTAGTCTGGTCTTCGTGCTAAAAGGTATCTTGTACCGGCACAGGCAGTGGATTTATTTGTGGAAGTATTTCTGGGTATCTCGTACCGAATTGGAGCTATGGTATCTCGTACCAGGTCTAATCTTCATGCCAAAATGTATCTCGTTCCAAATCAGAGCTGTGGTATCTCGTACCAAGTCTGATCTTCGTGCTAAAAGGTATCTCGTACCGGCACGGGCAGTGGATTTATTTGTAGAAGTATTTCTGGGTATCTCGTACCAAATTGGAGCTGTGGTATCTCGTACTAGGTCTAATCTTCATGCCAAAATGTATCTCGTTCCGAATCAGAGCTGTGGTATCTTGTACCAAGTCTGATCTTCGTGCTAAAAGGTATCTCGTACCGGCACGGGCAGTGGATTTATTTGTAGACGTATTTCTGGGTATCTCGTACCGAATTGGAGCTGTGGTATCTCGTACCAGGTCTAATCTTCATACCAAAATGTATCTCGTTCCGAATCAGAGCTGTGGTGATATCTCGTACCAAGTCTGATCTTCATGCTAAAAGGTATCTCGTACCGGCACAGGCAGTGGATTTATTTATGGAAGTATTTCTGGGTATCTCTTGTCTAATCCGAGCTGTGGTATCTCATATCAAGTCTGATTTTCATGCTAAAAGGTGTGTGTATTTTTGGGTATCTAGTTCCGAATCAGAGCTATGGTATCTCGTACCAAGTCTGATCTTCGTGCTAAAAGGTCTCGTACCGGCACGGGTAAGTGGATTTGATGGGTACTGTATCTAATATGCCAGGAAGTTTGGAAAAACACACGTGATAAGTACCTAATGTTATAATTGGAAATTTACCTGGAGCATCCGAAGGTGGGTCCGAAAAAGGGGGAAGCATCGAGCCGTAGACGTGATCTAAAGCGGCTTATGCTTCAGCTTCGACTACGAGGGTTCCTTTGAGCCGGTAAAGACCAGCTCCAACTCCAACGAAAACAATGTTAATTGTAACAATTGTAATCACTGGGCATTTCTTCCGACAACCTATTATCACTTTTAATGTATAATATTAAAGGTTTTTAGAATATTTGCAACAATTTTGCAAAAATTCACACGATGCCGTACAGAGCGCGAAAGAAAAGTGACATTTAGGGTGTTGCCATATGCGGAACATAATATTATCCGAGTAATCTTTTTTGTTTTAAAGATACTCTGAATAAAACCGCGATGCCATTGAGTAGTGATAGGAATACTACACTGTAAATCAATTTATATTTCAGATCAACATGAAATAAAATAACAAGACAAGCGGGTTGATCGCCTAACTCTGTTGCAAACAGAAATTATTGACACCGATTCTATTTTATCAAACTGTGAGAGTTTGTCAATTGACGTTCATTAAATGTTTGTCAAAGTTTGTTAAACAGGATCGATGTCAATCATTTATGTTTGCAACAGAGTTAGCCGATCACCCCGCGGTTGAGTGCGAGTTAACTCTCCCACCGCGGATTACGTCAATGGCGTGCGACACTAACTAGTAAGGTTTCATCGTAATTAAAATGTGTAGATCCTATAGAAAAATAAAAATCGGGGTTTTATAGGCAAATTATTATAGAGCCTTTCAGATAACACCATGTAACTTGCTTTATAGCTTGACTACAGCTGTCATTACATTTATTGAGATTTCTTGAGATTGTGATACTCTTAAAATATTTATAAATTTCAGGTTTCTCACTTCGCAAACTTTGGAGTTAAGTGGGGGGGTATGGTCATTTTTCGAGCTGATTTCATCCTAAATCAAAAACTATGCATGATATCAAAATGAAAACGGATTTATATAGTTCAAATCAAGCCTTTTCATTTGATACCCCACTCGACCTAGCAACCCCCCCTATCCCTAATCACTCACTCGTACATTCACTCACATCCTCTTGCATTTTTGCCTTCACGTGTGCTCGCTGATAATTACTGTGTTTACTTAAGATTTATCACAAGTGGCGACGAGGATTAAGAACTCAAAGTGCTTGAAGCAATACAAATTGAGCAAAAATACAGTCTAATAATTGCAAAAATAAGTGAAAAATAAGGACGCTTTCAGGTGAAGTTAGCTGTAGAACATCAATTTTGCACAAACTTTGGTCACAGACAGCAGTGTACACGGACAACTTCATACGGTTCATTCACTCAATTGAAGCAATCACTCATTCGGTCTGAATTAACTTCAGAGTGCTCGACTACCAGTCAATCAATCGGTCTCATCTCACTCAACTTTGCACTCAACAAACAAACAAAGATAATGGTTTTTAATTCGATTCAAGTGTCGGACAAAGATTATTCAAGTGCTGAAGATGAAAACATGCTGGAAACTCAACTGGATGAAGGCATCGATTTTCATAAAATTATAAAGATGACCTTAGAAAACTTTTGAGTGATTTTTATGTAAACAAACAAACTTCGGAAGTAAATCAACAAATTACAAAGACAACACGCCGAAAAGCAGCTAATATGTCGGTTTGCGGAGAAATCAAACCATTTGAGGGGAAAAATGTGAAGTATTTGAACAACAATTATTGGAGTGTTTTATCACTGTCAACGATACCCAAGATGAAAAAAAAGTACCACTGCTGATAACGAAATTGTCACTTAAAGTGTTTTAAACATTAACCTACATTTGTACACCTACAAAACCAGTGAAACTTTCATTTGAGGAATTGTGTAAAAAATTAAAAGATAAATATGCCAAACCTTCACCTACTGCTATTGAAAGGGCAGAGTTAAGAAAAAGAAACCAGTTACCAAACGAGAAAATTTAAGACTATGTCTTAGAATTGAGGAAGTTAGCTGGAAAGTGTTAGTTCAAAGATGCGGAGGATCAAATTAAAGAGAAGTTTATGGATGGAGTTTTTTCAAAAATTATCAAATTTGAGTTAATGAAAAGCGAAGTTGAATTATCTCTGGATAAATGTATCGAACTGGGCAGAACGGTAGATGCTGCATTGTTACATGCTGATGGATCAAGTACAACTGAAAATGTATTCTACAACCAACAGAAATCAAAAGGTTCATGGAATAAAAAGAAGCAAAAACGCTATACTAATAAACAAGGGGCAAATGAAAGGCTCAGCTTTCCTTTATGTGTAGTGAGCTAGGCGGCTTTTGTCACAGGTAGGGCTACACCTAGGAAGCCTAAATCTGAAATGGCGTAGTGCGGAAACGAATAGTTTTTGAGATATGAATTTTTGAAAATTTAATTTTTTCACGTAATTTCGTCAAACTTGATGTTATTGTTTGCTATTGATTGCAAATTTTTTGGTAATCTGACAATGACAATGACATTTCTCGTGGTTTTTGCGGCAGTTTTATGGTATTTTTTGGTAATCTGATAATGACAATGACATCTTTTGTTGTTTTCCCGCCAGTTTTTGTTGATTGTTTGATTGATTGAATTTAGTTGTGTAAAAATTGACACAGATAAACAGTAGATTATTAGGTTTTTTTTTATAACCACCCGGAAATCTTTCTCACAGAAGTAGGTTATAGACACCCCGACTTGAGTAGATTAGGTTCGAAATCTAACACAGAACCGACGCAGAGCACCCCGATGCCACCTAGTCTTGTGGTCTTTATCCCTAGAGTGTATATAAAAAATGCGGAGCCAGAAGCTCGCGTGGGAGATCCTGAGTGGAGCTAGCCCGCGAGGACGAGCAGAGCGAAGGGGGGAGGTGGCGAGCGGAGCGAGCCAGCGACCTCCGTAGCGGAGCGAAGTACGAGTGTGCGAAGCGACACTAAGGGGCGACCTCGCGAGAGTTCTGGCGAGAGCCCATACCGGAGTCAAATATACATTTTTATGATTTGAAACGGTTTTTCGAGTGGTCATAGAGTGATCATAGGTCATTGGTTCGCCTTCCCTAACACTACCTCATCCCTCCCTCTCCCGATAGTGTGTTTTGGTGTATATTGTTTACGTTTTTTCCATAGTTAACCTCACAACTATTTTTTTTCTCGGAAACTATGAGTTTCCGCACTTCACCCTTTTAGGAGGAGTGTCCTGGAGAGTGAGCGGATAGTTGTTTACACGAACGGGCCGGTCCTAGCGGACTGGGCCGATTAAGTACCTACTTTACGATGAATAAAGAAGACTTACTTTGTAATGAGACCGAGGAAGAACTAATAAATGTGGAAAATATTATAGTTGAAAGTGAAATAGAAATTATGGATGGCCAATGTATGGAAACCACAGAGAGTAGACAGAGCAAAAGAACTAGGGAAGAGACCGAAGACGAACATTGGAATGAAGTTAGAAGCAGGAAAGATAGACTTCGGTGGGGAGTGACGTAGCAGACGTCAGATTGTTCGCACTATCTCGCAGTTAATTTATTCGAATAAATTGTTAAACTAAGCGTTCAGTTATCAAAAAGTTTTTAATTCAGTGCGCGGTATATCGTTACATAAATGTGTAATACTACCCAGCATGACCATGGAAGCTTTTAGTAATTTCTTTGTGGAACAAATTCATGAAATAATATTTACTATTTTGTACCCTGGAAGAAAAAATTTGTACCCTTATAGTTTTGAAGATACAGCATAGTGACTTTGGTCGTGCCAGGAAGGTACTACCCAGCACGACCACGAGAGATTTATAGGAATTAAGATCATGTATAGGCACAAAAAAAAATTGTACTATTTTGTACTCCAAAATTTGTGTTTCATACTTCAAAGGTTCAAAAGTTATAGCCAATTTAAAGCAAACTTGAGGGACCCAGAAAATGCCTTGAACGACTC
The DNA here is from genome assembly GCA_951804965.1 of Horisme vitalbata. Taxonomy (NCBI): domain Eukaryota; kingdom Metazoa; phylum Arthropoda; class Insecta; order Lepidoptera; family Geometridae; genus Horisme; species Horisme vitalbata. The sequence goes on along the minus strand of OX638106.1, from coordinate 9,599,688 downwards.
CGAAACTTTTCTCACTTAAAAAAACGTGTAGTTGTATATGAAAACCTATTCACATCAATCTACCAACAACCTAATGTATCTATCCACATATTTAGATAATCATCATCGATCATAAGGAAGTATTTTTCTACTTTTTCAATTAAATCGTTCGTCACCGTCTTAGGCTCCCCGCCCACGACCGACTATACGACCGATTTTTTGTAGGACAGATAGGGATGGACCGAGCGTATACAAATCAGCTTGGATTTAAGAAGGCCTTAAGAGCTAAATTGTTGTAATTAGATTGTACGTATTGAAATAAGTATTTTATGTTCGCTAACATTTTTTCGTAAAGTTCATAGTTTTGGAGTTATGGCACTTTAAAAAGAAATTTTCATACATATTTGAAAGTGCCGTAACTCCAAAACTATGAACTTTACGAAAACAGTTATAGAACATAAAATACTTATATCAATACGTACTCTACCTTACCAATTTTAAAACAGTTTCGCTTAGAAGCAGTTTAGCTAGCTGACACCGCCTTTTTCTTTGTCCGCTTATTTTGACTAATCGGAGATACAACATTTGTTTCTTTTTGAGAAAGCTCTTTGTTTATAAGACGCTTCGAATTTAAGTATAAGCCTCTAGTTTAGTCAGTTTAATCAGTTCAGTTCAGTTGCAGACAGACGACAGTGCTAGAATTAAAATATATTTTCATTAATACCTATCGTCCATCATCCACCATATCAGCTATGAATGTATTCAGCCATTTGACGCAATTTCAACGCAGTCAAATTGTTACTTTGAGGAACTTGGAAAAAAACGTCTCCCAAATATCATTTAAAATTTGACAAGGCTATCAGCTAGTCGCTGCACAGAAAATGCACCCTTAAGATAGTAAGGTAGACTTGTAGCTGATATTACAATCCAATTCCAACCATTTTAGCTCGTAAGGTGCTAAAGCTTTTAGTAATTTCTTTGTGAAACAAATTCATAAAATAAAATGTACTATTAAAAAACCTGTATCTCTTTATGAAAACCTATCCACATCAATCTGCCGACAACCTTATTTATGTATCCACGTATTCATATAATGATCATCGATTATAAGGAAGTATTTACCTACTTTTTCATTTAGATCGTTTGACACCGTCTTATGCGTAGTAGCGAGTTCAGCATCTACAGCAGCATGTGCACAGCAGCAAGAGGCAGGCGGCCTAGACCGGACCTTTTTTCTTTTTGTACCAAATTGTTAACTAACGTAGAAACTTTTTGAGTTTAACTTCATTGTTGACGAAGACTAAAAATAATAAGATAAGTTACACAAATATTATCTTCGATCTTATGAAAGTATTTACTTATTTTTCAATTAAATTAACACAATGTTACCTACCTACGTATAATGCCGTCTTCCGTAATGCTATAACAAAACAGCCCTGAATTTCTAAATAATTTCAAGTTCTCAGCGAGTGCGAGAGATCCATAACTACGATTTACTACCTCAATTGCAATTACCTAGGTATTAACCAAATCTACGTACCTAGGTACCAGTGGGGATATTTTAAAACATTCAAAATGTTTCCAGGTCGAATCAGACAGTGACGATTGAGTCAGAATTACCTACATTATTATGTCGGGCCGTTTTGTGTTGTGATGCGCCATCGTTTCGTAACGTTGTCTAGAATCACAATAAGTAGATCCTAGAAATCCGTCGGCATAGAAATATAATTGACCAAAAATTAACTTTCAATGTGGAAACTTTTAGAATGTTATAAAATACCTTCTCAGGCCTACTAATCTTCCTAGGTCACCCTAGTATGTAGGCTCACATTAAACTAGGTAGGTAACCTTTCTTCAAACTGTTGGTTTAGAAAATACCTATCAATTCCATTTCAGAATGCATGAGTTAAATAGGTACCTAGAACGGGTAGGTAATATTAGTTCTCCTAAATCGATTTTTGTCCGATTCCTATAATACCTATACCGTAAACTATAACGTTTCGTCTTTCCCTGATTTTTTGATCGTTAATTTCACAAATAGGTACCTAACCTACCTACCTAGTTTTAATTTATAAATATAAATTACAATAAGGTTCGTACTTTAAATAAACTCGTGACGTAAAATATTAACACCAATAATTACTGGTATCTATTTATTAATGTTATAAAAAAAACAACCTATGCCTGCTATGCAGTACCTACTAGTATGTTACTACTAGGGTTTGCAGAACCGTTTATGTTTTGAAAAAACGGGATTCCCGGTTCTATTTGATGTCAGAACTGGGATTCCCAGGAATTTCGGTACTTTTTGGTACCAAGATTATTTTTGATTCTAACGTAAAAGGCCTACTTATTATTAGGTACTTATTTCGTGAAATATATCCAAAAATAAAACAGTGTAACTGGCGTCATAATTTTAGGATCTAAAAAAATCTAAAATATTTTAAAGTGACTGATTGAGCTGAAGTTTTGTTAGTTATTAATATGTAGTTCTAGACCAGGAATAACATGATAGGCTACTTTTTATCCGGCTACCACGCGTGCGAAGCCGCGAGCGAAAGCTAGTAGAACATAAAATGCTTATCTATACATCTAATTGACGGCCTCTGTGGCGCAGTGGGTGAAGGTATGCCTGAGACGCAGAAGGTTGCGGTTCGATTCCCGCTGCGGGACAAATGTTTGCATGTTCTGTAGATATTTGTCTCGGGTCTGGGTGTTTTCTATGTATGATATGTATGTATTATATATATATATGTATAGTTTATCAATCATGTGGTTCCCATAATACAAGCTCTGCTTAGTTTGGGCTACATGATGCTGTGTGATTGCGTCCCGCATTATTTATTTATTTATACGTACAATCTAATTCCAACCATTTTACTTCCATAATTTACTTCCTCCGTAAATCCAACCTGGTTGGTATACGCTTTGTCCATGACATCTGTCCTACAAAAAATCGGTCGTAAAGTCGGTCGTGGGCGGGGAGCCTAAGACGGTGACGAACGATTTAACTGAAAAAGTTGTAAATACTTCCTTATGATCGATGATGGTTATCTGAATACGTGGATAGATACATTAGGTTGTCGGTAGATTGAAGTGGATAGGTTTTCATATCATATACATACACATATATATAAGTATTTTATGTTCTATAACTGTTTTCGTAAAGTTCATAGTTTTGGAGTTACGGCACTTTCAAATATGTATGAAAATTTCTTTTTAAAGTGCCATAACTCCAAAACTATGAACTTTACGAAAAAATGTTAGCGAACATAAAATACTTATTTCAATACGTACAATCTAATTACAACAATTTAGCTCTTAAGGCCTTCTTAAATCCAAGCTGATTTGTATACGCTCGGTCCATCCCTATCTGTCCTACAAAAAATCGGTCGTATAGTCGGTCGTGGGCGGGGAGCCTAAGACGGTGACGAACGATTTAATTGAAAAAGTAGAAAAATACTTCCTTATGATCGATGATGATTATCTAAATATGTGGATAGATACATTAGGTTGTTGGTAGATTGATGTGAATAGGTTTTCATATACAACTACACGTTTTTTTAAGTGAGAAAAGTTTCGGAGTCACTCAAGGCATTTTCTGGGTCCCTCAAGTTTGCTTTAAATTGGCTATAACTTTTGACCTTTGAAGTACGAAACACAAATTTTGGAGTACAAAATAGTAAATTTTTTTTTGTGCCTATACATGATCTTAATTCCTATAAATCTCTCGTGGTCGTGCTGGGTAGTACCTTCCTGAAGCGACCAAAGTCACTATGCTGTATCTTCAAAACTATAAGGGTAGAAATTTTTTCTTCCAGGGTACAAAATAGTACATATTTTTTCATGAATTTGTTCCACAAAAAAATTACTAAAAGCTTCCATGGTCGTGCTGGGTAGTATCACACACATAAATTGTATTTATAGACATTACATAAAAGGCGTTATAAAATAGAATATAGATAAATAACTTTATTACAGTGCGTGTGCCTACCCTAACCTATTAAAAAAATTTGAAAACTAAAGATCATATCTAAAGTAACTTAAATTTACAATGGCTAATAAATGTGGAGCCTGTGGTAGATACCTTTCGTCGTCGGAGTGTGTTAAATGCACAAAATGCCCATCAGCATTCCACCGGCCCTGTGTTTCGCTCCCCGTCTCAGCCACCGTTAGTGCAACCTGGCTGTGCCCTGGCTGCAAGGCAAAGGTTCCGAGGGAGGATAACACCACTACCCCCGTGAAAGGAATCGCGGCCACATATAGTACGGAGCAGCAAGTACTTTCCACCAATACATGCTACAGTGGTACTCAGGACGCGGGTATTAACATTGGTGATTCTGACCATCACGGGTTGGCCCTGGAGATTCGGGCATTCAGAGAGGAACTAAGTGCAGTAAGGAGCGAAGTTCGAGAGATGAGGTCAGAGATAGCAGGATTCCAGTCGTCAATAAAAGCCTGCCATGACAGGATAGGAAATGTGGAGGGCAGGCTCAGTGTACTGGAGCGAAATTTTGAGGAAAGATTCCCTTCGAATGTGGACGTTCTTGAAGACACGATAAGTTCGCTGTGAGACGAACTAAACACCAGGGATCAGGAATTACTGCTCAATGATCTTGATACTGCTGGGGTTCCTGAGGGCACAGACGACAATCTTGTGCACATTGTTAAACTTTTATCACTGAAGATGGGAACCGAGGTACGTGATGAAGACATCGTGCACGTGGAAAGAACTGGACCCATCCACCGTAACACTCGCGAAAAAGATAGCACTGGGCCTGTTGTGCCACCACGTCCTAGAAACATAAGATAAGATAAGATAATTTATTTCACACAAAAACTTAATATGGTTACATAGTACCTTACTTATGTGCTATTTCTAGTGCTAACATCGTCGTACGGTTAGCTCGTCGTGTCACTCGCGACCAGCTAATTAATGCCGCAAGGGTCCGTCGCGGTATCCTGACCACCGACCTCGAGCTGCAGGGAGCTCTCCGGCGCGTTTACGTCAACGAGCGGTAGACCCGTACTAACCGGCAGCTGTTTGCGCGAGCTCGGGAAGCCGCTCGCCGGGCCGACTACAAATATGTTTGGACGAGGGAGGGAAAGATCTTTGCCCGGAAAGAAGATGGAAAAACAGCGGAGCATATTCGTGTTGAGAGGGACCTGGTCAAAATTTTTGGTGTATCCTCTGTTTGACAGTTCTTATGTTGCAAATATGTAATATTCATAGCGTTTTCATAATATTAGGCAAATTAGGTTTTCTTATTGTGGTTTCTAATATTTTGTGTGTAAATTACTACAGCTCACTGAGTTTTCTAACCTATTTTCATAAACGTAATTGCCACTTTGCAAAACTAAAATGTCCTGCGCATATATCCGCTACAAATAATCTAGTAAAAAACCATATGTGTCGACGATATCAGTTTATTGTCGTATCAGTTAAGCCCAGCTAGGTATTGCATAACAGGTTTTTGAGTGAAAACGTACAAAAAATATTATTTGTTATATCTATATCTGTTAGCACTACTTATTATAACTATAAAATATCTATTGTCCTCGTTGATCATCTAATACTACTATATACATACCTATCATATTATTTATCTTCATACTCACGAAAATAATACTTTTTTACTATTTTAAAATATACGTTAACAATATTGTAAATGTACCACAGATTACAATCAATAAAATTACAATAATTATTTTTTATTAATAAATAATGTCATAATTTTACAATAATTGAAATAAATAACTATATTATAACAATATGTTTTCAGTTTTTATACCTTATTAATATATTTAATGCAATTGCTTATTATTACATTGTATACTACAATATGTTTTTTTTTATTTCTATTTGTATTTGCAGACTTATAAGATCGTTGCGTAGAATATTTTTTGTAGCTTTCTATTCAAATAAAAATGGTTTTTAAGTTTCTTAAAGTTGGTCTGTACAACCCCGGTTCATTGGGTACTAATCACGATGATTTTATAGCGGCCATGGAAATGCGGTCACCAGATATAATGGCGATTAATGAAACTTGGATCAGGGATGGTGAGGAAGGACGTGCGCCTGCCGTTCCCGGTTACAAATTTAGGTACATACCTCGTCCTCTTTTACTATGTGAAGGTCGCGGGGGCGGGGTGGGCTTTTACATTAAATGTGGATCATACTATAAATAGTTTTATAGTAAAATATAAAGTAATTATTAATTATATATTACAAGGGGGGCCCGGACCACCCACGATGGCCGACGGGGGGCGGGGCCCAGCAGATTTCCCATTTTCCATTTTCTTTTCGACGCAGATGAAGGGTTATGGACACACCCCGTTGGCCCAGGAAATAGTTTAGTGGAACAAATGTGGCTTACACTTTCTGTCAACGGCAAGAAGTTACTCATTGGGACAGCGTATCGGCCGCAAAGAACAAAAATTGATACTTTTTTGGATGCCTTATCTGACTCAATTAATGCAGCAAACTATGACAATGTGTTGTTACTAGGGGATATGAACATTAACTTGCTTAATAATGACGATGGAAACACAAGAAAATTTTATACCTTTTTAAATTGTCTCAACCTAAGTCAATTAGTTTCCACACCCACTCACTTCACTGAGAATCGTCAAACTTTAATTGACGTGATCTGCACTGATGTACAAGGCAAGTCTGTACTGATCGAGCCTTTAGGCAAACTGTACGGTCACGCTTTTATCACGTGCTTTTATCTTTTATCTTTTTTATATAAAACGTGATAAAATTGAGCCCCTTAAAATAACATTTAGACCTTTTAACGATATCAATCCTAATGTTTTTAACGAGGATTTATCATCTTTTCGTTGGGATTTGTTTAAGAAACTGGATAACGTGAATGAAATGGTTGACTGTTTTACCCAAAGTATAGTCCTGCTTTTTGATTTACATGCTCCGGTCAAAACTTCTATCATTAAATCGCACTCCTACCCATTTATCACAGATAACGTTAAATTTATGATGAAACTTAGAGATGAGGCCACTGAGTGATTATCAAAAAAACAAATCAGACACAAAGAGAGAATACTATAAATCATTAAAATCATTGGTAAATTCATCAATATATTACGAAAAGGTAGCATATTTTAATTTCAATATAAATAACAAAATTAATGAACCGTAAACACTTTGGAATAATCTTAAAAATACTGTGCTTCCTCACAAAAAACATAAAGTACTGCCCGCATGTTTTTCTGATCCTGATCTGATAAATGATCACTTTCTGAACGTGCCGGGTACTATTAGTATAAATATAAGCTATCTGACATACTTTGAGTTTAACAGATTTAGTAGTGCAGTTTTTAGTCTAAATACAGTAGGCTACGACACAATGATCAAAGTTATAAATAAACTTAAAAGCAACGCTAAAGGTTATGACCACATAACTTTAAAAATGTTGTTGATGACATTTTCCCAATCTCTGGATACTTTGATACATAATATATCATTAACTCATCTATAGCTCTTTCCATCTTCCCGGATGAATGGAAAGTTGCAGTGGTACGCCTAAATAGAGAACCCTAACAGTGTAAAAGACCTAAGACCTATAAGCATTTTTCCTTGCGTCTCTAAAAAATTAGAAAAAGTGGTGAATCTCAAACTAACTAGCTTTTTGGAAAACAATCAAATCTTACCCAATGAGCAATCTGGCTTTAGGCGAGGCAGGAGCACCTCAACTGCTTTACCTGATGTCACAGATAACATCTTATGTGCTCAAGATCAAGAATTATGCACTATCTTGGTACTCCTCGACTTCTCACGGGCTTTTGATTCGATTAATACTTCCCTACTATTATCTAAGCTCAGTTATTACGGTTTTGACTATAAAACGGTTAGATGGTTCGATAGTTATTTAAAAAATCGTCAATTGAAATTCGTCAAAATAATAGGGCCATTGTAAAATCTCAAATTACTCCTGTAATCAGAGGAGTGCCCCAAGGTTCAATCCTGGGTCCGACTCTGTTTAGCCTGTACTGCGCCGATTTAGTCGGTTGCATCAAAACATGTAAATATCACATTTATGCCGACGACGTACACGTATATTATTCCTTTAAACCTAGTGAAATTAAGATTGCCATTGAGATCGTCTCAGATGACCTTAATAGGATAGCGGAGTGGTAGGAAAATACAGCTTAATATTAAATGCCCTCAAAACTAAATTCATGATCTGTGGAAATTCTCATCACCTGAAAAAGATTGATAAAGCTTTAACGAACGTATCAAGTGTACTGTCGATAAGAGGGGCACCTATTGAGCGGGTATCTGAAGCTCGCAATTTGGGACTCAACATAGATTCAGTTCTGCGCCTGCGGTTTGAAAACCACATCGCAACGTGTGTACGTAACTAATGTTGTTAAGGGTGCATTTTAATAAAAGGATCTGACAAAAAAAGTGGGGTCCCATACAAAAAAAAAAATATCCCATACAAAATTTTCACCCCCTCATACAATTTTTTTTTCTTTTTTTTTATTGGAATCGTAAAGATATTTAGTGTGGTGTAGGTGTAGGTGTAGATGTAGGTGTAGGTGTAGGGTAGTTGTAGGGTAGTTGTAGGGTAGGTGAAGGGTAGTTGTAGGGTAGGTTTAGGGTAGTTGTAGGGTAGTTGTAGAGTAGTTGTAGGGTAGGTGTATGGTAGGTGTAGGTCAGGTGTAGGGTAGTTGTAGGGTAGTTGAAGGGTTGTAGGGTAGGTTTAGGGTAGTTGTAGGGTAGTTGTAGAGTAGTTGTAGGGTAGGTGTATGGTAGGTGTAGGTCAGGTGTAGGGTAGTTTTAGCGTAGCTGTAGAGTAGGTGTAGAGTAGGTGTAGAGTAGGTGTAGAGTAGGTGTAGGGTATGTGCAGAGTAGGTGTAGAGTAGGTGTAGAGTAGGTGTAGAGTAGGTGTAGAGTAGGTGTAGAGTAGGTGTAGGGTAGGTGTAGAGTAGGTGTAGAGTAGGTGTAGAGTAGGTGTAGGTAAGGTGTAGAGTAGGTGTAGAGTAGGTGTAGGGTAGGTATAGGGTGGGTGTAAGGTTTGTGTAGGTATGTTTCGATTTTGATTTCGATTTCGATTTTTATTTTTTGATTGCTGCTACCACGTGTTTGTTTGTTATTTTATTTATTCGTTTTTGTTTTCTTGATTGTTACTTTAATATTGACAACCTCTTTGACTGCTTTTTCCTCGATATTCTCTTTGATTGCTTTATTCACATTGATATCGTCTTTCATTGGTTCTTCCTCTTCGATATAGTTTTTGATTGCTTCTCCTATATCAGATATCTTCTTTGATTGATTTTTTAACATCGATATCCTCTTTGAATGTGTCTATTACTTTGATGTTTTCCTTGTTTGCTTCTTCAACTTCATTTACATCTTTGATTGCTACTTTCTATTTGAAATCCTATTTGATAGCGATAAGATGCAAAACATAAACCGTGAGCTGCGTGCAGCTCGCGCACCACCCAACCTCTAGTTATTATAATATATATAGCTCGATTACCACTGACTGACTCACTGACTGATTCACTGATTGACATGATTGTTCTCCCAGATGCCACCTCGTAGGGTTAAAATTTTTGGTGAATTTGTATAGAGGGAGTGGGGGCGACCTCAGGAAAAATCTGACATTTCCACTTTTCACCCCCTTTCACCCCCACCCCCCATGTATCTCGGAAACTATAGGTCGTAGAGGGTTCGCGCTCAAACTAATGTTGCTCAAGATTTATTTTAATATAAGGATCCGTAAAAAAAAATTAGGGTTCCATACAAAAAAATTATTATCCCATACAAAATTTTCACCACTTCATACAAAACTTTTTTTTTCTTTTGTTTTGTGGAATCGCATAGATATTTAGTGTAGGTTAGGTGAAGCTGTAGGTGTAGGGTAGTTGTAGGGTAGTTGTAGGGTAGTTGTAGGGTAGGTGTAGGGTGGTTGTAGGGTAGTTGTAGGGTAGGTGTAGGGTAGTTGTAGGGAAGTTGTAGGGTAGGTGTAGGGTAGTTGTAGGGTAGGTGTAGGGTAGGTGTATGGTAGGTGTAGGGTAGTTGTAGGGTAGGTGTAGGGTAGGTGTAGGGTAGTTGTAGGGTAGTTGTAGGGTAGGTGTAGGGTAGTTGTAGGGTAGTTGTAGGGTAGGTGTAGGGTAGGTGTAGGGTAGTTGTAGGGTAGTTGTAGGGTAGGTGTAGGGTAGTTGTAGGGTAGGTGTAGGGTAGTTGTAGAGTAGGTGTAGGGTAGTTGTAGGGTAGTTGTAGGGTAGTTGTAGGGTAGTTGCAGGGTAGGTGTATGGTAGGTGTGGGGTAGGTTTAGGGTAGTTGTAGCGTTGCTGTAGAGTAGTTGTAGGGTAGGTGTAGGGTAGGTGTGGGGTTGGGGTTGGTGTAGGGTAGTTGTAGCGTAGCTGTGTGTAGTAGTAGTAGAGTAGTTGGGTAGGTGTTGGTTTTCGTTTTCGTTTTCGTTTTCGTTTTCGTTTTCGATTTCAATTTCGATTTGGATTTCGATTTCGATTTCGATTTCGATTTCGATTTCGATTTCGTTTTTATTGCTTCTTTTACATTGATATCCTCTTTTATAGCATTTACCACTTCGATATCTTCTTTGATTGCTCCTTTTACATCAATATCCTCTTGATTAGCATCTACCACTTCGATATCTTCTTTAATTGCTTCTTTAACATCACTATCATCTCTTATAGCATCATCCTCTTGGTTATCCTTTTTGATTGTTTCTTCCACATCAGTTAACATTTTTGATGGCTTCTTCAAATTCGATATCTTCTTTGATTGCTTCTTTCACTTCAAAATTCTGTCTTATTTCGCTTTATAATGCACGCCAAAACCGCGAGCTGCGTGCAGCTCGCGCACCACCCAACCTCTAGTTATATTATATATAGCTCGATTACCACTGACTGACTCACTGACTGACTGACTGACTGATTGACATGATTGTTCTCCCAGATGCAACCTCGTAGGGTTGAAATTTTTGGTGGAATCGTATAGAGGGATTGGGGGTGACCTCAGGAAAAATCTGACATTTCCCCTTTTCACCCCTTTTCACCCCACCCCCCATGTATCTCGGAAACTATAGGTCGTAGAGGGTTCGCGTTCAAACTAATGTTGCTCAGGGTTCATTTTAATATAAGGATCCGAAAAAAAAAATAAGGGTTCCATACAAAAAAAAATATCCCATACAAAATTTTCACCCCCTTCATACAAAACTTTTTTTTTCTTTTCGTCAATGACACTGTTGTTCTCCCAGATGGAATCGTATAGATATTTAGTGAAGTGTTTAGGGGTAGGGGTGTGGTGTCTTTTGTCTTTTTAGTCTTTGTAGTCTTTTTAGTCTTTTTAGTCTTTTTAGTATTTTTAGTCTTTTTAGTATTTTTAGTCTTTTTAGTCTTTTTAGTCTTTTTAGTCTTTTTAGTCTTTTTAGTCTTTTTAGTCTTTTTAGTCTTTTTAGTATTTTTAGTCTTTTAAGTCTTTTTAGTATTTTTAGTCTTTTTAGTCTTTTTAGTCTTTTTAGTCTTTTTAGTCTTTTTAGTCTTTTTAGTCTTTTTAGTCTTTTTAGTCTTTTTAGTCTTTTTAGTCTTTTTAGTCTTTTTAGTCTTTTTAGTCTTTTTAGTCTTTTTAGTCTTTTTAGTCTTTTTAGTCTTTTTAGTCTTTTTAGTCTTTTTAGTCTTTTTAGTCTTTTTAGTCTTTTTAGTCTTTTTAGTCTTTTTAGTCTTTTTAGTCTTTTTAGTCTTTTTAGTCTTTTTAGTCTTTTTAGTCTTTTTAGTCTTTTTAGTCTTTTTAGTCTTTTTAGTCTTTTTAGTCTTTTTAGTCTTTTTAGTCTTTTTAGTCTTTTTAGTCTTTTTAGTCTTTTTAGTCTTTTTAGTCTTTTTAGTCTTTTTAGTCTTTTTAGTCTTTTTAGTCTTTTTAGTCTTTTTAGTCTTTTTAGTCTTTTTAGTCTTTTTAGTCTTTTTAGTCTTTTTAGTCTTTTTTGTCTTTTTTGTCTTTTTTGTCTTTTTTGTCATCCTTTTGGATTGCTTCTTCCAGATTAATATCTTCTTTAATTGCTTGTTTTACATAAATATCCTTTTTTGTAGCATCTTCGATTTTTATATCAACATTGATTGCTTCTCTCACAACGATATCTTCTTTGATTGCTTCTTTTACATCGATATTGTCTTAGATAACATCTTTCACTTCGCTATCCGCTTTGATTGCATCATTCTCTTCGATATCATCGTTGATTGCTTCTTGCTCTTCGAAACCCTCTCTGATTGCTTTACAATTTAAAACATAAACCGCGAGCTGCGTGCAGCTCGCGCACCACCCAACCTCTAGTTATTATAATATATATAGCTCGATTACCACTCACTCACTCACTCACTGACTGACTGATTGACTGATTGACATGATTGTTCTCCCAGATGCCACCTTGTGGGGTTGAAATTTTTGGTGGATTCGTATAGAGGGAGTGGGGGCGACCTCAGGAAAAATCTGACATTTCCCCTTTTCACCCCCTTTCACCCCCACCCCCCATGTATCTCGGAAACTATAGGTCGTAGAGGGTTCGCGCTCAAACTAATGTTGCTCAGGATTTATTTTTATGTAAGGATTCGAAAAAAAAATTAGGGTTCCATACAAAAAAAAATTTGTCCCATACAAAATTTTCACCCCCTCATACAATTTTTTTTTTCTTTTCGTCGATCACTCGGTTGTTCTCCCAGATGGAATCGTATAGATATTTAGTGAAGTGTTTAGGGGTAGGGGGTGTGGTGTCTTTTGTCTTTTAAGTCTTTTAAGTCTTTTTAGTCTTTTTTGTCCTTTTTGTCCCTTTTGTCCTTTTTGTCCTTTTTGTCCCTTTTATCCTTTTTGTCCTTTTTGTCCCTTTTATCCTTTTTGTCTATTTTGTCTATTTTGTCTATTTAGTCTCTTTTGTCTCTTTTGTCTCTTTTGTCTCTTTTGTCTATTTTGTCTATTTTGTCTCTTTTGTCTCTTTTGTCTTTTTTGTCTATTTTGTCTATTTTGTCTATTTTGTCTATTTTGTCTATTTTGTCTTTTTTGTCTATTTTGTCTATTTTGTCTATTTTGTCTATTTTGTCTATTTTGTCTATTTTGTCTATTTTGTCTATTTGTCTATTTTGTCTATTTTGTCTATTTTGTCTATTTTGTCTATTTTGTCTATTTTGTCTATTTTGTCTATTTTGTCTATTTTGTCTATTTTGTCTATTTTGTCTATTTTGTCTATTTTGTCTATTTTGTCTATTTTGTCTATTTTGTCTATTTTGTCTATTATGTCTATTTTGTCTATTTTGTCTATTTTGTCTATTTTGTCTATTTTGTCTATTTTGTCTATTTTGTCTATTTTGTCTATTTTGTCTATTTTGTCTATTTTGTCTATTTTGTCTATTTTGTCTATTTTGTCTATTTTGTCTATTTTGTCTATTTTGTCTATTTTGTCTATTTTGTCTATTTTGTCTATTTTGTCTATTTTGTCTATTTTGTCTATTTTGTCTATTTTGTCTATTTTGTCTATTTTGTCTATTTTGTCTATTTTGTCTTTTTTGTCTATTTTGTCTATTTTGTCTATTTTGTCTATTTTGTCTTTTTTGTCTTTTTTGTCTTTTTTGTCTTTTTTGTCTTTTTTGTCTTTTTTGTCTTTATTGTCTTTTTTGTCTTTTTTGTCTTATTTGTCGTTGTCGATATTCTCTTTAATTTTCTATGTTCAATCCAAAAAACTTTATTGCGTACCTACATAATTTAAAATCGCTTGTATCTCCTCAACGGTTAGAGATAGACATGCAAACCTTTACGGAATGTTTTTTTTTTTTGTGAACGTGCTTATTTCACTACAATATCCTCTGTGATTGTTTCTTCTACTCTGATAAAGTCTTCTATTGCTTCGTTTACTTCTATATCCTCATTGATTGCTAAATCAACTTCCATATTATCTTCAATTCCTTTTTTACCTTCGATATTCTCTTTTATTGTTTCTTCCACTTCGACATCCTCCTGTATTGCTTCTTCCACTTCGACATCCTTTTGGATTTCTTCTTCCAGATCAATATCATCTTTAATTGCTTGTTTTACATTAATATCCTCTTTTAAAGCATCTTCGATTTTGATATCAACATTGATTGCTTCTCCCACAACGATATCTTCTTTGATTGCTTCTTTTACATCGATATCGTTTTTGTTAACATCTTTCACTTCTCTATCCGCTTTGATTGCATCTTTCGCTTCGATATCATCGTTGATTGCTTCTTCCCCTTCGAAACCCTCTCTGATTGCTTTACAATTTAAAACATAAACCGCGAGCTGCGTGCAGCTCGCGCACCACCCAACCTCTAGTTATACTATATATAGCTCGATTACCACTGACTGACTCACTGACTGACTGATTGACATGATTGTTCTCCCAGATGCCACCTCGTAGGGTTAAAATTTTTGGTGGATTTGTATAGAGGGAGTGGGGGCGACCTCAGGAAAAATCTGACATTTCCACTTTTCACCCCCTTTCACCCCCACCCCCAATGTATCTCGGAAACTATAGGTCGTAGAGGGTTCGCGCTTAAACTAATGTTGTTAAGGGTGCATTTTTATAAAAGGATCCGCAAAAATAAATAGGGGTCCCATACAAAAAAAAAATTATCCCATACAAAATTTTCACCCCTTCATACATAACTTGTTTTTCTTTACATTAATGACATGTGTCGATGTTTGGTGGAATCGTATAGATATTTAGTGTAGGCTAGGTGAAGGTGTAGGTGTCGGGTAGTTGTAGGGTAGGTGTAGGGTAGGGGTAGGATAGTTGTAGGGTAGGTGTAGGGTAGTTGTAGGGTAGTTGCAGGGTAGTTGTAGGGTAGTTGTAGGGTAGGTGTAGGGTAGTTGTAGGGTAGGTGTAGGGTAGGTGAAGGGTAGTTGTAGGGTAGTTGTAGGGTAGGTGTAGGGTAGTTGTAGGGTAGGTGTAGGGTAGTTGTAGGGTAGGTGTAGGGTAGTTGTAGGGTAGTTGTAGTGTAGTTGTAGGGTAGTTGTAGGGTAGGTGTAGGGTAGTTGTAGGGTAGTTGTGGGGTAGTTGTAGGGTAGTTGTAGTGTAGTTGTAGGGTAGTTGTAGGCTAGGTGTAGGGTAGGTGTAGGGTAGTTGTAGGGTAGTTGTAGGGTAGTTGTAGGGTAGTTGTAGTGTAGTTGTAGGGTAGTTGTAGGGTAGTTGTAGGGTAGTTGTAGGGTAGTTGTAGTGTAGTTGTAGGGTAGTTGTAGGGTAGGTGTAGGGTTGGTGTAGGGTAGTTGTAGGCTAGGTGTAGGGTAGGTGTAGGGTAGTTGTATGGTAGGTGTAGGGTAGATGTAGGGTAGGTGTAGGGTAAGTGTGGGGTAGTTGTAGGGTAGGTGTAGGGTAGTTGTACGGTAGTGTTAGGGTAGTTGTAGGGTAGGTGTAGGGTAGGTAAAGGGTAGTTGTAGGGTAGTTGTAGGGTAGGTGTAGGGTAGTTGTAGGGTAGTTGTAGTGTAGTTGTAGGGTAGTTGTAGGATAGTTGTAGGGTAGTTGTAGGGTAGGTGTAGGGTAGGTGTAGGGTAGGTGTAGGGTAGTTGTAGGGTAGTTGTAGGGTAGGTGTAGGGTAGTTGTAGGGTAGTTGTAGGGTAGGTGTAGGGTAGGTGTAGGGTAGTTGTAAGGTAGGTGTAAGGTAGGTGTAGGGTAGTTGTAGGATAGTTGTAGGGTAGGTGTAGGGTAGTTGTTGGTCGATTTTGATTTCGATTTCGATTGCTTCTTCTTCTTTGATATCATCGTTAATTGCTTCTCCCACATCGATATCTTCTTTGATTGCTTCTTCCTCTTCGAAACCCTCTCTGATAGCTTGCTTCTACAACTTCGATATCCTCTTTGATTGCTTCTTCCACTTCTAAATCTTCATTGATTGCTCCTCCTACTTCAATATCATTTTTAATTGCTTCTTTCACTTCTAAATCCTGTCTTATAGCTTAACAATGCACGCCAAAACCGCGAGCTGCGTGCAGCTCGCGCACCACCCAACCTCTAGTTATACTATATATAACTGGATTACCACTCACTCACTCACTGATTCACTGACTGACATGATTGTTCTCCCAGATGCCAGCTTGTAGGGTTGAAATTTTTGATGGATTCGTATAGAGGAAGTGGGGGCGACCTCAGGAAAAATCTGACATTTCCCCTTTTCACCCCCTTTCACCCCCACCCCCCATGTATCTCGGAAACTATAGGTCGTAGAGGGTTTGCGCTTAAACTAATGTTGCTCAGGGTTTATTTTTGTATAAGGATTCGAAAAAAAAAGTTAGGGTTCCATACAAAAAAATTATTATCCCATACAAAATTTTCATCCCTTCATACAAAACGTTTTTTTTCTTTACTAGAAAAATAGTATATATTTATTAAAAGAAGCCTCATAGGCTCCTTATAGTGAACGGACTGGCCACGCGCTTAAATGCCCTACTACCGCCTACAGTTTTTGTCTGCCCACCTCCTAAGATAGCTCAAACTCTAGCTTAACTCAATACCTACGGTTTTTTTCTGTTTTTTGAATAGCGAGCTCAAAAAAAAAGTTAATGGGAAATTCTCGAGCCAAGTCAGCGAAATAATTTTGAAATTTTGCAATATTTTGGAAAATCTTAAAAAGTTACCGACCGATTTTGAGAATTCAAATTGCACTTTGAAACCTCTCCAAGCAGACGCTAATTTGACATACAGCCCATCCGCGTAACTCTCATATCTGCGAAACTACAGTTAAATGTCACAGTTTCATAAATCGGGGCACTATACTCGATCAGAAAAACATAAACATTTTCAATGTTAAAAAAATACAACGGAATTGAGAACCTCCTCCTTTTTTAAATTGGGTTAAAAACTACTATATAATATCTTCACTTACTGTTTCAAATTATGGTGGTCAGCCACGTGGATGCAACCACCTATAAAAAAACGAAGTATGAAGAGGGTTAGAAAAAGTCCTACCCCTTTTCATACATAGAGTGTGAGTGAGAGAAATTATACATATATTTCTCTCACTCACACTCACTTTCTCAATCTATCTCGTTCTTCAAAAACGTGTTTTGACGTCATTCACATACACGTCAGACGTAGTGCGATTGTTTAGTTACCTCGTGGATTTGTAAACAGATAATTGCTGAACGGGACTAAAACAAAATTTATTCGATTTATACATATTACCAAATGTTAAATAGATTAAGCATAATGTTAAAGTAAAAGGTGAAGATTTAAATCTCGTGGATACGATTGTATTTTTAGGTATAACTGTTGAGGATCGGGATTTCTTCCAGGATATTGTAATGAAACTCCCGAGGTCCAATAGAAAGTTATAATGATACGTAAATGCTTTACAGTAGTTTAGTTAAAATATAAGATTATTGAAAGTATGTGCGTCGTTTGCGTGGTTCGACGGCCAAGTGTTGGCCCGGCGCGCGGGCGCGGGGCGCGGGAGGGGCACCAAACCGGTATTTGTTTATATGAAGTATAAACAATCTCCGCCTTCTTGAGTGGAGAGTGATACTTCTTGATTAGGGAAGCTCCATGAGTGGACAAATACGGTTGACAGCCCTCTTCATGATTCCTTTGCTGGTCTTGATGTCAGCTAGACGACAGGCACCATTGGATCCTCGGTAAACGGATAAGATTCTTCCCAATGGCCACTTCAATTTTTAACAATAGCAGCAATTTCGCGGCTCGTGCCTACAAAATTGGTGGCGTTGTCACTAAGTATCTCGCGAGGCTTTCCACGACGAGACATAAAGCGACGCAAGGCTAATATAAATGCTTCCGTGGTCAAGTCGCTCACCAGCTCCATATGAACAGCTTTAACCTTAAAACAAATGAAGACACAGAGATAGCATTTATTTAGCCTGGCGCCGCGACCTTTTTTATTGAGAAAAGTAAAAGGTCCCGCATAATCGGTTTCCGTTATTTCAAAAGGGAAACCTGGAATAGCCTCACCTTAGGTAAGTTACCCATTATCTGTTTCGCAGATGTTCCTGTCAGTCGTTTGCACCTTAAACAACTACTACATACTCGTCTTGCTAAGCTCCTATCCCAAATGGGCCAGTACGGTTCTCTGACGACTGAAAGAAGCAACTGCGGGCCTGCATGCATCAATTTCAAATAAAAATGTTTCATAATCAGCTCAGTATACTGATGCTTACTGTTCAAAACGATAGAATGCCGTTTTACGAAATTATAATCTGAATTTTCTAACCTCCCACCGACGCGAATTAAACCAGTCTTCTCCTCTACAGTGGGGGTTAAGTTGTGCAATGCAGGTAATGATTTAAAGTAATTTTTGTAAATAGAAAAAGTTTCTAATTATGAAAATTGAGCTAGCTTCAACTCACTATTCTCTAATTCGTCCACCGTTAAAGGCCCGATTATTTTAACTTTCTTTCTGCAAATATAAATAAATCTATAAACGTACGCAAGTATACGACGTAGTTTCAAAAAGCTTGAATATCGCTCAAAATCAATAATTGAGATAATAAATTTCGTATCAATATTTGAAAAGTGAACCTTCACTTCCGGTAAGTAAATTTGTGTGTCGCCGCTACGCTGCTGTTCAGGCCACTGATCTTGTGAGCTTTGTAGGTATGTAGGCCCATCCCACTACAACGACAGGTTAGGTACTTCCTCCGGGTCCACGCCGCGTAACGCAAGATCAGCTGGGTTCAGCGAGGAAGGTACGTACATCCACCTACATTTTCCACACAACTCATTTACCTCAGCTACGCGGTGCGATACAAACGTACTTAATTTATGCGGCGGAATGTTAAGCCAACCTAGTAGTTGCTCCAAAAATATTTAAAATCTACTGAACAGCGCAGCGATTCTGTTACCTTTTTATATAGACGGGCAGCAAGAACTGCTCCGCACAGTTCCAGTCTGGGTATTATTATTATTGATTGCGTGGCTTTCATATCACTGCGGCCATGAAGACCTATTGTGATCGCCACTTCTATTCAAGTCGCCCCTTGAAGCGGGGCGTTTATAGTTCACAACTAAGCCCTACTGCTGACAGAAACCGTAGGACCTTTTTGGGTGTGAATTCTCTTAGCTCCTCTGGGCTTAAAGTGAATTTGCCCAGAATAGCGCTACGTTTGTGCATTAGTGGCCCACACTCTCCTAACAGATGAAGGGGCGATTCATCCGCCTCTTTGCAGAACCTGCAGGTTGGAGTGTCGCAAAGCCTCAACTTAAACATGTGCTTGTTAAGGCGACAATGTCCAGTTAAGGTTCTGACCATAATGCGTAGGTTGTTTCTGCTAAGCGCTAAGACTTGGTTGGTATACCGTTTGTCAAAGGCTCTAATTAACAGTTTGGAATGGTTCATGCCCGGAGAGTTATACCAGTATCTGGTTGACTCTTCGAAGCAGGAATCTGTTAGGGTTCTTTTGGCCAGACTTTTCGGTATGCCACAGAACAGTTCAGGACCCAGCTGTGTACCGTTCGATCCGGCCCTTGCAAGTTCATCGGCACACTCATTACCGTGAACTCCAGCATGACCTGGAACCCATCTTAGAACCACCCTGTTTTTTAGGCTCAGAGTGTTCAAACGTGTCAGACAGTCCTCTACTAGCTTGGACGTGATGACCTTCGAATCCAGGGCTAGAAGAGCTGCTTGACTGTCAGAATTTATATATATTGTTTGGTTGGAGTAGCGTTTCTGCAGATTAATGTATGCACATTCGAGAATGGCGTACACTTCCGCTTGGAAGACGGAGGCGTGTTTACCCAAGTCAATGCTTGCGCGAAACTTTAGTCGCTCTCCATAGACCCCGCATCCTACATCCAACCCAATTTTGGAACCATCCGTGTACCAGTTAAGGCACCCGGCCTCGCAGGGGAGCTGGTTGTTGAGCCAGTCTTCTCTAGAGGGCATTTCTACGGCGTAGTGTCTTTCAAAGACATACCGTGGAAGCATGACGTCCGATGTCATGCTTAGTATGCGTGATTCCATTGTTGAGTCCTGTAAGGATCTCAATTTATTAGATAACCAGTTCCTTCTGACCTGGGTATTTGCCCTGTACATGCTAGCTTTCGCCTCTTTAAGCAGAAATAAGTGAAGAGGCGGTAGGCCTAGCATTGCATCGAGCGCCAGCCCAGGGGAGGTGGACATGGCCCCGGAGGCCATCAGACACGCGGTCCTTTGTAGACTACCTAACTTTTTGATAACTGTCGACTGAAAGGCTTTGTCATACCATACCACAGAGGCGTATGTGATTATCGGCCTCACAACGGTGGTATATAGCCACAAGGAAATTCGGGGGTTGACGCCCCAGTTATTCCCCATCAGACGATTGCTAACTCCCAGGGCCATCTTAGCTTTTTGCAAGACGTTGCCTAGGTGAGTGTTCCACGTCAGTTTATGGTCGATAGTAACGCCAAGGTACTTTACTTCAGTGGAAAAGATGATTGGATTACCATTAAGAATTGGCTTTACAAGTTTGTCCAGCTTCTTCTTTTTGGCAAATGGCACAATCACTGTTTTTTCTGCATTGACTGAAAAACCGCTCTTGCCGCACCAGTCACTGACAGTGTTTAGCCCTCTTTGCATGATGCTACAGATGGTAGATTGGCAGAACCCCCTCACGACGATCACAAGGTCATCTGCATAGCCCTGCGCATCGATATGCAGGTCCGCTAATCTGTATAGGAGTTGATCCACAGCAAGAGTCCATAAAATAGGCGATAAAACTCCACCTTGGGGGCAGCCTCTAGCTGTGGATATCTCAATTGACGTTTGTTGAAGTGCTAACTTTGCTCCTCTATGATTGAGCATTCCCTCTATCCACCGCGTGACTGTTGGGTCGACATTCTTGTTTATCAATCCATTTGTCAGCAGGGAGGTTGGGAAATTGTCGAAAGCACCTTCAATATCAAGGAATGCACATAGTGCAATTTCCTTATCCTCCATAGCTTTTCCCACCCTATCAATGAGACTGCACAGAGCAGTCTCAGTGGATTTGCCCTTCCGATAAGCATGCTGGCTATGGTGGATGGGAGAAGTGACAAGTGCAACATCTCTAATATATCTGTCTACCACTTTCTCCATCGTCTTTAAGAGGAATGAAGATAGGCTAATTGGTCTGAAGGACTATGGCTGGCTGTAGTCCTTCTTTCCAGCCTTTGGTATAAAGATAACTTTCACACAAGTCCATTGCTCAGGTATGAATCCCCAGGCGAGACTCGCCCTGAAGACTTTAACCAGATATGGACTCAGAATATTTACTCCCTGCTGTAAGAGAACAGGAAGTATACCGTCTTCCCCACAAGCTTTGTGGGGCTTGAAAGAATTAACTGCCCCCTTAACCTGGCTAGGTCTTATGATTTTAGCCGCCCTACTCCAGTCCTCGTTCCGAGGCTTATAAGAGGTGACTTTCCCCAGTTCTATATTTTTTGAGCCAGGAAAGTGGGTTTTGGACAGCAGTTCTAAGGTTTCCTTCTCATCTGTTGTGAAGGAGCCGTCTTCTTTTTTGAGAAGGCCGATTTGATTAGATTTGGCTTTAGAGAGCAGTTTGTGAAGTCTTGCTCCTTGAGGTAAGCTTTTTACTTCCTCGCAGAGCTTTCTCCAGGCTGCCCTTTTAGCCTTTCTAATCTCTATGTTATAATCAGTTAGGCTTTTAAGATACTCCTCCCATTATCGGGTCTTTTTAGCCTTATTGAAAAGTTTCCTAGTTTTCCCTCTGAGCTTTCCTAACTTCGAATTCCACCAGGAAACCTGCCGCTTTGTCTTTCTAATTCACAGTGGGCAGCTCTCCTCATAGGTCATACAGATGCCTTTTGTGAGTATCTCCACCGCAATTTCTAGACTTTCGTCTAGAGTTCTAGAGTTTCCTAGGGTCTGGCTTAGTTTATCTTGGAAGACAGACCAATCAGTTGTCCTAGGATCCTTATAAGTAATGATTTGAGTCTCTAGATTAGCTTGTACCTCAAAAACTATGTGTCTGTGGTCGGACATAGAGTTTTCATTGCTAACATGCCAGTTAATAATATGCCTAGCAAGGTTGTTAGTAGCTTAAAAAGAAGAAGAAGTTGTTAGTAGCAAAAGTTATGTCCAAAACCTCCTGTCTAGCACGCGTCACAAAGGTCGGTGTACACCCTATGTTTAGCGTTGTTAGATTGTTAGTTAAAAGAAAGTCGAAAAGCAACTCACCTCTACTATTGATGTTGGTGCTCCCCCATGCAGTGTGATGTGCGTTGGCGTCGCAACCAACCAGAAGCTCGGCGTTGTTTCGAGCGGCGTAGTCCACCACTCTCGGCAAGTCTTCTGTTGGGTCGTCTCTCTCTCCGGGCAGGTAGGCAGAGCACACAATAGCTCTTGCACCACACCAGCCATTAAGGTTGACGAAAGCTGCTACCAAGTCGTCGTTACAAACCTCTGGAATTGGCAGAAAATCAACACTTTTTTGAAAAACAATGCATGCCCTGGGCCGCTTGCCAGTACTGTGTACTAAGATCTTACCGGCAGCGTCGAGTCCCAGGACCTGAGAGTTGGCTACCCAAGGCTCCTGGATCAAGGTGAGGTGAGCTTGTCCTTCCAAGAGACAACACTCCATTACCGCGGCTGCTGCCGTAGCATGGTGGAGGTTGGCTTGGAGGATCCTCGCCGTCCCCGCCTGGGTAGCCATCACAGGTTTCCCCGTTGGTGACGAGGCTTTGACCGGTTCAATTTCGGGCGTGCACCCCGCCCTCTATTGTTTCCAGTCAACCTGTCAACCCGGTTCGACCTTTGGGGACCTCCTGTCCCACGTCCTGCGGGTGGCCTGGCATTGCTCCCGGGCTTCGGCTGGGGGGGCTTTGTAGCCATGACGGATCTCGGCTGTACTCCCCCCTGGTTGCCCTGCCCTGAGCTACCTTGTCCCCTGGACGTGGATGGCTGTGGATCGTGTGCGTCCACAGGTGCCGGTGCACTTTCAGAGCCACCTCTGACCTTAAAAGTCACCTTTTTAAAACCTAAGGTGGCTTGAAAATCCGCAGCTCTGAGGGCCTCCACAGACTGGTCGTCTAAGGAGAAGGTCACAACGTGTCCATGACGTGTCCAGGACAGGCTGTGGACAGTGCCAGTAAGACCTCCTCGAGCCTTTCGATGGTTTCTCCCAGAAGGGGAGAAAAGGGTTCTCCTAATGGAGAGTTAGATTTATATTTTGGTAGATCCTCCATACAAATCCCACGAGTAGCTAGGGAAATAAAAATACCCGCCGACAGAGCCCCGCATGTCCACGGGACTGCTGGATACGACCCGATTCGCCCCGGTTTCGGGAAGTCACCGTTCGCAACTGAGTATCCCCTCAGCCATTCATCTATCGGCACGGTTTGATAACACCTTAGATTAGGGGTTTTGTTTCGGGTTTGCTCCCTGGTGATTGGGTTCTGTTAGCGTTGTGGTCTCTTCCATGCCCCGCAAACCGAGAGGCCGAGAGATTTGACAGATCATGTGAGAAAAGTCAAACCTCCCGACGCCCGGAGCGCGGGGCACGGGACAGACCAAAACAAGGGCGCAGAACATCGCCCTTCGCCCTGGATCACTCGGCATCTGTAGCCTATACCTTAGACTTCCACGCAGGGGCCACCGCCGCCGCCCCGCGCCTCGCCCATTCTTGCACTATTGTGCAGGACTGGGAGACGCCGCACGGCCACGGCGCAGACCCTATGCGCAGAACAAGTATAGTAGGCGGTCACACGCACTGCGCGTGGCTACAGAAGGTCCCAGGAGGGACGTCGTGGACTTGGATCGCTCGGACTGGCTAGAGGGCTGCTGGGTCCCGCCCGTGGCCAAGCAGTTGGTCCTTGTGTATGGCATTTGTGAGCTGCCACCGTCACCTTCGGTTGCAACTCGCCTAGGTCCATGCTCTAGCTTCCCCCCCCCAAAATAGCAATACCCCAGTCTGGGTATAGTTGACGTTTTGAGTGGAGCTACCTTTGACTTCGCACACAATAGTCGTACCGTTACGTGCCCGAGCGCATTTATCGAGCGAGCATAGACGCAAGCAGCGTACGCGCTCATAGATGCATCTGAAAATGTGGTATTTCGATAAGCGCAGACGGCTTGGCGTGGGATGGACAGACGTTCTATGTATTTTAAATTGTAAGTTAACTTCTGCCAAATGTTCGAAATTTCTTGAGGAATCTGTTTATCCCATCCAAGTTTTAGCAGCCACAGTTTCTGCAACATAATTTTTAATGTAACGACACTCAAACTTAAAAGTCCTAGTGGGTCGAATATTGACGATGACACTGATAAGACTATGCGCTTTGTAACGGAACGAATGTGCTGTTCCAGCACTTTTGATGATTTTTCTACCGCAATAATAATAGAATCAGAATTAGGATCCCATTCAATACCTAATGTATTCGTGGAAGTTGATATTTTTAAATTATCTTGTTTGTTTTCATTTTTGTCAGATATTAAATTTAATAATAACTGTGAATTGCTCCTCACCTTTCGTAAATTAAATTCTGCTTATACAAGTTGTGTTGATACGTTTTTATATATATCACATAGCTGTGATTTGCTCACTGCTCACTGCACAACCAGATAATCAGTCATCATTAGAGAAGTCATGCATCATTATATCGGTTATCAACGGATCTTTGAATTCGATCGCTAGTTGTACGATACATCTTGTACTTAGATACGGGGCGCACGAAGTACCATACGTCACAGTATTCAACTGTAGATAGATAGATAGATAGATATATATTACTTTATTGCACACCATACAAAGAATTACAAAATAATGAAACAGGCACTAAAAATTATGGTAGAATGGGCGACCTTATCGCTTAAAGCGTTCTCATCCAGGCAACCTTTGGATGGAGAGATAGTTTCATAACAAACAGAAACGGCGGTGTGCCTAGTCTAAATTAAATTTAAAAAAAAAACAATACAATAGACTACATCCAAATTTACTTACTATAAAAAATAACTTAATATATGATATACTAATAAAGAAATAAATAATATTAATGAAATAATATATATAAATTATATAATAATAAAGAAATAGAATATTAAATAATAAATATAAATATGTACAAACGATCAACAAAAGTCATAAGCACTAATAAACAACACACTTATTTGGTTAGTATAGATTTATATTGTAGAAGGCGTTGAAAGATAGTGATTGGCTACTAAGTTTTTGAAAATAGGCAGAGACTTTGCATGACGGATATTACAGGAAGAGCATTCCACAGTTTTATAGCCTGCAGCGTAAACGAGTTGCTATAAAAACATGTGAAATTGACTGGAGTCTTTAATTGGAGGGTTTCAGAGGAGCGTAAGGACCGGGAATTGGAGAGGTAAAGTAAAGTAAAGTAAAAGTAAAAAAGCATTTATTTGTGACGGTAACACTCAAGGGATACACATAAAATAGCAAGTATATTATAAATACAAAGTTTAACAAGCTCGGAGCAAGAAGGTAAGTAGGTCACTTGAGACTTAGGCACACTAAAAAAGTTTTGTTGAACAACAAACCAAGTCAAGTGGTCTACCTACACACACCAAAAGATGTCAACCAAAGATTATTTTTATATAGTGTATCTCAACTCAAACAAATCACGGCGGTCGTCACAAAAAGGCGTCCAACTCAGCATCTGCTGGGTAACTCATTAGTAGCGAATCTCAGCGCTGGTCTTCCGTTGGAACCTAGGTGGTGGTGACAGCACGGATGTCTGCCACACAAAAATAATGCCAAAGACTAAAACATGTATTTACGTAAATTGCATAAAAATGTGTATATATATATATACTTAAAATATTACATTACTATCTATAATAAATAATAACTAAAGTAGTAGTAATACAAGTAGTAAAAACGTAAGGTTAAACAAATAAATAAATAAATACAGAATATAGCTATGACTATCATAAACAACTTAAAATTACCTAATAATAATTATTCATTTGAGTGTACATAATGATGATAGTATTTATTGATCGTTTTTAATGACGTAATTACTTATCGTAGTTACTAAATATGATGGCCTATGTGGCGCGGTCAACGAAAGCAAATGCCCGCCTGAGACGCAGAAGTTTGCAGGAGGTTACAGAAGGTTACGGGTTATTGTTTGTTATATATTGTTACCAGCATTATGTTGGGGCAACGATATCTTAACTAATATTAAAAATGCGAAATTGAGTTTGTATGTTCAACGCGAGTGAAGCCGCTGGCAATGCTAGCGCCTCCCATAAGATTACAAATAGCACTCCCTTAGATAATAGACACTTCATTCTTTAGAAGTTCATTTTTTTTTATAGTGATTAAGGAACCTTTTGAGTTTGTGCCTAAAACCATGAACAGTCTGTGAATCTCGGATCGGCGGCGGTATGTTGTTCCAGCACTTGGTTGCAGTGTACCGGAAACTGCCTCTGAAAGCCGCAGAGTGATGCTGTTGGACGGACAGCGGCTTCGCACACTTGCGTAAAGAGCATGTCCTTGTGTTAGAAGCCCATTTAAGTTTTTTGTACAAGTACTCTGGGGTTTGATGTTTAATTATTCCAAAAAGAAGACAAGCTAAATGCAATTTTTCACGGGACTTCATTCGTAAAATAGAATGTTGATTTATGAATGGTGAGACATGGCTTCTTGGGGGTATTTTAAAACAGAAACGAGCACAGGCGTTTTGTACTCTCTGAATCAAGCGCCGCGTCCTGCCGTACAAACGAGGCCCTATAACCATGTCGAGACAATTTAATCTGGAAAGAACTAAGGATTCGACTAGTTGGATACGTAGTTCTTCACTTATGTACTGTCTCATTTTGTATAAAGTTTTAAGTTTATAGAAGCAAGTTTTCACTGAATTAGCAACATTTTTTCAAACCTCAAATGTTCGTCCATAATCAGTCCTAACTTGCGAACCTCATAAACGCGTTCGATGCGTGCACCCCCAAGAGAGATGCCTGATGAAAGGCTAAGGTTTTTGAGTTGATGTTTAGTGCCAAATACCATAAATTTAGTTTTCTGTGGGTTGAGTAATAAACTATTTTCACTGGACCATATTGCTAGTCTCGTTAAATCCTCATTTAACTTTTGTATATTAGAGTCAATGTCCTCGGGCTTAAAAGAGATATATACTTGGACATCGTCAGCGTAAATGTGATATTTACAATAGTTAATGCAACGTGTGATGTCTGCTGAGTACAAAATAAATAAAATGGGACCCAAGATGGATCCTTGAGGGACTCCTCTGTTAACAAAAGTTTTATCCGAAAAGACACTGGTTCCGTCACTTTTTGTTAGTTTAACATATTGATGACGGTGGCATAAATAACTATCAAACCATTTTACAGCGCTGGCATCAAAACCGTAATAATTTAGCTTGGAAAAAAGTAGGGTAGTGTTTAAAGCGTCAAATGCACGAGAGAAGTCAAGTAGCACCATAAGTGTGAGCATGCCTTTGTCTTGCGCATCTAAGATGTTATCAATAACATCTAGCAGTGCTGTTGTTGTACTTCGTCCCCTTCTGAAACCTGACTGCTCATCTGGCAGTATTGTGTTTTTTTCCAAGTATTCGGTTAACTGATAACATATTGTTTTTTCAAGCACTTTCGATAAACACGTCAATATGCTAATAGGTCGGAGATCCTTGATTTCCATTGGTTCAGACACTTTAGGCAGTGGACGAACAATTGCTGCCTTCCACGCATTCGGGAATGTCGATGTCGTGATTGAGGTGTTTATAATAGCAGTCACCACATTTAGGGTTTCAGGTAAAGTCATTAATAGCATATTCAAAGTTATTTGGTCATCACCTTCAGCATTTGACTTGAGAGAATTGATATTTTTTGAAATTTGATCGCTATTAACTGTTTTAATACTAAACACTGCGTTACAGTACTTGTGATGCTCATAGTATGACAGCTGTGAGAAATTCATGACAAGAGTTCCTGGAATATTTAAAAAACATCTATTAATTTCATTAGGATCAGTAAAATGGGAAGGTAAATCGCTAGTTTTTGGTGGCAATAGAACTGATTTTAAATTTTTCCATAGTATTTTAGGCTCCCGTATTTTATTATTTATGTTTTGCTTAAAGTAAGCAACTTTTTCATTATACAATGCCCGTTTCACAACAGATTTAAGATTTTTATAATATTCCTTTTTACACTCAGATTTGTTTTTATGGTAATCTAGAAGTGCTCCGTCCCGTAATCTCATCATTTCCTTTATTGTGAAAGTGATTCAAGGGAGGGTGCGCTCTTTAATAATGATAGTTTTTACGGGGGCATGCAAATCAAAAAGAGTTAGCAAATTGAAGTTAAAAGAGTCGACCATTTGGTTAACATCACTTAATGATCCTACCATATCCCAGGGTAAAGACTCTAAATCGTGGTCGAACTGATTAATCGCAATATCTTTTATTGGCCTGTAGGTTAAAAAAGTGGGAGGAATTTTTTCACGTTTAATTTTAAACTCGCATATGATGAGATAATGACCATTGAGTGATCCGACTGGGTCGAATGTAATATTCCTCGAATGTAGGTTTGTACAGACAACATCTATTAGTGACTGACACGTGTCTGTATGATGAGTAGGGAATGTGACCAGCTGCAAGAGTCCAAGACTACTCAAAAAAGTATTTAATTTGTTAGTCTTACCATCATCCCGGTCTAATATGTTGATATTGAAATCGCCGAGCAAAATAATGCTATCAAAGGTAGGACATGCATTTATCGAGTCGGTTAGTGCATCAAGAAAAACATCCACATTTAGCCACGGCGGTCTATAGGCTGTGCCAATAACTAGTTTTCTGCCTTTTATGGTTAGGGTAAGCCACATTTGTTCAACGGAACTATGCAAGGAATCGACAGGGTGCGACCAGGTGCGGGCCGCTGTTCCATTCCTGATGTAGAAGCCTACTCCACCACCGCGAGCTCTAACTGAGACCGGCCGCGGGACATGCCGAAGCCTGTAGTTACCTATTGCTGGGGCTCGACCCTCCTCGCCTACCCTGAGCCAAGTTTCATTAATTGCAATAATGTCCATCGAATGTCTATCAAATGCTGCTATGATATCATCATGGTTGGTGCCCAACGATCCTGCATTGTATACAAACCGATTTTTAATTGTCTATCATACATTTTTAATAACTTTAGTTTCACACTTAACGTTAATGACATAGCTTTTAAGATTATAAAAAACACACGCTTTAAAATAATACCTGGCAGAATAGACAAGCGTACATAAATATAAATAAATATATATACCTGCAGCGCGACAGCGTTCCCACCAAGTCACTCGAGCTCTAAAAAATACATGAATGACAACTGTGCTAACCTTAAACTTAAAAGTCTTATTATTTTGCAGTAAGAAAACATAATTATAAATAATATAAATATATTTGGCAAGTATAATAGTAATTAAATAGATAACATATCGACGATGAAGTACCAATACCTCCTAACTACCTTTTTTTCGATTTTCTGTTTCTTATGTCAATCGACGTAAAATGCAATTTCACGTGTACTGGCAAAACCCCCTAATACGAAATTTGACTATTTATCCCACTAAACACTAATAGAAATAACTTCTAAGTTATGAGACGCTGATTTTGCTGCGAATACCTTCTAAGTTTAAGTAGAAATATCTACTATATTAGTGTGTTGAAATTTTCTAAAAAATATAGCTGCGAAAACCTCCTATCTAACATCTCTCTGGCGTCTTGAATTGACAGTTTATTTCGAAATGAGCAACTGATTGAAGAACGCGGCGACATCCCGTTCACGTACAAATTCGAAGACTAAATTGGATGCTGAGTCAAGACGAGAAGGAACGCTCTCATATTTTATACCATTATCCAAGAATGGCGATGAAAAGATTCAAGTGTGCAGATCAATGTTTCTAAATACATTGTCTTTAGGATCGTATACAGTCCAGTCTTGGGTAAAAAAATCTGAGTTTGGAATAACGCCAAATCAAGAAACACAAAATTTATCAAGGCTAAGAACACAAAGAGCCGGAGAAGAAAGAAAAATGTTGACAGTTAATCAATTCCTCGATAATATTCCTAAACTACCTTCCCATTATGCAAGGAAAGATACTACAAAATTGTTCATTGAGCCTATGTTTCACTCTCTCACAGGCTTATTCAATGCTTACAAGGTTTACTGCATTGAAAATGAAGAACCTAAAGTGTGCAGATACACTTTTGAAAAACACGTTGAAAAAAGACATGTGTGATGTATGCTCTGCTTACGACGCTGGCAACATAAATGAAGCTGACTATCAAATTCATATCATCAAAAAAAACAGAGCGCGATTAGAAAAAACGGAGGATAAAGAAAAAGCAGCCGCTGGAGAATTCATTCTCCTTACGATGGATTTAGAGGCCGTTAAGGTATGTCCGTACCTTACGGCAAGTGCTCAATATTTTAAAACAAAATTAACTTGTCACAACTTTACTGTATACAATTTAATTTCAAAGCATGGCACTTGTTATTGGTTTGACGAAACCGCCACCGATTTACCATCGAGCACTTTCGCTTCGTTTCTCATAGATTACATTGAAAGACATTGCTTGCCTCAAAAAAAGCCCATTGTTATCTATTCAGATGGCTGCACATATCAAAACCGAAATACAATACTCTCCAACGCACTTCTGAATTTGTCCAAAAAGCATGGAGTCGTCATTACCCTAAAGTTTCTGGAACCAGGACACACACAAATGGAATGTGACTCTGTTCACAGTTCAATAGAAAGAAAACTTAAAAATAGGGAAATCCACTTACCTAGTGACTATGTTACTATAACGAAAGAAGCGAGAAAGGAACCATACGAAACAATCCAAGCCGATTTCAGTTTTTTTTAAAACTATGCAAGCCCTGAGACATGGGTTTACAAAAGCATCCGACCTGGAAGGAGAGCTGGCGATCCGCAAGTCGTTAACATAAGAACAATTGTTTATAGCCCAGACATGACTTTAAAAGTGAAACTACGCTATGATGGAGAATGGATTGATCTCCCACAGAGACCAAAGCTACTTGGTGAGGTAAATTATCCTCAACTTCGTTTCAATAAGATACCAATCTCTTCTACCAAGTTCAACCATCTGCAACAGCTGAAATCAGTTTTGCCCAGTGATTGTCACAATTTTATGATTCTCTGCCATACTCTACCTAAAAGTTATGACTGATTGTTGATTATAGTTTTCTAAGTACCTTTAACCTACCTATTGCCCTGACATTACCAAAGGAATGTGATTATTTAACTACAGTTTAAATGTTTGAATATTTATTGTGATTGTTACAAAACTATGTACGTTATGTGCAAACTTTTATTTTGGTTGTTGTAAAGCTAAGTATGTTGTTAGAATATTATTGTTAAGAAGCTTTACAAGTTAGATTATTCTATGAGACTAAGGTTCCTAATGAGAGTTCCAAATGGATAATAATTTTACGACCATTACAAGTTTTGCTTAGTGGTTTTTAGTTTTAAAAGTAAAAATAATATCTACGGGTATACTTCCGATTGCCAAACTTTGGGAAAAAAATATGTGATTGTCTATTAAAATATTTTAATTTTTAGAAGTGCAATTCTTTTTTTTTGAAAAATATGTGATTGTCTTACTATTAAGATTAAAGTGTTCTCTTACTATTATTTTAAAAAAAAATATTTTATTTGTTAGAAGTGAAATTTTTTGTTTTTGGAATTTTATAATGAGACTTACGTAGAAAATATATTTGTTCTACCTGAATTTTAAGTTAGACTATTT
This sequence comes from Horisme vitalbata, assembly GCA_951804965.1. Classification (NCBI taxonomy): domain Eukaryota; kingdom Metazoa; phylum Arthropoda; class Insecta; order Lepidoptera; family Geometridae; genus Horisme; species Horisme vitalbata. The sequence continues at coordinate 9,567,988 of OX638106.1, read as the reverse complement.
TATTTGCTAGTATATAAGAGACAATACTCAGGTAATTAATAAATAAAACTAAAATTTTGATGTTATTTTACTTTTAGTAATACCTCCTATCATTCCATCAAAATTCCATAATTTAATTTAACTGAAACCAATACCTTCTATCTTCTTCTAACTCTGTAAATGGTAGTAGTAGAATAAAAACAAATAGCACACCATATTTCTATTCCAATAATCAGAATATTTAAATGGATAAAACCGTAACATTTGATAAAATAAAAAAATTAGACGTTTTTTTCGTCTCCTGTAAAGTTGGCATTTTTGAGATAGGAGATATTGGTACTTCATCGTCGATATGGCATATAAAATATGGTTGGTATTTTCAAATAAGATAAATTTATAATGTTTAGCAGTTTTAAATACTTTAAGGCATTAATTATTACTACAAAACACGCCGCACTAAGTACATTGAGACACACATCACAATGTAATGCATGACTAAAGCTACTTACTTTCCTAATTAATTTCAATAAAAAATGATAGAAATATTAAAAAACTTAAAAAACAGACTACATATTGTTAGACAAATACACATGCGAAAGAGTGAATATACTAACAAAATAAAATCCTTTAAAAAACTGGCGTAAAAATAGTACGAAAAAAAATAGTACGAACAGCCAGCAAAGCAAAGAAAAAATAGATAACTAACCAAACGGCTTAAACTCGAAAAACCTTATCTATATCTACTTCAAGTCGAATACGTCCCGCCGAAAGGCCGTCCGTCTTCTTTACGCGCGTATATTCGGCCCTCCTTTGTCCACACATAACGGTACTGAGCCTCCCTGGCGCGCGCAAAGAGTATACGGTTAGTGCGCGACAGGCGTTCGTTTAGATAGATGCGTTGTAACGGAACAGAACCCTATGGTGTGTTCCGTCACTCACAAATATAGGAAAATATAGCATCTAAATAAACCTTTTGGTAGACCAGTCTCTTTGAACGTAAAATTAACTCTTAACTCGATGGTAAATAAATAAACCTCTTGTTTTATTTGAAAATACGCGGGCAAAAACACTAGCGACAAGAACTAATGCATTAAAGAAGCTTAGACATAATATTGCTTAATAAATTAAATAGATGGCATCACTGCTTGCGTTATTTGAAAATACGCGAGTGAAAACACTAGCGACATCAATCAATGCATTATAGAAGCTTAGACATAATATTGCATAATAAATAAAAAAGATGGCATCACCGCTTGCTTTATTTAAAAACACTAGCGACGTCAAACAACGAATTATAGGAGATTCAACCATTTATTGAAAATATAAAATGAACTCTAACTTATCAAGTATAAGAACCATAATTACTAGTTCTAAATATTTGGGTAGGTCAATCAACAAACTGAAGAAAAGTTATTTAATTATTGCTAGATTAATTGAATTCATAAAGCTTTATAAAACATCTTGAATTTCACGAATGAATATAATCATAATGTTAGCATAACAATAACTATTTTATTGTAATAATTTAACTACAGAAATGCTACATTTAATATAAATGAGGGTAGATTATAAATGAGCTAACATCCGGATTTTGTTATTGCATTTTGTGAAAAATGCAGCGTAAACAATAATGAGTGGAAAGTTTTAGGTTGAAAACACACTTTAAAGCATAATTTTAACCTTAACTTTATAAACATAAAGACCATATTGGACTGGATGGGTCTGATCATTGAGTTAGCAGAGCTGCCAAGCGGGACTATATGGAGGTTCACTCAATTTTAGATAATGAAATGAACTCTTAACGCAATAGATATAATGTTCAGAATGGCCTGTTTTAGAATAATCCATAAGTTCAAGCAACGTAATACGAAAGGTATTTATTATCGCTAAATTAATGGAAATCCTGTAAGATAATTATTACTATTCATAACTGATTAAAAGGATAAACTTTTGATAGAAATACTTTATATAATGTATCACTTTTCTATCAAAATATTGACTGAGGTAGATTTAGATTGAGCGTAACTTCCGGAACTTGTTATTGCGTTTCGAATGCGATGAGGCGGAACGAAAAAGGTTTTAAAAAGGGGAATTTAGGTACATTCGGGATCATTCCACAATTATCGGTACGGCGTTATCATTCCACAATTATCGGTACGGGGAGGAACAAGAATAAGTCGAGGCGAAATTACGGACGGACGGTCCACGGTTCCCAAGAAGTTATCGTTCATCCAAGCCTTATCGCCATTTTTATACGATTATAATTCGTAAAGTAAATTCAGTGTAAATTATCAAGTGATATTACGTGGCTAAGACACCTTCATGCCCTTAAATTGGTCTAGTGAGCCTGCTGACCAAGCGTAATTTAAAGTGAACTTTCGACTATTATCTATTACGTGGCTAAGACACCTTCACGCCCTTAAATTGGTCTAGTGAGCCTGCTGACCATGCGTAATTCAAGACAGATAATAGACGAGAGTATAGCGAGTTCAGAGATGATCTGCTCTTTCTTTGCTTCTCAATACGTGGCTAAGACTCCTTCACGTCCTTCAATTGGTTGGTGAGCCTGCTGACCATGCGTATTGAGCAAGTAAATGAGAAGGGTAGAAGGCTTGTTTGAATGATCACTTCAAACGTAGTCCGGAAACCTTGCGGTGTTATACCCAAGGGCTACGTTCCTTGCCCTTAGCTTTGTGGGGTTCCATCATCCTCTCACTGCGGCCAAGACACCTTTAGCCGTCAGCACCCTGATCGGTCTTGTGAGCCTGCTTGACCGGCAGTGAGAAAATCTTTCCCTCATCCTTACTTCCTACCCACTTTCCATCTGTTGCCTTAGGTCGCTTGGTAACAGACTTCCCGTACTTATCTATATATTTATCTATCACACTTATATGTTTAGGGCTAGGGTGGTAGGTACACGTACATATTTGTAGGGACGTTAGGTCTAGCAGTTAGCCAGGTATCTCATCATTACACCCCGATGAGAGACACGCATGTTTACATGTAAATGAGAAGGTCGTACTTCTAGTTTTGAAAGAATCACACACATAGCTATTTTAGGGCCGACGTAGGTTCAGGTTCAATGGTAGGCTAGGAAAAGTAGGTAGGCAGGAATTTATTAAGCATACTTGTTAAATCTAAGTAATGTATTTTCTTAACGTTAAATCCGGCGGGCCAAGCCGTCCTTTTTGTAGATTCAATAATATAAATTACGTTCTAAAGTCGAACCTGCCTGAATAGGCCTATTAAAGTAGGTAGGCAGGAATTTATTTAGCCTATTGGTAAAATCTAGATCATTATGGTGGCAGCGTCCTAGCTAAGTCCAGCAGGCCAAGCCGTTCTATTTTTAGATCCATAATATATTGTTTTAAAATCTATTCTGCCTAAAAAGGCCTATTAAATATAATTATCTATCTACCTATTAACTGGGGAGAATGAGCAGTTAAGTTCTATGATTCAATATAAAATTGTCCAGGAATGGAATCCTTTGTTTTCATATTAAAATCCTCGCACAAGATGAGGTGATTGCCTAATAAAGGTATTGATATATTTTATCAGGCTATTGAAGCTACTAAGACAAGCAGATGCAGTTCTTATCTACACTATAAATCCTCGCAATAGATGAGGTACAACCAATAAGGTTCACGCTACAAAGACAGGCAAATGTAAGTCTTTGATACTATCAGTAATCATGGTGAAATATATCATTGATTTCATATAGTGTATAGCTAATAAGCTAAAATTTAGGAATCTAATTCCTTGGACATTTCGTATTGTATTAGCAGACAAATAACTGATTCATTTTACCTATATAATAGGTATTATCAATATCAGTGATTTGATGCACCTTAGCTGAAAAATCACTCCCTCTTACTCCTTTGTTTGTCAAAAGACTGACCATACAATTACAGACAGTAACGAGGCATGTTCTCAACCCCCAAAATGAAATCTTGGTGGGGGGTACCCAAGTATGGAGACGAAACCCACAGGACGCGCGGGGCGGAGCGCGTCCCTATGCCAATTTAGAGTCAGAATATGAGAGACAAAACTATTCATGATCACATGCCGATCAACAGAGCCAGTATGAAAGATAATTATATTCACAAGTTTTACGTCGATCACTAAAGCCAGTATGAAAGAGAATTAGATCCATTAATCCTTTACTGATTTCAGAGAGTCAGAATGAAAGATTCATATCAATATAATGTATTACGTTTAATTGATAGCATATCTAATATACTATTTAATAACTATAAGCTGTTAAACCACTAGATTCAAGAGTAGAGAATAAAACGCCAATCTTAGGCCGTTAATTCGTTAGATAAGTATAGGAATAATAGAAAATAAGTTCAGGAAGAGTTTTCGATCAAAATTTGTGTTAGAATAGCTAGATAATCTTAGGGTAGGCTAGAGAAATCGTTTTAAAATACCTCAAAAGAATCGCGGGTTATGTACAGGGCATGCGTAGGGTTACCACGTTGTCTTTCCATGGCTTCAAATTTAAAAACTAAATAATTATTTAATGGAGGTATTTTTAGGGGGGGGGGGGGGGGGGTTACAGCGTCTAGGTGCGCCTGCCAGTTCTATATCTGCAGACGTGATATTGCGGCGTACTCGCGCAGCTTGCAACAGCTGATCCCGGGTACTTCGCCGGGCAAAGCGTACCGCAATATTGCGAGGGCGTACCGTGGATGAGCTGTCATTAGCAGGGCGATCGTTGTGCCTCTTCAGCCCGACACGTTCAACATGGACTAGTTCTCTGTCGTCTATTTCTAATCCAAGCTTGAGAGCCAGAAGCTTCACAATATGTGTGATGTCATCGGAGCTTTCAGGTACACCAGCAATATCAATATCATTCAATAAAAGCTCTTGATCCCGCTCATTCAATTGATTTCTTAATGCGTCGATAGTAAGCGAGTTACTTTCAGCTGGGTGTGCCATTTCGGCAGAAATTTTCTCCTCGATTTTTACTATCCGGTCATCGAAGCGATCCATGCGTTCATTGCAGGCCTGTAATGACGATCTGAATTCCGCAACTTCTATACACACCCCCTTTATCTCCTCACGCAGTTCCTCCCGCAGAGTATTCATCTCCTCTTTAAAAGCCAGACGCATCGCTTGCATCTCTTCCCTAAAGGACCGAATCTCCAGGATGATAGCAGCATTATCCTTTAGCTCCTCTGTCGTATTGGGAGTTGTGTCATCCAACTGCGACTGGCGGTCAGCAGACGGAGACTTTTCACAATAAGCTGCTGAAAGTGCCCTTACGGGAGTCGACGAGTTGTCTCCTTTCGGTCGTGCCCGTACGCAGCCAGGGCAGGTCCAAGTTTTCGATACTTTGGCAGTGGACGGTATCATCACACAAGCGCCATGATAGCATGTAGAACATTTGCTGCACTGTGCACACTCCGACCCAGTAGCGGACAAAAACTTCCCACAAGCCCCGCATTTCTTCATTTTTTATGTTGAAAAATAGTTTCACGTAAAAATCTATGGGAGTAGTAACGAGAAGTCCGAAAGGCTATGTAGAAGCAGGCGTTCCAATGGTCTAGCTTGCAGCTTGAACGGCAAAATAACAATCTCGTTAAAAGCAGGCCGTGCGCAACAGTTACATATGCATGTAAATAAAAGATGAAAAACAAATCGTCAACAATCACAATCTGTATCACACAACCAAATATTGAGGGTAGATAAAGTTCACTCGTTACGTTCACACTATTAAAATATCGTTTATTTAGTTATTTATGCACTCAGGAAACCGTATTATTCAAAATCCGTTAGCAAACAAACTCCTACGGTAACGTACTAACTTTTTCTTTCACAAAAGCCGCTTGTGTTTATTATTAAACCGTTAACTTTATCAGACGTTGTGTATCGGCTGACATCCGTGACGTCACTCCCGTTAAAGGAACTCAAAACGTTCCTTAAGGTATGAGGTAGTAGTGGGATTAAAAAGTATTCCGTAGAGGAGAGAAAGGATATGAGCGTTCCGGCGAAGGCGAATAGGCAACCACTTGAGCTTATTGCGATATTCGGAGACATGATCATATTTCCGCAGGCCAAATATAAAGCGGATGGAGAATTTTTGGAGCCGCTCAAGTTTATTTAGTTGGTCTTCAGTTAAGTCAGGGTAGCTGGCGTCAGCATAGTCCAGAATGGGAAGTAGCAGTGATTGAGTAAGCGCAACTTTAGTGGATGTCGGAAGGAAATTACGCAACCGTCTAAGGGAGGCAGCTGAAGCAAAGGTCTTTTGACTTAGTGCTGTTAACTGAGGTCGCCACGAGAGATTTTATCATTAGATTATTAGATATTATTTATATTATTGATTATTAGATATTATTGATATTAAATTTAGAGACTTTGTCTATGAATAAGCCTAAATTTTTACGACCTCACTAATTTTGATGACAGTCCCATCAAAGACAACTTGCGGAAGGAGGAGCCAATCAATCTTAGTAATAATCCTCGAGCTTCCTACGACTATCACTTGTGTTTTTGCTGAATTTACTTTTAAACCAAAGGATTTACTCCACTCGAGGATGATTTGCAAGTTGTCATTAGTGCGTAATATGGCTTCACCTAACCGCTCCACCGGAGCCTGCGTGTAGATTTGCAAATCATCTGCATAAAGGTGGTAGGAAGAAAATAGTTTAATGGAAATTGTATTTATGAAAATCGCAAAAAGAAGAGGAGACAAAACACCGCCTTGAGGTACACCGGCACCCAATTGACACCAAGTGTAATAAGTATCGTCAATGCGGATACGTTGCCGGCGCCCAAACAGGTAATTACGAAACCAATCAATTACTTATGTTAAGAGAGTCGAGTAGAGCTAACAGCACATCGAAGTCTACATTATTAAACGCATTACTGAAATCCAGCAGCGTCAGTACAGTACAATTTCTGTTTTCCATACCATGCCTGATATCATCAGTAATTTTGATAAGAGTGGTGGATGTGCTATGGCCTGGACGGAAACCAGACTGATATGGATTAAGGAAATGGTTTTTGTTAAGGAATAAGCTGAGTTGCTGATGCACTAGACGCTCAAGGACCTTGGAAAGGAATGGGAGAATAGAGATAGGATGGAAATCAGAAAAAGTGGATAGATTAGGTTTTTTAGGTAAAGGAGTCACTTGAGCCTCTTTCCAAGCTCTTGGAAATGATCCAGTTTCGATGGAAAAATTTAGCAGGTAGGTAAGGACGTGGACAATGTCATCAAGGATAGGGATAATCATTTTTTTACTAATGCTGTTGCTTCCAATCGCATTCAATGCGATGCATGTGATACTTTTCTTAACATCACAATCAGTAAATGGACGAAAAATGAATGGTGGAAAGTCAGGAGTTGGTAAAGAAAAAAGTGAGTTCAATGTTAGAGTTTTAACATGTCCAACAAGGTTGGAAGAAGAAGAAAAGTGGAGGTTTAATGCATTTAAATCTAAATTTGGTTGAATGCTGTCTTGTCGAGACTTTCCAACTCCTAATGACCGAAGAAATGACCATACTTTCGCAGAGTCATGATTTTCGACAGATTCATGGATGTACCGGCGTTTTTGCATCCCTACACACCCTATTGCAGTGATTTCTACACTCTAAATACCTAGCCTTATTTTCGTCAGTCGGTCAGCGTTTGAATCTTGTCTTGGCTGTGAGCTTTTTATGCATTTCCGTACGTATACGATCAGTCAGCCATGGTGCCGGAAAATGCTTCATCTTTACAGCTCGAACAGGAGCGTGGACATCATAAAGTTTAGTCAGAATACCGTTGAAGCAGTCAACTTTTTCGTCTAGAGAAGCAGCTACTAAAACCTCAGACCAATCCAAGTTTCGGGCATCATTACGTAAAGTGTCCACATTCATACCACCAAAGTTACGCTGAAGGAGTATTTCAGGTTAAACTAAAGAAGAAATAGTAGATCGTGATATGAAAACTCATCCGCCGCACACTGACCGTGCTTAGCTACATGAGCAAGAGAAGATACTATAATTAGATCCAGAAGGGATGGTTGACAAGCCGGAAAATGATGGGTTGCATCTGAAGGAAGAATGGACAAGTTGCTGGCTTGAACTAAACTTCGAAGTGAAGACGAACGAAAATTTTGCTTTAGTAAACACGTATTAAAATCCCCCATTATAATGGTGTGATCGTGTATTGGTGACAGTTCTTCAAGTAGTTGTTCAAGAGAGAGAAAAAAAATTACGTTTGAGGAGGGTGAATAGTAAACACCAAGTAAGATTCTACGACTGGAAAGGGAGACTTGCAGAAACAGGTGTTCACCAGCACTGGATGGGGGGGCTGCGATGACATATTTATGACCGTGAAAGGAATATTAGTACGTATGTATATGGCAACATCTCCCCCACCTATACCAGTGCGGTCATTACGGACGAGTTTAAACCCTGGTAATGAGTAAGATGAAGATGATAAACAAGGCTTTAACCAGGATTCAGACACTAGAATAGCATGAATGTTTTTAAGGTTAAATGACGCCAGCATACTGGTGAAATGGGCCGGAACACTTTGTGCGTTGATGTGCACTACATTGAAGTTTTTCAGAACATCAGTAAATGCCGTATCCAAGGTATCTTATAAGGTGGGAATGCTGCAAAAGCTATCATCTGCACTATTGCCAATGGAAGAGGAGCATGACACAAAGTCATCAATATCACTATCGCCGATGCTGCCGCTGCTGCCGCTGGCTTTGTCGTCGCAGGTTGTGGGATTCGGTTCAACTCTCCAACACTAGATACTCGATGGCGAGTCCCGTCCTTTCCAAGGACGATAACCAATCCCTGTCGCGTCCAACAGTGCGCAATTCCAAACCGCTTCCGTGCCTCCATAAATGCTTCGTGACGGGTTTTGGTTAAAAATTTGGACATTGTTATGCCCGAGTTCTTCAAAGCAGTTTTACAAGACCACAACTTATCCCGTACAGAAGCCTCCCTGAGCTTACAGAGTAAAAGACGGAGCTTGTCAGTAGTGGATCGTCCCATCCTATAGCAACGGCTGATGTTAGCGTTTGAAAAAACAGATTGCTTCAGCTTCTCCGACACTGTCCTTGCCACAACATCTACTGGGTCTTCTTGACTGGTTTCCGGTACACCATGGAAAAGGAGAATCTTACGTCTCCCTCGCATCTCCAGATTATCAACTTCTTGGCTAAGTGTTGTTATTTGATCTTACAATGTATGCAGAGCCCGAACAATGAAGGATTTGAAGATGGCAAACTCATTTGCCAATGCTGCTGTGTCAGTGATTGGAGACTTACTCTGTAGCAACTTGCCTTCGAACTCTTCCATGGTATCCATAAACATGGTCCTCATTTGTGACAGTGGATTCTGAATGGCAGCTACCATTTTGTATAGAGGTTATGTGACAATAGTGAAGTGTGAAGAAGTGTAAAATAGATAGATAGATAGATAGATAACACTTTATTGATCACCACAATCATACAAGTAAAAGTAACTTAATCTAAGCATTATGAACTAGGAGGTTACACAATTGGCGGCCTTATCGCTTAAAGCGATCTCTTCCAGGCAACCATAGTATGGATAGGAAGAGCAAAGCTTTAGAGGATGGCGGTGCACTAATACAAGATTATGCATATTTCAATTAAATACAATGCTAAGAAGGAACTTAGTAACTATACATAAAATTCTAATACAAAATAATATAAATTATTACCCTAATACATACAATAATAAAAATAATATACTAATACATAGTTTATAAAAGAAAAAAGAGGTGACGGTAATTCAAATGCTAACTAACTATAAGAAAGTGATAAATAGTGTTGGTAAACTTTCAATTTAAAAGTGTTATGCGATGTTGATTTCCTGATATTGAGTGGCAAAGCATTCCACAACCGAACAGCTTGGGCTGTAAACGAGCTACAATAAAAAGATGTTTTTTGCAGAGGAGTTTTCAGTAAGAGGTTATCTGATGACCTAAGTGAAAAGTTGTGAGAGGAGCAGAGATACTCAAATCTATCTTTAAGATAGGAAGGAAAAAAGGGATTGAAAAGAATTGAGTAAAGAAGGGATAGAATGTGCAAATGCCGGCGCTGGCGAATAGGAAGCCATTTTAGTTTGGCACGAAAGGGAGTAACGTGGTCATATTTACGAAGGCCAAAGATAAATCTGATACAGACATTTTGAAGACGCTCAAGCCTATTAAGTTGCTCCTCAGTGAGGTCCAAATAACAAGCATCAGCGTAATCCAGCACGGAAAGTAAAAGAGATTGTGCAAGTGTGATTTTGGTAGCAGTAGGAAGGAAATTCCGTAGCCTTCTAAGTGAGCCAGCAGATGCAAACAACTTACGACTGGTAGTGTCCATCTGAGCATTCCAAGACAGAGTGCGGTCAAACATAATACCTAAATTTTTGACGGTCTCGCTATAAGGAATTGCTATCCCATCAAAAACGACATGAGGCAATGCTGGCCAATCGATATTGCAAAGTGTTCTAGAGCTACCAATTATTATAGTTTGAGTTTTAGTAGGATTTATTTTTAGCCCATGCCACTTGCTCCATTCAGTTATGCGACGTAAGTCCGAGTTGATTATCTCAACCGCATCAGAAATATTGCTGAGTGGAGCTTGTGTATAAATCTGAAGATCGTCTGCATAGAGGTGGTATGACGATGAAAGATTAAGAGAAATAGAGTTGATGAAAATTGCAAAGAGAAGAGGAGATAGTAAGCCACCCTGAGGCACGCCAGCAGACGTATGACACCACGAAGAGAAAGACTCATCGAGGCGAACTCGCTGTCGGCGGCCATGAAGATAGCTGTAGAACCAGTCAACCACTGCTGAAGATAAAATATGATATAAAATTGAAGATAAAATATGATTTAGTAGTCAGTTTTGAGCAGGGAAAACACTGGATGGGAGGTAGGTGGTGGTAGTAATTAATTTAAAACATGAATATATTATACTTTTGGCCTTTTACTATTTTTTATTAAATTTGAAAAAAGTGTTTTACAAAAATATGTGTTCGTTTTTTCACACCTACCGGCCAAAAAAAAGGTAGGTAGTTTATAGGTTCCTGTTGATTGTCACGCCATAAAATGGTTTGTAAATGTCTTTGATTCTCTTCTATAACGATTTGGCGAAACATTTTTTCAACGTCCCCAGTAAAAATATACGTATGCTGTCTTAGACGAATCAAAATAGAAAATATATCGTCTTGAAGAGTAGGTCCCACCATCATTATATCATTGAGTGAAAAACCTGACGTTGTTTTACACGATGCATCAAACACAACCCGACATTTAGTGCTTTCACTATGCTCCTTCAGTACAGGATGATGTGGCAAGAATACTGCATTTTCAGGTTTTGCTGTCCTTGAAAAATGACTGAGAGCTTCGTACTCATCAATAAAATTTACATATTGAGTTTTTACGTCAAGCTGTTTTTGAAAACGTCGCTCTAACGACTCAAATCTCTTGCGTGCCATATAGTAAGAATCACCCAATATTTCCGGCTTCGCTTTCAACGGCAGCGTGACGCAGAACCTCCCGTCCTCAAGCCGACGCGTGTGCTGCTCAAAATGACGTTTCCACTCTAACTCTTCTTGAGACATAACGGGTTTTTGTGGAACCTCTTCTAGTTCCCAAAATGTATTTAATTGGCTTCGAATTTCGTGACTGAAATTACACACAAGTTTTATTTGATTACTGCTTTGTTGACTGCACATAACTTGTCCAGATAATAACCAGCCGAACATAGAATTTTGTAATATAGGCAAATTACGTAACTTTATTTGATCTGAACATAATATGTCCCAAAACACGTCAGCTCCTAATAACAAATCTATTTACGCAGGAATGTAATACGAAGAATCAACGAGCGTTATGTTTTTGGGTAGCTTAATTTTTGTTACATCAACTTCCTGACTTGGAAGCGAACTAGTTATGTTCGATAATTATAATTCAATAATTATAATTCATATAATTCAATAACAAACGCATTGACTTTCGTGATAAATGCATTTGTGCGCGACTGTACCTTAATATTACAACGCTGTAACACATCAAACGAGATACTGTTGATACCTGTCACGCAAACTGAGTAAACATTTTCCGTTTGAATGCACAGTTTGTTCTTTAAATCCTCACTGAGAAACGACGACTGGCTTCCGCAATCCAGCAGGCAGCGCACTTCTATGATATCACCTGAATTGATGCTCGAAATCTTCACAATAGCTGTTGATAACAGAACCTGGTTTGAGATGCAAGTTGATAAAGAAATAGGACTCGAAACTAACTGTTTTGTCTCTGTCGTTTGCTTGTCAAAATGCAAAAGAGAATTATGCTTATGATTACATATTTTGCATGTTATTGACCTACATTGGGGGGCTCAATGTCAAAATGTATAAAAAAAATCTAAGTTAGGTACATCAGTCATAGAACCCTTAAATTTTTCCCATTTAATGCACACTATCTAACTTCGCTGAAAATAAAAATATTATTAGCGTATCCCAATTATCCTTTTTTTTCCTCCAACGTATTTAGCGCTCTTAAATGTTTCGCAATATGATCTGCAAGAAAACGCAATGAACTTTCTGCACTGACATTCAGAGCGTCCAATAAAGACTTAAGGTGAGTATAAACTAGCTTACGTTTATCACTAAAACGGTCACACAGGAGTTTCCAGGCAACTTCATAATTGCGGCTCGATAGTTCCAAAGATGCAATCACAGAGGTGGCCGAGCCAGTAAGTGCACTTTTCAAATATTGATACTTATTTATGCTTGCGATAGAATCATTACTATGAATCAACGAAGTAAATGTATCATGAAATTCTAACCACTTCGATAAGTCACCGTCAAAATTAGGAATTTTAATCTGAGGTAACTTTATATTAGTCTTCTGTACTGTAGGTGTGTTCGAAGTTGAACTTTGCACATCAAATTCAATTACAGTATGATATTCATCGATAATTTTTTGGGCCTCCGCAATAGATCTATAAAACCTATTCTCAGTAAAATCTCTTTCCGCCTGATTTTCTGAACTTTCCATTTTAATTTCTATGCTAGTTTGTAAAAGATCATACTACTCAAATAGTCCCTCTAACTTCTTTAATCGTGTTTTAGTTTCATGGCATTTAAGCTTAGTAATAGAAGATAATGACTTTATTTCTTCTAAATATTTTTCCAATGTAGTTAACCTTCCTTTTATAGAAGATTTTTTAGCTTTCAGCTCCTTCAAATCATCTGCGCTGGTCATTGCAATGAAGACAAAAAACTCAAATAATATAAAACAATGTATAAATACCTTTACTTGTAGCAAACCTTCAAAAACAGTTGTGAATCCGAGCGACAACAAAAGGCCGTTATATGCCTACTCTTGGTAAGTAAGTATAGGTAATAGTGCAGTAATTAGGATTAGGTATTTCACTTGCACTTATCCGATAAAACCAGGGCCTCTAGCCAACCGGTATTTGCTACGAAGCGATTCTATTTCATCCGTCGTCATCGTTCGGGAGCGACACATCCAAATATTGTACAGCTCAATAATTATTGAGCAGTTTATTGTACGCGGCCAAATAATTATTGAGCTGTACAATATTCGGATGTCTCGCTGCCGAACGATGACGACGGACAAAATAGAATCACTTCGTAGCAAATACCGGTTGGCTAGAGGCCCTGGAATTGTTTTAGATTGGGATTAATAAAAGAACATATATGATGATTTTAAGATACTTTTGTGGGGAAAAATGATTTTAAAGTGCTATAAGAATGTGTCAATTTGCAATAGGCTGCAGAAAATATTATGCTATAGGTAGATAAATGTGATTGGCAAAACAAAATACCTAGATAATAGTTATAAGTAAAAGCTCGAACTGCAATGTAGCAGGCAGCCTATTGCTATCGCTTTTTATAAAAATGTGTAGTAAAAGTATTATATAAATAGCTTCTTTATGTGCATAAGTTTAAGGGAAAAAAATGCATAGATTAGAAGTAGAAAAAATAAATCATAGTAAAAGAATCGAGTAGCTTATAAAATAGCTTTGAATTTTTTTATAAAGATTTTTGTTAAGTAAACTGCGGAATTAGGCCTTAAGGATGCCTACTTACGTGAATAAAATGATTATTTGACTTAGCCGGACCTCAGCATAAAGCAGATTTGATGGAAAAACTAAAAAAACTCGAGCACGCTAGACGAAAAACGGAAAAACGGTTAGGATAGGAATAAGATATGGAACGGGCAAACCTCTCTTTCGGAATCCCACAACACAATCACAAATTCAACTGCTTGATTTCCTTTTTCTTCGGTATAAGCGGTTAATTCGGTTCCATCCAATTCCAAATTTTATAATCCGATATTTCACCGTTGCCGATCCAAAGTCATTACAATGTCGTTCCACACAAGATGTCCGCGGTCGCGTCGACGATTGCAAATTCTCGTTTGTTGTCACGGTCGCCAAAACTTGTTGAGAATCGGGATTTCTTCCAGGATATTGTAATGAAACTCCCGAGGTCCAATATAAAGTTATAATGATACGTAAATGCTTTACAGTAGTTTAGTTAAAATATAAGATTATTGAAAGTGTGTGCGTCGTTTGCGTGGATCGACGGCCAAGTGTTGGCCCGACGCGCGGGCGCGGGGCGCGGGAGGGGCGCCAAACCGGTATTTGTTTATATGAAGTATAAACAATAACCTTAGAGCGAGAAGCTTATTAGCTCACAGAAATGGGTTGTCGAACAGACTCAGTTCAGCAGCATACGCAGTCAAAATAAACCATCAACTTACTGACGTAGAAACGGCTAGACTAGTTTATTTCAGCTACTTCCATAGCATTATGTCGTACGGCATTTTGTTGTGGATGAATGCTGCAGATATCAACACCATAAAATATATTTGTGCTGCAGAAGAGGGCTGGTCGTGTAATTTACAATATGGGCCCCAGAGAATCACCTATAACTAAGTTTAAAGAAATAAATATTATGACAGTTCCATGCCATATATGAACACTTAATGTAGTAATAAGTTATTAAGAACAATGATGTTAAAAAAAAAAGCCAGAGTTTCTTGCCAATTATTATTCTTCTCTGTTTGGTCGCGTTACGAATTGGTGGTAAATTAAAAAAAAATACAATTCAAAGTGTACTTTAAGTGCCTCATGAATTAAGAGATTTTTCCTTTTACTTTACTTTACTTTGATTTAAACTAGAAACATGATAACGACCGCGTTTTTGTGTAATTTACGTGTAAATGCACAAAAACGCGTGCACTTCATGTCAACGTTCTGTGCCGCAACACGAGAATACAATACTGAATGTATGAATTATACGTCATTGACGTCACCCGTGGTGGCTTAGTTAAATCGCACTTTACCGGTCTTGTTTTTAAATCAAATCCATACAAAGGTTGTCCGGAAGAGATCGCTTTAAGCGATAAAACCGCCCATCGTACTCTCATGATTGTTATTGTCTGTTTTATTCTTTACGTTTAAGTTGGTGGGAGTACAATAAAGAGTTCTCTATATATCTAGGTATCTATCAATATACTGACGCACGTGACCCTACCAACCTAGGTGGTAGGTAGCAGGTACAGGATATTAGCATCTTTCTAACATAATTATTTGGGACAGGCGAGGAGTTGACTTGGTAGCGCAATTGGTTAGGGCGTTCCGGTATTAATGAGAAGGCCGCGGGTTCAAATTTAAATTTTAAAAAATTTTAGATTTTCCCATAAGTGAAGCCTAACAACCTGCGCACATTGGACGACAAGTGTCAGCGATTAGACAAGCTGCGGGGAAAATTGTCCAATTTTCATACATTTTGTTCAAAGCTCCTCACACACCGCGACAGTCACGACAGCAAGATATGACAAGCGCTCACGGCTAAGCGCGACGACAAAGCGTCGTGTTTGCGAGGTCTGTTATAGGTACTTAAAAAACATAAAATCATTGATAACTTATTTTCCTTTATTTCACAGGTACTGGTAAACGGATACTAAACCCCGTCAGGTATTATAACCCGAACAATAAGGGTGAGTACGGGTATTTCTATAAGGAGGATACCCATAAGTTCCTTGGCCCGTATGTAACATTCCGTAGATTTTATCGCGGCAGTGCATCCGCAAAAAAAGATTTCTATTGTAGCTACGAGCCATATTGAGTACGCGCCGCGCACAAACAAAAATCGTTCCCAACGCGCTTTAAAACGTTTCTTATAAGAAAATACCCATGCCTTTTGAAATTATTACAAAGCCACTTCACAACGAAGTTGAATGTTTAGGTATTATTTATATATTTCATATTTATTTATTACTCCAGAACAAATACAGGCATGCAGTATAAAGGCAATAAAACTAAGTATTTAAGTAGGCACATTATTAAGGTAGTTCGGTAAGAACTCATTGCTTACAGGATCAATAATAAGAAGAAAATAAAATAAAAAAGGGGATGGCTAAAATAGTGCCTACCTACTTACAAATGGTGAGTACTTACATAAGAGATTGTAGCTCCCTCGCTAGGATACCCTGTGTTGTGGGTAGCTACCTATCTCCTTTAAAAATCAGGTAGATAGTAGGCACCACCCACGGAAATAGATCGACAAGCAGGTACGTAATCCAATCAAAGGATTGATTAGTGATTAGCATGGTATCTATGTATAATCTACCATAAATCCTTTATCAACACCAGTAAATTTGAGGTATTGGTGTACCTACACAATTATATGCATATAATGTAGGTACCTAATAAATTCAATGGCAGCCAAAATTGGTTGGCAAAACTGGGCGGAACGGAGTAAAATAGTTTCTGCATTTCAAAACAGTTTTTCCAAAAGTGTGGCCTTCCATCGGCAACGGAACCTAGTCGGGAAATAAGCGGTGTCAGATGAGCGAAATTGTGAACTCTAGAATCCGCTCCAATAAACATAGTATTTTTGTACGAAGCTCGTATTGAGTCCGCTCCGCTCGCGGTGGAAGACGCCATTACAGTTCTGGCACAGAGTGTATGAAGCACTAACGGTATTATTGCTTCATACATTCTCTATGAACGCATCCACACTTTGTCATTGTCATTTCAGTCATAGTGCTCTGTTTTGACCAAGGAGGTTTAGTATGGGAGGGCGCGCTTTTAACTAAAATATGTGCCTAATGTAGTCTCCCAAATTAGGGTTGTCTGGTTGCATCTTTAGTGTTACACATAAGAGGAAATGAGACACAACCCTAATTTAGGCATTTTTTAGTAAGAAAAAATCGTGCACAGATTTTAAGCGTGCATTCCCCAAGTACGAAGTACTATTATTAATTCTATGGTGTTGACTTTAAAATTATGTTGAGGACCCGGTGCCGCCGCTGTAACTGCAGTGATATGTCTGAATAGGCCATAAAGGCTCCCCCAAATTTATTATAGGTCGATAATGCCGGATGCGTTATTGCAATAATGCGTCCCAATTCCTTGCACACAACTGCATTTTTATCGTCCTATAAATTCTATGGCAGGTTTTTCCGTAACGTAATTATCGGTCGATAATACCGGATGCGTTATTTCAATAATGCAGGATCGCATGCGTCCCAATACAAATGTTCTAAGAACCATAAAGTTATATCGCAGGATGCGGGAACGCAAGTTTTCTACTACTATTGCGTCGTTATTATTGCAGCAAGCTACACAGTAGCTTCGTAACTGTGTCCTGAGAAATAATGTATTAAAAACCAACTAAAAACAGATATCTCAATAACGTATCCGGTATTATTGATTGATGTAAATGTAAATGTAAATGGACTCCCTTTTACGCAATTGGACTCCAGTTGGTCCATTGTGCGTGTGGGAGATCTGGTTAAATACTTAGCCAGCCTAACTCCGCCCAGAAGCACAGAAGTTTCCTGGGGTCTTCACAGGCTTCGCGGAGTGACCTTGGGGTTCCAAGGATTTGTTAACTTTGTGATGCAACTCCCACGCATTCCAGGATTACGTGGGCTGCTGATTCTTCTTCGGTCAGACACCCTCTGCAGAGTGGGCTGTCTGTTGCTCCGATGTTGCAGAGGTGTTTGTTCAAAGGAGAGTGTCCCGTGAGGGTACCAACGATGGTGCAAAGATCTTGTCTTTTGAGTCTTAACAGACGACGGGTCAGCCGCGGTGAGGTGGCCGGTAGTGCTGCTCTGGACTGCCTGCAGTCCGTCGTCCGTGCCCAGCGTTCGTTGTGTTGGTTAAGGGTACGCAGGTATAGCTAGGTATAGCTGGAGGAGATGAGGGGTCCTATATTTCACTAATAATTATATCCTTATATTCAATAATTATATTTTCTACCATATCTACTTATTTATATAATATAACTAACTCTTATATAAAATAGGTACCTGAACGGAACAAGCGAATGATTCGTCATATGCACCCGACCTTCAAACCGAAACACAGCAATGCTATTTCACGGCAGAAATAGGCATGGTGGTAGTACTTCCCCAGTTGAGCTCTTCACAAAGGACTTTAATACCATGTTATTAGAGAATGATATTAATTAGTCTAAATGCAGGGAGGTATTTGCCTGGTTAACCTAGTAACACCTCGTTCCTTTATATGTTTAATTGCATATTTTGCAGATTCAGTATTTTTTTAATTTAAGGATTTTTCAGGTAAATTTTGGGTCTAACCATACTCCTTACAAACTTCAAGATAGATTAGGTTACTTATTGTAATTTGAACTGCTGTATATGGAATGATCCTAGTGCTACTGCCCAAATGCTTATCAAGACATAGGTATTGTGTTTTGTCAAGTTATTGCCTGAAAGAAAACCATATTTCAATAATGTATCTATAATGTTAATAATGTTTAGCATAACATTTATGACCTCAAAAATGAGCCACTGATCCCACTCTAACCCTAGAGAGCTTGTGAAGGGCTCGTCTGCCTATTTCTACCGTTGAAGCAGTATTGCTATATTTCGATCGATGTTGCCGGCAACATAAAAGTAAAAGTAAAAGTAAAAGTAATATTTATTGCTTGAAATACATGTACATAAGGTGTTATATTATATGACATTAATATGGGTAACAATGTATTCTACCGTATTACGGCGTGCAATATTTTTACAATAATTTAGTAGGTATTATGAACTGCTAAAACGAAATGATTAATTGAAATAATAAAAAAGCTAAAATAATTGTTCAAAATAATAATGATTATGATAGTCAACATTAAAATGTCATAAAAAATACAATTATACAAATTAAAAATAAAACCAAAACTTAGTCACAAAAGTGCTTGTCATTCAGAAATTCGTTAATTGTATAATAGCATTACAGGCATATTGTTGCATAGTAGCACACTTTACAGATATGCGTGACTTACAAAGCAATTCTTAGCTATGAGGAATGCGTGCTTTGAATAAAAATCTGTGCCTGATTTTTCTTAATAAATGTCCAAATTAAGGTTGAGTCTCGTTTCGAATGACGTGATCAATTTATCTGAAAATAAATTTAAAAAATGTTGTTAAACGTAACCTCTGTAATAAAGTTTACTATAAAATTTCTGATTATTTAGATGACAAAAAAGCTTGGGATAAAACTGCCTTCATCTCCTTCAAAACCAATGAAATAGTTAAGAAAAAATATTGTAAAACTGACACATAAAAAAATAGAAGCCTAGCAGAGTTTCTTGCCAATTCTTCTCTGTTTGGTCGTGTTTCGAATTGGTTTGAATTAAAAAAATGACGATTCAAAGTGTACTGTAATGTGCGTACTGAATAAAGAAATTTTCACTTTCACTTTCTCCTTATGTGTAACACTAAAGAGGAAACGAGAACAACCATAATTTGGGAGAATACATCAGGCACACATTTTTGTTCAAAGCGCGCCCTCCCATACTGAACCTCCTCCGTCAACACAGAGCACTATGACGGAACTGACAATGACCAAGTGTGGATGAACTGACAATGACATTCATAGAGGATGTATGATTACGGTACCTTCTGTGCCGGAACTGTAATGGCGTCTTCCACTGCAACCGGGGCGAACTCATTACGAGAGTAGGGGAAAATTGGGGCATCTGGATCAAAAAAAATCCAGCTGGACCAATTTTCATCTATTCATGTTTTCATCGATTCAATCTACTTATTCAAGTTTTCATCTATCCAATCTACTTATTCAAGTTTTTATCTATTCAATCTACTTATTCAAGTTTTCATTACTTTCATTAAAATATTCAATTCATATTCATATTCAATAAAACCCCTATAATGTTTGAATATTAAAGGGTAAATAAAATAAATGGTGAAGTGTTTCAACCAAGTTTAATAAATTACACGATCCTAGATTACAAATTATTATACATTGAGTTGTCCATCAATTTAAGAATTTCTCTTATTCTCGTATAAATATGATCAGAATAAACATTTGAAACCACATGTTGAGCACAAATTTAAGCATTACACTTGCAGGTGGATTCTTCAGTAGTTGTGAACTGATTAGCATTATAAATCTCAATGCGAATGACTTTCATCCCATGAGCGGTTGTTTTTACGCTCGATGTCAACAGCTTAGTTTGTATGACAGCAGGACATTCAGAGTTATCCCCCACATTCTGAATGTTTTGGTTTTCAAAAATGTTTTCAATTGGATGTATATCAGAAGGAGATGCTGGTGGTGACAAAATCCAGCTTGAATACTGTAAACATCAAGATAAGATGAATGATTTCACGAAAATGACATTACGGCAATACAATACATGTAAGCCAATGAAGATTTCAATATTAAAATTATTACAAACAGTTACCGGCATTTCTTCGATACGACTTTGATTGAGAATGCATAACAGCTTCTGATCCAAATTAAAATGATTTCACAGCTTATATAAAAAATAATTTCCTGTCATTAGAGTTCTATTTTGTACTCCATTGTAGTTTCTGTTTACAGTGAACTATTAAAAAATATATTTTTCTTTTTCTTATTTTAAAAAAATATATTTTTTAAAATAAGAACAACCATTGTCTTTTTTCTATGATTGATTGATTGATTCTAGGCTGCCTGTATTTTTTTTCAAAAACCCGTTAATGTGGTTGTTTTTTCTTTGACATCAATTGATAATTTTCTAAGAACAAAATCTTCTAACTACAAATAAACAATCAATACAATCTAACGAAGAATTTCGCTTATTTCATATACATAAATAATATGTTTATAGTTGGATATGTGCAAAAGTATTTTAGTTTCGCATAAACGAATTTAAGTGCGTATAACATATATAAAGTGAAATAAAGTTTATAATAAGCATTGTTTAATGGACTTAATTAAATTTATTTAACTAATTAAATAAATAAAAAATGTTTAATATAACGAAGCATTTAGCTTATTTGATATCGTAACTAATGTTTTTATGATTATTAATATCAACGGGATATTTACCATGATTTGTGAGTTCTGTTATTTCCCGATATTTCGACGCAGTTGCATGCGCCATGATCACGGGAAATAACAGAACTCACAAATCATGGTAAATATCCCGTTGATATTAATAATTATGTTCTCAACCATGATAGTTTCAAAAGTTATAATGTTTTTATGTTTAGATAAGTATGAACTTAGCATTTTATTTTCGCATTAACGAATTTATTTAGATATATCGAATCGGCTAAATTCTTCGTTACATTGTATATAATTATGATAATGCAAAACATGTTCAAAGTGAAATAAAGATTATGATGAGGATTCTTTATAGGACTTAATTCAATTTAATTAACTAATTATATTAAAAAGATATAATTATATACAATGTAACGAAGCATTTACCTGATTCGATATACCTAAATAATATGTTTTTATATTCATATAAGTATGAACTTAGCTTTTTCGCATAAACGAATTTAATTGTGTAACATGTTTAAAGTGAAATAAAGATTATGATTATGATTTATGATTTTTTACTTAAAAAGCCAGCTCCAGCTGACACGGTCGCAAATCCTTTTCCATGTAAATGAAACATAGCTTAATTCTTAGCTATAATAAATAAGTAATGTAGCTGGTGCCTCACTTGGCGGAGGAATATTATTAAATAATAATTATTATTAATTAATTAATTAATAGGAATTATTATTAAACAATAATTTAAAATAAATAAAAAACCGGCTTTAAAAACAAAAACTGCAAAACTAAAAAGTAAAAAATAATTGCGTATTTTTTGTTCATACAACTTCCAACTTCAAACATTTTTTATCAATTTATCCGTACGATCTATGCGTTTACCACATAGGTAGATCTAGATCTAACTATATAACTTTTTAACTAATAGATAACTTTTTTAAGATTATAAGAGTACAGTTTCTTATGATTAATTAAGTTTAGATAAGCGCGTTAAGTAATAATTTTGTAAAATAAAGGATTTAAAGTATCGTCTTTTAATGTAACTACAGAGCTAGGAGTTAGAGCTAGATAGCTAGCGAATGTTGAAGCGAGACGTTGATAAAGTGTGTATAGAGAAGCTAGCTCCGCTCTTACTATGAGACAAATAAACGCCCTTGTCTAGCTACCGGCAGAGAGAAGACACGGCGTGGGTATAAATATTGAGACGAGTTTTGAATCGGCAGTGTGAATCTCGAGTAAACTTAGAAATCGCGAACGTTCCGCCGCTCTTCCTCAGCCGATAGCAAACCTGCCCTGATTAAACTGGATAGCCTGGCATTTTCATTTCAAAAACCCTGTTGTAGGCACGAAAACCTTGCTAGGAACCAAATACCATCATTATACAGTCCACTTGCCCTACCCCGAACACTACCTGTTATTTTTGGAGTTGGGAGTATGGGATACAATGTGTGTATAAGGATGGCGGGTGTATGTTATCAAGTGGTCACTTTTTATGCATGAAAGCAATTTACGACCAATGTACTAAATGTACGTCGCATTTTAAGCCTAAGCCTAGCATAGATCCCGTGTTATTAAGGAAAGTAAGTGAGTCGCTTGCCAGATATCAGAATGGCGGGTAATTTCTAAATCAGAGCAAATCACCAACGATATGAGTTTGAAACACTAGCATAAATCCAGAGTTATTCAAAAAAGTTCCTTGAACCACTGCAACGAAACAGGTCTCAGGAGAGCGTTCCGTCGTTCACAAAATATAAGCTATCTAAATAAACTCAAAACTAAATACTTTTGGATGAGATAAAAAGAATAAAGAAAAAGGGGAATGACAGTGGATGTCTCAAGAAAAATTGAAAAAATTCGTTGAGAGGGATGTTTGGAGGCTTTACAGGGAATAATCAGGATGAAATCATGGAATGTTCAATTCAAAAACAAGGAATGATGAGAGTTGATGTTCTCCATGTCAATTGGCGAGTGTACACAATGATAATGAGCGGAAAATCTAGCTATAGTTATGTGTAATCGTGAGTACTAGAATGTGGGATTCTGCTCCTCCTAAGGGATGGAAATGTAGGTGGGTTGAGCACTGTTAGGTGCAGTAATGGACCGTAGATAAAAGGCGACCTGCCTTTTATCTACGGCGGGATTAATTACTTTATTACAGAAAAGACTAGATCTGCGTGTCATAGTGGACAGAGAGTCCACTAAGCGGGAGCCGGATAGAAAGAGTGGCTTTTACAAGCTGTGGATGAGGAAGCATCGGAGTCTCCATCAATCAAAACATTCAATATTACTATGTGAGATAAAATTATTATAATTATTTATTTACTGGTAAAGATGGGGTCTGCACATGGACTGTTACTGTTGGGTGAGTTGCCAATTTATCTTTAATGTTTTATGATACTTCAAAACTCTGAAATATAAGGTTTTTGAAATAGATACAATTTACTGCCATCTAGCGATGGATTATGAAACTAAATAAAAGTAAACCTTATCTCAAGTTATGGAAGTGAGTGTAAGTTTGTTTGTTTGTTTGTTATGTTTTCACATTATGAATATTCACCCAATTATCATAGCAATTACATTGTCAGAGAAACGAAAGACATAAAGTACCTACTTGGATCCAGAGGAGGATTATTGTTCCTACGGGATACCAAAATAACTTTCTACAGTGAGACAGCGAGCAAAAGCTAGTATCTAAAATATAAATTCAATCTAATATACTCCTTAAACGTGATACAGTTGTCCAAAGTAAATATTCTTCGGGAAGAATGAGCTGTTCAGTCCTATGATTCTTTATAAAACTGTCTAAGAAATGAGATTTCTCTTATTCACATTAAATATTGTACCTACCTAAGAGGTAACTGCTGATAATTTTGATTAAACTGCTGAAGCTATTGAAATTACTATGACTAGCATGAGCAGTCTTTATCGTCACAATAAATCCTCACTAAGAAGAAAGAGGTATTTTATAGCCAAAAATATGAGGCTTACTCTACAAAGACAAGTAAATGCAGTTCTTTTAGACAATCCTACGGGACTCTTGATGAAATATATCATTGAAACACATTCTTTTATTTAGCAAAGCTAATATTTTAAGAATTGAATTTCTTGGACATTTTGTATTGTATCAGCAGACAAATAACTGCTTCCTATTACCTGAAATAAAGGTTTTAACCATTAAGTGATTTGATGCATTTTGCTGCAGATCACTCCTTACTTCTTTGCATAGCAAAATACTTACCATAATATAAACATTAGCCAGTGATGAGGCATGCTCCCAGTTCCAAAATGAAACTATGGTGGGGGGCTGTCCAGTCTGGTGACGAGGCTCACAGGTGGCGCGGGGCGGAGCGCTATCCTTTGCCATTTAGATTCAGTATGAGAGAGATAAAACTAGTCATGATCACATGTCATCATCACAGAGTCAGAATGAGAGAGAATTATCTAACTGAGAAGAATAGGTTTTACTGATTGTTGCGTAGGTAGAGATCCAATCCTATGCCTGATGTAGAGCCTGAATGTATGAGATAATATTTGCACAAAATCTAAGTCGGTTGAATAATCAGAAAGAAAGATACAAGATTATTCACGAATCTTTAAAATCAGAATGAAAGAGATTATTCTACTCACAAGTCGATAAAACTAAAGCCAGACTGTGGGAAGAATCTAATAATAAATTCTAATTGTCAATCTTTATTACAAACTAAAACATAATACTTAGTAAGTACAATACATCATTCATGTTCTTTTGGTTATATATTATTTTATTCCCTAAAAACCTAAGCTTATTTACATATTCTAAACAGCGTTATTCTCTTCTATCAAAACTAGGTATTATAATGTGCAAAGATTAGTAATTTGTTAGGGAAGCTAGAATAAATATCGTTTCAAATGTCTTGAAAGATCCATTGAATTATTACGTTAATTTCATAGGGCTCTAACAACTAAACTAGACGATTCTTGTGGCCATAACAAATTAGTATTCTTAGTACATAGGTTTATTATAAATTAGGCAGGTAAACGTTTATAAGATATAAATACCAATATGAGTTTGAAATGACTTTGGTAGCAATGTACGAGAAATGTTGAGTCCATTTCTCGTACATTTCTTGTACGTTATATCAGGTTGGTGGCTCAAGAAACTTTCTTGTGTAACTCTGGATCAATGCTAGTAAATTGCGTGAAATTTGACGTATACTTGAAACTTTACGTATTTCAAACTCATATTGTTAGTTATATCAGGTTGGTGACTTAAGGAACGTTCTTGAAAAACTCTGGATCTATGCCAGTTCATTGCTGTAAATTCGAATACAATGATTACATTGCTCGTACATTGCTACGAAAGTCATTTCAAACTCATATTGTTAGTTATATCAGGTTTGTGGCTCAAATAACTTTCTTGAATAACTCTGGATTTATGCTAGTATATTAGAAGTATGTTATTGGGAGTTCTAGTTCACCAGTAGTTTAGCCGGCTTCTTGAGGTGTACTTAACCATGAGAAAATTCTTCAGGCGCCAGTTGTAAGATCCAGCAGACCATAAACTTCTGCTTAGTTATTGGGAGTTCTATAACACCAGCAGAACAAACCTTAGTGAGCGTAGTGAATGGAGTTAGTAAAGCGAACGAAGGTGTTCTGAAGGCTAAACCGCTGGCGGTCTAGTACTCCCAATAACATACTGCTTCATCATCATCATCATCAGCCTATAGCAGTCCACTGCTGGACATAGGCCTCCCCTAATGAACGCCATACATTACATTGCTTAAAATTTGACGTACAATGAGTTCTTGCTTGGACATTGCTACAAAATTCATTTTAAACAAAATTCATTGTAGGTAATTTGTTCAGATTTAGAAATTACCCGCCATTCTGATATGAGGCTAGTGATTCACTTATTTTCCTTAATAAATCTGGATCTATGCTAGTACATTGTTTGAAAGACGTACATTTAGTACTTACATCATACACCCGCCATCCTGATGCACACGAGAAAATTATACAAAAAAAGGTTGATTGTTAGTTGTATGAACAAAACATAAGCAATTATTGTTTACTTTTCAGTTTTGCAGTTTTTGTTTTTGAAGTCTGGTTTTTATTTATTTTAAATTATTGTCTATTTCCAAATTTCTGTGAATCTGACTTTGAGACGATTACTAAAATTCATTACCTATTTTCTCACCCTGAGGATTGGTCCTTTTTTTTTTTATATGGGACCAAACTGAAAAAATGCCGTCAACAACGAAAAAAGAATTTTCCAAATCGGTTGATAAAGGACGCTAACAAACATGATTAAATTTGCGCCCATAAAATTTTCATCCCTGTTTCCTCACCCTTATGGCGGGTACAGACTGACGCAAAGTAACATGCAATGTTACACGCAATGAAAAATTTGCCGTACACTGTCGCACGCAATGTAACATGCATTGTAACAGAATTCCCATAGTGTGGACGCCTTGCACGCACGAACGGAGCATTTCAGGCCATGCGCGCGGCGATCCGCAATCTGTTGGTTTTTTTGCTAACCAAAAACATCGTTGCCATGTTTGTCGATTTTTTCGCCATTTAAGAATCTATTTCAGAAGGTTTCTAGCCGATCAAAATAGCGGTCGGTGACTTATCGTATTTAGGCTATTTTGAAAAAAAAAATACTGAAATAGGCTACGGGAATAGACCTTCCAGGACTTTATCGGTTTGAATCATATTTGGTTGGTTACTCACTCAAATTTGTACCATACATGGTCTTATACTATTATATTCTAGACCCTACAGGGTTTAGATACCATAGCATAGACAATGATAAAATGTTATTGAGCTTAGACCAATTACCATCAATAGCCGTTATTAATAATACCTCGCGGAAGTACAGAAGGTGGCCCGAGTCTAGGGTTATGGTGTCCTCTCCCTCTCTTCGGACTTCACACAACCCCAGAACATGCCACTTAATGTTCTCCAGCTCCACTTCCAACTGCGCTAGATGTTCGTCGAGCCTCAGAGTGCGTCCGTTAAACGTAGCCAGGGTCAGATTTTGCAGATAGCCAGAGGTAACCCGGGGATTCCTAGCACCCCCTGTCCCGCCGTTACCATGGCCGCTACCTGTATGGCCAGGAATAGCGGGACGGCCGGGAACTGGGGGCCATCTCTTTCTTGCGTCTTTCATTATAGGAGTAGACACTCTTATAATGAAAAGCGTGGCATGCGGGTTGGGGATCGCAGGACACAGCTTCTCGCACCGCCGACGCTGCTGCCCATCGACGGTCAGGGAATTTAGCTGTGCCGGTATAGGCTGCGCTATGCCGCAATCAGCCGGCATAGCCTCGTTCGTTAGTCAGCAGGGTGCACCGCGTGCAGGTGAGGTTGGCTTGTGTCCGGAAGTTGGAGGTTGGAACACCTTACCCCCCATAAACTATTATCGTTATAAAAATCGAATGGTACCGATGTGGAAGGTGATTTATGCTTTATTTTGAAGGGGGGGGGGGGGGGTTACCGTTACCGGTAACTGACAGATTAGGGGGGTTCGTGCGACGTCGGGACGGGCCGGTAGTATCTAATATTTTTGTTAAACCTTCATGTTACTACCTAGAAAAGATCAGATAGAAAGTACTGGGTTCACCCGTTAAACTTACACATGCTACAAGACTGCCAAATCTACACGAATAGAGGAAATTTAAGAAAATACCCAGAACATTTTTTTACTTTTACAGAATGTCTGGAATCATTTGACGAATTATTAGGTTTATAAGAAATAAAATATCAAGATAGTTTTTTTTATATTATATTTAATCAATTATATTATATAGCTCGGGATAGAGAGGTTTGGAAGTCTATGGGGGAGACCTTTGCCCAGTAGTGGGACGAAAGAGGTTCATTAAAAAAAAAAATATATATATATATATATATATATATATAAATTTTCGTCGTAAAATTTCGAGCGTCGAGCTAAGGACAGGATACGCAGTCACATGACATCCTTGAGATTGAGCTATGGCTCATTACTATTATCATTATTATTATTTTATGATCAAAAGTCACGGTTGGCTTTGGTGAGGACGAACTTCTGAATGTCATCAAGAGAATCTCCCCTTCGAAGTCACCTGGTCAGGATGGCTTTACCGCGGACATCTGCCATAATGCTATCACAAGCTCTGGAGGCCTTATGAATCCTATGAGTATGATAATGAGTCCTTGGAATTATGAATAGATGCCTGAGACCCGGCTATTTCCCTAGACGATGGAAGAGTGCCGTGACACAAGAAAGACTACTCGGCACCAAAGTCTTACAGACCCATAGGGCTTCTGCCCGTCTTCGGTAAAATTCTGGAGAAACTCTTCACCACGAGACTGATGTGGCATTTGGGGGGCCCAGGTTATATATTTATTTATTTATTATTAGCCTGATAAGACGCGAATTTGCAGCCAAAAATATCGTGGCGGTAGTGTCCCTGGACATAGAGGGGGCTTTTGATGGCGCTTGGTGGCCTCTCATCATTAAGCAGCTCATCGCTAAAAATTGCCCACATGACATCCTGCTTCTTATCAACAGTTACCTGTCCGAGAGATCGGTACGCGTCCAATATGCAGGGTAGGAGGTTACGCGAGGGATGCATTCAGGGGTCCACCTGCGGGCCCATCATGTGGAATATCCAACTCGATCCCTTGCTGCAACAGTCCGAAAGGCTCCAGGCCGATTTTTTTGTTTGCGGACGATTTCTGATTATCGCCTCAGCTCGTAATATCGTGGAACTGAACAGCTGTGTCAAAGGCGCTCTGGACTTAGTCGCAGATTGGGGCGGAAGAAGCAAGATGCGATTCGCAGCTCACAAAACTCAGGCTATAGTGGTGACCAGGAAGATCAAGTTTGACACTCCCACTTTTGTCCTGAATGGAGTAAATATTGCCATCACTAATGAGCTTAAAGTCCTGGGGCTAACAATTGACTCAAAGCTAATCTTTCACACACATCTCCAGAACGTATGCGGGAAGGCTGTGACAGTGTTTCGAAAGGTCTCATCCGCCACGAGAACTAACTGGGGACTCAATCCCAGTACCACCAGGATGCTCTGCATGGCTGTGGTCGAACCCATTATCCTCTACGCCTCGAGTGCTTGGGCCCCTATAACAGATAAGAAATACGTCATCACTAAACTGAACCAGATCTCTAGAAAATTCGGTATTATGGTGGCCAGAGCACGTCGAACCGCTTCACTGAGCTCGGTCCTATGCCTAGCCGGAATACTCCCTTTGGACCTCAGGGTGAAGGAAACTGCGCAGCTCTACGAACTAAAAAGAGGCAAACCCTTTAGCGAGCTTCCCGTGCGAGAGGTGGAAAGGAGAGCGGAAGTTTTCCAGCTGCCTCCACCTTCAGAGAGGCGCCCAATACCGTACGGTCTCCTAAATACTGAGGAAGAAGTTGCCAAAATAAACAACTACCTAGGCTCTATACTGACGGAAGAAAGATCGAGGGCAGGGTCGGCGCCGCGGTGACTTGGTGGGAGGGTGGAGCAGAAGTGCGCTTCTCAAATTTCCTCCTGGCACCATATTGCTCCTACCTATTGGTAGGTGTAGGGTAGGTGTAGGGTAGGTCTAGGGTAGGTTTTTTTTTTGGCGTAAATGCCTCTCATTCTCACCGCTATTTATTTTGCGGTGCTTTAAACTTTATTTTTCAAAACAAAAAACTTAAAAGCTAGGTAGTACCCCCCCAACCCATTCTTTATTTATTACTTATTAACCTTTCATTTTCACATTTTAATTCATAAACATTTTTTTTAATAATTCTTGCAATGCTATATACATATACATTTATATTCATTTACCTAATTATTTCTTTATTTTTATATTTAAGTTTACTGTTTAACGTATGTGTTTGAGCCAGACTTTAGATTTAATTCAGTAATATTTGTTTTCCATTGCTGCATCGTGAACTCTGGGAGTTTGAAAGGGCGCGCCACTGTTATTGCGCGCGTATTTTAATTCAGCCCACTGATTCGCACACTCCCTCGAATGCGTGACAGCGATTGGTCCGCTCAATGGAATCGCTCGGCGCTGAGATGCAGGCTGGCCAATGGGCTAGCTTGAACAGAGTAGAGTGCAGTTGACAGCGAGTCAAAAGTCAAAAGTCTTTGTCTTGTATAGTACACTTTGAAACGTCATTTTTTTAATTTACCACCAATTCGTAACGTGACCAAACAGAGAAGAATTGGCAAGAAACTCTGCTTGGCTTATATTTTTTTAACGTTATTGTACTTAATATCTATTACATTGTTTTTGATGGAGTTGGAGGCA
Organism: Horisme vitalbata; assembly: GCA_951804965.1. Lineage (NCBI taxonomy): Eukaryota > Metazoa > Arthropoda > Insecta > Lepidoptera > Geometridae > Horisme > Horisme vitalbata. The sequence goes on along the minus strand of OX638106.1, from coordinate 9,537,419 downwards.
GTTTCATCCCAAGCTTTTTTGTCATCTAAATAATCAGATATTTTATAATAAGCTTTATTACATAGATTACGTTTAACAACATTTTTGAATTTATTTACAGATAGATTAATCACATCATTTGGGATTTTGTTAAAAAATCGTACAGACATCCCTTTAAAAGATTGACTAACTTAATGGAGCCTTACAGTGGGAACAGCTAGTTTATCTTTATTTCTAGTGTTAACATTATGATAGTCGCTATTTTTCTTGAACATGTTGATATGTTTTCGGACATACATTAAGTTTTCATATATATATTGGCACGGCACTGTCATAACATTTATTTCTTTAAACTTAGTTCTAAGTGATTCTCTGGGGCCCATATTATAAATTGCACGAACAGCCCTCTTCTGCAACACAAATATGGTGTTGATATCTGCAGCATTCCCCCACAACAAAATTCCGTACGACATAATGCTATGGAAGTAGCTGAAATAAACTAGTCTAGCCGTTTCTACGTCAGTAAGTTGACGGATTCTTTTGACTGCGTATGCTGCAGAACTAAGTCTGTTCGACAACCCATCTATGTGAGCGCCCCATTGAAACTTATTATCTAAAGTTATGCCTAAAAATACAGTACTGTCCACAAGATTTAGATCTTCATCTTTTATTTTAATGTTAGGTTTAACTTGTTTAACATTTGGTAATATAAATCTCATAGATTTTGTTTTAGTCTCGTTCAGTAATAAATTATTTACATCGAACCAGTTAACAACTTTCGCTATTGCATTGTTCACGTCGTCAAAATTGGTCTGCCGTCGCTTTAATTTAAATAAAAGTGACGTGTCATCCGCAAACAATACAATTTCGTGGTTGTCTCTCAAAAGTTGAGGTAGGTCGTTGATGTAAATTAAAAATAAAAATGGTCCAAGTATTGACCCTTGCGGAACACCCATCTTTACTACAGATCCCGGAGAACATATTCCATTTACGTCTACTTTCTGTATTCTGTCAGATAGGTAAGAAGTGAGAAGGGCTAAAGCCATACCCCTGACGCCATAGTGATCTAGTTTCCTGATTAATGTTTCATGGTGTACGCAGTCAAATGCCTTAGACAAATCACAAAAGATGCCTAAAGCATCATGTGAGTCCTCCCAGGCATCGTAGATATGCGATACCAACTCAACACCGGCATCAGTTGTTGATCTGCCCCGCGTAAATCCGAATTGTTTGACATCTAGTAAGTTGTTAAAGTTAAAATGGCTTTGCAGTTGACTAAGAATAAGCTTTTCAAAAATTTTACTAAATGTTGGCAGTACTGATATCGGTCTAAAGTTAGTAGGGTCAGAACTACTACCGGATTTAAATAAAGGTGTTATTTTACTATGTTTCATTAAATCAGGAAACTCACCACAGTCAATACATTCGTTAAATATAAACGCTAGTTCTGGTGCGACAATGTCAATCAACGATGTTACAACGCTAACGAGAACTCAAGTGTCATGCAGTTGCGCTCTAATGAAGGCTGGTGAACGTTCTTACGTGGTCCCGTTCATGCGAATATTAATTTAGTGCTGCTGGCGCCAGTTTTTTCGCGTACCTAATAAGTAATAACCTTGACTGTGATCAACATTGAGAACTAGAATTGCTGTGTGGTGATGTGGTGTGTGTTGGAAGCTTGGAAGACCTTTCATAGCAACAGTGGCAGCCATTAATGTATCCTGGCGAAACATCCGGAGGTAAGCGGTGTAGTTTGGACCATATTGTTGAAATTGAATTTAAAGTCTGGTGTAAGCCCTTGGCGAAAACATTGGTTACTTCGAGCAGGATTATCTGTTTCCAGTTTCCTAGAAACCTATAATACCTATAATTACATACAGTCCACATTTTAATAATAATTAGGTAGTTATTTATTCTTCTTACTTGCATTACCCTTTAACTTTTGCCTATATTCTAGGCGAAGTTGCCGGTTTTGCAGTATGTTTAGGTAACCTACGTAGGTAATTATTTTATTCTTTCATACTTGCATTACCCTTTAACCTTTACCTATATTCTAGGTGAGGTTGCCGGTTTGCGGTCTGTTTAGATAAATACCTACATACATATCCACTAAGTTTAGTTTTAGCTAAAGTTCCGCTTTCTTGTTTCTGCAAGTTTAGCGTTTGCATTTATTCATACCTAGTTTATATACCTTCATCTAACGGGGCGATTGGTTGCAAGTAACTAAGTGCCTACTTACTGTTTTTCTTGCATTTAATTTACAAAAAACTAGGTAGGTATTATACGAATATTCTCTGACGGAGCTAGATAATTACCTACCTACGGCATCGTGTCTTACTTACTTAACGTATAGGTAGGTTAGGGCCTAGGTACCTACACTGTGTTTTCGACGGACAAAATAGGAGGTAGGTATTTCAACGCGGTCTTAGAATAACACTGTCCTAGATTTGTGTAGTTGCCTACCTAGTTGGAGTACCGCTTGGATAGGTAGGTAAAATATTATTATTTTGTTTATGATTGGGGTACCGCTTGGATAGGTAGTTATAATATTATTATTTTGTTTATGATTGGGGTACCGCTTGGATAGGTAGGTCATTTAGTAATATTGTTGTTATTTGTATTGAAAGTACCTACTACGTTTGGTGTTCCGTGCCTATTTAAGGAAGCGTGTTGCTGTTGCTGAGTGTTCCGCAATTTAAGTCTTCTGAATTTGGTTTCGGATGGGTTACCTATGAGGTAGGGGTTTGGATCGATACGCTAACTTCCTAACTAGGTAGGTACTCACGATACTGCTGCAGCGGTGTCCTGCTTGAATACCTACGCACGTACTGCGTTGATACGTTCGCTCGCTCGTAATAGGTAGGACTTACACGAAATTACGAAGTGGTTAGGTGCTACTTATCTAGGTAGGTTACGAAAAGGTAGATGGATAGGTAGATTGAGAGGTGGGTTGAGTGGCTAGGTAGCTTACCTTCCTACCCAGTAGGTATTGGTTTTTCCGTTGTTTGTTTGATTTCTCGTTATTTTGGAATTTTGTTTGGTTGGTAAGTGAGTTATTTAGGTAAGTCAAGATGTCAAAGGCAGAAGAGAATAGGAAATCCTTAAAAATAAAATTATTAGAAGCAAGATTAAAGTCGTACTATAATCGGGTGAAAAGTATGCATGATTATGCTTTAAAAATAAGTTTAGATAACTTGACGGAGGTTCAACAATTTTTAGAGTTGACTTCAAACTTATCTGTGTTAAGGACTGAATTTAACAACGAATTCGATGAGTTGACTCTTATTAAAATGGATCTATCGCCAGAGTCTGAACCTGATATGACAGGATTGGAGACATTCGAAAATTTATTCGTGGCGGTCCACAGCAAGGTCAATGCTCTTTCAAGTCCGAGTATCGGCAATTCGAAGGCGAATGGTCCCTCTGTTAGAACAGCACCCAGAATGAATTTGCCACCAGTTGAGTTGCCTAAATTTGACGGTAGTACAAAGTCGTGGCCTATGTTCATAGAATGTTTCAACAATATGATTCATCGCAACGCACAACTATCCAACGGTGATAAAGTGTATTATCTCTGCGGCCAACTAAAAGACAGGGCGTTAGAGACTATCGCAGGCATCGCCCCTACTAGCGAGAACTATGAGCTTATGTACTCCACTCTCGTTAACAAGTATCAAGATGTGCGTTCACTAGGTACGGCATATTTGGAAGAAATGTTCAATTTAAAAAAGATGACCGCTCCGTCGGTGGATGGCCTTAATTCATTTATGGCAAAATTTTCGGTGTCAGTTTCTGCATTTGAGAAGTTAGAAATTCCTAACAGACTGGATTTTGTATATCTATACCTAGCTCTTAAAAAGGTCGATTGTGAAACCGCACGTTTATTCGAGAATTCGGTTCGGGATGAAAAAATACCGTCATATGAAAGTTTTGCGAAATTCGTTCGCGAGCAAGCAAAAATTATAGAGAGAACAGGGGTTTATACCTCTACTGGTAGTGGAAAAAATCAGTCTCCGTCGTTCGTCAGGGTTCCAGTTCCGGTGAACGGTAAGCCATCGGCGGGAAGGACTACTCGACATTAGTCACTTCCAGTCCTGACTGTCCAGTGTGCAAACGATCAAATCACGACCACTTTTCTCGTTGTGTAGATTTTTTGAATCTAGCTACAAGAGAGCGTTATAACATCGTAAAGCGGAATAATGGTTGCGTTCTTTGTTTGAGTTTTGGTCACAAAGCGAATGCATGTAACGTCAAGGGCAGTTGTGATAATTGTCATTCACGAACGCATCATTCCCTTCTACACTTTGATGGTCAGAGTAGCACTTCCTTACCGGTATCTGGTGATGTACAAGATATTGAAGGGAACTTTAACGGGATGATGGGAAGTGATGATAGAGAAATAGATGTGAAAGATGCGGGAGTTTCGTTATGCTCTTCACAGGATGTGGCTGCGCACGGTTCTGTGATAAATTCGACTACAACTACTGTTTTACTAGCTACAGCGCGGGTTAGGGTTGTAGATTCGTCAGGCAATGTTCACCTTGTCCGATGTCTTATAGATAATGGATCTCAGAACCACTTTATCACTAACAAGTGCTGTAAGCGTTTGTCCTTGGGCACTCGGACCTTAGCTTCTCCTATGTCAGTTCACGGATTTGGAGGAAGTTCTAATCACGTGACTGGTGAGACCGAGCTCGAGTTCTGCTCTCGTTTTGATAGAAGTAGACCATATAAAATTTGTCCATTAGTGGTGGGTAGCATTACTCAAAGCCTTCCTACTTCCGTCATAGACAGGTCGATGCTTAACTATCTGAAGGGAGTTCCACTGGCCGATGATACTTTCGACCGTCCTGGAGAAATAGAGATGCTGATAGGTGCACAGTTATTTTCGCGCTTAATTCTTTCAGGGCGCATATACGGACCACCGGGTCGACCTGATGCTCTACAAACCACTCTCGGGTTTATAGTAATGGGTGAAGTTCCTGTCTCAAGTAGAGGACTGCAAAAGCATACTTCGACATTTTGTGCATTCACGGGCCCGTATTTAGAAGAAGTTGTACGTAACTTCTGGGAGCTAGAGGAAGTTCCGTCTTGTTCTGCGTCTAAGATGAGCCTCGAAGAACAAGAGTGTGAACAGTATTATCAGTCGACTACTACCAGGGATTCTGACGGTAGATATATGGTAGGACTGCCGTTTAAGTCGGACCCAGCAGAGTTAGGCAGCTCGTTGAATGTAGCGGAGAAACGTTTCTTGTCTCTCGAAAGAAAATTTAGAGTTTCTACGCAGTTGAGAGAAGCATATGACAAAGCAGTCAGGGAATATTTGGAATTAGGATATCTATCACCAGTAGGTCCTGCCTCTGGAGATGTTGGATACGTCATTCGACATCATGCGGTTATTAGGGACGAAAAAGTTACTACCAAGTTGAGAATGGTGTTAGACGCCAGTGCTCGTACGGATAAAGGTTTATCCTTGAACCAGATTCTTCATGGTGGTCCAAATCTTCAAGGCGATATTTTTTTGATATTGCTAAATTTTAGGTTATTTCCTATAGCATACTGCGCAGATGTAAAGCAAATGTATTTACAAATACGAATACATCCGCAGTTTCGTAAATATTTAAGGATACTGTATCGTTTCGATACGTCTGATATGTTGCCAACATTTGAGTTTGAAAGAGTATGTTTCGGTGTTTCGGCAAGTCCGTATTTGGCCTTACGTACAATAAGGCAACTTTGTGAGGATGAACGCAATAATTTCCCGTTGGCAGCAGAAGTAGCCCAGCATCGTTTGTACATGGACGATATTGTGTCCTCTGAGGAGACGTTAGTCACCGCTACCAAGACTGCGTTGGAGCTCATTGGATTGTTCAAAGCTGGGGGTTTTGACCTTATGAAATGGTCGAGTAATGCTTCAGACTTGCTGTCGCAACTTCCAGAAACTCATTTGCATCCACAGGTGGTCAAATTTGACGATAATTCAGGACAGAAAATATTAGGTGTCAGGTGGGAACCACGTTTAGATGTCTTTTCATTCGACATCATTGCGTGTGACAAGGTTTGTACAAAGAGTAATATCCTCTCCGCAGTGGCAAGGTTATGGGATATTTTGGGATTCGCAGCACCTGTCATTCTGTATGCGAAACTGCTCATTCAAGAGTTATGGAAATCTGGAATTGATTGGGATGAAGTGCCTCCGGCTTCAGTTGTAGATAAATGGACTAGGTTCCAATCGGAACTGCATTTGTTAGCTAAGCTAAACATTCCGCGTCACGTAGGAGTAGTTACCGATAGTATTGTTACTTTACTGGGTTTCTCTGACGCTAGTGAAAGAGCTTACGGAGCGGCAGTTTATTTACACATACAGTCTGCGAGTGGAATAGAAGTTAATTTGTTGTGTGCAAAATCGCGGGTAGCCCCCTTGAAATCGGTCACGTTAGCGCGTTTGGAGCTCTGCGGGGCACTGCTTTTGGCGAAGTTGGTAAGGTCAGTTTTGCTAACATACAATCCTCGATGGAGAATTGACAGCATCTACGCCTTTACAGATTCGACGGTGACACTACATTGGATCCACGCTAGTCCACACAGGTGGAAAGCTTTTGTTGCGAATCGTGTGGCGCGAATCCAAGAATGTCTGCAACCAAAGTGTTTCTATCATATTGCGGGTAAAGAGAATCCCAGCGATTGTCTGTCGAGAGGGCTTACTCCTGCCCAATTGATAGAGCACCCCCTGTGGCTAAAAGGACCTCCCTGGATGTCTCATGTACCAACATTATGGCCGGTTCAGCCGTTTAATCCTGTCAGTAAGGATATTCCAGAAGCCAAACCAGAAGTAGTATTAGTAACTTTGGACCCAATCAAGCCAGTTCTATACGAGTTATCTCAGAAGGTATCTACGTGGTCCAAGTTGCTCCGTATAGTTGTCTATATTTTGAGGTTTGTTCGGAAACTAAAAACTAGAGGTTTACCTCAGGTAGAAGATTTGATACAGGCGGAATTAGCCGTTTTGCAATCTTTGCAAACTGTATATTTTGCGGAAGCTATAGAAGTCGTTAAAACTGGAAAATCATGTACAGGTTCGCTCCAGTGGTTAAGGCCTATCATTGTTGATGGCATTTTACGGGTCGGCGGTCGATTGGAAAATTCGAACTTGACTTTTGATCACAAACATCCAATTTTACTGCCACGAAAAGATCATATTGTCAATATTATCATAGATGACGCGCATCGTAGAAATTGTCATACTGGACCGCATTTGCTTCTGTCTATTTTAAGACAACGTTTTTGGATATTATCTGCGCGGAACCTTGTGCGTTCGCGCGTGCATTTATGCAATATTTGCTTCCGAGCTCGGCCTAAGGCTTCTACTCCGCCTGTTATGGCTGATTTACCAGAGTGTAGATTGCAAGTTTCGAAACCTTTCGCACATACTGGTCTTGATTATTGTGGGCCATTCAATATTACTCTCACTCGAAAACGAGGCGTTAAATCGCAAAAGGCTTATATTTGTGTATTTATATGCCTTACTACTAGGGCCGTTCTTGTAGAATTGGTTCCGGATTTGAGCACAGATGCATTTCTTAATGCTCTCAAAAGATTCATATCCCGTCGAGGCCCTATAGAAAAATTGATGTCAGATAACGGAACTAATTTCGTAGGAGCTCGCTCTTATTTAGAAGAGCTGTATGCATTTATGAGAACCGAAAACCATAGGAAAAAGTGGAATGAGGAGTTAGTTCATCAGCGTATTCGTTGGCAAATGATTCCACCAAACGCGCCCCACTTTGGTGGTGGATGGGAGTCAACCGTAAAGGCTTTTAAATCACATTTATTTAGAGTTATCGGTGCCCAGATATTGACGTATGAGGAATTATTAACATATTAACAGTGCTTTGCCAAATCGAGGCAGTGCTTAATTCCAGGCCGCTTGGACGAGCTCTTAGCCCAGATCCAGCGGAGCCCATAGCCCTAACTCCGGCTCATTTTCTTCACATGACGCCTTTAGCTTCGTTGCCTTCAGCACCAATTTCGGAAGACCGTAACCACTTGTTGTCCAGATATTTACTGCTAGATAAAATTGTCCAGTCGTATTGGCGCAGGTGGAGCTTAGAATATTTAAATACCCTGCAAGTTAGGGAAAAGTGGTTATCCGACACTGAACCTATCAAAAAGGGTACTATAGTGATTATAATGCAGAATAACACGCCTGTATTGCACTGGCCATTAGGAGTAGTGCAAGAAACGTATCCTGGTTCTGATCGGCGAACTAGAGTAGTGTTAGTAAAAACGAAGTCTGGTACGTTTACGCGTCCTGTGGCACGTCTTTTCCCATTACCTTCTCAATAAACAAAGGGCACTTACTTGCTTGCAGCTAATTTCTTCTACTCAATTAAGGTAATTAATTATGTTCTTATTCAATTTATTTTGCTCCAAGTATGTAGGTATTATTAGTAAATATTATTTTGTACTTTTGCGATTCTTAGAATTTATACTGCTCTTTGAAAGGGAACCTTTCAAGCTGGGGGCTTGTGTTTGAGCCAGACTTTAGATTTAATTCAGTAATATTTGTTTTCCATTGCTGCATCGTGAACTCTGGGAGTTTGAAAGGGCGCGCCACTGTTATTGCGCGCGTATTTTAATTCAGCCCACTGATTCGCACACTCCCTCGAATGCGTGACAGCGATTGGTCCGCTCGATGGAATCGCTCGGCGCTGAGATGCAGGCTGGCCAATGGGCTAGCTTGAACAGAGTAGAGTGCAGTTGAGCGAGAACTCAAGTGTCATGCAGTTGCGCTCTAATGAAGGCTGGTGAACGTTCTTACGTGGTCCCGTTCATGCGAATATTAATTTAGTGCTGCTGGCGCCAGTTTTTTCGCGTACCTAATAAGTAATAACCTTGACTGTGATCAACATTGAGAACTAGAATTGCTGTGTGGTGATGTGGTGTGTGTTGGAAGCTTGGAAGACCTTTCATAGCAACAGTGGCAGCCATTAATGTATCCTGGCGAAACATCCGGAGATAAGCGGTGTAGTTTGGACCATATTGTTGAAATTGAATTTAAAGTCTGGTGTAAGCCCTTGGCGAAAATAGTATGCCTTATTTAATTCATAGTTTGTACATACATCATTACATTGTTATTATTATTTTATCTTTTTCCTACCTTAGCATTTCACTATAGCATTATATACATTGGCAAATTATATCTTTAATCTAGATTTTATTACATGATATACATATTGATTTATATTAAATTGGATCACATTTATTATTGGTTTATATAATTTTTGACCTACTGAAATGTATGTAACTGACTTTGGTTACATTACATACATACATACATTATATTTTATTTATCAATTAACATTAATACACAAATATCATTAGTAATTAATAATTTAATACAGTAAATTAATAACATTTATTCAAATTGATCATTTCTTATAGCTAACACATTATGGACAATTTAATATTGACTAACGCATTTATAATACAGTTCATTTTAACACAGGAGCAAACTAAACTGTATGGGATACTCCTCAGCAGTTTCTGAAACCATTTGCTTTAGCCGCAGATCTCACTCACTACGCGCTCCGCGAATTTTAAGAACTCGCTGCGATAGTCACTGCCTCCGACAAGCTTTACATAATTGGTACTTGTGATATCTAGCTGTTACCCAGAGCTTAGTTGTTGGCGCCAAGCGCCAAACCTAGGACAGTCATTCAGTAGGTGCGGTATAATCTCCAGTGCAGTTGAGTCGCAGCTACAGAACGGTGTTGGAGCCAACTTAAAAACGATGCAGGTACTCCCAAAAACTTCCATGACCGGTAAAGAGCTGTGCGAGTATATTAGTCATCCGGAGTTTCCTGACTTGCTTATAGCCGTCTCTAATATTAGGAAAAAACAGCTTTGTGATCTTACCGGTTTCTGAATACAGGTAACGTTGATTCCACAGTTCAATCGTGTTCTGGCGGAGAGAGTACTTGATGGATGAAATAGGGACCCTGTCGTACGCCGTGCTGGTTTTCTTCTTGAGAGCGGCAGTCTTGGCCAATTCATCGGCCCTCTCATTCCCAGTGATCCCTTCATGTCTTTAATCCAGTGAATACGGCTTCGGATTTCAACAGCGATGGTGTGCGTATTGGTACAATCAGGGATTGTTTCCAGAGACGATCTTGAATCGCTGATGATATTTGCGACTGGGACTGCTGTCTTGGCAAGCATCTCAAGTGCCCTGAGTATGGCTGCAAGCTCGGCTTGCTAGACAGAGCAGAAACGCGCCAGGATAAAGTTCAATTGCCATTGTTTTGCTTAATAAGTATGACACATTAAAACCTACGAATAAAGCTATTATTTTATGTGGTTCGAATTTGATATCAATATGTTAATTTAAAAGTAAAAGTTACTTGTTATCCAAAAGTGACTTCAATATCAATCGTTCCTAATTTTATGACCACAACTGTATGTTTTAAGAATGGAACGAGTGCAGAAGAAGTTCCTCTGGCTCTCAGCCCGTGGAATAAAACTTGCGAGTTGATCCATGTTCTGTGATGAAAGATTTGTCCATCTTAAAATTTACCAGCTAAACAAACGCAGAGACCTCTTAGACCTAAAGTATTTACACAAATTACTCCAACATAATATAGATTGTCCACAACTCTTGGAAAAATATAAAGTTCAAGGTTCCTTATCGATATCCTCGCTTTAAGGCGACACCTCTTGTCTCGCCTCTAAAAAAAAACAGTTCCTTGCGCTAACTCTCTTATACCCCGTAGGTATCTGTAAGCTATTGTTACGCCAAGCCAAAGTTGATGGCAACCCACCTGCCGGATCAGCCAATGCCAGCCAGCCACGTCACCCCCACCACGCACCGCAGCCAGCCAGCCCAATGCCAGTAGAGGGGGGTAGCCTTTAAATAGACTAGCGCGCTCATTTTAAGCTATTTTTTTACTGTAATCTGAATAGGTCGAAACTCTCTCAATTGTACATCAAAATAAAGTAATTCTCCAAAGTAGGCGGTGAGGCGTCACCACGCCACTGACACGGCAAGTAACTTGGTTCGCCCGCCTGGATGGGACAATAAATAATCGACATCGACATCGGACGAGGACCCAGTCAGAAAATACGAAGAAGACGCCTCAGCGCCAGCCAAGAAGATTCTGCGAAAATTACTGGAAAATATGGTACAGAGAGCCAACAACGAGAGAGAACGTGAACTTAATGAAGATCAGGCATTATAACCCAACCAAAGGGCCACCGTGCAGCATCTCTCATTTTGGAGTTTGACCCGGACAGCGAAGATTGTCAGTGACCGCATGGCTAAAGAAAATCGATCAAATCGGCAAGATCAACGGTTGGAGCGAGACTACGAAATGCTCGTCAAGGCAATGACAAGAAGAAAATCATCTTCAAACATGAGGTGGACCCCTGCCCGGGCTGCAAGAAAACAGTTCACCTGTTGCGCAATTGCCCACTTCCAGATACGCACACGTGCTTCAAATGTGGCAAGCAGGGCCACATCGCTACACGCAGCACAAGCACCAGTACCCCAGCCAGTTCAACGAAAGCTTCGATGCGAGCCAAGGATAACGTCATGGATATCAAAATCCTACAAAACTACAGCAGCATTTATGAAAAGGTGGGTAAAGTCAATGGTATTACGTCAAATCTTATAAAGACACAGGTAGCCAAGTTAATGTTCTATCAAACCACGTTGCAAAATCTGGAAATTAATCCAACTGATACCGTCCTAAAAAGTTTTTCTGGAGACCACCTCTCCAGTGTCGGGGAAGTGGCATTCCAACTAAAACTCGATGGCATATCTATTCACTGCACAGCTCCTTTAAATGATGTAGATATGGGTGGCATTAACCTATTAGTTGGACAACCAATTAATAACAGCGACGGTATGTCTTTGATTGTCTGCAATGGTGCTGCAACCCTCAAACAAGATACAGACTTCACAAAACAAATTGATGTTGTCGAGTCACCCTCCCGATTTAAAGTAATTACTACTTCCAAAGAATGCCTACTGCCTGGTTGTTATATTGTCAGGGTGAACGTGCTGGGAAATGACGAAGCCAATGATGTCGTTACTACTCCTCAACATTTCAAGTTGAGGGACATTTCCTATTCCATTCCTGCCACCCTGATTCGTGGCGCCATTGGCTACATCAAGGTCATCAACTCCGGCACCAAGAGCATCACTTGGGCGCGAGGTGATGTCCTGACAAGGGCAGAGAGCTGCACTGCCTCTCCACCGCCAGTGGATATTCAGGTCGGTAAACGACTCAGCTATACTTTGCCTACATTAGCCAATGACGATGACTATGCCTATGCTAGCCACCCTATATCTTCTGTTTTGCATACTTGCTTAGCTAATATTAGCACTTTAAGAGGGATAGGGATAAATGAGATAAGTACAGGAAAACTAAATGATAACGACAATGGGGCTAATACTATCAAGCACTCTTTATCCTTAAAATTAGTTATCACTAGTTAAATGTCATTTCGTATTCCAATGACCTAGCTAAAGCTAAACGTATCCTTAAATTTTAACAAGTGACTTCACAGGCCGATTAATGGCTGATTCCTATAATATACCGTTACCGATAACGCCTCGTTTTCTCTTGAAAAACTGTCAAAAATTAACAACGAGGCGTCGAAAATTTGACAGTTTTTCAAGGGAAAACGAGGCGTCATCGGTAACGGTATGATATAGGAACCGGCCGTTATTTATTCAACTTATGGCCGGTTCCTATATTATACCGTTACCGATTACGCCTCGTTTTTCCCTGAAAAGCTGTCAAATTTTCGATGCCTCGTTGTTAATTTTTGACAGTTTTTCAAGGAAAACGAGGCGTAATCGGTAACGGTATAATATAGGAATCGGCCGTTAGCGAATTTGATTCTGGCTGTCTTGCTAACTGTCATTTTTGACGTAAAATTAGATAATTTTTAGCTAATTTAGAGGACACCCACAGAGGTCCCCTCTAAAGTTAAAATAAAGTTGTTTTATGGCCGGTTTCTATAATATACCGTTACCGATAACGCTTCGTTTTCCCCTGAAAAACTGTCAAAAATTAAAAACGAGGCGTCGTAAATTTGACAGTTTTTCAAAGGAAAACGAAGCGTCATCAGTAACGGTATATTATAGGAACCGGCAGTTAGTTGAGGATTTAAAAATTATTATATTTACCAATTATTTACATACCTAAAAATAACTGGATACAGAAATTGTAATTGCTGCAGTAATTGTTGGCCCTAAAATAACTACGATTGTTGAGAAATTCTACATTACTTTAATGTATGAACTAATGAAGAAATTTGAAATCTATCTGTTTGTTGTTTTATAGAATGAATGAAGAAAGAGCACAAATGCAAATGTTGCGGGACACCTCAGGACCCTTTCCGCCTTCCAACAAGATAATTATTTGTTGCTACAGATTGCCAGCCGATTGAATGCTTTCAAGTTATAATAGATACCCTGGAGGGGCGAGACTTACAATTTGGAGATATATACTTAACCAGAAGGTAGGTTCCTACCGATAGCTGACCTGCCAACTTAACACAAAAAAAGTTTGTACATAATATACATAACCTATTATTGTTGCAGGTACGAAGTTCACTCAATTTCAAATTATTAGCTCAAGGCAGCTACCAAGCTGCTGTTGGCCAAGACTGCTGCTAAGGATTGAGCCAGTTAACAGTGTCTAGGAACATTAGAGTGGTCACCAAGCTCTTGAGAAAAGTTAATGATGACAAAAATCTAATTCCCAACCAAACCAGCAGAAATATGAAGGAGATCACTTCTTGCCTAACCGTGTAACAAATATGTGGAACTAAGTATCTGAAACACTGTAAATAAGTGCTCCCTCAGTGAACTCATTCAAAAATAGACTTGATAAACATTTCAAAAACAGTGCACAGATATGATATTATGTACCTACAGCTGCTAGTGTATTAAACATAATAATAATCATTTTGAGAAAAACCTAATAAATAATATTTTTAATAATTGATTTATAATTTAAACCTGTTGAACCCATAAATTTTGTATATTACCAGATATGACCTGAGGGATCTCAAAAATTAAACTACTTTTGGGTTGAAAATTTATTGTATGCACATGCGCATCTGTGATGAACTAGTGAAGTTTAGTTGATAATCAGCGGCCACCAAAGAACTATTATCTTAAAATTCATTCTTGCTCTGAACATCAACTCATACTTATGCTGATCTCTACTTTCTTAAGTCAATATATCATTATCTAGAAAGGGATGCATACATCTCTCAATGCAACTTCAGAGTTCAAAAATAAAATCGTACCAGGGCGCTCGAATATAATGCTATGCAGTTTCATTAAAATGCCCTGGTACGAAGTCGCAGCAATTGCATTGAGTTAAAGAGTGTTTCTTCTATTTATCTATTTCTCTTAAAATCTAGTTATCCATCGATAGTTTGACAAAGTTAAAGCAAAATTAAGCTTGTCAAATTTTCAAATCCAAAAGTTGTATCATAGTCTCTCTTTTCCACTCATGAATGATTCATGTTTGTTATCTCTATCTTTAAAAAAAATGCAAACTCTGGGTGAACCTATAATAGGTATGTACTAATGTAAATAATTATGTACTATTTAGACTTAGCATATATGTAAGTACTTACCTACTTGAAAAAACTACTCGGTAATACTTAACTATTATAGTAATACATATTTAATCTAGCTTTTTGGTAGGATAATAGAGCTGGCAGTAATAGGGTAGTAATATTAGTCACAAATAAACTTCACAAAAAATAGTTTAATCATTATAAAAATTCTTGAATTAAGTGATATGATCAGTATCGTTCAGATAATGTGGATCATCTAAGGTACTTATCCAATAGCTTTTTTTACATCTATTATATTTGAGAGTTGAATGTGCCACCGACCTATGCGGTGCTTTATTCATTAAACATAACCAAGTCATTAGTCCTGCAGAGGCATGTTAATGGATCATTTTTATTGCATAAGTTGTAGATGCGGTTAAAATAATTCTACCCATTCAGATTATTCACATACAACATTAAAATGGAATAGCGGTTGCATGCTAGTTGAGTGTGGTGTAGCTCCAGGCCCTGTGCCCAAGGTGTGGGCACAGGGCCCCATTCATGTATAGCAGAGCGATGCATGTACTGGTGCATTAACATTTCTGCATTCCAAGATTGTTGTAGATTGGAAGGTGAGGACGGAGGCACACATCTCGATGTGAAGGCACTTCCTGTTACATGATGTATAGTTTTAAATAAGTATCTAGTACCTATGACTAGTCCAATCAAGATAAATCTCTCTAATTACCAAATTTAATCACTCAGTCCAATAACAGTTCATGGTGTGATATAATAACCTCCAATATATTTTGCATTTGCAATAAATATGACTATATAAAAAAACATAATCATGTAACTACATTATAAAAATAATAAAAACGCTTATTATGGGGAAATTCTATAGCTCTAAGCTATAGATGGAAGCAGACCCCACAATTTCTATAACTTTTTCCTCTATTTCAGTTAGTGGAACAATCGCTGGAAATCACTTTTTCCTCTATTTCAGTTAGTGGAACAATCGCTGGAAATCATAAAGTAAAGGCACTATTGGTGTATTTATCCGGTGAGTTCATACAACTTTTAATTTAACTTTGATAATTGAATGGCAAGTTGGTAAACAGCTTTCTAATTGATCTGCCATAGGTTTGATAAGGAAGGTATACTAATAGTATGTAATGTTCGGACTTGCCCCTAACTACAATGTACATACATGGTACTGAATTACTAAGCAATATCATAAGTGTGTAGTGAAAACTATACAATCCTATAAGTTTCAAGTTAGTTGTTGTAATAAAATAGTTCATTAAGCTTTCACTGCTTATTTGTAATAATAGTATTTTCAGTAATGGTTGTGAGTCTAAGCTACATTAAGTCTGTCATCTGTAATACAGTTGTTACGGTTAAATGCAGTTTGTTTAAAAAAAAAGAACTACATTGTAGTGTTAAAAGCTTAGCTACAATAGCATTTAAAGGTATTTTGTGCGGTTTGCATAAACTATACAGAAAGTCAGTTAAAAGAAAAGTTAAAAGACAAGTCATGATAATGATAAAGATAAAAGGTTAAAAAAGACATTTATTTGAGACACGAATTATACAAAGAAATTAGAACAAAAGTATTTCAAAAAAAATTATTGTCATGTGTATGTAATGGTGTGGATTCGAGTCCCATAGGTCTGATTATCTTATTGTGCATTTGCATTAGCGGTATGAAAGTGTAATCTAATCCATTGTAGTCCATAATACAATGTGCTAACATTGTTTTCTTTTCATGTCCTGAAACATAATGCGTATGCGCAACCGACTCTGAGGAATAATTTGGGTATATTATATGGCCAATGTGACGACCTTCTGGAGAGTGTGCTGTGGTGTTCTGACGGATGTACAGAATGTATGGATTTATTTGGTGAGCATTTGGATTTATACTTACTGGGATGATGATGGAAACAGAACTAAAGCGTGATCTACAGATAATCTTTTGGAGTAGAGATACTCGTGATCCAATTCATGAAAGCGTTGGTGCGCAGATAGTATTGATACAACCCACATACCGCTATCTATTGGCGAGCGACCACAGAAGTAATTGCCACGCCATCTAGTGGGCAGTAGATGTACTACCTGTTCCACTCAATTTCACTACACCTACCATACAATTGTTATCGTCATCGGTCTGACAATGCTAACTGTCTTGTGATGCTGCGCGGATTGCTATTTGAGTAATGTGTATGACCACTGTGACCTGAACCACCTGAACCTAGTAAAGTCAGGAGCTACGGACAGCGATACCTGTCGCGGCTGCTTTTAAGATGAAAAAAAAACAGTGGAACACGGACCAAGAATTAATGCATGATAGGGTATCAGAAGAGGTGGAGAGTCAGTCCTGTTTTAAATAAGTACAAGTGTCAAGTAACAAGTGTTTATTAAACAAGTATGTAACCGATGAAAGACTGAGGTTACTATGGGATCATAGGAATATCATAAAGTATTATGACGGAGTCTTATTCAAAAACGATCTCGTATCTATTCCTGAAAAGCTTCGTACGGAAATGATAGCGAGAGTACATGAAGGCAAGTGGCCTTCATGTACAGGTATACAAAAGGTAGATAGGTGCAAAAGGCGCGCGCGCGAAGTGATGTACTGGCCAGGCATGTCGCATGACATCGAGCGCGCGGTGCGCCGGTGTCGCGTGTGTACGAGGCATGCGGCGATGCCGCAGCGGGAGGCTTTGATCGCTCATGAAATACCTAGTCTTCCTTGGGTAAAAGTAGAAAATATACTTTCTTATACTGGTAGATTATTTTTCAAATTACGTTGAGGTGTGTCCTATAATTAATATAACTTCCAAAGACCAGTTCGCTCGCGATGGTATACCACGTGATCTAATTACGGACAATGGTCCCGCGTACACCTTGAAAGAATTTCAGAGCTTTGTCGACTCCTGGGCTTTCAATCATAGCACATCATCCCTAAATTATGCCCAATCGAATGGACGATGAGAACGCGCTGTGCGCACGATAAAAACCTTATTGAAGAAGTCGTTGGACGTTGGTTCTAACTTCTATATAAGTCTTTTAAATTATAGAACTGCTCCGAGAGATGGTGTTGCGAGTCTGGCGGAACTCTTCATGAGTAGGAAACTTAACACACGTCTGCCAATTCATCCGAATAAACTTAATCCGGCCAGAGACA
This sequence comes from Horisme vitalbata, assembly GCA_951804965.1. Taxonomy (NCBI): domain Eukaryota; kingdom Metazoa; phylum Arthropoda; class Insecta; order Lepidoptera; family Geometridae; genus Horisme; species Horisme vitalbata. The sequence continues at coordinate 9,519,670 of OX638106.1, read as the reverse complement.
ATACTATTGATTATCAAAATATAATTAATAAGCAGGCTAATGCGAAGTCAAGGTATGACGCTAGTTCACGAGAACTTTCGGCCCTTAATGCAGGTGACGAAGTGGTAGCTATAGACGGGGGCAGGAGGCGTGAGGCAATAGTCAAGGGACGCGCGGCCCAGCCGCGCTCATACTTTGTTAAAGATAATACTGGCAGGGTCTACCGGTGTAATTGTAGGCATTTATTAAGATTAAACGCCACGTCGTCTTCCGTCAAAAGTATGATGCGTGATGAAGGCGACGAAAAGTGTGATAGTGACAATAGTGTGTATGAATACCCCGAAGAGATGATATCAGATAATAATGCAGCCAAAAACCTCAAAAATCCTAATATCCAAAATGCAAAGTTCCGAGTTGAGAGGGCTACTACACGAGCGGCAAAGAAAAAAATTCAATTGCAATATACTTAACAACAGACTCCCAGTAATACTTATTCATATTCAGTTAAATGTTACTTATCTTAAATAATAATTCCATGCCCAACTGTATTCGCGTTGCAGAAGAAGTACCTACGTAACTTACCTACAATAATTAAATAAGTAGGCACCTTAATCTTCATACCTGTACCTTTATGTAGGTACCTATGTCTAAACATTTACAGTCCAAATTAATTTATATTGTACATTGAGAACTATTCTTGAAAATTGTTTCTGATAAATTGAGTTTCCTAAATTCTTTCAAGATACAAGAATGCATGTTTTGTAAAGAAACAAATATTTTCTAGGAAAATATTTTTTTATAAAATAATTTCAGAATTATAAAGTTTTTCTTCATTTTTCTTAATTTTATGTTTAAAACTATTTTCTTTCTATAATTGAGAGGAAAATGAGACTATTTTAATTTTATGTGATGTCAACATTTAATATTATATTGAGGGCTTACCACAGGTTTTTATAGTTTACGAAAACTTTATAAGTTTCGGTATCTTTCCATACATTTTCAGTACAGGTGCCTCTAGGGAAACGTGCATGAACTACGAAAATGTATGGCAAGATACCGAAACATAAAACAGTTTTCGTAAACTATAAAAACCTGTGGTAAGCCCTCAGAATTGCATGTTTAGCAATACATGTAGGCAAAGTGTTTTCGTAAAAACGTTTTATAATTATAATCTGATTTATCCATAAGATTTTATCGTATCTAGATTTAATCCTATTTTTCTTAGAAAGGGCAAGATGTAGTGTTCTGTCAGTAATCATTGAATAATGAATAAAACAGTCTGCACGTAGCCACGGTCGTTTTACTACACACACGAGGATATGTGAGATGTCAGTATAAATCATCAAACATACTATGTTAAATCTCTTTATGCAAAATGAAATAATAAGAGTAGGAGGTCGTTTATTATTTTCCCCGTATTCCTATGACAAGAAACACCCAATAATTTTACACCACGATCACTCACTCACCAAACTCGAACGAGAACGATTCTGGCCGACTCATGGAAAGTCTCTCGCCTCTATGACAGTACATAAGTGTGTAACTTGTTTTAGAGCCAAGCCGAACACATATAACCCTATCATGGGTAATTTACCTACTAGTCGAGTAACACCGTCCCCTCCGTTTCTCAATACGGGCATCGATTATGCTGGGTCTTTTCTAATACGGAACGGGCGAGGACGTGGTTATAAAACTTCCAAGTGTTACATAGCTATATAAGGCGGTTCACATCGAGTTGGTTACAGGTCTTGAGTCTCAAACATTCCTAGCCGCGCTACGGAGATTCATATCCAGGCGAGGTAAACCACGGGAGATGGTGAGTGACAATGCGACTACATTTCATGGGGCTCTTATCGAATTAAATGAACTATATCAATTTTTGCACGGGTACTCTAATGAACTTAAGTCATCATGTTCAGAGGAGGGCATTGTATTTAAATTTTTACCAGCATACACACCCCATATGGGGGGATTACACGAGGCAGCCGTTAAAAGTTGTAAATATCACCTAAAGAGGATATAGGGCCAAGCTTTGTTAACATATGAGGAATTTTCAACTGTTTTCAATTTGTTTGTTTTAAATTCATTTAGAAGGAATCTTAAACTCGCGCCCTTTATGTCCAATAACTATTAATAATAGCGATTTCTCTGTGTTGACGCCAGCTCACTTCCTGATTGCTAGGTCTATAACGTCGTTGCCTGACTATAACTATAGGGATGTACCTATTCACAAACTGACCCATTTCCAGCAACTACAGCAAATTCAATAAGATTTTTGGAGAAGATGGGCCAAAGATTAACGAAACGAAAAGAAAGAAACCTTCAGCAGCGGACCAAGTGGCGGAGCTCCAAGGGACCTGCCCTCGCTGTCGGCACGTTGGTGCTGGTGAAAGACGACCGTCTGCCATCCTGCCAATGGAAACTTGGACGAATTATCAAAACCCATGCCAGAGAAGACAACGAGAGAAGAGTAGCTACGATCCAAACGGCGAAATCTATTATAAAACGCGCATTTAATAATATATGTCCATTACCTACTTAATTTATATAAGATAATTATGTCACTTCCTATGTTTTAAAACTTATATAAATATTATTAAGTCACTACCTAATTAAGTAAATATTGTACCAATAAGATTATTAAATAATTGCCTACCTATTTTTAAGAAACTAAGATAAATTAACTTTGTAATGTGTTACTTAAGTACCTTAGTTAATAAATTATGTTCCCTTTGTTGTTTCAATCAAAAATACTTAGGCAGGAGCTAGGCATCTAGTAGTTAGGAAGTTCAATTAGGAAAGTATACCTACTTATAGGCAAAATCTTCTGTTCTGTGCTAGTCAGATAATTCAATGATACATATACTTAGAACCTTCTGCTCTATAGACACTAGCTAGATCTATACTACCTCGGCAGTTGATAAATTTAAGGTAGGTAGGTTATTTATTTATTTATTTATTAGAAAAACCAACAGCGTTACAGTTTAAGTTAGATATTTAGAGTATGAACCTTAGTTAAATTAAGGCCAATAATAGGTTTTTACATTTGTACAAACAGTAATGCTCGTTGGGAACATTATAATGGTTTAATGAATTTGAGTCTGTAAACTAGGTAGCTACTTACTACTTCAAAGTTAATTATTATTATTGCTAATGGATTACTTGTGTGCGCAAAAAATAAAGGTATCTATTAGTTAAAATTCTTACAACAAATATATCTCACTGTAGCTTAAAGGTGTAGGTTAGATTCAATTCAATCCAGATGTAGGTAACTAGGTAGCTGTCTACCTATGTAGTCAATCAATCGACACCTAGGTATGCAGTACTTACATTTATATTAGGTAGCTTAACGTCATTCAGATGTAACCTAGATAGCTATCTACCTACCTATGTAGCAAATCAAGACCTATACCTATGTAACTAGATAATACCTATGATTATATGTATATTAAGATCTAGCTATTTATATAGAAACCTTTGTAAAGGAACCAGATAGCCCAGAGAATGCATCACTACCTTACCTACCCAGTACCTACCTATTTCGCGGTGGCAGTATGATGCAGCACCATCTGTGCTGCCACTGCTGAACCACAAGGTATGTACAATATAAGAATATAAGCATTATATATTACTTTCGAGCTCCTCCGATGGAGGCGCTGATTAAACCTATAAAAGCAAAGATGGCGGCTCTGGGCGCTCTCATTCCGAACGACGACTGTCTACCTATTTACACAATAAATACATATTACTCTGTTCTAGCTGGGGTTTTCTTTGTCCACTGCAACAGAAAATACATCAGGTATACACGAGATTTCGAGATCATTGCTGAGGAGTTCTTGATCACGGTCATTAATTTCTGCTTTCAACTGCTCAATGGTAGATAGCAAAGAGCTGCTTTGTCTAAGCGCGCCTCCAGGCTGTCTACACGGGAACCTAAATGAACGACCTTAAGGTCACATTCATCTACTCGGTGAGCTAGACTAGACAGTGTGCAGTTTAGGGCTTCCATCTGAAGACGTGTAGCCTTTATTTCTTCTTTAAAAAGACGTACCTACGTCAATAGTAGTTGCACATTTGATAGTTCCAAGGTCGCATTATGTGCTGTTGTTGCGCTGTCATTCAGCATGTCTCGAGGGCTCACAAATGCTGCCCCACGATTTGTGTTAACACTATCCACGAGATCAAAATAAATATTCTAAAATGAATAAAATTAAATGTTACCGATGATCTCTATATTCAGTGCCTATGACCGAAAGCAATTTTATTTAATAGGTTCATAACAGTGTAGGTCAGGGGCGCTCATGGCGTGGCTTACTTCGGTGGTCTTTGCAGGTCATCTTGGTTAAGCAACACCGGACAGTACTTGGATGAGTGACCGTTTAGTGGCATTTAGATCGGAGCTCTTCCGTGCTTCGGAAGGCACGTTAAGATGTTGGTCCCGACTTTTTCAGTCGTTAAGCCATATCGAAGGCTTTTGGGCGGCCTTAAAACTCCAACATAAGAGTTGACCACTAGATAAACTAGGTTTAAATTATATAGCTATAGCTCAGTCTTCGCCGCCGATGGATTGTGAAGGTAACTAGGTAGGTAGTTATAGGTATAGACGCAGTATAGAATAATGAAAGAATATTTATAAGCAGGATTTGTTTTTATTGAAACTAGAAAATAATGAAAAATAAAACATACAGGCAAGTAGGTATATTCACAGGTAGGAAGGTACATTTTATTTTTAATATTTAAGGACCTACAATACCGAAATTCGATGCGGCGTGTCTAGTCGCCGCGCTATATTTCGCGCGCAAAATTATATTGAGTTCACGCGAGGTCAAAAGGGGAAGTAGGTACAATATTTTGTCTAAAAGGTATATAATTAGGTACCTACTTAAATATGAAAATAGATGATCAACTAAGTATACCTAATGTTTTTTAGTACCTAAGTTTGTAGGAACCTTAGTAGGTAATAAACCTATCAATATTACTATTATTACTATTAGTGATAGGTAGGTGTAGGTACCTATTGAAATTACAAAACAAAATTTTATTGTATTTGTAATGAGCTCTGCCCTAGTAAACTAAATAGTAAAGACATAGTAATACCTACATAATATACATAAGTACCTACTTCCTAACTACTGCCTAATTAGCTAATTACTCTAATAAATTAGATAGGTAGGTAAAAGTTAAATAACCGACTAAACCCCGACTGAAAAATATTGATCAGCGTACCTACCTAGTAAACTACACAGTAGATATAAGTACTCCTAACTACTGCCTAATTAGCTAATTACTTATAGGTAAATTTGACTGGAGAAAGTCTCTGCCTAGTTAGGTAGCAAACTATCAACGTTAAAAAATAATTTAGGTATACCATTTTCGAACAACATAACCCGCCTTCCGAGGCTGTCGGTCAAAAAGATTGGTATGTAGGTAGATAGGTACCTACTGACTTCAGTTCTCTTATATCCTAAAATAGTTGGCAAAAGTATCAATTACTTTTGTACTTGAATGTATCCAGGACCAATGCGTCACGTAAGGAAAATTAAGAAGGTCATCAATATGTATGAAACGGTCGCTTTTTAGTGGTCATTCGAATTTGGTCGGATCACAGGTCAGAAACCAGTGTCTAGGTCTTATTTCAGACTATATTTTGCACAAATATAAGCTGATCTGATCGGCTGGTGGATCATCCGTTTAGAATCTTCCTGCTGGAAGAACGTTAATGCAGCAGAAAACGTATTTTGTGTTTTATTCCAAACCGGCAGCACGCATTTTTGCACGCGTTTTTTTCTTGACGCACATTTACAGCAAGTAATGCTCTAATTATTTTTTCACTTCTCTTGCTCAAAAAGTGTATCATAATAGTGTAGCTTAGCGGGACTAAAACTCGAGTTTAATACCTCGGGCTAAAAAGTATTTTTTCTTTTTAATTTTTGTCTAAAATCATCAGCCCGTACAAAGCATTCGTTCTCTTACATAAAACTCGACTTCTTGGTTCTCCGTCAATCTTTTTTTTTGAAAATAGAACCGTCTTGGTGATGTTTTATGGAGGTTGATTATTTTTTAATAAAATTTCTGAAAATTGTCTAATTTTGAATTGTTTTATTTTCTCGCAATCGAAGTGAAAAGTAGAGTGTTTTACTCAGGCCAAAACCACCCATTATGACTCGGTCTTGTCATCCTCCCTCGCTACACTCGGGAGTATAACAACCTCGTATATAATGGGATGGTTTAGTCCCTTGTAAAACAATCTACTATTCATGTTTTTTCCAGGATTCATTCAGTAGTACTCAGCCTTTCTGCAGTATTTCGCGACTGCAAAGCTAGCAACTCTAAAAACAACTTTTTGTAATCTGCAACACTAACACATAATGTAATTCGTTCTTTCGCGCTTTTTCGCGGCTTCACGTAATTTTTGGAAAATTTCTAAAATTGTGTTCAATTTGTGATAAAAAGTGTGTGCTAGTAGTTTTAGGCCAAGAGCCTTCAAGTATCATGCCTAAAAGGAAGAGAGAGGAAGAAAAAATCCAAAAATTAGAAAAGAAAATTGAAAAATATAAAAGACGGTTGGAGAGCAAAGATGGTATGTACAACTGATTTCTTGTTTTCAGTTTACACGAAGGTGCTTAAAAATAGAATAAAATATGATTTCTTCTCGCCATAATAAAAGCTTACCGGTTGGAATAATTCGATAACATAATACGATGTGTGTAAAGCACAAGTGGGTTGTAGTCAAGTTTTGACTTGTTTCTGTTCTTTCTCCGGTGGAGGAAGTAATAAAACACTATAAGATACCTATCTACCACGTACCTAGGTATGCTTCATTACATACGGCGGTGCGGTATGTACCTTTCCGGTGGAAAGGACCCCAGGAGCTTCTTTCGAGAACACTATCCTTTGTTCTCTGCAACTTTGCGGTGCATTGTTGTATTCGCTCCGGTGGAGTGAATTCTTGCATGAAGTCTTAGTGCAATATATACATTTTCAGATCAAGTATCTGAGGAACTGGAACAACCAGACCCCTTCATTATACCAGAAGAAGAGGAATGCCTGGTAGAAAATTATACTGTGGAAGACATGCTAGCTGAAGCCCTGGGGGAGGCTCCTAAAGAGCAAGAGTATGGTGAAGAAATACACCAAAACGTGGCATCGATTATGTCAAAAATTCTCTTGAATGGACTTTCAAAGGAAGAAGGCGAGAAAATAAGAGATATAAAGTTTCCGGAGAACTGTAAATTGCTAGATGCACCTAAACTTAACTCGGAGCTATTGGGGATTTTAACCCCTACTGTGAAGAGTAGAGATAAAATTATGTAAGAGCGACAGCAAGCCTTGGGTCAGTCTGCTGCTAATATAGCACAGTATATACAGATGTTAACGAAGAAAGAATTCTCTAAGGTTGAAATAATGAAGAAACTTGGAGAGGCTTCTCGAGTATTATGTAATATACATTTTAATTATACTGAACTTAGACGAAAACTGATAAATCATTGCCTGGATAAAAATCTGGCAGAAAGCTTAAAAGAAAATAAAAGGAGTGATAACCTATTTTCAGATTTAGAAGAGTCAGTAAAATCATTTTCAGCCCTAAAAAAGGCCTCAATGGCCATAAAGCCAAAACATCCGAATAACAGCAAAATGGTTAACACTAATGCTAACACCAAACAGTCAAAAAACTATAACCTGCCCCGTCGTCAATACCAAAACAGCTCAAACAAACGAGGGGCATATCAACAACGCCCACAGCGCTCTTACAAGCCAGCGGAACGCTATCAATCAGGCCTATCGAACAGGGGCCGTGCCAAGTATCCGTAGAGGTATGTTTTGCTGCAAGGCTCCCTTATTTTTATGGGTGTTGGGAGAAAATAACCCAGGATCCCACCATATTGGAATGGTTGTCAGGATATAAAATTCCCTTTATGAATTGTCCAGTACAAATTCATCAACCACACATTAAGTTTACCAATTCTGATAATAGTAGGGGAGCCCACGAGGCTAAATGGGGATTTACTCGAGCGTCGTAGAGACCTATTGGGATGCAAAGCTTAGATGATAAGAAGAAAAAAATGTTATATGATATATACCTTTACATCGGTGGGGGAAGCGGCTATAGATTTTTAAATATGTAAAAAAAAACTGTTGCATGGACATCCTCGAGCGCATCAGATATTGATAGCATCAATGCCCTACGTATTTTTAATAATGTACGTATGTTAATCTGATCGTTTGCATGATGCGGGTGGCTGTATTTAAGGGTTGAAAATGAAAAAAAAAAAAAATTATCGAGCGCGTCAGATTTTCTAAGGGAGTGTTAAGTACACCAAAAAAAAGCTCTCATTCACTAATCTGACGATTTCGATGGGACGCAAACTCGCGGCCATTTTCATAATGTGCAAAAAAATAGCCATTTTGAAATACTCAAGCGCGTCAGATTAAGATATATATGGTTCATCTTTATGTTCTAAACGTACTGTCTCATAATCTGACGATTATCTAGAGGGATTCGCCTGATCTGACAAAAAGAAATTAGAAAAACGGTTCACTTTAAAGGCCATCCCTGCAACTTCCCGCTAATTCCATTCCTGGGCGCTTGAAATTGTACTTATGAAATTTTTGAGCTCAAAATATAATTTATGTGATATTTTGAGCTCGCTGAGTTCAAAGAAATAATATTTCTATGCATTTGAGCTCTCCCAGCTCGAAAGTCTGATAGAAGTTTCATAGAACACTATTTTTGGAATATTCAAACCGCAATAACTTTTGAATGGATCAACCAATTTTCACGCGGCACCATTCGACGCAGTTTTATCATCCTCATTCATAAGTAATTTTGCAATTTTAATTGATCGAACCACAAATTTCGGAGTAATCCCGAAAAAACTCTTTTTCGGGTTTCTTTCGTTCACGATATCTCTCGAATGAATCAACCGATTTTGACCAGCTTGGTGGCGATCGACGTGGTTTTTCAAGCTCAAAGGCGGATTAGTTTTTGAAGTTAATCGATAAAGCCGGTTAAAAGTTATTCCAAAAAAACCACTTTCAAAAAAATTTGCCAAAACGTTGGAAACACGTTGTAAACAGTATGCCACGAACGAGTCTTTATGATCAGCTGTGATGGCGTCATGGCAACAGAAACCAGAGTGGGGACGGAGTGAGAGAGTAATAGATAGAGAAAGAGAGAGAGGAATAGAAACGCAGAGAAGGAAATGTAGGCATCACGCAGCTGCACGCATTTAACTTTATCGACGAATTTTTGATATTTCGGCTTGCGGAAATTGTCAGATTATATATTTTTCATTATTCTTGAATTATTTCCTTCAAAATAAAAAAAATTTAGCTACGCTCGAGAATGTCGAGATGACGTTTTTTTTTTACAACTTTGTTGCCCTTCCCTTTTTTTACGTCACTCTCAAATTGTCAGATTAGTGGAATATACACTTTTTAGGATGTAATTAACTCACCCTACCTTAATCTGACGCGCTCGAGAATTTCTGATGGTCAATTTTTTTTTACTAATCTGATCCTGTATCCTTCACGGGCGGCCTTATATATGGGCCTCATGTTTTGTGGAGGTACTTAACCGGGTACAAGGTATCCCCTGTATATTAATCTGCCGCGTTTTAGTAAATCCCGAAATCCCCGCTTGGGCTCCCCTACTATAAAGTTATTATAAGCAATGAGATTATAAAACTACTAAATATGGGAGCTATATCTCAATGCAAGGCTGTATCAGGCCAATATGTATCAAGCATTTTTTGCATTCCTAAAATAGATGGTTCCCATCGATTTATTCTTAACTTAAAAAACCTTAACAAGTTTGTGGGAACTTGCCATTTTAAATTAGAGGATATAAGAACGGTTTGTAAGCTTCTGGCACAGGGTGACTTTATGTGTACTATTGATTTAAGGAATGCCTATTATTTAGTACCAATTTATTCTGAGGATAAAAAGTTTTTAAGATTCAAGTTTAATGATAAATTATTTGAATATAACTGTTTGCCAATGGGACCAAATAAAGCAACCATTAGTATTTACAAAGTTATTAAAACCAGTCTTGGAATATCTGAGAAATAAAGGCATAAGAATAGTTATTTATTTGGATGACTTCATTTGTCTAGGCTCATCTTACAAGGAATGTAATGATAATACAAAAATTGTCTGTAATTTATTGGAATGTTTAGGTTTTGTTATAAACACTGAAAAGAGTCAAACCACCCCATCAACTATTAGGGAATTCTTGGGATTTGAATTAAATTCAACCAACATGACATTGAGTCCCACAAATAAGAAGCGGGAAAAATTATTGACTCTTATAAACAAGTTTTTAAAATTGAAATCATGTTCTATTAGAGATTTTGCTACTTTGTTAGGCAATTTAGTTTCTGTTTGTATGGCTATTGCATATGGTTTTGTCTACACTAAGATGTTAGAAAAAGATAAATTCTTGGCTTTGGAACGTGTGGGGGGGAACTATGATTGTATTATGGACATAAGTAAAGAGGCAAAATTAGATTTATTGTGGTGGCAGCAAAATATTTCAACTAAATCAAACCGTATAAAACAATACAGATTTTCAAGAGAGATTTTCTCAGATTCTTCTATGTCAGGCTGGGGAGCATTGTGCAATGGAAGATCTGCTAGAGGTAGCTGGGATCACCATGAAGCTGAACACCACATAAATTATTTGGAACTTTTAGCTGTTTTTTTGCACTTAGATGCTTTGCTAGTGATTTAAGTAGATGTGAAATTCTTATGAGAATCGACAACACAACGGCTATTTCCTATATAAACAGGATGGGTTCAGTTCAGTTTCCTCTACTTAATGATCTTGCTAAAAAGATTTGGAAATGGTGTGAAGATAGAGATCTATGGATTTTTGCATCCTACATCAAATCAAAAGATAATGTAGAAGCAGATTATGAATCTTGTAACTCAAATATTGATATAGAATGGGAATTAAGTCAAGGTCATAAAGATTGTAAAAGCTTTTGGCACACCAGATATTGACTTGTTTGCCTCAAGACTAAATAATAAATGCAAAAAATATGTGTCCTGGCATAGGGATCCATTTGCATGGAACATTGATGCATTCACAATTGAATGGAATAATTATTACTTCTATGCATTTCCTCCATTTGCACTGATTTTAAAGGTTTTGCAAAAAATAAGAGCTGATAAAGCAAAGGGCATTTTGGTTTTTTCGGTTTGGCCTACCCAGCCATGGTATCCTTTAATTAAATCTCTGGCTGTTTCTGAAATATTAATTTTTGAACCATCAGAAAATATGTTAACTTCTCCTTCCAGAGTTCAACATCCATTACACCAACATCTTACCCTGGGGGCCTGCATATTATCAGGCAGTCGATGAAGAGGAGAATGGTAGGAGATAGCGCAATAGAAGTTATGATAAAGTCTCTTTCAAAAAATAGCCTGAAACAATATGATAGTTGCATTCGACAGTGGTGGCAGCACTGTAGCTCCAATAACCAGGATAAATTTAATGCTTCAATTCCTAAAATATTAGCATATTTGATGATGGTGTTTAATAAGGGAGCCTCATTCCAAACTTTGAATTGTCACCGTTCAGCACTATCTCTCATAATAGGTAATCACATTGGTAGCGATGATCGGATAAAAAGATGGTTCAAAGGAGTTTTTAAAATAAGACCTTTTGCGCCCAAGTACACATCCACTTGGGACCCAAACTCTGTTCTCTCTCACATTAAACAATGGTACCCTCTTGAAGGCTTAGAATTAGAAAAATTAACTAAAAAGACTGCCATGCTTTTAGCTCTCACCACAGGGCAAAGAGTACAAACATTAGCTTCTATGAAGTATAATAATATAAGAGTAAATGATAACGGGGTCATCATTTTAATATCTGATGTTCTGAAAACTTCAGCTCCAGGTAGGTGTTTATCAAAAATATCTCTACCATATCTTGACAAACAGGATATTTGTCCAGTGAAAACTTTATTGCAATATCTGGAAGTGACAAAACATAATAGACAAGACAGTTCACTTTATTACTTGTTTCTCACATACAAAAGACCATAACACAAACTATAAGTAGGTGGCTGAGACAGGTGATGGGTGTTAGTGGAATAGACATATCTCAGTTCTCTTCACATTCCACGAGACATGCAGCCTCCTCACAAGCTCACAGAGAAGGTCTTACTGTGGACAGCATACTGAAAGCTGTGGGCTGGTCAGCCAATTCATAGACTTTTGCAAAACATTATAATAGACCCCTTCATAATAATGAAGATGTTCAAGTGTCATTTGCCAAGGCTGTTTGTAGTTCTGTATGTTAATGTTATTCTATGTTACTTAGATGATATTAAGTTTTAAGTACCTATAAGATATTGGATCTCGTAGATTAAGTGTTAAGTACAACTTAGATAGATACTGTTTAAAATTTAAAGGAAGCCCTAAGCTTCACAAATAAAAAGATAATTGTTTTGTTTTCAATATTTTAATAAATATTTTAAGAATTATTTATGGGTTACATTGTGTCTAAAACCTCTAAACATCTACTGAATGAATCCTGGAATAAACATGAAAAATAATTACAGGATTAAACGAACTTACCTGGAGTGATGTTCTATCCTGATTATTTAAATGTTTATTCCAGAATTATAATGTCCCACCCTCCCTTAACCTATGCCTACATAGTTGGGACCCCTTTAACTCTGAACGTAATGGCATTATGTGTTAGTGTTGCAGGTTACAAAAAGTTGTTTTTAGAGTTGCTAGCTTTGGAGTCGCGAAATACTGCAGAAAGGCTGAGTACTACTGAATGAATCCTGGAATAAACATTTAAATAATCAGGATAGAACATCACTCCAGGTGAGTTCGTTTAATCCTATAATTATTCCTGGAACTCACTACATTCTAGAAGAAAATATTCTGCTGGGGTAACGCACACTAATACCCCTTAAAGTTTTTTGCTTACAAAATAAAAGTTAGGTATACCTCGAATAGGCTCTATTTAGATAATTTTGCTTGATTACTTAAATTGCATTTATATATTTATATCATGTCTATACAAGGTGTTCCTGATAGCCCAACTCGTTTCAGACAACTAAATAAGCCATTAGGAATAAAAAAATTGAAATCCTTCACAATGCCACAACTTTATATCAAAAAGCAATAATATAGATAAAAAAGAGCTTTAGAAAGGAGGACCATCAGTTTGCTTCTCAAATTGAGCAAATCTACAAAACTGTGCACTTATCCCAACCAGTAAGGATAGCTTGGTAGGCATAAGTGTACCAGCTGATTTTCTCACAGCTACTGTATTCTAATCCTGGTAATTTTTAGGTGATATTTATTTATATCTATAAGTTTTTTAACCACCGTTTTAGCAAATGAGGTTTTAAATATATTTTTCAGTAATACACGCGCTTTGGCTTTCAAGCATTAACTGGTACAAGTAGATTGTACCTACACCTGCACTGTCGAATTTTCTAAATAACGATGGACGGGAGAAGTCAAACTACAACAAAAACAAAAAAATATTTTCTAAATATTTTAATTATTGTTGTATCAGTAAAATATAATAATTAATAATAATGATATTACACACGGAGGTAAATTGATTAGATGTGGTGAGGCGAGGGTGTGAACCTATCGAAACTATGAGGCTGTTGACCTTAGCCCCATTGATGTCAGCTATGCAAACCGTTCGGCCCATAACTGGTAAAATCCTGAACCGGACGGTTTGCATAACTTCTGGCTGAAGTTATTTATTTTGATGTTCACACTTTGTGCTCGTCACACAATTTCAAGAAGCCTTAGAGCTTAGGTCTCTTCCAAGTTTTATGACACCTTAATGCTCCACAAAACTGGTAGTAAGAAACTGAACATAGGATTGGTCAACTTCTTACAATATAATACAATAATACAATAATGGATATGTGGGGGTCGAATGGAGGGAGTAATTCCATCATGCCGACAGTAGGATACATCGCGATGTCGTAGCAGTTGATAAGAGGCCCTGCTCTCACTGGCTAACGAGTATTGGCACAAACCTACGGTGATGGCAACATAGACCACAGCATAGTGTGGGAGAGCAAGGTGCCGCACGGGTGGTTCTACAAGGCCCTCAAAGGGCGTGATGTAGATCTCCTCGCATCCGGTGAACTGGTTACGTTTCGATGACGTGAGCAATTATGGATAAGGTAATGAGGACCAATAACTATCGCAAGTATATCATGAGGGATGGAACCTTTACATATGCAGAGCTTGTTCTTGCCCAGGTAAATCCCACAGGCATATACTTTCGGGTTGTTCGCATCTTAATAACTCTGATTTCTTGCACAGATACAACCAAGTAGCCAAAATCATCCATCAGTAGCTTGTTCTCCGATTCGACCTTGTCGTTCTATCAACCCTGATATCATGCTGATAGACCGGTAGGAACGCCGGGGAGTCTTTTAAAATTATATTTTACTTACTTGTATATAAAGGCAAAAGTTTATGAAATGTGAAAACGTTAAAAATGAAATGTGTTATGTTTGTTACTTGACGCCAAAACTATTAAACGAATTGTGCTGAAATTTTGCATATACGTTTTTGACCTGAAATAACATATTCCTGGGGTATGGGGTTCCAACTTTCATCTTCGGTACCCAAGCCAACCTCACCTGAACGTGGTGCATCCTGTTAAACAACGGACGAGGCTCTGGCGGCCGGCTGATTGCGGCATAGCGCAGCCTACATCGGCACAGCTAAATCCCCTGGCCGCTAACGGGCAGCAGCGTCGGCAGTGCGAGAAGCTGTGCCTTGCAATCCCCAACCAGCTTGCCAAGAGTGGGGATTATGGGCATAAGCCACCTTATGATAGACACGAGAAGGAAATGGCCCCCAGTTCCCGGCCGTCCCGCTATTCCTGGCCATACAGGTAGCGGCCATGGTAACAGCGGGAAAGGGGGTGCTAACAATTACCGGGCTACGTCTGGCTACCTACAAAACCTGACCCGGGCTACGTTTAACGGACGCACTCTGAGGCTCGACATCGAACATCTGGCGCAGCAAGAAGTAGAGCTGGAGAAAATTAGGTGGCAAGTTTTGGGGTTGTGTGAAGTCCGTAAAAAGGGAGAAGACACTATCACCCTAGACTCGGGCCATCTACTGTACTTCCGCGAGGGTGGGTGATCAACCATCACAGGGTGGCGTAGGGTTTCTCGTCAAAAAGGCCCTCTCTAACAACATTCTGGAAATCTCCAGTGTGTCGACCAGGGTAGCGTACCTGATTCTTCGGCTGTCAAAGCGATACCGTATGAAGGCTATTCAGGTTTACGCACCGATCTCGGCACACTTGGATGATGAAGTGGAGGATATGTACGAGGACATATCCAAAGCCTTGGTTCACTTCAACGCTGTTATGGGGGACTTTAACGGCAAAGTCTGAGTCCGGGTTGGCGACGAATCCAGAGTGGGCCCGCATGGTTTTGGTTGTAGAAATCACAGGGGGCAAATACTCGTCAACTTCCTAGAGAAGGAGGGGTTCTTTTTGATGAATTCATTCCTTAAGAAGAAGCCCCACAGGAAGTGGCCGTGGCGAAGCCCTGACGCTGTGACCAAAAATGAGATCGACTTCATCATGACGGATAAAAGGCACATTATTCAGAGACGTCTCCGTGATCAACTGGCTTAACACCGGATCTGATCACGGACTTGTCCAATGCTCTCTGAATATCAATCTCAAGCTTAAAAGAAACCGTCTGATGAAGTCCACGCTCCGACCCAATCTGCTCCAGATCATGGTGGGCACCGAGAAGTTTCAGAAGCTTCTCGGTGAAAGATTCGTTGCTGTGGAACCCACCGATGATGTTGATGAGGCCACGTTTTGAAGAATCGATAACCGTTAGGGTAAACAAGTTCATGAGTGGAGACCGCGGCTCGGCAAACGTAGTCTAGGACGCCCTCCGGCCAGGTGGAGTGACGATCTGCGAAAGGCTGCTGGTAGATGCTCGATGCATCAAGTTCAGGACAGGGCATAATGGCTCTCATTAAGGGAGGCCTAGCCCAGCAGTGGACTGCTATAGGCTGATGATGATAATAATAATAAAATAATAATAATAAAATTTATTCAGACTTTTACAAACTTATCTGGTAGGTACATAACTTTACTTTAGTTTAGTAGGTTCGAACACAGGAGGTACTTATGATAAGCATAAAGAAAAGAATGTACCTCGGCTTAGCTCTGTCCCTCGCACTAGGTCTCTATTGAGCCTGTATAGCGAGGTTACAGCGATCCGCCTCGGACTCTCCCTTACTACGTAGGTACTTAGGTTCAGTGTCGTATTTTAGTAGGTATATAAATTAAACAAGTAACTAGAAGTATTAATTAACCTACCTTATAAATCTATCAATAGTATATTAAGTTTGACTTCAAAGGCTATAATCTAACTAATTGAAAGTCTCATTGGGTACAAGGTGTATTGGGAGAAGTGAGTAAAGATTATGTTTAAATGGTGTGTGAGTGAATGTTTTGGAGGTGAATGTAAGTGTTGGTGAGTGTGTGAGTATGTGACTGTGGGCTATCCTGTTCCCCCCAGTCTCTTAAGAGTCTGGTTATCACAGGAATAGCCCACAGTGTGTGTAAAGTGAGTGTGATGTGTAGTATAGTGAAGTGTGTAAGAGTCATGTGCGTTGGCAAAAAACAACAATACAAAATATATTATTCCATAGTAGCAAGCAATTTCTCAGTTTCTTCATATGTTAACTGCAGTAAATAGTTAGAAACAGTTTTATTTAATTTGTGATTATTAAAATTTATTAATGTTACATTCCTGCTTAGTTTATTATATAACCGAGGTCCCAATATGCTTAGAGATTTTTTCCCAAATTTAGTACGGGAATTAGGTATACCTTGGAAAACAATGTCTTTCCTACGTTTCGTTTCAAGTGAGTCCTTAATGTTATCAGTTATTAGGTTATGCTGCCTGGCTACGACTGCTTTGATAAAAAGCTGGCGAACCGTTAAGACTGAGCAATCTTTGTAGAGTGCCGTCGTAGAGTACCACCGTGGCTTGAAACACATAACCTTCAGAAGTGCTCTCTGTGATCTCTCCAGCCCAAGTAAATGAGTGCTAGCTGCAGATCCCCATGCTTTGATGCAGTAGATTAATATTGACTGAGCTAGGCTAAAGTACACTCTGATTAGTGACTGGGAGTACAGTACATGACGCAATTTTTTAAATACGTATATTAATTTTCTAATCCGCCCAGATAAATCAATTAAATGCTCCTTCCATGTCATGTTTTTGTCCAGAATTATGCCTAAATACCTGATTTGAGTGACGGACTGAAGATATGTGCATGTACAATTTGATGATGATGATGAACATATTCCTAGGCTTTTTTTATCTGGGGTCCCCACCACCACACCAGCCTATATCAGGCCACTGCTGGACATATGCCTCCCCTAATAAAGGGGGATATGCCCATAATCCCCACGCTGGGCATGCGGGTTGGGGATCGCAGGGCACAGTTTCTCGCACCACCGACGCTGCTGCCCGTCGGTGGTCAGGGGATTTAGCTTTGCCAATGTAGGCTGTGCTATGCCGCAATCAGCCGGCCGCCAGAGCCCCGTTCGTTGTTTAGCAGGGTGCACCACAGGCAGGTAGGGTTGGCTTGGGTTCCGAAGATAGGGGTTGGAACCCCATACACCCCCCAAAGATAGGGGTTGGAACCCCGTACACCCCTGGGGTCCACGTGAGCAAAACCGCGTGCAGAAGCGAGTAAATAATATTTTGAAATTAATGTTTCAGCTCAGTCTTGCTCAGTATGTTTGGCGTGAAGAAGGAATAACGTTAACATCTCACATCCACTTTCTTTTTTCTTTCTTCTTTTCTTTTTCACTTTCACATCTTTCAAACTTTTGCCTCTAAAACATATGTCAGTAAGAATTAAGTATTTGTTTGCTTCCCTTGGGCAACTTATAATTCGTCATCAATGTTCCTTAAGGGTGTTATGTTGATGTTCGATAGTAACTAGATAAGACAAGATAGATAGGATATATAATTTGCTTAAAATGTAGGTCTTAACATAATTAGGTCATTACAAAAAGGATCCTTTACATTTTGCATCGTTATGCGTGGAAATATAAAAACATTTCATTTTTTATCATTATATTTGACGAAAGACTTACATAGTTGCCATAGGACTCAATCCCAAGGCAACTATACAAGCCTTGTTATAGTATTCAAGTCTCAACTAAACTTAGAACAAAGTGACCTAGCTGCCTCAGATATAGCGTCAGCTAAAATATTTAGATACTCTAACAATTAAATATTGTATTTGCTTGCATGTGTGATCATAAAGACTGACTCCGAACACATTCTTCCAGAAGGTAATGAATACCTCTATAATTCCACACGTGTAACAGTTAGGAGAATCTGATATTTTCATAATGTGATTAAAGTTAGTAAGAGGAATGTGTCCGGAGCGCAGTCTGTGAACATTTTATTACCAAGGGAATAAAGCAGTGTATTACGTCAAAAAAGTTTTGATTAGGGAGGAACAAAAATCTGTGCCAAATTTTTCTCAATAAAAATGCCCAAATGGTTGTTTCTTGTTTCTTCTTGTGTAAAACTAAAGATGAAACGAAACAAAGGGGGGTTCCCTTTGGGAGCATCATATATATTTTATTAAAAAATCTATGGGGAGAATACATCAGGCACAAATCAATTTTTAAAGGACGCACTCCCACAACAAAAACTCCTCGGTTACACGGTCGCCATATTGAATCAAGAGCACAATGAAGGATTCTAGACCCACTCTTCACACTTGCGAGAATATAAATCGAATCTCAAATTCCAAATTTCGAATTAGTAAATTCTTTATGTTGTGTATCTGTATGGTTAAAAAAACATATTCTGCCCTTTGCAGCCTCCAAGAAGTCTAGTTCAAGAAGGTTTACTAATTACTAATAATAATTCCTTGGTATTGTCTAGTTCGAATTTCGAATGAGATAAACATTATTTTTGTGTGGTCTCTATGATACCTAGGCCGATCGCCGTTTATTCAAATCATTGTGGAGGTTTCTTATTTAAATCTCATAATACATCCGTTATTACATACATAATAGTAGTCTATAATAAGAAAACTAACAACAATAACTTGAATATTTCTTACCTTAAATACTAACATAAGAACATGATTTCTATAACTATTGTTTAGTGGCACTCACCCCAATGTTGCAACTATTTGGTGTATATAACATTCTTACTTCTAAGTAACATATCATAATTATCACTTCATCGAAATGAAATGTTTTTTTGCTCTATTGTCATAATTAATCAAGAGTAGCTGTACTTATTGATTACTAGCTGACCCGGCGAACTTTGTACCGCCTTAGCGTAGCAATTAAGTAACCACGTTTCCGAACAAACAATGCTCTTTCAATATAGTCTATGGCTGTGAATGACATTGACATTCGTTACGCGCGTTTTTTTAAATATGCAAAATTAAATGTATATTTTTCAATATTTCTGAGAGATTTTCTTAATATTTTTTTCCGTAAGAACCTTCTCCTAATAATAACAAATACAACAAAAAAAGAATTAGTGAAATCGGTCCAGCCATTCACGCGTGATGCCGTGACCAAGGAAAACGGGTTTCATTTTTATATATATAGATATGCATTGAGCCACTTTTATTGTTTTGATCGTCATACAGACGATGGTACTACACCAGGTCAGATTGGAGAGCGTATTTTTTATTTACAATAACCTCTATCAGTATCTGTACCATATTATAAGTACCGGTACATTACTACCCGTACCACCCACCGGTTGGTACTCAATACGAAGTTAAATACATAGCACCGGTACTAAGTAAAATAGTTATAAGTATTTTTACAGTCCAAGGTAGTGCAACATAGTCTGCGGAACCAAGTATCTAAAAATAACGGTATTTCAATTTAATCAGTTATAACTTATAAGTTTCGCTTTGTACTCGCAGAGATTGAAGCCTTTAAATTCAACCTTTTGCCGCCAGAGTCTGCCGTTTCGGTCCATCCACGCGAACAAGTTGTTGTAGCCTGGTTGTTCTACTCCTTCCGGGAGGTGCAACTTATCTGTCATTTCGTTGACCTCATGATGTGAATCTGTTAATTACAAAGAAAATTTGTAACAACGCACAATACACCCAAATAGATTATTGTATGTAGGTAGAATCCAATTAGCTATATAGAAAGAAAGAAAGCAAAGTTCCACGTTGACGACCGACGTCGTAACGTGGTGATACAATACTGATTGTATGAATTATGCCGTGTATCGACTTCGCGCTCCAAGAGGACGAACATCGGCGCGCGTTCCGGCCGCGTGAAATCGATACCACACTTTGGAACGCGCACCGATGTGTTCGTTGGAACGCTTGAACGTGGAGCGGGCCGTCCCATCTGGTGTCTGTTGTTAACCGCGTATCAAAGGTAGCGTATCAGTAGTGGCGCGCGTGCCAGTTGGGACGTACGCGATAATAGGTAGGTATTTTGCGTGTTTGTTGCGTTCCGAATAATGGTTAACCAAAGTTGCCGTAAATTAATACGACTACTCGTATATGGAACAATGGAAAATGACTGTGTTCTTGTAGAATAGAGAATGTCCAATAAATAACTGCTGCTGCTCGTATACGGTACACGAGTGGCCTGCATGTTGAACGATCAAACACTGGAACAGTTGCCACGTGCGCCAGGTGCGCTTAGTTAATATAATTTAAAAAAAAATCAAATATTTGGAACGCGTTCCGCGGAACGCACTCTCGACGCGGTCATTCATGGCACGCGCGCCAGGAGCGCGGAGTCGATACGCGGCTTATGACGTCACCTGCGGTGGGCGCACTTTACCGGTCTTGTTTATTGTGTTGAAGTTCAAAACTGGTAAAATGAACCCATGTCGCGACTTGGTCCATCCGTCTGTCACTACTGATTATTTCAGCTATTGACTTGATTTTTGGCATAGATTTAAACAATCTGATGTACTTGTAACGTCCTTTGCGTGTATATTCTTTCCAATTGAATGTTTTAAACGTTTGTTTTTGGACTGATCCTACTGCCAGTCTTTCCTAATAAAATTAGGGATATACCCAAAATCTCAGCTTCTTGCCCCACCGACGCTGCCGCGCCCGTCGGCGACCAGTGAATGCACCTGTACCAGTTTTAGGTTACACTATGCCGCAATCAGCCGGAAGCCGCCAGAGCCCCGTTTATTAGTTAGCAGGGTGCGTCACGGGCAGGTGAGGTTGGCTTGGGTTCTGAAGATGGGGCTTCGATCCCCTTACATTATGTGAAAGTTCATCTATGTTTCTTATTTTCTTCACTTCACATTCTATCTCACCGTCGTCACTCTCGGTGGGCGAGTCGACATGCTTTGCACTTAGCCGGTCTTGTTTTTCCAAAGGAGTAGTACTTAATACGAATCGCTACGTGCTAGTTTGACCAACTTACAATTGAATGTTGTCCAATTTCTCCAGTCTGTGGTAGGCTCACGATCTCGTCCTCCACCAACATTTTCATCCATGTAAAAGCCCATAGCAAGAAAGGGGCGTTCAAAATTCCTATTTTCAATGGCCTTATTAAAAAAAAAAACTAATTCATTGACTTCACGCTCGTTATACATGTGAATGATGCTCAAATGAGCGTCGCCATTTGTTAAATATGGATGAAGAGACATATCCCAGCATGTGCGGCGATGTTCACCCCAGTATTTCACATCAAAGTAAAATTTCCAGCAGAAACCATTTCTTGTAGACGGATGGGAATCTGAAAACATTATAAATATTTAAGGCCTATTTCACCATCTTCAAATAACGACAAAGTAAGCTATTTGCTGGGTAAAGTGACGAATCTCTGGCCATTATTTCAAACTTCTACTGTACTTCCACGAGGGTGACCAAACATCACGTGAACGTTACCCCAGCAGAAAAGTATCTTCTAGAATGAAGGGAGTTCCAGAAATATTTTTTTTATTATATTTTTATTCATTTTTCATTTATTCAGTAACAATCAATCACATAATCGTATTTGAATACAATCTAAAACACATAAAAAAATCATTAAAAATAGGATTATTAAAATATTAAATTAAAAATCTAAGTAAAATAATCAATCAAAAATGTCAGAAATAAATAAATAAATAAATTAGAGCATTACTTGCTGTAAATGTGCATCAATAAAATGTACATACACGAGTAGTTCTTAATTTGTGCGTATTGGTGACAAAGTAAAATTAAACAAAAATACATACAGTTTTTAAGTAATCTGGCTTTTTCGAAAAACCTTAAAAAATTCTAGTTCTATAATGGGCAGACATACAGGTTCATACTGTAAACGGTATTCGATTTTTATTGTTATCCTTTACAACCACAAAAAGTTTCAAGAAGGTACATTTACGTGTTTAAAAAAAATATCGAATAAATCAAATCGGATAAGGCTTATCTTTGACGTCAAAATACAAAAACTTTTTCAACCCACGATTGTTGGTATAAACAAAAAAAATTGTTCGTTTAATGAAAATTATATCCTGAAAATTTCAGCTCTCTACGTCTTGTATTGAGCTAGTTATAAACGATAGTCTGAAATAAGACCTAGACGCAGGTATCTGACCTGTGATCCGACCAAATTCGAATGACCACTAAAAAGCGACCGTTTCATACATATTGATGACCTTCTTAAGTTTGCTTACGAGACGCATTGGTCCTGGATACAATCAAGTACAAAAGTTCATGATTGTTACGTTGGGGGCAAGGAGCATGTGCCTCGTACAGTCGGCCGTAAAAGTCCTCCATCTCTGATAATATATCCGGCTTTGACAAGACGGTTCGGCCATCGCGTGTTGTTAACTTCGTGAAGTGGCTCCTGCCAAGCTGCTGAGTGAATACTTTGGACCCCCGGTTTCGCTCTATTGCCTCTACAATGAGGCGTGTGTTGAAGCTCCTAAGGTCGCGCCGTATCATTTTTGCAATTCGCTTGTTCAGGTTTGAACTCTCTGACGAAGTAGTCTGAGTGGTTTCCGGTCTTTTTGTCATGAGCCGAAGAGTCTCATCCGAGAGTTTGGACTTCTTGCCTTTAGGCTGCATTTGGCAGAATTTGATGCCCTCGTCCCTTAATGTTCCAACCACGTTTTGTAAGGCCTCATCCACGTCATCGGGGGGTTCCGCAGCTACGAATCTATCACCAAGAAGCTTCTGAAACTTCTCGGTGCCCGCCCTGATCTGGAGTAGATTGGGTTGGGGCGTGGACTTCATCAGACGGTTTCTTTCAAGCTTAAGATTGATATTCAGGGAACCTCGGACAAGTCTATGATCAGATCCGGTATTGAGCCTTATGATCACGGAGACGTCTCTGAATATGTGCCTTTTGCCCGTCATGACGAAGTCGATCTCGTATTGGTCACAGTGTCGGGGTTTCGCCGTGTCCACTTCCTTGGCTTCCTCTTTAAGAAAGAGTTCATCAAGAAGAGCCCCTCCTTCTCAAGGAAATTGACCAGCATATCGTCGGTTGCAGGTTCAATTGGGGTAACCGCCAAAACACGTAAAATAAGTTGAGTATACAGTTTTTTTTAGTTTTCTCTGCTCTTTCGAATGGCATATTTAAAAAAATTCTAGCCTAAGAAAAAAGACAGTTACGCTACACATTTTAACTGCGAATTTTTCAGATTTCAGTCGAAATTATGTTGTAACTGAGTATGTGATCTATTTACATAAATCGAATTGGTGTATTCCTATGACCGAAGAAGGTTAAGTTAGAGTATGTATCTTGGCAAACCAGCATTGCTCTTACACTAATTTTTAGCTTGAACGAAAAATTACAACCAGACATTACACCAAAATACAACCAATATTCTTCCACCAATTGACGTTACACCAATTGACCCGAACCAAGTTTAAGTTTATTGTCAGTTACACCAATTTGAGCATTGCAATCAATATGTTTTTCTCTTACCTTAGTTTTAAAATAAAAATCCCTAAAATTCAAGAAGGAACATGTTGATTTCATGTCAGATGATGAGGTCATCAAAATAAAATTCCTGAAGATGACGATTTTTCAACTGGAAGCTCTGAGCTATGATCAGGAAAAGAAAGGGACAAAAATCTGACTTAACAGATGAAAAAGAAAATGAAAAAACTAAGAAAACAAGAAAGAAATTACAAAAGAAGAAAAATTCTAGCGAAAACTTAAAAGATGATGTTCAATTTGAGAAAAATAAAACAGTCAACAAAAGGAAGATTAGGAAAACAAAACGAGAGCAAGGCGACAGTTATGAAACTTCATCTGGAAATATAAAAGCAGCTAAGAAACTACAAACAAATCCCTGAAAACCAGGAAAATGTCCTAGAAACTGTTTTAATATCACAGACGAAAGACGACAAAACATTTTCAACTTCTACTGGAATTTAGAAGCCCAAAGAAAAAAAGATTGTATAGTACAATGTACTCAAAGAGTACCAGTGAAGCGACCGGGAGTAGAAGTGGTTGAAAGTAAAAGAAAAGTAACATTTGAGTGCTATATAAATGAAGGTGAAGGAAGAAAGTTGATGATATCAATTGATCAAAAATTGAGTGATTATGTAGCCTTGTGTTATTGTAAAACCATTTTTTATTAGTCAGTGAAGTCCATTTTGAGTATCCTTTTTTGTAAGTAAGGTTTGAGCACATAAGATGAATTCCATTAGCTTTTACTATATCATGTAAACTCATAATGCCATCAACATAGATTTTAGCATGCTTTTTAATTTTTTCCATCACCATCACGTGATTTTTAACCATCACTAGTATAGAGTCACCACTGTTTATAGCCAGTTGTTTGGCTGTTTCCATGATTCGCATTTTGGAGCACCTTTGAAGGTATAGCAGCATACATCGTCAATGTACTCATCCAGAGCATATCACAGTGTTGTTCCTAGGCCACGCAGACATTCATCTCCTATGACTATTATATTTTTCCTTCGTATTTCTGTTTTTCTTGTGCTTTCTTCAGCTATTTTAGTTATTTTTACAGGTGGGATTGCTTCAGAGTCTTGAAACATACTTTCTTGTAATATTCTTTCCATTTCCTTGATGACTTGGGTGAGTTCTTCGTTTTCAGATACAGCCTTATAATTTGTAACACTAAGATTGTCGTACGATTCTCTTAAATATTTGCAGCAATGTTCTAAACTTGCAATTTTTGCCTTAAGCTTAAGTGTATTGCTTTCCATTGTTTCCAATTTTAAGTCATATTCTTCTTGAAGATCATAGTACTTCCTATGTAATTCTGGTAGTTCAAAGGTAGAATTTATCTTTTGTTTAGCGCTAGTGTTTGCTGCTTTTTCAATGTTATATCTCTTTTTCTTTAGTACTTTAAGCTCAGTGTTCTTGAATTTAAGGTCCTTCCTAATCTCTTTCAACTCGTTTTTTGCATTTTCTATGTTAAAGTAGCTGTCAAGTTTTTCAAGATTTTTAATAATAATGTCTTTCTGCACAGAGTCATGCCTTAGCGCCATATTTTCTTCCATAAGTTTTTTAAGGTCCGATTTCAGCTTATTGGAAAGCAAGTGTGCCAGATATTTATTTTACTAACCTTAGACATCACTCAGAATTTTCTTTTATATACACTGAGTAATGTTAAAGAAGGACTATCTCAAGAAGAAAATCGAAAAAAAACCACTAACGTAAAGCACAGATATATAAGTCTAACGTAAAGTATGATGATACTGTCGTAGCTTCAGCCAAAACGTATATTGAGTCTCTGCCGTTCCTACCTTCACATTACTGCCGCAAAGATTCAAGTAAATTGTATTTGCCACTAGAGTATAAAAATGTCACTAACTTGTATCGTTTGTACCGTAAGTTTTGTGAAGAAAAACAGCAAAACTATCTAGGCAAGAGAATATTTAAGGACTTATTTGAGTACAACAATAATGTCAAATGACAAATGTCAAATTTGTCAAATGACAAATGTCAAATTTGTCAAATGACAAATGTCAAATTTGTCAAATGACAAATGTCAAATTTGTCAAATGACAAATGTCAAATATGTCAAATGACAAATGTCAATTTTGTAAATTTTTCGTGCTAGGTGGGAAACATTCTTGCGTCACTGGATCCCAATCCATAAAATCTTTGTGTTCCAGGACACATACATTGTAGGGACGAGGATTTTTCCGAGTTGATTCCATGTAAATTGGCCATTGCGTAGGACTCCAAACTGCCAGTTCACGTTCTATTACAGAGTGCATACTGTCTACTGGCATGTAACTATGGCCAGGCAGTAAGTAATTAATTTTGATGACTTCAATATTTTTAGATATGGCCAAAAAGTATTGGAAAACCAACAGTATAGTTTTATTGCGATTAGGATTAGGATTGCCACAATAAAGAAAAAAGATGTAAAAATTATCAAAACCAAACAATGAAAGCAAATGCGGCAATTTATGTAATTACGATCAATCAAGAAGATTTCGAGCAAAATAGGAAAGGTAGATATAAATGAAAAGGCAAAGGAAAAGGGAAAGGAAGAGAGAAAAAGGTATGTGACCCATCCGAGTCATTTGAAACAAGAATTAGAAAAGTATTCCATGAATTGAAACCTCTTTATAGAAACAGACAGGCAATATCAGAAGCAAAGTATACAGATTTAAAAAAAAGGGGGTTTTGACGGAGTTATTCCCAACAGATTTCACAAAGACTTTTTAAACCTACCTGTTACCAAAAATTTAAAAGACACGCTCAACGAAACTGATGAAGAAGACTCTATTGAAGAATATATAAGTATAAATAAAAATAAATATTATGTTAAACGATGTAGGTATGAGTACCTAGGTATTTGAGTTGATTTTTTGATACCTATACTAAATACATATAATAATTGATTATTTAGATACCTATAAAAAATAATAATTTAACTATAAGTTTAAGAAACTTTACTCAATAGTAGAGTAAGCTTCTTAAAACAATCTAAAGTTGTTTCCTTTTTTTTAATAAATAAAAGTTGAATAAATAAAACGGTTTTTTACTTACCCTTACATAAAATGTCATCATCATCATCATCATCATCAGCCTATCGCAGTCCACTGCTGGACATAGGCCTCCCCTAATGAGCGCCATTGCGCCCTGTCCTGAGCTCGACGCATCCAGCTTCTACCAGCAGCCTTTCGCAGATCGTCACCCCACCTGGCCGGCGGGCGTCCTACACTACGTTTGCCGAGCCGCGGTCTCCACTCAAGAACTCGTTTACCCCATCGGTTATCGGTTCTTCGGCAAATATGGCCAGCCCACTGCCACTTCAGCTTGCTAATTCTCTGAGCTATGTCGACAACTTTAGTTCTATGTCGGATAAACTCATTGCGGATTTTATCCTTCAGAGAAACCCCGAGCATAGCTCGTTCCATAGCTCGCTGAGCGACTTTAAACTGGTGGACTAGTCGAACTGTGAGTGTCCACGTTTCGGCTCCGTATGTCATGACGGGTAGGACGCACTGATTGAAAACTTTTGTTTTCAAACATTGCGGTATGGGTGACGAGAAAACTCGACGTAGTTTTCCAAATGCTGCCCAACCCAGCTGAATCCTCCTCTTGGCCTCCTTCTCGAAGTTGTTTCTACCCAACTGCAATATCTGCCCGAGGTATGTATACTCCGAAACAACTTCAAGAAGGTGTCCATTAACGACGACAGGACTCGGATCAATTCGGTCGTTGACCATAACTTTGGTCTTGTCCAAATTCATGCCGAGACCTATCTTTCGCGAGGCTGATGCTAGGCCGTCCAGCATCTGTTGCAGCTCCTCCAGCGACTCCGCCATTAGGACTATGTCATCAGCAAATCGCAAGTGTGAGATGTGCTCGCCGTTTATGTTTATGCCCATACCTTTCCAGTCCAGTGTCTTAAACATATCCTCCAACGCGCTTGTGAACAGTTTCGGAGATATGACATCTCCCTGTCTCACTCCGCGGCGCAGTTGGATGGGTTTAGACTGCTGGTCCTGTACTCGGACACTCATAGTGGCGGCTTCGTACAGACATCTCAACACTTCGATATAACGATAGTCCACTTGGCATCGCTGCAAGGATTCCAGGACAGCCCAGGTTTCTACAGAGTCAAAGGCTTTCTCATAGTCCACAAACGCCAGACACAGGGGCTGATTATACTCTTCGGACTTCTGTATAATCTGCCTCACTGTGTGAATGTGGTCTATGGTGCCATATCCTCCGCGAAACCCGGCCTGCTCCGGTGGCTGGAACTCATCGAGTCTTCTGGCGAGACGATTTGTAATAACCCGAGAGAACAGCTTATAGACGTGGCTCAGGAGCGAAATAGGTCTGTAGTTTTTAAGAAGGGTTTTATCTCCCTTCTTAAAAAACAGAACCACCAAGCTCTCGTTCCACGCCTTTGGAGTTCTCCCACAGTGAAGGACGGAGTTGAAGAGGTTCTGCAGTTCCTGCACAACAGGAGCTCCTCCTGCCTTCAGAAGTTCTGAAGTGACTCCGTCTTCACCAGGGGCTTTTCCATTTTTAAGCTGTCTCAGGGCTAGTACGACCTCGTCTTGGCTGATCTCTGGCAGGTCGTCGGTATAGTGGCGGGTGAGGGTGGCTCGAGAATCGTGGCTGCTACGCTGGGGGCAAGGAGCATGTGCCGCATACAGTTGGCCGTAGAAGTCCTCGATCTCTGATAATATCTCCGGCTTTGACAAGACGGTTCGGCCATCGCGTGTTGTTAACTTCGTCAGGTGGCTCCTGCCAAGCTGCTGAGTGAATACTTTGGACCCTCGGTTTCGCTCTATTGCCTCTTCAATGAGGCGTGTGTTGGAGCTCCGAAGGTCACGCCGTATCATCTTCGCAATTCGCTTGTTCAGGTCTGACCTCTCTGACGAAGTGGCCTGAGTGGTTTCCCGTCTTTTTGTCATCAGCCGAAGAGTCTCATCCGTGAACTTGGACTTCCTGCCTTTAGGCTGCATTTGGCAGAATTTGATGCCCTCTTCCCTCAACGTCCCAACCACGTTTTGTAGAGCCTCATCAACGTCATCGGTAGGTTCCACAGCTACGAATCTGTCACCGAGAAGCTTCTGAAACTTCTCGGTGCCCGCCATGATCTGGAGTAGATTGGGTCGGAGCGTGGACTTCATCAGACGGTTTCTTTCCAGCTGTAGATTGATATTCAGAGACCCTCGGACAAGTCTGTGATCAGATCCGGTGTTGAACCTGTTGATCACGGAGACGTCTCTGAATATGTGCCTTTTATCCGTCATGATGAAGTCGATCTCGTTTTTGGTCACAGTGTCGGGGCTACGCCATGTCCACTTCCTGTGGGGCTTCTTCTCGAAGAACGAGTTCATCAAGAAGAGCCCCTCCTTCTCTAGAAAGTTGACCAGCATTTGCCCCCTGTGGTTTCTACACCCAAAACCATGCGGGCCCACTCTGGATTCGTCGCCAATTCGGACTCCCACTTTGCCGTTAAAGTCCCCCATAACAACGTTGAAGTGAGCCTTTGTGGTGTTGTGCAAGGCTTTGGATATGTCCTCGTACATATCCTCCACTTCATCATCCAAGTGTGCCGAGGTCGGTGCGTAAACCTGAATGATCTTCATGCTATACCGCTTTGATAGTCGAAGAATCAGGTACGCTACCCTGGTCGACACACTGGAGATTTCTTCAACGTTGTTAGAGAGGGCTTTATTGACGAGAAACCCTACGCCACCCTGGGATGTTTGGTCACCCTCGCGGAAGTACAGAAGGTGGCCCGAGTCTAGGGTTATGGTGTCCTCTCCCTCTCTACGGACTTCACACAGCCCCAGAACATGCCACCTAATGTTCTCCAGCTCTACTTCCAGCTGCGCTAGATGTTCGTCGAGCCTCAGAGTGCGTCCGTTGAACGTAGCCAGGGTCAGGTTTTGCAGGTAGCCAGAGGTAGCCCGGGGATTCCTAGCACCCCCTGTCCCGCCGTTACCATGGCCGCTACCTGTATGGCCAGGAATAGCGGGACGGCCGGGAACTGGGGGCCATTTCCTTTTCGTGCTCATCATTAAGGGGTTCATGCCCATAATCCCCACGCTGGGCATGCGGGTTGGGGATCGCAGGACACAGCCTCTCGCACCGCCGACGCTGCTGCCCGTCGGTGGTCAGGGAATTTAGCTGTGCCGGTGTAGGCTGCGCTATGCCGCAATCAGCCGGCCGCCAGTGCCTCGTTCGTTAGTCAGCAGGGTGCACCGCGTGCAGGTGAGGTTGGCTTGGGTCCGGAAGTTGGAGGTTGGAACCCCTTATACCCCACACCTTATACACATAAAAAGTGCGTAGGTATATCAATAATTTATGAATAAATAATCCCTTATAAATAAATTAAAAAATACAGTAAAATTTGCGTAAACGACATTAGGTGTTAATATAATGTATATTTCTATACATTTATATGGAAGTTATACATCAACCAACAAAGTAGACGCCGTCTCTTACATCAAATTGAATGGCCAAAAGTTATTTTTTTACGAGCTTTAAACCATTTTGACCTGCAATATTTCAAAAAATCTTGAGTGCAAAATAGTGTAACTGCCATAAGCATAAAAAAAAATTGATGTAACTTAAATATATATCCAAAAATAAGGCTACTAGGAACAAACTTCATATTTTGCCAGAAAATTCAATGAATTATAAGCTCTTCTGTCAAAACAGATTCAAAAAAGGTCACATACGAATAAAGTTATGTTCAATTTAATATGAAAAAAAACTTTGCATGCTCCTACTGAAAAGTTGGGTATTGGCGGTTACCCTAATTGAACCTGCAACCGACGATATACCCCCTATGATTTCTACACCCAAATCTATGCAGGCCCACTCTGGATTCGTCGCCGATTCGGACTCCCATTTTGGCGTTAAAGTCCCCCATAACAACGTTAAAGTGAGCCTTCGTGTGAGCATTTCCACTGTGTTTTTCTACGATTCAATAGCAAACACTTGCCGTGGGCTTTAGTGCGTGAGTTTTTACAGTTTTCGTGATGTGACGGTGATTTTTTTACTAGTTTTACGATATTATTTCTTCGTGGCACTTGTAACGTGTTTTTACTTGACAGTAGCCAATGGAAGTTATCAAGGGTGACTCCTATACCTAAGACTCCTAGCAAACTTTATGTGGAAGAATATCAGCCTATCGCAATTCTATCTTCACCTGCTAAGGTTTTCGAAAACATACTCCACAGGCTCATATATCTGCAGGTTGAGAAACATAATATATGCAATGCCCAGCACGGTTTTAGAGTAAAGAGATTAGTTAACACTAACTTACTGACTTTGGTAGAGTTCATCTCTACACAGCTTGACAGAGGGCGTCAAGTAGATGTACTCTATTTTGATTTCCGGATAGTGTTTGATAGGGTGAACAATGATATACTGTTAAGAAATTAAGCTCACTGGGTTTTACTCCACAACTTTTACAGTTGCTTACGGACTATATGCGAGATCGTCAACAGTATGTCAGGCTTGGTATCTACTAGTCGGCACTCTATCACACCCGTTCTGGAGTCAGCCAAGGCTCTATATTAGGTCCATTGTTTTTTTTATTACTGATAAATGACTTACCGGCTGTCCTAGAGCATGTAGAGTGTCTTCTATACGCAGATGATTTAAAATTGTTCACCACTGTGGGTTCAATGGCTGACAGCTTGAAACTTCAACATGATACTCATTCTGTGTGTCAGTGGGCTATTGAAAACAAAATGGAGTTTAACTCTTCCAAATGTGCCGTAATGACTTTCGGACGACTAAGGCATCCAATAACTTTCGATTACAACATCCATGGTAGTGTCATTATCCGGTCTACAGTGATGAAGGATTTGGGTGTCATATTCGACCGAAAGCCATTCCATGACCACGTAGCTGATGTTGCCCGTGCTCCTGTGTTTGGCACCCCACATGTGGCTACGTAAACCTCATGTGGGTTAGAAGGGGTTAGAAGCCGTATGACTTGCTCGCTCCTAAAGTCTCGAGCATTTCTGAGCACAAAGCCCAGTCTCCTGTAATATTCCTTGGCAACAGCTGCTACGTGGTCATGGAATGGCTTTCGGTCGAATATGACACCTAAATCCTTCATCACTGTAGACCGGCTGGACTAGCTAGACTCTGCTCTCCTTTTGGAAAAGGTACAAAAGGCTTTTCTAAGGTACTTTTACAAAAAATATTCGGATATTATCCTTACATGTATCCTACATGATACAACTCTCTTAAGACTAGAAGAGCATGCGAGATGATCACCATGTTCAAGGCATTTCCATTTTTTAGCTTTAGCTGTCTCAGGGCCAGTACGACCTCGTCTTGGCTAATATCCGGCATGTCGTCGGTGTAGTGGCGGGTGAGGGCGGATTTGGAATCGTGATTGTTACGTTGGGGGCAAGGAGCATGTGCCGTGTACAGTCGACCATGGAAGTCCTCGATCTCTGATAATATCTCCGGCTTTGACAATAAGGTTCGGCCATCGTGTGTTATTAACTTTGTCAGGTGGCTCCTGCCAAGTTGCTGAGTTAATACTTTGGACCCTCGGTTTCACTCTATTGCCTCTTCAATGAGGCGTGTGTGTTGAAGGTCGTGCCGTATCATCTTCACAATTTGCTTGTTCAGGTCTGACCTCTCTGACGAAGTGGCCTGAGTGGTTCCCCGCCTTTTTGCCACAAGCCGAAGAGTCTCATCCGAAAATTTGGACTTCTTGCCTTGAGGCTGTCTTTGGCAGAATTTGATGCCCTCGTCCTAAGGGACGAGGGAATTCTGCCAAAGACACGACGTGAGACGACGTTCTGTAGAGCATCAACAACGTCATCGGTGGGTTCCACGGCAACGAATCTATAGCCGAGTAGCTTCTGAAACTTGTCGGTGCCCGCCATGATCTGGAGTAGATAGGGTCGGAGCATGGACTTCATCAGACGGTTTCTTTCCAACTAAAGATTGATATTCAGAGAGCCTCGGACAAGTCTGTGATCAGATCCGGTATTGAACATGTTAATCACGGAGACGTCTCTAAATATATGCTTTTTATCCATCATTATGAAGTCGATCTCATTTTTGGTCACAGCGTCGGGGCTTCGCCACGTCCACTTTCTGTGGGGCTTCTTCTTAAAGAACGAATTCATAAAAAAAGCCCCTTCTTCTCTAGAAAGTTGAAGAGCATTTGCCCCTTGTGATTTTTACTTCCATAACCATGCAGGCCCACTCTGGATTCGTCGCCAATTCAGACTCCCACTTTGCCGTTAAAGTCCCCCATAACAGCGTTGAAGTGGGCCTTCGTGGTGTTGTGCAAGGCTTTGGATATATCCTTGTACATATCCAAGTGTGCCGAGGTCGGTGCGTAAAAGATGACCTTGGACGTCGCATATAAGTAATCCTAGCTGCATCTATAAAATCTTTTGTGAGATCGTGATTCTTCTCCAGGAGAATTGGTTGATGAGAAATGATTTTCCTTTGACAAGAAAAAACGTGATAAATCAGCATACTATGTAGGTACCTCGGGTTTTTTGGTTGATTACTGAGCTGCATCGAGAAATGCAACGTTGAGACATTGCGATATGCGGTGACTTAATCCCGAAGATTATGTATGTCATATAGATAATGACTGACTAGGCTAAACAGCCGTCATTATGTTGTTTGCTTAATAGCTGTTATAATGTAGTTAAGAGGCTAAACAGCCATTCTTATGTAGTCGGCTAGATATCATGTATGGCTAAACAGCCATTATTATGTATCTGTCTGCGGTGAAATAGCCCAAGGCTAATCTGGTGCATTAGATAATTAAAATGCGGCTAAACAGCCGTTATCATGTATGGCTAAACAGCCATTCTTATGTATCTGTCTGCGACGAAATAGCCCAAGGCTAATCTGGTGCATTAAATAATTCAAATGCGTCGAAAAGCCCCACAGGCTAGTCAGGTGCATTAAAAAAGTAATTCATTTTCGGTGAAAAATTGGGTAGCTGAAAATATTTTATGTAGCGAAAAATCACATTATAGAGAACTAGGTAGTACCTGTTTCTGCTTTCGTCTGGAATGCTTCTACATTTTGATGAACATGTTGATGAACTCGATGATATATTAGGAGGAAGACGACGAGCTGCTACGAGCACGTTTGATTTTTAACTTATTTAAAGAACAATTATTTTAATGTACTAAATCTTTTTAATGTCGTTAAAATCAAGTTGTCGTTAATTCTCTTCGCATGTCTTTGAGCGAAGATGAGTGCGATACGAAGTAATTGAGCACTAAAATGCGAATGAAGAACGCGGCCGGCGCGGCGCGGCGTGGTAAGCGGATGATAAAACGTCTAAATGTTGCCACAATTATGCCAGAGATGGCAGCATGTGGCCATCATTTTGCTTACTTTATACAATAGTATAAGAAGTTAAGACACGATAATGCCAACTACATGTGTTCATATAATATTCACACATTACTAATACTGAATACGAAGGGTGAAATATAATCGTATCTTTATCTGGTACCTGGTATCTTTAGGTGTTCGGATACTTGGTCCGTCCATCGTTTGGGACTTCTTCCTCGTGGCCTTTTACCCTCCACCTTTCCGGTCACCATCATGCGCTCCAGACTGTCGGAGCTTCTGCGAGCAATATGGCCGAAATATTGCAATACTCGGTGTAGGCATATTACGGAGAGCCATTGGGCGCGTTCCAGATTTAGCTCCTCCAAAATGGACACATTTGTGCGGCGAGCTGTCCAAGTTATTCGCAATAAGCGGCGCCAACACCACATCTCAAAAGCATCGATACGCTGCCTATCCGCGACTTTTATAGTCCAGCACTCAGAGCCGTACAAGAATATAGAGAAAACCAGAGTCCGAACTATGTGGATTTTTGTACGTTTCATGATGTTCCGGTCTCTCCATATCTTTTTAAGCTGAGTCATTGCCGTTTTAGCCATGCCAATCCGTCGTCGAATTTCAGGTTCGCAACTGCCTCTGTTGTTAATGGCTGATCCTAGATATACGAACTGATCCACCGTTTCGTATTTATAATATTTAAATAATATTATTATAAAGAAAGAAGAAGAAAGAAAGAAAGAAAAGTTATTTATTTTACCCAATACATAAAAGTAGGTCTAAAACAATGATACTTATACATATATTATACGTGCTATATATACTATATATAGCACTTAAATCACACACATATTTATACAATTATCTTAAAATTAGATACCTAGTTATAAAAATTAAAAAAAAATAATAATAATAATAATATTAGAACAGAGGGTAAAATAGGACCCTTACTCAGCATTAGCAGCATCAGAAGTCAAGCTCAGATGCTGCGCTGGTTTTCAGTTAGGGCCCTTACAAGTGAAGTCACAAATTTATAATATTTATACTTAACTAAATATTATCGTGCGCTGGATGGATGCAAAGCGATCGACTTTGGTCATCACTTTGGTCTTATTATAGTTTATGTGAAGACCCAACTCTTGGCTTTCCGTCTCTAAGCGCTCTAGTAGTTCAGCCATTTCTTGTTCCGATGTCGCTAGCAGTGTTGTGTCATCAGCGTAGCGTAGGTTGGATAGGCTGATACCTCCGATCCTAACGCCACCCATCCATCCTTCGAGAGTTGTATTCCTCGTAGATGTTGAATAAGATGGGGGAGATGACACAGCCCTGCCGAACTCCTCTTTCAAATCTGAAGCGGTTGGTTGTAACGTCCCCAAGCTTAACGGTACCATAGCCTGATTCATAAAGGCTTCGAATCAATCGTGTTATATGGGGTGGGACTCCCACTTCCGTAAGAATTTCCCATATATTTTTGCCATCTGACGATATCGAAAGCTTTTTGGTAGTCAACAAAGCACATCACGATGGGATTGTGATACTCGTAGCATTTTTCTATATGAAGTCTGAGGCTTAGAATCAGTTCCCTGGTTCCTTTACCCTTGACAAATCCGGCTTGTTCTTGAGGGATCTGCCAGTCTAGGTATTATCTAAGGCGGTTGTTGAGGATATGTAATAGAACTTTGCTGGCGTGAGAAATAAGAGCGATGGTTCTGTAGTTACCGCAGTTCCTCTTTGAGCCTTTCTTATGCAGCGGGAGTATGGATTTGTGAACCCATTCTGAAGGCCATTTGCCTGTTAGCCAAATGGAATTGCAGATGTTATGCAGTGCTGCCATTCCTGTTTTGCCCAGTGCTTTCAACGCCTCCGCCGTGATCCGGTCAGAGCCTGGAGCTTTGTTCCTCTTGAGCTTTCGTACAGCGTTTTCCACTTCCTGTTAGCCAAATGGAATTGCAGATGTTATGCAGTGCTGCCATTCCTGTTTTGCCCAGTGCTTTTAACACCTCTGCCGTGATCCGGTCAGAGCCTGGAGCTTTGTTTCTCTTGAGCTTTCGTACAGCGTTTTCCACTTCCTGTTAGCCAAATGGAATTGCAGATGTTATGCAGTGCTGCCATTCCTGTTTTGCCCAGTGCTTTCAACGCCTCCGCCGTGATCCGGTCAGAGCCTGGAGCTTTGTTTCTCTTGAGCTTTCGTACAGCGTTTTCCACTTCCTGTTAGCCAAATGGAATTGCAGATGTTATGCAGTGCTGCCATTCCTGTTTTGCCCAGTGCTTTCAACGCCTCCGCCGTGATCCGGTCAGAGCCTGGAGCTTTGTTTCTCTTGAGCTTTTGTACAGCGTTTTCCACTTCCTGTTAGCCAAATGGAATTGCAGATGTTGTGCAGTGCTGCCATTCCTGTTTTGCCCAGTGCTTTCAACGCCTCCGCCGTGATCCGGTCAGAGCCTGGAGCTTTGTTTCTCTTGAGCTTTTGTACAGCGTTTTCCACTTCAGAGATAAGTATATCTGGTTCCAGTTCTATCACAGTGTCGGAGATTGACGGTGAAGGGGTGTTATTGTCTTTTTACAGGTCTGCGCAGTACTGTTTCCATCGGTCTTCAGCTTTTTCTAGGTCATAGATTGGGTTCCCGTTGTTATCGTCAATTACCCAGGAGGAAGGTTCAAAGCTGCGTGTAATGTTTTACCTTTTTAAACAGGTCTGCTGTCTGGTACTTTTCAGCATGAGTTTCAATCTCTTTACATATTTCTTCGAGATAGCGGTTCTTGTCTCGCCTGCACATGGTTTGAATAAGGTGGCTTTAGGTTTTGTAGTTATCCCTTTTGTCATGAGTGCTTTCACCCCTTTTAAGTTCTTTTTTCTTCTCTAGAAGTGCCCATGTTTCATCTGATATCCAGTCTCTCCGTGTACTTGGTGGTTTAGCCATGGAGTCTAGAACATCAGTGACTTGCATTTGGAAATAAGCCCACTTCTTTTCCGGATCTTTTGATGTTAAAGTGTCATATTTGTCCAGTTTATATTCAACTTGTTTTTGAAAATACTCCGAATCTCTATAGGTTTCGTACGTTTTTTGTTTCGTAAGTCCGCAACTAGCAGCTGATAGTCGCTGCCACAATCTGCACCTGGGAAGGTTCTCGAGTTCATTATTGCTGATTTCCAGCGGTTTGCGTCCGTTTTATAATCTATTTGGTTACGGAACCTGTCACCAGGGGATTTCCACATGTAAAGCCTGCGTTTGTGGTGCTGGAAACATGAGTTGGTTATTGTGAGGTCATTGCTAACACAGAAGTCTTTAAACATTTCTCCTCTTTCTTTCCGGACACCTAACCCATGCTTTCCGACTATGTGGCGGATGTGGTCATCCATCCTGTTTCGTATATATAGATAATTGCCCGATCTCCAATTTTGTAAAACCTATTTTTTATGATAAAACTTACTATTTAGCTGAAAAATGCTTGCGAACCTATTGAATAACCTATTATTATTTTTAATCGTCTTATCTCAGAAATGGTGTCACTTAGGGCAAAAACTGTTCGATAAAGTTTTGTAGACACTGGCACGATCTACAATTCTGTCTGACCTGTTTGTATGTTAAAACTAACCGTGTAGCTGAAAAATGCATGTTAACTTTGATCTTCATTTTTTTTTGGAGTTGTGGAATGATGGGGACTTTAAAATTTCATTTAGAACTTAGAAAATACAATATCCTTTCCGAAGACCAGTTAGGATTCCGTAAAAATCGTAGTACAGCTACCGCGTTACTAGATGTAACTGACATCATTTTGAAAGCACAGGATGAGGGAATGTCTTCTAGTGCTATTAGATTTTTCCCGGGCCTTTGATGCGATAAATATATCACTGCTTTTATCTAAACCAAGCTTCTATGGTCTCCATGAGAAAACGGTAAATTGGTTTCATAGCTACTTAAATAATCGTTTTCAGTTTGTTGAGGTAAATAAGGCAGATGGTTCCGTTATCCAATCTAAGGCTGCTGCAGTTGACAGAGGAGTCTCTCAAGGATCCATTTTAGGTCCTTTGCTATTTTTATTATATACCGCAGATATTACAAATTGTTTTTTAAAATATAAATACCTACCATATACCATAGATGATGTACAAGTTTACATTTTGTTTAGGGAAGAGAATATAAATTCGGCGGTATCAGACTTAAACGAAGTAGAATTGCTACTTGGGCAGAAAACAACAATCAGAGGGCTTACCACAGGTTTTGATAGTTTCCGAAAACTTTATAAGTTTCGATATCTTTCCATACATTTTCGTACAGCGCCTCTAGGGAAACGTGCATGAACTACGAAAATGTATGGAAAGATACCGAAACTTATAAAGTTTTCGAAAACTATCAAAACCTGTGGTAAGCCCTCTTGTCCTTAACTCTACAAAAACGAAATCCTTGCTCCTTGAAAGTAGACAAAAAATACAAAATGTAACTGTGTTGGCCACAATAGACGTAAAGCTGCTGGAAAAACCTGTTGAGCAGATAAAAGAAGCGTGAAATTTGGGATCGTGTATGGACTCGGGGCTGCGTTTCGAGAAACATGTAGCTAGCTGCGCTCGAAACTGTTTTTACAGATTAAAAATACTGTATAATATTCGGCCTTATTTAAATGAAGATCGGCGAATACAATTAGATTAATACAATTAGTAGAATCACTAGTACTTTCTAAACTTAATCACGCTGACATCGTATATGGCCCTAGATTACTCGTACGCACATAGTGTCTCATCCAACGGGTACAAAACGCCTGCGCTAGATTTTATTTTAGTGTCCCACCGCGTAGTCACTACAAATAAACACTTCATTTTAAAATTGAAATCTAGGCAAAATCTCCACTTGACATGTCTTCTCTTCGGGGTCATACATCAGCACACGCCCCGAGAAGTTGACTTATTGGCTCGCGCAAAAGCGCTGCGGTAGTAGACAATGCTCTCAGCAGCTTGCAACCCCGCAGCATAGATCCTCAGCCTTTCGTGGTAGCTTCCGATACGCAGCGTCCAAGTGTTGGAACAATATACCCCCACCACTAGTCAGGAATTTACAAAATGAAAACAATTTTAGAAATAAACTTAGTTTAACGTTTTTAATTGAAGCTCAGGGGCCAGACCGCGCTAAATTATAACAGCTAAACCTTGGCTAATGCAGTAAATCAATCATATGGTTCCCATAATACAAGCTCTGCTTAGTTTGGGGCTACATGATGCTGTGGGATAATGGCCAGCATTATTATTATTATGACACTGTATTTAATTGTAAATCTAATCTAGATTATCTATTCTAGATTAATTATAATTATTCTAATATTTAATAATAATATTTAATTATTCTAATTTGTGTTTATTGATATTTTCACCATCGTCTGCTATAGTCTTATTAATCCAGTCCATCCAAAGGTTGTCTGGAAGAGATCGCTCTAAGCGATAAGACCGCCCATTGTACTTTCAGTTTAAGTTATTGTTTGTTTTGTATTTTATGTTTAAGTTGGTGTGAGTACAATAAAGAGTTATCTATCTATATATCTATTAATATCTTCTTTAATTGCTTGTTTTACATAAATATCCTCTTTTGTAGCATCTTCGATTTTGATATCAACATTGGTTGCTTCTCTCATAACGATATCTTCTTTGATTGCTTGTTTTACATCGATATCATCTTTCACTTCGCTATCCGCTTTGATTGCATCTTTCTCTTCGATATCATCGTTGATTGCTTCTTCCTCTTTTGATTGCTTTATAATTTAAAACATAAACCACGAGCTGCGTGCAGCTCGCGCACCACCCAACCTCTAGTTACCTACTATATACATAAATAACATCAAAAACATAGTAAAAAATGTATATAAACGGGAGACCACCGACCGTGGGGCAAGGCTCAAACGGTCAGTGGCAAGGGCTGCAGAGAGAGGAACCTCACCGCACAATGCGTGCCGAGTCCAGGAGAGCCGCCTTCTGTATCGGACCCTCCAGCTGCCTAGCGAGAGCTTCTTATAATATTGGTCAAGGCTCTTCGCTATCAGACCGTTCACTGAAACGACTATCGGAACGATAATTGTTGAGTCGACAACCCACATAGCGTTAATCTCGTGGGCCAAGTCAAGGTACTTGCTAAGCTTGTCCTTCTCTGCCTTC
Source organism: Horisme vitalbata (assembly GCA_951804965.1). Classification (NCBI taxonomy): domain Eukaryota; kingdom Metazoa; phylum Arthropoda; class Insecta; order Lepidoptera; family Geometridae; genus Horisme; species Horisme vitalbata. Next base: position 9,479,266 of record OX638106.1, on the reverse strand, counting down.
ACGAGATTAGCGTCGTGTGGTATGGTGATGTCAACAAGTATCGCCTGGCGTTCCGACTGGTCTACCAGGACGATATCAAGTTTATTCGCTAGAATAGTCCTGTCTGTGATGATAGAGCGGTCCCAGTAGAGCGTAGCACGACCATTTACGAGTACCAGCACCGGTGCGTTCTTATAGTACGGAACCTCTGGACCTGGACCGACAAGGTCGTATTGGAGAGCAAGATGCTGATGGATGATTTTTGCCACTTGGTTGTGTCTGTGCAAGTGTTCAGTGTTAGCGAGGTGCGAACAACCCGAAAGTATATGCCTGAGGGATTTGCCGGGACGATGACAAGCTCTGCAAATGTCAACGATTCCATCCTTCATGATATCCCTTCGGTAGTTATTCGTCTTTATTACCTCATCCATAATCGCACAGACAAAATCTTCGGTTTCCCCAAAGAGGTCACTGAAACGTAGCCAGTTCACGGATGCGAGTAGGTCTACATCAGGCCCTGTAAGGGCTTTGTAGAAACGTCCGTGTAGCTCCTTACTCTCCCACACGAACTTGCGGTCGAGGGCACTCAGCACCGTAGGCTTGTGCCAGTTCTCCTTAGCTAGTGAGAGCGGGGTAAGGTTCTTGTCAACTGCTAAGACATAACGATGCATCTCACTGTCGGCATGGAGGAAGTATTCTCTGAGTTTGCATATCTTGCGGTAATGGAGGGTATTGGCATTTAAAAAGCCCCGACCCCCACGTTTCCGCGGGATTCACATTCTCATTACCGATGAACGTGGATGTCACATTCTGTGTGTCGTAAGAAGTTGACGAACCTTACAGTCTCGATTCTGACAATATCAGTCCACACGTTCTCGATATCTACGAGTGCGGCTCGCCCAAGCAGAGATTTTCTGCTTCAGAAAGTCAAAGCGTTCTGTGACATATGCCATATAATCTTGGGGCCGACTATCGGTCCCAGCAAAGGCCTGTGTCACAAAACACATCACTCGGGGGCGGGTATTGCCCCCTCTGAAGCAACTTAGCTTTTCAATGAAGGTCTTGAATTTACCGATCCGCCGTTCAATCCGTACTTGCCAGGCTGGAGTTTTGGTGACAGGCCGTGGTGGTCACGTGGAGCTTGGGAACCTGACACGAGCTACACGACACGCCGTCACGGCTCTGCAGTAAAAGATCCAATGGGTATCAACTAGTCCTTCGCTTGTCTCTAGATAAGGGACCAACAAATGATCCAAGGCCTCCATTAGAGCTAAGTTTCGTCTTTGAGTGGGCAAGCGAGGAAGACGTGGTCTTTCATCGAGAGGTGCGGACCGGTATGACAAAATCGCATCTTCCAAAGTCCTTTTCAACCGCTCATTTACCTGGTTACTCCCGCTGGTGCTCTCGTAGTTGATGTTGTCAGCAGCGGGGTCCAGCTGCGTCGTCACCGGTATCGAATTTGTCGTAACCGGTGACATGGCGCTGGAGTCCACTGCGAGTATTCAGCTACTTGGGCACATTGACTTTCAACGCTCAGCCGGTAAAGTACCAAATCATCCAACAATTTTAATCGTTAGATAGCTCGTTCTTGATCCGATAGTCGTTGCGCAGTAACGGTTACAGCCGGCTCAAGCAATTGAAATAGAGGCAGCATCAATGGGCGCGGGCAATGTACGCGGTGCGGTTGGTTCTTCCCTCTTGTTTCCCTAAAATACGCGCGTATGACGTTTTCATTGATTTGGGTGGTCCATTTCATACGGTGCACTTGGCTGGTGGTGGCGGGGGTCGGACGCGGGGCAGATTGTCCCGCAGACCCCAAGCCGACTGACAACGGTGGCCGCCCACGCCACACAGGTGGTCGCCATGGCGGAGGCGACGGCGGTCTGCTCCCGTCGCTTGACGCGCTGGTGTCCGGGGGGTGGCAAATACCTCATCCCCAGACGACAACGCGGAGCTGGACCGAGCAGGCGGAGGTGGTGTTAGGCATGCATTTTTAGCTTCCGCTCTTGCTTTTCTACTGGTAATCATGCTGTTTGTGTTAGTTTTCTATCCTGACATATTGTATTTTGACATTTAACAAAAATAGGTTGATGTGGTCGTTTTGTGATTTAAAACACTTTTTCATATAAAATATCGAGAAAACCATGATAAAATATTATATTAGGAAAATATATTTTAGAAAAGCGTGTGTCAGCGGTGACATTTTTTTTTTGTTATTATTATTAATTTATTACAATTACTGTTCATTATAACCTACATTATGTTTGAGGGAATTACGTACGGCTGCTGGCGAGGATACAAACAAAACCGAAATACTTCTGTAGGACTAATTTAATTAATTCAAAATTACATTTAAGTTATTACTAAAATAATTAACGTGACGATCGTCCGATGTAAGGAACAAAAGTAATCTTATTTTCACGAAACTCGCCCGGCACTCGAGTATTAGGAAATCATGAATCGGCGTTCCCACAGTCTTTCGCGGTAGCGCTCGACACTTGGTTTACTTATTGCGAAACACGAATTCTTCTTGGTATCGCTCGGGGATTGCGGTTGCTTAACATCTCCCTCCTCAAGAACTGCAACTATTTGGAGACTTTCGTTGAAAATAGTGCAGAAAGACAAGCAGCAGGATCTCTGGAGGTAGTCCCTTCTGGGGTTGCAATAGGATTTTGTTCTTCCTCTTTCTTGCAGTAGACCTCGCTTGATGAGCTAACTTTACAATCTTTGAATCGTAGCTGGTTCATTTTACGACGGAAGAGAACGATGATAACGAGTGCTAATGCACCAAAGAGCACGTAGAGTGGTATTGTAGTGTGGTATATACTTTCGACATTAGCTGAATTTATAGACACTGGTTCTTGGAGAGCTATTTTAGAATTGCTAGAATGCAGGTGTTCAAATCTATGGTGTTTAGCTTTATAGTCTTCTTCACTGGTGCGTTATATGAATCTTCTTCATTGACTGCTATATCCATAATTTTCAATATCTGTCCTTTCGCTTGGTCATGTTGGTTTCTCGCAGTAAGCATTGGAGTTTGAAGCACGCAACCTTTTGGTATAATTGCTAGGTAGCTTCCTTGCAGCATTCTGTATTGGTCTTGAGAACAGATTAAGTGTACTTTCGTTAGATTTGGAAAGCTCAGAACGTAGTGGTGATCATCCAGCTGTTCTATAGCTTCGGAGGTCAGGACAACTGAAGAAAATTGGCAGGGCTTCCCGATATGCTGTTGAAGTATGAGCTCTTGTATACAGGCTGACTGGTCACCTTGATGGCGGCTTGTATTGTCCTCACAAAGGTGACCGTGACTGTACTTCGGACATTCTGTCTCCATATACAATAGATCTTTCTCGTGGATTGCCACAAAGGGATAGGTAGGAGTTAGGATTTTATTATCAGAGTTAGGGGCTAAGGATAATCTATAAAGGGTATTAGTAGGATATACAATCGGAAATTGAAAAACTAGAATTATATCATTACCCCTATAATAGTAACCTAATTTAATGAAATCAAAGTATTCTCTAAAACTTATTTTTAAAATTTCTCTTTCATTATAAAGAACTTCTAATCTACCTATCATATTCTTAAACGTATCGTAATTAAGTAAGGAATGATGAAAACTTTTAGCTTTAATAAATGCTAATAAATTTTGCAATTTCGTAAACTCCCTAGACAAATTATCTATATCGTCTCCTAAAATTAGAAGTAACTGAGCTAAGTGAGCATATTTAATCAAGTCCGTTTCATGTTTTGTGTCACTTACTAAAATAGAATTAATAACTTTTTCAATTTTCCTTTGATTCTCTACAATTCTATCTGTTACATTTGTGCTACGTGAAACCCACTGCTTGCTTAAACTCAATTCATGATTTATCTCTATAGCTAAATTATTCTCATTTTTCTTTAAAACTGCAATGGCATTTTCATACTTTATAGCATCCGTGTAGTCTAAATTACCAGAAATACTTTTTACAACAGAACCTAGACCATCTATGAGACCTCTCTTGACACGTTTATTCTCAAATGTCTGCAATTGTTCCGAAATATCGTCTAATTTCTTTTCAAGGTAATTAACGTGAGGCAGATAAAGAGAAGATGTTATATTATGTAACTGCGGTACAAGATCCTGTAATTCTTGTTTAACCGACTCTAACCTATTCCGCAAGCCGTCTAAATTGATGGTTTGGACAAAAGAATGGAAGTGGGATATATCTTTCGTGGGTCCCAGGTTAAATGGAAGAATGCCTGGTCCATCTTTCAGGCTCTCAAGTATTATCTCGTCCGCTTGTACCTGCTTCAGGCCTTGAATCAGCGCCAGAATGAGGAGTATTTTCCGTATCCTGCAACAAACGAGCACTTTTAGGTACCCGTTTCAAACGTGATTTAGGTACAGGACCTCTTTTCTTTTTAGTATATATGTGTATGGGTAAATTTGATAAAACTGTATCTCGTGTATAGCGAGATGCCAATTTTTGTCTATTAGCTAATGGGTTCCTAATAAAAACTTCCTGTTCAGGGGTGTACTCGCGTTCAGGTTCACGGTCCTTATTAATGTTCTCGGTTATTTCAGTGCGATGATTAAGCGAACTCTCGTTTATAATTTCATATACTTTCAGCATTCGCTTCCGATGGTGCTGAGTATATTCTTGCAGAAGATGCTGCGTTACATTCATATCTAAAGGATCACGAGGGTCCATGTGACCAGTTATAATGTCGATTGGCCTACACTTTGTGAAACTATGTATAGTGCTGTTGTACGCTACTATTGCATATGTCATAAGGTTCGAAATTGATTCATTTTGATGATCTAGCTTTAGGATACGCAAATGTTCAAGTAAAGTAGAGTGAAGTCGTTCTACCATTCCGATCTCGTTAGGTGTATTTGGACAAGTTTTATGATGTAGGATTTTGTGTAATCTAGTAAATTCTAGAAATATCTGATTATTGAATTCAGGACCATTATCTGTGATAATTGACAATGCTATACCGTGATGGGAAGAGAACTTTAATAAAGCCTGAACTACGCTTATAGCGGTAGCATCTCTCAGCAAATATGCTTGAGCATATTTTGAGAATGCGTCGATTATAGTGAGGTACTTCTGAGTTTCAACACATAGTAAATCTAAGTGTAGAACTTCGAATGGTTTGGTAGGTGGAGGCACAATTTGAAACCGTGGCCTTACAGGATTGCGGTCGTATTTGGCTTGGCCACAAATAGAACATACGTTAATGAATTTAGTGATGTGTTCTTTCATTTTAGGCCAGTAATACCTTCGTGATAAAGCTAAATAGCATTCGTTGATTCCTCTATGATTAGTTTATCCTTCATGGTAGTTTTTAATTTTTTCTTGCTGTTTCAGATATTCTTAAACATTTTCTATTTCAGTTTTTGTAAGGACTAGATGCATTGCCGAATTAACAAAATTTCTTTGAATAATTGGTATAATGGAATACATTTCTAACGCGGGATTAATTAAGATTCCGGTCTTTACTTTAGGGTTAACAAATTCTTTGATTGCGTTGGTAACGTCTTGGTCCAGGTTTGACTTAGAGATTTGAATACAAGTTCTGGTGTGAGTTTCAAATGGTTTAGTGACGCTAGGCCTACTTTTAATGTCACCTACAACATTAAATATGATCTGCTTGTTAAATCTATTAAGAGGGTCGTCTGTAATAGGCACGTCAAGGATCGGGCTTTCCGCATCACTAGGTATACTATCAGTTCTAGAATTAGCGCTCTCGGTTCTAGAATCTGAGTCACCTCCTTGTGAAATGTTAACTACGATTGAACTAGACTCCTCATTATGAAGTTCAATTCGCGATAAAGCATCGGCGTTTGTATTTAATTTTCCTGGCTTATATTGGGTTTCAAAATCATACTCGCTGAGACGTAGTCTCCATCGTGTTAAACGAGAATTGGGTTCTTTCATGTTCATTGCCTATTGCAATGGTCGATGATCCGTTAGTATTTTAAATTTTCTACCAAAAAGGTAAGGCCTAAAGTATTTTGTTGCCCACACTATAGCTAGTAATTCTTTTTCTATAGTTCTGTAATTTATTTCGCTCGTATTTAGTGTTCGCGATGCGTACGCTATCGGTTTATCAGACCCGATGGGTCCTTGTGAAAAAACGGCTCCAATCGCCAAATTAGAAGCATCTGTTGATAGATTAAAAGGTTTTGTAAAGTCGGGATATTGGAGAATGGGATCGTTCATTAGTAACGTCTTACATTTTTCAAAACATTCGATATAATTGCGATCGAGGGTGATTTTAGAGCCTTTTTTTAAACATTGGGTCATGGGCTTAGTTATTTTTGCAAAATCTGGAATGAATTTTCTATAATAGTCAAGTAATCCTAGGAATCTTTTAATTTCTGTGTTGGTTTTTGGTAAGGGGTATTTTTTTATTGCCGATATTTTATCCGGGTTTGGTTTTATTCCATCCTTGCCAATAACGTGCCCTAGATATGCCGTCTCTATCTTAAGAAATTCTGACTTGTCCATTTGTATTTTGGACTCACGTAACTTTTGAAATACTTTTTGTAGGTTAGTTATATGTTCCTGAAGGGATGTACTAAATACTATTATGTCATCAAGATATACTAGGCAAATAGTATTTTGCAGCTCTTTAAGCACATTATCCATAACCCTTTGAAAGGTGGATGGGCTATTTTTAAGTCCCATGGGCATTCTTAGAAACTCATAATGCCCTTGTTCCACGTTAAAAGCAGTTTTCGCTATATCTTGGGGGTTCATTTCCACTTGGTAAAAGCCACTTGCTAGGTCTAGAGTTGTAAAATATTGGCACTTGCCTAACTTATCGAGGACATCTGCGATGTTTGGAATCGGGTATTTGTCGTCTACAGTTTTCTCATTAAGTTTTCGAAAATCTACCACTATTCTCCACTTTGCTTTTCCTGATGCATCCGCTTTCTTAGCGACTACCCAAATTGGAGAACTCCACGCGGAATTCGAAGGCCTAATGATGGCTTGTTCTAACATTTTACCAATCTGGTTTTGCACTTCCTGCCTATGAACATACGGATACCTGTAACTTTTTGTATAGACCGGGGCTTCATTAGTTTTAATTGAATGTTTAATTTTATTTGTAAAAGTTAAAGGTTCACCTTCCAAATAGAATACGTCGGCGTATTGCGCACATAGTAGTTCTAAATTCGTACGCTCCTCGACATTAAGATAGTCTGTATGGAGGCGCGAGAGCACTTTCTTTACACGCGTGACTGATATTCGGTACGTGTGCACTCGTTATTATGTACTTCGGCAACGACAGCACGATCCATTGAAAAAATTACGTCGCTTCGACCGGGATTTGTAACCTCAACTATTCCTCTATTATTGCGAACAGTAGTTAGGCATTCACTCACAGTACAGTGAGAAATAGTCTGTTCTTCAACGAACGCATCTCCATCATGAACATTAATGGGAATTTTTATCAATTTGGATGAACCTGCCGGTATGATTTCTTCGTATAAGTTGGCATTACGGGAGTCATATACCTTTATAGGGTTTGAGGCAGTTTTTGTGGTTATTACTTTGTTTTTATAATCTATGACTGCCTCCCATTTATCCAATAAATCAGTTCCAATAAGACCATCGAAAAAGTCATGAAACTTATAGACATAAAATGTTAAGTCATGTGAATCATTAAATTCATTGAAGCTAGGTAGTGTTATCGAAAAATCGCTCCTACTTTTAGCGTGAACATTTCACACTTCGAACGGGTCGTAGTTTAATGGAAAGTCACTGAAGTATTGTTCTACTACCGCAGGACATAAAAACGATTGATTTGCTCCCGTATCTATCAACAATTTCAAAGGTGGTGATGAAATTTGTAATGAAATTTGTAAATACGGAAGTTGCCGCTGGGTTTGTAGATTAATCTCTATTTCAATGTGTTGGATTGGGATATTTTCTGAAAATCCTGATCAAAATGTTTCGTGTCGACATCCACATGCTCATCTTGGGACGTCAAGCGGTACTCAGTGCAATCTGGGTTAAAAACATCCTGATATTCATAAGGATATTCTACATGTTCACCGTCGTAATAAGGTTCATAGTTGGTATAATATTCGGTTAATAAGGGCTCGCTCGTGCAATCGTTAAAATTCATCTCCCTAGTTTTAAAGTAATTAATAGGGTGTGAATTACCTGGTTTTCGCCAATTATGCCCAGAAGGAGCAGGTTGTGTTGGTAGTAGCGTTTTCGTAACAAAATGACTAACACCACTCATGGGACGAGGATACTAGTTAGGCCTCGGAGACATTTGAAACGCGTTATTCTGTGGGTTGTAATTAGCGGGAAGAGCCTTAAAAATTTGTTGGGTGCGAGTTGGCCCAAACTGACGTGGTTGGTAAAAATTCGGTTTCCATTTTATAGTTACTGCTAAAATGATTAGTTACTGGTGTAGAAATTAATTTCCGATCGGGTAGGCGTTCATTTCGATTTTGAATATAGATAGTATTCGCTTCTTCGTGAACCAGTTCTAATGCCTTGTCGATGGTTTCTGGACGCATGCAACGTATGCGCGACCCTAAAGGATCGGTTAATCCACGCAAGTACGCTTGAAGTGTTAACTTCCTATACAAATCACGTTTAGCATCGATGGTTGTCTGCACTGTGTCATGAAGCGTTACATATGTCATAATCGTACTGAATAATGTCTGGCAGCGTTCAAAACTCTTGGGGAGTACTAGAGCCTTGCGACAAAATGGGTAGATCGTTGTAAAGAGCGGTCTCATCTCGCTGATCCGCGAAATTATTCACCAAAGCACTACGAATGCCAATCCAGTCATTAGGAATTCCGTTAGTATTAATTAAGCGAGCAGCAGGACCTACCACTTTATTAAGGATTCCGTTTATAAAAGCATACTTACTTAATTCGCTACTATCTGGCTTGGAAAACTCTTTCGCTAATTGGTCACATAATTGTATAAACCTAGTCAATATGTTCGGGTTTCCATCGAAATCCGGAACTAGCCTAAGAGCTTTATAGATCGTGTCTAGGTCTGACATGTTCGATTCTTATTCTATACTGTCTAAATTAATATTACGTCTACGATCTATAAAAGATTCTCTACTATTTCTACTAAACCTAGGGTCCTTAGACTTTCTTTGATAAAAAATCTTGGAATTTTTTACGTAAAATTAGTACGGAAATTAAGGCTAGGAAATGAGCAACCACTAAAAAGAATCTAATGTACTCACATGAACATTGTTCCGGTCACTTTGCACTATCAACCTCTGGAGCAGCACGACGTGTAGGTTCTGGTATTCTGATATAGCTTGAAAACGACACGGGCGGCTGCGTTTTACGGAAATCTTCTACGCGAAACCGACCGCGAATACCCCGTATCGCCTGCGCCAATTACGTACGGCTGCTGGCGAGGATACAAAGAAAACCGAAATACTTCTGTAGGACTAATCTAATTAATTCAAAATTACATTTAAGTTATAACGTGTTATCGAAAAATCGCTCCTACTACTACTAAAATAATTAACGTGACGATCGTCCGATGTAAGGAACAAAAGTAATCTTATTTTCACGAAACTCGCCCGGCACTCGAGTATTAGGAAATCATGAATCGGCGTTCCCACAGTCTTTCGCGGTAGCGCTCGACACTTGGTTTACTTATTGCGAAACACGAATTCTTCTTGGTATCGCTCGGGGATTGCGGTTGCTTAACAAGGAAGTTGGAGTAGTAACTACTACAAGAACTGATATATTGAATAACAGAAAAGTATTGAAAAGTGAATGAATATTTCACCTTACTAAGGGTAGCGAAACGGCTAAGCCACATTTTGACTAAGGTGTAGAGTTTTTGAATTTAGGGCTTGTAGAGTTAGGGCGTGTAGAGTTAGAAGCTTAGCTCGACATGAGATCTGGGGGCCGACCGCGCTAAATTATAACAGCTAAACCTTGGCTAGACAGTGATCGAATCGGGAATGTACAGTGTACACTCTACTCTACAAACATCAAAATCAAACAACTTTATAATGTGTAGTTATTTTATTTATATTGTAATAAAGTTTCATTATCATACATTTTTCTCAGAAAAATATATTATATTATATTATTTAGGTATTTTTAGTCTTCTGTTAAGAATTATTACTTCAATGTTTTATTCTACAGTTAATATTTTTACAATTGTTTTTTGTTTATATTTTAAGAATAACTCATTTTTCACAATGTCCTCTAATTTACAATTTAATTTTTACCTGATTCGCACTTGTATTGTCCGTCTGACTTTCCTTTTCATTTGTTTTTAGTTTGCTAAAAATTGGTTTGTTAAATGCAGGTTCCCTTGGCACTAACCATGATAATCTTGTTGCTTCAATTTTAAGGCTCAACTTAGACGTTCTCGCTATAAATGAAACATGGCTCAGAGTGGGTGAGGAGGGACGCGCCCCCGCTGTGGAGGGCTATCGTCTAAAGCACATTCCGCGGCCGCGAGAGGTGCGCTCGCGCGGAGGAAGGGTCGGCTTCTTTATTAAGCGTGGTATATCAGTACGCTCATGGTCACACCCGGTGGACCCGTTGCATAAGGCAGTCGAACAGATGTGGCTCACTATGACTCTCAACGGAAAAAAACTTGATATCGGCACGGCGTAAAGGCCACCCTGGCTGGATGCTGATATTTTCTTTGATGCTCTCACAGATTCTATAAACTCGCTACCTACATGTGATCACTTGGTATTACTGGGTGACTTTAATATTAACCTACTAAATGTTACTGAATCAAAAGCTATTAAATTATTTACTTTTTTATCCTGTTTAAATCTTAATCAATTAATTTCTTCGCCAACACATTTTACTGAAACTTCTCAAACGCTAATTGACGTGATATGTTCTGATCTACTATCTAACATGACCGCCGTTGAACCCGTAGGGACCCTCTTTGGTCACTGTCTTGTTTATTCTGAATTTAACATCAAAAAATCTAAACCTAAACCATACGCAGCCACTTACAGGCCTTTAAAAAATATCTGCATCAATAAGTTTAACATGGATTTACGTAATATTAGATGGGATTTTATAGAGTCACTTGATGATATTAACGATATGGTTAACTTTTTCAATCAGAATATTTTGGCTCTGTTAGATCTGCACGCCCCTCTGAAGTCAGTATTCATCAAAAACCGTTCACATCCTTGGATCACGGATACTGTCAAGTTAATGATGAGGTTACGTGACGAGGCGGCAGTCGAATATCATAAAACTAGGTTGGAAAGCAAGAAATTATATTATAAATCCTTAAAGTCCACAGTTAACCAAGCTCTTTTTCATGAAAAGAGAGCATATTTTAATTTAAAAATAAATAATAGTATTAATCGACCCAAAGAACTATGGAAAAACATAAAAAACACGATTTTTCCAAAAAAAAGCTCTGAGCTTCCACTACATTTAAAAAATGCAAATATCATTAACACGCATTTTTTAACTCTTCCTGGTATGTCTGATGTTTCCATATCTGATCTTACGTTTTTCGAATTTCATAAATTCAGCGAATCAATATTTAGTCTACAACTTGTTAGCTTAGACCAAATTTGTAAAATAATACGTAGCCTCAAGTCCAAAGCAGTAGGTCTGGATCTTATCAGTTTAGATATGCTAATGATGACTTTACCTGATGCACTTGATACGATAACTTTGTTAATCAACAAGTCTATTAGCTCCTCAGTTTTTCCTGACGCTTGGAAACAGGCTATTGTATTGCCTCTGCCTAAAATAGCAAGTCCAACTGTTTTAAATGAGCTCAGACCCATAAGTATACTGCCGTGCTTATCAAAAATATTAGAAAAAGTTATAAGCTGTCAGTTAACAGAGTATGTCGAAAGGAATGGCATTCTGCCTGATGTACAGTCGGGTTTTAGGAAAGGGCGGAGTACCACAACTGCTTTGCTCGATGTCTGTGATCAGATACTGTGTGCACAAGATAAAGGGCTATGTACTCTGCTCGTTCTGCTGGATTTTTCTAGGGCATTTGATTCCTTAAATATAAATTTACTGCTGTCTAAATTAAATTATTATGGTTTTGACCAGAATGCCTTACGGTGGTTCAATAGTTATCTTAGTGACCGTTTCCAGAGCACGAAAATAATTCGTAATGACGGTACCAACGTTTTTTCTGACTGTCTGCCAGTCAAACAAGGAGTTCCTCAGGGATCGATTCTAGGGCCTCTTCTTTTTGTAATTTTCTCTGCTGACGTACAAACTGTTATTAAATACTGTAATTTTCATATCTACGCTGATGATATCCAGGTCTACATCTCCTGCAAACCTTCAGATATTGAAAGTACCATAGAAAATCTTAATAAGGATTTGTCTAACATAGCTCTATGGTCAAAAAGAAACAGCCTGTTACTAAACCCGATTAAAACTAAATACCTGATTTTTGGTACTAAATATCAGTTGGATCGTCTCAGCCTCACGCAAAATGTGGTACTAATGGGTGAACCAGTGGAGCGTGTCTACGAAGCGCGGAATCTCGGTCTACAGATGGACTGTCACCTTCGGTTTGAGAAGCATGTTGCTGAATCTGTTAGGAACTGCTTCTATAGACTGAAAGTTCCATATAGATTGAGACCGTATCTTAGTACTGATTTGCGTATCCGTCTTGTGGAGTCCATTGTGCTATCAAAATTGAATTATGCTGATGTAGTTATTGGGCCTCGTTTACTCTCTAGAACGCAAAGACTTGTTCAGCGTGTTCAAAATGCCTGCGCCCGCTTCTGCTTTGATATTCCGTTGAGAGGTCATGTAACACCGTTTTTAAATAAACATCTCATTTTAAAAATGATGCACCGCCGTAAACTGCACCTTGCGTGCCTTATGTTCGGTATTATGAAGCATAAGGCGCCGTCGTATCTTTATGAGAAGTTGTTGTGGTCCTCTAGCTCTAGATACTGTGGTTCTCGCCAGTGCTCGAAGCAACTCGCGACACAGCGGCATAGCTCTGCCTGTTTCAGGGGTAGCTTTCGCTATGCGGCTTCTAAGTGCTGGAACAACATCCCCCCGCCGATAAGGAACCTGCAAAATGTACATGGTTTTAGAATTAAATTAAAGAAATTCCTGTTTGACCATCAGAAGGAACAGGGAAGTCTCAGACACGACACAAGTATTTTATAAGCGTGATTATATTTAATAGTAGAGTGGTGAAATTGTTTTATAATTTAATTTACCTTCTTTGGTTCACATCTTTTTGTTCCATCTTTTTGCAGCAGCAAGTTTTTCGAATTTTCGAGAAAATAGTTTTTTTTTTGTTGTAATCGTTTCTTGGCTATGTAGGTATAAGTTTATGTTGTTATGATTCAGCCTGTCCGAATTATGTTGTATGTTAACTATTATTGTCCGTTTGTATGTATACTTATTAATATTATTATGTGGGTAGATTGTCCGTAACATTAACGTCTGGCTCTGACGGAAGACCAGCGTTGGTTGCTAGCCTGCTAGCCAGCCAGCTTATGCTGAGTCAGAGTCCCTTTTGTGACGTCCGGGCTTACGGTCATTTTAATACCATTGTTTTACTCTGTAATGTATGTCTATGTAAGCCTAGTTGTTGCAAATAAATTCATTTTCTTTCTTTTCTTTCTTTCTTCTCTTTACACAGTAACTGTACTCATATTAAGTAAGTTAAGTTTAAGTTACTTAAGCCCGTTTCTTCGTTAAACCGAGATCGGTTCAGTAAACTTGAGACCAAGCTTAAGAGTTGTTAATAGATTTTTTTGGATTTGGAAGTCAACACTAGAAATCGTCTCAGAGTATCGTCCCCAGAGGTCCCCAGCAGCACTTTTAATAGTAGATTGTGTCATAAGGGACCAAAATAATGTATTGTACTCGAGAGCGATTGTTTGAATCAAGAGCGAAGCGAAGGATTCTAGAGTAGAATCCCGAGCTTAGCGAACATAACACGAACTTTAAAAAAAAAATAAGCCTAGTAGGGGGGTAAGGGGTTCCAACCTCCAACTTCCGGACCCAAGCCAACCTCACCTGCATGCGATGCATCCTGCTAACTAACACACGAGGCTCTGGCGGCCGGCTGGTAGCGGCATAGCGCAGCCTACACCGGCACAGCTAAATTCCCTGACCGCCGACGGGCAGCAGCGTCGGCGTTGCGAGAAGCTGTATCCTGCGATCCCCAACACGCATGCCTAGTGTGGGGATTATGGGCATACCCCTTATTATGAAAAACGCAAAAAAAAGATGGCTCCCAGTTCCCGGTCCTCCCGCTATTCCTGGCCATACAGGTAGCGGCCATGGTAACAGCGGGACAGGGGGTGCTAGGAATCCCCAGGCTACCTCTAGCTACCTGCAAAACCTGACCCTAGTTACGTTTAACTGACGCACTCTGAGGCTCGACGAACATCTAGTGCAGCTGGAAGTGGTTGGTGCTGGTGGAAGCTGGAGAACATTAGGTGGCATGTTCTGGGCTTGTGTGAAGTCCGTAGAGAGGGAGAGGACACCTTTACCCTAGACTCGGGCTACCTTCTGTACTTCCGCGAGGGTGACCAAACATCCCAGCGTGGCGTGGGGTTTCTCGTCAATAAAGCCCTCCCTAACAACGTTGAAGAAATCTCCATTATGTCGACCAGGGTAGCGTACCTGATCCTTCGACTATCCAAGAGGTATAGTATGAAGATCATTCAGGTTAACGCACCGACCTCGGCACACTTGGACGATGAAGTGGAGAATATGTACGAGGACATATGTCCTCGTACATATTCTCCACTTCAATATCTTGGATATCCAAAGCCTTGCAAAACACCACGAAGGCTCACCTCAACGTTGTTATGGAGGACTTTAACGGCAAAGTGGGAGTCTGAATTAGCGACGAATCCAGAGTGGGCCTGCATAGTTATGGAAATAGAAATCACAGGGGTTAAATGCTCTTCAACTTCCTAGAGAAGAAGGGGCTTTTCTTGATGAATTCGTTCTTTAAGAAGAAGCTCCACAGAAAGTGGACGTGGCGAAGCCCCGACGCTGTGACAAAAAATGAGATTGACTTCATCATGACGCACAAAAAGCACACATTCAGAGAAGTGTCCGTGATCAACAGGTTCAATACCGGATCTGATCACAGACTTGTCCGAGGCTCTCTGAATATCAATCTAAAGCTTGAAAGAAATAGTTTGATGAAGTCCACGCTCCGGCCCAATCAGCTCTAGATCATAGCAGGCACCAAGAAGTTTCAGAAGCTACCTCGGTGTCAGATTCGTTGCTGTGGAACCTACCGATGACGTTGATGAGGCCCTACAAAACGTGGTTGGAACGTTAAGGGATGAGGGCATCAAATTCTGCCAAATGCAGCCTGAAGGCAAGAAGTCCAAACTCTTGGAAGAGACTCTTCGGCTCATGACAAAAAGACGGGAAACCACTCAGGCCATTTTGTCCGGCAGGTCAGATCTGAACAAGTGAAATGCGAAGATGATACGGCGCGACCTTCGGAGCTCCAACTCACGCCTCATTAAAGAGGCAATAGAGCGAAGCCGGGGGCAAAGTATTCACTCAGCAGCTTGGTAGGAGCCAACTGACGAAGTAAACGACACACGATGGCTTAACCGTATTGTCAAAGCCGGAGATATTATCTGAGATAGAGGACTTTATGGCCAACTGTATGCAGCACATGCTCCTTGCCTCCAACGTAGCAGTCACGATTCGCGAGCCACCCTCACCCGCCACTATACCGACGAACTGCCAGAAATCAGCCAGGACGAGATCGTGTTGGCCCTAAGACAGCTTAAAAATGGAAAAGCCCCCGGTGAGGATGGAGTTACTTAAGAAACTTCTGAAGACTGGAGGAGCTCCTGTTGTGTAGAACGTCTTCAACTCTGTCCTTCACTGTGGGAGAACTCCTAAGGCGTAGAACGAGAGCTTGGTGGCTCTGTTTTTTAAGAAGGGAGATAAAACCCTTCTTAATAACTACAGACCTATCTCGCTCCTGAGACACATCTATAAGCTGTTCTCTCGGGTTATAACAAATCGTCTCGACAGAAGACTCGACGAGTTCCAGCCACCGGAGCAGGTCGAGTTTCACGGAGGATATGGCACCATAGACCACATTCACACAGTGAGGCAGATTATACAGAAATCTGAAGAGGATAATCAGCCCCTGTGTCTGGCGTTTGTTGACTATGAGAAAGATTTGACTCTGTAGAAACCTGGGCTGTCCTGGAATCCTTGCAGCGATGCCAAGTGGACTATCGTTATATCAAAGTGTTGAGATGTTTGTACGAAGCCGCCTCTATGAGTGTCCAAGTACAGGACCAGCAGTCTAAGCCTATCCAACTGCGCCGCGGAGTGAGACAGGGAGATGTCATATCTCCGAAACTGTTCTGGAAAGGTATGGGCATAAACATAAGCGGCGAGCATATCTCGCACTTGCGATTCGTTGATGACATAGTTCTAATGGCGGAGTCGCTGGAGGCGCTGCAACAGATGCTGGACTACCTAACATCAACCTCGCGAAAGATAGGTCTCGGCATGAATTTGGACAAGACCAATGTTATGGTGAATGACCGAATTGATCAGAGTCCTGTCGTCGTTAATGGACAGCTTCTTGAAGTTGTTTCAGAGTATACATACCGGGGTGCACGGGGTTCCAACCTCCACCTTTGGAACCCAAGCCAACCTCACCTGCTCGTGGTGCACCCTGCTAAACAACGAACGGGGCTCTGGCGGCCGGCTGATTGCGGCATAGCACAGCCTTAATCGGCACAGCTAAATTCCCTGGCCACCGACGGGCAGCAGCGTCGGTGGTGCGAGAAGCTGTGCCCTGCGATCCCCAACCCGCATGCCCAGCGTGGGGATTATGGGCATATCCCCCTTCATTAGGGGAGGCCTATGTCCAGCAGTGGACTGATATAGGCTGGAGTGGAGTGGATACATACCCCGGGCAGATATTGAAGTTAGGTAGAAACAACTTGGAGAAGGAGACGAAGAGGAGGATTCAGCTGGGTTGGGTAGCATCTGGAAAACTACGTCGAGTTTTCTCGTCACCCAAACCGCAATGTTTGAAAACGAAAGTTTTCAATCATTGCGTCCTACCCGTCATGACATACGGAGCCGAAACGTGGACACTCACAGTATGGCTAGTCCACCAGTTTAAAGTCACTCAGCGAGCTATGGTACGAGTTTTGCGCGGGGTTTCTGAAGGATAAAATCCGTAACGAGTTTATCCGACATAGAACTAAAGTTGTCGACATATAGCTCTGAGAATTAGCAAGCTGAAGTGACAGTGGGCTGGCCATATCTGCCGAAGAACCGATAACCGTTGGGGTAAACGAGTTCCTGAGTGGAGACCGCGGCTCGGCAAACGTAGTGTAGGACGCATTCAAAATTTATTAAATATATATTTTATATTTGCTATCTACATTAATGTGTCGTTATCACCTCTAAGTTGTTCCGATCATTTCATTCCGAAATTTGCCTATTATCTTACCTCTATCACATAAATATCTCTTTGCTTTAGTTTCAGTAGTCGTAGTGGTCGTAGGCGTTGTCGTAGTAGTGGTCGTCCTCCTAGTAGTGGTCGTCGGCGTAGTAGTGGTCGTCGTTGTAGTAGTGGTTGTTGTGGTTGTCGTGGTCGTCGTTGTCGTCGTCGTCGTCGTCGTTGTCTTCGTCGTCGTTGTCGTGGTCGTTGTCGTGGTCGTTGTCGTGGTTGAGGTTGTGCTCGTGCTCGTGGTAGAAATTCCAGTCGTTGTCGACCCTGTCGTCATTTCCGTGGTTGTTTTAAACTCAACGGGCGGCAGAGTTATGTATTTGATCGTCCAGTACACACCGAACAGTGCGACGGCCCCGACCAGCAAGCTAGAACAACGACAATAATATTTATTAATGTAAGTAAAAATGACCACAGACCTTATAAGTACCGACAACATAATACAACATGATAGCTTTCAGAGTTTGCCTTCCTTCTTGGAGACTTGGTAGGCACTTGAAATATCTATTATTATACTTAATACTAGCTGACCTGCCCGCAACTTTGTTTGCGTGTAAACGCTTTCTAAGTTACGCGTAAAACTAACTATGTATGGAATAATAAGTACCAACCTACATTAAAAGTTAATGAATTGAATCAGGCGTGACTTTGCGGAAATCCATTACAAGATATTTAAAATATTTAGTACAAATTCCGCCAACTCTCTCTGACGAGTTTCATAAAAAACTCAACAGAAATTCGAGAAGGTTTCGCCTTCCCCATAAGGCATGATAGAGAGATAGTAAGAACAGTGAGTTTATAATTTCTTCTAGTATTAACATTATGAGTGTCTTAACCAGGGAACGGTGACCTATTATGTCTGTGGGACCGGGTGACTTAAAAAAATCGAATAACTTTTTTTCGCGCCGCCGATTTTCGTGGCGATTTCGAGTAGCCGCCTCATTTCCCCTCACCCACCGTCAGTTCACCCCGCAACTTTGGATCGGGCGCAAGTTCCTGAGTTTTGGTGCCAACTGCCAAGGTACACCGGGGTCACCGAATATGTAAGGAAAATATGCAGAGTTTAATTATTGATTATTCATTTTTTGACTGGTTTATGTATATTTTTACGGAACTTTGATATTCTTTTATTGCATCATCCTACAATTAGTAAAAGTATTGCATGATTTCATCGAAATAAAACACTTAATTTTATTATCTAGTTTCAAATATAAACTTTGTAACAGCATGTCATACGAAAGGGAACAGCATCATCTAGAATCGCTTCTTCATGAACTGCTTGATAAGGAGAGACCATCAATGTCTTGAACAGTGCAGCTGGGTGGATGGAAAAATATAAAGAATAACCAAATGACACATACCATAAGTGCAAGAAACATTTGAGTCTTGAGCACGTATTGCAGTATTTGCTTGACTGAAATACAGTGATTTTAGAAGATTTTTTTTTGTTGTATTTATGGGTAGGATGCCATTTTTTGTTTATTTTAGGTAAGTTCCTAGAGTCTTAAAGCTGAAAAGAATAAATGTATTTAAAAAATATGTAGTCTAAAAGAATTTTCAAATTTTAAGAAAGCTATGTAAAGACCAACTAATTTCATAGTATAACGAAACAGGTCTCAGGAGAGTGTTCCGTCGTTCACAAATATAAGCAAACTTATCTAAATAAACTCAAAACTAAATACTTTTTCTTCGGAGATAAAATAATAAAGAAAAAGAGGGGAGTGACAGTGGATGTCTCAAGAAGAGAAATTGAAAAAATTCGTTGAGAGGGATGTTTTGAGGCTTTTCAGAGAATAATCAGGATGAAATCATGGAATGTTCTATTCAAAAACAAGGAATGATGAGAGCTGATGTTCTCCATGTCAATTGGCGAGTGTACACAATGATAATGAGCGGAAAATCTAGCTATAGTTATGTGTAATCGTGAGTACTAGAATATGGGATTCTGCTCCTCTCCTCCTTCTGCTCCTCTGATTCTGCTCCGCGGTTGGAAATGTAGGTGGGTTGAGCACAGATAGGTGCAGTAATGGACCGTTGATAAAAGGCAGGTCCAGCGGATATAATTACTTTATTACAGCAGAGACTAGACCTGCGTTTCATAGTGAAACAGAGGGTCCACTAAGCTGCGGATGAGACAGCAGCGGAATCTCCATCAATCAAATGTTACTATGTGAGATAAAATCGTTATAATTGTTTATTTACTCGTAAAGATGTGGTCTGCACATGCACTCCTAATGTTGGGTGAGTTGCCAATATTAACCTTTAATATTTTATGATACTATATAACCACAGGGTTTTTGAAATAGATACAATTTACTGCCATCTAGCAATGGATTAAGGAACTAAATAAAAGTAAACCTTATCTCATATTATGGAAGTGAGTGTAAGTTTGTTTGTTTGTTATGTTTTCACACTATGAATGTTCAACCAATTATCATAGCATTTACATTGTCAGAGAAACGAAATACATGAAGTACATACTTTGATCAGGAGGAGGATTATTGTTCCTACGGGATAAAAAAATACCTTTCTACAATGAGACAGCGGGTAAAAGCTAGTATCTAAAATATAAATTCAATCTAAGATACCCCTTCTTAACCGTGATACGGTTGTCCAAAGTAAAGATTCATCGAGAAGAATGAGCTGTTCAGTTCTATGATTCTTTATAAAACTGTCTAAGAAATGAGATTCTTTATATTCACATTAAATATTGTACCTAAGAGGTAACTGCTGATATATTTGATTAAGCTACTGAAGCTATTGAACCTACTATGACTAGCATGAGCAGTCTTTATCGTCACAATAAATCCTCACTAAGAAGAAAGAGATATTTTACAGCCAAAAATATGAGGCTTACACTAAAAAGACAAGCAAATGCAGTTCTTTTAGACAATCCTACGGGACTCTTGATGAAATATATCATTGAAACACATTCTATTGTTTAGCAAAGCTAACAATTTATGAATTGAATTTCTTGGATATTTTGTATTGTATCAGCAGACAAATAACTGCTTCATTTTACCTGAAATAAAGGTATTAACTATTAAGTGATTTGATGCATTTTGCTGCAGATCACTCCTTACTTCTTTGCATAGCAAAAGACTTACCATAATATAAACATTAGCCAGTGATGAGGCATGCTCCCAATTCCAAAATGAAACTATGGTGGGGGGCTGTCCAGTCTGGTGACGAGGCTCACAGATGGCGCGGGGCGGAGCGCCATCCTTTGCCAATTGGATTCAGTATGAGAGAAATAAAACTATTCATGATCACATACCGGTCAACAGAGTCAGAATGAGAGGATAATCTAACTGAGAAGAATAGGTTTCACTGGTTGTTGCGAAGGAAGATCCTATGCCGGATGTAGATGTATGATTGAGATAATATTTACACAAAATCTAAGTTGGTTGTAAAATCAGAAAGAAAGATATAAGACTATTCACGAATCTTTAGAGTCAGAATGAAAGATTATTCTACTCACAAGTCGATAAAAACTAAAGCTAGACTGTGGGAAGAATATAATAATAACTTCTTTGTCAATCTTTATTACAAACTAAAAACTCTATAGAAAGTACATCATTCATGTTCTTTAGGATATCTATTTCTATTTTATTCCCCTAAAACCTAAGCTTATTTACATATTCTAAACAGCGTTATTCTCCTCTTTCAAAACTAGGTGTTAGAATGTACAAAGATTATGAATTTTAATAGGAAAGCTAGAATAAATATCGTTTTAAATGTCTTGAAAGATCCATTGAGTTACTATATTCATTTCATAGGGTTCTAACTACAAAACTAGAGGATTTACGTGGCCATAACAAATTAGTATTCTTAGTACATAGGTTCATTAAAAGTTAGGCAGGTTTATAATAATTATTAGGATGTGTATAGGGGGGGTTTTTTTAAAATAGGTTCTATGTGAAGTTGTCTTACCATAAGAAAAAGTAAATAAACGAGGCTGTGATTAATGAAATATCGTTGTTTTAATGTCAAATAATTTATAACTAACAAAAAAAATCAGTAAACAAAAGATTTCGAAAAAAATTCCATTGAAAACCCCGGTGCGTGGGACCGGGGTCACCGAAGATGTCAGTCAAATTGATATCACCGTTGGCGGGTTAAATAAATTAATATGTATTTCGGACATACATAAAGTTTTCATATATGTATTTGAAACGGAACTGTCAATTTTTTTTTTATAGTTCGAAGTTATTCTCTGGGGCCAATATTATAAATTGCACGAACAGCCCTCTTTTGCAGCACAAATATGGTGTTGATATCTGCAGCATCCCCCCACAGCAAAATGCTGTGTAAATAAATACAAGGCTGCCCAAACCCAGGCTTGCGGGCCAAAAAGTCTCCAGGTAACGCTTTCGAATTGGACCGTCACACATGATAAAATTCAAACTTATACAAACTATTTACCGCATACGACTCGCTTGTTATTAATGGAGTTCACTTTGTTCATACTAGCTTAAAAGTCGATACTATTTAGTGACTTGCATTAGTGTTACTAACAAGAGGGTGGACCCCGTTAGTACATTACACGGAGTATAATAAACCAGCAGCAAACACGGCTTAGAAAAGTATTTTAGTTCTGAAAATATAAATAGGTACTTTGAATAATTAACGTGACTAAAATGACGTTGTTGTCTACTGAAAGTTAAACGCGCAGCACTTACTGAGCGAAGGACATGTTGAGCCGAGCTGAGCAGACCAGTGGGTGCGTGCAGCGACGGCGCTCTCCCTGCTACTGCCGACTAGTGTCTGGCCGCGCTGCCTCTACACGTAACTCTAACCATGTTTATTGTTTATACATAAATATCATACCTACCTACATATCGACCAAAACAACATGTACACTCTTGGAAATTCGTAAGATGAGCTATGATGTGCGTATAATTATGTATTTCCTTAGTGCAAGCATACTTTAAACAAACACAGAGTTATTCCCAGAATCCATCATCGGTCGAGTGGCGAGGTCGGTTCCCTTCCGTGGCAACACCGCAACAATGCTGCCGTGCCGCCGATATCAACAACCATTCAAAATTCGCATCGTTGTCAGCGAGAGTAATTAGATCGTTTCTAGCTTAGCTTAGCTCTTAGCAAACTTTCCATTCGCATTTTTCCCCCCTCGAATTTCTTCCCATTCAACCTTCATAAGGTGACGTTAACGAACCGGTTAAACGAACCTTTATGGTGCTGCTTTGCCCGTCCGTCCGTCTGTCACAACTGATTATTTCAGGAACTAGCAATAAGTTACCGTTTTGAAAATTGGTCTAAGTGAATAAGATTGCCAGTAAAAGAATAAAACAATATTTTTGTACTAACATTATTATAGGTCGAGTGATATATCATATGAAAGGGCATAATTAGCACAATTTAATACAGTTTCTTAGGTTTTTCTACAATGTATGGTTCTTGATTTGTGATGAAAAACACGTCAAAAAAATGATCACCCCTCGAAATCTACCAAAATGGGGGGGGGGGGGGGAATAAAAGGGGGGTTGGTTAGGTCGAGTGGCATGTCATCTGAAAAGGCTTTTTGAACAGCTACAAACATTTTTTTTTTATCATGCCTAGTGTTGGATTTATGATGAAAAACGTCCAAAAAACGACTGGTCCCCCCTTTAACTCGGAAGGTTGCAAAGTTAGAAACCCAAAATGTTTATATATTATAGAAAAATATCTATTTTTTACAGGAAAATTATGTTTATAGCGAAGTCTCTTGTTAAAAAAGTTTTCTAGAAAATTTAATAAATGTAAGGAAAACGGTGGTCAAGCTATAAAGAGAGTCACACTGGTAAAATAAGGTGTTATCTGAAAGATCCTGATTTTCCTATTCTATTATACGATTTTATTTTTTATTAATGAGGTACAGCTTTTAAATTACGAACAAAGCTGACCTATTAATAACAAAAATACTACGGAATTTAGAACCTCCTCCTTTTTTGAAGTCGGTTAAAAAACTACTAGATAATTCCTTCACCTACTGTTACAAATTATGGTGGTCAGCCACGTGGATGCAACTACCTTTAAAAAGCAAAGTCTGAAGAGGGGTGGAAAAGTCCTACCCCTCTTCATACACCGAGTGTGAGTGAGAAAAACTATTTATTTCCCTCACTCTAACTCACTTTCTCAGTCTATCTCGTTCTATAAAAACCTGTCATGTAGTTTGTTTGTTTACTTACCTCGTCGATTTGTATACAGAGTATTTTTTGGGGACAAGCCCTATACTAGTTCCATCTCTTCTTACATATGATATCCACGAGAATACAATTACTGAATGTATGAATTATACATAATTGACGTTACCCGCGGTAGGAAAATTAGCTCGCACTTTACTGGTATTTGTTTATCATTCGCTTGCTTCTATATTCTCAAATATGGCCAACTGATATTAATCACAATTTTATTATTTCTTACGCGATATTGTTCTTAAGCTAGAAGTCGTTTTTTCCCTTATATGTTACTATTCGAAAACTTTTTATATTTCCCAAGTGTCATTTACCTTATGTAATAATAATAATAATAATATCTGCAGCCCTAGCCACCGAACGTTTGAGCCCTGCCCCGCGGTCGATGGTCTACCGTTTTGATACATTTTTTACAATAATGTTTTTGATATTTATTTAGGTACATAAGTAGTATTAAGTATAATAGTAAAAAATGTATTTTAGACGAGTTTACAATCAAATAAAGTGTCATAATAATATAAAAAAAGCATTTATAACAATACGACACTTGAATTGACACTGACTGTCTAATGTCTGTCACTGTCAATTCAAGTGTCAAGGGTAGGTCTTGGCATGATTTTGGAGAAGACCAATGCTATGTAATTAAGCGCAATGTGTTAAAGTGATTGTTTTCGCCTATTATTTGTGCGACGTATTTCGTAAGAATCTTCTTCTTCTTCTTCTTCGTATGAGTTAGTGGCCAACTCTTGTGTCGTAAGAATAAAAACGTCTATCATTATAACTCTGTGAATTGAGGATGTAAGTTTGTGAAAAAAATTACGTGATACATCTGTATGCACAAAATCTAAATATGTAAAAAAAAACATGTAATATCACATTACCGCTTTTTTTGGTTGGGGCGTCTTATAGTTTCAGACTTTCCCATACTGACTAATTTAAATGTTACAACCTGTATAATATTTTAAACATAATTAATTTTGATAACACGAAAACTTTTATTCCCGAAACTTTTTGACATTGTTATAATTTCAAATGCTCACTGTGTGTATTCCGCTGAAAATTTTGATTTCAGGCACAGAAAATCAGTTTTTATTGGCATTTTGTGCCTGTAACCGAATTTTCTTAGGGAAAAACAGTTTCTTAATGCATTTTTTAATTTTTACCGCTAAAATCTGGTACTGACGCAGCTGGATCACCTTCGTGCCCCCCCATATTCCATGCACATCCACTCTCACCCGTAGGACGGTAGGCTCTCTTGTACTGACGTGGTGCGCTCGAGACAGTGGGTTGTATGTACTATGTATGTAAAAGTAATACTTTTACAAAATGTGTAGGTATGATAAATCATCAGTTAATAAAATAAAATATATAGATATTCACAAACATTACATCCCTTCCTTATAATAGTAGATTGTTTTACAAGGGACTAAACCATCCCATTATATACGAGGTTGTTATACTCCCGAGCTTAGCGAGGGAGGATGACAAGACCGAGTTATAATGGGTGGTTTTGGCCCGAGTAAAACACTCTACTTTTCACTTCGATTGCGAGAAAATAAAACAATTCCAAATTAGTCAATTTTCAGAAATTTTATTAAAAATTAAATGTGCAGTTAGAGCAATTTTGAATGTTTAGTGATATGTTTTTCCCGGGCAATTTTATTTCGGTTCTCTGTGATTGGGATGTGATAATATTTTGAGTTGATTGTTGTGGAGTAAAAGTTGGAGAGACTCGAATCATGCTTGAGTTTCCTGCATTATTAAGATCTGAGTGCGGCTTCAGCTGAGTTGAGATATTCATCCAATCCCGCGATGTAGATGCTTGGGGTTCTGTAATGTTTGGTAGAATATTGATTCCTTCCATAATCCGCTGCGTGACGTGATACTTGTTTTGTATAGAGTCCTCTATATAACCTTCAGCCACTTGATCGGACCTCCATCCACCGTGGCGTTTTAATGTCGTTATATTCGCACCAGAGTCCGCCAACAGAGTCGCGGATGTTCTGCGGAAACAATGGCCCGTGTAGAGTTCCGGATTTGGTAAATTTAGATAAGTGGCAATATCTTTAGGCATGTTACCAAATTTATTTTTGCCTATGACTTGCCTTGTGCATTTACCATTTTGATAATTTAGAAAAAATCTTCTCGTTGAAACATTAGTGGGACGTAACTCCTGATAGGCTTTAACTATATTAAGGTATTCTCCACTGATGACAAATTTACGCTCTTTGTTTGTTTTCGTGTTCGGCAGACTCACAGCTTGTAGGTTTGTATCCGTTTCTACGTCTTCTAGCGTTATATTGGCAAGCTCTATTCCTCTGCATGCACCGCTGATTCCATAAATTAAAGCAACCTGTTGAACAAAAAAATAAGTGTGTTAATAATCGTAATAACCTAGGTACATAATTTAGGTATGTAGGTAGGTATCTATTTATTTAGTTTGAGTAGAGTACATAAGTAGGTTACCTTTGTTGCCAAGTATTGTTTATTTGGAGCGTTATTTAAAAATGTTTCGATTTCTTGTGTCGTCAAGACTTTAGATTTTTTTGCCTTGTATCCAGGGGACAATTTCTTCAGTAAAGCCGTTAAATTTACATATTTTTTAATATCGACGTCGTGTCTCGTTTTTAAGGTCATTCTTAACATTGAATATGTGCTCCAAAGAGTCGACGATTTGAATTTTTTCGATAATTCATCAAAATAAGTGAGAAAAACCCCTTCTGTAAAAGAATCCACACGTTTCTCATCTCTCCATTTCATAAAATTTTCGTAACTCTTTAAATATATTTCACGTGATTTTGTCGGCAACAGATTCATAATTATTTCTTTGCCCTTTTCTTCCATTTGCATATTAGCATCTTCACTATCACTTGATGACATTTTTCACGTTCACAATTTGAAAGTTAAAGTCAGGAAGTTAAACGTAAAAGTTTGTGATTTGGAATGAAGAAAATTCTAGAGATTTAGCGCCAATACCATCTTTTTTTTTAAATCTCTATACCTTCAATAACCCTCAACGAAACAGTTCGCATTCTACCGTGAAGGGAAGAATCAACCTTCATAAAACATCACCAAGACGGTTCTATTTTCAAAAAAAAAGATTGACGGAGCACCAAGAAGTCGAGTTTTTATATAAGAGAACGAATGCTTTGTACGGGCTGATGATTTTAGACAAAAATTAAAAAGAAAAAATACTTTTTAGCCCTAGGTATTAAACTCGAGTTTTAGGCCCGCTAAGCTACACTATTATGATACACTTTTTGAGCAAGAGAAGTGAAAAGATTTTTATTTCTTTAATCATTTCACTTTTAACAATTTACAAATCAGCTTAATCTCTGTTTCGGTTATTATATTATTTTTTGTTTATCTGTATCCTGTTTTATGATTTGGTAGAATCATTGTCCATTTTTACCCGACTGAAGTCCTCTTCGGTCGGGTTATGTGTTTAGGGTGTATGTATGTTTGTAATATTATTTGTCCGTCGCTGAAGCCCAGACGGCTGGACGGATTTTAAAAAATGAGGTTTCGTTTGATTCGTCTAGATCACAATGTTGATATATGACATAGGCCGTATCAAATGTCAAAAAATCCATAATGGTGACTATGAAGCGCTTCCTCAACCATGCCGAAAGCGAGGTCTTTAGGGGGCCAGGTATCTATTGTAATAGTAGATTAGCAACCAAGGCGCCACATTGAATTACGAGCGCAACTAAGGATTTTAGATTTAGCTTCCGAGCGTTAGCGAGGGACTTTTTAAATCATTCAACTTGGACATTCCATTCAAAGGATTACACGAGTTTAAAAATGTAAGTATTTGAAAAAAGTTGCGTGGTCATGTCACCGCTTACCCCGCTTGGCTAGCTAGGCAGCAAAGCGATGAAATAAATGTTACGGGGGAACGGAAGGGAAGTCAATACTTATTATCAAAAAATAAAGGGTGTGTAAGTGTGTATGTGTGTGTGTGTAAAGTTATAATTTTTTATTTTTTTATTAACTACCCGTGCGAAGCCGGGGCGGACCGCTAGTATAAAATAAAACGGTATTTCACATTTTGGTACATTTCCATATACAACACTGCATATTGCATATTACAATATTAACAATTTTGACAATTTAACATTATTGTTTATGCAATATTGACGTGTTCTGGAACCACATTTGAAATTTTGAAAATCTGATAAACAGGAGATAGACACAATTGAGACACAACGAGTGAGCGAGAGCGTGATAGCGTGTGCATGAAAACAACATTTCCTTATTCTGCGAAGATTGCTGTTAGTTATTTTGATCATATTTTCTGTAGATTATCTTATAGGCTGTATTTAATATTAGTATATTATTATTATTTTTTAAAACCTTTTTTCATTTCAAGCTCTGAACACCATTAACTTTACTTGCTAACCCTACTGAAACTAAAAATAATGTAAAATGAGAGTTTGTGACGAATTTACAATAACTTTATTTACATAGGTAGGTAACTTAAGAAATGGAAAAAAAAATATTTATTGGTATTCCAACAGCGTTATAAAAAACATAATATACTTATAAACTTAAAGTATGGCCAAAATAGGACT